>JAVUPR010000320.1:0-1316884 GCA_036785695.1 Gentiana straminea
GTTCAAATTTGTTAAAGAATGCGGTCGGTCGATAAATGGTGAAACGATATGATCATACCGTTACGACGGTTGGTGGCGAAAGAATTTTATATTGAAATCGAGTTTGGTTTGAGTGAAACGGTATGATCATACCGTTCGATTAGTTTGGTCTCCGGGAATTAGTTGTTGGGGCGACTTTTACATTAATTTGTGTGCGATTTTTGCGAGTGAATATATTATTAGAGGCTTCACAGATCTTCGAAAGAATATAGACCATACACAAACTTGTTGCATACGGATGGAGAAAGAGATTTATGTCTCGATTCTGATGGATGGAGTACCACATCCCTGCACAATTTCGGGGAAGTCCTCTTACACTTACTACTCTCAATGTATGCGTATTAGTTATCTCGTTAGCATTATACATAAAGCATATTAGTTGATTCCCGTTTCATTTTCTTTCCACATTTGGTCGCCCATTGGAGACAATGTATGTTTCGAATGCGGGGAAGATGATGTCATTCATGTTTATCATTTTTAGACTACATCGCTTACATTATTATTTGCATTCAACAAAAAAAACAAAAAAAACTAAAAAAAGAAAGGAAAAAAAAACACATAACATGTTAAAAATTTAGCATTGCATTTTAGAACTTCATGGCACCAAGAATGCACATTACAGACACTTTACACCAACCTTTTTAGTTCTATCTTGCGTGAATTAATAGGAATCAAATGGTGAGTAATCGATGTAGTCACGTACTTTTGTTGAAGCGCACTCACGTTATGATGTTTGTTTATGAGTTTTGGGAGTAAAGTTTTTTAACATAAACGGAAATCCACTTAAAAGTGAAGTTTACGTAGCCAAAGAGCGCCTTTGCTCATATATTCCTTTTAGTGGTATCCGCGCATTCCAATGTCATTCTGCAGAATTTGCATTGACATACATTTCTAGACCACGTTTTCGGGTTCGGTGCACTTAAGTGATTGAGGCACCTAGGATTTAACCGGGAGCTTTGCACGTCTGCCAGCATTTTGGAATGCCACTTGTGCGACTACCACTCTGCTTGTCGAAATACCACTCCCGTTTTCGTGTTTTAGGTGTTTTTGGAACCAAACTAAACCACAATTGGGAAGGGGGAACCCAATAGGGGGAAGAGGTGTGTACCTTAAGATCGTGCACAAAGGTGGAAAAACGGGAGAAAATCGCGGAGACCGAAAATTGTTTTTTTTTTGCGCTTGGGGTGGTATTCTGCCAAATTGTTCAAGAGGCAAGTGGCAACCCGGGAAAAATCCCGGATTTAACCCGCCGAGACCCAACACCTTTACCCCCGATATTTATCCCTTTAGTGAGCCCGTCCTTTTTGGACCCTTTCTTTTGATTAAACTACGAAAATTAAGTTCATGGCGCTTTCAACGATATACCTCTCTTTGTTGACCATATTGTCAAGGGATTGTATGAATAGTTGCATGATATTTTGATAAATTGTATCAAGAAGTGGATATTTAGAGAATGACTCACAGACTGGATGTGAATTGTATTGCAAAAAAAAAAAAGATGAATAAAAAAACAAAAAAAGAGAAAGAAAGAAAAAAGAGATTACAATGAAGAGGTGTTTTATATATTGAAGAACTAGCTTGTTTCCTAACATTTTTTGCGAGCTATTTTGGATATCGTTGTTTACACTTCTATTCTTGGTGTTTTTTGATCTTCATACAAGTTGGAGATATTTTTGTACTTCGATTGAACATATTCTTGATGACAACGTGATAATTGATGTGATTATTAAATGCTATAACTTTGACAATTTAGCCAATATTGTGCCTTTTTACCACTGCGCTTATTTTCCGTCCCTCGCCCCGTTACTATTGCATATGAATATTTTTCACTGCTTGATTTGTGTATTAGATTTAAATGTATAGTGGTGAAAGCTGTGATTGATATGCGAAACATGGTAATGCTTGGATGTGTGTTGATTTTAAGGGTGTGTGAATAGTCCACATGCATTTATTATATTGAGCGATACCCGTGAGGACATGTTGGGTTTGCTTATTTTGCCACTTGAAAATTTGTGAATCAATGTGATAATATGAGTTGTATGAATACTAGTGATATATATGTTTGATCGTGATTTGACTTCGAATTATGACATGTGAGATAGATAACGAGGTTGGACGAGCGTCATTTTTGGACATGGTTGGTGCTTTGAAGACATGTTAGGATCATGCTTTATTAAGAATAATTGTATGTCGTGGCTTTTTATTAATTTTATTCACATCAATGGTAGTGCTTTATAGGAAATTCGTTTCACTTTAGGAAATATCTTATTTATTATTTATTGGTTATTTAAAAGGAGTTTTAATCGATTAAAACTTGGCTTTGATGGACGGCCAAGGTAAGAATTTAAAACTTTAAATCATTCGGATTTCGGCCCTACTATCCATTATATAAAAGCAATAACTTTATTCCATCATAAAGCATATGAAAGAAACCAACACATAACGGTTGTAGACAATGAGAGAGATATCGAGAATCTTCATCAAGGCGTCAACAACATCATGGCAAAACGGAGAGGTAGTCGAGTAACGATGGATGTAGGGAAAGCGATCATGCGATTATTCCTACTATAGTTATTCGAGATGTACACTACCCAATCTATTGTTTTTTTACGTATGTAGTATCGAAATGACGTACATTATACATGTTAATTGATTCTTATCCGTTTCGTGTTAAATCAATTCTTATATTCTTATAATGTTTTTGGATCTGTTGGTTGTTACGGAGAAAGGCCGATGCTTTTCATACAAACGTTTATTAAAATATTGTTAAGAGATATGCCACTACTTAAATCTAGATCTGTAATTTTCTTTTCCCTTCCGGTCAATCTAGAATTTTATTTAGCCGGATTGTATGTAGTCATGTACTATCAAGCATATGATAGCAGCATTAGGTATTGGTACTTTTCATGGATCCTAGTATTTGGACGCTGCAATTTCAAAGCTAAAATTTTCTAGGCGACGGCGGCATCCAGTCGTAGGCCTTTCAGTCTTTCATGGCATCAATGAATACTATGTCTAATTTTTCGTTAATTCTTTTTTTTTTCCACTAAGGTGGCAAAAGAGAAAAAATAAAAAAGGGTTACATTATTTGAGATTTTATTTGTTTGTCCGATGGACAGTAAAAGCCTAAAGGAGTAAATTATAGCGTAATCAGTTGATGAATGTTTATTATGTTTAATTCCGTCAATTATATGCCATGACTAATTTTCTATTGTCATACGTAGGAATACATTTATATGACATTACCAATTTAGATGGAAATTGACTGGCTAATCGTTAAATATTGATTGTTGTATTCAATATACTTTAGTCAATTTTTATCATATCTGTTAATCAAATATTAGGTATCACATAATGAGTGATCCATGATGAATTAATCATATAATTTTTAAGTGATTACTTATGGTTATAAGCTTCTCTTATATATGTGTTTAGGAATTTAAGTTTTCAAGTTTTCGCTTGGATGAAAATCAGCAGTCCCAAGCGATTGTTAAGTTTTTATTTGTTAAAGTATTATTCTATTGTATTTAGTGCACCATAAACACAATACAATATTGTTTAGAAGGAATAAATGTCGTGTGCACATAAGTTTCATTTAGTGGGTGCTAAACCATGACACATAATGAAATAGTAACATCACATTAAGTTAAGTGATTGATTAATTTGTGTAGCCATTTATGTGGATATGAGAAGTAGTATTATTCATACATAGGCAATTTTAATTTTTTTTAGAAAAAAAAAAAAAAGAAAAAAACAACTGCATGATGATATTTTTAGCAAGAATTACATTTTGTAAATTGGTTGGTGATATATGAATGATTACTCATATACGGGTAACGTGACAGAATATTGTGAAAGTGACAATATTCGGTTCATATAAAAGTTTGACATATCATAAAGTTTTATCGTTTAAATTATTGAATTATTGTAAAGATTATAAATATATTTTATAGATGTGTAAAGTTTAGAGTATTAAGCGACGGCGGTTAGTGCTTGACATCTAGTATTCGCGTTATGTTTTGTGATTAGATTGCTTAATATTTATTTTGTATGTCTAGTAAGGCAGTAGACATTTATAGTTGAACAATTTTTTAAGTATTAAAAAAGTGTACAACCCTTTTGCCGAGTCCACCTTTCCGTTGTCCCGCGGGATGAGTGGAGATGTAAATCGAATCACTGGTAGACTTAGAGTCAATGGGCACACGACACCGCTAACGGGAGGGAATAATTCGCCCGCTTGTGGGAATCGAACCTCTGACCTCACATTGTAGAACACGATTGCACACGCGCATAGCCAATTTGCAGCGGGTTATGTCCGGGGACAACGATTTTTTAAGTATTACGATTGCGCATGTTTATGTCAACATAATGTTAAGTCATTTCTTTGTATGATTGTCAATGCTTGAATGTCAATCTTTGTCTAACGGTGGGTATAGCCAGCAATGACGACATGATGATGCATAAATGTTCGATCACATTATGTGAAGTGATTGAAAATTTTATTGATATTCGAGTTAAATTGCCAAATGGTTCAAATTAATTAAGGATATGTCAATTTAAGGAATACATTGGTATTTGACCTGTAATTAGTTGATGTTAGCAACTTATATGTTGTATTAAGTTGTTAGCTTTTAAGTGTAGCCCTTTTATTAAATTTACCCTGATACCCCCAGCTTTTGATGAAATTCATCATTATCATTACAACATAAAGAATTATAGAGTGTATATTATGAAGGTCAAGGATATCCACGGATGCGCTTGTTCGTCTTAACTTTACAAAAACATCACTCAATTATGTGTGAGTATCACGACATTATATGAAGAATTTATGGTGACTACCCACGGGAGCACTTATTTTCTTGTGTATACTATTCTTACGTAAGGTTGGATAGATATGACGACATCTGGCCTTGTATCTTTTGCAACATCGTAAGGTTGGATAGAGGTGGTGAATTTTATGGAAGGTATGACGAAACATGACAACATCCTGGATCTTTTGCAAAATTCTCCAAAAGTACTGGAATTATTGCTCAACACACAACGCTGGATCTCCATGGCGGGAATGTGTAGTAGAAAGGAGGAATCATACGTATGTGGAAATGGTTAGATCTATGATGAGTCATGATGATGCACATATCATTGTGGATGGATTCTTTATGCACGACTATTTACATTTCAAATAGTATTCTAGTAAGGAAGTTTCAAAGACACGCTTTAGAAGCTGTGGAAATGGTGGAAACCTAATTTGAAGCATCTCAAATATGGTGATGTACGGTGAGGACTAGAATTTGTTAGAAGTAATATCGTCGGATCAATCATAGATTGACCCGATTACGCAGCGGAAGCATCAGATCTATATCGAAACGAAAACAAAGAACATAAATTAAAGATCTAAATCTACAAGGGGGTTTAGGAGCCTACCTTTTTATGGTGCTTAACTCCAAGAACAAAAGGCTCCTTGAACGCGTGATTGAGCGACCACCGTCTTCCAACGTGTGTCTCCCGGCAACACCAAGTGGATGGTGTTTCCCGCCGCCGGACCTCGCTTGATATCTTTACCGGAATAATCCCGAAGATTATTCCAACTCGAAACCCAAAGAAAGATGGCCGAAAATTCTAAGCCACTTTCTTGTGTATATGGCGTGATTTGTTGTGTGTCAAAAGGCTTGGAAGAACTCTCTTTATATAGGAGAGTAAAACTTAACCTCCAAGGATTAAATAATTAAGAGATAATTATTACATTAATCCTTTTTCCAAATAAACGATAAATAAAATAATTATCCCAAACAAATTAGGATAAATCATATTATTATCTAATATTCCATGAATTATCATTTAACGAATAAAAGATAAATCGCGTATCGAATAATTATCAAGAAAAGCTAATTTCACAATAATTAAATAATACAATAAAGATGCGCCACTTGCAAAACCCAAAATAAGGTCCATACGCATTTTACTATATTTGACCAATTTGGTCAAAAAAGGTCAACAAACACGGTCGGGTAGAGTCGAAAAATGTCTTTTCGTGTATTTAATTATTTAGTCCATTAAACGATTAATCGCGTATCAATTAAATAGTCCAATCAACTATTTAATTATAATTGAGTGCAACGACGAGAAATCCAATTATCTATTTCGGGAGCGCGTCGGGGACCAATGGGCCCGTATTCGGTAGGCTACTGATAAATTAGATAAAATTATTCGTCGGACGAATAATTATATCCAACCTATTAATTCCGGGATTACCACCATAAACCCGAAATTGAACTACATCGAATATAGATAACTTACACTCAATTTATGAGTCGAAATCGTCCATTTGATATAATCATTACATACGGATAAATCCTCAAAATTGTTCACTTCGATTCGGGATATTTCCGTAAACCCTTCTCGAAACATATTATCCTTATTTAACATTAACCCCCCAGTGATCAATTAGTTCATAACCAATATAATATGAGCGGGCCCGTCGATCGGTTTACAGGGTCAACAAATAAGGGAGCGTCTATCTACTTCCCGAGGGAAGGAATGGATTCCATATCTGTGATAACACGGACCACTCACTCATTCCGAGAATAGAGCCAACGAGAAGTGTTGGACCACATCTTGCGAAGTGATCCTTACTAACACATCAAACTACTGCCCTAGTCAGCGGTTGTACGTGATCACCTCGGGATTGATTAATCCATATATGATCATCTTGTGATTCGATAAGACTTCTCGATCACGGAATTATATCGAGAACTTAAATCAAATCGGTCGAGTCTATATGATTATCATCGTATATAAATGCCCGCTAGGTACCATTACCGACAATCCGGATAAGGCGTCATGTCACCGTAAAAGTGTTACGGCGCATTAATAGCAAATTAATCATGAGACCCGTACTCGGATTAATAAACGCTACGGACTAAGTTAATTTTAAGTACATCTCACTAACTCGATCCTCTTGTGTATAGCCATACAGCTTTGAGTTATGTGATTACATAAACGAGGTACTTAGGGTTTTCGGTAGTGTCTTAATTATAAGCATACATGCATATAATAAGATGAATTACTAATTCCGTCCTAAAACAATTATATAAGCTGTCTTTCGGGCCTTTATACCTTACAATCTCCCACTTGCACGAAAGGCATGTGGATTAATTGTTTTAGAGCACACCACTTTATATACATATACACAACATTCTCCCACTTGCTCAAAACAAGTGAGACGTATATCCCTCAAATCTGTACCCTCCAAGCGCATCTTAGTAATTCATCCTTCCAAGCACGACCGGAGTGTGCCGCCGCGGGGGTAGGTCGGTGACCCGGCGTGTACTCGGAATCCGAATACCATGTGACTTGGTACACGATCGGAGTAGGATATCGGCTTGAGTCAATATTTGGGATCGAAACGTCGCCTTTCAATCTAATCCGGTGGTACGATTTCAATATGCCTTTGATTGACACCGAGGACCAAATCGACTTAACGATCATCCTCGATCGACCTAAAGCCGAGAATCGGTGTTATCACTTATATTCTAGTTTGCACTGAATATACTAGCATATTATTCCTCATTCTCCCGAAGATACTTGAGGATTCACTTAAACATCCCATTTCGTATTCATCCATTTGGTTTAGATAATCATTCTGAGAGGTAGGGTAGACTACATCATTGAATGCTACATAAATGCAAGAATATCTTAACCAGGTGAATGGATGGGATTGCCAATGATTGATTCTTGTGGATTTGAGAGAATCAAATCCTTTAGAATGAATCACGATGGCATGTTAGACTCGACTTCGAGATAACACACCCGTATGTTGTTTCCAATTTGTTTCGGTGTTACCATTCACAAACACTAGTCTACATACTACTTTACTAATATTGATACCCGATCTACGAAAGACTTATCAACATTCTAGTCAAGTACACATATTAATATATATGACTTTGAAATGACCTAGAGGTTTGCTTTAATCCCAAAGGATATAAGCTATGGCGGGCATCTGCCAAAGGTTCTTACGAATAAATTAAGATACCGTTAGTCTCGCAAAAAGGACTTAGGGAATCACCCCTAATTTACGCTTTGTAACGAATATGTTATTTGTTAAGCTAAAACCCTTACATTACGAATGAATTCGGATTCCGTTGTTCGGCAAGGAAGTCTTAGGGAATCACCCCTATTTCCCGCTTTACGACGAAATCAAGCAAGGCGAGTGGTAAGAGAGATCACGGTACGGTTAACTCTCTACCTTTTAGGGAGTCACCCTTAAATTACTCGGCTTTGCGGTGAAAGTTAAACTTTCTATTCAATTGAGTCTTCTCCGTGTAGTTCCAATTACTCCCATTTGGTCTGAGATACTCGGGTGGTTCTACAAGAGTTCCAACGACCTTTGGAGTATCAAACTCCATTCACGGGGTTATGGCTTTTAAACCAACCTCATGATCGGGATCTATACGGTCCACGAAGGACTATAGGTCATCAATCTACCACATAGACCATAAGGTCTGCAATGGGTAATGGACAAACCATACTCCCATTTGCGTTCGGGGTGGAGTGATATCGATCTAGTTTAGTAGTTTTTATTAGTGTTATCACCAGCGCCGGTGTTGGATGTGGGTGAACAAATCGGTTAGTAACATCTTGAGTACAAATACTTGAAGATCAAGGTTGTTATTTATAGACTCTATCGGACCGAGTTTGACGGTATAACCGTCATTCTACGATTTTACGAGTTTTATAACCAACCTTTTCTCAATGCATTAAGATGCTTCACAACTTTGAACGTGTATGAGAAATTGCCGGTCCTACCTTCAAGCACTCGGTGCTAAATGCCTCTATTTACGGAAGTGGGGTGAACCGAATTCACTCGCTTATCCACAAATGCTTAGGCATCTTTTTGGTAGACTTCTCGGTTTTTCATAACAACGTAAACCGTTATTTTGCAACCAATATCTGAAATGAGTTTAGCAGCGTATCGTAGCATATCAATAACTATATAAGGCAAATTTATGGTGTATCCCTTAGTGAAAACATTCCACTGGGAGGCAGGCCGAGCATCAGTCCCGAAGACTACGCAACAACCTATTTACGAGTATGGAATACTCTATCTCAGTGAAATCGAGAGATTTCCTCCAAATATTTTGGATAAACTTATTGGAGTTTCGAGTAGTTGTCAGACTTGATGTCACTACTTGAAAAAAAAACTCCCACTAGCTTGTATCATTCATATGACCCCGAAGGTCAATATGAACAAGCTATGTAACTTCTGTAAATCTGTTACCCTTTCCCGATTGAAAGGAGACTTAGGCATTGTTCTTTTGAGACAGGGTTCCTTTGAGTGGGAGATAGGAATCACCCTAAGCCAGTCTTCAGATATTGTCTTTATGGAACATACACTAATTAATAGAATATAAAGAAGTGTTTATCTAAATACGGAAACCATTTGCGTTTATATTGTTTTAAGATGCGTTACTAATACCTTTTCAGCAATGCTTAGTGGTTCTGACTTTATCAAACAAAAGTCCGAATCTTGGATTCGTGCTACGAATGTTATATTCATCGTCAATAAGACAAACAGATTACCCTTTATTGAAAATGAATACGTTCGTTCCAACGAATCCGAAAACGAGAAAAATTAATTTTACGGTTATACTCAAGAATTGAATCCGAGATTTATTTCCTTGTATCACTCCCATTAGTCTATACGAAATAACTACCCGTTGTCTATTTTTATTTATAATTTAATGCAAAGCTACCTAGTTCTTTCAAAGAACTTAGCTTTCGGGAAAATATCTAAGGATGCATTGGTCAGTGATCCGAAATCACTTTCCTTATCCTCTAATTTCCAATTCATTAATTTTTCGATTTAGCCTTAAAACTACTTAGTTTGGATGACTGACACGTATAAACATTCTTTCCCATTCTCGACTTTAAATGAAAACAGTCTTGAACTAGCAGTTCGTTCGAGTAGACTACATTCTTGAACCGTGGGATGTTCGGTGTTACTTGCTTGGACTATCGATTTTCTAATCGACAAATCATAAGACCAAAGCTCCCATTTAGTTTATCGGTTCCAAATACCGTCTAACTAGAAACACTTTGTATTTATGATTTTTCAAAGATTAGAACATCACACAGAACTAAGCTCCCACTAGTTTATCGGTTCCAAATCTTGTCTAACTAGCAATGTTGTGTTCATGATGTTTCAAAGATTATAAAATCTCCAGAACTAAGCTCTCACTAGTTTATCAGTTCCAAATACTGTCTAACTAGTAACGCTTATTCTTGTTTTTCCAATGAATGGAGAAACTCTTGTGCATTGCATTACACATTTCTAATTATTCAGAAAAACAACAAATCATAAGACTAAGGCTCCCACTAGTTTATCGGTTCCAAATACCGTCTAACTAGCAACGCCTTATGTATATGATTTTCCAATTTTTCAATTAGAAATTTGATGTGTAATTACACTTTTAAAATTCACTAAATGAATTTTATCGATAGTCTATGTCATCTTTTGTAAACTAAGTATGGTCGTCTCTCGTTCAACACAAGTGACACCCGTGACATACTTATACTATGTCACTTAAGTTTTTAAAGGCTTAATAGAAGAAAACTTTTCCGAAAAAATTAAGTGCATTACATTTGATAATTACAACGTACTTGTTACTTCCACATTTTTTAATGAAGTCCTATTTACAACGGTTCGGTAGTCTAGAGATTAAAGTTGTAAAAAAATATGACGGAAAGTTAAATTCAAAATTAAATTTTCACTACTAGATTTTTATTTTAGGAATAATAAACTATAAAGTCTATCCTACCATTCCAAGGATTTAACCTCGTATAGTACTTGTCCGAGAGGGTCGATATCGATACTATGACGGTTAAGCGAGACAATGTCTCTCGATGATTAAGCTTCGAGAATCGAACATCTCACGGGAATCGGACATCCCGGACATTTAATCATTGATTACTTTCCTTTTCTAGCCTAGATATTTCAAAAATATCCACAAAGAGTGTGACCTACTATATCAGATCTCAGAGTACGCCCCGAGTATGCCTACGAGGGGCGGAGTCGTGACCCGGCGAGTACCCGATATCCTATCCTTTCGGAGACCAAACCTTGAATTTTGATAGCGGTGAACACCGTCCGAAGGGGCCGAAATCAAAGCGGCACGAGGTGTCACATTCTCTCACGTGCTTGCATACATAGTAGAGGCCGTGGGGTTGGGTTGTCGCCTTCCCCGCTCCCACTCAATATTTTGAAAAAGTGGTGGGTTTACTAATTACGGTTTTGGCCTTGACAATAAGAAACAATAAATCAAAGTACTCCGAATAGGGTCGGTTATGTAGGCAAGCCTACGCCGTCTCATTCGTTGGAACATATGTGACGGTTCGGGCCAATCCGGCGGGGAGAAGCCCCGTTTAGCCCGAAGGCTTATCGGTTATGCTAAGTCTATCGGGCTGGTGTAACGTACATCACACGTGGAGGGGAGTCGATTGAGCCGAAGCTCGGTTGAACTCGCCCAACCATGGTTAGACCATTTCCGAACCCATGTACTAAGATTCTCCGATTTCTAAGTTGTCACCCAAAGCATAATCTCGTTTTTGTTTAAGGTGGGTTCAGCGAGAAGCCATCACCGAAAAGCTCAACGATTTATCCAAGTGGGATTCACCGAGAATCCATCACTAAAATCGTAAACGATTGACAAAAACCCGGGTCCTCGGATTTTATAATTAGCTACTTATTATTCAACTACCACGTATTAAATTAATAAGCATTCATACTAATTATTCGAGTTATACATGCCTAATTTATTCGAAATAAACTAGCTACATGTATGCATTGGAGTGGAATCATGAAGATGCAAGTCATGGCAATTTTCCGGTTTTAAGCACGTAATCTTGATCAAACACAAAATTATACCGAAAAGTAAACACCGAGATGGACCGTTGGTACCCCCGACTAACTATTTTCTAAGGAAAAATAAAACTTAATCTATGTCTTCGAGTCTTGATCTTCAAATCTTGAACTCGAATCACCGGATCACGAACCACGAACACCCGAGAGGAGAAAAGCTTTTTAATTAAATAAAACCAATTTATTATAATTATCAAAAAAAAAAACCTTTTTTTTTTTTTTTTTAATGCGGTGATGAAACAAAAATTCCAGTTTTTTTTTTTTTTTTTTTTTTTTTTTTTAATATGTCGGCTTTGTGAAAAAAAAAGGAATACAGGTTATAAAAAAAATAATAAAGCAGCCGCATGAAAAAAAAACTTAGCAGCATGTTTTACCCGAGCCGCAAGCTAGGGTTTTGTTAAAAAAATCTTTTTGCAGCGGCAGAAAGCGCCGCTACAGGTGCTGCTGCAGCCTGTTTAAAGAAAAACAGAAGCTGTTGTGACGTTTTTAAGCGCTGCTAAAGGTGCTGGACAGTTTTAAAAAACAAGGTTTTTAGCCGTTTCTCCTCGTTCATACCTTGGGTTTCGCCTTGATCTTCATCTTTTCTTCAAGATCTTCATCTTTTCGAGCCCGGAATAATAAAATTACAATAAAAGATGCTACTTTTACATAATTTTTAAAATTGACATAAAAAAATACAATTCGTATGCTCGATTGTTACTAAACAAAGGAGCTACAAAATAGATCTACGGGTAAACGGTACCAACCCAATCCATCTCTTCAACCACAACATTCACAAGCATACAACATGATAAATTTCGAATTTACAAAAAAACGAAATAAAACACTTAAAACATGCTTTTCCAACTCACAGATCTAAAACTCATATTCTTTGATCGTTAGATCAAAGGCTACGATACCACTTGTTAGAAGTAATATCGTCGGATCAATCATAGATTGACCCGATTACGCGACGGAAGCATCGGATCTATATCTAAATGAAAACAAAGAACATAAATTAAAGATCTAAATCTACTGAGGGGTTTAGGAGCCTACCTTTTATGGTGCTTAACTCGAGAACAAAAGGCTCCTTGAACACGTGATTGAGCGACCACCGTCTTCCAACGTGTGTCTCCCGGCAACACCAAGTGGATGGTGTTTCCCGCCGCCGGACCTCGCTTGATATGCTACCGGAATAATCCCGAAGATTATTCCAACTCGAAACCCGAAGAAAATAGCCGAAAATTCCAAGCTATTTTCTCCAATAAATGGCGTGAATTGTTGTGTGTCAAAAGGCTTGGAAGAACTCTCTTTATATAGGAGAGTAAAACTTAACCTCAAGGATTAAATAATTAAGAGATAATTATTACATTAATCCTTTTTCCAAATAAAAGATAAATAAAATAATTATCCCAAACAAATTAGGATAAATCATATTATTATCTAATATTCCATGAATTATCATTTAACAAATAAAAGATAAATCACATGTCAAATAATTATCCAAGAAAACTAATTTCCTAATAATTAAATAATACAATAAAGATGCGCCACTTGCAAAACCCAAAATAAGGTCCATACGCATTTTACTATATTTGACCAATTTGGTCAAAAAGGTCAACACACTAATTCGGGCCGAGTCCACGAAAAATGTGTTTTCCGTGTATTTAATTATTTAGTCCAACTAAACAATTAATCCACATATCAATTAAATAGTCCAATCCAACTATTTAATTATAATTGAGTGCAACGACGAAATCCAATTATGCTATTTCGGGAGCCACGTCGGGGACCATGGACCCGTATTCGGTAGCTACAATAAATTAGATAAAATTATTCGTCGGACAAAATAATTATATCCAACCTATTAATTCCGGGATTACACCACCATAAACACGAAATTGAACTCTATCGAATATAGATAACTTACACTCAATTTATGAGTCGAAATCGTCAACGATATAATCATTACATACGGATAAATCCTCATATTTTGTTCACTTCGATTCGGGATATTTCCGTAAACCCTTCTCGAAACATATTATACTTATTTTACATTAACCCCTTTAGTGATCAATTAGTTCATAACCAATATAATATGAGCGGGCCCGTCGATCGGTTTAGGGTCAACAAATAAGGGAAGCTGTCTATCTACTTCCCGAGGGAAGGAATGGATTCCATATACGTGATAACACGGACCACTCACTCATTCCGAGAATAGAGCCAACGAGAAGTGTTGGACCACATCTTGCGAAGTGATCCTTACTAACACATCAAACTCTGCCACTAGTCTAAACGGTTATGCGTGATCACCTCGGGATTGATTAATCCATATATGATCATCTTGTGATTCGATAAGACTTCTCGATCACGGAATTATATCGAGAACTCAAATCAAATCGGTCCGATCTATATGATTATCATCGTATATAAATTGCCCGCTAGGTACCACATTACCGACGGTCCGGATAAGGCTGTCACACCGTAAAGTGTTACGGGACGCATTAATAGCAAATTAATCATGAGACCCGTACTCGGATTAATAAACTCTACGGACTAAGTTAATTTTAAGTACATCTCACTAACTCGATCCTCTTGTGTATAGCCATACTTTGAGTTATGTGATTACGTAAACGAGGTACTTAGGGTTTTCGGTAGTGTCTTAATTATAAGCATACATGCATATAAAAAGATGAATTACTAATTCCGTACTAAAACAATTATATAAGCTGTCTTTCGGGCACTATACCTTACACAAAGGATATAGGTTTTATTGTCTAACCATATTACGAGAATTGTTGAAACCGGTAATGCTATATTCTACAAGAATGGCGAAATCGGTGGGAGTGATAAAATTCGTGATGTGATCATAAAGGAAATAAGGGTGCCCGTCCCTTTTAACCTTTATTCCGAAAAGTATTGGGAATCTCTCCATTGTTGAACCGTTGAACAATGAGGAAAATCCAATAAATGATCAACAACTCCATGATGAGATCATCACCAATGAAATAGTAATGAAGCACCACAGGTTCCAGCATTAAGAAGATCTCAAAGACAAATGAGATCTGCTATTCCTGATGATTATATGCTTTATCAAGTAGAATATGAACAAGGGACAAGTAAAGATCCGGTTTCGTTTTCACTAGCCATTAAGGAAGTTAATTCTAGTAAGTGGATTGATGCCATGAAAGATGAATTGAAATCTATGGATGAAAATCAAGTATGGGAAGTCGTTCAATTACCTTCGGGACACAAACCAATTGGCCGTAAATGGGTCTTTAAGACTAAGCACAAGCTTGTAATGGTAATATTGAATGATATAAAGCGACTTGTTGCCGAAGCTTAAATCGAGAAAGAAGGCATTGATTCTTAAGAGACATATTCCCTTATGTCCGGGAAAGACTTTTTAGAATTATCATGGCACTAGTACCTCATTATGATCTCGAGTTACACCGGATGGATGTGAAAATAGCCTTTACGAATGGAGACTTGAAAGAAGAAGTCTACATGCGTCAAACTAAAGGCTTCATTGTTGAAGGTCGGGAAGACATGGTGCAAGCTTAAGAAATCAATATATGGTGAAACAAGCTTTGAGGCGGTGGTACTTAAAGTTTCATGAAACCATTCTTGTTTTCGGTTTCAATGAGAACACATTTGACCTTTGCATATACCTCGAGATCGGTGGGAGTAAGTTCATGTTTTTGATTATCTATGTTGATGATATATTATTTTCCGACGCGATCTTGGTGTACTACATGAAACCAAGGCCTATCTCTTCAAGAACTTTGAACTAAAAGACTTGGGCGAGGCTTCACATGTGTTAGGATAGAAATATTCCGTGATAGGGAACTTAATATTTTAGGAGTGTCTTAAAAAGCCTATATTGATAAAGTTTTGGAATGATTTGGCATGATGACATGTTCTTCCATTATTGTTCTAATATTATTCCGCGAGAATGAGTTGGAATGTAAAGAAATGGAAAAACATCCTTATGCTTCTCAGCGAGAGAGTTTACGGTATGCACGGGTTTGTACAAAACACGACAATAGTTATGTTGTTGGCATGCTAGGTAGATTTCAAAGCAATCCAGGCATGTCTCTTTGGAAAATTTCTTGAGAAAATCTTGAGATACTTAAAGGAACATGAATTACATGCTCACATACTAAAAATCGGGACACCCACGTGGTAGTGGTTATCGGACTCGTTTTTGAAGGATAAGCGACACCGGACTTTGTACTCTTGGCTACGTGTATCTTACAACGAAGGTGCCGTATCACGGAAAAGCCGAAGTCATAGTTGACTTACTCATCCACCATGAAAGAAGAGTGTGTGGCATGTTATGAGAAATTTGTAATCCGGGGGACATGGATCCTACAAGCATGACATGATATCTAAGGGATCAAAACACATGAACCTTAATATCAATTATTGAAGCAAGATGTTAGTAGATATTTGTTTGTCATTGAACATATAATGACAAATCTTATGGTTGCAGACATATTTACGAAAGGGCTACCACCAAGACATAACATAGAAGCATTGAAAGTATAGGTCTTGAGGATAGCTCCTTATTATCGTGTTCTGCCATTTATTTAGTACTTACGTTTGACATTTGTTGAGCTCTTAATGTCACTTTTCTACATCATTATTATTTTTTGTTTTCCATTGTGTACACCTTACGAATAGATATATTAAAACAGAAATTGTCTCTTGCAAAGACATAACGGGACCATTTATGTAATCTCCGCTTATGGTGTAGTTATGACGGTTGTCAATGTTGTGGTACATAGAAGGGAGCATATTGCAGAATGATGTGTAACCGCTATGACTCCCATTGTGACTATATTAATGACGACACTTACGACCGACTAAAGAAATCGTTTAGCATATAACGCGCGACTTATGTTCTATCGACCAAGTGGGAGAATGTAAGAATAATTATGTCGTGGCTTTTATTGAGCCCGATTAATTTCCTTCCCCGTAATAGTGGTCTATAGGAAATTCGTTTTCCCTATGAAAATGCTATTTATTATTTATTGGTTAATTAAAAGGAGTTTTAAGGTCATATTAAAACTCGGCTTGATGGACGGCGGAGATTAAAGCAAAAACCTAGATCATTCGGATTTTGGACCTCTCTCCGTCTATAAAAGCAATGCTTTATTCCATCATAAAGCATACGAAAGAAACCAACACATAACGGTTGTAGGCTAGGAGAGAGATATCGGAATCTTCATCAAGGCGTCAACAACATCATGGCAAAACGGAGACGTAGTCGAGTAACAATGGATGTAGGGAAACGATCACGATTATTTCTACCGCTATTCGGGTACTGCGAATCTAATGTTTTTTTACACATGCATCATGCATTTTACATTTCACGGTCTAGTCGAGAGTAGTAGGATGCTTGGGGACAAGCATCGTTCAAGTGTGGGGGAGTTTGATGGGATCGTAAATTGTTGATATTTCATTGCATTTTACGGAGTGGAAGAAGGAAGGGGATTCTCGAATGCGGAAAAGGATCCAATCCAATGAATTCGAATGAATTGAGGAGCCGTATGAGGTGAAAATCTCATGTACGGTTCTGTAGAGTGGCAGTAAGGGTGGCTTATCTGTCAACTTTTCCACTATCACACAAAAAACCCAAACTCTGCCTTACGTAAAGTTGCCAGAGTACGATTAACCTCTGGATTTGAAATCAGTGCTTATATACCCGGTATTGGCCATAATTTACAAGAACATTCTGTAGTCTTAGTAAGAGGGGGAAGGGTTAATCGAGATTATTTTCTATAGAGATACACGCTTTTATGGTGTGTTTAATGTTGTTTTGTAGATTTGAAGAAAATATGTTTTGAAAGAGTGTTTATATTATGTGTGGCATGCAATGGTAGAATCGATTGTAAAAGAGTGACGGTAGAATGAAAAGTGAAAAGCTGGTATGATCATACCATTAAATTGATGTGTGGCTGTTTGCAAGTGGCTTAAAAGATGAATTTTGCAAATTTGTTTTTATTGGTTAAATCGTTAAAAGACTCCTCATTTTCTATTGGTCGAATAATATTTGATTTTTTCCTTTTTTTTATATTAATTTAATATTTAAATAGGAATAAAGGAATAAAAAAAAGGAGTCAAAAAGTGGCGTGGCCACTGTATCACTTTTCATTAAGTAAATAAACAATTTAGTTAGGCTTGGAGACTAATGAAGCTGCGGCTCATTCACCTGCTACCATTGCCGCCAGCTTTTTTTCTTTTATTTTGATTTCTATTACAGATTCAACATGATATTTTGGATCAGTCAATTTTTATGGTGATTTCTTAATTTATTTTCTTTCTAGTTAAATTATTATTGAAGCCTCGATTGATGCAATTTGTGAGAACGAATTGGGTTTATTCCTTGTTTTATTTGTTGGTATTTATTCACCTTTTGATTTATTTGTCTCTTAGGTTGGTTATTTTCGCTAGATAAGTAATTTAATCATTGAATCGTCAGCTTGTTGGAATAGCAAATCCGTATTCGTTTGTGATTTTCATAAAAGTAGCACATGATATGAGTTTTTTGGTTCGCAGCTGGTAAAATCCGCTATCATAACGACAAATAATCTGAATTAAAATTAACCCGCATGTGGGTTAATATTCAGAATTGGGTCTCTCAGATTGTAGTCTTTGCCGAACGACAAACACCTATGACCGTGTCTAGGCGTGTCTTTCGGTTAGATGGTAACTGGTGACCGTGTCACGATTACCAAAACAAGGAGAGATTGGTTACTTGGCACGTGTCGGTAATTATAACCGGTTTATCAATGAATTAACGAGTCATCTTTGGATGCGTGATCGGTTGAGTAGATCGAGGTGGATATAATTAATTTAAGTAAAACTGTCTTTTACCCTTTTTTTTTTTTTTTTTTTTTTTTTTTTTTTTTTCGATTCTTAGTTTACTTAGTTTTATTAGTAATTAGTTTAAAATACCAACAATTGTCTTTTGTTGATTTTAAGAGAAATAAATCCACCATTCCTGTGGAGACGATCCTGCTCACTTTATACTCGTTATAAGAAATAGGTAAATTTATCTTTGGTGGTTTGACACCCACCAAACAACTACGAGAAGGATGAATATTTACCCGATAGAAGGGGATGAGCAATCGACAATAGGGAGAAGCCGCGGATCTTCCGGATTGTATCTCCGAGCGACGAATGGTCGACGTCGATCCTCGTAATAGAACCTCCTTGAATATGCTCAAGAAAAACTCCCAATGGCTAGAACGAGAAGCTAATTTTTCTCTTCTTTTTCAAAAAAAAGGTGCGTCCTTTTTTTTTCCCAATATGGCGTTGGTTTTTACGGTTAAATTTTGTGTTGGGAGAAACTCCTTTTTAATAGGAAAATAACTAAGACTTTGAGAGTTTATCTTTTACACACAAATTTATCTTTTCCTTTTAGGAAAATAAAAACCTTTATCAATACGAAAACAAATTTCCTATTTATCCAATACGAAAACTAATTTCTTATTTATAATTATTTAACACATAAATAATTTCATTATCCACATTATAATTATTTAGGAGAAAATTTCTTTTCCCAAAACCATATAATAGTGGCGCCATTTTTTATGCCAATTGGGATAATAGAAAATGTCTTTTCTATTTTATATATTATTTACCAAATAAATAATATTCGCATATTCATTAAATAGACGAGAAAACACTCGACTTATTAATTCCGGAATTACGCCACCATACATCTGGCGAACTTTATCGATTACGGATATAACTTAATCTCAAAGCGTCGAGTCAATAAGTGTCCGTTGATTTAATCATTACATACGGACTAACCCTGTAGACTATCCGTAACGAAGCGGGATTATTTCCGTAAACCTTCTTCATTACATCTTATCCTTATTTACCATCAACCCGTTAGTGTTCAATTAGTTCATAACCAATACGAACTCGGCCGATCGATCGAGTTTTTAGGATCACCAAATAAGGGGATTGTCTTTCTACTTACCGCGGGAAGGAATGGATTCCATATACGTGAGACACACACTTCTCACTCATTCCGTAATAGTGCCAACGTGAAAGTGATTCGGACCGCGTCTCTTAGTGATCTTTAACAAACACATCAAACCCTATCTGAAACAAGCGAGGAGTATGCAATCACTTCGGGATTAAGGTTAATCTATATATGATCATCTTGTGATTTAATAAGATTTTTCAATCACGAAATTATATGAGAAATTCGGATTAAATCGGTCCGAGTCCTATATGACTACATCATATATAAACGCCCTTAGATAACCGGTATCGACGGTCCGGATAAGACGGTCACACCTTAAAGTGTTATGGGCGCATTAATGGTTGTTTAATCAATAGACCCATACTTTGATTAAGTTCATCACGGACTAACGAGTTCAAGTATATCACTTATGAACTTCATCCTCACGTGTGACACACACTAAGTTATATGGCTACATATAATACGACTTGGTGTTTTCAACAGTGTATTACTTTTAAGCACGAAGCAAATAATAAGATGAGAATACATCGGTCATTTATAAATTAAAAAAACAATTACATAAATTGTCTTTCGGGCGCTACTTCCAACAATATTCACAAAGAGTTGATCAATCTCAGTGCTTGATATAACTTTGATGCTCTAAATTCTGAGTTGATCTCTAGATATTGTTAGATATTTTATTCACAAAGTCTATTTTTTTAATTTTGTTTTGAATGTGTTGTTGCACCTTTGAGTGCGACGGGTGTCGCCGAAAAGAAACGGGGTTTGACGTAAACCTAAACGAACTATGCGAATGACACACCATTTCGTAGAAAGGATTTTCAACGGGACACAATATTTCGGTGGTGAATGTTCATTGGGACACATCATTTGAAGATGAGCTGGTTTGTTCTTTCATTAAGAGGCACAATGTGTTTTTCATTGTCTATTTGTAGACATCAGATGCACTCGAAAATGTTGAAGTTTTTGTCATAAGCATCATCTGCACAAAAATGTGTTGTGTCTCTAAGTTGTACTCCATTGAATCCTGAGAGAGATCTAAAACATCTCTTTAAAGAAACGATTATGTGCCTTGGAGAATCTTTCTATCTGTTTGTTTTATCTCATTTTCTATCAATTTTAAAGAGATGTCTTCATTCAAGGATGCGAGTTTGAATGATTTTGTGGCACATCGATTCAAGTCATGAATCGGGACTTGGTTCGTCTTGATCGTTTTGATGGACACAACTTTACTCGGTGGCAAGATAAGGTTCTATTTTTCTTGACGACAATCAAGTTGTCTTGTATTTTGGGTGATGATCTTCAACTGTTGAAGACGAGCAAGAAGGACGACAACGATAAACGCAAGAAGGAATTGCGGGAACAAATGAGGAAACGAAAGGATGATGATTTTACGTACGAGAGGACACATTACGAACGCCTTTGTCGATTCCGTGTACAATGGACATAGGGCAATCGAGACGACAAAGGAACTATGGGTGGTATTTGGACAACAAGTACCGAATTGAAGAAGCAAGCAATCAAAAATTTTTGATTGGTGCATTGACTTTGAAATGACTAATAGTAAGTCTATTCTTACTCAAGTTCATGAATTACAATCTATTGTTTCTAATCTTAAAAATCTTTGAGATAACTTTGCACGAGGCATTCCAAGTTGGAGTAATTATTGCGAAATTACCAACTTTGTGGAATGGCTATAAAACGAAAGCGAAACATGATGAAACTAAGCACACTTGGGAATCCCTCATGCGTCATCTACGTATTTAGGAAGACTCTAAAAAATGAGAAAATGCTTGAACGGGAGGTTGAAAGATCAAATATGGTTCGAAATTTGCAAACTAGGAAATAAAAAACGCAAGAATTTTTCGAAGGGAGATCAAGCGAGAATCTTAAGAAAAATTCGAGAGGTGATTGTTATTCTTGTAAAAAAAACCTTGTCACACCGCTCGTGAATGCCGAACTCGCATAAAAGACGAAAAAGGCAAGAATGACAAGACGACAAAAGATCATGTCAATCTTGTTGATGGTAATGATGATCGAAATTTGTAGCGGTTGTGGAGGAAGCCAATGCAATGTTGGAATTGATGAAGGGTGGTGTCTAGATGCGGTGCTACAATCCATGTAAGTAATAACCGATCCGAGATTAAGACTTACAAGGAAAGTACCAATGAACGTGCGGTGAAAATGGCAAATGATGTGCAAGACAAGGTTATTGGTATTGGCGAAGTGGAACTTAAATTCACTTCGGGAAAGACATTAACATTGGCGACGTTCTTCATGTTCTGAGATGACAAATAACTTGATTTACGGAGATCGTCTCAATAAAATTTGGTTTTACGATGGTGTTTGAATCGATAATTTGATTGTAACTAAAAACAATATCTTTGTTGGCAAAGGGTACTCTTTTAATGGCATGGTTAAGATGAATGTAATGAAAAATTACTTTGCTTATGTTGTCGATTCTTCATCTTTATGGCATGCTAGATTAGGGCACGCTAATTATAAATCTGTTAAGAACATGCATAATTTGGGCATAATTCCTAAATGTACGTATGACAATGTGGGAAAATGTGAAATATGTGTTCAAGGCAAAATAACATGGAAGCCACATAAGTCTGTTGTTCACACATCTGAATTACTTGGTTTAGTACATTCTGATGTTTCTGATTTACACAGTAAAGTTTCTCGTGGTGGTCATAAATATTTCGTGACTTTTATAGATGATTTTTCGAAATATGCTTATGTGTATTTATTGAAAAGTAAAGACGAAATCTTAAGAAAATTTTTGATCTATAAAGCAGAAGTAGAAAATCAGTTACAAAGGAAATTAAAGTGTTACGTTCGGATAAAGGTGGAGAATACCAAGTAACAGAATTATCTAAATTTTGTGAGGCCGACGATATTGTTCACGATTTTACTCCTCCGTATTCACCCGAATCAAATGGAGCGACGAAAGAAAAAATAGAACATTAGTAGATATGGTAAATTTCATGTTTATCGGTTACGGTTTACACGATTATTGGTGGGGTGAGGCAATCTTAAGTGCATGTTTTATTCAAAACGGAATTCCTAAGAAAAATGTTAAAAAGACTCCGTATGAATTGTGGTTTGGTCGAAAACCTAACATAAGAAGTATTAATTTTTGGGGTTGTCTTCCATATGTAAGAAAGCCTAATCTGAAATTACTACCAAAACTTATAAATGTGTATTTATAGGTTATGCTAAGAATAGCACCACATATAGATTTCTAAAGTTAGAATCTTATGATATTATCGAGTCTATTGATCTTGAATTTTTTGAGCATATGTATAAATCTTCTATTGAGAACTTTGGAGATAATGTTAACCCTAGTACTTCCAAGAGAGTTCATGAGGAATCTCTTGATGACTCTCTATAGAATCACAAGAGGATCCGAGAAATAAGGAGAAGTAAAAGGCAAAGGAAAGAAAAAACCTTTGGTCTGAATTTGTGACAATTTTACTTGAAGGTGATGTAAATAATATCACACATCAAACCAAGTTAATGATTGATGATAATGACTACTATCACATATTCGAAGCCATTTCCTCTCGTGATGCTATGTTTTGGAAAGAAGCCATCAACGATGAAATGAGTTCTATCATGCCAAATCAGACATGGAAATTGGTTGATTTGCCAAGTGGTTCTAAACCATTTGGTTCTAAATGGATTTTCAAAATAAATTTGAACGGCGATGGTTCAATTAATAAGTATAAAGCTCACCTTTAGTAGCGAAAGGTTTCAAACAACGTCAAGGAGTAGATTATTTTGATACATACGCTCGTGGCTAGAATTTCATCTATCCATGTGTTGTTATCTCTTGCATCCATTCACAATTTAGTTGTTCATCAAATGGATGTTAAAACGGCTTTTCTAATTGGATTTGGATGAAGAAGTATACATGGAGCAGCCCGAGGGTTTTGTTTTACCCGGACAAGAGAAGAAAATTTGTAATAGTTAAATCTCTTTACGGATTAAAACAAGCCCACATGCAATGGCATGAAAAATTTAATAAAGTGATGTTGGCTAATGGCTTCAAAGTTAATGAAGCGGATAAGTGTATCTATTCTACGTATAGAAATGGTTCATGTATTTTGATTTGCCTATATGCGGATGATATGCTTATCTTTGGGTCAAACTTGGAATCAATAAAAGAGACCAAGCAATTGTCGGAATTTAACTTCGATATGAAGGATTTGGGGGAAGCAAATGTAATCTTAGGGATAAAGATAATGAGGAAAGATGGATTTATATCATTAAATCAATCTCATTATCTTGAAAATATCCTTAAAAGATATGGTCATATGGATCATAAGCGAGCATACACTATTGATCATAGTATCAAGTTAATGAAAAATACCGGTAGATGCTACGATCGGTTACAATATGCAAGTGTGATTGGAAGTCGTATGTATGCCATGCATTGCACAAGACCAGACATTGCATACGCAGTTGGATTGTTATGTCGATTTACTAGTAATTCAGGAAAAGAACATTGGAACGCAGTTTCAAGAGTTCTAAGATATTTAAAAGGAACAATCAATTATGAATTACAGTATCGTGGTTTTCCCCTTTGTTCTTGAAGGATACAACGATGCAAGTTGGAATAACATAGAATTGAATTGTAAATCCACAACGGGATGGATTTTTACCTTAGGAGGTGCAACTGTTTCTTGGTGTTCTTAGAAACAAACTTGTGTCTCAGATTCGACTATGTTAGCAGAATTTATTGCATTAGCAGATTCAAGTAAAGAAGCTAAATGGATAAGAAATTTATTAAATGACATTCCATTATGGGACAAGCCATCCCCAGCTGTAATGATTCATTGTGAGAATCAGGCTACTTAATATTCAGTATCAAGTAAGACTTACAATGGTGAGCAACGACACCTTAGTCTGAGACATCAGTCGATTAGGGGATTACTTAAGCAAAGAGTAATCACAGTTGACTATGTAGAGTCAAAGAGCAATCTAGCAGATCCTTTCACAAAAGGACTTCCTAGAGAGATGATTGCAATAACATCGAAAGGAATGGGATTAAGGTCTATGAAACATTAGTTAGCTTTAACGGGAACCCTACTCATGTTTTGAAAAATAAACATAGGTCAAAGGGTACAAACAAGTTAAAGTCTAACTAGATCGAGAAGCGCTAGAGTATTTAATAGATCCCATTCATAAAATCTCTAGCATGGTAAAGGTTGAAATTAGTTCTTAATAAGTTCTTTCATTGGGAAAAATGACTCACAGTATAACTTTAAAAAAGAACTTACCTACGTGAATGTGAAAGTCAGGCCGCTTTCGATGAGATTTAGACCAGCTCTAAAGCATTCAAGAATCTCGGGATGTACGCATGGCCATTAATGCGTTGGAATGAAGAGACACTGTTTTAATGGAATAGTATGTGTGATAACTCCGGTAACGTCATTATAGGGTCCTTTGTTCAAGATTTATTCACCACGAGCGCACGATGTGATTTTGAGTTGTTTACACTAAGCGGAAGTTCAAAGCCAAAAGCTACTTTCATTTATGTATGATTTCCTATGATGATGTTTAGTCCATGTACGCATGAACTACGGTGGCTTGATCCCAAAAGGCTATGTAGGCGGTCACTTATGTGGCTTGATCCGCAAAAGGGTACGTAGGCGGTCTTTTTACATACAAATTTTTTTTGCGAAAAAATAGGGGAAAATGTTAGATATTTTATTCACGAAGTATGTTTTTTTTTTAATTTTGTTTTGAATTTGTTGTTGCACACTGAGTGCGACAGGTGTCGCCGAAAAGAAATGGGGTTCGACCTAAACGAACCTATGCGAATGACGCACCATTTCGTAGAAGGTATTTTTCATTGCGACACACTTATTTCGGTGGTGAATGTTCATTGGGACACATCCTTTGAAGACATTTGTTTGGTTCTTTCATGAAGAGGTACAATGTGTTTTTCGTTGTCTATTTATAGACATCGGATGCATTCAAAAATGTTGAAGTTTTTGTCATAAGCATCATCAGCACAAAAATGTATTGTGTCTCTAAGTTGTACTCCATTGAATCCTGAGAAAGATCTAAAACATCTCTTTAAAGAAACGATTACGTGCCTTGGAGAATCTTTCTATCTGTTTGTTTTATCTCATTTTTCTAACAGATATGTCTTTTCAAGTTCAGATAGAAGGCTTTTGAATTTGACATAGTTTTTGCACTTTTTGTATTCTCGTCTTTTTCATTTTATGTCAATGCCTTGATTTGAAAATTCATCAATTGGCTATTAAATGTGGTGAATAATCCTTGATCCCTTCTTGATTTTATTCTCCATAATTTCAGTGATCCGGAATTTCTTCAAATGGTCTTCATAAAATCCGTCCTTGATTGATTCTGCATTAAATTCTTGATTTCCTTAATTTACACGCTCTAAATAAAATGCAGACTTGGCATTTCTGTTCCTTAACATTGCTTGACCGGTCGAGTGACTCCTTCGCTGTTATTCTTTATAGGCGGTTGAGAGAACTTCCACTTAGCCGGTTTGCTGTTTCCTTGATTCTCAATGTCAAGAGTATGCTTGTACTTCACTCATCCTTGATTTGGATGAGATCAGTTTACACCATATTTAAGAGAATAGATTCCATCACTTGTAATGTATCTTAGTCTTATCCAAGGTCATCACGAGACTTCCCTGGTTATAAGTCGGTCCATAAGTCTTCACTTGCTCGGAATTTGGTACTTTGCTCCCTTCACTTAGGCGATCTTACGTACGTTAATATCTTGAGCCGTCCTACCGATCTAGTACATTACTTGTACGATTGAACTTATCCAACATTTCGGACTCTAAGTAAAGTTTTATACATATATTACTAACTTATT
Source organism: Gentiana straminea (assembly GCA_036785695.1). NCBI lineage: Eukaryota > Viridiplantae > Streptophyta > Magnoliopsida > Gentianales > Gentianaceae > Gentiana > Gentiana straminea. The sequence goes on from JAVUPR010000320.1 coordinate 26,811, forward strand.
TCGGGCTTGCTATAACACTAGTATGGCCATCATCAAAACCAATAAAATGTTCTTAACATCATGACATCACGGTGTGGATTGTCATACTTTGACACTATTGAGGTTTCCACAGCCATGGGGCGATAATGCGGTAGTGATTGTGTGTGATACTAAAACAAGCATAGGATTCATGTTGCTAAATACGGAAATCGCGTATCCTATGAATATGAGTAAATATCCGAAAGGACCTTCTTATAAGGAATGTCTAGCTCTCGTGAATCTTTGCAAAGTGGGAGTAAATGAGTTACTTCGAGAACGAATGATATCCACGACTATAAGATATGGTCGTTAATGTATTGACACTCGAGATACGACCGTATGGATATTGTAACGACGATAGGATTCTATTTATACGGTAACCGTTTAACATGAAAGGTAGTTGTCATTGCATTTGACTCTTCGAGGATTGGGGGCCATGATGTGTTGCTAGACGCTATTTCGTGATCTTTGGGTATGAAGGGTATTTTAGTATGCACTTTGTGCCTATGACCAACATATTCGGAAGCCTATACTGGTCACACACATAAGTACATCTAGCCGGATTAAAATGCGGTTATATTGATAACCAAATAAGAAAACTTTTTATCTCGAATATAAAGTGTTATAGTGATAAATTAATATGATGGTATTTATTTATTATGAATAACTTAATACAAGATACTAATTATGTTGATTAATTAAATATGTATATATGGATCGAAATTTATATTGCGTATATGATACACATGGAGTTTTACAAATTAATTAATCAAAGTATTATATCAATTAGTATATATATATATATATATATATATATATATATATATATATATATATATATATATATATGTGTGTGTGTGTGTGTGTGTGTGTGTGTGTGTGTGTGTGTGTGTGCGGAATATGCGTGTGTATGTATTTATGATATGTGCACATGTGTAATTGATATATATATATATATATATATATATACTTATGGTAATATAATAAAGATATATTCAATATTAGATGTTGACAATATATTTCTTGGGAAGTTATTTAACATAAGATATTGAATATTTGTTAAATATGATTTTAAGGAAAATCCTTAATAAGATTACGGAAATTACTTAATGAGATAAATCAAACGAATATAGGGGGTGCCTAGCTATTTTGTATCATCACAATTAGAAGAGTTCTAATTTACTAGAAAATTTGAGAGCTTCTAGAGAGAGCTTTTGAGAGAGAGAAAAGGTCGGTCTAGCAACCGAGTTTTCCTAGTAGTAATCCATGACGGGATTCCGGCGGGTTGTTTGTGTGGATCAACGGTAGAGGCCGAACACTTGGGCGGCTTCGTACGAAACTACAACCGTAGACAAAGAAGAAGCTGTTTTAGATCATCCAAGGTAGTTCTTTCATCTACTTCTTATATGATTTTTGCTTAAACGATATCGATCTTAGTAAGAAGGAAATTAAATTTGAAATTCATTGCGTTCCCGCATAGATTTCCTAACAACTTGAACCACTAGACCATAAACCACGGGGTTCGGGTTTAGGGTTATTGGGTTCGGGTTTAGGTTTAGGGTTCATGTTTAGGATTTAGGGTTCAAGGTTTAGGATTAGGTTTAGGTTTAGGGTTTATGGTTTACGGTTAAGGTTTAGGGTTTAGGGTTCGGCGTTTAGGGTAGGTTGTGCTTGTCTTTGGTGCGGTTGCATCAACTTGTTCTTCTTCACATTCATCTTCAATCTCCATATCAGATGGAGATTGTTGGGGATAGCTTGAAACTTCAGGTCCTGGTTGGACTTTGCTTCATCTATATCTGCTGCCGCTTCAACTTTCTCAGCTGTCATTTTTTTCTTGATCAGTGTTGGGGTCCTTGTTGAGTTTGCTGGTTGTATTCCCTCAGCTGCTTTTCTTTATTAGCTTTACTCCTTTGAATGACATCCTGGAGTGTCAAATTATCATCAGAATCATCATTGTGATGATCAACCTTTTCTTCTTCTTCTCTTTCTTCCTTTCCATCATTTGATTAGTACTCCTCTTATTCATCCTCTTTAGGGGTCAGATATTAAGATTACGTATCCTCTTCCTCTCCGAGCTTCATCGAAATATCTATTGGACCTTCGTCAATTATTGGTCCCCCAACATTTCTTCTTACGTTCCTTGTCTTTGGATCTTGTCCTTATTTTAAATCCAAAAGTTCTTGTTTTAGCCAGTTTCCTTTCCTCATCTTAATTCAAATAAGTGAACATCACTTTTGCTTCTTGCCATTTGTGCAATTGGATATGTTTCACCTTCATCTGATCAAATAGATATTGTAGAGGAATTTCATAGGATTTTCTTTCCCAAAAGATATCTTTCTTCTGCTGTCCCTTCTTGGTTGCTAACTTGCTAGTTTCAACCTCACGTTGTATTTTCTCTTCAAACTGTTGAAAAAGAAGATTGACCAGTTGAACTGAAGGCCCTGATAGATGATGGCCATGAGTACGGTCCTTACCTCTGTCATACCGTGCATGGAGCCTTTCCTTCCTTCATACTTTTGATGATCAAGTGAGCAAATTCTTCAAACGTCTTCTTGAGCGCCGATCTTGGACAATTGAATTTCTTGGTGGCAAGATCAGGATTCTTGGTTGTCTCCGTCCACAAAGAATAAGTGTTGATTTCCACATTCTTTAGTTTGAGACACCTAGCAAGAATACCGGGTGTGATTACCAGTTCCCTGCCATTGACATTGCTTGTGATTTGGTCCGGTATCCCTTCTTCTTCGCTGGAACAAATAAGGCATTTTTCCAGAAGGAAATCAGGGTTTCATAGCAGATTCTTGTGATTGGGGGGTCAAGGAAGGTCATTAACCATAGGTTAGTGCACCCAGCTTGCCATTGTTGTGCTTGGGGGTCATTTTTGCACAAGGTGAGATAGTGCTCGGATCTAAAGAAAGACCTGGTTACAATTGATCTTTGATATAGTCTGCCGGACTAAGCAGTTGCGGAGGATGAAGCCATGTCTGAGATTTTTGGAGGAAAAGCTTTGAAATTTCTTGAGTAAATAGGGTTTCAGAAGTTCAAAGAGAGCCTAAGGTTTATGAAAAATCTGAAGTGTTGTTTATATAGTGGGGAGTTGAGTGTGTGAACGCGGTTGAATCACGGTAAACAAGGGTAATGGGAGAGAGGATTGAAGCGAGTAATGATAATGCCCGGGGATCGAGGCGTCACCGTCATTCCTTCTTGTCAAAATGTAACCTCCATGATTAAAAAAATCCACATGTGGTATACTCCATAATAGATAAATAAATTCACGAGATATCCCCCGTGTCTAAATGATTTATTCATTTCACACTTCTATGATGTGTATACTTCAACGATGTAATGGTGAGTTTAGTGTGTTGATTGCTGCGGTGTATCAACGAAATTTGTCTCATCAAAGCTGTTGCTAAAAATCGGTGAAGTGGACTTCGGACGGTACCGGTAACCTACACCGCCAAGTAAGCACACCCAAAATGGCAAAGGTTCATTCATTTGGTGAAGTCAACTTTGATTACTCCGGTTATTTGCTCCTTGTGCATTAATCAATTTGAATCATTCCCAACTAAGTTTTTAACTTACAAAATCTTTCTTGGTGAGTGGTTTTGTGAAAATATCGGCCAATTGATCTTCGGTAGATACATACTTTAGAGTTACATCTCTTTTTTCAACATGATCTACGATAAAATGATGTCTCACATCAATATGCTTTGTTCATGACTTAAGTATTGGATTCCTTGTAATTGATATTGCACATTTGTTGTCACATATTATTGCAATTGTCTTTTCATCTATTCCATAATATTTTAGCTCTTGTCTTATCCATAGTACTTGTGCACAACGGTTGCTTGATGCTACATATTCTACTTCGGCGGTTGAAGTGGATATGGAATACGCTTTTGCTAAACCATGATACTAGTCTTACACCTTGTAGGCGACAAGTTCTAAAGTGCTTTTACGTAAGTTTACATCCGGCATTGTCTAAATCTGAATAAGATATTAATTTGATCGACCATCTTTTAGATACCATATTCCCACATTCATTGTGTGTTTCAAATTTTTGATAATTCTCTTTGCTACTGATAGATGTGATTCCTTAGGTTGAGCTTGAAATTTTGCACATACTCCTAATGCAAATGCTATATTAGGACTGCTTGCAGTTAGGTAGAGTAGGGATCCAATGATCCTCTGTATAGCTTTTGATCCACACCCTTCCCATTATCATCCTTCCCAAGTATAGTTCTTGCACACATAGGTGTTTAAAGTTCCACTAGTGTCCATGCCATACTTGTAGATTAAGTCATTATTATACTTTGCTTGATTAATGAAGATGCCATCTTTCATGTTTGTTTCACTTGTAATCGTAGGGAGTAGTTGAGTTCTCCCATCAAACTCATTTGGAATTTGCTTTTCATCAAATTTGCAAAATTTTCACATAGCATTCCATTTTCTGATCCAAATATGATGTCATTCACATAGATTTGTACTAGCAAGGTGCTTGTTCCATTTTCTAGCTTGAAAAGTGTATTGTCAATGGTTTCTTTGCTAAATCCATTGTTGATTAGAAATTGTGAAAGTGTCTTATACCAGGCTCTAGGTGCTTGTTTGAGTCCATATAGTGCCTTCTTGAGCTTGTATACTTTATCTTCTTTTCTCTTGAGTTGAAAACCGGGTGGTTGTTCAACATATACTTCTTCTACCAAAAGTCCATTTAGAAATGCACTCTTTACATCCATTTGATAGACTTTGAAATCTTTGTGAGCTACAAATGTCAGGAAAAGTATGATTGCCTCCAATCTGGCCACTAGTTCAAAAGTTTCATCATAATCTATGCCTTCTGTTTGTGAGTATCCTTTTGTGACTTCATTTCTCTCAAATTCATTGAGTTCTTCATGCATGGTGTAATCCAATCGGCATATTGGATTGCATCATTTATGGTCTTGGGTTCAACTTTGTGACGAGAAAAGAAGTTAGCATGCTTTCTAGTTGTCTTGTTCTAACATTTTTGTGTGAACATCTCCAATGACTTGTTCATCTGGATGATCTCTAAGCCAATTTAGATCAGAGAGAAGTTGTTCTTGATACTGGTGCTTTCATTGTTCCTTCTTGTTCATTAGTGTCTTGAGCTTGAGTTGGTGGCTCGGTTGTTGTAGTAGATGGTACATCATTTTGTTTGTCAACATAGTGATTTAGTAAAGACTTGTCTTTGTGCATCATCTTCTTCACAATTATGTAAGTCTTCTCCATAGTGTTTGGCTCATCGAACACAACATGAATTGATTCTTCATTCATCAAAGTTATTTTGTTTAGTACTGCGAAAGCTTTCTTTGGTGTACGAATATCCTATGAATATTGCTTCATCACCTTTTTCATCAAATGTATGCAACTGATTTCTATTCAACACAAAACATTTAGATCCAAACATATGTAAGTGAGATATGTCAGGTTTTCTTCATTTCCTATTCCTTATGGTGTTTTCCCATGATGTTTGTTGATAATAGATCTGTTTTGAGTGTAACATCTTGTGTTTGCTACTTGACCCAAAATCTCTTTGGTTGATTTCCTTACTGCTATCATTGTTCTTAATGCTTCTTTGAGTGTCTTGTTTCTTCTTTTTACGCTACTCCATTTTATTGTGGGGTTCCTGATGCTGATAGTTGATGTGGTACTCCATTTTCTTCACAGTAAGTTCTGATTACTTCATTCAGGAGTTATGTGCCTCTGTCTGATATTATCTTAATGATCTTCAACTAATTTTCATTTTGAATTGTTCTTAGTAAATCGGGTAGCTTCTTGAGTGTTTCTTTCTTCTTGTTCATGAAAATGGTCCGGGTGAACTTGGAGAAGTCATCAACTACTACTAAAGTGTACTTGTTTCCACTTACACTTGCTTGGTGTGACCGGTCCAAATAGATCCATATGCAACAGATGTAAGATCCTTGTTGTTGATTGATGTGGCTTTGACTTGAAAGAACATTTGATCTGTTTTCCTTTCTAACATGCATCACAGAGACTCTCCTACTTGAATGTGATATCTTATAAGCCTTCCACTAGCTTGTTCTTTGATAGCTTATTGATGGTCTTGAAATTCAGATGATTCAGTCTTCTGTGCCAAACCCAACTAGGTGATAGTTTGTTCTTGACAATCGGACATGTTTACTGCTTTTCTTTGTCTTCCAATCTACCACATACATGTTGTCTTCTATTTTTCCTACAAGTATAAGCTGTGTTGGTTTTATTATGAATCACCACTGCAACCTTTCTAGCTAAAGTGCACATTGTAGCCTTTGTCACGAGAATTGACTAATGCTTAGAAGATTGAAATTCAATCCCTTAACATATGCCACATTTTGAATCTTGATTGTTCTTTATCATGATGCCTTCCCCCTTAATTTTTCCGGGGTTTTCTTTTCCTCCAAAGGTAACTTTGGGTCCATCAAAAGTTATGAATTCAGTCAACCATCCTTTATTTCTGTCATATGTACGGAACATCCATTGTCTATGTACCGGACATCCTACAACACAAGTTAAGCAAGTTTAGGTACCCAACCTTGTTTGGGTCCATACTGTTAGTAGTCATGCCTCGTACTCCAAGTGTATATCCAAAATATATTCTCCTTGGATTGTTGAATTCATCAACCTCAAATGTATAAGGCATGGCAGAATAACTTCTAATATTTTAACTAGAATTATTCTGATACATTTCTCAAATTTTTGGTATATTAGCATCTTTTTTCACTTTCCAAAATGCAGTAGATGACTTGTTTTCATACTTCCCTTTGTATCTAGGGCTATGCCTTATCTGGATTTTCCCAAACACATTTGGTCTTGTATGAAATGATTTTATCTTGTATTTTTGAGGTGGAACATTCCAATCATCTTCTGATGGGTAAAGTGTTTCCTTACCTTTCAATATACCTTTGCCCTTAGTAAATTTGGTAAGATGATTTGTTCGGCTATTTTCTTGCACTTGTTTTTGGCTTCTTGGTGCGGGATGAGTAGTTGAAACTATGTGTCTGTCATTTTGAACATAGGTCCAATGTTCGTCCTTAGTTCAGATCTGTGTTGTCCATTGTTTCTTTTCTCATCATGACTATTGTAGCCAAGACCGGATCTAGATCCAAACCTTTTTGGGGGTTTGTAAGCTGGTGCATCAACTTGTGCAGTGGTGGTCTTAGCTGGTAAGGAGGTTTTCTTAGCTGGTATGTCAAAACCAGATGAGTGATTATCTATTGCTTGTTGATCAGCTATGTGTTCCCACTTACTAGGCGATCCGGCTTTTGTTTATCCGAGTTCTCTCTTTAGTCTTTTATTTTCCTCATTTAGATTCTTACATTCTTGTTCTAGAATTTCATGGTGATTGAATTTCTTCAAATATTGTTGGTCCCTTGGAAAGGCTAACACAAGTTTAGAGGGGGAGGGGTGAATAAACTTGTCACTAAAACCCTAGCGAGTGCGAGTCTCGTACGGATTGATTAACAATTAAGGTTTAGTTTTAACTTGTGTGGAGTTGAGATGACAAAGTGACTTTAAGTCAAATTGACTTATGCGGGCGAGTCAACCGGCGGCGGATATAGATTTTAGCCTTTATCGGATCTTGTTATTCTATAAGAAAATACGTATGCAAAATTGAATTCGATGAATGTCGGTTTGTGAACGGTGTATGCTTATAACAATCGGTTTCGGTATCTTTTGTATAAACAAATATAAATCTTTGTAAATGTAAATAACAAAATGTAAATGCGTAAAGTAAGTAAAGCAAGAATTATAGTGGTTCCATGTGGTGTAATCCTGTCAGTCCACTCTTCCCCTATGATGTAGGAGGAAAATTCCACTAGAACTCCTTGAGGTATGCTGTTACAAAAGGTCCTCTATGGTAGTCCTTGAATAATCCCTAGTGTCACTATCTAAACAACTAAAGAACAGGTTGTATGGCTGCTCTTCAATTGCTTGAACCACTTAGTCCTTAGAGGGTTGTAATGCCTCTTCTCCGGCTACCACCACAAACATAGTCTACCCGACAACAAATGTCACAAGCTTGTCATTGGCAACTCCTTGACCGGATTGATTCACGATCTAAACCATTGATTAAGAATCAAAGTTGGGTGAGAATCAATAAATTGATTCTTGCTTGTGGTTCTTCAAAGTGTAGAAATCGGATAAGATCGATGTAGCTTGAACACTTGAAGAATTCTAGATACGATCTTGTTGAGCGCAAATAAAAATCGAGACTTGTGCACAAAAATGCTTGTAATCTTGTTAATTCGGGTTTCTTGGTGTTTGATCCTTGGTGCAAAGTCCTCTATTCATAGTGTGAGGTACAACATTCGTCTTGCTTGAATTTAAATTGTATCAACTTCTATCTTGTAACGTCTATATTTAGTGACCGTTCTGACTTGTCAGTATATCATTCAATAGAGTTGCTTCCTTTACAACGTTCGAATGTACTTTCGGTTTGTTGGATAGTCGACTATAAAGCGAGTTTCTTAATTAGTTTATGCGAGTATGTCGGTTTTCGGTTTGCTAAGCGACTTAGAGCATTAGCGGGTTTTTACTATTCTTCAAAAACTTCGGTACTTTATTTATACGATTTTATGTTTGAATCAGATTACACCATTCCTTAAAAAGAACTTCTAAGATCTCATTGTCTTTATTATAATTAGGTCTTCTTTCAAGACCCATAAAGTCAGTTCAGGCCATCACAGACTTACCTAAATTCTAACTTTACAATCTCGGCTCAAAATCTTCATAACTGAGTTTGAACCCTCAGTTCTTAAATCTTCCTTAACTGAGTCTGTGTTTCTCAGTTCTTCAAATACTGAGTTTGTTCCCTCAGCCTTCTGTTCTAGATAAGCCAACCGAGTCTGTGTCCCTCAGCGAACTTACCTTCTTCAGTTCTGAGTGAACTTTCAGTTTTAGGTGTACATCTTCAACTTATGTCAGTTCCAGTTATCTAAGTGTTTTCCAGTTTCTTAGATGATTTCCAATTTCAGTTCTACGACACTTCTATCTATTACGGTGCTTGTCGATATAACCTATACAACTATCGGACTCTAGTAAAACCAATACATTCAGTTCTAGACATCTTTTAGCTTTCCACTATAATAGTTAGTTTCAACACTTCATCAATAAGGTGTTAACAAACATGTTTTTGAATAAGTTGAATCATCATCAATACTTATTCCCAACGATTTCCCCATTTTTGATGATGCCAAAACCCTCCCTAAAAGAAAATCTTAAAGATAATAACAATTCAAAACAAGGTAAAACAAGAAAGCTGGATTTCATTAAGAATGCGCAAAAGCTTGGAATAGTTACACGGTAGATAAAACTAAAATAAGAGCTAAAGCTTGTTTTACGTGCTCTTTGTGTAACTAAAAGAAATTTCTTCTCTTTATCATGAAGGTGATAAACATGTTCTAGTTTTGAGTCTTCCTTGGAGAAGGTTTTGAGATAATCTACTTAGTTTGGAACGCTTCCATCTTCTCCATAAACCTAGCTTTGGGAATGCTAATTCACCTTTGTAATAAGTTTCAAATTTTGACATCGGCTTTCGTTTGTTCGGTGTTGTCTTTGATCTGAAATTCTCTTCAATCTTCTTGATCTTTTTATGTTGTGCCATCTTCTAATTAGGATATTGATCAGATAAGAAGTAAGCAAGAGATTCTTCATAAGTTTTGTATTTGTACTTGAGTTTGACATTGCCATGATCATTGACAAACTTCGTCCATAGATCATGTGTAAGAGTAGCTCTCATTTCTCCATGTTGACTATATTTTCCAATTAGCTGCTCTTCAGATAGTTCTTTTACATTCCGAACATAAGGATGCGCATTGATTTGTATTTCTTCGGTTTCTTTTCCGGCTTGACTTTTCATCAAACGATCTCGGCTTTCTTCTTCAATTTCCCCATTTTTTGCATCATATAAGCGGTTACCAGCGATGGGTTGCTATTTGATCGGTGAGATATTCTTTGAGAAGTGAGTACTTCTTTTAGTGAGTTTCTAAACCATAGATACGCTAATTTAAATGACATTCTACTTGAGCATGCGTTTCTCTCGTCTCTCTTGTGGTTGTGAGTTCAAAGGTTTGTTTGAGGCGAGAATTTCTTAGGTGAGCTAGAACTTGATTTCGGAATAATATCCAACTTGGTGTGGACTTAGGCGTCTGTCTTCTTCCGATAATCCAAGTATCCAGAAATATTTGACAAAAGACCATTGTATTCGTCATTTTGGTTGAGCATAATCTTCAAATTTTCATGTACTTTGCTCAATTCTTCTTTTGTCATAATTTCATATGGATCTACTTCTTCATCTTGTTGGATTGTAGGCTGAATATCATCCTTGATTACCATTAGTTGCTAATCAACAATCTTTCCATACGCTTGGCGATTGTACGTTGTTTGGTTTCCAACTGGCAATTCTTCTGCTGATTAACAGTCTGCGTAGTTTGATCTTGAGGTTGAATAGCCCGACCGCAAAGCTGTAATCTTGTCGGATTCTTTCTTTGAATCATCATCTTTGTCATCATCCTTCTTCTTTTGATTATCCAATGTTGATGACGTGGCTGATTTTCTTCGTTGAGCTATCTCGGTAAATCTTTTGAAACGGTTGTGTGAAACTCTTTTATAGGAAATAGAGCATAAAGATCCACGACTTCAAGTTTCTCCAATAACAACTTTTCTTCACTTGATAGAGTAGCTTCACGACGGTCTTCGGTCTTGAGTTTCATTTTCATCGGACTGGCGATTCTTTCGGCTTCAAAAATATGATCGATTCTTGAAATTTGGTTGTTGCTAAAATTGCTATTACTCATTTTCGGCATCCATAACGGAAACTTGTTTCTCGAGATTGTCTATTGTAGCGAGAATCAATTTCGGTAGCTATATTGACCTTTCTTGTGACTTCGGTTGTCGATTCTTGTTCCCCCTCGGTTAGTCTTGGTGACTTGAAGTACACTGGGAACAAACATTTCCCAAGCTTGACTTAACTTTCTCGAGTCAACTTTTCGTTTGACTCCGTTGTGTTAAGCTATTTTCTGAGACACAGTTTTCTTTTTGGCTTCAGGTTGGGATGTCTTGGAGATTTATTTCCTAGAATGGATTAGAGTTATATTTCCTATGGATGAATCCATCCTTCTTGGAGATGCAGCACCAGTTTGTTCTGCTGCGTTCCCTTCCTTGAGTCTTTCCAAATAATGTTGAATAACGCCCCGAGTGTCTTTTTCGGTCGAAGTCTGTCAACATGTTCTCTTCTTTTGCTTGAGCTCTTCGAACACTTTCCAATTCGGCTAAGTGTTGTTGTTTTAGCGATTAAACACATAACCTACCCAATTGAACTCAAGTTCATCCCGGATAATGTTCATCGGATAAATGTTGTCTTCGAGATAATATGGCAATGCCTTTTGTATCGACCAATGACATGCTGCGAGCCATTTGTTGAGGAGTCCAAACTGCGAGTACGAGGTTGTTGACATGTGAGTCAATAGGCACTTTGTTTCCTTTGTTAAAGAAATTTGTACGAGAAAGGCGTCTCTTTTGAGTGGTAAACAACTCAAATCTATTGATTTCACAAGTGGCTCCTTGAAATCGAATAGCATTTTAATATTTGCTTCATTGACAATAATCCTTTCTCCTCGAACTTTTGTAATCGAGAGATTTCCTTACCAATCTCATGTTTTCCCGAAGCTTGTAAAATCCCTTCTACATCACGATCATCTTTCAATTTTACTTCCGGGATGTCTCTCAATCCTTTGACGCTTTATCTTCTTGCAAATGAGGCTTGCTAACAAAGTATTGTTGCGGTAGTTTGCTTCATACTCTTCAAAGGATAAAGTATCCAATTCGATAACGAGCCTTTTTTCTTGGGATTTCTTTGTGGCACGCCATTATGAATTTTTCGAAATTTGAAGTGATATTGAGAAAGATAGAATTTTGATTTTTGTGAGAGACAAAGTTTGAATTTTTCTTTTGTGAGAGGAAGGATGTGCAAGGGGTTGGATATATAGGTGGGGTGTCTTGGTGTGCGACGGTTCGTGATTTTACGAAGATTTTGTCTTGACTATTCAAATTCCATGATGGTTGGTGTAACCGATGCATGTCTTGTTCGACAATAGTTGGGGTGTACAAGCAACGAGGTTCGACATAAACGGCGCTAATTAAATGCGATGCAACCGGCTGTTGGTTTTATCCTGTCAACCTTTTGACTCTCTTTGACTAGGTAAGCTGATGCTTGAGGTCAGTTCTAGAATAAATTCAGTTCCGTCAATTCTTCAATTTCAGTTAGTCAGTTTGAGATTGTTGATGTCAATGACTGATCTGTTAAGTGAGCGCACCCAACATGACATAGATCAATCCCCTTGACGGATCTGTTGGCTTAAACTGACTTAGCTGACTTTGATTATACCTAATTCAGTTCTCAGTTTGTTAATCTTTCTTTGTCCAATGGTTTGGTGAAAATGTCAGCCAACTGATCTTCAGTCGGGACATAGAGAACTGTAATATCCTTCTTTTCCACATGATCTCTTATGAAGTGATGTCTTACATCAATGTGTTTCGTCCTTGAGTGTAAAACTGGATTCTCAGTTATAGCAATTTCACTTGTATTATCACACATTATGGGAATCATTCTCTCTTCTATTCCGTAATCTCTTAATTGTTGTCTGATCCACAAAACTTGAGCACAATAGCTTCCAGCTACTATATACTCAGCTTTAGCTGTTGAAGTCAAAATTGAGTTTTGCTTCTTCTTGAACCATGACACAAGTCTTTTTCCCAATAGCGACATGTGCACGAAGTACTTTTTCGGTCCACTTTGCATCTTGCATAGTACGAATACGAGTAGGATATCGGTTTGAATTCTCCTTCTTTTGAATACCATATCCCAACTCATACGTATCATTCAAATACTTCAAGGTTCTTTTGACGATAATAATTTGGCTTTCTTTAGGTCTAGTTTGAAATCGGCACATACACCAACGATAAAGGATATATACGGTCTCTTGTTTGTAAGATAAAGTAGACTTATAATCATTCTTACGTAGAGAGTTTGATCCACATCCTTGCCATCTTTATCTTCATCTAATCGATGTTGGTTCCAATTGGTGTTGCAATGCCGGTGATTTTTCCATTCCAAACTTCTTGATCAATTCCCTTGTATACTTGGATTGGTGAATGGAAATTCCCTTTGTCCATCTGTCTTACTTGCAAATAGAGAAAGTACTTTGTTCTCCCATCATACTCATCTTAAATTTGCTCTTCATTAAACCTGCAAATTTCTCACAGAGTTGCTCATTTTCTGATCCAAAAATGATGTCATCCACAAAGATTTGAACTAGGAGAGTACTTTCTTCAACTTTCTTTCTGAATAAGGTTTTATCAATAGTTCCTTTTGTAAAACCATTGTCCACTAGAAATTGAGATAGAATTTCATACCAAGCTCATGGTGCTTGTTTGAGTCCATAAAGAGCTTTTCTCAGTTTAAAGACTTTGTCAGTTTGAACTTTAATTTCAAATGCTGGGGGTTGTTGAACATAGACTTCTTCTTCAAGTATCCCATTCAAAAATGCACTTTAACATTCATCTGGTACACTTTGAATTTCTTGTGAGCTGCAAAGGCAAGAAATAGTCTGATTGCCTCCAACCTTGCAACAGGGGCATAAGTTTCATCAAAGTCTATCCCTTTAGCTTGTGAGTAACCTTTTGATACAAGTCTGGCTTTTTTTTTTGATGATATTCCCATCTTCATGAAGCTTATTTCTAAAAACCCATTTAGTTCCAATATGTTGACATGATCTGGTTTGTCAACTAAATCCCAAACTTGATTTCCCTCAAATTCGTTGAGTTCTTCTTGCATGGCCAAAATACAATCTGGATCTTTCAAGGCTTCTTCAATCTCTTTGTGTTCAGACTGAGACAAAAAGCATGCTATCATAGCATCTAATTGATGTCTTGTACGAACTCTAGCTTGAAAATCACCTAACACTTGTTCATCGGGGTGATTTCTCATCCATTGATGTCTTGGGGGTTGCATCAACGGGTCTTCATTTTGTTGGTGGTTCTTCTTGAGCTATTTCATTTTCAAGCTGGATCAGTTTCTTCTTGTTCTTTGTTCGATTCTTTGGTTTAATTCTTGTTTCGATTCTTGGTAGCGAGGTTGATCTGATACGAAGAATGCGAGATATTTTGTCTTCCAATATCAATGGCGGATTTGCAGAGTCTTGTCGGCGAGGCGACAAGGCGGTTCTTCCTTGTCTTCAATTGTGTCTCCAGTAAACAATGGTTCATCAAAAACCACATGTATCGATTCTTCATGCTTGAGTGTCTGCTTGTTTAACACTCTAAAAGCTTTACTAACACTTGAGTATCCCAGAAATATTCTTTCATCAGCTTTGGGTAGAAAAACATTGAGCTGATCTTTGCCATTATTGTGAACAAAACATTTGCTTCCAAAGGCATGAAAGTATGAGACATTTGGTTTTCTTCCATTCCAAATATCATATGGTGTCTTTTCATGCCTCTTGTTCATGAGAGCTCGATTCTGAGTATTACAAGTTGTATTTATAGCTTCTGCCCAATATCTTTCTAGCAGTTTAGATTCACAGATCATTGTCCTTCCAGCTTCTTTGAGTGTTCTATTTCTCCTTTCGGCTACTCCATTTACGTTGAGGTGTTGTTGTAGCTGCAACCTGGTGTAGAACTCCGTTTTCTCCACAATATTCAATGATTATATCAATGAGAAATTCTGTTCATTTATCTGATCTGATTTTGATTACTGTAACACTCTTCTGTTTTTGAAGTCTCTTGAGAAGTTCTGTCAGTTGTTGATTAGTTTCACTTTTCTTGGTCATGAAAATAACCCAAGTGTATACGGCAAAATAATCCATCACTACCAAGGTGTATTTCTTTCCACTAACAACGATTGGTGTAAGCGGCCCAAACAAGTCCATATGCATCGGTTCTAAAACCCTTGTTTGTTGAATGCGAGACTTAGTTTTGAAACTTGCTTTTGTTTGTTTTCCTTGTTGACATGCATCACACATGTTGTATTTCTTGTATGTCATCTCTGGTAGTCCAATCACTAAGTTCCTTTTGACTAACGAGGTTGATATCATCAAAGTTTAGATGACTCGGTTTCTTATGCCACAACCAAGCGAGTTCGACTTGGTATGCACAATCAAACAAGTTTACGAAACATTTGTAGACCAATCTACAACATACATATTCTCTTCTCTTCTTCCGGCAAGAACTAATTGGAAAGGTTTGATTCGCGACGACAATGCAATACTCCTTATCAAAGGTAACTTTGTATCCCATATCGCAAAATTGACTTGTCTTGAGTAGATTGTAGTGAATTCCTTCCACGTAAGATACATTCTTTATTATGAGTCCATTTCGATTTAGTTTCCATAACCTTTTGTGTAACCGGGTTTATCTTTACTTCCAAAATTGACTCTTGGTCCATCTTTAGCTACAAAATCAGTGAGACAGTCCTTGCTCTTTTTCATGTGTCTAGAGCATCCATTGTCAAAGTACCAAATATCCAGCAAAACAAATTAAAATGCTTTAGGTACCCAACTCTGTTTGGGTCTATAATGGTCAGTTGTTAGTACAACTCTAGGTATATTTCCAAAAGGCTTTCTCTGGAAATTGTTGCACTTATTCTCATATATGTAAGCCACATTTCCATAATAACTTTTTCTGGATTGTGTTTCATTTATATGATTTCTCAGGTCTTCTAGTTTAGACTGATTTCCAAAATGTCTTCTATTATTAAAAGTTCAATAATAACCATCATTCTTTACGTGCGAGGTACGGGTGACCTTTGTCTTGGGACTTTTCTTGAGCGGGACAAACTCTCTTTGAGTCTTTGACTGAAACTTGTGATAAGTTTTCTGTCTAGAATGATTGCTCTTATCACTTTTAATAATAGGTTCAGTAAAATTCCAATCATCATCAGTGGGGTATACTCTACCTTCCCCCCTGGATGTGTGAATCTTTGAATGATTGACATTCTTAGATTTACTCTGATTATAATTTTTTTGGTTCTTGACTTGATCAGTTTTTGTAGATCTGGTAGTTGATCTACCATTTCTATTTTCTTAAGATACAGTTGATCTACCATTTGGTTTACCTTTGTTGGTAGGTACAGTTGTCTTCTTAGAAAACTGAGTAGTCTTATGTGAGGCTGACTTTACTGTTTCAGCAATTTTCTCGGTTGGGGAAGTTGCTCAGCTACAAACTTAATACCAGTTTTGATACTAGGTTCAGCAGCTTTCCTAGTTCCTTCCTTAGAAGATTGTTGTGTATCAAATCCTAAGCATTTTTGTCTCCATAAGGCTTTCCGGATCTGAATCCAGTGGTTGAACTTGATTGAGCAAAAGATTCAGTTGCTGCTGCTGATGCAGTAGGCTAATACTGATTCATTCCTTTATCAGTTTTAGTCAGTTTCATCATATTTAGTTCGGACTTCAATCTTTCAACTTCAAGAATTAGAATTTCCTCAGCTTTAATTGATTCATAACCAAATTCAATAGTTACTAGTTGATTCATCAATTCGTCAAGTGTTTCATCTAATTCTAGATTTTTTGGATTGGAGTCAGCAGTCGAAGAACATGCATTTTGTGTGGAAATCTGAGCTGAGGAATATTTAGAGTTAGATTCACATACCTCATTTGGATTCTCCATATGAGCCATTAAAGCTGTGTCATCTGATAATCTTTCAGTGCCAGCTTCATTTTCTGACTCATCTCCGGATAAGAGTGCTCTTCTGCCAGTTCTTCGTTGCCGAGTCTTCTTACCAGTTAGCTCTGGACATTCAGCTTTTAAGTGTCCAGGCTTCTTACAGTTGAAGCAAAGATATTCATCATCTTTTTTCTTTTCAGGAGTCCTTTTGATAAACTTCGAGTATTTGGGTGTCCACTCTTCATTCTTCTAATTCTATTCATCATTAGAGCAATCTGCTTCTCCATCTCATCCAATTGCTGAAGATTTCTAGATGAGGTTTCTTGATTATCATTTGAGGATGCTGCTGTAAGAGCTGTTGTTTTTGGTTCCTTCATGGCTTTGATAGAGCTGTTGTCATGGTGAAATCTTCACGGAATTCATAAGCTTTAAGATCTAAGAAGATTTTGAAGGAATCTTCTATGTCAAGTCTTCTTGATTCTTCCATCGCTGTGACCTTCATCTTCCAGCACATTGGTAAAGCCTTCAAGATTCTAGTGTTGATTTCTTTCTTGGTGTACTCAATCTTGAGTAGAGCTAATTCATCCATGATAGCGATGAATCTTGTTTCCATCTGATCAATATTTTCCCCTGACTTCATCTTGAAATTTTCAAACTTCTGTTTTGCAACTGAGATCTTATTTTCTTTGATGGAGTCAGTTCCTTCACAAACTAACTAAAGTTTCTCCCAAATTTCTTTTGCAATAGTTCAATCCTTGACCTTCAGGTACATGTTGCGGTCAAGAGTTCTGAGTTTGATATCCATGGTGACATTGTTCAGGTTGTTTATCTTTCGATCATCACTGGTCCATTCAGCTTTAGGCTTGGGAACTCTAACTTTATTTTCACCAACAGTTTGCATGTGGGTGATTTGGATAGGTCCATCAGTGAGTACGTCAATCATCTCATCATGAGAAGTTGCTAGAAAAGTCTGCAAACATCGTTTGTATTCATCAAATCTGTCCATGTTGCACATCGGCATTTGTACGGCATCTTGAATGTTATCCATTGTGTGAGTGAATGACAACATGATAATGCAAAGGCGGAAAGCGAAACACGAGCTTTTTTAGGAGACCAATTAGAGGAGATAATTAGAGCGGTGAGTTTTCAACAATAACTTTTCAAAGAACACGCTCCGATACCAATTGTTGGTCCCTCGGAAAGGCTAACACAAGTTTAGAGGGGGTGAATAAACTTGTCACCAAAATCCAAAATGAGTACTGAGTCTCGTACATATTGATTAACAATAAAGGTTCATTTTTAACTTGTGTGGAGTTGAGCTGACAAAGCCGAGTTTAAGTCAAGCCGACTTATGCGAAGCGAGTCAACCGGCATTAGATATAGATTTTAGCCTCCATACGGATCTTGTTCTTCTATAAGAAAAAGCTGTGTATGCAAAACTAAATTCTGGTGAATGTCAGTTTGTGAAGTATGTATGCTTATAAAAATCAGTTTCAGTATGTTGTATAAACAAATATAAATGTTGTAAATGTAAATAACAGAATGTAAATGCGTAAAGTAAGTAAAGCAAGAATTATAGTGGTTCTAGGTGGTGTAATCATGTCATTCCACTCTTCCCCTGTGATGTAGGAGGAAAATTCCACTAGAACACCTTGAGGTACGCTGTTACAGAAAGTCCTATATGATAGTCCTTGACTAATCCCTAGTGTCACTATCTAAACAACTAAAGAACAAGTAGTATGGTTGCTCTTCAATAGCTTGAACCACTGATCCTTAGAGGGTATTAATACCTCTTCACCGGCTACCACCACAAACACGGTCTACCCACCGCAAATGTCTAGCTTGTCCTTGGCAATTCCTTGACCGGATTGCTTAACGAGTCTAAACCTTTGATTAAGAATCAAAGTTGAGATGAGAAACAATAAATTGATTCTTGCTTGTGGTTCTTCAAAGTGTAGAAATCTGGATAAGATCGATGTAGCTTGAACACTGAAGAATTCTAGATATGATCTTGATGAGCGCAAATAAAAATCGAGACTTATGCACAAAAATGCTTGTAATGTTGTAAATTCTTGGTTTCTTGGTGTTTGATCCTTGGTGCAAAGTCCTCTATTTATAGTGTGAGGTCCAACGTTCATCTTGCTTGAATTCAAATTGTGTCAACGTCTATCTTTTAGCGTCTATATTTAGTGACCGTTTTGACTTGTCCGTATTTCATCTAATAGAGTTGCTTCATTAACAACATTCGAATGTACTTTCAGTTTGTTGGATGACTGACTATAAAACAGAGTTTCCTAATCACTTTTATACTGAGTATGTCAGTTTTCAGTTTGCTAACTGGCTTAGAGCATTAACTGAGTTTTTACTCTTCTTCAAAGACATCAGTACTCAATTTATCTGATTATATGTGACTGAATCAGATTACACCATTCCTTATAAAGATCTTCTAAGATATCATTGTCCTTAAGATACATAGGTCTTCTTTCAAGATCCACAAAGTCAGTTCAGGCCATCACAGACTTACCTGAATTCTAACTTTATAGTCTCGGCTTAAAATCTTCATACCTGAGTTTGAACCCTTAGTTCTTCAATCTTCCTTAACTGAGTCTGTGTCCCTTAGTTCTTCAAATACTGAGTTTGTTCCCTCAGCCTTCAGTTCTAGATAAGCCAACCGAGTCTGTGTCCCTCAGTGAACTTACCTTCTTCAGTTCGAGTGAACTTTCAGTTCTAGGTGTATATCTCCAGTCTTAAGTTCAATTCCAGTTATCTAAGTGTTTTCCAGTTTCTTAGATGATTTCTAGTTTCAGTTCTATGACACATCTATCTATTACAGTGCTTGTCGGATATAACCTATACAACTATCAGAATCTAGTAAAACCTATACATTCAATTCTAGACATCTTTTAGTTGTCCACTATAACAGTTAGTTTCAGCACTTCATCAATGGGGTGTTAACAAACATGGTCTTGAATAAGATGAATCATCATCAAAACTAAATTTTTTTCCCAAAAAATGTACTCATGAGATTTTGAATTAGGTTTGTAGAATGTAATTGAAAAGTAGAAGATTGTGCAGAATCAGATGAGGATGCATTAGATGAACTTAAACTAGATAGTACCTCAGTTTCTTCAATTTCTTTAGCCATTAAACATAGGCAAGATTTTTCGTTGTCTGAGCTGGTGCCTTCACTTTCATTTAAATCATTGTCAGATGATTCTGATGCATCACTTTCACTGTTGGTTTCGGCCTTTAATGATTTCCTGCTCTTCCTTTTGTCAGGTGACATGTATTTCTTCAATTCTTCATCTTTGTTTTTTTCTTCTGGATAGTCGGCCTTGAAGTGTCCTTTCTTTTTACACTTGAAGCATCTAATTTCATCATCATTTTTCTTCATGTCTTTGATTGTGTTTGACTTCTTGTTTGATGAGGAACTTCCTTTGTACTGCTTCTTCTTGAATCTGTCAAAATGTTTGGTCAGTAAAGCAATCTGCTCCTTTAGTTATCTAGTCTCTTTCTTTGGTTGAGTCAATTTCTTTCCTTTCTTTGGGGTGCAATCGGTGCCTTTGGCCTTATGTAGTTCGAAATTTGGTGCACCGTCTTCTCTGTTTAACTCAAATTCACGAGCTTTTAGTTGGGACATCAGTGTTAGGGTGTCAATTTTGGCAAGATCTACCGTGACTTTGAGTACTGAGGTGATGATCTTCCATCTTTCAGGTAAATCACTCAAAATCTTCAAGCACACTTCCTTTTGTGGATATGTGTGGCCAAGTTGTTGCGGCTCACTTTGCTAATGCTTGAGAATACGTTATCCATTCGATCAACAAATTCACCTATTTTCATCTTGAAGTTTTCAAACTTCGGTTTTGCAACGAGATAGTTTATTTTATCCCACATTGATAAGGGCTAGTTTGTCCCACATGGCTTTTGCAGTTTTGCAATCTTTATTTCTCATGAGCATATTGCTGTCCAGAGTTTTTAAGATCATATCTTTTGCAACAAAATCAAGATTAGTTATTCTTTTGTCATCCTTGGTCCAATTCTCCCTTGGTTTCTCAATTGATTTTCCTTGATTTGGACAACTAGTTTCCGCAGTCATGATCTTGATAGGAACATCATTAATGACATCCAAGCATCTCCTCATGAGTTCTTTGCAACATGAGATAACATTCTTATTTTGAACTCTTCAAAATTGTTAACATTAAAAATAGGAATTTTAGACATAAAATTTGAAGAATCCAAGAAGAAATTTTTTATGAAAAATACTTTGAAGGTTTTTGAAAATAATTTTGGAAATAATGATCTTCTTGTTACCAAAAATTAGATCTGAACAGGTTCTGATACTAGGAACACTACTCTGATACAAATTGTTGGTTCCGGAGAAGGGTGAAATATACTCAGAGGGGGGGGGGGGGGGGGTGAATGCTTATATTATGAGTTTAAAACATTATACCTCAGGAGTTGCGAAAACTTTTCTGATGAAAAGCTTTTGGGCAACGGAATGATAAAACCCTTCTAAAGCGTATTTTCAAATTGATTAAGCAATCACAAGAAAATAGATAAAGTGCAAAAAGTAAATGCAGAAAGTAAATGTTGTAAGTAAATGACATATTGTTTATAGGGGTTCATGGTGGTGTAATTCCCTTAGTCCACTCTTCTTCTTTGATGATTGGAGGTATTCACTATTGACTTTCACTAATACAGTGTGTGATTGTCCCTGGCTACACAAGCTTCCCAATCTCCAAGACTATAAGTCCCTGGCTACAAAAACTTCAGTGACTCAGTCTTCAACACTGCTCCTTCAGAACAAATCCTTCAGCAGCTATCACAAAGGGTGCAAATCCTTCTCAGGCGATCTGATTCAATTGCTTCAGTTGGGTGTGAATGATTCACAAAGAGTTGATCAATCTCAGTTCTTGATATAACGTTGATGCTCTAAATTTTGAGTTGATCTCTAGATATGTCTTTTCATGTTTTGATAGAAGACTCTTGAATTTGACAGAGTTTGCACTTTTTTTATTCTCGTCTTTTTCATTTTTTGTCAATGCCTTCTATTTATAGTCGTGATCTCCTTGATTTGAAAATTCGTCCACTGGCTATTTAATGTGGAATATAATTCTTGATTTAATCCTTGATTCCTTCTTGATTTTATTCTCATTAATTTCAGTGATCCGGATTTTCTTCAAATGTTCTTCATAAAATCCGACCTTGATTTATTCTGGGTTAAATGCTTGATTTCATTGATTTCCACGTTCTGAATAAAATGCAGACAGCATACTTGACTTTGTTGTTCCTTAACTTGGCTGTTGCTTGACCGGTCAAGTGACTCCTTCGCTGATATTCTTTATAGTCAGTTAAGAGAACTTCCTCCTTGATTCTCAATGTCAAGGGTATGCTTGTACTTCACTGATCCTTGATTTGGGTGAAATCAGTGTACACCATATTTAAAATAATAGATTCCATCACTTGTAATGTATCGTAGACTTATCCAAGGTCATCACAGACTTCTATAGTTATAAGTCAGTCCATAAGTCTTCACTTGCTCAGCTGGTACTTTGCTCCCTTCACTTAGCTGATCTTTTGTCTGGTAATATGCGAGCCGTCCTACCGGTCTAGTGCAATACTTGTACGGCGAACTTATACAACATGCCGGACTCTAAGTAAAGTCTTATACAGATAATACTAACTTATTTCAGGCTTGCTATAACAGCTAGTATTGTCATCATCAAAACCAATAAAATGTTCCTAACATCATGACATCACGGTGTGGATTGTCATACTTTGACACTATTGAGTGTTCCCCTAGCCATGTGGTGATCATGCGGTAGTGATTGGGTGTGATACTGAAGTAGGCATAGGATTCATGTTGCTCATCTGGAAATCACGTATCATATGAATATGAGTGAATATCTGAACGGGCCTTCTTATGAGGAATGTCTAGCTCTCGTGAATCTATGCTAAGTGGGATTAAATGAGTTACTTCGAGAGAGCATGATAGCCAGACTATAAGATATGGTCGTTAATGTATTGACACTCGAGATACGACCATATGGATATTGTAACAGCAATATGATTCTATGTATACGGTAATCATTTAATATGAAAGGTAATAGTCATTGAATTTGACTCTTCTGATGATTGGGGGTCACGATGTGTTGCTAGATGCTATTTCGTGATCGTTAGGTATGAAGGGTATTTTAGTAAAATGCCTTTGTGCCTATGGCCAACATATTCAGAAGCCTATCAAGTCACACACATAAGAACATTTAGCCGGATTAAAATGCGGTTATATTGATAACCAAATAAGAAGACTTTTTATCTCGAATATAAAGTGTTATAGTGATAAATTAATATGGTGGTATTTATTTATTATGAATAACTTAAATACAAGATATCAATTATATTGATTAATTAAATATGTATACATGGATCAAAATTTATATTGTGTATATAATACAAATGGATTTTTGCAAATTAATTACTCAAAGTATTATATTATTATATGTTGCTATTAGATATTAACACACACACACACACACACACACACACACACATATATATATATATATATATATATATATATATATATATATATGTGTGTGTGTGTGTGTGTGTGTGTGTGTGTGTGTGTGTGTGTGTGTGGAATTTGCGTGTGTATGTATTTATGTCATGTGCACATGTGTAATTGATAGAAATATATACTTATGGTAATATAATAAAAATTTATTCAATAATAGATGTTGACAATATATATCTTGGAAATTTGTTTAATATAAGATATTGAATATTTGTTAAATATGACTTTAAGGAAAATCCTTAATAAGATTAAGGAAATTACTTAACGAGATAAATCAAGCAAATATTTTTTTTCTTATTTTACTAGTCAAAGGTTTTCTTTCTCCCCACTCCACGCAGGAAGCTTTTTCCAATTAGATTGGGGTATAGGGGGCATAGGTGACACTATAAATATAGTGGGTGCCTGGCAATTTTGGATCATCACGATTAGAAGAGTTCTAATTTACTAGAAAATTTGGGAGCTTCCTAGAGAGAGTTTTTGAGGGAGAGAAAAGGTCGGTCTAGCAACCGAGTTTTCCTAGTAGCAATCCATAACGGGATTCCGGCGGGTTGTTTGTGTGGATCAACGGTAGAGGCCGCACACTTGGGCGGCTTCGTTCAGAAACAACAACCGTAAACAAAGATGATCTATTTTAGTTCATCCAAGGTAGTTATTTCATCTACTTATTATATGCTTTTTGCTTAAACGAAGTCGATCTTGGTAAGAAGGAAATTAAATTTTAAATTAAATTTGCGTTCAAGATAGATTTCCTAACACTGAACCCTAAACCCTAAACCCTAAACCACAGGGTTTAGGTTTAGAGTTTAGGGTTCAGGTTTAGGTTTAGGGTTCATGTTTAGGGTTTAGGGTTCATGGTTCAGGGTTCAGGTTTAGGTTGTTAGTAATATCATCCGCAACGGAAGTGATTTAATGATCTAGATCTATAAATTACACGTAATAAAACAACTAGATCTACATCCACAAGCGGGGTTGTAGAACATACCTCTTGGATCTCAAAATCCAAGTAGAAGAGCCGCAATAGAAATAACTAACGAAGGTGTGAAAAGCACCACGATCTTCCGTACGTGTGATCCAAGCAACTCCCGGTGGAAAGAAATCCTCGTCTCGAATCCTTCCGATATGCTACCCGGAAAACCTCCAAGATTTTCCTCTTACTCACCCTTGGCCGAAATTTTACTTCTTCTCTCTAAGAGGAGAAGTCGAAATTTTATGTAGTGTTTTAGGCTTGGGAGAACTCTCTTTATATAGGAGAGTAATCCTTGTCCTCCAAGGATTTTATTATGTAAATAAATAAATCCAATAAATAAAAGATAATCCCATAATATTCTAGAACAAATCTAGAATAATATTTATCTTTATTTCTTACCATAAATATTTATCCAATAAATATTTTGTGCACATGTCTTATTAATTCACAAGAAAACTAATTTCTTGTTTCCTAAAACATGTGTTGGCCGAAATTTTACTTATTGACCTAGTCAATATTAATTTTCGGCCATAACACTAATTTTGCCAAGATTATGAAAAATGTCTTTTTTTCACATATTTAATTATTTAGCCCAACTAATTCAATAGTCCACTAAACAATTAATTCACATATCGTTTTAATTAAATTCTAATAAGAACTAAATTAATATTATTAGATTCGACGTCCGAGAATAGCTATGCTATATTGGAGGCACGTCGGGGACCATGGACTAATAATCAGCGGCTCCGATAAATCAAATAAATAATTATCTTACGAACAGAATAATTATATTCGATAAATCAATCACAGAAATATGCCACCATAATCCCGTGACTGAACTCCTCCGATTATGAGATTATATTTATCTCCTCACGAGAATGATAATAAGCGTCCATTGATATAATCATTACATATGGATTAATCCTCCATAGACTGTTCATTCTAAATCGGGAAGTTACCGTTAACCCTTTTGAGAACCTCTTATCCTTATTTACCAATAACCCCCTAGTGATCAATTAATTCAAACAACTCACTGGTAGCTAATCAGTGTAATATGAACTCTATGGATCGATCAGTTTCTAGGATTAACAAATAAAGGAACTGTCTATCTACTTCCAGAAATGGAAGGAATGGATTCCGTATCTATGATAACACAGACTACTCTCTCAATCCAGTACAATGCCAAGATGGGGTAATTCAGATCACAGACTCAGTGTAATCCTTAACCGTCAAGTCAAACCTCATACTGATTCAAGCAGTTGACTGTGATCACCTCAGGATTAAGATATATCTATAAATATGATCATCGATTGATTCGATAAGACTTCTCGATCATGGAATTATATCGCGAACTCTAATCAAATCGGTCCAGCCATATATGATAAATCTATCATATATAAATGCCCCACTAGGTTCTCTTAACCGAAAGTCCGGATAAGACTATCACACCTATTGTGTTCTGGGCGCATTAATAGCACGTTAAAGTAGAGACCCGATACTCTCGATTAACTTCACTACGGGCTAATTGTATTTTTAGTACATCTGCACTAACTCAATCCTCACGTGTATATCCCATACACTGAGTTAAGTGATTACATAAACGATATACTTTAGGGTTTTCAGTAGTGTAAATACTATTGTCACATCGGTGAATATGAGAATAATAAATATGAATAATAATATCATTTCATTTATTAAATGAAAGAATTACAAAATTGTCTTTCGGGCATCACACCTAACAATCTCCCACTTGCACGAAAGCATGTGATTAATTGTTTTAGAGCACACCCTATTATTTAAAATATAACAAACTATCACTCCCACTTGCTCTAAAGCAAATGAGACATGTCTCTAATACCTATAATCTCCAAGTGTCGACTAAAAGCTTCAATCGATAGTGTCTTGGTGAATGGATCAGCTGGATTATCAGCGGAGGCGATCCTTCGGACGGAAACGTCCTCTCTATCGACAAAATCGTTGATCACCCAATATTTCCTCTCTATATGCTTCGACTTACTGTGCTTTCGAGGTTCCCTAGAGTTGGCAATGGCCCCATTGTTATCACAATAGAGAGTAATAGGATCTTCAGCATTCGGGACAACGCCTAATCCGCTGATGAACTTTCTTAACCAAACCGCTTCCTTAGCTGCCTCCGAGGCCGCTATGAACTCAGCTTCCATTGTTGAATCGGCTGTGCTGGATTGCTTTTGGCTTCTCCATTCTATTGCACCGCCACCTAGCGTAAACACTGAACCAGAGGTTGATTTAGAATCATCTCTGTCTGACTGAAAGTCAGAATTAGTGTACCCTGCTAACTCCAAACTCCCACTCAAATAGACGAGCATATAATTTCTGGCACTCTTCAAATATTTGATGAGATTCTTTACTGCTGTCCAGTGCGGTTGCCCTGGATTTGAATGAAAACGGCTGACTAATCCAACGCCGTAACAAATATCAGGTCTCGTACACCTCATAGCATACATAAGACTACCAACAGCCGAGGCATATGGCACTCTTCCCATAGCTTCAGTCTCTTCAGAAGTTTGAGGCCCCTGAGTCTTAGAGAGGTAAACGCCGTGACGGGTTGGTAGAAAACCCTTCTTTGCATTCTCCATACTGAAGCGTGCCAACACCTTATCTATATAAGTTGCTTGGGATAGAGCTAACATCCTGTTCATGCGATCCCTTATAATATGGATCCCTAGAACATAACTCGCTTCTCCCAAATCCTTCATTTGGAATTGCGTGGTCAACCAACATTTCACGTCGGACATCATCCCCTTATCGTTGCCAATTAGGAGTATGTCATCAACGTACAACACTAGAAATACAACACTGTCTTTTATACCTTCTTGTACACACAAGATTCAACAAAGTGTTGTTCGAAATCATAAGACTTGATCGTGTGATCGAATCTATGATACTAGGAATGAGATGCTTGCTTCAACCCATAATGGATCTGAGCAACTTGCACTCCATGTGCTCTCGACCTTCTTCAATGAATCCTTCTGGTTGCTGCATATAGAATTCCTCGTCGAGAAAGCCGTTTAGAAACGCTTTCATAATCCAGACATGCAGCAATCGAAATGAGGATGCGGATGGTTTTCATCATGGCCACAGGTGAGAAGGTTTCCTCGTAGGCTATACCCTCTCGCTGTGTGTAACCTTTGGCTACCAGCCTTGCTTTGAAGGTTTCGACCTTCCCATCTACTCCTCTCTTTCGCTTGTAGAGCCATTTACATCCAATGGGCCTTTCACCCTGAGGATGTTCTACAAGTTTCCAGACTGAGTTAGAGTACATAGCCTCCATCTCTTGATTCATTGCGTCAATCCATTTATCCTTATCATGATCTAATAGGGCCTTCTTATAGGTCGGAGGATCATCTTCCACCCCATCAGAGGTGACTACGTTTGCCTCTAAATCCATGCCATACCGATCCGGTGGCCGAACCACTCTCGCAGTACGTCTAGGTGGAACAGGAATGTCGGAAGTGACTGTTGTATTAGTAGTGTTGTTTACAGGAACATCAACATCCACAATAGGCCTGACGTCATCGGAGAGTAATTCCTCTAGTACAATTCTACTTCGAGGTCTGTGGTCTTTCATATAACTTTCCTCAAAAAACGTAGCGTTAGTCGAGACTAGCACTTTGTTATCTTCCGGATCGTAAAATAGACCACCACGTGTACCTTTTGGATAGCCTACAAACAAACATACTTTTGTATGCGATTGTAGCTTGGTAGTCTTGTCCATCAGCACATGTGCAGGACAACCCCATATGCGGAAGTGACGAAGGCTTTCGTGATGTCCGGACCACATCTCTACGGGTGTCTTTTCGACAGACTTTGACGATAATGCATTCAAAATGTAGACCGCTGCTACTAAAGCATAACCCCAAAAGGATATAGGTAGTGAGGCGTAGCTCATCATTGACCTAACCATGGTAATCAATGTCATGTTTCTCCTCTCAGCAACTCTGTTTTGCTGAGGTGTCCTAGGCGCGGAACATTGGAAACAAATTCCTTTTTCAGCCAAGTAGTCAATTGTTAGGTGTGATGCCCGAAAGACAATTTTGTAATTGTTTTATTTAATAAATGAAATGATATTATTATTCATATTTATTATTCTCATATTCACCGATGTGACAATAGTATTTACACTACAGAAAACCCTAAAGTATATCGTTTATGTAATCACTTAACTCAGTGTATGGGATATACACGGGAGGATTGAGTTAGTGAAGATGTACTTAAAATACAATTAGCCCGTAGTGAAGTTAATCGAGAGTATCGGGTCTCTCCTTTAACGTGCTATTAATGCGCCCGAACACAATTGGTGTGATTGTCTTATCCGGACTTTCGGTTAAGAGAACCTAATGGGGCATTTATATATGATAGATATATCATATAGTATTGGACCGATTTGATTAGAGTTCACGATATAATTCCGTAATCGAGAAGTCTTATCGAATCAATGGATGATCATATTTATGGATATATCTTAATCATGAGGTGATCACGAGTCAAGCGCTTGAATCGGTATGAGGTTTGACTTGACGGTTAAGGATTGCACTGAGTCTGTGGTCTGAATTACCCCATCTTGGCATTGTACTGGATTGAGTGAGTAGTCTGTGTTATCACAGATACGGAATCCATTCCTTCCATTTATGGAAGTAGATAGACAGTTCCTTAATTTGTTAATCCTAGAAACTGATCGATCGCGCGAGTTCATATTACACTGATTAGCTACCAGTAAGTTGTATGAATTAATTGATCACTAGGGGGTTAATGGTAAATAAGGATAAGAGGTTCTGAAAAGGGTTAACGGTAACTTCCCGATTTAGAATGAACAGTCTATGGAGGATTAATCCATATGTAATGATTATATCAATGGACGCTTATTATTATTCTCATGAGGAGATAAATATAATCTTATAATCGGAGGAGTGCAGTCACGGGATTATGGTGGCATATTCCTGTGATTGATTTATCGAATATAATTATTCTGTTCGTAAGATAATTATTTATTTGATTTATCGGAGCCGCTGATTATTAGTCCATGGTCCCCGACGTGCCTCCTATATAGCATAGCTATTCTCGGACGTCGAATCCTGATAATATTAATTTAGTTCTTGTTGGACTTTATTAAAACGATATGTGAATTAATTGTTTAGTGGACTATTAAATTAGTTGGGCTAAATAATTAAATATGTGAAAAAGACATTTTTCATAATCTTGGCCCAATTATTGTGTAATGGCAAAATTAATATTGACTAGGTCAATATTAGAATTTTCGCCCCAGGCTCTTTTTTATGGAACAAGAAATTGTTTTCTTGTGTATTAATAAGACATGTGCATAAAATATTTATTGGATAAATATTTATGGTAAGAAATAAAGATAAATATTATTCTAGATTTGTTCTAGAATATTATGGAATTATCTTTTATTTATTGGATTATTTATTTACAAAATAAAAATCTTTGGAGGTTAAGTTTTACTCTCCTATATAAAGAGAGTTCTCCCAAGCCTCACAACTTACATAATTTCGACTTCACCTCTTAGAGAGGAGAAAAATAATTTCGGCCAAAGGGGAGAAGGGAGAAATCTTGGAGGTTTTTCCGGGTAGCATATCGGAAGGGTTCGCGTCGAGAATTTCCTTCCACCGGGAGTTGCTTGGATCACACGTACGGAAGATCGTGGTACTCTTCACATCTTCTTTTGTTCTTCCTATTGCGGTTCTTCTACTTGGATTTTGAGATCCAAGAGGTATGTTCTACAACTCCCTTGTAGAGTAGATCTAGTTATTTTATTACGTGTAATTTATAGATCTAGATCCTTAAATCGCTTCCGTTGCGGATGGTATTACTAACATCAATGAACTCAGTATCTAAATACTCACCTCCACGATCCGAGCGAAGGAATTTCAATGACTTGCCTAGTTGACTTTCGGCTTCTGCTTGGAACTCCTTGAACTTACCAAAAGCCTCAGATTTCCTATGCAGCAGATAAACATAACCGAATCTCGAGTAGTCATCAATGAAAGTCACAAAGTACTCGTATCCGCCTCTAGCTTGTACGTTCATCGGACCACAAAGGTCTGAATGCACTAAGTCTAGAGTTCCCATGGCCCTATTACCCTTTGATAAGAAGGGACGCTTAGTCATTTTTCCCTCCAGGCAACACTCGCAGACAGGCAGTGTGTCAACAGATGACTCACCTAAGGCATGAACCTTTTCTAGTCTTTTGAGTCTTTCCAAGGAAATAAGTCCGAGCCTCAGATGCCACAAGTAAGTTTTATCTTATTTTACTTGAGAAACTTTATGCCTTTTAGCAGATCTTTGATGAGCAGTTTTAAACATTTCAGTATTAAGTAGGGGAGCTTTATGTGGTCTTACAAAATATAAACCGTTTTCATTCATAGTTGAACACAATTCAAAGCCGTTCTTCAAAATAACAAATTCACCATTCAAATTTGAAACAGAAAATGATTGTTCAACTAAGGCAGAATGAGAAATTAAATTTCTCCTGAAATTCAGAATAAAATAAACATTCTCTAAATGTAAAATTCTATTATTAAAATGCAAGTCCACAGCTCCCACTACTTTATCCGAAATGAGCGCCCCAGTGCCTACTCGCATCATTTGAGAACCCTCTTCCAGCTCCTCGTACGAACTAAGAATCTGCAATGAAGAACATACATGGTTAGTAGCTCCAGTATCAAGTGTCCAAGTAGACACATCTTTAGCTACATTAAAAGATTCCAAGAATAGTAATTCCGAATTACCTTTCTTATCTTTCCTAGTGACAGCCTTGACTTTGCCATCCTTTACATCACGAAGATATTCCGGACAATGGCGTTCCCAATGTCCTACCTCCTTACAGTAAAAGCACTTGCCCTTGGGCTTGGCCTCGTCAACTTTCTTGGCTTTCTTTTTCTTCATTGGCTTGGGCACAGGTGCAACACTACCCTTCTTCTTTGGTTTGGCCTTAGGCTTGTTTGATGACTTGGCTTCGGCCATATTGGCTTCAGCTTTCTTATCCCCTACTTGGACCTTATCTTTCGATAGTAGGCCCTCGTAAATAGTCAGCTCATTAAGCATATGTGTCATGGTCAACTCATGTTTTCCCATCAGATACTGAGTTTTGAACGGGATAAACTCAGGAGTCAACGATTCCAAAATCATCGATACTTGAGTTGCTTCATCGAACATTGATCCATGAATACCGGCGTCATTGAAGTAACTGATCATGTTTAGAACATGACCATTCACTGCTTGACCTTTCTTCAATTTCATGTTAACAGTCATCCTGATGGCATCGTGTCTTGCTTGGTTGCTAGGTGATCCAAACATCGAAGTAAGTTTCCATATGATTTCTCCTGCAGTCTCAAACTCTTCAATCTGGGTCCTAATAACCTCCGACACAGCCGCCAGGATGATCCCATGAGCCCGGTTATCTGCCTCGATCCAGCGATTACGCTGCTCGATCTCAGCTTTTCCGGGTTTTTGGATCGCCACCGTAGGGCATTCAGAAGTGAGTACATGTTGCACATTCTCATATGTGAGTACCACGTTTAGATTACTCTCCCATTTCTTAAAGTTGTTTCCCGATAATTTTTCAGATAGTAAAGCAGAAATTTGAGCAGACATTATTGCTGAAAATAAAATGACATGTATTAATTCAAGTTTAACACTACTATATAAATTTATTTTGGGAATTTTAAACTAAAATTAAGTCTACTCTACCATTCCAAGGTTTTAACCTCGCATCTCAGTGCCGCCGTAGGGTAGGTCAAAGAGATGACGGTTAAATCGAGATAATCTCATCAATGAATAACTTGTGGGAATAGAACATCCAACGAGAATTGAACATCCCTTTATTCAATGACTACCTTCCTTTTTTAGCCTAGATATTATCAAGAATATCCTTTATGAGTGTGACCTACTATATCGGATCTCTTAGGTACGCCCCGAGTGTGCCGTCGTAGGATAGGTCATTGACCCGACGAGTACCCGGAAATCCTATCCTTTCGGAGACCAAGCCATGAATGTTGATAGGGGTGAACACCATCCGTAGGGGGACGAAATCAAAGCGCCGCAAGGTGTCACCCTTCTCTCACTTACTTGTATCTACAGTAGAGGCCGTGGGGTAGGCTGTCGCCTCCCCCGCTCCCACTCAATATTTTGGAAGTGGTGGTGGGTTAACTAACCACGTCTTTTTGATGTTAACATAAAAGCACATCAAATCAAGGATTCCGAATGGTGTCGGTAACGTAGGCAGGCCTACCCGTCCTATTCGTTGGAACATATGTGACAGTCGGACGAAATCGGGTCAAGAGAGCCCCATCGAGATAAGAAGGAATCACCCCTCCGCTCGCTGGTGTAGCTTAGTCTTGCCGGACACCCGTGCATACATCACACTAGGAGGGTTAAGTCGGTCGAGCCAAGCTCAGTTGACCAACCAACCTATAGGCGAACCGTTTTTATCCAAGATTTATTGTTCTTTTACCATCATTCAATCTCGTAGACACTACAAATCGAAAACGTGATCTCGTTTGGGCTTTTAAGGCGGTTCACCGAGAACACCCACCGAAAAAACTTAACGATTTCATAACCCGTCCTCGGATCTTTAATTAGTTACTAAATTAATTAATTACCACGTATTAATTAAATTTCAACTAATTACGCGAGTTTGTATACATGCCTATTTTACTACCAAAATTAAAATTCTACATGTATGCATAGAGTGGATTTATGATATGATGCATGTCATGGAAATTCCGATTTTATATCTATTTTATGATCAAACACATAAAAAATAAATTGCGGAAAATTTAAACACCGACATGGATCGTTGGTACCCCCGTATCTAATCTATCCTAGGAAAAAAAAATTACAATCTTGTTGTCTTCATGTCTTCGATCTTCGAACCTTGAACCACGAACCGCGAACCCGAAAGGAGAAGGGGCCTTTATTTTATAAAATAAATTTTCCATTTTAAATTTTTATTTTAAATCTTGCTGTTAATTTATTCCAGAAAAACTTTTTTTTTATTAAACAGCCGATTATTCAAAAAAAATTAGGGTTTGATAAAAAAATCAAACCCTAGCCGTGTGGGACACAAAAAATTATAAAAAAAAATTTCAGCCCCGACTCCTATTCATACCACGAGTTCCGTCTTCATCTCGTGTTCATCATCGTTCTTCGTCGTTCTTCGTCGATTTTTCGGAATTACAAAAAAAAAAAAAAAAAAAAAAAACTAGCCGAAAACTAAAGGAATAAAAAACAACAACTTTTACATCAATCCTATGCTCAAACGATTCTAAATCGAGAGAGCTTACAATAGATCTAACGAGTAATCAGTACCAACCCCAATCCATCTCTTCAAACCACAACAATCGCAACATAAAAAAATAACATATGCATCGGCGCCCCAAAAAAAAATTGGGACACAAAAAACTACATGTTTTCCACTCCGAGATCTAATATTTTATACGTATAAATATAGATCACCAGGGCGTTCCAGCATAGATTTTAAATTCAGCTGCGTTCCAGCATAGATTTTCTAACACTGAACCCTAAACCCTAAACCACAGGGTTTAGGTTTAGGGTTTAGGGTTCAGGTTTAGATTTAGGCTTCATGTTTAGGGTTTAGGGTTCATGGTTCAGGGTTCAGGGTTCAGGTTTAGGTTGTTAGTAATATCATCCGCAACGGAAGCGATTTAAGGATCTAGATTTATAAATTACACGTAATAAAACAACTAGATCTACATCCACAAGAAGGTTGTAGAACATACCTCTTGGATCTCAAAATCCAAGTAGAAGGGCCGCAATAGAAAGAACTAACGATGGTGTGAAGAGCACCACGATCTTCCGTACGTGTGATCCAAGCAACTCCCTGTGGAAGGAAATCCTCGTCTCGAATCCTTCCGATATGCTACCCGGAAAACCTCCAAGATTTTCCTCTTACTCACCCTTGGCCGAAATTTTACTTCTTCTCTCTAAGAGGAGAAATTGAAATTTTATCTAGTGTTTTTGGCTTGGGAGAACTCTCTTTATATAGGAGAGTAATCCTTGTCCTCCAAGGATTTTATTATGCAAATAAATAAATCCAATAAATAAAAGATAATCCCATAATATTCTAGAACAAATCTAGAATAATATTTATCTTTATTTCTTACCATAAATATTTATCTAATAAATATTTTGTGCATATGTCTTATTAATTCACAAGGAAACTAATTTCTTGTTTCCTAAAACATGTGTTGGCCGAAATTTTACTTATTGACCTAGTCAATATTAATTTTCGGCCATAACACTAATTTTGCCAAGATTAGGAAAAATGTCTTTTTCCACATATTTAATTATTTAGCCCAACTAATTCAATAGTCCACTAAACAATTAATTCACATATCGTTTTAATTAAATTCTAATAAGAACTAAATTAATATTATTATTCGACGTCCGAGAATAGCTATGCTATATTGGAGGCACGTCGGGGACCATGGACTAATAATCAGCGGCTCCGATAAATCAAATAAATAATTATCTTACGAACAGAATGATTATATTCGATAAATCAATCACAGGAATATGCCACCATAATCCCATGACTGCACTCCTCCGATTATGAGATTATATTTATCTCCTCACGAGAATGATAATAAGCGTACGTTGATATAATCATTACATATGGATTAATCCTCCATAGACTGTTCATTCTAAATCGGGAAGTTACCGTTAACCCTTTTTAGAACCTATTATTCTTATTTACCATTAACCCCTAGTGATCCATTAATTCATACAACTCACTGGTAGCTAATCAGTGTAATATGAACTCCATGGATCGATCAGTTTCTAGGATTACCAAATAAGGGAACTGTCTATCTACTTCCAGAAATGGAAGGAATGGATTCCGTATCTGTGATAACACAGACTACTCACTCAATCCAAGTACAATGCCAAGATGGGGTAATTCAGATCACGGACTCGTATAATCCTTAACCGTCAAGTCAAACCTCATACCGATTCAAGCGGTTATTTCGTGATCACCTCGGGATTAAGATATATCCATAAATATGATCATCGATTGATTCGATAAGACTTCTCGATCAGGGAATTATATCGCGAACTCTAATCAAATCGGTCCAGCCCTATATGATATATCTATCATATATAAATGCCCCACTAGGTTCTCTTAACCGAAAGTCCGGATAAGACTATCACACCTATTGTGTTCTGGGCGCATTAATAGCACGTTAAAGGAGAGACCCGATACTCTCGATTAACTTCACTACGGGCTAATTGTATTTTAAGTACATCTTCACTAACTCAATCCTCACGTGTATATCCCATACACTGAGTTAAGTGATTACATAAATGATATACTTTAGGGTTTTCAGTAGTGTAAATACTATTGTCACATCGGTGAATATGAGAATAATAAATATGAATAATAATATCATTTCATTTATTAAATAAAACAATTACAAAATTGTCTTTCGGGCATCACACCTAACATAGGTTTAGGTTTAGGGTTTAGGGTTCAGGGTTTAGGGTGTACATTACGTGTTACTATGTTTGAGGTTTTTTGCATCGTGGTGTTACCACACTTAAGGGTGTTCACGAAACCAACATGAAATACGTGTTACTTCATTTATGGATTTTCGCTGTGATACTACATTGTGCGCTACTACATCTTATGGAGTGTGCATAGTGGTGTTACTACATAATGAAAAAAAGACACGTGTTACAACATGTGTTACTATATGATGTTGATGTTACCACATGTTACTCAATGTAACTGCATTGTATGATGTTGATGTTACTGTGTGTTATTCAGTGTAACTATATTGTATGATGTTAATGTTACTACGTGTTACTCAATGTAACTGCATTGTGTGGTTTGGGTGTATTGTGAAATTGATTGTGTGTGTTGTTTCTAGTTACACCGAAAATGATTAGTACTAGTAAGTTTAATACATGTAGTTACACCCCCAAAAATATTAATATAGTAACAAGTAGTAAGGATTGATATAGTGACAAGTAGTAAGTTAATATGCATGTGTGTGAGTGCATGAGTTACTACATGGTGTTGAGCACAAAAGTTATATTGGGTTGAAATATAACGTAGAAAAATATGTAGTACAGATCAACCAAATATATGTAGTTTCACCCAAGAATAATGTAGTAATACATGTAAAAGATGTAGTAACACGGAAAATATATGTAGTAACAGCTAATAAATTGAGTGTAGTTTCGGCAAAAAAAAGTGTAGTAACACACATACGAAGAATGTAGTTACAACAAAAAACATGTAGTAATAGACATTAGATTGGATTAGTACTAGTCAGTCTAATACATGTAGGTACACCCAAAAAAATTAATTTAGTAACAAGTAGTAAATTAATATACATGTGTGTTAGTGCATGAGTTACTACATGTTGTTGAGTACAAACTTATATTAGGTTGAAATTTAACTTAGGAAAATATGTAGTTATCGTAGAAAAATATGTAGTACAACTCAACCAAATACATGTAGTAACACAAAAAATTAAGTAGTAACAACAAATGAAGTAAGTGTAATACCAACAAAAAAATGTGTAGTAAAATACATAAAAAGTATTTTTAAAAAATAACACATAAAAAGCATGTTGTTACCACAATTAAAATGCAGTATCAGGGAAAAAGATTAGTACTAGTCAGTCTAATACATTTAGTTACACCCAAAACATACTACTAATTGTCAACCCGTTTATTAACTTACTACTTGTTGATCGATCGAATTGATTACAATCAGATGCAGTAACACAATCCGTTACAATCAAGAAGTGTTAAGATTATTCCTTTTTGGAATAAAAAATAAAAACACTAAATCGTCAGCCCAATTTTTTTTTTCTTTGTTGTTCGAATTGTTTGGAATCAACATCAGTAACACCGACCGTTACAATCAAGAGACGAAGATATCAGGAGATGGATTTCTGGTGAGTAGTTACTTAT
This sequence comes from Gentiana straminea, assembly GCA_036785695.1. Taxonomy (NCBI): domain Eukaryota; kingdom Viridiplantae; phylum Streptophyta; class Magnoliopsida; order Gentianales; family Gentianaceae; genus Gentiana; species Gentiana straminea. The sequence goes on from JAVUPR010000320.1 coordinate 64,046, forward strand.
TGTTTGTTACCATTTATCGAATTTTAGGATTGGAAAAAAATTGTTTTATATTAAATAGGTAGTTATTTCTTGTCTGTTACCATTTATGACATGCCGAATTTTAGGAAGAATTTATTTTTTATAAGTAAGATTAATCTTGAAGAAATTCAAGAACCACTCATGGATAACAGTCAGTTGATGGGAGTAGAGGAGAAGCCACACGAGATGTGACGCCAACCTCTACCGTAGACACACTATCACCTCGAAGATCCACCAGGGAACGCCGTAAACCCGAAAGTTACACAAGCGTATACCTTATGGAAGATGAGGATCCTAAGACTTACGAGGGGGTGTTATGAGGATCCTAAGACTTACGAGAAGATGGCTGGAAGCAATGAATTCTGAAATGGAATCCATGAAAGGCAACCAAGTTTGGAACTTGGTTGATCCACTTGATGGAATAGTTCCTATAGGGTGTAAATGGGACTTTAAGAAAAAAACCGACATGAACGGTAATGTAGTCACTTACAAGGCTAGGTTAGTGGCGAAAGGTTATAATCAAAGAAAATGAGTTGACAATGACGAAACCTTTTCGCCCGTTTCCATGTTAAAATCCATTAGAATTTGGCTCGCTATTGCATCATACAATGATTACAAAATCTGGCAGATGAATGTGAAAACAACTTTCCTTAACAGGAACCTGTCAGATGAGGTGTATATGACACAGCCTGAGGGTTTCACAACTAATGATGCCAGGATGGTGTGCAAACTGCAAAGATCAATTTATGGATTAAAGCAAGCTTCTCGGAGTTGGAATATTCACTTTGATGAGATAATCAAACAGTTTGGATTCATCAAGAGCGAAGATGAGCCCTGTGTTTACAAGAAGGTTAGTAGGAGTGCCATTGTGTTCTTAGTGCTTTATGTAGACGACATATTGCTCATTGGGAATGATGTGCCTATGTTACAGTCAGTCAATGTTTGGTTATCCGGGAACTTTTCAATGAAGGACTTGGGTGAAGCAACCTATATTCTAGGAATCAAGACCTATAGAGATAGATCCAAAAGGTTGCTTGGTCTGTCACAATCCACCTATATAGACAAGATGTTGAAGAGATTCAGCATGGAGCAGTCCAAGATAGGATTGCTGCCCATGTCACATGGGGTCTACTATCAAAGGAAATGTGTTCTAAAACAGAGGAGGACAGGGCGCATATGAGTAGGATCCATTATGTTTTGGCTATTGGATCCATCATGTACGCCATGTTGTGCGCTAGACCGGATGTCTCGTACCCTCTTAGTGTGACTAGTAGGTACCAGGCAAATCCAGGTGATGGTCACTGGATTGTAGTCAAGAATATTGTACATGAGATGTACTAGGGATATGTTCCTGGTTTTCAGGAATGATGATTTAGTATTACAAGGTTGATCGAGGTCAAGTTAAATTATTAACTCGATTCCTAAATAACCACTAGCAAGTGAACTAGGTTCAATCGCAGTATAGCTAAATAGAGTCGAGGTCGATCCGACAGAGAATCAATTTGTGGATCCTACTTAAATAGTCAACCTAGTTATTTCGTTTGACAAATACGGTCTATGACCAACATAAAGTACGAGAAACGAAAGACACACTCAAACATATAAACAACATGTAAACACATAACGTAATCAACTGCCCAATTATAACCATAATCATTTGGATCTAGACAATTTATATGACAACAAAACTCATCAACTATTAATCCGTTCATATCTCTTTATATTGGCTACGGGAGTCATCCTCTAAGCTTGATGTAGCACCGGTAGTTCACTATATCACTGTGGTATTGTTATGTGACTTCGCCTTTTGGTGCCTCCATCTCATATAACTCACACGCTTACTACTCTAAGGATGCCGATATTGACCGTACACCTCGTCCGGGCAACATTCCTTTGGTTAGGCGTACTTCCTAGACGATCACTCAAACCCTCATCCAACTAACAATTACCAAGTTATAGTCTCATGCTAGTTTACGATCTATGTGTAACAAGGTGCGCGCAATTCCCTAATATAAACCTACCTAGATAACGCTGAACGTCCGAAGATCAATTCCTAAGCCTACCTAAGAGTTTTATATCGGTATTTCCTTTTTACACGTTTTAGTTAAATTAAGCGAGTGACGTAGCCATAGCCATACCTACCGAGATAATAAATTCAATTAAGCTAACCTAATCATAAAGACGTGACTGATTAACGGATGAAAATAGGTTTGACAACCCTCGGTCGACCGAATAGGTGCTCTCGGTCGACCGAGTGACACCTCTCGGTCACCCGAGAGTCTAACTCCCCAGATTTACATCCCCGAACATATTTCTCAGCGTTTCATATACGAATCGGATTATATAGCGAATCATCAGGACATCATATAAACTAATCTAAATACACGTAAATTAAACACACAGATTCATCCGTAGATATTAGGTAGAGGACGTAGGGTATGGGACCCTTATAGACAAGGTATCACCACTGCCCTAACATCATATCCTAGATCTACATCATCTAGATATGAATACCTACTCAAACAATCAAAGCATAATTGGGAAATTGATTACTTAAAAGAAAACAAGATGAAGAACTAGGGCTTACATGTTTGCACCCTTAGCTCCTCCACAAGCTTTATTTGCTTATATGTTTTTATGAATGAATATTGGTGAATGCTTCTAAAAAATACAAAGGACTTGTGTTTATATAGAGCCTCAGCCGTCATAGAAAACCGACTTAAAATGCCGAAACTCTGAACCCTAACCGACTCAATTAATGTGCCGAACTTCTTTTGGACAATAGGCCCACTCGGTCGACCTAATGCATAGGCTCGGTCGACCGAGCCTTACACGCTCCTGGGCTTTCTTCCTCTTTTATCTTAGGCTTCCTTAACTCGTCTGTGATCCATCAAAGCTTCTCCGAGGTCCATCCTTGTGCTCCCAATTGAGTTACTACAAATGTAACATGAAGTACAGTCCGTAATATCAAATAATATAATAAAACCTCTTAATACATAATAATGAATCGTAACTCTCGGCATATGCAAATTAAGCGTATTACGACCTATTATTACTCTAATATAGCTCCTTTACACCAGAATCGGGGATAAAGGTCATAGAATAACGGGCACAAAATGACCGTTATCAACTACCCCCCACTTAGCCTTTGATCGTCCCGATCAAAATATCAATAAGTTATTCCCCATGCACTACTTTCCAAAGTGGTCACGATATCCGACACAAGAAACTCGAATCAACTCATATCCTCTATGCTCATCAGATATCCATTATCCACCATTCATCATGAATCGATGTGTTGTGTGCATGTGCATTGAGTTTTAAACATTCGTAGCAAGATTAGAGCTTATGCAAACTTCGTAGTCTTAACCTAACAACTTCAGTATTCCCACTTCTTAAGCCTTTTAATTTTTCAAGCACTAGAATAATAAGCAAGAGCGTATCTATAGGGTTTTTGGACTTAGAGACCGAGTACTACTCAAAGCCTCTTAAAGAGTTGAATATTCTTTTCATATCTTCATATTTTTCAGATACTATCAATCTCAAGAAGGAAAACTTTTTAGAGCATCCCTCTATCTTAGATCAAATATTAGCATCGAATATTACCACAAGCGCGAGGCTACTTTGGTAACTTACTACAAGCCCAGTGTATCAACGTTGTCAAACACAGGTACGTCTCAAGCTTATTACTCAGCTTTTGTGGCTAGAATCTTTAAGAACACATCGGACGATAAATTTGACACTAGGTAAGCATAATCAATTATCTATGCAATGTACATTATAATTTTACCTTTTATAACAAGTGTAGTACAACTCGATTCAATTATTGAATAAGTGAATAATAAACAACTACTTGCAACGGACAATATGAATATCATTAAGTTTACTAATCAATAAATCGCAGAAGTATAAAGTGATCACGTACTCATGAAGTATGGTTTATTTCTTATTAGATATAATTATCAGGAACTCACAAAAGTAAATGTGATTCTAAGTTTAAATAATTTTTTTACTCATTTTATTTCTTATTTGATATATGGAATTACTCATTTGAGCTAAGTGACTTGTACCCCCCACTTAAACCATGCATTGTCCCCAATGTATAAAATCCGAAATAACAAGCTCAAGAAAGGAACTTAGCTCTGGATAATGGTGGACGTTGAACAAGTCTTGGAGATTCGGCAAAGTTTGACAGGCACAGGCAGTGGCCGCATAGCAGAGCAGAAGAAGAATCACTGCAACACACATCTTAAACAAAGCTCGACATTCGTTACAGGATTAGTCCAGACAGTAATAATCAGAAAAAGGGACCGTAAAAGGGATAACAATTTCCTTAAACACTTTTAAGTCCATAAATTAATGATTATATTTCAATATATTTCAGCAAGTCCAACATTACATGAGTTCGAATTTAGGAAACAGAGAAACTTGCTCTATATAACACGACATACTAGTAGAATTGAATCAAAATAAAAACTCGTTAATTATAGGAAATGCAAACACTCAAATTAAAATACTTAATCCCAGCCTGGATTGAATGGTGCTAGTTGCAAATTGTTCGGGCCGGCTTCGTTAGCATCATCCTCGGGTTCCCCTTTTTGGTCGTGGCCGTGAACGACAGGCGGTGGGACAGAATTCAAAGATAGGATAGGCATTGGTTCCACATAGGAATCGCCGCCTAACACCGGGCACTCGGCTCCCTCACAGAATGTAGTGATCAGTGAACCAAAAGGTAAGGTATGCCGAGGCTTGAGAGCATCGTCTGTCATCTCCTTGCGTATCAATGCCCCCACATTCACAGGCCATCCCATGTACAACCAATAGAGCAAAGTGGCATGAGTATAGTAAACCCTAGATACATGCTTAGCCGGGAAGATGTTAGAACGGATAAGCCTATTAAGGCACTTATCCTCCCATCTCCTAAAGTCTGTTTCCGCAAATGTGCGGGCAACCTCCCCTATAGTCCATTCTATTCCCAGATAGGCTCCAACTTCCTCCAACCAAGCATCGGACCCGTCAAATGTCGCCATATACTCTGGCCCGTCCTCCGAGATATCCAACCCAAAATGAGCATTAATCGTACCCGGAGAAATTACAATTGGTCGTCCACGAATAATAACGACATTGGTGTCGGGGTGCATGCGCAAATAAGCATAAAATTCTCTTACCCAATTGACGTTGACCCGGCCTGGGGGTGCGACGACATCACGCCATTGATAACTTTCCACCAAATCCAAAAGCTCATCCCCACAATTGTCCAAATCTAGACCCCGAGCTCGATGTACAGGGGCATTAACGAAATGATTAGTAAACGAAGAATATACCTCCCGACTCGCGAATTGTGGCACTCCGTTGATTAATGGAATGTTGTCTTCAACAGCCACGAACTGGGCGGCTCTGAATCTTCTAGGCGGCATCTTGACAGATAAACAGCGCAGCAGCAGACGGAAGGGGCGGCCCGACTCTCGGTCGACCGAGAGCAGTCACTCGGTTGACCGAGTGTGGATAATTGACAGCAACAGCGTCTGGTGCTGTATCCTTCCCGTGACTGAATCAATTGATCAGAAAAATTTTCACTAGGCTTTTCAAGGTGAGTGAAAATGGTGAAGTGGATAAAGATGTTCAGAATATTTCCATTTGATTTCTACCGGGGTTTGAGAAAAAGGGAGATGGAGAATTGGGATGAAGGAATTGGGGAAAAGGATGAAGAAAATGAAAGAGAGTATGGGTGGGTTAAATAGAGAAAATGGAGTTTGAAAAGTGAAATGTGATTGGTGGAGAAAAGTTGTTAGGGATTGATGAGGTGGAAAGGTGGAATTTGAAAATTTGAATTGGGATAATAAAGAAGTTGGGAAGAGAAAAAAGTTGAATGGTTGGGAAGAGGGAAAGGTGAATGGGGATATGTAGAAATAAATGGTGTTGACCATTTTAATGTTTTGACACACCGTAAATTATCTAAAACAAATAACCATGCCAAAATTTATTATTTCACTCTACCGCAAAAAATTTTCTCTAACCAATAAGTCGCCTCAAGCACAAAAGCAACCTCATTCTTATCATGAATAAATCAAACAATCTGGTCTAAGCATTTGTAAAATAACGCATTACCATTTCCTTAATCAACAAATTTTTTACAAAGATTCAATTACTACACTTCACTTCACATAAAAACGATTCGAATAAAAAAAAATATTATTTTGCACATCCTTAACTCAACAGTCGTCGGAACACGGCAAAAAAAAAAATTCTTATCGTTTCATGCTACTTTTATTTAGAAAAAGATAAATAAAAATAGAGATAAAAATAATGAAGGATAGAAATAGTTCTACAGTTTAAGTCGGTAGCTCGACTTTCAAAAATATCACTCTCTAAGAATTGTTCTTGACTTGCCAGGTCTTCACCCGACTAACCTTCACCGAAAACGTCTTGCCATTTCTTTGCACGAGTGCCTTTCCGTGGGATGTACGTCTGACGAAAAGACAATCAAACTGTCCATCTAAACAGGCACCGACTTTCGGGATCATTTCATATTTCGATGAGCTTTCTTGATTGCGAACTCTACGAGTTCGTCGCTTGACTCTCCTCCTTCTATCCTTAGGTTTCGAAAACGAGGTTTCAGCATCATCCTTATTAACAGCAGGTGCAGGCTGAGCAGCTCTATCTCGGCTTAGGATTGTCAGGACCTCTTTCTCATCTCGATCGTCAACATTGTCATCATCACACTCCCCTGAACTTGGAATCACATCCGGTTTAGAACCAACGACTTCTATAATGTTTACACTTACCGGAATAGGGAACTCAGGATTCTTTATCCCAAAAGTCTCAGAACCCTTAGCATCAAACAATGTGATCTCATGCCTAGTCATACGAATGAGGGCTCTAGAGGTATTAATAAAAGATCTACCCAAGATAATTGGGCTGTACGGATGCTCCTCTATGTCCATTACGACCAAATCTATCTTAAACCGAAGTTGTCCGATACCAATGATCATGTTATTCATTTGTCCAGACATGATGGTTCTAGTACTATCCGCGAATCTCACTTTCAGCGGGGTGTTTGTGGGAGTCAGAATCATATTCCTATCGCAAAGGCTCTTAGGGAAAATGTTTAAGCTTGATCCAGAGTCAATTAAAGCCAATCCCAAGTGTGCTTGTTCTAGGGTAACATCTACAAGGAATGCCCCAGGGTCACCTAACTTTGGCATTAACCGAGATTCATCTTCAACACATTTTGCCTCTTTAGCACAGGTGACTATAGGTCGTTCCATATCTACGCTACCCTCAGAACCAGACTCTATCTCCGATATGTAATCCATATAATCAATATACGAATCTGAATCCGAATCCGAATCCGAAGAAATTACTTCGGGATTTAAAGCACACATACCTCTTTTTACATACGCTTCACTCGCTTCCCTTGACTTTCTGGCTTCCTGAATTCGTTCTTTCATTTTTGCTATTCTCTCCTTCAGCTTTTGCGTCATCGGCTTCATTGGTGTTGTCTTGGTTCGTAAAACGTTAACATCCTCTTCCTTAACCTTGGAGAATTGTTTTGATGACATATTGTTTATCACGAACAATCTTACCCGAGCGATTTAGTTCTGATTATCTGCAACATGAGAAAAACAACAAACGGTCAATAAACTAACAATCGTACGATTTCTCATACTGCTGCTAGGCTTACAACCTACTGACGGGGAAAAACAGAAACAATGAAAACAGAAACAGAAACAGAAACAGAGGGAAAACAATGCTGTCAGATAAATTAGAACAATGAAAGAGCTCGGTCGACCGAGTAACACTGTTCGGTCGACCGAACATACGAACATATATATATATATATATATATATATAATTTTTTTTTCTTTTTTAATTTTACTTGTAAAAGAAAACAGAAACAAAAACGAAATAATCAAGTAGATTATTTAAGCAATTGGACCATTGATTCCCCGGCAACGGCGCCAAAAACTTGATCGAGGTCAAGTTAAATTATTAACTCGATTCCTAAATAACCACTAGCAAGTGAACTAGGTTCAATCGCAGTATAGCTAAATAGAGTCGAGGTCGATCCCACAGAGAATCAATTTGTGGATCCTACTTAAATAGTCAACCTAGTTATTTCGTTTGACAAATACGGTCTATGACCAACATAAAGTACGAGAAACGAAAGACACACTCAAACATATAAACAACATGTAAACACATAACGTAATCAACTGCCCAATTATAACCATAATCATTTGGATCTAGACAATTTATATGACAACAAAACTCATCAACTATTAATCCGTTCATATCTCTTTATATTGGCTACGGGAGTCATCCTCTAAGCTTGATGTAGCACCGGTAGGTCACTATATCACTGTGGTATTGTTACGTGACTTCGCCTTTTGGTGCCTCCATCTCATATAACTCACACGCTTACTACTCTAAGGATGCCGATATTGACCGTACACCTCGTCCGGGCAACATTCTTTTGGTTAGGCGTACTTCCTAGACGATCACTCAAACCCTCGTCCAACTAACAATTACCAAGTTATAGTCTCATGCTAGTTTACGATCTACGTGTAACAAGGTGCGCGCAATTCCCTAATATAAACCTACCTAGATAACGTTGAACGTCCGAAGATCAATTCCTAAGCCTACCTAAGAGTTTTATATCGGTATTTCCTTTTTACACGTTTTAGTTAAATTAAGCGAGTGACGTAGCCATAGCCATACCTACTGAGATAATAAATTCAATTAAGCTAACCTAATCATAAAGACGTGACTGATTAACGGATGAAAACAGGTTTGACAACCCTCGGTCGACCGAATAGGTGCTCTCGGTCGACCGAGTGACACCTCTCGGTCACCCGAGAGTCTAACTCCCCAGATTTACATCCCCGAACATATTTCTCAGCGTTTCATATACGAATCGGATTATATAGCGAATCATCAGGACATCATATAAACTAATCTAAATACACGTAAATTAAACACACAGATTCATCCGTAGATATTAGGTAGAGGACGTAGGGTATGGGACCCTTATAGACAAGGTATCACCACTGCCCTAACGTCATATCCTAGATCTACATCATCTAGATATGAATACCTACTCAAACAATCAAAGCATAATTGGGAAATTGATTACTTAAAAGAAAACAAGATGAAGAACTAGGGCTTACATGTTTGCACCCTTAGCTCCTCCACAAGCTTTATTTGCTTATATGTTTTTATGAATGAATATTGGTGAATGCTTCTAAAAAATACAAAGGACTTGTGTTTATATAGAGCCTCAGCCGTCATAGAAAACCGACTTAAAATGCCGAAACTCTGAACCCTAACCGACTCAATTAATGTGCCGAACTTCTTTTGGACTATAGGCCCACTCGGTCGACCGAATGCATAGGCTCGGTCGACCGAGCCTTACACGCTCCTGGGCTTTCTTCCTCTTTTATCTTAGGCTTCCTTAACTCGTCTGTGATCCATCAAAGCTTCTCCGAGGTCCATCCTTGTGCTCCCAATTGAGTTACTACAAATGTAACATGAGGTACAGTATGTAATATCAAATAATATAATAAAACCTCTTAATACATAATAATGAATCGTAACTCTCGGCATATGCAAATTAAGCGTATTACGACTTATTATTACTCTAATATAGCTCCTTTACACCAGAATCGGGGATAAAGGTCATAGAATAACGGGCACAAAATGACCGTTATCAAAGGTTACACAGATGTCATTTTCCAAACTAACAAGGATGACTTGAAGTCACAGTCTGTATTTGTTTTCACGCTTGACGGCGGAGCAGTGAGCTGGAAGAGTTCCAAGCAAGAGACTACTACAGATTCTACAATGGAAGCCGAGTATGTAGCATCCTCGGAGGCAGAAAAGGAAGCATTTTGAATGAAGAAGTTCATTACGGAACATGGTGTGGTTCCCTCCATTTAAGGTCCAGTCCCACTGTACTGTGATAACAATAGGGCAATTGCTCAGTAAAAGATGTGCTACGGCACTATCACTTGAAGTCCAAACATGTGCTACGGCACTATCACTTGATTAGAGAGATAGTTGATAGATGAGATATAAAGATAGAGAAAGTCCACACAGATGATAACATAGCAGATCCGTTAACCAAGGCATTGTCACAAGCAAAGCATGAGAAAGCCGTTCACATGCATGGGCTTAGGCATATGGGTGATTGGCTTTAGTCCAAGTGGGAGATTGTTGAAATGGTGTCCTAAACCCAATCGGGTTGGGTTTGGATCCGACGGGTTGGGTCATTTACAATCTATTTTAGTTCATGTAATAACTTTATTATGATTAATAAAAGCACTTGTGTTATTTTTTTTAGTCTTCTTATTATTGAATATGTATATATGTAGTAATTTCCCAAGTATTAAACTGTGATAGAGAAGCCATGATATCGATTATGGTTGATGAGATCTCTATTCACATTAACAAGTTTGATACTTAAATGTCTCTAGTCGTATGTAATATCAAATGGGACATCGATAGTATGATTAGACTAGCACGTATTGGATGTCTTCTATCTTATTCAAGATAGGGATAGATCTCATCTATCAAAGTGTAGAGACACTTGGACAGTACATGGACGTGTATTAGAGAATGCGTACGTAAGACTGACCCACTAACATTAAGTGTCGCAATATGTGACAGTTGTGTAATTTTCCTATGACCGGAGCCTTCATTGCATCACGGTGTGGATTTTCATGCTTTGACACTATTGAGGTTTCCCTTAGCCACGAGGCGATCATACGGTAGTGCTTGGGTGTGATACTGAAGCATATGTAGGATACATGTTAGTTCGTCTGGGAATCGCGTATCCTATGATTGGGAGTGAATATCCGAAATGGCCTTCTTATAAAGAATGCTTAGCTCTCGAGAATCTTTGCAAAGTGGGAGCAAATGTGTTATTCCGAGAGAGCATAATATCCAGATTATAATATACGATCGCTAATTTACTGACACTCAAGATACGATCATATGGATATTATTACAGTGATAGGATTCTATTTACACGGTAACTGTTTCACATGAAATGTAGTAGTCATTGCTTTTGACTCTTCCGATGATTGGGGGTCACAATGTGTTTCTAAATGCTATCACGTGATCGTTAGGTATGAAGGGCATTTTCGTAATTTGCACTTTGTGTCTGTTAGGAACATTTTATTATGTTTTGATGATGGCCATACTAGCTGTTATAGCAAGCCTGAAATAAGTTAGAATTCTCTGTATAAGTCTTTACTTAGAGTCTGACGTATTGTATAAGTTGAGTCAGACAAGTATTGTACTAGTTGGTAGGACGGCAAAGCAAAAACAGATATTCGGCAAAGTGAAGCCAGCCAAGCACCAGCAGAGAAGATATGAAGACATTATGGTCTGACTTATAACCAAGGAAGTCTGTGATGACCTTGGATAAGTCTAAGTTATGTTTTAAGTGATGAAACTCAATATTCAAATATGGTGTACACTGGTCTCCCCCAAATCAAGGATCAGTGAAGTACAAAGATTCTCATTAAACTGAACCAAAGAAGAAAACAGTGAATCGGCTGAGTAAACTGACTTTCGGCAAAGAGAAAACAAAACAGCGAAGAAAGAACTAACGGCTAAGTCAGAAGGCTCACTCGACCGTTCTGTAAAACGGTGAAGCAACACTTACCAGATCAGATTTGATATTCAGTAGATCATGCATTAAATGCACAATCATTAAAGGATCAATCAAGGACGGATTTTCTGCTATACGTTTGAAGAAAGAATCCGATCACTGAAATCAAGGAGAATACAATTAAGGGGGAATCAAGAATAAAATTAAGGATTATTCCCTCATTAATATAGCCAACGGACGGAATTTCAAAACCAAGGTTATTCAAGGCTATAAATAGAAGGCATTGACAAAAAAAAATAACAACGATTCAAAAAGAAAGAAAGCAGAAACTCTGTCAAATTGAAAAGCCTTCTCTCTGAACTTACAAGGATACATCTAGTGATCAACTCAGATTTCAAAGCTACAAAGTCATACTCAAAACTGAGATTGATCAAGCAAGAGTGTGAATAACATTCACATCAAACTGAAGCAACTGAATCAGAGGCAATCTGAGAAGGAGTTGAATCTATGATAGCTGTTGAAGGATTTTGATCTCAAGGAGCAGCAAAAGGAAGACTGAATCACTGAAGCTATTGCAGTCAAGGAGTGATAGTCTTGTAGATTGTGAAGCTTGGGAAGCCAAGGACAATCATACTATTGTATCTGTGAAAACAATAGTGAATTCCTCCAATCATCACAGGAGAAGAGTGGATTAAGGGATTACACCACCCTGAACAACTATAAGCCTTGTGTCAATTTAATTTCTGCAATTTACTTTACAGCATTCATTTAATTTGCCTACATCATAATTTACATCTGTGACTGTCTAAACAAATTTGAAAACAACATAGTATGAAGGGACTTATCCGCTGCCCAAAAGCTTTTAAATAAAAGAAAAGTTTTTGAAACTCCACTATAGTCATTCACCCCCCCTCTGACTATAGTTTCACCCTTCTCTGGGACCAACAATTGGTATCGGAGCAGTGTTCCTAGTATCAGAACCTGTTCAGATCTAATTTCTGGTAAAAAGGAGATCACATATTTTCAAAGTAGTTTTCAAATCTGAGTTTTCCATTCACTGTCATTTATATCTTCAATTGCACTGATGGATTCCTCAAACTTCTTGTCAAAAGTACCTGTTTTTAATGTTAACAATTTTGATGAATATAAAATAAGAATGCTATCTCATCTTGCAGCAACTCATGAAGAGATGCTGGATGTAATCAATGATGGACCAATCACAATCACTACGGTGGTAGGCACAGGAGCATATCAAGGAAAGGAAATTGACAAGCCTAAAAAGAATTGGACCAAGGATGACAAGGAGAAGAGCAAAACGGACTTTGTTGCAAAAGACATGATCTTGAAGACCCTAGACAAAGACAACATGTTCATGAGAATCAAAGATCGCAAAACAAAGCAAAGGAGATGTGGGACAAGCTATCATTGATAAATGAAGGATCTCGAAGTGTTAAAGAAAACAAATTATCGGTTGCAAAACGAAATTTGAGAACTTTAAAATGAAGGCCGGTGAATCCATTGATCAAATGGACAAAAGATTCTCAAGCATCATCCAGTGAATTACAACAGCTTGGACACATATATCCCCAAAAAGAAGTATGCTTGAAGATCTTGAGAGGACTACCTAAAAGATGGAAGATCATAACGTCAGTAATCAGAGGAATTCGAACAACAAATCTTGCAAGCACTGACACTCTGACACTGATGTCCCAATTAAAAGCTCATGAATTCGAATTGAACGGCGAAGATGGTGCTCCGGCAGAGACACACAAAATCACTGCATTAGCTGCACCCCAGCAAAGTAACTTTGCCGAATGCATCAGCAAAGAGACACAAGAACTAAAAGAACAGGTAGCTTTATTAGTTAAACATTTTGACAGGTTTAAAAAGAAGCCATTCAAAGGAAATTCATCATCAAACAAAAAGTCAAGCTCAAACAGAGACATGAAGAAGAAAGATGATGAATACAGATGCTTCAACTGCAACAAGAAAGGTCACTTCAAGGCTGATTGTCCTGAAGAAAATGACAAAGATGATGAAAAGAAGAAATACAGAGCATCTGAAAAGAGAAAGAGCAAGAAGGCACTTAAGGCAGAATCCAGCGGTGAAAAGCATGAAGAATCATCTGATAATGACTCAGATGATAGTGATGAAGAAGACAGCTCAGAAAATGAAAAAGCATGCCTATGCCTCATGACCAAAGAATTGGATGAAGATAAAAGTGATAGCTCAGACACTGAGGAAACAAGCCTATGTTTAATGGCTAAAGAATCAGATGAAACTGAGGTAACATCTAGTTCCTGTTCTTCATCTAATGCATCCACATCTAACACTGCACAATCCTCTAGTCTCCCATTAGATACAGCAGACCTAGTCCAAAATCTCATGACTAAATTTGATGAAATTGAAAAGAATCATGAAATTCTAGAAAAGGAATGCAAGGATCTAAGAAAAGAGAATAAGAGGTTAAAGAAAGAACTGGATAAAGCAAAAGCTGAATTAACTAGTAAGGAGACCTACTTAAATGATCAACAAAAAGCGAGATGATCATACATCCGTTACTAAAAGATCGCTTAAGAAAATCTCCTCACCAAAGTGAAGGTATCCACCGCACCACTAAAAGCACCAAACTTACAAACCCCCAAAAAGGTTTGGATCCAGATCTGGTCTTGGCTACAACAGTCAGGATGAAAGTAGGAATAATGGTCAACACCATTCTAAATTCAGGACCACTAGTGGACCAAAATTTAGAAAGGGACAGACCATGGTTCCAACAGATCATCCTGTTCCGGTGAAGTCAAAACCCAGTGTAGTGAAATAGCAAACCAAATCCTCATTCCAGTCAATCAAGAACAACAGCCATCTGAAAGGAAAAGGCAGACTTTACCCTTCAGAGGATGATTGGAATGTTGCACCTCCAAAATACAAGAGGAAACCATTCCACAAAATGCATCATGTGTTCAAGAAAAACCAATATGTTCCTAGACACATGAAGCAAGAGAGGTTTCCTACTGCATATTGGAAAGTGAAGAAGGATGTAAATGCACCAAAAGGTGGAGAAAAGTATCAGAATACCTTCAGTAAAAATACTAGAAGCTATTCTGCCATGCCTTATACATATGAAGTTGATGACTTCAATTATCCAAAAAGAAGACCTTTTGGATACACCCTTGGTATGGGAGGCATGATTGCTAACAGGTATGGACCCAAACAGTGTTGGGTACATAAACTTAATTAATCTGTTTTGTAGGATGTCTGGTACATAGATAGTGGATGTTCTAGACACATGACAGGAAACAAGAAATGGCTCACTGACTTCAAAGATTTTGATGGACCCAAAGTCACATTTGGAGGTAAAGAAAACCTTGGCAAGATTAAGGGGGAAGGCACAATACTCAAGAACAATCTAAAGATTCAAAATGTGGCATATGTCAAGGGACTTAACTTCAATCTAATGAGCATCAGTCAATTCTGTGACAAAGGCTACAATGTGCACTTCAACAAAGAAGGATGCAAAGTGATTCACAGTCAAACCAACACAGTAGTTCTTGCAGGTAGAAGACAAGACAACATGTATGTGGTGGACTGGAGAACAGCCAAGGCAGAAACATGTCTACTTGTCAAGAATAAACAATCAACAAGCTGGATTTGGCACAGAAGATTAAATCACCTGAATTTCAAGACCATCAACAAACTATCAAGGAGCAAGTTAGTTGAAGGCCTGCCAGAGATCACATTCAAGAAAGAGAGTCTATGTGATGCTTGTCAGAAAGGAAAACGAATAAAAAGTTCATTCAAGTCAAAGCCTCATCAATCTACAACAAGAGTTCTACATCTGTTACACATGGACTTGTTTGGACCAGTCACACCAGTAAGTGTGAGTGGTAATAAATACACTCTTGTAGTGGTGGATGACTTCTCAAAGTACACCTGGACCATTTTCATGAACAAGAAGAAAGAAACACTCAAGAAGTCGCTGCATTTGCCGAGAAGACTCCAAAATGAAAAAGAGCTAAAGATTATCAAGATCAGATCAGATAGAGGCACTGAATTTCTAAATGAAATTATCAGAACCTATTGTGAAGAAAATAGAGTTTTACATCAACTATCTGCAGCAGGAACTCCACAACAAAATGGTGTAGCAGAAAGAAGAAACAGAACCATCAAGGAAGCAACAGACAATGATAGAGAAGCATGCTTACCAAAGAGATTTTGGGTCAAGCAAAAAACAAGCATGCCATACACAAAACAGATCAATCATCAACAAACATCATGGAAAGACTCCATATGAAATATGGAATGGTAGAAAACCCAATATCTCATATTTTCATATGTTTGGATCAAAATGTTTTGTCTTAAACAGGAATCAGCTGCACACCTTTGATGAGAAGGCTGATGAAGCAATCTTCATGGGATACTCAGACACCACCAAAGCATTCAGAGTACTAAATAAAAGAACATTGGTGATTGAAGAATCAATAGATGTAGTTTTTGATGAACCAAATACAAATGGTGAAGATCTTCAAGATCAAGAAGAGAAAGCAGCACAAAGGGAAATCTATACAAATGCAACCATACCAACCTACTATCCCGAATCATCATTTTGAAGATCAAGAGGAGCCACATACCAATACAACGGATGAAGCACACGAAGCCGAAGTTCATGCTCGCATGAAGGTATGGAAGCACCAAGTGAAGATCAACTTCAACCAGATCTAAATTGGCTAAGAGACCATCCCGAAGAACAAGTCATTGGAGATATTCACATAGGAGTCGAACCGAAGACAACCTGGAGCACATGCTAACTTGCTTTCTATCACAAGTGGAACCCAAGACCATAGATGATGCAATCCAAGATGCAGATTGGATCACATGACCATGCAAGAAGAACTAAATGAATTTGAAAGAAATGAAGTCCGGGAACTTGTTGACAGACCGAAATGGCCAACATCATTGGTGAAAAATGGGTATTCGGGAACAAGATGGATGAGCAAGGAACTCGTTGTCGAAACAAAGCAAGGCTAGTTGCAAAAGGCTATTCCCAAGTGAAGGAATAGATTATGATGAAACATTTGCACCAAGTAGCAAGATTGGAAGCAATCGGACTCTTTCTAGCATTTGTCGCACACAAAGACTTCAAAGTCTATCAAATGGATGTAAAGAGTGCATTCCTAAATGGACTTTTGGAAGAAGAAGTTTATGTAGAACAACCTCCTGGATTTCAAATTAAAGGAAAAGAAAACAAAGTATACAAACTCAAGAAGGCCCTCTATGGCCTCAAACAGGCACCTAGAGCCTGGTATGAAACACTATCACAATTTCTGATCAAGAATGGATTCAACAAAGGAACTATTGACAAGACTCTATTCAACCGGAGGAAGGAGCAAGCACATTGCTAGTACAGATCTATGTTGATGATATAATCTTTGGATCAGAGGATGAAAAGCTGTGTGAAAAATTTGCAAACCTGATGAAGAGCAAATTTCAGATGAGCATGATGGGAGAATTAAACTACTTCCTTGGCCTTCAAGTAAAGCAAATGAAGGATGGCATTTTCATTAGTCAAGCCAAGTATACAAGAGATTTGATACACAAGTATGGGATGGATACAAGTGGCACATCAGACACACCAATGTGTGCCAGAGTCATACTTGGAAAAGATGAAGGAGGAAAAGATGTTGATCAGAAAATGTATAGAGGAATTATTGGATCATTATTATACTTAATCGCAAGCGGACGACATAGCATTTGCGGTAGGAGTGTGTGCAAGATTTCAAGCTCAACCAAAAGAATCACATCTTCTAGCAAGCTAAAAGGATAATCAAATACTTGAAAAACACTATAAATGTTGGTATTTGGTATCCAAAAGATGGAGGATTTAAATTGATATCATATTCGACTCGACTATGCTTTGGATGCAAAATAGATAGAAAAAGCACCTCCGGAACATGCCAAATGCTAGGAACCGAGACTAGTCTCTTGGTTCAAAGAAAAAGCAAAACTCCATAGCTACATCAACGGTGAAGCGAGAATATATAGCGGTAGTCAGCATTGTGCACAAGTACTTTGGATAAGACAACAAACTAAGGGATTATGGAGTGGAAGATAAAACAATTCCAATCATGTGTGATAACACAAGTGCAATATCTATTACAGAAAATCCAGTATTGCATTCAAGAACAAAGCACATTGATGTGAGGCATCATTTTATCAGAGACCATGTTGAAAAGGGGGATGTCATCCTAAAACACATACCCACTAAATATCAATTGGCTGACATCTTCACTAAACCACTCTGTTATGAAAGATTCAGTAAGCTAAGAACTGAGTTAGGAATGATTGAAATTGAATAAGTATCAAATAGCGGCTAACTGGAGTAATCGGCTAAGTAACTTCATTAACTGGTACGACCTTTGCCGTTACAGGAGATGCAGCAAGTAAGGCACTGGTATCCAGCGAAGGTAACTTTACTGATTGTTAGGAACAGTTAAATGGAGCAGCTAAGTGGAGAACTTATTGGATCGGCTAAGTGACCAGCCAAGGCACTTCACCGAAATAAAGACTTGGACAAATTAAAAATGTGAACAAAATCAATTCTGATTACACGTGGAGAATAAGGAAATTATGGAGGATTATTCTGTACACACGTGGCGATCAAATTATGATCATGGAGGTAATTATATTATTTTTCGAATTATAAACTCCTCGATTCCCGGGCTCTATCATTACTTGCCTCAAACCACACCCCCATTCCACTCGAATATCGCGATTTTCATACACAAAATCACGCCATTATGCCACAAAATCCTTCCATATTCAAAACCACGTTCACACTACCCAAATCACACTATAAAAACAAGACTTAGAGATTTTCAGAAATCTTTACGCTTTCCTGCAAATTACAAACCCTACTTTTTCTCTCTGAAACCTCAAGATATTTTCTTATAATCTTCCTCTACTTATCAATGGCTTCATCCTCCCAAATCACTGCTACTGAAAAATACTACGAAAAATCAATCATCACCGGCTCGTTTTTCAAACCTGAGCACTATCTCTCATTTTGTGATAATGACTCAAAAGCTCAACGTTTGGTTGATTGCTGCTCGAATTTGGGGCTGATGACCTTTCTAAATCCTCCAATAACTGGAATCTGCTATGAAAATCTGATAGCATTTTGGAAAAATGCCAAATTTGTGCCCAGCACAAAGAAGACTGAAGTTGATCGCATCCAAAGCTCAATCTTTGGAAGAGAAATAATCATCACGCCAGGTGCACTCAACCGTTACCTGCACCTTCCATTGAAAGGACCGGCTAATTTCAAGCTTGTGACAACTGACATTGCAAAGTTCTGGACTGAGATAGCCAAAAGTCCAAAGAAAAATAGCAAAACATACAATCTACCCAGATCAACGCTCAAACTTCCGTTTGCTGAGTTTGCCCGGTTATCACCAAAAATATTGAAGGCAGAAAAGGGTCAATGGAAAACCTGACTGAGGTACGAATTAAACTGATGGCCATAATCTACAGTCGCATTAAATTTGACTGGGCAACATTTGTGTTCAATCGAATGAAGGATCAGATTCAAAAGGAAATCGATCTATCTATCACTGCACCAGGCAAGGGTTTGCAGAAAAAGGGTGATTTCTGGGAGAGGAAATCATATGGGTTCCCTCTTCAACATTTGTTCAATCAGTTGAAAGTACGACCCACAAATTTGCAGTCTCCACACAAATCAAAGACGATGTTTACTTACATCAAGGCTTCCTTGAAACCCAAACCCATAGCTGGGAGCAAAAGAAAGCAGCCTGAAGGCAGCAGATCAGGAGTGGGACGAAAAACCAGATCTCAAAAGGCACAAGAGGAGACCAATATGCCTGACACCAGAATTTGGATGAGCTCGTGACAATCGGTGAGGACACAGCAACAGAAGAAGAAACGCAGCAAGAGGAAGTCACCTACCTGGAGGAAGGTGAAGAAGGATACAGACTCACTTCATCTGATGAGGAGGAGATACAAGATGAAGGGGATGAGTCAGAGGATGACCACTCAGAAGGAGGAAATCCTGAAACAAATCAAGAAGATTTGGGGATTTCTGATGATGAACTGACTCTCCAAGAAGTGCTTTTTCAAAAGCATAGGCAAAGTTGACAACCAGCCAAGTGAGCCAGCTGATAAAGCTCACTCAGCCGAACTTGTCAACTCCCCCACAATTGCACAAGGGGGAACAGTGGTAGATGAAGCAGTCCACAATCAACAACAACCTCTAAATGACCCCGTGTCTAATGAAAGTAACAAGAGCGAGATGGAAGAAAAAGAAGAAGCACAAAATGCAAAGGAAGAAGAGGAAAAGGAAGAGCAAGAAGTTGAAGTAGAAAATGAGGAGAAGCAAGGTGAAGATGTTGAGGATGAAAGTGATGAGGATGAAGAGGATGCCCATGTGGCACCGTAAGAAATTGATCCGTAAAGAGTTTTCAACGGACATTCAACCCCTCATTGTGGACATAGAAAGGCAATACTACAGCAGGCAAAATCTGAAGAATGCCTTAAGGAGTGAAGCAACCTCCTTCAATCACAAGATTGAGGCCCTCATCAGCCATATCAAAATCCAAGATGAGGTCATGGAGAGACAAGGAAACTTAATTTGCAACTTACAACACCTCATCCCTCACCATGTCCAAACCAATCTTGAATTCCATGCTGAGACGGTTGACAACAATCTCAAGCCATTGGTGGACACCCTCAATGCTCACACATCCAAAATTCAGCATCTGGATGAGATCATGGAGCATTCTGGCAAGCAACTGGACTTTCTCATCAAAGTTGGTGAGGCCAACAACAAAATACTGGAGAGAAAGTATGGCCCTCTCCCTGAGTCTGATGCAGCAATTGCAGACCTTGAGGCACGTTTTGATGCTGCCACAAAGAGGGAAGGTAACTCAAAGCCAGAGAGCTCCAGTGGGAAGGGAAAGGTGGAATGCTCCAGTGGAAAGAGAAAGGGCAGCAAAGGCGAGGACAACAAAGGCAAGGGCATCAGGTTTGAAGAAATGAAGAAGTAAACCGCTTACTCCGTTGCTTAATTCAATTTATCTTATCATTTGCCTTTGTTCGTTTAAATAAAAAGATGCAATATCTTATTGCCCTATGATGGATGAATAAAATTGTTGAACTTTCAATCTCGTTGTGTATTATGAAAAT
This sequence comes from Gentiana straminea, assembly GCA_036785695.1. Taxonomy (NCBI): domain Eukaryota; kingdom Viridiplantae; phylum Streptophyta; class Magnoliopsida; order Gentianales; family Gentianaceae; genus Gentiana; species Gentiana straminea. The sequence continues at coordinate 84,876 of JAVUPR010000320.1, forward strand.
TTTGATCACTTATGTTCAAAGCTTATGAGGGTTTTGGCATCATCAAAAGTGGGGAAATTGTTAGGAACATTTTATTATGTTTTGATGATGGCCATACTAGCTGTTATAGCAAGCCTGAAATAAGTTAGAATTCTCTGTATAAGTCTTTACTTAGAGTCTGACGTATTGTATAAGTTGAGTCAGACAAGTATTGTACTAGTTGGTAGGACGGCAAAGCAAAAACAGATATTCGGCAAAGTGAAGCCAGCCAAGCACCAGCAGAGAAGATATGAAGACATTATGGTCTGACTTATAACCAAGGAAGTCTGTGATGACCTTGGATAAGTCTAAGTTATGTTTTAAGTGATGAAACTCAATATTCAAATATGGTGTACATTGGTCTCACCCAAATCAAGGATCAGTGAAGTACAAAGATTCTCATTAAACTGAAGCAAAGATGAAAACAGTGAATCGGCTGAGTAAACTGACTTTCGGCAAAGAGAAAACAAAACAGCGAAGAAAGAACTAACGGCTAAGTCAGAAGGCTCACTCGACCGTTCTGTAAAACGGCGAAGCAACACTTACCAGATCAGATTTGATATTCAGTAGATCATGCATTAAATGCACAATCATTAAAGGATCAATCAAGGACGGATTTTCTGCTATACGTTTGAAGAAAGAATCCGATCACTGAAATCAAGGAGAATACAATTAAGGGGGAATCAAAAATAAAATCAAGGATTATTCCCTCATTAATATAGCCAACGGACGGAATTTCAAAACCAAGGTTATTCAAGGCTATAAATAGAAGGCATTGACAAAAAAAAATAACAACGATTCAAAAAGAAAGAAAGCAGAAACTCTGTCAAATTGAAAAGCCTTCTCTCTGAACTTACAAGGATACATCTAGTGATCAACTCAGATTTCAAAGCTACAAAGTCATACTCAAAACTGAGATTGATCAAGCAAGAGTGTGAATCACATTCACATCAAACTGAAGCAACTGAATCAGAGGCAATCTGAGAAGGAGTTGAATCTGTGATAGCTGTTGAAGGATTTTGATCTCAAGGAGCAACAAAAGGAAGACTGAATCACTGAAGCTGTTGCGGTCAAGGAGTGATAGTCGTGTAGATTGTGAAGCTTGGGAAGCCAAGGACAATCATACTATTCTATCTGTGAAAACAATTGTGAATTCCTCCAATCATCACATGAGAAGAGTGGATTAAGGGATTACACCACCCTGAACCACTATAAGTCTTGTGTCAATTTAATTTCTGCAATTTACTTTACAGCATTCATTTAATTTGCCTACATCATAATTTACATCTATGACTGTCTAAACAAATTTGAAAACAACATAGTAAGAAGGGACTTATCCGCTGCCCAAAAGCTTTTAAATAAAAAAAAAGTTTTTGAAACTCCACTATAGTCATTCACCCCCCCCCCCCCCTCTGACTATAGTGTCACCCTTCTCTGGGACCAACAGTGTCTACGGCCAACATATTCGGAAGCCTTTCGGATCACACACATATGAACATCTAGCCAGATTAAAATGCGGTTATAGTGATAACCAAATAAGGAAAGTTTATCCCGGCTATAAAGAGTTATAGTGAATAAATTAATATGATGGTATTTATTTATTATGAATAAATTAAATACATGATATTAATTATATTAATTAAATAATATTCCGGAAGCCAATTAATTGGCAAAAGAGGCGCAGGTGACTAGGTGTATTAGATACACTTGGATTGTGCAATTTAATTAATAAAATTACCATATATTAATATTGGATATTAATTGATTTTGGGAAAATAGATTTATGGTAATTAGATAAAGATATTCAATATAAGATATTGACAATATCTTGAATTTATTTAATAGAAGATATTATAATAAAAGAGATAAATAAATCAAAGTGATTTTCCTTATTTTATCAGGAAAATGTTTTTCTCTTTCATCTATCTACTAGGAAGCTTCTCCTAATCAGATTAGGGACATATGGGGCGCCACTCTCCCTATATAAGAAAGGGTTTGGCTAGCTCTTTTGTACATCACAATTCCAAGGGCTAATTATTTTTGAGAAAAATAGAGAGCTTCTAGTAAAGAGTTTTAGAGAGAGGAAAAGGCCGGTCCAGCAACCGGGTTTTTCTAGTATCAAGCAAAAGGAGAATTCCAGTGAGGAGTTTGTGTGGATATCGATTGAGGCCGGACACGTGGACGGCTCGCACACAGTACTACTCTCTTTGACGGTCAAAGCATCGATCATTCAGATCTAAAGGTAATCACCGTTAAACTACTTAACGTGTTTATTGTGTTAAACAAAGTTGATCTTGGATCGGAAATCAAAATTTTAAATTCCGCTGCGTTAAAGTAGTTGAATTCCTAACAAGGTGGTTTGTTATGCTTAAAGTGCTCGAAAATTATCAAGGCTAAGAGTTTCTCAAACATTTCATGGCATTACCCATTGTTAGGCTAACTACGTTCCCACTCCCCACATATGAACTTGCGTTGTCCTTAATGTAGTTAGGGAAACAAAAGGGAATGAAAACGAGCAAATATTAGGAAATATGGTGCAAAAATGACTTGGACGACGATGTAGGAAGCACATGCAAGGGGTAAAACCGCCAACGAGCGTTATATAAGAAGGAGCTAAGCACATAATGCAATTGATTGAAATAGGTTAACCGCGATACCAAAATCAATTGCAAAAGTAACCCACATAGTTTTATGCTGACCTATCAACGATCCAACAAGTACCAGGCCGTACAACAAAATAAAAAGCTAACCAAGCCAAGTAGCAAAAGTAAAATCCAAAATAGAAAAGCACTAGGCCACAGACGGCCATCAAAATATGAAAAGTAATCGTCTAGTGAATAACAAATCATGCTACAAAATCCAGATTAGAAGTGTCCTTATCAAGACCCCGAGCAGTAGATGGAGTAGATTGTGCAATAACGGTGCCCAAAGTAGTACCACGAGGGGCCGCACTAGTATCAGAGGGAGAAACACTTGAGGATGTAGCTACAGCAGAAGAAGCCCCACTGCCCAAGGTCATAGCAGAACTCACCAAGGGAATGCCCATATTATGAGCCAGAACAAACTGGGACATAGGAAATTCCCCTAAACCCGCACGACGTGCAAACTCATCAACACTCTCCAATCCGCACTAACTGCAAAGAAAACAACGTGCGAACATGCACCCAAATCAAAAGTAGAACCAACACCATCAGAAGTATCACCCAACCTAAAGTCTCCCAAACATCACCCATATCAATGTCAACTATGACATCAACCGTGTGCTTAGTCTGGAAGATCTCATTACCCTAAAACGCTGAAGCATGTGGATTGTCCAACTCTGGACATCTGTAGAAAGCTGGCGCAACTGAGATCCACCCTGATCAGCGCCACCATCATCAGAAACTATACCTGTAGAAGAATTACTCAAAGGAACACCACTAGAAGCCAAAGGAGGGGGGTAGGGACAAGGGGTTGAGTAGAGGTCTCGGGAATGGCATGGTAAGTAAAAGGTGGTGGAGGTGGTAGGGTAGGTTGAGGAAGAGGGATGGGTGCATCGGTCGGGACGGGAATGGGGGTAGGTAGGACCCAATCTAAAAAGACAATGGTTAGTGGAGGAAGGATCAACTCTCGCATGAATCTCTGCTAGCTGACCCTGGTATGGTCGATCCCAAGAAGTTGGTTCTCCCAGAATGCTCGGAGTTTGCCTCGAACGATAGCCATCTCAGACTCATAGGAAATGACACAGGGAAAGAGTTCAGGGTCACGGCCTGAAGGGATAATGGTAGGCTGAGGTGGAGAGGTATATGCGGGATGGGGGAGTGAGGCGGTGGTGGAAGGAATGGTATGCCTTGGTAGAGAAGTAGCGGAAGGAGATGGGCCAGGTGCGGGTCGGGCTTCTTCAATGGTAGTGCCTATGAGAGGTGTCTTAGGGGTAATGAGCCAATCACCCGAGAAACGGCGGCATTTAGCCTCCTCTAAGCATAAACGAGAGATAAGGTCCGGCAACGGTCGTCTTGGCGAGCTTATAGCGGTTGCTATTCTAAGAGGTCTTCGGGTTGAGGACTTGATGGACGTCGCGAGGTTTTAGAAGGTGTTTCTCAGTGTCCGAAAGATCCCAAACAGTATTATAATGGGTGGCTACGGGGACACTTGCTGCTTGAAAGAATGCATTTGTGGCTTCCAGACTAAAGTTCACTATGGTTCCATAGACTGTCACCTCACTATTGTCACTCTTTGCCTCACACAGGTGTGCATAAAACTTCCTCACAATGGTGGCGTTAATGTCTTGGGTGGAAGGTGCACAAAATTTTCCCATTTACGGGTCGTAATGATGTTTAAAACTGACATATCCGTCATGCCAAGATCAAACCCCCTCTCAATAGTAAATCCCCGCTTCATAAAATTGTCCTGATAAGCTTTTAGGGCTGCTGCAGAGGCTAAACGCGTAAAGGGAAATGCATTGTTGTCAGGACGGACTCGTGAGGGGCTATCCGGAGTATCATTTTGCTTACGCTTATTGGATTTCGAGGCGGCAAGCTTTGTTTGACGGGGAGTCATTGCTGAGTGGTAGACAACAACAGTAACAATGGGATAAAAAATCCAAGTCAACACATTCCAATCTCCAAATTCACAAGCAAAACCAAAAATTGAACTTGTAATTGAGAAAAGCTAAGCCAAAATACAACGTTATTGTGGACCACACAGAGAAATCAGAGAAAAGGGAGAGAACGGCATGAATTTGTAGTGAACGGTCGGAAATGTTGGACCTTCGTCGGAGCTTTAGAGTGTCATCGGAATCTATAGAGGGACGCCGGAAATCGTAAAATGTATCATCTAGTTCACTTACATCAGTCACGTAATCCGATATGGCATATTCTATTCACGCCTTATCTCAATTTATGCAAGGCCCCCGGATTGAACATTAGGAGGCCGTCTTATGACCTGGCTAGGGTATTTTGTGGCGCTCCGACAGTTCCCTTCTTCTAGAGGGTTGGTGTGACTCTGACTGGGCTAGTTTCCTAATCACTCACAGATCCTTTAGTGTTGGTTCGTGTTTCTTGGTCTTTCTTCAATCTCCTGGAAGTCCAAGAAATAGACAACGGTGTCTCGGTCTTTGGCTGAATCAGAATATCGATCTAAGGCTTCTTTGACATGTGAGTTGAAATGGCTGAAGTAGTTACTTGCCGACCTTAGGGTTCGGCACCCACCTGGCATTCGCCTTTTTGTGATAGCTAGACTGCTCTATATATCACACAGAACCCGGTTTTTCAGGAATGTATGAAGCATATCGAGGTTGACTGTTACTTCATACGTGATGCCATTGCTGATGCTTTGATTCTTCCTTCCTATGTTCCTAAAAACCATCAATTGGCGGATATTTTTACCAAGGCATTGGGACGACAATAGTTCGAGTTCTTATTGCACAAATTGGGCATTCGAGATCTTCACTTCCACTTGACGGGGATATTACGATATGGCGACTAGTATTATGTAAAATAGAGTTATGGAAAATATTGATTTGTGTGTTGACTTAATAACGGTAGTTTTGGTATATTGTATAAGGTAGAAGCCCTACTAGTGTCTATAAATATTGTAATATTTAATTTATTGAGGGGATACAAAATAGATTGACCGAAATTCGACAACAACGGACGAATAAATAAGAGCATTCTTCCAGTTACGTTACAAAACAAAAAAGAACGACCGTAAAGCCCCGTTCCGTATACCGAGTCGTTACAAGTATAAAATCGATGTGAATGCCGAGTGCACTTTTCGATCAATCGAAGATATCGGCGACCGCCGATATGAACACTAGCAGCCTTCGACGACAAAGCATGAACACTAGTAGCTTGCCGACAAGTATAGAGACTCGCGACTTGTCGATCGCCGCTTGATATAATGTGGTTATCTAGTTGTAATCGTTGTAACCATTTGTAACCAACTTATAACCGATTCATGAGGTGTATGAAGCTATAAATACCCCATGATCAGCCACATTGTAATAAACTTGTAACTTTTACATGATCAATAATATTTCCGCATTTTATTTTGTTTTATTGTAATTCTACAAACTTCATCATGGTATCGGAGCAGGAATTTCAGTACTTTTAATAGCTTTCCTATATTTATTTTGAAGAAACTTGAGAGCATTCTTCATTTATTCTGGGTTTTTCAGTTTCTTGAGAGTAAACTGTCATCTTTTCCACTAGTCTTTAATCAGTTCTTGATCAGTTATTCAATATCATTGTTGATTTGAGAATCAATTCTGAAATTCTTGATAGCCATGGAAGCTTAGAAACAAGAAATCAGTCCCTCCAGTCCATTCTATGTTCATCCTAATGAGAATCCATCTATGGTTCTTGTTCAGCCATTGATGAATGGCAACAACTACAATCCCTCGAAAATGTCCATGGAGATGGTGTTGATCACCAAAAACAAAATTGGCTTCGTAGACGGCACAATTAAGAAGCCAGAAGCAGATTCAGCAGAATTCCATTCAAGGAGACAATGTGATACAATGGTGAGATCATGGATCTTAAATTCTGTTGAAAACCCCATTGCACAAAGTTTGATGTACTTCAAGAATGCACATGCAGTATGGAAGAATCTTGCAGCAAGGTTTTCATATGTTGATGCATTAAGACTTTCAGATCTTCTTGAAGAAATGCATCTACTGAAACAAGGCATAGATTCTGTCAATCAACACTTTACCGAATTGATGATTCTTTGGGAAGAAATCAAGACCATCAGGCCTGTAACAATCTGTTCTTGTGATCCTCAATGTCACTGCAATGCAATCAACAATCTGATGGATCATATGGAAGATGAACATGTCATGAAATTCCTTAAAGGATTAAGGGATGAATTTGAACCTGATGGATTTATTTTATGTTTTAGTGATGAGTGCCAGACTAGCTGTTATAGAGCAAAGGCAAAAAGATGTCTAGATTAAATGTATAGGCTTATTAGAGTTTGATCTTTGTATAGGTTTGATCAAACAAGCACCGTAAATAATCAGCTGACTTATATCAGCAGACTTGTCTATATCATAGTAGGGTACATGAGTCGGTATACTAGTTTAGGAACCCTGTAAGAGGCGAAGGCCGAGGGCTCAAACTCAAGTATTGAAGGCTAAGGGATCAAACTTAGTAATTAAAGTCAAGGATATGGAATCAAATTTTAGGGAAGTCCGTGATGACCTAAAGCGATTACATATTCCTTGTGTACAAGGTCTAATTTCCATAAGTCAAGTGGTGGTTGGAACTTAGTTATGATCAAAATGGTGTAATCTAACTTCATAAATAAAAGTTAGATAAAATACAGTTAGCTGAAGTGTTTTTAAACACATCAAAATATGGATCAGCAGACTAATAAGCATGTCAACAGACTTATGTTCATAGGAACTCGTCGAATACATATTTCGATTTAATCAAGGTTACATTGGAAGATTACAAAGAAAGGGACACTAACAACCTCTCGATTTTATCAAACAAATCAATGGTTAAGATCAAAGGAACGTTGGAAAGATACAGAGGATTATCCAATGGATACAAGTAAAAGGGTGAACAGACTATAAACTGTCAAAAAGTAGTCTGACAGTGTCAGTACTATGTACAGGGACAGAAAGCAAGTCAAATGAGACAAATCTGAAACGGCTATGTTTGAATTTCAAACATAAGTCACAAGGATTCCTACCTATAAATAGAGGACTACTAAAACAGATACAAGGGATGAACATTAAGAGGAAAAACAACAGATAATCTTGAGCTTCGAATTCTGATTAAGAAATCACCCTGCTGACCCTACTGAACATAAAGCTACTGATCTAGTAAAATTCTTCAAGTGTAATCTGCTATCAAGCCACATCAAGTTTACACACTTGAAGACATCAAGCTGCTGATCATATCATCCTGATCAAGCTGCTGAAAGCTGAATCACTTTCTTGATTCAATCTTTCATTTACAAGAATCTACTGAAGACATTGAAGCATCTTTGGGTGTCAAGGACTGTTGTTTGTGGTGGAGCTGGTGAAGAGGCAATCCTACCCTTAAAGGACCAGTGGAAGACTTTGGAGCAGCAATCCTACATGTTCCAAGTGTTCAGTTTGTGAAGCCATAGTTATTAGTGAAGGACAATCAACATAGGGATTTTTGTAACTTCTATCTCAAGAATCTCTAGTGAATTACCTCCAACATCACAGAAGAAGAGTGGACTGACAGGATAACACCACCTGGAAACACTATAAAAACTGCCTACTTACTTTCTGCACTTATATTCTGCATTTAGTATATCTAGCACATCAATCAACTGAAACTAGAAACTGAATCACACACTTACACTACTGAGTATCTAATACTTGGTATCATATTTTAACAACAAGTAATAAGGCTTAATTTGAATATATTCCGCTGCACAAATTCAGTGAAATCAACAATCGACGGACTCGAGTATCGACGAGACTACCGAGCGCCGTAGGGTCGAAGTTGTTGAGTTTGTTAACTCCAAAAGTTTTAAGTGTTAAGTTTATTCACCCCCCTCTAAACTTAATCAAAGCCTTTTCAAGGGACCAACAATTGGTATCGGAGCATTAGCACGTTCGAAGTAATCCTACTTGTTGTGCTTGTGAAAAATCTTTGAAAACTTTTTCAAGTTCCTGATTTTCAAAGCTTTGCATCATGGATAACAACCAGTATGCTAGAACAATGTTGATGTGTTCTTTAGATCGTTTTGGTGAGTATTAACGTCGTATTCAGGCTTTTCTAGCTGCAACACATGATGAAATGATGGATGTGTTGACAGATGGACCACTGGAAATCACAAAGTCAGTAACAGAGGGAACTGAAACTCGTTACATTCCAAAGCCAAAAAGGGAATGGAATGCTGAAGATAGAAAAAGAGAGCAAATCTGAACAATATTGCTATTGATATTATATACAGAACTTTGGATAGCAATATGTATATGAAGGTGAAAGATTGCAAGACTGGAAAGGAACTTTGGGACAAGTTACAATTAATCTGTGAAGGCACTGATGCAATCAAGAAGAATAAAATCAGTGTGGCAAAGAAGAAGTTCCAAAAGATCAAAATGAAACCAAATGAAACCATTGAACATATGGAATCTAGATTCAATACAATCCTGGATGAACTCACCCTACTGAGTGTAAACTACTCAAAAGAAGAAATCAACTCAAAAATCGTGGAAGCATTACCTGCAAAAGAAGTCTGGGAGATGAAGGTTATTTCCGTAGAAGAAATGAGAAGTCTACATGAAGAGGATACCTTCAAATTATTCTCAGATCTTAAGGCCTATGAATTCGGCAAGAAGTTGGTTCCTACTACTGAAAAGGAAGAACCAAAAACCACTGCATTGGCTGCTACACATCAAGAAGAGACATCAGGAGCTCAAGATGACCTACTGGATGAGATGCAAGAGCAGATTGCCCTACTGAGCAAGAAAATCAGAATGATGAAAACTAGAAAGGGCTCTCCAATGAATTTCACAAAGAAACATAGTGAAAAGAAGAAGGATGATTCCAAGAAAGACAATTATTACTTGTGCTTTCAATGCAAGAAACCAGGACACTTCAAACCTGACTGTCCTGAACTAAAACAGAATAATGAACCTGATTATCTTTGCTTCAATTGCAAGAAGCCTGGACATTTTAGACCTGACTGTCCAGACCTACTGAAAAGCAAAAGTCAACAAAGAAGGTATGGCAAGAAAGCTATGGTTGCTGAAGATGAATCAGGATATGAAGTGGAATCAGAAAGGGAAATGAATCTGATGACACTGCACTTGTTGCTGATATGGATGATTATGCTATAATGGCAAATATGGATGAAAAAAAGGAGGTATACAATTCTGTATCTATAAACACTCCTGCTGGAAGTGATTGTGAATCAACTTGTGGTTCAAATCCAAAGAATTCTGACAATGAAGAAACTTTGGATGCCATCCTTAATCAACTGAGGAAAATACAATCTGGTTATGAGATTGTGAAGGCGGAAAAAGAGGCTCTTCAATTAGAATTTGAAAGGTTAAAGGCTGAACTAAGAATTCTCAAAGGAAAGGAAAAAAAGTTTGGACAGAATCAGCATAAGCCTGTTGTACATTCAGTAGCTGTTGAATCTGCTGAACAATCTTGTTCCTCCACTGCATTCAAATCTATAAAGGCTTATGGTGATAGAACAGGCCTTGGATTTGGAACTCAACAATCCAATAAGAGTGGATCCAGTAAGGCCAGTGAACCTAGTATCAGAATTGGTCCTAATTTTGTGCCTGCACAAGATCCAACTCCTAGTAAGGTTGCTTGAGGCAGTGAAGCCTACTGAGAATGCTTCAACGAAGCAAAATCAAAAGTCAAAAAGGACATCGGTACCTAAAAAAAGAGTAAATCCAAAGGTAGGATCGCTCGATCTTCTAGACCTGCGATAGCGGACTCGCTACCAAGTCTATTTGGACCACAAAAAGGTAAAAATCAGAAATATTCCAAGGATAAGAATACTAAACCTAAAAATGGCAACCATTTGAGGGATACTTATCTCAGGCGGAAAGGTAGACTGTTCCCTACTGATGATGATTGGAATATTCCTGCCCCCACTGCTAGAAACAGTAAGTATAACCGTAATGCTAGGGTAAAACCTAAGCAATGGACTCAGTAGAGGACTTATACAAGACCTCAGCAGGGACCTCAGCAGACTCCATACTACAGGGCTATTCCTAACAGACAGCAATCCAATGGTTATGCTGGTGCTTCTAACAGCCGAAATCACTTCAAACAGCATTACACACCAAAAGGCCAGAAAGCATATGTGAATCCTACACAACCAATTGTCAGACATTATGGATGTGTAGAATACATGTATGAACCAAAGTATGACACTTTTAGGAGAAGACCTTATGGAAATTTGCCAAGGGTCATGCTTACCACTGACCATTATGGACACAAACAGTTTTGGGTACCTAAAATGCATTAACTTTGTTTTGCAGGGTGTCTGGTACTTTGACAGTGGATGTTCCAGACATATGACAAAGAATAAACACTGTTTATCAAATTTTGTGGTAAAGGATGGTCCAAGAGTGAATTTTGGCAACAAAAACACACCAGGATACACAAGAGGATATGGCACACTTGTGAGAAATGGATTAACAATCAGGAATGTTGCATATGTGGAAGGACTGGACTACAACCTGCTGAGCACTGGACAGTTTTGTGACATGGGTTACAAGGTCACTTTTGACAAAGGCACATGTATTGTCATTAGTGAAAGAGGTGATCAAGTTGTGTTGGCTGGAAGAAGACAACAAAACATGTATGTTGTGGACTGGTCTACAGCTGTTCTAGAGACATGCCTGATTGTGCATACCAAGTCAGAACTCAATTGGTTATGGCATAAGAAGTTAAATCATCTAAATTTTGATGATATCAATCGATTGGTGAAGAAGAAACTGGTGATTGGTTTACCTGAGATCACATTCAAGAAGGATGCTATATGTGATGCATGTCATCAAGGTAAACAGAAAAAATCAAGCTTCAAGTCAAAAACTAAGCAATCAACTAAAAGAGTTTTGGAGCTGATGCACATGGATCTCTTTGGACCAATAACACCAACAAGTGTAACAGGAAAGAAGTACACTATGGTAGTTGTGGATGACTATTCAAGATACACTTGGCTGGTATTCATGAACAAGAAAAGTGAGACACTTCAAAAGATGCCTGAACTTTTGAAGAGATTGCAAAATGAGAAAAGTTTAACAGAGTGAAGATCGATCGACAAGGGTACCGAATTTCTCAATAAAGTCATAAGAGAATATTGTCAGTAGAATGGTGTACTACATCAACTAGCTGATGCTGGTACACCTCAGAAAAATGGGGTTGCTGAGAGAAGAAACATGACTTTGAAAGAAGCAGGAAGGACAATGATTTGTGAAGCATTATTACCTGAAAGATATTGGGCCGAAGCAGTTAATACAGCATGCTATACAAAAAACAGAACCACAGTGAACAAGAAGCTGCTGAAGACACCTTATGAGATATGGAATGGAAGAAAACCTAATATATCCTATTTCCATCCATTTAGAAGAAAATGTTTTATCTTGAATCATAAGGAGCAATTGAAGACATTCCAACCAAAATCAGATGAAGGAATCTTCTTGGGATATTCTTCAGTCAGTAAGGCATTCAGGGTACTGAATAAAAGGACACTGAAACATTAAGAATCTATACATGTTGTATTTGATGAGCCAAAGTTTACTGGAATGGAAGATGAAGCCTCGTAACTCGCTAAGAATCAACAAGTCACTGATCCAGAATGTGTTGATGTTTTGGAAAGGATAAATGAGTTAAAGATCTCTCGACTCGCCCTCGCCGAACACCCCGCCGGTAATACTACCGATACAACAAGCGAGGCGGTTCAAGGATCCGCCGAACCTCCTGAAGCTACAGCAGACCCTACTGAAGATGATTTTCCTGAGAATCAACCTAACCAAATCCACAATGGTTAAGGGATCACCCCGCCGAGCAAGTTATTGGCAACATACAAACAAGGTGTGAGAACTAGAAGAAGATTAGAAACAATGTTTACTTGTTTTCTATCTCAAATGGAACCTAAAGTTGTTGAAGAAGAAATATCAGATCCAGATTGGATAATTGCTATGCAAGAAGAATTGAATGAATTTGAAAGAAAACAGGTTTGGACACTAGTGTAAAGGCCAAATCATGCAAACATAATTGGTACAAAATGGGTATACAGAAACAAATTCGATGAATCTGGTACCATTGTGAGGAATAAGGCCAGACTAGTAGCAACAGGTTATTCTCAAGCAGAAGGAATAGATTTTGATGAGACATATTCCCATGTTGCAAGATTGGAAGCTGCAGATTATTCTTGGCATATGCTTCCTATAAAAACTTCAAGGTATATCAGATGGATGTCAAAAGTGCATTTTTGAATGGCATTCTGGAATAGGAGGTCTACGTTCAGCAACCTCCTGGTTTTGAAGTTAAAGATCAAGAAGATAAAGTGTATAGACTCAATAAAGCACTTTATGCTTTGAAACAACCACCAAGAGCATGGTATGAGACCCTATCTCAATTCTTGGTGGACAATGGTTTTACCAAAGGTACCATTGACAAGACTCTTTTCAGAATCAATGAAGGAGACAGCACCCTGCTGGTACAAATATGTGTTGATGACATAATTTTTGGCTCTGAAAATGAACTTCTATGTGAAAAATTTGCTAATCTGATGAAAAGTAAATTCCAAATGAGTATGATGTGAGAAATGAACTACTTTTTGGGCTTACAAGTCAAACAGATGAAAGATGGGATCTTCATTCATCAAACCAAGTATACCAAGGAGCTACTGAAGAAATTTGGTATGGAAAACATCACCAAGGTATCAACTCCTATGAGTACAAACATTAGATTGGATGAAGACAAAGATGGCAAAGATGTTGATCAGACCTTATACAGAAGGATGATAGGCAGTCTGTTGTACCTTACTGCCAGCAGACCTGATATATCCTTTGTTGTAGGTGTTTGTGCAAGATTTCAATCAAAACCTAAGGAAAGTCATCTAGCTGCAGTAAAAAGAATTCTCAAATATCTGAAAGAGACTTTGGATGTAGGAATATGGTACTCAAAAGAAGGAAGTTTTAAGGTTATATCCTACTCAGATTCTGATTATGCAGGAGGCAAGATTGATAGAAAAAGCACCACAGGAACCTGTCAGTTGATGGGAAATAGACTGGTTTCCTGGTTCAGGAAGAAACAGAATTCAATATCAACTTCCACTGCTGAAGCTGAATACATTGCTGCTGGAAGTTGCTGTGCACAAATATTATGGTTAAGACAACAATTAAGGGATTATGGAATTGAAGAAAGAGAAATTCCAATTATGTGTGATAACACAAGTGCAATTGCAATCACAGAAAACCCTGTTTTGCACTCATGAACCAAGCATATTGATGTGAGACATCATTTTATAAGAGATCATGTTGAAAAGAAAGATCTGGTGGTTCTTTACATCCCTACTGAAGATCAACTTGTTGATATCTTCACTAAACCACTGGATAGTGAAATATTTGCTAAACTAAGGACTGAACCTGGAATTATAAAATTAGATTGATACTTTTTTAATCAGCAATGTACTGGAATTCACCAAGGGGATTAGTCTTTGCTATGATGGGTGAGCTCACTTAGCTGATTAGTCATTGGTATCAACAATTCCATGTACTTATTTATGTTTGGACAATTGAGCAAATGAAGTTGCCAAGGGGATTGGTCTTTGTCATGCTGGGTGAGCTCACTTGACAGATCATTCATTGGTATTAAACTTTATCTTGTATTATCAGTTGGACAAAACAAGAGGAATTGAATATCAGCAGAGTAACTCTGTCAGCAGGCTGCTGAGACATCTTTATCAGCAGGCTGCTGAGCCAAGTCTGCTGATGACAAGGCTACTGAAGAAAACGTTACTCAGTCAAACTTTTATCAAAGTCAAAAAGCAAAATAGCGGGATATTTATTTTATCCTTATAACCGCAGTTACATGATCGAACGGTTACAATCCGTTATGAGTCAATCATGGGACACGTGGCAAGATAGCATTCATTCAAATTTAATCATGGTTAATTCTACAATACGTGCTTTGATAGTTTCAACCACTACTCTCTGTTATATATACACAGAAGTTACTTTCAAAAACTCAGATTGATCTTCTCTGCGTATACACTGTGTGAACACAGATTTGTAAGCTATCTTCTTCATCTTTTTCTTAAACAATGGCAAACAAGGATGATGTTCATATTGGCACCAGTCAAACTGTAAGAGGTTATGTGACTGACTGTCACTCTACTGAACTAGCCATCAACATAGGACGAAGAATCAGAAGGATTGCTGGTTTGGAGAATATTATCAACAGAAGACTGGAGAGAATCTCATATGTCAATGTATTGGAATTCTGGAGAAATATTGTTATACATGAAGGTAGAGAGGCCTTCACTACAACAGTTAATGGAAGAGAGATTGAAATATCTTCAGATCTACTGAGAGAGGTATTTCATTTTGGACCTGGAAACAATGCCCCCACCAATCCAGAGGCAATGAATCTACCAAGGATGAGGTTTGTGGATACAATAAAGAAAAATGATACAAGACCTTCAAATCTAGGCATTAATGTGAAGCACATTGGATATGAGTACAATCTACTGAGCAAATTAATTGCCAAAACCATCTTGGGATTCATTGGGAGTCTAGATACACTATCTGGACCTAAAATAGACCTGCTGATCATCATCTGCAGAACTATGAAGTTTGATTGGGCTGGATTCTTCATACACTACATGAAGAAAGTGTTCACTGAAGATAGAGATGGTGTGAGGAAGTCCAAAACCAAGCCCTTAGGTCTACTGATTTAGACCTTGTTGAATCATTTTCAAATACCTGATATTTCATCTGAAAAGATTAACAAATCCAGATATAAGCTAGAAGTTGCTACTCCTAGTCCTGGATTAGATGATGATGAAGATGTAGATGATGAGGCTACAGAAAGTGATGATGATGGTGGAGATGATAATGCTGGTGGTGAGCAGGTTAAGCAAGTTGTTAAGCATGCTGCACCTAAAAAGGTTACTGAAAAGAGAAAGGCTGCTGATACAAGAAAAATAACATAAATGTTAAATCCTAGGAAGACAAGGAAACAAACAGCAGAGTCTGCTGAGGGTCCAGTTGAGATTGAGATTACTGACCCTGCTGTAGTAGCAAAGATGAAGTTTGTTGCTAGAGTTGTGAAAGAGCAACAGAAGGAAATCAGTAGAAAGATGAAGGCTACTGAGATTGAAACTGAGCAACTTTCCAAGAGGATGAAGGAAATTGCAAAGAAAAAGAAACATGGCAAAGGGAAGCAGTTAAGGATTCTACAGGCTTAGAGAGAAGAAGAAGAATAGGCTATTGAAGCTGAGCCCCTAACAACTATTAAGCCTACTGAGGCAGTAGAGGTTGTTGTGAGCAACCTACTGGAGAATTACAGTAGACTACTGAACCTGAGCCTGCTGTAGAAGTTGTCGAATCCTCCCCTGTAATGGCTGTTGAGCCTACTGAAGCTGCACAAGTTGTTTTTGAGCAACATGTTGAAGAACCACAACAATCTACTGAGTCTGCACCTGCTGTGGAAGTTGAAACATTGGCATAAGACCCTGCTAGTTCTGCAATAGTTCAGGGGGAAGAGCAAGTTGTTGCTAACCCTGCTGGATGAGCATGTAAGTCGGGGGAACCAAGTGTGGTACAGATGGAGGTAGTAGGAACAAACATACAATCTGAGCAACCTACCGACCTAGAGGCATCCGTGGAAGAAACTCGACTCGCTTGTTGGGACCTTTGGAGGTCAGCAGAGTGGACACACAGCTCCTAGAAAGCCAACAATGCCCTTTGAGAGGAAATAGAAGAAGAAGAAAGAGGGGTATGTTGATCCAAAGCTCCAGCAAGTGGCTGATTACTTTCAGTGGAAGTTTGGATTCTATAAAGACAAAAATCAGCTGCTGAACCAATGACAGAGTTTGAGGAGTGGGATTTTGGAAAGTTAGGTGTGGAAAAACCTGCTTGATCTGGTTGATACCTCTTTGTTGGAAGCAAGATTGATGGATCTTATTGATGAGCAAAAGAAGGAAGAGGGTATCAAATTCAGAGATCCTAGAGATGAATCAGACAGTGATGATTCTTCATCTGATTCTGGTGGTGACCATCCCTCTGGTCCAGGAGGAGTCAGTGGGACTGCTATGTTAAATGAACCAAGTGTACTACAGTCCACTGACACTGGTAGGTCTGCTGAGGGCCAGCAGACTGGTCAAATGGAGAAAGATCTGGAGGATCTTACCATGGATGATCTGGAGGCACTAATCAATGAGGGTATACACATTGGTGCAAATAGGATGGTTGGTGAGTCTGATGCTTTATTTGTTGCTGAATCTGTTGAACATCCTGAGGATCAGCAGAATGTAGATTTAGATGAAGAAAGGGTTACTGATCTTAGTGAACCTGATGTCAGTTCAGAGGATTCAATTCAATATCAAGACCGGATTGACACTGAGCGCGCCCTATCCAAAACTTCTAATACTCTAAGAAGGATTGCTCATGCTAGAGGGTTTCAAGAAGAAAATATGGCTGAATTCCCTGCAATCCTTGTATAGAGAGTGTTAATCACTGAGGAGCAAACAGTGATTGCACAGACATTGGACATGGTGATGGGATTTGAAGGATCACCATTGTTATTTGAGGAGGTTCAAGGTTGCTGAGGATCAAACAGCATCTGAACAAAGGTTGGAACAGGAGGTACAGGTTGCTGAGGTTCAAATAGCACATGGACATAGGTTGGAACTATCTATGGGTTTGGAGAAAACCCCTGCTGTTATTGTTGAACAGGCTGTTGTAATGGAGCCTACTGGAGACAAGACCACTGAAGGGAAAGATGGTCAGCAGACTGCTATTATTAATGAGGATGAGCTGATGCCGGACTATGACTTCAGTGATGAAGAATTTCAAGTGCCTGAAGAAGAACATATTGCTGATGAACCACAACAGACATTTGTACCACTCTTTGAAGAACCTGCCCTAGATCCTATCTTGGAGGAATTTCAAGGACCTAACCCTGCTGGGAGAGATATGAGCTGGGCTATGGTTATCAGCAGACATAGGGCACAGTACAGAGTAGATGAGCCTACTGATGAATCTGCTGGAGGAATGGCTGGTGGAGTACCAGCACATGTGTTGGATGAGTTGAGGACTGTCAGAAATGACATTGAAAATTTAAGAACTCAACTTGATAGGCAAGAGCAGAGGTTTGAAGATTTAATGAATTTAGTGGAGAATAGAGGGAGGACTACAGAAACGGTTGCCTCAAATATTACGTCCACTCGGTATGCTCTTGTAGACCTTACTGAAGATGTGAAAGGGATTAAGCAAGGTAATACACTGAAGGACAAGTTTCTGACAGACCAATTTCCATCTATTCACCAGAAACTTGACAAGCTTGTTGAGGCACCTAAGCCTGCTGTTGCTGAATCTGCTGAAACACTTCAACCTGCTGGATTGGATCCTAAGTTCACTGAGAGGATCAATCTACTGGAGCAAACAATGCAAGAAAGGATTACTGCAGTTGACACTAGAACTGAGATTATGGAAGCTCAGCTGAATAATCTAGTCATAACACAGGAAAGTGTTCATGGCCTGCTGTCCCGTTTTTTTGATGATGTCAATAAGGGGGAAGAGAGCTAAACAGCAG
This sequence comes from Gentiana straminea, assembly GCA_036785695.1. NCBI lineage: Eukaryota > Viridiplantae > Streptophyta > Magnoliopsida > Gentianales > Gentianaceae > Gentiana > Gentiana straminea. The sequence goes on from JAVUPR010000320.1 coordinate 103,154, forward strand.
TAGCAAAAGAGGCTACTAGAATTTTTGCAAAGAAAAGATGGGAAGATGACACCAATGCATTTAGAGAACCTACACCTTGCAGACTTCTACTCACTGATGATCTTCTCAGATAATATAAGAAGACCTTACTATGACAAGGGTTTCCATGAGGGACTAAATTCCTTTCTGGGACTTAAGTTTTGGGAAGCAAGGGTTAAAGCCTTGAGAGCTACACATAGAGGTGGAAGAAGTGGAGGAGGTGGTAGAGGTGGAAGGAGTTTACCTACCACATCAGCAAAGGAATCACTGAATGAATTCAAGGAAATATACATGCGCTTAGGCTTTAGAGTACATCAGATCAACCTTACTCTACCCGAAGCATGGAAATGGTGGAAAGAAGTGAATCCTCACATTGATTTCTCTCTTATTGAAAATGAATGGATGAGAGAAATGATTAGAGAAATAAGGGCTTATCAAGAGCAAGTGGAGAAGGCAAGGGAAGAAAGAGAAAGAAGACACTAGATCAGCATACTTACATCTGCTTTACTTTTTGCTAAATCTAGACTGTAATATTTTTTGAACAACTGATTATAATGAGAATTGACTAAGTTTGTTCTGTCTGTGTTTTTAATCTTTTTGCTTTGCTGTAAGGAGGGTATTGGCATCATCACCAAAAAGAGGGAAATTGTTGGACTTATTTTATGTTTTAGTGATGAGTGCCAGACTAGCTGTTATAGAGCAAAGGCAAAAAGATGTCTAGATTAAATGTATAGGCTTATTGGAGTTTGATCTTTGTATAGGTTTGATCAAACAAGCACTGTAAATAGTCACCGACTTACATCGCAGACTTGTCTATATCGCAGGGTACCCGAGTCGCAGACTAGTTTAGGAACCCGCCGAAGACCGAAGGCCGAGGGCTCAAACTCGTTATTGAAGGCTAAGGGATCAAACTTAGTAATTAAAGTCAAGGATATGGAATCAGAATTTAGGGAAGTCTGTGATGACCTAAACTGATTACATATACCTTGTGTACAAGGTCTAAGTTCCATATGTCAAGTGGTGGTTGGAACTTAGTTATGATCAAAATGGTGTAATCTAACTTCATAAATAAAAGTTAGATAAAAGACAGTTAGCTGAAGTGTTTTTAAACACAGCAAAATATGGATCAGCTGACTAATAAGCATGTCAGCAGACTTATGTTCATAGGAACCTGCTGAATACATATTTCGATTTAATCAAGGTTACATTGGAAGATTACAAAGAAAGGGACAGCTAAAAACCTCTGATTTTATCAAAAAAATCAATGGTTAAGTCAAAGGAACGTTGGAAAGATACAGAGGATTATCCAATGGATACAAGTCAAAGGGTGAACAGACTGTAAAATGTCAAAAAGCAGTCTGACAGTGCAGAGGGACAGAAAGCATGGGAAATGGGACAAATCTTAAACGGCTATGTTTGAATTTCAAACATAAGTCACAAGGATTCCTACCTATAAATAGAGGACTCCTAATTCAGATACAAGGGATGAACATTAAGAGGAAAAACAACAGATAATCTTGAGCTTCGAATTCTGATTTAGAAACCACCTTGCTGACCCTACTGAACATAAAGCTACTGATCTAGTAAAATTCTTCAAGTGTAATCTGCTATCAAGCCACATCAAGTTTACAAACTTGAAGACATCAAGCTGCTGATCATATCATCCTGATCAAGCTGCTGAAAGCTGAATAACTTTCTTGATTCAATCTTTCTTTTACAAGAATCTACTGAAGATAGTGAAGCATCTTTGGGTGTCAAGGACTGTTGTTTGTGGTGGAGCTGGTGAAGAGGCAATCCTACCCTTCAAGGACCAGTGGAAGACTTTGGAGCAAAGAATCCTACCGTTCCAAGGGTTCGGTTGTGAAGCTATAGTTATTGGTGAAGGACAAGCAACTTAGGGATTTTTGTAACTCCTATCTCAATAATCTCTAGTGAATTACCTCCAACATCACAGGAGAAGAGTGGACTGACAGGATTACACAACCTGGAACTACTAGAAAAACTGCCTACTTACTTTCTGCACTTATATTCTGCATTTAGTATATCTAGCACATCAATCAACTGAAACTAGCAACTGAATCACACACTTACACTACTGAGTATCTAATACTTGGTATCATATTTTAACAACAAGTAATAAGGCTTAATTTGAATATATTCCGCCGCACAAATTCGGTGAAATCAACAATCGATGAGACTACTACGAGTATCACGGACTATCGAGCAGTGCACAGGTCGTCGAAGTTGCTTGAGTTTGTTAACTCCAAAAGTTTTAAGTGTTAAGTTTATTCACCCCCCCCCCCCCCCCCCCCCTCTAAACTTAACCAAAGCTTTTTCAAGGGACCAACGAGAACCAATGGTCTCACAGGCAATGTTGATGGTGCCTTTTCCAGAAATTCATGATGCGTTTGCAATGGCAATCAAATTTGAGAGACATAAGTCATATGTGGATAACAAGGCCAAGAATCAAGATTCCAGGGTCCTATTGGCATAAGAGAATGGGCAGGATCATAATCAAACTGTCAGCATACCTAACTCTGCTGCAAATTACAGGTCCAAAAATCCCAAAATGATGCAATGTAGCTTTTGTGGATTCAATGGTCATAATGAGGAGACATGTTACAAGAAGCATGGTTTTCCCCAAGGTTTTAAATCAAAAAGGGCAAATTTGGTAGAAGAGGAGCAGTCAACAGAAGAATATCAGGTACCAAGCAGGTCTACTGGACTAGGTTTTCCTAATCTTACTGCACAACAACTTGACAAGCTGATGGCTCTATTGAATGACCCTCCAAGACATGTAGGATTTGCTGCTGGCCAACGTGCTGACATTGATACACATTACTCACCTGCCACAAGAACAAGTGACCTAAATTTAGTAAGATCAATACAATGGATCTTGGACTCTGGTGCCACAGATCACATTTTAAGATCATTAGATATATTAAGTACTCAAAAACCTTCATCTGGTATAAAAAAGGGATTACCTAATGGAAATTATTTACCTTTTTTCATTAATCATACAAAAGCTGCAGCTGTTTTTTCTGCTAACAAGTGTGTTTTGCAGGACAAGAACAAGAACAGATTGGTTCAGCTAAGTTATAGAGAGGACTCTATGTCATGTATCTGCCAATAAGACTTTATGTTACCAATGCTGTAGAGAATCACACTTTATCTGATAGATTAGATGATGCACTTTTATTGCACTACAGACTTGGACACTTGCCTGATAAGAGACTGCAAGTCATCAGTTCACAGTCTACTGATGTCAAATTCTGTAATCATGATATTTGTTATGTCTATCCTATGGAAAAATTGAAGAAAAGTCCTATTCCTTTAAGTACCACTACTGTAAACACTATTTTTGATCTTGTTCACATTGATATTTGGGGTCCTTTGAGACAGCATACTGTGAATGGACAACAATATTTTCTTACTGTTGTAGATTATTTTTCTAGGTTCACTTGGGTTTTTCTTATGAGGCATAAATCAGAAGCTTCTGACCTTCTTAAATCTTTTGTTAAATATGCTTTTACTCAGTTTCATAAAATTATTTAAGTAATTAGATCTGACAATGGTGTAGAGTTTCAACTTATGGACTTTTATGCTCAGCAGGGTATCATACATTGGACATCATGTGTCAGTACACCTGAGCAAAATGGTATTGTTGAAAGAAAACATCAGCATCTACTGAAGGTTGCAAGAGGTTTGAGGTTCCAGATTAATCTACCAATTGAATATTGGGGATTTTTTTATTTTAGATGTTGTTAAATTGATTAATGCCACGCCTACACCACTGCTGAAAGAAAGCACTCCACATGAAATTCTTTATGGCACCAAACCAGATTATTATGTGTTTAAAGTTTTTGGTTGCTTAGTTTTTCATGTACACTTCAGCAGTATAAAACCAAGTTTGATTCAAGATGTAGGACTTGTGTCTTTCTTGGGAATTCAACCACCTTCAAGGGTGCTATTCTATTAGACATTACGAACAAAGATATCTTTGTTGCTAGAGATACTCAATTCCATTAACTTACTTTCCTCTTTTTCAGCAAGTGTTGGGAAAGCCTAGACATTTTGCTGACATGCATGTTCCTTTGCCAGTAATGGACAGTTTTGATGACCTGTTGAATGAGTCAGCAGACCAATCAGCAATGGGATCAACAGCAGCTGATATGTCCAATGCAAGGCATGAACCAATAAATCAGGGACCTGAACCCACACTACAAAAAAGGTCCACAAGAACAATGAAATCACCAACCTTTTATCAAGGGGGTGCTCATAATGTTTAGCAGACTCCACATTTGCTGAGTGAAGTAATGAATCTGGACAATCACCCAGCAGACTATGCCAGATTCAGTAATGCTATTGATGCTATTAAAGAGCCTAAGACCTACACTCAAGCTATCAAGCATGATGAATGGAAGGAGGCAATGAACAAAGAAATTGAAGCTTTTCAAAAGACTCACACTTAGGAGATTGTTGATCTGCCTCTAGACAAGAAACCCATATGGTGCAAATGGGTATACAGAATCAAATATAATACTGATGGATCAGTAGAGAGATACAAAGCAAGATTAGTAGCAAAAGGCTATACTCAGACATATGGGATTGATTATCAATAAACATTTTACCCTATTTTCAAGATCACTACAGTCAGAACCTTACTTGCAGCAGCAACAACCAACAATTGGCATTTACATCAAATGGCTATCAATACTGCCTTTCTACATGGAGATCTACATGGAGAACTATACATGCATTTACCACCAGGCTGTGCAGCAACTAAACCAAGGCAAGTTTGTAAACTTACCAAATCATCATATTACCTCAAACAAGCCAGCAGACAATGGAATTGCAAGTAGACTGAATCATTGGAGGCTCAATGATTCATTCAATCCAAACATGACCACAGTCTATTCATAAAAGGGTCAGGACAGTCATTTAATGCCTTATTGGTATATGTAGATGACATCATAGTTGCCAGTCCTAGTGAAGAGTGGATTCAGCAAGTTAAGGATGCTTTACATCTGCAGTTCACCATCATGATCTTGGAAAACTGAGATATTTCCGAGGCATTGAGGCTGCCAGATGTCCCAAAGGTATATCTATTTCACAAAGAAAGTACACCTCCTAGAAGAATATGAGTTTTTGGGAGCCAAACCAGCTACAACACCTATGGAGTCCAAGCAGACCATACAACATGGTGATTTACCACTTTTAGAAGACAACAATGCATACAGATCCCTAGTTGGTAAAGTAATTTACCTCACATTTACCAAACCCGGACATTGCATTTGCAGTCCAACAACTAAGTCAATTTTTGGATACCCACACCGAAAACCATAAGAAAGGCGGCTTACATGTACGCTAAGATACTTGAAGACCAATCCTGGCCAAGGAATCTTCTTCCTAGTAGACAATAATCTTATAATTAAGGGTTTTCCAAATAGTGATTGGGCTGGTTGTCGTGAAACAAGAAGATCAGTCTCAGGTTACATAATATTCCTAAGAGATGCTCTAGTCTCCTGGAAAGCAAAGAAACAAATGGCAATTGATAGAAGCTCATTAGAGGCTGAATACAGGGCAAATGCAGTTTGTGAAATCCAATGGAATATCTACATACTACAGGATTTACAAATACCAATCCAGTTGCCTATTTTCCTATTTTGTGACAATGCCAGTGCAATGCACATTGCTCACAATCCTGTCTTCTATGAAAGAATTAAACACATTAAAATTGACTGTCATATTGTGAGAGACAAGGTCAATCAGGACTCGTCAAACTTCTTCCAGTCAATACCAAAGAACAAATAGCTGACATCCTCACCAAAGCCTTAAATGCACCTATTTTCTCTTATCTACTAGATAAATTGGGAGTTTCAACGCTCTTTCAGACTTCAAGTAGCTGATGAGAATGCTTAGTGCAAGTCGTTCATGAACCACTCACAGCTTGAGGGGGTGTTACAGTATAAAATCTGATGGGAATGTTGAGTGCACTTTGCTGATCAATCGAAGATATCATTAGCCTGTTGACAGCATGAACACCAGCAGCCTGCTGATAGTACAGAGACTCAGCAGCCTGCTAATCAGTTTGATATAATGCGGTTATCTAGTTGTAATCTGTTGTAACCGTTTGTAACCAACTTCTAACTGATTCATGAGGTGTATGAAGCTATAAATACTTAATGATCAACCACATTGTAATTAAATTGTAACTTTTACATGATCAATAATATTTCAAAGCATTTTATTTTGTTTGTTTGTAATTCTACAAACTTCATTGGAGTCCTTATCAAAAAAATAACGTTCGGCATGTATAACATTAAATAAATTCAACATTATACATAAGCCTCTACATCGTCATATCAAGTTAAGCAAAACAAAATCTAAAAAGACTCGGGTGAAATCATAAATGATACTAGAATAAATTCCATTGAAATCTATTGATAAAAAGGTAAAGCTTATAACAACGAATATCAAGTCTTATAATACCATATCTTACAAACTGAAAGGTAAAATTATCTTACAACAACAACAAGTCTTAAAGAGAAGTACAACATGTCTTCAAATTAAAGCAACATAGTCCTGATAGTACAACATAGATAGTGAAAACATGATAACACTTCTAGCATAGCATAGCATGGCAAATGATCAAACATCTTCCTCGATGTCATCCTCAAAAGACTGCTCATCCTACAAATCTTCTCACAAACAAACATGCAAAAATGAAAAAGAAGTAAGTACAAACAAATTTATTAAAAGGTAGAAGCTATTGAGCAATTAAAATTATAACTAAAGGACAGCGTATTATTATTAAATAAAGTGTCTTTCAAGAAGACGACTCAAACTCTAGGGTTCACTTCCTGCTCATCAACAGGTCGTGAAGTTCCTATTTTGTTTCTAGCTTAGCTTGTGTTTGTTAAATCAAGTATTCAAGGGTACTACGCATGGTGCTACTCACCACGAAGCATCTGCCGCAACTTACTAGTGATGCTACACTAGTAGCCACGGGCTAGAAATGATAATGTGTGTGTTCGGCGAAGTCCCTACGTACTTGGTGTCTTAGTCACCTACAGAGTTATTCACTTTATCTGACCACACCGCACATCGCAATATTGTCTTGTGACTTACAAGGAATCCTCGATGTTTATGCTTTTAACTACACAAGTTTGTCTATTATTAACCGTTATCCGGCCACCTAAGTGTTTTCAAGACAAAAGGCTCACTTACACTTCTACTCCCTCACTTATATAGCTAGACATTAACAAAGCCTAACAAATACATAGACATTGATGAATACTAATCCTTTATAGAACAAGGCCGATCCACGATCTTCCAACGGTACCGAACATCAACTTTTAGAAAGAATCCATTCGGTGCCGGAACTAAAAGAATCGAAGCTTAATCATGGCTTGTTCATGTTCATATAAGGTTACTAAATCAAGAAATAACATCCAAAACTCAAACCGGAGCTTAAAACAATTAAAACATCCAAACAGGGGGTTTGTCGCGCGAAACACAAGCGGAACCTTAACAACATTCTCGCTTCGGCCTTTGGTGCGCGCTGAATTCCCTTAGCACACGCTAAAACTGAAGCAGAGTTCTGCCTATTTTTTTGTTCAACTTTGGCGCGTGCTAATTCCATTACGCATGCGCTAAAACTCTCTAAACATTCTGCACAATTTTGTTTACCTTTGTCGCGCGCCGAAACCCGTTTGGCGCACGACAAATGGCCAAAACTCGCCCTAAACATGAATTTCCAGCATTTTACGATTTCCAACCCAAAAACACAACTTTTGATAGCAATTAAACATCAAAAACAGCAGCAAAGCAGGTTCTCATCATACCAAAACAAATCATACTTCAAACAACATAAAAAACATGGATTCTAACATCAAAAGCAAACAATAAACTCATCCTAAACATCATAAAACTAGAATCATTTAATATGAAAACCCTCTTACTAGATTTAAAGCAATCCAAAGCAAAACTTCAAAGCAAACTGTACATTTCTTTGTTCCACAACCCAAAACCTAGTTGACCAACAATCAAACTTGGATTAATTGTGATCAAAATCTTCCAAACCATTAGAACTACGAATTAATCCATTTAGAACATAAGAACTTGATCAATTCCAAACGATTCCAAAACTAGGGCTTAAACGAAAACCTTTCACAACTTGCAAAACTTATCCCCAAGAAGCTTGCTTGCTCACGAATCCGAAACTCTTCATGAATATGAAATTGGCCACGAATCTTGCGAGAATTCTTGAAGATTCTTCTTTGCTTTTTTTATGTTTTATTTTTCCCTCAAAGTTCGAACTTTTCAGAAAAGGTGTTTTATGACAAATTCCTTTTTACTTGGAAGTTTTATTTTCCTAAAATAAACATCATACTTATTTATTTTCTCTTTTTTGAAATTTAATCCATAAATAATAAATATAATATCTCGGAATTTTGCAAAATGACACGTCTGCAATTTTCAAAATTTCAGAATATTACAACAAAAACATACCAATAAAACGAAAAATGCATATCCGTTTCCAGAATTAACACTAATTTTGGTACCTAAAATAATGAACATTTTATTGATTTCTTGATTTACCAAAATCATTTAATATATCCGATATTTTATATTTGTGAGCAAAATTCAATTTAACCTCATTTTTTTGGTAAAATTGTTTTTTGAACGACGACCGATGGATATACCTTAACACAAAAATCGATAAAATGGTGGAAAGGAGTGATTCGGTAGTGATGGATATACTTAAACACACAAATAAAATTTGCAACTAGTAAACATTTAATGACAAAAAATATGAGCGTTTCAAATAAATTCAATATGCAAATGTATTATTTTTCATCCATCTCGAAACACATCATTGTTAGATGTAGTGCCCGAAACACAACTGTTGTTTGTCCTTAAGGGAAAGTGGGAGATTGTTGGGAGTAGCGCCCGAAATATAATTTATATAATTGTTTTTATAATTAATAAATGACATATTTATTCTCATCTTATTATTTGCTTTGGCTTATAAGAAATACACTACTGAAAACCCCAAGTTGTATCATATGTAGCCATATAACTTAGTGTGTGTCACACATGAGGGTTATGTTTATGGTGACACACTTGAACTGTTAGTCCGTGATGATATTAATCAACGTATGAGGTCTATTGATTAAACCACTACTAAAGCGCCCAAAACCCTTTAAGGTGTGACCGTCTTATCCGGACTGTCGATACTGGTTATCTAAGTGGGGCATTTATATATGATGTAGACATATAGGACTGGACCGATTTAGTAGGAATTTCTCATATAATTCCGTGATTGAGAAATCTTATTAAATCACAAGATGATCATATATGGATTAACCTTATCCTGAAGTGATTGCATACTCCTACTTGTTTCAAGATAGGATTTGATGTATTCGTTAAGGATTGCTAAGAGGCACGGTCCCAATCACTTTCACGTTGGCACTATTCTGGAATGAGTGAGGAGTGTGTGTCTCACAGATACGGAATACATTCCTTCCTGCAGGAAGTAGAAAGACAATCCCTTTATTTGTTTACCCTAGAAACTGATCGATCGGCCGAGTTCATTTTGGTTATGAACTAATTGATCACTAGTGGGTTGATGGTAAATAAGGATAAGATGTAATGAAGAAGGTTTACGGAAATAATCGTGCTTCGTTAAGGATACTTTATGGAGGGTTAGTTTGTATTTAATGATTATATCAATTGACACTTATTGACTCGAATTTCGGAGAATAAGTTATATCTATAATCGATAGAGTTCAGTTTCGGATTTATGGTGGCGTAATTCCGGATTTAATAAGTTGAGTAGAAATGTTCTATTTGATGAATATTTTATTCAATTTATTGTAGCTACTGGTTATAGGTCCATGGTCCCCGGGTTGGATCCTAACACACGAGTGTTTACTCGTTTTGTGAAACCTCGAGAATAAATTAAATAGTTGGTCTATTTAATGAATATGCGAATATTAATTATTTGGTAAATAATATGTAATATATGAAAGACATTTTCTATTATCCCAAATGGCATAAAAATGTCGCCATATTTTTTATTGGATAAATGGGAAATTTGTTTTTCTATTGGATAAATGTTTTTATTTTCCATAAAGGAAAAGATAAATATGTGTGTAGAAGATAAACTCTCAAACTATTTGGTTATTAACCTACTATTAGGTTATTAGCCTATATAAAGAGAGTTTCTCCCAACACAAAAGACACGAAAAACATTTAGAGACATTCTATACAACATTGGTTATTAGCCTATATCCGCATGAATGTCACTGGTAGAGGAACACGTGGAAATGGGCCTACCAATTTAGAGACATTCTATACAACATTTGGCTTTGGAGGAATAACATACACCATGGAATACATGAAGCACACCCCCCACTTCATGTGATCTTTGTCACAATCAAAGACTCGATTCCGTAATCTTATACTAGCTTGGCATTTTGATTCTATGTAGTGGCAATTATTTTTTTGACTCTGATGTAATTTTGTGGCCTTCCACTTCGCTTTATTAATAAAATGATCATTCCAAAAAAATTAGGACACGAAAAACCAACGCCTTCTATGAAAGAAAAAAACACGCCAGTTTTTTTGGAAAACTGTGAAATTTTGTTTTCTCGTCTTAGCCATTGGGAAGAAGAAAAACTTCGATTTTTTCTTGAGCATATTCGAGGAGGTTTTACTACGAGGATCTACGTCCACCAGTTGTCGCTTGGAGATACAATCCGAAAGATCACGGCTTCTCTTCTGTTGGGTAATTAATCATGTGAATTAAATCGTGGTAAAATCGCATGCGGATTTAATTCGTAGCTTCCGCTATGCATGATCGAGCGTCTCGATCGGTGCTGTGAATCAGATCTGACGATCCAATTATGGATCAGATTTGGATTCTGGTTTCTGTTTATCCAAAGCATGTAGTATCTGAGCGAGGTTAAAACGATTTTGCGATTTTGATTGCGTAATTAATTAATAAGGAGTGAAATTGAATAAAAATTGCATCTTCTATGTGTTTATGATATACATACGTGATTGAATGATTTGGTTGACGAGATGGATGGGGTTGGTACTTGTTTACCGTTAGATCTATTGTAAACCCAAATTTTTCGCGGTATAGGAATTTATGTAATTTATTTATTGTAAATTAATTTCCTAGTAATTAGAATTTAAATTAATTTTGGAGGCCCTATTGTATTTCATTTTTATTTGAAGATGATATTCACAATTATGTCGGCTATCTATTGTAAACCCAAATTGGAGTATAGGAATTTATGTAATTCATTTATTGTAATTTAATTTCCTAATAATTAGAATTTAAATTAAATTCGGCGGCCCTATTGTATTTAATTTTTGTTTGAAGATGATCTTCACAATTAAATCGGCTGCGCAATGGTGTACACATTAGATTCAAATCAAGACGTCAAGTGGCTGATTCTTGTTTGATGCGGTTTTATTGAATTTTTGTTCAGAAATAGGTTGCAGTTTTATATAGAAAAAAAAATTGAAGCAGCCGGGATTCAAACCCATGCTGCCTCGGTAGGGCAAGATGCGTCTAACCAACTCAGCTGGAAGCATATTTGTTCAAGAAATGTATGAGTTTATTATTATACAGAGCGGCGGCAGAAGCAATTAGAGATTAGTAAATTGTTTAAATGTAAGGTTTATTTATTTATTTAGTTTTAAATTTATAGTTTAGATACTGGGGTACCAACGGTCCATCTCAGTGGTTTATTTTTCGCATTTATTTTCCTATTGATTATTTATGTGATATAACCATGTCATTCATCATATTCATCAATTTCACTCCTAGCATATGCATACATGTACATAATTAATTTTGGCATTAATTAGGCATGTATGAACACGTAATTAGTTTAGATTAATTTTAGTAATTTATTAAATTAATTGAACAAACAAAATTTTATCTGGATATAAAATTCAAATGATAAAACAGAAATTTACTTGGTAAATTTGTTTTTGGGATCTAAAATTCTTTGAGAATTTCAATTATGTAGTGTCTACATAAAAGGATTTTAATATCCAAAATTTTGGAATAACGTGAAAAGATGGACACTAACTAGACGGTATTTGGAACCGATAAGTTGGTGATTGCTTTTCATGTTTTATTGTTTTCGGATCAATGGAAAATTCCAAGATCCAAAATTTTTATCATGACATTATTAGGACTATAAAATTCTTTGGTGAATTTTAATTGTGTAGTGTCTACACAAGAGATTTTCTGAATAATTGATAAATTGGGAAATCATGAATATAATGTCTGGTTAGACGGTATTTGGAACCGATAAACTAGTGGGAGCTTTGAATTTCTTGATTTATTGTTTTCAAATTATTGAGAAATTCATAAGTCTTTATGTATTAGGATTATAAATTCTGGGCGAATTTTAATTGTGAAGTGTTTACACAAAATTTATAAATCTGAGAAATTGGAAAGTCATGAATAAGTGACACTAGTTAGACGGTATTTGGAACCGATGAACAAGTGGGATGATTAACATTAAATATTCATGATTTGTTGTTTTTCGGATTATTAAGAAATTCTAAAAATCCTAATTAGATTACCTATTTTTCAAAACAACGAGTGGGAGCGGGGAAGGTGACAACCGACCCCACGGCCTCTACTATTGACACAAGCACCGTGAGAGAATGGGTCACCTCATGCCACTTTGATTTCAGCCCCCTTCGGTTGGCCTTCACCGCTATCGAAATTCAAGGCTTGGTTTCCGAAAGGATAGGATTTTAAGTACTCATCGGGTCACTGACCTACCCTTCGGTGGCATACTCGGGGTCTACTTAAAAATCTGAAACAATAGGTCACACTCTAACGGGTATTTTTGGAAATATCTTGACTGAAAAAGGAAGATAATCAATAGTTAAATAGGAGATGTTCGATTCTTAAATGGTATAATTGTTGAGAAAGATTGTCTCAATTTAATCGTCATCTTTTTGACCTACCCGTCAGCGGCCTTGAGGTGTGAGATTAAATCCTTGGAATGGTAGGATAAACTGCATGCACGACATCACGTTTATAATTCCAAACGTCTTTATTTGTTGTTGTGTATAATTTGATTTATATTTCTGTCATATTTTATTTTTCAACTACATAACATCTCAAGTTATCTAAACTGCTAAACACGATATATTGACTGATGATGACTTCGTAAAAGTGGAAAAGTAACAAGAACGTTGAACTCATGAATCAAGAATGCAATTAATTTTTCTGAAGAGGATGTTCCTCTTGTGCCTACAAACTTAAGTGACATTGATAAGTATGTCACTGTTGTCACTCGTGTTGAATGAGTGACAAACAAAATTAGTTCAAAGATGACAAGAATGATTTGGTATCATTCTCACTAGACATCCCACAGTTTATGAGTAGTGTCTACTCAAATGAACTGCTATTTCACGGCCATTTCCTTGAAAGAAAGCCAAGAATGGGAAGTTAAATTTCTACAATTGTAAGTCGTCTAAACTAAATAAGTTAAAGGCTAAACCGAAATATTAATAAAATAAAATATAGGATAAGAAAAGTTCCTTTGGAATACTAACCTATAAATTCTTAGAGACTCTCTTAACCGGGATTATGACCCGGAAGCTAAGTTCTTTTGTAAGAACAAGGTAGCTAGGCTTAATGATTAAAGAGTAGACAATGGGCAGTTATTTCAGCTAATATAGTGGGAGTGATATAAGGAAAAAATTTCTGGATTTTAATCCTTTGATATCACAGAAATTTAATTTCTATATTTGTAGATTCGTTGGAACAAATTGATTCACTTTCACATCGAATATATATTTGCCTTATAGAAAGTGAATATGACATTTGTAGTATGAATCTAAGACTCGGGCTTTTGTCCGATAATGTCAGAACCACTAAGTGATGCTGAAAATGTATATGTAACACATCATAAGCTATTAAGACAAACGGTTTCCATTTTGTGATAAACGATTCTTCAGCATCTATTAATTAGTGCATATATCCTAAAGATAAGATCTAAAGACTGGCTAAGGGTGATTCCTATCTCCCAGTCTAAGAACACTATCTCAAAGGAAAAATAACTAAGTAACCTTTCAATTGGGAAAGAATAATAGAGCTGAAGAAGTATGAAAGCTTGTTCATAATGACCTTCGGGGTCTTATGAAGGATACAACCTAGTGTGAGGTTTTGATTGGTAGACTATTTGTCTAATGACAACTCGAAACACCGATTTATCTAAATATATGGAGGATTACCAGAGAAGAGAGTATTCCATGCTCAGATATAGGTTATAGCACAGTTTTGGCACTGATGCTCGGCCTACCTCCGAGTGAAACAATTTCACTTAAAGGATGACCATGGATTTCCATATATAGTTATTGATATGATACAGTACACTACTTAACTTAATTAAGATATTGATAGCAAAATAACGGTTCGCGTTATCATGTAAAACCGAGAAGTCTACCTTAGAAGATGCTTATGAATTTGTGAATGATGAGTGAAGCACATTTACTCCACTTCCACTGATACATGCATTTAGCATTAGTGCTTGATGGTAGGACTGGAGATTTTGCATACACTTTTAGTTGGGGACTGTTCGTGAAATATCTTAATGCAATAAGTGAAGGTTGGTTATAAGATTCTGAAGATCGGATAATGACGGTTGTACTGTCACAGCCTTTCTGGAAGAATGTATCAATTACAACCTTGGACCTTGAAGTAAAGTTACTCAAGGAGTTACTATCTGATTTAATCAGACCACATCCATCATTGGTTGTTGGGGGTTACGCTGATAAATACTACTGAACAAGATAAAAGTATCAAACCACCCAAATGCAGTAGGAGTAAGGTTTATCCATTGACTCGCTATGATTATAAAGAATTTACAGTCTGCTGGGGGTGATTGATAACCTATGGTCTTTTGGAAGGACTGTGTAGGATTCTGATAAAAAGAGGTTGGTTTAAAGCCTTAAACCTGTATATGGAGTTTTGGTACTCCGGTTCTGTTCACAAACTTATAGAACCACCTGAGTGTCTCAGGCCTAGTGGGAGTAATTGGATCTACATGAAGAAAAGATGAATGAATGAGAAAGTTTATCTTTCAAAGAAAATCTAAGTGGTCTAGGGGTAATTCCCTGACAAGTAGAAAGTTATACATGGGTGTTGCCCTGAAACATTCTCACCATTCAGCCTTTCTTGCTCCGCACAAAGCAGAAAGATTACTGGGGGTGATGCCCTGAAACTTTCTTGCCGTACATTGGATCTTAGATTCATTCGGAACGGAAAGGTTTTAGCTTAAAGCCAATGACAGATTGACTGCCTATGCTTATATCCATCAGTGGATTAAAGCAAACCTATAGGTCATTAAAAGTCACATGTCTTAAATGTGTGGGCTTGACCTGAATATTGATAAGTCTTTTGTATACTAGGATATCAATATTGGTAAAGTAGTGAATATTAGTGTGAATGTTAGTGAATATTAGTCTTTTGTAGACTAGGATATCAATATTTGTAAAGTAGTGAACATAAGTGTGTTATCTGAAGTCGAGAACCTGATGAGCCAAAGCTTCTCTGAATTAGAGAAGTGGACTATATTCTTACAATTTGATTCGGTCGAATTCATGAGAACATGTTGTGGCAATTTCCCATTCATCTTATTGTTTAAGATGTTAATGCATTTTCGTATGCAATATTCAACGAGAGGTTTCCTGCCCAACCCCTCATGGAATAATTCTCTCCATCTTTGGATATAGAGAAAATGGGATAAAAGTTCTCTTTTGGATAGTGAAAGTCAGGTTATTTATGGTCAATGAAAGCCGAATCTTAGATTCGAGCATAGAAAGCAGATAGTGCATCCTCAAGTATCTTCGATGAATGAGGAGTAATATGCTTATATATTCAGGTGCAAACCCGAGTATTGTTGACTGCACTGATTCAAATTTTAAATCAGATTATGAATGATCGTAAGTCGATCTCGGGCTCAGGGTTTACTTATAGTGATGGAGCTATAGTCTAGAGCAATCCAGCACTGCCAATTTGACTCTGTTAGTAGAATACATAGAAGCATTCGGAGCAGCTAAAGAGGCAGTGTGGCTTGAGAAGTTATTTGTTGGATCGGGACGTAATTCCAGGTCTCGATGAGCCGATCGATACCATTTTATTGTGAAAACAGTTGAGAGGTAGCTCAAGCAAATGATATTCGTAGTCACAAGACGTCAAAAGTATATTGAGAGAGAGAGTACCATCTGATCAGACAAAATGTGCAGAGAGGCGACGTTTGTTAGGTGTAGTGCCCGAAAGACAATTTTTGTACTTGTTTTTGACAGGATTTATAATTCATCTTAATATTTGCATTTATGCTTATATTAATACACTGCTGAAAACCCTAAGTATATCGGTATGTAATCACATAACTCAGTGTATGGCATACATACGAGGATTGAGTTAGTGATGATATGCTTAAAACTATTTAGACTGTGGTGAATTTAATCAGAGTATGGGTCTCATGATTAGTATAGCAATAATGCACCCAGAACACTTAACGGTGTGACCCTCTTATCCGGACCATCGGTATAGGGTACCTAGTGGGGCATTTATATATGATGTCAATCATATAGGACTGGACCGATTTGATTTGGGTTCTCGATAAAATTCCGTGATCGAGAAATCTTATCGAATCACAAGATGATCATATATGATTAATCTCAATCCTGAGGCGATCACAGTCTACTACTTGATTCAAAGTAGGGTTTGATGTGTTAGTTAAGGATCACTTTGATACATGTAATCTGAACACTTCTCGTTGGCTCTACTCTGGAATAAATGAGTAGTCTCTGACTTCACAGATACGGAATCCATTCCTTCCTGCGGGAAGTAGAGAGACAGTTCCCTTATTTGTTAATCCTAGAAACTGATCGATCCCGGGAGTTTATATTATATTATTTATGACATAATTGATCACTAGGGGTTAATGGTAAATAAGGATAAGATGTTTGGATAAGGGTTTACGGAAATATCCCGAATCAAAACGAACAGTCTACGGAGGATTAGTCTATATGTAATGATTATATCAATGGACGCTTTACTCGATGATTAGAGTGTAAGTATATATCTATAATCGATAGAGTTCGGTTTCGTGTTTATGGTGGCGTAATACCGGAATTAATAGATAGAATAAGAAATGTTATGTCCGATGAATATTTTTATTTAATTTATTGTAGCTACTGGTTATAGGTCCATGGTCCCCGATGTGGCTCCTAACATGCATATGTTTCTTGACGTTGGGTCTCGATAATAATTAAGTAGTTGGACTATTTAATTGATGTGCGAATAATTTTTTAGTGGGCTAAATAATTAAATAAATGAAAAAGACATTTTTCGTGGACTCGGCCCATAATTGAGTGTGGCGTGTGAAACCCTAATTTTAGGGTTGATAGGCGTGTTTTGTACATGTTGTAATTAGAGAGAAATTAGTTTTCTTGGATAATTACATGTCATGTGATTAATTGTTTATTTTTTAAATAATTAATCGGGAGATATTAGATATTATCTATTATAATCTAAATTAGTTTTAGAATATATTAGATTTATATTATATTTAATGAAGGATTATTATGATTAATTATTTAATTAATTATTAAATCCTTGGAGGACAAGGATTTCTCTCCTATACAAAGAGAGTTCTCCTAAGCTTTTTCGAACACACATAATACGCATACATACACACAAAAAAAGCTAAGGAATTCGGCCAAAGCTTAGGGTTTGAGTTGGGAAAATCTTCGGGATTTTCCGGGTAGCATATCAAGGTGGTCAAGCATCAAGAATCGGCTTCCACCGGTTGTTGCTTGGAGATACACATCAGAAGACTATGGCTTCTCGATTCTCGGATCTCGGCTTATCTTTCGATTGGTAAGTAGATCTAACCTTCTTGTAGGTGGATCTTAAATTATGTACTTTAATGTTATATTGATCGTGATCCTTGTTATTCCGCTGCGTAATTGGGCGGATCTAGATCCGTCCGGCGATATTACTTCCAACAAGTGGTAGCAGAGCCTCCGATCTATAAATTAAAGTATATAATTGATAGATCTAGGAGTGGAATGGCATGCTTAGATTGCATATTTTTCGTTTTTTTTTTAATTTCGAAAATTATCATGATTTGATTGCCATGGTATGTTATGGTGAAGAGATGGATTGGGGTTGGTGCCTGTTTACCGTTAGATCTATTTTTTAGCTCTTTTCATTAGTATCAATCGAGCATAAGATCGTGTATTTTATTTTATTTTATGCGAAAATTTG
The DNA here is from genome assembly GCA_036785695.1 of Gentiana straminea. Taxonomy (NCBI): domain Eukaryota; kingdom Viridiplantae; phylum Streptophyta; class Magnoliopsida; order Gentianales; family Gentianaceae; genus Gentiana; species Gentiana straminea. The sequence goes on from JAVUPR010000320.1 coordinate 121,503, forward strand.
GTATATTTTTGTATAAAATTCCCGGTTCGAGACGATGAAGATCACGGTGACGAAGATCAAGATCAAGACGAAACCCTGTATGAATAAGGAGAGGGGCGGCGGTTTTTTCCTACTTTATGCGGCGCCTATTTGCGGCGGTTTTTTTTATTTTAGGGTTCTCGGTTTAATTTTTTTTAATCGGATTTGTTTTTTTATTTTTAATTTAATTTGGCTAAATGGCCATTAATTAAAAAAATATTATAAAAGCCGAGACATGTTTAAAAAAATAAAAAAATTTATTTTATATATACTTTATATATTTAATAAATAGCCCCCTCTCATTTCGGGTTCGTGGATCGAGATCCGCAGATTCAAGATTCAAGATCGAAGATCAAGATTGATGTTTTGAAGATTGTTATTTACTTTTTCCTAGAAAATAGAAAAAGGTTAGATTCGGGGGTACCAACGATCCATCTCAGTGTTTATTTTCCGTAAATTGCGTGTATTATCGTTATTATGTGTATAACCGGAAAATTTCTATGACATGCATCATATCATGAATTCCACTCCATATGCATACATGTAGGTATTTAATTCTGGATAATTAATTAGGCATGTATTCAACTCGATTAATTTGTTTAATATTTAATTAATTGTTGTGGGAATTAATTATTTTAAAAACTAATTAAAGAACCGAGGAATCAGGTTTTGTCAATCGTTAAGTTTTCGGTGATGGATTCTCGGTGAATCCCACCTTAAACCGGAACGAGATTGCGGGTTTGTTCCGCAGTGTCTACGGGAAAGTTTGACAAATTAAGTGATCGGAAAATCATGATACATGGGTTCGGAAATGGTCTAACCATGGTTGGGTAAGTTCAACTGAGCTACGGCTCGATAGACTCACCCTCCACGTGTGACATTTGCACGGGGGTTCGGCAAGACTTAGCATATCTGACAAGCCTTTACGGCTAAACGGGGCTTCTCTTAGCCGGTCTAACCGACAGTCACATATGTTCCAACGAATAAGACGGGTAGGCTTGCCTACATCACCGACACCATTTGGGTAGATGTTTGTTGTTTCTTAAAATATTGTCAAGTCCAGAACCGCAATCAGTAAACCCACCAATTTTTCAAAATATTGAGTGGGAGCGGGGAAGGCGACAACCGACCCCACGGCCTCTACTATAGATGCAAGCATGTTAGAGAATGGTGACGCCTCGAGCCGCTTTGATTTCGGCCCCCTACGATGGTGTTCACCGCTATCAAAATTCAAGGCTTGGTCTCCGAAAGGATAGGATTTTGGGTACTCATTGAGTCACTGACCGACCCTACGGCGGCACACTCGGGGCGTACTTTGAGATCTGATATAGTAGGTCACACTCATCAAGGATATTTTAAGAAATATCTTGGCTAAAAAAGGATGGTAATTGATGTTTAAAGTAGGGATGTTCCATTTCCACGAGATGTATGATTATCTAGTTTAATCATCGAGAGAGATTGTCTCAATTTAATCGTCACCTCTTTCACCTACCCTACGGCGGCACTGAGGTGTGAGGTTAAATCCTTAGAATGGTAGGATAGACTTTTACAGTTTATAATTCCTAAAATTTATCTAGTCGTGTATGTATGAATTTTTTCTGTCAATTTTGTTTACAACTATCATCTCTACGCTACTAAACTGCTATGTAATGACTTCGTTAAAAGTGGAAAGTAACAAGAACGTTGAACTCATCGAAGAATGCAATTAAATTTTGGAAGAGATATTCCTCTTGAGCCTTTAAATCTTAAGTGACATAGTATAGGTATGTCACTACTGTCACTCGTGTTGAACGAGAGACACACTTAGTTCAAAGATGATGTAGGACTATATAAAATTCTATTAGTGAATTTTAATTGTGTGAGTAATCATACAAGAAATTTCTAATTGAAAAATTGGAAAATCATAAATAAAGTGTTGCTAGTTAGAAAGTATTTGGAAGCGATAAACTAGTGGGAGCTTTATTCTTATGATTTGTTGTTTTTCTGAATCATTAGAAATATGTAACAGACTGCACAAGAGTTTTTCCATTCCTGGAAAAACATGAACAACGCATTACTAGTTAGACGGTATTTGGAACCGATAAACTAGTGGGAGCTTAGTTCTGGTGATTTTCTAATCTCTGAAAAATCATAAATAAAGTATTGCTAGTTAGACGGTATTTGGAACCGATAAACTAGTGGGAGCTTTAACCTTATGATTTGTTGATTTATTAGAAAAATCAAATAGTCCAAACGAGTAACACTATCATTAGACATCCCACAGTTAACGAGTAGTGTCTACTCAAATGAACTACTAGTTCAAGACTGTTTCCATATAAGGAATGTCAAGAATGGGAAAGAATGTCTATACGTGTTAGTCATCTAAACTAAGTTGTTTTAAGGCTAAACCGGAATATTAATAAATAGAAAATCAGAGGATAAGGAAAATGATTTCGGATCATTGACCAATGCATCCTTAACGATTTCCTCAAAAGCTAAGTTCTTTGGATGAACAAGGTAGCTATGCATTAAACGATAAATATAGTACACAACGGGCAGTTATTTCAGCTAGAATAGTGGGAGTGATATATGGAAATGAATTTCGGATTCAATCTTTGAATATCACAGAAAATTTATTTTCTGTTTTCAGATTCGTTGGAACGAATGGATTCACTTTCAATTCGATAATTTGTTTGTCTTATAGAAAGTGAATATGACATTTGTAGCACGAATGCAAGACTCGGACTTTTGTTTGATAAAGTCAGAACCACTAAGAAATGCTGAAAAGGTATATGTAACACATCTTAAACTATTAAAGGCAAGAGGTTTGCGTTTTTAGATAACCACTTCTTCATACTCTATTAATTAGGTCATATTTCCTAAAGGCAATATCTGAAGACTGGCTTAAGGTGATTCCTATCTCCCAGTCAAGGAACACTGTCTCAAAAGGAACAGTGACTAAGCTTCCTTTCAATCGGGAAAGGGTAATAGATTTAAAGAAATAACATAGCTTGTTCATAATGACCTTCGGGGTCTTGTGAAAGATACAAGTTAGAAGGAGATTTTGAGCAGTGACATCTCGTCAGACAACTACTCGAAACACCAATAAGATTATCTAAAATATTTTGAGGTATCTCTGATTTCACCAGAGATAGAGTATTCCATGCTCAGTAATAGGCCATAGCATAGTCTTGGGACTGATGCTCGGCCTGCCTCCCAGTGGAATTTATCCACTGAGGGATAACACCATAAATTTTCCTCATATAGTTTTTAATGTGCTACAATACACTGCTTAACTCATTTAAGATATTGGTTGCGAAATAACGGTTTACACTATCATGTAAAACGAGAAGTCTACCTAGAAGATGCTTACAAATTTGTGGATAAGGAGTGAATTCGGTTCACCCCACTTCCGTCAATATAGGCATTTAGCACTTAGTGCTTGAAGGTAGGACTGGAAATTTTGCATACACGTTCAGATGATGACTGTTCGTGCAATACCTTATACGTTGTGTAAAGGTTGGTTATAAGATTCTTAAGATCAGAAAGTGACAGTTATACTGTCAAAACCCCTTCTGAAAGGGTCTACGAATAACAACCTTGGACTTTGGAGTACGATTACTCAAGGTAGTTACTAACTGATTAGATCAGACCACGTCCAACATTGGTTGTTGGTGATAAACTGATAATTACTACTAGATCAGAATATCGATCCACCAAGAACGCAATAGGAGTATGGTTTAACCATTACCTATTATGGTTTTCTGAAGACTTTGTAGTTTACAGAGGTGATTGATAACCTATGGTTCCTTGCGGGCTGTATAGGATTCTGATCAATAGAGGTTGGTTTAAAAGCCATAACCCTGTGAATGGAGTTTTGGTAATCCAGTTATGTTCATACTTTAGTAGAACCACCTGAGTGTCTTAGGCCCAGTGGAAGTAATTGGATCTACATGATAAGAGTCTAATGAATAGAAATTTTAACTTTCGGTACAAAGCTGAGTGGTCTAGGGGTGATTCACTAACAAGTAGAGAGTTAACCAGACCCTGAACTCTCTCACCACTCGGTCTTGTTTGATTCCGTTAGAAAGCAGAAAATATGGGTGATTCCTTAAGACTTTCTTGCCGAACAAACGGAATCTGTATTCATTCGGAACAGAAGCGTTTTAGCTAAGAATAAATGCATGATTTCGTTAGAAAGCAAGAAATAGGGGTAACTCCCTAAGACTTTCTTGCCAATCAAACGGAATCTGAATTGATTCAGGAACCAAGGCTTATATCCTTTAAGGATCAAAGCAACCCTCTAGGTCATTTAAAAGTCACATATTTCAAGTATGTGGACTTGACCAGAATATTGATAAGTCTTTCATAAACTGGATGTCAGTACTGGTAAAGTAGTATATACATTAGTGTTCATGAATGGTAACACTGAAACAGCTGGAAACAACATGGGTGTGTTATCTGAAGTCGGAAACTGACATGCCAAGATTCTCTTTATGAAAGAATCGGACTACATTCTAAGGATTTGATTCGATCAAATTCCCGAGAATATGTGACTGGCAATCCCATCTATCCTAATGGTTAAAATTATTTTGCATATCGTTATACAACATTCAACGAAGTAGTCCTACCCTTCCTCTTACGGAATGCTTCTCTAAACCTGAGGATGAATAAAAAAATGGGATAGACTCTCTTTTGATAAGAGAATGTCAGTTAATTACAAGTTAATCGAATCTTGGATTCAAAAATTAAATAGCAAGTTTAGTACGTCCTCAAGTACCTTTGGAGAACGAGGATATATGCTAGTATATTCAGGTGTGAACGTGAATATAAATGATTACACTGATTCTGACTTTAATTCAGATTAAGGATGATCGTTAAGTCGATCTCAGTTTCAGTGTTTACTCGTGAGATTCTGACTTTAAGTCAAATTGAGGATTTCCTTCAATATCTGGGAGTAATTCCAGATCTGGTAAGCCGATACCACTTCATTGTGAAAACAGTGGAGAGGTAGCTGTTAAGGATCTTCACAGTCACTAGAGGTCAAAAAAAGCATATTGGGAGAGTACCACCTGATTGGATGGACTGGCGACATTTCGATCCTAAAGATCGTGTCGAGCCGACAACCTAACGGATCAGTATACTAAGTCATGTGGCATTTAGATGTTGCATACTCACCGAGTCACCGACCGACACTGTGGTGGCACACTCGGAGTGTATTTTGACATCTAAATTGTTTGATGCACTTGGCGGGTACAGAATTGAGGGATATATCTCATTTGCTTTTAGAGCAAGTGGGAGAATGTTGTGTATAAGAGGTATGCTCTAAACAATTAATCACTTGCCTTTGGTGCAAGTGGGAGATTGTAAGATGTAGTGCCCGAAAGACAATTTCTGTAATTGTTTTTTACAAAATTTATAATTCACCTTAATATTTGCATTTATGCTTATATTAATACACTGCTGAAAACCCTAAGTATATCGGTATATAATCACATAACTCAGTGTATGGCATACACACGAGGATTGATTTAGTGATGATATGCTTAAAACTATTTAGTCCGTGGTGAATTTAATCAGAGTATGGGTATCATGATTAATATACGAATAATGCGCCCAGAACACTTAACGGTGTGACCGTCTTATCCGGACCGTCGGTATAGGGTACCTAGTGGGGCATTTATATATGATGTCAATCATATAGGACTGGACCGATTTGATTTGAGTTTCGATATAATTCCGTGATCGAGAAATCTTATCGAATCACAAGATGATCATATATGGATTAATCTCAATCCTGAGGTGATCACAGTCTACTACTTGGTTCAAAGTAGGATTTGATGTGTTAGTTAAGGATCACTTTGATACATGTGATCTGAACACATCTCGTTGGCTCTATCTGGAATGAGTGAGTAGTCTGTGACTTCGCAGATACGGAATCCATTCCTTCCTGCGGGAAGTAGAGAGACAGTTCCCTTATTTGTTAATCCTAGAAACTGGTCGATCCCGGGAGTTCATATTATATTATTAATGAACTAATTGATCACTAGAGGATTAATGGTAAATAAGGATAAGATGTTTTGAGAAGGGTTTACGGAAATATCCCGAATCAAAACGAACAATCTATGGAGGATTAGTCTATATGTAATGATTATATCAATGGACGCTTTACTTGATGATTAGAGTGTAAGTATATATCTATAATCAATAGAGTTCAGTTTCGAGTTTATGGTGGCGTAATCCCAGAATTAATAGATTGAATAAGAAATGCTCTGTCCGATGAATATTTTTATTTAATTTATTGTAGCTACTGGTTATAGGTCCATGGTTCCCGATGTGGCTCTTAACATGCATATGTTTCTTGACGTTGGGCCTCAATAATAATTAAGTAGTTGGACCATTTAATTGATGTGCGAATAATTATTTAGTGGGCTAAATAATTAAATACATGGAAAAGACATTTTTCGTGGACTCGGCCCATAATTGAGTGTGGCGTATGAAACCCTAATTTTAGGGTTGATAGGCGTGTTTTGTACATGTTGTAATTAGAGAGAAATTAGTTTTCTTGGATAATTACATGTCATGTGATTAATTGTTTATTTGTTAAATAATTAATCGGGAGATATTAGATATTATCTATTATATATCTAAATTAGTTTTAGAATATATTAGATTTATCTTATATTTAATGAAGGATTATTATGATTAATTATTTAATTAATTATTAAATCCTTGGAGGACAAGGATTCCTCTCCTATATAAAGAGAGTGCTCCTAAGTTTTTTCGAACACACATAATACGCATACATACACACAAAATAAGCTAAGGAATTCGGCCAAAGCTTAGGGTTTGAGTTGGGAAAATCTTCGGGATTTTCTAGGTAGCATATCAAGGAGTTCAAGCATCAAGAATCGGCTTCCACCGGTTGTTGCTTGGAGATACACATCGGAAGACTATGGCTTCTCGATTCTCGGATCTCGGCTTATTCTTTGGATCTCAGCTTATCTTTTGATTGGTAAGTAGATCTAACCTTCTTGTAGGTAGATATTAAAGTATATGTTTTAATGTTATATTGATCGTGATCCTTGTTATTCCGCTGCGTAATCGGGCGGATCTAGATCCGTCCGGTGATATTACTTCCAACAACGTTTTGGTCCTAAAAGATCACCTTGAGCCGACAAGCTAGCTAATCAGTTTACCAAGTCGTATGGAATCTAATGTCACTGATAAGCGATTGGTGGGTATGAAATTGGGAGATATGTCTCATCTACTTTAAAGCAAGTGGGAGAATGTTGTGGTTAAATAGAATAAGGGTGTGGTGCTGTAAAAACAATCATTGGTTGTCTTTACGGACAAGTGGGAGATTGTTAGATGTAGTGCCCGAAAGACAATTGTTCCTTGTCCTTACGGGCAAGTGGAGATTGTTGGGAGTAGCGCCCGGAAGACAATTTATGTAATTGTTTTTATAATTAATAAATGACAGATTTATTCTCATCTTATTATTTGCTTTGTGTTTTGAAAGAAATACACTACTGAAAACCCCAAGTTGTATCATATGTAGCCATATAACTTAGTGTGTGTCACACGTGAGGATTAAGTTTATGGTGATACACTTGAACTGTTAGTCCGTGGTGAAATTAATCAAAGTATGGGGTCTATTGATTAAACCACCACTAATGCGCCTAGAACACTTTAAGGTGTGACCATCTTATCTGGACCGTCGATATTAGTTATCTAAGTGGGGCATTTATATATGATGTAGTTATATAGGACTGGACCGATTTAGTTTGAATTTCTCATATAATTCCATGATTGAGAAATCTTATTAAATCACAAGATAATCATATATGGTTAACCTTAATCCTGAAGTGATTGCATACTCCTACTTGTTTCAAGATAGGGTTTGATGTGTTCGTTAAGGATTGCTAAGAGGCACGGTCTGAATCACTTTCACGTTGACACTATTCTGGAATGAGTGAGGAGTGTGTGTCTCACGGATATGGAATCCATTCCTTCCTGCGGGAAGTAGAAAGACAATCCCCTTATTTGTAGATCCTAGAAACTGATCGATCGCCCGAGTTCAAATTGGTTATGAACTAATTGATCACTAGTGGGTTGATGGTAAATAAGGTAAGATGTAAGGAAGAAGGTTTACGGAAATAATCCCGCTTCGTTAAGGATAGTTTATGGAGGGTTAGTCTGTATATAATGATTGTATCAATGGACACTTATTGACTTGACTTTCGGAGAATAAGTTATATCTATAATCGATAGAGTTCAGTTTCAGATTTATGGTGGAGTAATTCCGGAATTAATAAGTTGAGTAGAAATGTTCTGTTCGATTAATATTTTATTGAATTTATTTTAGCTACTGGTTATAGGTCCATGGTCCCCGGGTTGGCTTCTAACACGCGAGTGTTTTCTCGTTTTGTGGAACCTCGAGAATAAATTAAATAGTTGGTCTATTTAATGAATATACAAATATTATTTATTTAGTAAATAATATGTAATATATAAAAGACATTTTCTATTATCCCAAATGGCATAAAAATGGCGCCATATTTATTTGATTTTGGCAAAAGAAATTTTATCCTTATTAATTATATGTGGATAATATAATTATTTATGTGTTAAATAATTATAAATAAGACATTTGTTTTCTTATTGGATAATGGAAATTTGTTTTCCTATTGGATAAAGGTTTCTATATTCCTTAAAGGAAAAGATAAATATGTGTGTATAAGATAAACTCTCAAACTATTTAGGTATTAGCCTACTATTTGGTTATTAGCCTATATAAAGAGAGTTTCTCCCAACACAAAAGACACGAAAAACCAACGCCATTTATGAAAGAAAAAACACCTCAGGTTTTCTGGGAAACTGAGAAATTTTGTTTTCTCGTCTTAGCCATTGGCAAAAAGAAAAACTTAGATTTTTTCTTGAGCATATTCGAGGAGGTTTTACTACGATGATCGACGTCCACCAGCCATCTCTTGGAGATACAATCCGGAAGATCACGGCTTCTCTTCTATTGGGTAATTCTTCAATCTTCTTGTAGTTATATTAATTAATCATGTGAATTAAATCGTGGTAAAATCACGTGCGAATTTAATTCGTAGCTTCCGCTATGCATGATCGAGCGTCTTGATCGGTACTGTGAATCAGATCTGACGATCCAATCAGGGATAGGATTCGGATTCAGGTTTCTGTATATCTAGCAAGTAGTATCTGAGCGAGGTTAAAGCGATTTTGTGATCTTGATTGCGTAATAATTAATAAGAAGTGGAATTGAATAAAAATTGCATCTTCTATATGTTTATGATATATATGCATGATAGAATGATTTGGTTGACGAGATGGATTGGGGTTGGTACTTGTTTACTGTTAGATCTATTGTGAACCCAAATTTTTTTGGGTATAGGTACTTATGTAATTTATTTATTGTAATTTAATTTCCTAGTAACTAGAATTTAAATTAAATCGGCGGCTCTATTGTATTTAATTTTTGTTCGAAGATGATCTTCACAATTAAGTCGTCTGGGCAATGGTGTAGACATTAGCTTCAAATCAAGACGTCAAGTGTCTGATTCTTGTTTGATGCGGTTTTAGTGAATTTTTTTTCTAGAAAAAGGTTGCAGTTTTATATAGATTTTTTTTTTGAAGCAGCCAGGATTCGAACCCGTGCTACCTCGGTAGGTCAAGAGGCATCTAACCAACTCGGCTGGAAGCTTATTTGTTCAAGAAACAGAGAAGTTTGTAATTAAACAGAGCGGCGGCAGAAGAAATTAGAGAGTAGTAAATTCTTTAAACGTAGGGTTTATTTATTTGTTTAATTTTAAATTTATAGATTAGATACGGGGGTACCGACGGTCCATCTCAGTGGTTTATTTTTCGCATTTATTTTCCTATGTGATTATTTATGTGATTTAACAATGTCATGCATCATATTCATGAATTCAACTCCTAGCATATGCATACATGTAGATAATTAATCTTTACATTAATTAGGCATGTATGAAAACGTAATTAGTTAAGATTAATTTTAGTAATTAACTGAATTAATTGAACAAACAGAATTTTATCTGGATATAAAATTCAGATGATAAACTAAAATTTACTTGGTAAATTTAATTTTGGGATCTAAAATTCTTTGAGAATTTCAATTATGTAGTGTCTACATAAAAAGATTTTAATATTCGAAAATTTGGAAAAACATGAAAAGATGGACACTAACTAGACGGTATTTGGAACCGATAAGTTGGTGATTGCTTTACATGTTTTATTGTTTTCGGATCAATGGAAAATTCCAAGATCCAAAAATTTTATCATGACATTATTAGGACTAAAAAATTCTTTGGTCAATTTTAATTGTGTAGTGTCTACACAGGAGATTTTCTAAATAATCGATAAATTGGAAAATCATGAATATAGTGTCACTGGTTACACGGTATTTGGAACCGATAAACTAGTGGGAGCTTTGAATTTCGTGATTTATTGTTTTAAAATTATTGAGAAATTCATAAGTCCTTATGTTTTAGGATTATAAATTCTTGGCAAATTTTAATTGTGTAGTGTCTACACAAAATTTATAAATCTGACAAATTGGAAAGTCGTGAATAAGTGACACTAGTTAGACGGTATTTGGAACCGATGAACTAGTGGGATGATTAACATTAAATATTCATGATGTGTTATTTTTCGGATTATAAGAAATTCTGAAAATCCTAATAATTTCAAAATAATGAGTGGGAGCGGGGAAGGTGCCAACCGACCCCACGGCCTCTACTGTTGACACAAGCACCGCGAGTGAATGGTGACGTCTCATGCCACTTTGATTTCGGCCCCCTTCGGATGGCCTTCACCGCTATCAAAATTCAAGGCTTGGTTTCCGAAAGGATAGGATTTTGAGTACTCGTCGGGTTGCTGACCTACCCTTCGGCGGCATACTCGGGGTCTACTTAAAAAACTGAAACAGTAGGTCACACTCTAAATGGTAATTTTGGAAATATCTTGGCTGAAAAAGGAAGATAATCAATAGTTAAATAGGAGATGTTCGATTCTTAAATGGTTTAATTGTTGAGAGAGATTGTCTCAATTTAATCGTCACCTTTTTGACCTACCCGTCGGCGGCACTGAGGTGTGAGATTAAATCCTTGGAATGGTAGGATAAACTGCATGCATGACATCATGTTTATAATTCCAGAAATCATTATTTGTTGTGGTGTACGATTAGATTTATATTTCTGTCATATTTTATTATTCAACTACATATCATCACAAGGTATCTAAACTGCTAAACACGATATATTGACTGATGATGACTTCGTAAAAGTGAAAAAGTAACAAGAACGTTGAACTCATGAAATAAGAATGCAATTGATTTTTTGGAAGAGGATGTTCCTCTTGAGCCTACAAACTTAAGTAACATTGATAAGTATGTCACTGTTGTCACTCGTGTTGTACGAGAGACAAATGAAATTAGTTCAAAGATGACAAGAATGATTTGGTATCAATCTCATTATACATCCCACAGTTCACGAGTAGTGTCTACTCAAATGAACTGCAAGTTCACGGCCATTTCCTTGAAAGAAAGCCAAGAATGGGAAGTTAAATGTCTACAATTGTAAGTCATCTAAACTACATAGGTTAAAGGCTAAACCGAAATATTAACAAAATAAAATATGGTATAAGGAAAGTGATTTCGGATTACTAAACTATAAATCCTTAGAGACTTTCTTAACCGGGATTATGACCCGTAAGCTAAGTGCTTTTGTAAGAACAAGGTATCTAGGCTTAATGATTAAAGAGTAGACAACAGGCAGTTATTTCAGCTAAGATAGTGGGAGTGATATAAGGAAATAAATTCTGGAGTTTAATCCTTTGATATCACAGTATTTAATTTCTGTATTTCTAGATTCGTTGGAAAAAAGTTATTCACTTTCAGATCGAATATATATTTGCCTGATATAAAGTGAATATGACATTTGTAGTATGAATCTAACACTCGGGCTTTTGTCTGATAATGTCATAACCACTAAGCAATGCTGAAAAGGTATATGTAACACATCATAAGCTATTAAGACAAATGGTTTCCATTTTAAGATAAACGATGCTTCAGCATCTATTAATTAGTGTATATATCCTGAAGATAAGATCTAAAGACTGGCTAAGGGTGATACCTCTCACCTTGTCTAAGAACACTATCTCAAAGGAAAAATGACTAAATAACCTTTCACTTGAAAGGATAATAGAGCTGAAGAAGTATGAAAGCTTGTTCATATTGACCTTCGGGGTCTTATGCAGGATACAAGCTAGTGTGAGGTTTTGAGTGGTAGAGAATTTGTCTATTGACTACTCAAAACGCCGATTTATCTAAATATATGGAGGAATCTCTGATATTACCAGAGAAGAGAGTATTTCATGCTCAAATATAGGATATAGCACAGTTTTGGCACTGATGCTCGCCTACCTCCGAGTGAAACAATTTCACTGAAAGGATGAACCATGGATTGCCTTATATAGTTATTGATATGATACAGTATACTGCTTAACTTAATTATGATATTGATTGCAAAATAACGGTTCACATTATCATGTAAAACCGAGAAGTCTACCTTAGAAGATGCTTATGAGTTTGTGGATGATGAGTGAAGTACATTTACTCCACTTCTGCTCAAAAGAGGCATTTAACAATAGTTCTTGATGGTAGGACTGGAGATTTTGCATACACGTTCAGTTAGGGACTGTTCGTGAATATCTTAATGCAATAAGTGAAGGTTGGTTATAAGATTCTGAAGATCGGATAATGAGGGTTGTACTGCCATAGCCTTTCTGGAAGAATGTGTAAATAACAACCTTGGACCTTGAAGTAAAGTTACTATATAATTTAATCAGACCACATCCAACATTGGTTGTTGGGGAGTTACGCTGATAAATACTACTGAACCAGATCAGAATATCAAACCACCCAAATGCTGTAGGAGTATGGTTTATCCATTGACTCGCTATGATTATGTAGACTTTACAGTCTACTGGGGGTGATTGATAACCTATGGTCTTTTGCAAGGACTGTGTAGGATTCTGATAGAAAGAGGTTGGTTTAAAGCCTTAAACCTGTAAATGGAGTTTTGGTACTCCAGTTCTGGTCACAATCTTGTAGAACAACCTGAGTGTCTCAGGCCCAGTAGGAATAATTGGATCTACGTGAAGAATTGATGAATGAATGAGAAATTTTATCTTTCAAAGCAAAGCTAAGTGATCTAGGGGTAATTCCCTGACAAGTAGAGAGTTAAACATGTGTGATGCCCTGAAACTTTCTCACCATTCAGCCTTTCTTGCTCCACGGAATGAAGAAAGATAACCAGGGGTGATGCCCTGAAACTTTCTTGCCGTACATTGGAGCTTAGATTCATTTAGAACGGAAGGGTTTAGCTTAAATCCAATGACAGATTGACTACCTACGTTTCTATCCATCAGTGAATTAAAGAAAACCTATAGGTCATTAAAAGTCACATGTCTTCAATGTGTGGGCTTGACCTGAATATTCATAAGTCTTTTGTAGACTAGGATATCAATATTGGTAAAGTAGTGAATACTAGTGTTTGATGATGCTGGAAACCGTCTGTTAATTAATATGGGTCAATCTCCTATATGACAATGATCGAAAACCCTAGAAACCCTAATTTATGCAAAAGAGGGACGAGTTGTTTTTTTATTCAGACTGAGCTCTCATAATATTTATGAGAGTTGCCTACGTATCCAATAGTTGAATTGGAATCAAGTCATTCGTAGTTCCTTAGGGTTCTTTGTATAGGCGATGTCTCGCCCCTATTACTTGTTGAGTAAGTATTATAATTAATGATTATTCCCTAAGGATATATACGACTTAATCCCTAAAATCAGAGATAATTATGGAGGTATTTAATACCAAGATTGGAGTCTTTATGACTGAGGATTCTTTCCATATGTAATTATCCCTCACGTGGAATAACAGCGGAGCTGTACGGAGCGTCCAACGCTCAGCCCCCAGAACTAATATGGACGAACTGGGCAACTCCTCTTCGCCAGACCTTGACCATTCTGGGGTGGCTGGAGGAAGAGCTTAGACAATCTGCCCTCTGTTCGGCCTTTGGGACCCTTGGCCCTTAAAGCCTTAAGTTTAGGGAGTGGTTGTTTATTAGGCACCCATTAAGGTGACACGTGGCGTAACTCGGGTCGGGTATCATCATAAGCCCCCAGATCTGGCTTAGCATTTTTAGTTGGTCAGATCTGCGTCATTTGGCGGTTCGGCCGGTTGCTACCCGATCACACGTTTTAAAACACTTGATTGCCAGCTGGTAGCCTATTTAATAGGCTATCATTACCTAAGCGAATAACGAGGCGTTTTTCACTCCTTTTCATAACTGACGTCGCTTGAGTGTCAGGAGGGAGGTTATAAACCCGTCCCTTAATATCAGACTCTCCCTCTTTTCCAATCCGCTATTAATTCGAAGATTTTCCACAAGGTCCTCTGCATTTCCAAGTAAGCTCCCAACTTTTCTTACACTATTCTTCTTCATTTCTTCTACTCTTCTGTTTTTCCCAGTTTATGAGGGCTAGTACCGCTTCCAGCAGCTCTATCGATAGGGAGTTTGAGTCCCATTCTGAGTCAGAAACCGAGGTCACCCAACCCCTTATCCAATTTGGAGGTCCAATAGACATCCCCGCGCCGAACACGATCGGCGCTCGTAGTAATACCGAGCAGATCGTTATAGATCAGCCATCAACTAGACCATATAGGTATCATTCCGCCTTTGGGTTTACTTCCTTATTCCAGTGTCTTAGAGCCCATATGACTACGAGGACTGCAATAGGTTGCTTTGGAGTTAGATCCAAGCTTACTCAGGACGCTCTCCTGGAGACTTGTACTACATATCAAATTGATATGGACCACTATGCTCCTCAGCTTCCTGGTGGTGTACACTTGTATGCCCATCAGCCCTCAGAGGGGTATTGTACCGTGTACATAGAGCACTTTGTGGCTGGTCTGAGGACCCCCTTCTGCCCCGCCTTCCTTGCTGTTCTGAGACATTATAACCTGAGCTCTGTTCAGATTGCCCCTAACGGAGTTAGGGCGATCATAGGTTTTGCGATCTTTTGCAGGCTGATGGACATAGAGTTCTCAGTAGACCTTTTCAGGACGTTCTACCAACACAAAAAAGTTAGGAACCACAGCGGGTGGTATTGCTTCCCGCGCCGAACTGACCATCGTAGGATAGTCACCATTTTGAATAAGGGGATGTCTTCCATCCACTAGTGGAAACATCACTTCTTCTTCATCTGTCATAACGGACACCCTGAGCTGGCTGGGTGGAACATCCTTCAGCTCCACTCTGATGTGTGTCCTACTATCATTGGTGAGCGCCTGCTGAACGACATTGCTGATGCCCATATACTTCTTGATTTTGAGCACTGGCCTGCCACACTGATAGAGGCTGCTCATCAGTCCGACTCTGGTCCGGAGCCTTATCTGAGGCTTACTCAGGAATAGTATAATCATCGTAGGAACCTTTCCCTTGAGATTTCTTTTACCTTGTGCACTTGTTTTACTTTACTGTTTTTTCTTTTTTATTTGCTGACACTTTACGTGTTCTTTCAATGGCCGATGTTGCTGACATCTTCGATCAGGCAATCGGGGAAGAAGAAGATGTGCCCGCACAGGATGAG
Organism: Gentiana straminea; assembly: GCA_036785695.1. Classification (NCBI taxonomy): domain Eukaryota; kingdom Viridiplantae; phylum Streptophyta; class Magnoliopsida; order Gentianales; family Gentianaceae; genus Gentiana; species Gentiana straminea. The sequence continues at coordinate 137,205 of JAVUPR010000320.1, forward strand.
CCCAAGCAAAACTTGGAGGTTCCCAGGGGTGAGGCTGAGCCAGAGCCTGAACTGGCCAATCCAGAGGCTAACTCTGAGGTCTCCCTTACAGAGGATCTACAACAGGGCGACCTGGCCTCCGGCACACGGCAGGCCGAACAGAGGGAAGATAGCATGGTCATCCTTGACGTTTCTGATACGGGTGATCAGGCTCGTCAGCGCTCTCGATCCGGCCGAAAGAGGCCCAGATCTGGTCACGAAGCTTCTAAGGGGACATCGGGTTCTTCGGCCGAGTTCCTAGCTGAGCTGCCAGATAAGGATTTGGCATTCATTGTAAGTTTTGCTTCTTTCCGATTTCTGTTTGTTGTATCTGAGCCGCACTGACCCTGTTTGTCTCACATTTGTTATTTACAGGTTGTTAAAGCTGGGAAGGAGGTTCTCCATCCGCCTCAACGATTTCTCCACCCAAAAGGCTTCCTTGGAGAAATGGATCACTGACCTTTCTGCCAGCCGCAACAAACACAAGGAAGAGTCCTTGTCCAAAGATGCCCAGATCGCTGATCTGGAGAAGGTCATGCATGCCCAGCAGGCTGAGCTGAATGAGTTGCGAGCTTCTAGTGCTGCTCGCGAGGAGGTGCTGGCAAAACTTTGAGCTGATCACGAGGTGTTGGGAAGTCGCCATGCCGAGCGAATCGCTCGGGCTATTCATGAGTATAAGAGCTCATATCACTTTACCGGGGCCCCGAAGGTTTTACTTGGATCTATTTTAAGCCATGGGTATACCCCGGGTGTCAACCGAGCCAAAGAGCGGTGTCCGAGCCGGTAATCTCGGATCTCCAACATGGAAGGCTTTGCAAGCCGGGCGGCAACGAGCCGTACCGGGCCAGGCTTAGAGAATTTCATGCTGGTGAGGACTTGGCAGAGAAATACGGCCGCCGACCTGCGACTCGTCAGGCTAGCACCACTTCAGTTCAACGCTCTGGTACTCCTACCGATCAGCAACAAGAAACAGCTGCAAATCTTTAAGAACTATACCTTTGTTATTTTGTTGAAACTTTGCAATATTTTCCAACTTTTGTTATTTTTTGTTCTTGACAATTTGTGCCTTTTTGGCACTTGTTCTGTAATATTTTCTTAATTGGCATTCAGCCCTTCTTTGCCATTACTTTGGCTTTTGGTTTTGCCTTTGCTTTTGTTTTAAGCCTTTTTTAGGGTCCTTTACCCCCCTGAAGTACGTCCTTCACAAAGCTCTGCTTTTCAAATGATGTACTTCAGTGTATGCGCAGATCTTCTGTCCTGCTGACTTGGGAAGTTTGATTACTTCAACTTTCTAAGTATTATAGAAAGCGCTGATCGTTTTTTTTTTTGTCGAGTCTGTCCTGCAGACTTATTTTAATTTGCCCTTAGCAAATACTGAGACCGACCTGCGGTTCAGTTCTTCTACTGAGTCCGACCTGCGGATCAGTTCGTTGAGTCTGTCCGGTAGACTTATTTTGATTTTCCCTTAGCAAATTTTGTTATTGAGACCGTTCTGCGGTTCAGTTCTTCTACTGAGTCCGACCTGCGGATCAGTTCGTTGAGTCTGTCCTGCAGACTTATTGTGATTTGCCCTTAGCAAATTTCGTTACTGAGACCGACCTACGGTTCGTTCTTCAACCGAGTCCGACCGCGGATCAGTTTGTTGAGTCTGTCCTGCAGACTTATTTTGATTTTCCCTTAGCAAATTTCGTTACAGAGACCGACCTGCGGTTCAGTTCTTCTACTGAGTCTGACCTACGGATCAGTTCGTTGAGTCTATCCTGCAGACTTATTTTGATTTGCCCATAGCAAATTTCTTTTTTGAGACCGTCATGTAGCTCAGTTACAATCAAGCAATATAATGACAACGCATATATGCAATAAAACATTTAATTCCACATTTGATGCTTGAATACACCTTATTGAGAATTCAAAATTAACAATTCATAAAATAGTCCGGAACCCGTCCTAGACATAAAACTTCCTCAAGTTAGAGGTATTCCACCGGCGGGGCACGCTTCGCCATTTGCATCGGCCCGTTGATATGCTCATTTACTATGTACCTTGACCACCTTGTACGGTCCTTCCCGATTCGGATCAAGTTTCCCTTGAGTTAGTTGTTTGCTCACCTCATTCTTCCCGAGCACCGGATCCCCTTCTTTAAAGTATGAGTGTTTAACCCGAGAATTATAGTACCGAGAAATTCGCTGTTTGTACTTGGCCATTCTTATAAAGGCTATGTTACGAGCCTCTTCCAGGTCATCCTTGGATTGCCTGAGCTCTACCACCTGCTGATCTTCTGCATAGAGAGCTGTCCGTGGAGATGATAAGCCGATCTCTGCTGGAATCACTGATTCACAACCGTAAGCTAGGCTGAAAGGGGTTTCTCCGGTGGCCGAGTTTGGGGTTGTTCTGTATGCCCATAATATGTTGGGAAAGTGCTCGGTCCAACTTTCTTTTTCTTCCTATAGGCATTTCTTCAACCCTGTTTTAATCTGCCGGTTGGTCTGCTCGACTTGTCCATTAGCTTGGGGATACCCGACTGAAGTGAAGTGTTGAGTGATGTGTAAACCATTGCACCATTCTCTGACGACTCTGTCCTCGAACTGAGTCCCATTGTATGAAACTAAAGTTTTCGGTATTTCATACATGCACACTATGTTCTTCCACAAAAATTTCTGTATCTGCTTCCCTATTATAGTGGCCAGTGGTTCAGCTTCAACCCACTTGGTAAAATAATCTATTGCTATGATCAGGAATCTGACATTTCCTGGGGCTCTTGGGAGTGGCCCTACTAGATCTACCCCCCACTGGTCAAACCGCCATAGGGACACCATTGGAGTCATGTTCTGGGATGGCCGATGTGACAAGTTATCATGCACCTGGCATGACCTGCACTTTTCCCCCAATTCCTTGGCATCTTCTAACATTGTTGGCCAATAACAACCGAACAGTCTACATTTCCTTGCAAGGGTCCGAGCTCCAGAATGATTTCCACAAATGCCTAAGAGTATTTCCCTGAGCAGGTAATTCCCTTCTTCCTCAGTTACACATCTCAGCCATGGAGCAACATACGACCTGCGATAATGTACTTCTTCGAACATCACGTATCTAACTGCTAAGAGCTTCATTTTTCGGCTCGAACCTTGTCTCGAGGCGGGACGTTATCCCTAAGATACAACACAATCGGATCCATCCACGTGCCGACCGTCGATCGGTTGGACCGTCTTCTCGTTCGTAGCTTCTTTCATTCACTAGCTCCACCAGTACTTTATTTTCTGAGAGAAAATTTGAGGCCAGCTTTTATAAAGCATCTGCCCTTCTATTCTCAGCTCGGGGTATTTGCGCAACCTTGACTTGTCGAAATTTTTCTAGGAGAGTTCTAGCTGCCGCTAGGTACTTCCTCATAGGTTCCTCCTTAGCCTCGTACTCCCTATTTATATGATTTACAACGAGTTGTGAATCGCTGTATACCTGCAGATCATCTGCCCCAAGCTTGTTCGCCAACTTAAGCCCCGTGATCGAGCTTCATACTCGGCCTTCATTATTTGTAGCCTTAAAGTCAAACCGTAGGGCATAGGGAAACTCCTCCTTTTTTGGACTAACAAGTAAGAGGCCGGCCCCTCGCTCCATCCTTACTTGATGCCCCATCAACGTATAAGCTCTATTGGTGCATCTCTTTTTCCCGTTGATCGTCCTCTAGCCGGACGGATATTCCTTCGGCCAAGAAATCTACCAAGGCCAGTGCTTTGATCGCAGTTTGAGGTTGAAAATCAATGTCATATTCCGCCAGCTCGACGATCCACTTCGCCATCCTTCCTGAGGTTTCGGGTCGTCCCAGTATTTGTCGCAGTGGTTGATCGGTGATCACGGTAATATGATGAGCTCGGAAATAAGGTCTCAACTTCCTTGAGACATGCACTAATGCGAACGCTAATTTCTCTATGTTCGAATATCCGACCTCGGCCCATGGAGCTCCTTGCTCATAAAGAATACCGTAATCTTGCCTATTCTATTTTTTAATCGATCGCGCTCGGTGCTTCTACACACACCGCCAAGTATACGAACAACGGTTCTCCTTCCCGAGGAGAGGTCGAGTTGGCGTTCGGCCAGTATATCTTTAGCTCTTCCAAAGTGCTTTCGACTCGATCATCCCACTGAAATGGACTGGCTCTTCGCAAAATTTTGAAGAAGGGTAAAGCACGCTGTGCTGATCTTGATAAGAATCTATTCAAGGCAGCGATCCGTCCTGTCAGATGATGTGCCTCCTTTATACTTTTCGGTGGGGACATAGTTTTTAGTGCGTCGATCTTATCTGGGTTTGTTCTGATTCCGTCCCAGGATATCATGTATCCCAGGAACTTCCCTGATCTAACTCCAAATGTACACTTCTTTGGGTTGAATTTCATCTGAGGTTTCCTTAAAACTCCAAAGACTTCTCGACATCGTTTAAGTATTGGTCAAGAGACCTGCTCTTGATCAGGAGGTAGTCCACGTACACTTCCATACACTTTCCTATCTGATCGGCAAAGATTGTGTTGACGTACCCTCCGATACGTTGCTCCCGCATTCTTTAGCCCAAAAGGCATAGTGACATAGCAAAGATATGTTCGAACTCGTTATGAAAGCAGTTTTTTCTGCATCTTCTGGATGCATCATGATCTGATGATAGCCCCTGTACGCATCTAAGAATGCGAACACCTCATATCCCACCGTTGAGTCTACTAACCGATCAATCTTGGGCATGGCGTAACAGTCCTTTGGACATGCCTTATTCAGATCTGTGAAATCCACACACATCCTCCAGCTCCCATCTGGCTTCTTGACCAATACATGGTTAGCTAACCATTCAGGATATATCACTTCTTTGATTATGTTTGCTTGCAATAGCTTTGTTACCTCATGCTTGATCGCCTCATTACGCTCAGGGGCGCAGTTCCTTTTCTTTTGCCGAACAGGCTTCCTGCTTGGATCTATCTTCAACTTATGTACTGCCAGGTCAGGAGACAACCCTGGCATATCCTCTGCTCTCCAAGCGAACACATCTCTGAATTCCCCCAAGACTTTCATCAAGGATTCTTTATGCGAGGAGGGAATTCATGCCCCAATGTTAACTGTTGAATCTTCCTGTTCATCCCATAAACCAACAGCCTGTGTCTGGTCTTTAGAAGACCAGTTCTCTTCGTCGCCAGGTATCAGTTCTTCAATACTCACTTGTTGGACCATTTTCCCACTTATTGTTGCAGTGTAACAGCTCCTGGTTGTTTCCACATCTCCTCTGATCTCTATCGATCCTTCCCCGGTTGGAATTTTCATGCTAACATGAGTTGGTGAGATTACAGCCCGGAGATCGATAAGGGCTGGTCTTCCTATGATTACGATGTAAGCCGACGATGCCTTTACCACCACATAGTCCACCATTAGGGTCCTGCCCCTGGTTCCTTCTCCAAAAGTGGTGAGCAGTTTGATCACCCCCAGCGGATGAATCGGAGGTCCTGCGAAGCCGAACAAGGGAGTTGAAATAGGAGTTAGGTCGGCGTCCTTCAGTTTCATCGCTCTGAAAACATTATAGTAGAGGACATTCAAAGCACTGCCAGTGTCCACACATATTCTCTTTATCATGTTCTTGCTAATCATTGCTTCTATCACCAATCATTCGTTGTTGACTACCAAGGGCAGTGAATCTCTCGGACCATACACTACCTCTCCTGACATCCTTTGCCTTTTGTTCGTGGAGGTGGAAGTAGTAGACCTGTTGCTTTCTTCTTCTGACGCCCTTGAGCTGTTCGGCCCCCCTGAGATCGTGTTCACAGGGCGGTTATCTGCGTGACCCTCAGGGTCTGGAGAACGATCTCTTCTCCTCCGATGCTCGTCTCGTTGTTCTCTATCGCTGTTATTCTGGCGCTTAAATTCTCGTCATCCCTTTGGCTCGGCTTGCTGAGATCGATCTACGACCTCGTCAAGTTTTCCTTCCATTATCGTTGCATCAATGTCCCGGATTAGATCTTTGCATTGTTCTGAGTCATGCCCGACATCTTGATGATACTTGCAATACTTGCTTTGGTTTCTGTTTTCTCTGGGTCCCCTGATCGGGGGTGGGGTCCTAGCTATGCCCTTTCTTTGCATGATTACAAGGACTTGTTCATGAGGCCTGTTCAGCGGAATGAAGACTCTGTCCTGCAGAGCTCCCTTCTTCCCAAGCCGATCAGAGATGGGCGCAGTTACCCGATCCCAAACTGACTTTCTTTTCTTATCCGATCTATCCTCAGGCTTACTTCTCTTGTTCTCACCTTTTTCCATCTCTCTTTTGAGTCTATTCGCTTATTCTCTCTGTCAATATTTGTACGCAACATCCAGGCATTCTTCCACCGTGTGAGGGAGCTTGCTGTTAAGCTTTGCATGCAGCCGTCCCTCTCACAGACCTGCCACAAAAGAGGTGACCAGGAACCTATCATCGGCGTCCTGCACTTGTGCGGCCTCTTCATTGAAACGCTTTATGATGCGTAGTATGGACTCATCGTGTTTTTGTTTTAACGTCAACAAATGAGTTTGATTTCATTGGAATGGTCGCGCAGCAATGAAGGCATGAACGAATTTTCTGGTCAAAGTTACAAAATCTGAGATTGATCTAGGAGGAATCTTGTTGAACCATTCTCTGGCCCTTCCAGTTAGGAGTGCGGGGAAGGCTTTGCACTTCATCTCGTCTGATGCGTTGTACAAGTTCATGCGTGAGATGAACTGATGCATGTGATCATAAAGGTCCTTGGATCATCATATGCATTGATTTTAGGAATCTTGAACCCCGCTGGATGAGGATAGTTATCTATATGTTCAGTGAAAGGTGACGCACAGATCAGATAGTTGTCTGATCGTCTTCCGAGCAGAGTGTCCAGTTCGGCCTTAGCCGTATCATTCGGGAAACGCGTTGCTCTGTACTCTATGTGGGTGCTTGATTCCATGATCTCTGGTTTAAAGGGGGCCTGTTGCTGGAGATGTCTCTGGCTTCTCTGGAGGATCCCTCCGCTTAAGGGTCTCGTCCAGAATAATCTTAATGGTGGTATTATCTAGATTTTTCAGGGCATCAACCAACGCCTGATTGGTTGGGTCCTGGAGGACTGGATCTAGTTGATCTTCATCCGCCCTTTTCTGGGCTGCTGCATCTTGAGTATCTCCCGGTGTGGCTGAAGTTCCTCCCTGTTGACTCGCATCTGCGTTTTTCTTGGTAGTGTTCTTTGGTGGTGCCATGACGCTTGCAGGGGTTCTAGTTCTTTAGATCAATTATCAGTAGAAGGCCCTCCTTCTAGCGCCAATTGACGATGCTGGAAACCGTCTGTTAATTAATATGGGTCAATCTCCTATATGACAATGATCGAAAACTCTAGAAACCCTAATTTATGCAAAAGAGGGACGAGTTGTTTTTTTATTCAGACTGAGCTCTCACAATATTTATGAGAGTTGCCTACGTATCAAATAGTTGAATTGGAATCAAGTCATTCGTAGTTCCTTATGGTTGTTTATATAGGCGATGTCTCGCCCCTATTACTTGTTGAGTAAGTATTATAATTAATGATTATTCCCTAAGGATATATACGACTTAATCCCTAAAATCAGAGATAATTATGGAGGTATTTAATACCAAGATTGGAGTCTTTATGACCGAGGATTATTTCTGTATGTAATTATCCCTCACGCGGAATAACAGCGGAGCTGTACGGAGCGTCCCACGCTCAGCCCCCAGAAATAATATGGACGAACTGGGCAACTCCTCTTCACCAGACCTTGACCGTTCTGTGGTGCCTGGAGGAAGAGCTTAGACGATCTGCCCTCTGTTCGGACTTTGGGGCCCTTGGGGCCCTTGGCCCATAATGCCCTAAGTTTAGGGAGTGGTTGTTTATTAGGCACCCCTTAAGGTGACACGTGGCGTAACTCGCGTCAGGTATCATCAGTGTTAATGAATGGTGACACTGCAACTGTTGTAAGCAACATGAGTGTGTTATCTGAAGTCAAGAACCTGACGAGCCAAAGCTTCTCTGAATTAGAGAAGTGGACTATATTCTTACAACTTGATTCGGTAGAATTCATGAGAACAAGTTGTGGCAGTTTCCCATTCATCTTATTGTTTAAGATGATAATGCGTTTTCGTATGCAATATTCAACGAGAGGTTTCCTACCCAACCCCTCCCGAAATACTTCTCATAATCTTCGGATATAGAGAAAATGGGATAAAAATTCTCTTTCGGAGAGAGAAAGTTAGGTTATTTATGGTCAATGAAAGCCGAATCTTGGATTTGAGCATAGAAAGCGGTATAGTGCATCCTCAAGTATCTTCGGTGAACGAGGAGTAATATGCTTATATATTCGGGTGCAAACCTGAGTATTGTTGACAACACTGATTCTTATTTTAAGTCAGATTATGGATGATCGTAAGTCGATCTCAGGCTCAGTGTTTACTTATAGTGATGGAGCTATAGTCTAAAGCAATCCAAAGATCGCCAATTTGACTCGTTAGTCGAATACATAGCGAGTTTCGGAGCGAGCTTAAGAGGCGGTGTGGCTTGAGAAGTTCTTTGTTGGACCGGGAAGGGATTCCGTGTCTCGATGAGCCGATACCATTTTATTGTGAAAATAGTTAAGAGGTAGCTCATGCAAATGATCTTCGCAAATCACAAGAGGTTAAAAGCATACTAAGAGAGAGTACCACCGGATCAGACATAACGTGCAGAGAGGCGACGTTTTGGTCCTAAAAGATCGCCTCCAGCCGACAACCTAGCTGATCAGTTTACCAAGTCGTATGGCATCTAATGTCACTGATAAGCGCTTGGCGGGTATAAAATTAGGAGATATGTCTCATCTACTTTAGAGTAAGTGGGAGAATGTTGTGATTAAATAGAATAAGGGTGTGGTGCTCTAAAAACAATCATTTCTTGTCTTTACGGGCAGGTGGGATATTGTAAGATGTAGTGCCCGAAAGATAATTGTTGCTTGTCCTTACAGGCAAGTGGAGATTGTTGGGAGTAGCGCCCGGAAGAAAATTTATGTAAATGTTTTTATAATTAATAAATGACAGATTTATTCTCATATTATTATTTGCTTTGTGCTTATAAGAAATACACTACTGAAAACCCCAAGTTGTATCATATGTAGCAACATAACTTAGTGTATGTCACACGTGAGGATTAAGTTTATGATGATACACTTGAACTGTTAGTCCGTGGTGAAATTAATCAAAGTGTGAGGTCTATTGATTAAACCACTACTAATGCGCCTAGAACACTTTTAGGTGTGACCGTCTTATCCGGACCGTCGATATTGGTTATCTAAGTGGGGCATTTACATATGATGTAGTCATATAGATTCGGGCCGATTTAGTACGAATTTCTCATATAATTCCGTGATTGAGAAAAATCTTATTAAATCACAAGATAATCATATATGGATTAACCTTAATCCTGAAGTGATTGCATACTCCTACTTGTTTCAAGATTGGGTTTGATGTGTTCGTTAAGGATTGCTAAGAGGCGCGGTCCGAATCACTTTCACGTTGGCACTATTCTGGAATGAGTGATCGAGGAGTGTGTGTCTCACAGATATGGAATCCATTCCTTCCTGCGGGAAGTAGAAAGACAATCCCCTTATTTGTTGATCCTAGAAAATGATCGATCGGCCGAGTTCATATTGGTTATGAACTAATTGATCACTAGTGGGTTGATGGTAAATAAGGATAAGATGTAATGAAGAAGGTTTACGGAAATAATCCTTCTTCGTTACGGATAGTTTATGAAGAGTTAGTCTGTATGTAATGATTATATCAATGGACACTTATTCTCGACTTTCTGAGAATAAGTTATATCTATAATCGATAGAGTTCAGTTTCGGATTAATGGTGACGTAATTCCGGAATTAATAAGTTGAGTAGAAATGTTCTGTTCGATGAATATTTTATTCAATTTAATGTAGCTACGGTTATAGGTCCATGGTCCCCAGGTTGGCTCGTAACACGCGAGTGTTTTCTCATTTTGTGGAACCTCGAGAATAAATTAAATAGTTGGTCAATTTAATGAATATGCGAATATTATTTATTTGGTAAATAATATGTAATATAGAAAAGACATTTTCTATTATCACAAATGGCATAAAAATGGCGCCATATTTTTTTGCTTTTGGGAAAAGAAATTTTCTGCTAATTAATTGTAATGTGGATAATAAATTTATTTATGTGTTAAATAATTATACATAAGAAATCAGTTTTTTTATTGGTTAAATGGGAAATTTGTTTTCCTATTGGATAAATTTTTATGTGTTAGGTTTTTATTTTCCTTAAAGGAAAAGATAAATATGTGTGTATAAGATAAACTCTCAAACTATTTGGTTATTAGCCTATATAAAGAGAGTTTCTCCCAACACAAAAGACACGAAAAACCAACCCATTTATGAAAGAAAAAACAGACCAGTTTTTTAGGAAAAACAGAGAAATTTTTTTTCCGGTCTTAGCCATTGGGAAGAAGAAAAACTTGGAGTTTTTCTTATGCATATTCGAGGAGGTTTTACTACGAGAATCGACGTCCACCAATCGTCGCTTGGAGATACAATCCGGAAGATTACGGCGTCTCTTCGGTTCGGTAATTCTTCAACCTCCTTGTAGTTATATTAATTAATCATGTGAATTAAATCGTGGTAAAATCGCATGCGTATTTAATTTGTAGCTTCTGCAGTGCATGATTGAGCGTCTCGATCGGTGCTATGAATCAGATCTGACGATCCAATTATAGATCTGATTTGGATTCGGGTTTCTGTATATCCAGCAGTCATATCACATGAATATGAAGCAAACATAATAATACATAAGTTTCTCTCACTCACAACACTCTAGTAGTCTTACTAGTTGACTCAACCATATAAGACATTCGATACACATTAATCCAAGGACACTTTTTTGGGTGAGAATGCATGGAGACATATTCAAAACCTCATATAGAAAATGATCGCATGTAATTCTTTTCTACTCACGAAATACTTGAAAGAGTACTAGATCAATTGCAGTATACTAAGGGCGAGTCAAGGTCGATCCCACAGAGACGATGCAACACATAAAATAGTTCAAAAATCTAATTTAGAACACAAACAGTTGTCCGTACGCCAACATAATGAATGAAAAGAAATTGGTTTCTCCCTATCACCGATCTTCTAACTTGGTGTAACTAATCGTTATGTCTACTTTTCCCCGTAATTCCCTGATTCAACCAGAACACGTGTTTCTAATTCAGTTTTAGCTACGGGTGCAATCTCCTAACATTATCCATTTCCATTGAAAGGATAGTAGACGTCAATGTGCAGTTAACCTCATTCGTTGGTTGTATTAACCCACACACAATAAGTTCTAGAAAGTGCCAGCTCAAGAACGATAACCTCTCTAAGCAGCTATCGTGGATTGACTAGAACGTTCCTAGGGATTGATCTAGACTATGTCCTAACGAACACTTCACTTTATCATACTTCATGTTAATTTACGATGTACAATAACTAGATTGGCCAAATCTAACATACTATTAATTAAACATGTCGATCATTGTAGCTGACGCTGAATCTCCGGATTTAGGGTTACCTTAGGTGCCTCACAATTTCGATAAAGACCGTCGCAGCTGTGGGAGCAGCGGTTCTTACTTTTGGAATATCATCGTTCTGTTCTGATTAATCTGGTGAATTACGGTTCATTTAAACAAGCAGATTAATTACATCGCATAAATCTAAGCTAATCTATCATGACAAATCATAAAGGAGCATTCAAAGGTTCATACCTTTATCGATGGCGTATCTAGCTTGATCAACTCAAACTAGTTGATGGATTGGATAAGAAAACCAAAAGAAAGAACTCAAAATATACACAATAACACTTTATTTTGTAAGACAATATGATAAGTGTAATATTGTATGTGGCATATGTTATAATGGACTGGCACAGCCTTTATATAAAGCTGTAAACTGACTTAGTAATCCTAACCCTAACCGACTTGATACATAACACGATAGCTTCAATTTCAAGTCCTCCAATTTTTGCAGCTGCGGCTAGGGATTCTGCTACAGCGAGACTTACTTCAGCTTCTCTAGGCTCAGTAGACTCTTCATAGACTTCCTTAACTTCAGCGTAATGATTTCTTTTAACTCAGATCCACTCTTCTTCAACTCCAGAATATGGTATACCTGAAAAGTACGCAAAACGAGACACACCAGTACCATATTCATGGGATAAAATTTATAGATGCGGAATTAAAAAAAAACCTGACACTAAGCAATTGAAACGTATTTCATACAATAATCAAACTATCACTCCTTAAACAAGCATAATTCGGGGCAAAAACAGGTATAGTTTATAGTACTAATTTCAATGTGATCAGCACGATATCTAGAAAGTGTGCAATATTACACGAATTCACAATAGTATCTGAAACGTGTGGAGGTGTAATAGTTCTATGCTTGCGAAAAGGAAACGTGACTCGCCAACGATTAACATGTTTTAGCTTTTAGGCAAGTCCAGTACATATTTAAGTGGTTAATCTAACCACCTAAGTTCATTTCTCATACAAATGCTTCATAGGGACCACTAGACCTTAGACGACTCTACATTACACTACTTAGCACATTGCACAAAAATAGTAGAATCTAATCCAATACCTACAAGGCTAAGGAATAAGGCTTCTAGTGATCCCAAGTATCTTACCGCGGAGGGTCTCCACAAGGTGCTGAGCCGAACACTCTAGAAACCAAACGCCTATCTTCGTAATTTTACAAGTATGATATTGAACTCGTGTCCACATCATGTAAGGCAAAACGTAGAGTGTTCCAATGCTACCACGAGACACGGTGCGGAGCCAAAGCCACTAGAACACCTATACTTAGATTTACAACAAACCACATAAGGCTCTACGCTAAAGCATCCTTCAAAACGGGCCTAAAACATAAACTACACTTCTCGGCACTTTTGGCGCCCTCCAAGAACATTCAGTAACATCCTGTCCAAAACTGGAGACTTTGGCTTGTTAAGGGCTAATTTTTAGTGATTTTTATATATATTTTCTATATCAATCTCCCCTACATTCGTATGATTTTCATAGATTTCGAGATTTATATTGAAATATTGAGTAAATGATGTTTTTGATAGTTAAATATGAAAACGTAACGAATTATGTGCTTAAATTATGATTTTATATTATTTTGGAAATATGTTACACTTTGGTATGTTTTGATCCTTGTGTAGATACTCATTGATGATGGAAAAGATGATCCTAAAGAGCTAATTTCGAGATGAGAGAGGATCAATCAAAGATATGGAAGAATAAAAGAGATAAGGAAAGAAATCAATGAAGATAAAGATGGAAATATCAAGATTTCGACAGTGGACTGGCGTCCAAATAAGGCGGACGAGCGTCCAAGACTGAACGGGCGTTTGATAAAGTGAACTGGCATCCAGGGAGTCGAAACTAATACAGAGAGTTCAGACGCTGTCCAAACGAGCGTCCAGTCTCCGTCCAAGCATCCTGGACGGGCGTCCGGTTGGTTAAACGGGCGTCCGCCGCCGTTTTTGCTGAAACCGACTTAGGTTACTGTAGCAACCGCCTCTGTTTTCTATTTAAAGCACAGCAGCCCCAAACCCTAATTCCTTCCGAATTTCATACACATCAAACACAAGAGAGCAGCCGCATCTTGAGAGTTTGAAGGCCGGTCACCCGAGCCTTGTGCTCGGGTGAACCGAGGTTAGATTAGGAGTAGTTTAGATGCTTTTCGTTTTCGTTCTTGGATCCTTCAATGTATGAGACTATGTGAGTTCTTCTTGATTTATTCAATTCAGTTTTTCTTCATGAGTTTAGTTCTTTTTGTATCTTTTCTATGTGTTTATGATGCCATGAGAATAGATTGGAAGATTTGTTTTCTATTGATGTTGATAATACGGAAGTTGCATAAACGTTAGATCACCATAGAAAGATAGGATTTTTAATCGTTAATGATGACAAGTTAATCGATTAATTATCTAGGTTGTTAGATTCTAAAATACGAGAGTTAACCTGAATCTACACCGAGTGTTGTATGGAAATCAGTTTCAACTTACGAGAGAGTAGAGATTGATAAATTGGATTTACTAAGGAATTAGGAATCCGTAGTTTGAGAATAAATTCACTAAGGAATTAGGGGTTTATGTCTCGTGAAAAGGTGAAACCACAAATCGAATTAGAATCATGAATTGAACTAGGATTGAGATCACATAGGTTTGTATATTGGTTGTTTGATCCCATGTCTTTAGGTTAGATTGTTTTATTTTGTTTCCTAGGTTAGATTTAGTTTCATTGTTCTTTACGCTTTTATGTTTTTCCTTTCGTATTATGAGTAACAATTGGTAGGAATTAATTAGATTAGATTCAACATCTCAATTCCCTGTGGATCGACCCTGTACTTACCCTACTATGCTATCAACTACCCGATATTTGGTCGGTTAGGAGTTAGTTTGCATGTTAAGTATAGGTTTATAAATTTTCTTTTGTTTTTATGATGCAAAATCCTCCCAACAAAAGTGCAACTACCCGGTATTCGGCCGGTTAGGAGGTAGTTTTGCATGGTAGTATAGGTTTTATAAATTTTCTTTTGTTTTAATGATGCAAAATCTCCCCAACAAAAGTGGCGCCGTTGCCGGGGAATAGGTGTCATGTTGAATCTAGTCTTGTTAGTTCTCGATTTTGTTACGTTTATTTTTCGTTTTTAATAAAAGTAGCGTATACCAAGTTGAGAGTTTTTATTTTGCCGTGTTTCGATGACCGTTAGGTTGAGAATGTGCAAAAGTTTTTTACTCAATCTGTTTTACGTGAAGTTTGTGTTTAGTTGTTACCTAGTCTAACCCCTGTGCTAAAATTTATCTGTGGCTGTTGTCTGTGCTCTATGTTGTGTTTATAAGATTTAGGGTTTGCTTGTGTTTATCCCGCATACCGTGCAAATTCGTTGTTTGGACGAGCGTTCGTGTAAGTGAACGCCCGTCCGTTCATAATCCGCAGTGAACGCACGTCGGTATGTTGGACGTTCGTCCGTCCCAAAACATATCAACTCTGCTCTGGTTTCAAGAATCAGACGGGCGTCTGACTCACTGAACGCCCGTCCGACCTGTTTTTATTGCAAACGAGCGTCTGAACTATTGAACGCTCGTCCGGCAGTCCAGGTTCCTGAATTTTTCTTAATTTAATTTTTAATGCTTTATTTAATTTGGATTGTTTTCATTAGAGCTTCTGTGGCTACTTGATTTTTACATAGATGTCCTGAACTTATATGTTTGTACCTTTCCATCTATGAATCCATGTTAAATAACTGATTAATTTTTATATGCATGATTCATCTATGCAAGTTATAGTCACTGTCGGTTCTCGTATGCTATAACTGTTCTTATTATTATTTAGTAGCTAATGTCGGTTTCCGTATGCTACATATCGTTATGATGAATCTTGTGAGCTTTGAGACTTATGTGCTTTCTTGTTATTTTTGTAACTCATATGGGTAGCTACTGTCGGTTTCCGTATGCTACGTCCTTTTCCATATGAGTTATATCTGTTTAGTATAGCTAACTGTTGGTTTCCATAATGCTATCACCTTTGATGAGTCTTAAGGCGCGTCTACACTGCATGTAATGAACAGCACTGTCGTTTATCGTAACCTGTCATTATTTGGCAGACGTTTATTATATACATGTCGTGTTACTAATTAGTGGGCTAGTTTTCTTTCTTTTATTTTCTTTTATTTTTGCATATCATTTAGTTGCATGTCATCTAGTTGCATTGTTTTTCTATTTTTCTTTTATTTTTCTTGAGCATAGTTAACTGTCGGTTTCCGTAATACTACCTCGTTTTTTTTCTGATTCTGCACGGGCCGTAGTCACTGTAGGGTTGTCCTCTCAACTTGCTCAGCCTGAGCCTGTCAGAATTTATTTTTTTATTTATTTTATTTTTAGGATTGCATATCATTAGATTGCATTGTAGTATATTTTCATATAGTTGCACCTAGCCTACGACTTTGTAGTATTTCATGTATAGTATTCATTCTTTAGTTGAGCTTAAGTTGAAAAATCTCTATGATCCTTTTCTTCATGTGCTTTATATATGTAATCTTTTCTTTTTCCCCGTGGACTCTTTTTGCACTAATCAAGTCTGCAGGATACTTTATATAGCTATTGTGCACTTTAAAGATGTATTCAGTTGTCCTGTGATGCTCCACGGTCTACTGAGCTATGCAAGAAATCCTGGTTCTTGTTGGTTCCTCCGTAATTGCCGCATCCAATCGGCTAAGTTCTCTAATTTATTATTTACGTATAACTTGAGGACAAGTTGCAATCTAAGTGTGGGGGAAGGGATAGATGATTTATGTGTCTACTTTCGTTTGCTCATATTTTTAGTATTTCTATGAAAAGTGCTTAATTTTCAAATTTTTTGTTATGTCCCGAGTAGACAAAGGCATATCTTTGCTTGAGTTTATATCATTTTTGCTATATTCTGTATATTTAGTAATTTTAGTTGTTTCACCCGACACTCTTTTTCACATGCCATAGTAAATGATGAGCTAAATGTAGAAAGCCTACCCCATTTTAGTTGGAGATTTTTGATTATTATAGCATGTTTCTTTGCTTATGTACAATTCTTGAAAAGTTTAGTAGTTTGTATTTTAGGATTAAAGTATGACATACCGTGAATATCCGTAAGTTTGAATGTGATAAGTGAAACGTGATTAAGTCTTTGCAATAGTAATAAATTGTTTACTTGAGGTGTTATGCTCGGTGGTCCGTGCTACTAGAAAATAATCTTTTCCATCGCCAAACCGTAAATCTCTAAGT
This sequence comes from Gentiana straminea, assembly GCA_036785695.1. Lineage (NCBI taxonomy): Eukaryota > Viridiplantae > Streptophyta > Magnoliopsida > Gentianales > Gentianaceae > Gentiana > Gentiana straminea. The sequence goes on from JAVUPR010000320.1 coordinate 154,057, forward strand.
AAACATAATTGTAATTGTGTGTGTCGGAAGTCGGTTTATGATTTGGGTGAGGTAGGGTGTACCACGTATGTCCTATTCCACTATGATGACCAAAAGCTCACGACAGTCAATTTATATCTGCCTTATGATTGGAGTAAGGTAGGGGATTATCTCGAAATGTCCTATTCTGCTATGAGGGCAAAAGCTTATTCTGATGTGTGTTAGAAAAGTGTGAAAAAAGTGAAAATATTGGAATATATTATTATGAATAAGTAACGACTTAGTTATCGTCGACCTTATCCCCAGTATAAACTGAAGGATATGTTGTAGGGATTATCCTCTGAGTTTGTCAGAAATCTTTTAGATATTCTCTACTATTTCTTTTTGGGATATGTATGTTTTGTAAAGTGCCTGTTATAGTTTTTTGAATATTTCTAACTTAGGTGGGAAACCGGGCTAGTTTTGGTTTGAATAACTTTCAAATTGTGGAACTTAGTGGAAGTTTATTATGGCTATGCACACACTACACGGGTGAACTTCTAAGTTATTGAATATACTTTATATTTGTATAGATGTTTATTTGTCTCGAGCTTGATCTTTGTTTTGTTTTGCTCGAGGACGAGCAAAAAGATAAGTGTGGGGGTGTTGTTAAGGGCTAATTTTTAGTGATTTTTGTATATATTTTCTATATCAATTTCCCCTACATTCGTATGATTTTCATAGATTTCGAGCTTTATATTGAAATATTGAGTAAATGATGTTTTTGATAGTTAAATATGAAAACGTAACGAATTATGTGCTTAAATTATGATTTTATATTATTTTGGAAATATGTTACACTTTGGTATGTTTTGATCCTTGTGTAGATACTCATTGATGATGGAAAAGATGATCCTAAAGAGCTAATTTCGAGATAAGAGAGGATCAATCAAAGATATGGAAGAATAAAAGAGATAAGGAAAGAAATCAATGAAGATAAAGATGGAAATATCAAGATTTCGAAGATTGATCGGCGTCCAAATAAGGCGGACGAGCGTCCAAGACCGAACGGGCGTTTGATAAAGTGAACTCGGCATCCAGGGAGTCGAAACTAATACGAGAGTTCGTACGCCGTCCAAACGAGCGTCCGCCTCCGTCCAAGCATCCCGGACGGGCGTCCGGTTGGTTAAACGGGCGTCCGCCGCCGTTTTTGCTGAAACCGACTTAGGTTACTGTAGCAACCGCCTCTGTTTTCTATTTAAAGCACAGCAGCCCCAAACCCTAATTCCTTCCGAATTTCATACACATCAAACACAAGAGAGCAGCCGCATCTTGAGAGTTTGAAGGCCGGTCACCCGAGCCTTGTGCTCGGGTGAACCGAGGTTAGATTAGGAGTAGTTTAGATGCTTTTCGTTTTCGTTCTTGGATCCTTCAATGTATGAGACTATGTGAGTTCTTCTTGATTTATTCAATTCAGTTTTTCTTCATGAGTTTAGTTCTTTTTGTATCTTTTCTATGTGTTTATGATGCCATGAGAATAGATTGGAAGATTTGTTTTCTATTGATGTTGATAATACGGAAGTTGCATAAACGTTAGATCACCATAGAAAGATAGGATTTTTAATCGTTAATGATGACAAGTTAATCGATTAATTATCTAGGTTGTTAGATTCTAAAATACGAGAGTTAACCTGAATCTACACCGAGTGTTGTATGGAAATCAGTTTCAACTTACGAGAGAGTAGAGATTGATAAATTGGATTTACTAAGGAATTAGGAATCCGTAGTTTGAGAATAAATTCACTAAGGAATTAGGGGTTTATGTCTCGTGAAAAGGTGAAACCACAAATCGAATTAGAATCATGAATTGAACTAGGATTGAGATCATATAGGTTTGTATATTGGTTGTTTGATCCCATGTCTTTAGGTTAGATTGTTTTATTTTGTTTCCTAGGTTAGATTTAGTTTCATTGTTCTTTACGCTTTTATGTTTTTCCTTTCGTATTATGAGTAACAATTGGTAGGAATTAATTAGATTAGATTCAACATCCCAATTCCCTGTGGATCGACCCTGTACTTACCCTACTATGCTATCAACTACCCGATATTTGGTCGGTTAGGAGTTAGTTTGCATGTTAAGTATAGGTTTATAAATTTTCTTTTGTTTTAATGATGCAAAATCTCCCCAACATGGCTCCCGCCAATAGGTGACTGAGCTCTTTGTTCACCATTTGCACCCGGCAAACTGCTCTTGGCGCCCACCAAACTATCTTGGGCTTACTGTTCAGACTTGGCGCCTGCCAAATTGCTCTGGCAACCACCAACAGCCAATAGAGCTCTCTGCCCGCCATTGGTGCCCGCCAAAAACCCCTAGATCTGTGAATGAAGATGGAAAAAATACAAAAAATGAAAACCCATTTGACACTTAATTCATTGATTTATAACACTTTTCTACAGAATATAAACAAGATTCAAGACTATTAACATCTATAAATTCGATTTGAAAACCCCTTTACCTCAAATCTTTGACCAAAAGATGAAACCTAACAAGAAGCTCTAAGAACACCTAGAACACTTGAAGTAAACTTCAAGATAGAATGCAACTAAAAATCTTTGAACCTAAAACGTAGATTTGATGTTACCACAACCATCAAACAGCTTGAATTCAAGAATGGGACCAAGAAACCTTGTAGATTGGGAAAACAAATCTAGATCTAAAAACAAATTGAAGATTCTTACCTTGAAATGGAAGGAAACTTATTCTTCCTTGTTCTCCTTCTATTTCTTGAGGTGAAAGATCATAAAATCCAAGGATGATTGTTAGCAAAACTTGAGTTTCTTCCTCAAGTTTCTCTCTTTTCCTCTCAACTTTTCTCCTCTCTTTTTCTTGTGAAACATGCAAATGAAAGAATGCAAGAGGTGGGACTTAAGTTATTGGGGTTTTAGGGAAATTTTCATTTCCCTTAATACCCTTCCGGAAACCCAACCCCTTTATTCTTTATTTTAAAAAGGAATAAAGAATTAAAATATAGCGTAAAACCCCGAAATGATTTTTATGCCCTTTCGTGAAGACATGGGGTGTCACATTACCCCTTTTGCATGTTTGTAAATGTTTCCCTTCCCGGGATGATTTGCAAGAAGATCAAGAGTTCTACGACGAGGATGACGTTCGAGATATGTTATTCTTGGAAGTTATTGTCATGCTTTTATCTTGGCTTTTGTATCACGATGACCTTGTATTTTCCTTTCTAAGACATGTTGATCTTTGTTTTGGTTTGAATTTTTTTTTAGGTGTAATGTTTTACCCCTTTTGCATGTTTGTAAATGTTTCCCTTCCCGGGAAGATTTGCAAGAAGATCAAGAGTTTTATGACGAGGATGACGTTCGAGATATGTTATTCTTGGAAATTTATTATCACATTTTTATCTTCGCTTTTGTATCACGATGACCTTGTATTTTCTTATCTACGACATGTTGAACTTTGTTTTGGTTTGAATTTTTTTGGTTGAATTTTGTTTTGGTTTTGGTTTGAATTTGAAGCATATGTTGTAATGTACGTTCCTATGGCTTGTAAGACCTTTTCGTATCTTGTCGGATTTGAATTATCATTGTTGTAAGAAATTTTTTCTACCATTATTCGATGGCTTTGTAACTCGTTTTAGATATTTGTATGTTTTACCCAAGTCTTTTTATTTTCGCGTTGCTTTTATTTGAAACGGTGGCGTAAAAACTTACGTATAATGTTAGATTTATTTAATGTTATACTTGCCGTACGTTGTTTTCCGGATAAAGACTCGATATCCTGAAACGGGGCATTACAATTATGTAATAAAATTTTTATTTTAGTCTCCTTCCCTACTAAAAAAAATTGAATGGAAAAGGTTTACGAAGTTGGGTCATTCTTATTAGTCAACTAAAGAACTTGTCGTAAATAAAACAATAATAAAATATAGAAATACAGAGTTGTATCAATTACATTCACTTTGTATTAAAATCACTTGTAGTTTGAAGTCCTTAAGCTACCGAACTCATGTATTTTAATTTTGACGTTAAACTATTACGAGCTTCGGTCATATAGATCTGGGGCTCAGAAGCTTGAAGTCCTCCACTATATATACATATGAATTCCTGCCGAATTTCAAGTAATAATTATAGAATCCGCGGCAAAGGAAAGGAAGAAAGGAAATTAACAATGTGTAAAGATGCCTGTTGCTTCTTCTTCGTGGCATTCTTCTTAATTATTACCTTATTTGCTGGTGGTAAGATTTTAATGTGTACTTTTTCAATATTTATGTTTAACGCTGATTTAGGTGTACTAACACATACCAGGGTTTTATGGTCGTCCATGATCATAAATAAGGATGATTATTTCATCATTTTCAACCGATGAAAAAAAAAAATTAAAATGGTATCTTTTCTTCAAAAACCGTAATGTTCATCTTTCTGAGGCAGGTAGGGAAGCTAGCATGGGGTCGTCGTGGGAGTCGGAGGCAGCACTTCCGACAGTATCATCATCAGCAACAACGTCGACTACTGAATTGCGTAATCACAACCACTTGAAGAAGTTGCAAAGCATTTCCATTCCTACTATTCCTACTCCTGTCTCTGACTGTGCACCAGTGGATTGCTTTAGTCCTCTCATATGTGGTTCCGGTTGTAACAGTTGCTACGATATTAAAAATGGGAAAGGCTATTGCGCATGGCATCAGTACTGATATGACTTGAATCGATCCATCCATGGCTGCATATATACTCTTAAATAACTCAGCCATTTAGTTCTTTGCCGCAGAAGTGATATAGCATGCTTGCTTTTTACATGTTTCCTCCATCTTTGTAATATATATATATATATATATATATATATATATATATATATATATATATATATATATGTGTGTGTGTGTGTGTGTGTGTGTGTGTACCAGCGTTTTAACAACAACGCTTATGTCCTACTATATACGTTTTTCTCCTTTTTGAAATCTAAGAAGCGTTCAGTCGCTACATTAATACATGCTTATCTTATATTCATGCACTACATTAAGCATTTTATATTTTAGACATTCATGCATTAATACTAGCTTATCTTATGATTTTTCTAGATTAATATTCAGTGCAAGTTATATATATTTTTAACATATTTCAAATTATTCAACATCCCCTTAACATGAAATTTCTTCGTGCACATCAAGTCTGGTCTTCAATCTTCAAAAAATTTCAAACTCTAACGTATTCTAAATGGACTACATGACCAGAATAATATGGGAAACTAGAGGTGTGTCCAGATTTTCCCAATCCCTACAAACCTGTTGATAAGTTGAAGCAGACAATAGTGCCCAAGCAAGTTGTGGCATATCTAAAGTCAATCACACCTGCTGAGATTCAAGAGACGAGAAATAAAGGATGATATTTCAAATCCAATGAGAAATGTTTCCTTGGCCACTAATGGAAAATGAAGCAGATTAACTTAATTTTGGCTGATAGGGAAGAAATTGTAAGATTTTAACAAGAAATAAATTGAAAATAATATCAATAATAAAATTCATAGAATCATTAGAATGAGTATCGGATTACAAATTTAAGGAATGTTTAACGGCTAGGTTGGGGAAAACTGACAACCATTTGTCAATCTCACATGTTATTGTTAGTTATGTTTACTAAATGGTAACTAACAATATACTTGAATAATAAAACAGACGCGTTCGAGATCAAAACCGATGAGCATCAACAAAAAACATTTGAGGAAACCAAAAGTGAACCCAACATAGGCGAGGATCATACGAGACAGAAGCACAACTAAATTCTAACACTCCCCCTTCAAACTGATTAATGAATATCATACATTCCAAGCTTGTCAGAGATTTTCTTTAAAGTTGTGCCTGAAAGGCAATTACTAAGAACATCAGCACTCAAAATCTTTAAATTTGATCTTGATTAGAAACACATAGAGTGCGAATCAAGCCACACTCAATTTTTTCTTTGATGAAGTGCCGGTCAAATTCAAAGTGCTTTGTCCTATCATGCGGAACTTAATAATGAGGAATGTTGATGATAGATTTATTGTCACAATACAGCTTCAGAGGAGAGATTCACCTGAACTTCAGGACTTTGAGGATGATTTTGACCCATAAGAGTTCACAAACACCCAAAGCCATATATTTAAACTCTACGTATGCACTTGACCTAGCCACCGAACTCCGTTTTCTACTTCTCTAGATGATATTTCCTCCCAGATAAACATAGTATCTAGATGTGGATCTTATGTCTTCAATAGCCACGGCATAATCATCATCGGTTTAGACTTTCACACTAACATTTCCTCTTTTGAACGTAATTCTTTTGCCGGGACATCCCTCGAGGAAATATAGAATCTTGTGAGCAGCTTCAAGCTGAATTTTATTAGTATTTTGCATAAACCTGCTCACCATATTTACAACATAGGCAATTACAGGTCTTGTGTTATTGAGGTAATCAACCTTCCAACTTTATTTCTGTAGGAAGTCTAGTCAACTGATTTATCATCATAGTCATCTGAAATCCATGATTTTTTTCAATACGACTAGCAACTAGTTTGCACCCCAGTCTTCTTGAGTACGCAAACGGATCTAATACATACCTCTCGTTGTGAGATAAAGATCTTTTCTTTTGAGTGTGCAACCCTAATTCCAAGGAAGTACTTCAAATTTCCTAGGGACTTTATGCCAAATTCATTGAACATGCATTTAAGCATCCTCTGAATCACATGAGTATCATTTCGAGTAACAATGATATCATCAACTTATTTCCAACAAGTCATGATCTTCCAACGGTCCCGAACATCAACTCTTAGGAAGAATCCATTTGCTGCCGGAACTTAACGCTTCAAAAACTTAATCATGGCTTGTTCATGTTTATATAAAGTTATTACATCAAGAAATAACAAGCAAAACTCAAACCGGAGCTTAAAACACTTAAAACATCCAAACATAGGGTTTGGCGTGCGCTGAAGCTCTTCGGCGCGCGCTGAAACACGTTGATCCTTAACAGCATTCTGTATCAGTTTTGGTGCGCACTGAATTCCCTTAGCAAACGCTAAAACTGCATCAGTGTTTCGCTTGCTTTTTTTTTTTCCACTTTGGCACGCGCTAAAGCCTTTCGGTGTCCGCTAAAACTCTTTTAACATTCTGCCACCATTCTGTTTACCTTTGGCGAGCGCTGAAACCTGTTGGACGCACGACAAAAGGCCAAATCAACCCTAAACATGAATTTCATGCATTTTACGATTTCCAACCCAAAGCACAACTTTGATAGCAATTAAACATAAAAAAAAAGCAAAAAACGAGTTCTCATCATACCAAAGCAAATTGTACTTCAAACATCTAAAACATGGATTCTAACATCAAAATCAATCAATAAACTCATCATAAACATCCTAAAACTAGAATCATTCGATATGAAAATTGTCATACTTGATTTAAAAGCAATCCAAAGCAAAACTTCAAAGCAAACTGTTGATTTCTTGGTTCAATATGAAAACTGTCATCCATCTCGAAACACGCCAGGGAGGGAGACAACTAATAAATTACATAAAAAGTTTATAAAAAAAATCAATCGGAAGAGGTACCTATCCACTGGATTTCTTCGTCTTAATTTCGGTAAATAATCTTTGTTTTGATATGACTTGTTCAACGGTATCTGATACAAAAGTCTTTAGCGATACCTCTTTTGCCTCGAATCTTTAAATTGAAAGTAATTGTATTCATTTTTCTTGCAAAACCATTGGAAAAATAGAATAATGATATGTGCACTACACTCTTGTGTAGTGCACAAACCACTACACAAGTGGTAGCCATGGATTAAAGTGATGAATTATTTTTTGTGATGGGTCCCAACAGAATATGTGGTGTTGATTGTGTTGTGTAAGATGTTGTACTTGAAATTGTAGTGGGTGTATCACTACTGGGAAAAATAAGAGAGTTTGCCAAAAATTCTAAAAATTCGGGTATAGGGGTGGCTAGTGGAATCGATTTTGAGATAGAGGTTAAATTTTGTCATATTTTGTCTTTTGAATTTCTAGGTAAACTTTTACAAAAATACGTATTTTTTTGTTAGTGGGCCAGCCGCCCCAAATCTACGCAAGTTGGCGACGTCCTAGTTATATCATTTAATTTTAGGTGTGTTCAAAAATTTCACAAAGAATAAATTTAAAGAAAGTGATTAATAGTTTGACAATAACAATTAATGTAAAAAAAATACAGAAACCCTTTCATACAGGACAAGGAGATTTTTTTAATTAACCTAATATAAATATAGGTCAAGCAGGAAATGGTCAATATAATTCGTGTTTTAAAATTAATGTTTTAAAATAGGTATGTGTTGTGGTGTCCTTAAGGGCAATGGTATATTTCGTGTGGTTTCATTAAAGGTCCCCGTGTAAACCGGAGCTTAAAACACTTAAAACATCCAAACAGGGGGTTTGGCGCGCGCTGAAACACAAGCAGAACCTTAACAGCATCTGCTTCAGTTTTGGTGCGTGCTGAAGACCGGTGAACCCGAAAGACATTCCGGAGACCGTGAACCTTGTTAGCATTCTACTTCGTTATTGTCCAATAACACACGAAATAATACTAATTCCAAGAGAGAAAAATAAGAAATACCAAATACTCGACTCGTGAACCCGACGTATCGCAATCAACCCAAATGGTCCACATTTAATTGCCGAAACAAATATTTTTAGATCATTTATAATTGATAGAATGTTGATCCGTAGGATATACTATTTTTAGAGTCATCAAGGTTTTTTCTGAAAAACTGCTTAGAGTCGATTCAATATTCTTCATCAATTGCTTGTTCATAAGGGGATCCTTTTTCAACTCTTCCCGCTTTTCTCTTAAATTTCTGCCGAGTACAGTGAACTTCCTTCGTGATTAATTGTTCCACATTCGGCTTGTTTAAAAGATGTTGTAGTGGGAAACCAAAAGATTTGCTTGTATAGAATGTCGCATCTGCTGGCCATTTTCCATCATTGACAAGTATACACGTATACACTTCTTTTGAATAGTAACTTGATTAGCTATTCTAGAAATAATATACTGAGACTAGTTTAAGGCTTCTTTTCCATTAGGATGTGCATCAACTTGTGAAAAGTAAAATGACTTATTTAGATAAGTTATTAGTGTTGACATGTGTCACTTGTTTAGAGTGTATAAGTGTGTGTTGTGTTGTGTCTGTTAGGTGTAGTGTCCGAAAGACAATTCTTAGTCCTGTTCAAGATATTGCTGATGAATGCATGCATTATGTTGGTCTTAATAAGTGGATATGGTCTCCAACTTCCAATGGCAACTTCACTATTAAATCTGCTTATGGTATTCTCAGGAAAAGGAGACAGTCTCTTCATGATTTAAAAGAAATCTGGAAGGCCTACATACCTGGTAAGATATCTTTCTTTATATGGAGGCGAGAAATGGTTTACTTCCTTTTGCAAATCGCCTTCAAAAATTTGGCATACATGGGCCTTTTAAATGCTTATTTTGTAATAATGAAGAAACTATTGACCATGTCTTTTGGCACTCCACTAAAGCTCAACAAATATGGGGGCACTTTCAGACCTTATTTCATTGGGGGCACCATCATTGTGACAGTCTGCAGCAAGCCATGAGCATCTGGCTCCATCCTGATAACCAGGGTGCCTTGAATACTGTGTTACCTCTTATTCCTATTTTTATATGCTGGGAGCTTTGGAAAGCCAGGAACAAAACTCTTTATGAAGATGTGACAGTCACTGGGGCCACTATTATCTTTGCTATCCTTGACAATCTGAGGCTCTCTTGTTCTTCTCTTAAGTTGACTAGAAGATCAGTACATGACGATCTTCTTATCCAGCATGGCATAATCCATAGTTTTGTCTCCAAGCCAGTCTTACAGCATATACCGGTGAAGTGGCAGTTCCCTGAGTTTAATGGTTATAAAATGAATTCTGATGGCTCAGCTCTAGGTAATCCAGGCATTGCAGGAGGCGGTTTCATTATCGAAATCACCATGGGCATGTTCTTGTTCTTTGTTTATGAAGCTTATGGTGTCAATACAAACATGATGGCGAAATTCAAGCTCGCTTTCGGAATCCAAGCATTGTATCCAACTCAACCTCCGAATGTCCTTTTGGAAACGATTCTCAAATTCTAGTTAACATGGTTACGGGCACAACTCAAGCTCCTTGGAAATATGAACTTGAAATTGAACAAATCAAACATCTCATTGCGAGCATCACTACCGGACTTCAAGATATCTTCGGAGAGAAGCTAACTTCCCCTGCATTGCCTTGCAAAAAAGGCTAGTACTACTCAAAGCTCTTATATGTGTGCGGTGTCATCAACTTGAGGGAGACATTGGCTTTCTCATCAACCGGGATATCCTTCAACTACCCATTATCAGAACAAGAGCAAGATGATAAACCATGGCAATATCTATTTGGAAGCACCCTTCATTACTTTGAAGGGTGCAAACAGGTGGTATTTATCTTTGTACAATCATCCTTGCTGGTTTATCACTGTTTTTTTGCTTCTCTTTGCTCCTGGGAATCTCTACTTTTTGCAGGAATGGCTATTTTCATGCCCTCACTGTTGAGACTTCCTATCCTGGCATCCAAAACTGGGAAGCACCCTTCATTGATGTGAAGGGTGCAAACAGGTCATACCCCTATTTTCTTGTTCCTTGGTTGTATACACTGTTTTGGGTGCTACATCATCCTCAACATCTTTGCAGGAGTGATCACTTTGACATGAGGGAAAAAATCAGATGGATGTGGATTATTGCTTGGACCAGTTGCACCCTAGTTTGGAGGTCTTTGCGGGAAGAGATACTTGTTCAGTGGAGATTTTCCTTTATTCCTTCTTGCGATTGTAAATGTCATACACTCTTTAGATCTTTATTTTTCCAACACATGGGAGACCATACTCTTTCCTTAGCACCCGGATTTTCCCTCCCTGGGTTTGCCGGACTAAGGTTTTGAGGAGGTGGTGAACATGTGTTGATGACGTTATTTTTTTTTGGGAGCTTTGTCAGGAGATGACACTTGTAAAACTTCAGTTCTTTTAATAAAATTCTAAGTTTAAAAAAAAAAAAAAAAAAAAAAAAGACAATTATTTAATGCAAGAGGTGGGACTTAAGTTATTGGGGTTTCAGGGAAATTTTCATTTCCCTTAATACCCTTCCGGAAACCCAACCCCTTTATTCTTTATTTTAAAAAGGAATAAAGAATTAAAATATAGCGTAACACCCCGAAATGATTTTTATGCCCTTTCGTGAAGACATGGGGTGTCACATTACCCCTTTTGCATGTTTGTAAATGTTTCCCTTCCCGGGATGATTTGCAAGAAGATCAAGAGTTCTACGACGAGGATGACGTTCGAGATATGTTATTCTTGGAAGTTATTGTCATGCTTTTATCTTGGCTTTTGTATCACGATGACCTTGTATTTTCCTTTCTAAGACATGTTGATCTTTGTTTTGGTTTGAATTTTTTTTAGGTGTAATGTTTTACCCCTTTTGCATGTTTGTAAATGTTTCCCTTCCTGGGAATATTTGCAAGAAGATCAAAAGTTTTATGACGAGGATGACGTTCGAGATATGTTATTCTTGGAAATTTATTATCACATTTTTATCTTCGCTTTTGTATCACGATGACCTTGTATTTTCTTATCTACGACATGTTGAACTTTGTTTTGGTTTGAATTTTTTTTGGTTGAATTTTGTTTTGGTTTTGGTTTGAATTTGAAGCATATGTTGTAATGTACGTTCCTATGGCTTGTAAGACCTTTTCGTATCTTGTCGGATTTGAATTATCATTGTTGTAAGAAATTTTTTCTACCATTATTCAGATGGCTTTGTAACTCGTTTTTGATATTTGTATGTTTTACCCAAGTCTTTTTAGCTTTCGCGTTGCTTTTATTTGAAACGGTGGCGTAAAAACTTACGTATAATGTTAGATTTATTTAATGTTATACTTGCCGTACGTTGTTTTCCGGATAAAGACTCGATATCCTGAAACGGGGCATTACAATTATGTAATAAAATTTTTATTTTAGTCTCCTTCCCTACTAAAAAAAATTGAATGGAAAAGGTTTACGAAGTTGGGTCATTCTTATTAGTCAACTAAAGAACTTGTCGTAAATAAAACAATAATAAAATATAGAAATACAGAGTTGTATCAATTACATTCACTTTGTATTAAAATCACTTGTAGTTTGAAGTCCTTAAGCTACCGAACTCATGTATTTTAATTTTGACGTTAAACTATTACGAGCTTCGGTCATATAGATCTGGGGCTCAGAAGCTTGAAGTCCTCCACTATATATACATATGAATTCCTGCCGAATTTCAAGTAATAATTATAGAATCCGCGGCAAAGGAAAGGAAGAAAGGAAATTAACAATGTGTAAAGATGCCTGTTGCTTCTTCTTCGTGGCATTCTTCTTAATTATTACCTTATTTGCTGGTGGTAAGATTTTAATGTGTACTTTTTCAATATTTATGTTTAACGCTGATTTTAGGTGTACTAACACATACCAGGGTTTTATGGTCGTCCCTGATCATAAATAAGGATGATTATTTCATCATTTTCAACCGATGAAAAAGAAAATTAAAATGGTATCTTTTCTTCAAAAACCGTAATGTTCATCTTTCTGAGGCAGGTAGGGAAGCTAGCATGGGGTCGTCGTGGGAGTCGGAGGCAGCACTTCCGACAGTATCATCATCAGCAACAACGTCGACTACTGAATTGCGTAATCACAACCACTTGAAGAAGTTGCAAAGCATTTCCATTCCTACTATTCCTACTCCTGTCTCTGACTGTGCACCAGTGGATTGCTTTAGTCCTCTCATATGTGGTTCCGGTTGTAACAGTTGCTGGGATATTAAAAATGGGAAAGGCTATTGCGCATGGCATCAGTACTGATATGACTTGAATCGATCCATCCATGGCTGCATATATACTCTTAAATAACTCAGCCATTTAGTTCTTTGCCGCAGAAGTGATATAGCATGCTTGCTTTTTACATGTTTCCTCCATCTTTGTATATATATATATATATATATATATATATATATATATATATATATATATATATGTGTGTGTGTGTGTGTGTGTGTGTGTACCAGCGTTTTAACAACAACGCTTATGTCCTACTATATACGTTTTTCTCCTTTTTGAAATCTAAGAAGCGTTCGGTCGCTACATTAATACATGCTTATCTTATATTCATGCACTACATTAAGCATTTTATATTTTAGACATTCATGCATTAATACTAGCTTATCTTATGATTTTTCTAGATTAATATTCAGTGCAAGTTATATATATTTTTAACATATTTCAAATTATTCAACATCCCCTTAACATGAAATTTCTTCGTGCACATCAAGTCTGGTCTTCAATCTTCAAAAAATTTCAAAATTTAACGTATTCTAAATGGACTACATGACCAGAATAATATGGGAAACTAGAGGTGTGTCCAGATTTTCCCAATCCCTACAAACCTGTTGATAAGTTGAAGCGAGACAATAGTGCCCAAGCAAGTTGTGGCATATCTAAAGTCAATCACACCCGCTTTGAGATTCAAGAGACGAGAAATAAAGGATGATATTTCAAATCCAATGAGAAATGTTTCCTTGGCCACTAATGGAAAATGAAGCAGATTAACTTAATTTTGGCTGATAGGGAAGAAATTGTAAGATTTTAACAAGAAATAAATTGAAAATAATATCAATAATAAAATTCATAGAATCATTAGAATGAGTATCGGATTACAAATTTAAGGAATGTTTAACGGCTAGGTTGGGGAAAAGACAGCAACCAGCTGTCAATCTCACATGTTATTGTTAGTTATGTTTACTAAATGGTAACTAACAATATACTTGAATAATAAAACAGACGCGTTCAGATCAAAACCGATGAGCATCAACAAAAAACATTTGAGGAAACCAAAAGTGAACCCAACATAGCTGAGGATCATACGAGACAGAAGCACAACTGAATTCTAACACTCCCCCTTCAAACTGATTATTGAATATCATACATTCCAAGCTTGTCAGAGATTTTCTTTAAAGTTGTGCCTGAAAGGCAATTACTAAGAACATCAGCACTCAAAATCTTTAAATTTGATCTTGATTAGAAACACATAGAGTGCGAATCAAGCCACACTCAATTTTTTCTTTGATGAAGTGCCGGTCAAATTCAAAGTGCTTTGTCCTATCATGCGGAACTTAATAATGAGGAATGTTGATGATAGATTTATTGTCACAATACAGCTTCAGAGGAGAGATCCACCTGAACTTCAGGACTTTGAGGATGATTTTGACCCATAAGAGTTCACAAACACCCAAAGCCATATATTTAAACTCTACGTATGCACTTGACCTAGCCACCGAACTCCGTTTTCTACTTCTCTAGATGATATTTCCTCCCAGATAAACATAGTATCTAGATGTGGATCTTATGTCTTCAATAGCCACGGCATAATCATCATCGGTTTAGACTTTCACACTAACATTCCCTCTTTTGAACGTAATTCTTTTGCCGGGACATCCTTGAGGAAATATAGAATCTTGTGAGCTTGACTTCAAGCTGAATTTTATTAGTATTTTGCATAAACTCGCTCACCATATTTACAACATAGGCAATTACGGGTCTTGTGTTATTGAGGTAATCAACCTTCCAACTTTATTTCGTAGGAAGTCTAGTCAAGCGATTTATCTTCATAGTCATCTCGAAATCCATGATTTTTTTCAATACGACTAGCAACTAGTTTGCACCCCGATCTTCTTGAGTCCGCAAACGGATCTAATACATACCTCTCGTTGTGAGATAAAGATCTTTTCTTTTGAGTGTGCAACCCTAATTCCAAGGAAGTACTTCAAATTTCCTAGGGACTTTATGCCAAATTCATTGAACATGCATTTAAGCATCCTCTGAATCACATGAGTATCATTTCGAGTAACAATGATATCATCAACTTATTTCCAACAAGTCATGATCTTCCAACGGTCCTGAACATCAACTCTTAGGAAGAATCCATTTGCTGCCGGAACTTAACGCTTCAACAACTTAATCATGGCTTGTTCTTGTTTATATAAAGTTATTACATCAAGAAATAACAAGCAAAACTCAAACCGGAGCTTAAAACACTTAAAACATCCAAACAGAGGGTTTGGCGTGCGCTGAAGCTCTTCGGCACGCGCTGAAACACGTTGATCCTTAACAGCATTTTGTATCAGTTTTGGTGCGCGCTGAATTCCCTTAGCAAACGCTAAAACTGCATCAGTGTTTCGCTTGCTTTTTTTTTTCCACTTTGGCACGCGCTAAAGCCTTTCGGTGTCCGCTAAAACTCTTTTAACATTCTGCCACCATTCTGTTTACCTTTGGCGAGCGCTGAAACCTGTTGGACGCACGACAAAAGGCCAAATCAACCCTAAACATAAATTTCATGCATTTTACGATTTCCAACCCAAAGCACAACTTTGATAGCAATTAAACATAAAAAAAACAGCAGCAAAACAGGTTCTCATCATACCAAAGCAAATTGTACTTCAAACATCTAAAACATGGATTCTAACATCAAAATCAATCAATAAACTCATCATAAACATCCTAAAACTAGAATCATTCGATATGAAAATTGTCATACTTGATTTAAAAGCAATCCAAAGCAAAACTTCAAAGCAAACTGTTGATTTCTTGGTTCAATATGAAAACTGTCATCCATCTCGAAACACGCCAGGGAGGGAGACAACTAATAAATTACATAAAAATTTTATAAAAAAAATCAATCGGAAGAGGTACCTATCCACTGGATTTCTTCGTCTTAATTTCGGTAAATAATCTTTGTTTTGATATGACATGTTCAACGGTATCTGATACAAAAGTCTTTAGCGATACCTCTTTTGCCTCGAATCTTTAAATTGAAAGTAATTGTATTCATTTTTCTTGCAAAACCATTGGAAAAATAGAATAATGATATGTGCACTACACTCTTGTGTAGTGCACAAACCACTACACAAGTGGTAGCCATGGATTAAAGTGATGAATTATTTTTTGTGATGGGTCCCAACAGAATATGTGGTGTTGATTGTGTTGTGTAAGATGTTGTGGTTGAAATTGTAGTGGGTGTATCACTACTGGGAAAAATAAGAGAGTTTGCCAAAAATTCTAAAAATTCGGGTATAGGGGTGGCTAGTGGAATCGATTTTGAGATAGAGGTTAAATTTTGTCATATTTTGTCTTTTGAATTTCTAGGTAAATTTAACAAAAATACGTATTTTTTGTTAGTGGGCCAGCCGCCCCAAATCTACGCAAGTTGGCGACGTCCTAGTTATATCATTTAATTTTAGGTGTGTTCAAAAATTTCACAAAGAATAAATTTAAAGAAAGTGATTAATAGTTTGACAATAACAATTAATGTAAAAAAAATACAGAAACCCTTTCATACAGGACAAGGAGATTTTTTTAATTAACCTAATATAAATATAGGTCAAGCAGGAAATGGTCAATATAATTCGTGTTTTAAAATTAATGTTTTAAAATAGGTATGTGCTGTGGTGTCCTTAAGGGCAATGGTATATTTCGTGTGGTTTCATTAAAGGTCCCCGTGTAAACCGGAGCTTAAAACACTTAAAACATCCAAACGGGGGGGGTTTGGCGCGCGTCGAAACACAAGCGAGAACCTTAACAAAGATCCGCTTCAGTTTTGGTGCGTGCTGAAGACCGGTGAACCCGAAAGACATTCCGGAGACCAGTGAACCTTGTTAGCATTCTACTTCAGTTATTGTCCAATAACACACGAAATAATACTAATTCCAAGAGAGAAAAATAAGAAATACCAAATACTCGACTCGTGAACCCGACGTATCGCAATCAACCCAAATGGTCCACATTTAATTGCCGAAACAAATATTTTTAGATCATTTATAATTGATAGAATGTTGATCCGTAGGATATACTATTTTTAGAGTCATCAAGGTTTTTTCTGAAAAACTGCTTAGAGTCGATTCAATATTCTTCATCAATTGCTTGTTCATAAGGGGATCCTTTTTCAACTCTTCCCGCTTTTCTCTTAAATTTCTGCCGAGTACAGTGAACTTCCTTCGTGATTAATTGTTCCACATTCGGCTTGTTTAAAAGATGTTGTAGTGGGAAACCAAAAGATTTGCTTGTATAGAATGTCGCATCTGCTGGCCATTTTCCATCATTGACAAGTATACACGTATACACTTCTTTTGAATAGTAACTTGATTAGCTATTCTAGAAATAATATACTGAGACTAGTTTAAGGCTTCTTTTTCCATTAGGATGTGCATCAACTTGTGAAAAGTAAAATGACTTATTTAGATAAGTTATTAGTGTTGACATGTGTCACTTGTTTAGAGTGTATAAGTGTGTGTTGTGTTGTGTCTGTTAGGTGTAGTGTCCGAAAGACAATTCTTAGTCCTGTTCAAGATATTGCTGATGAATGCATGCATTATGTTGGTCATAATAAGTGGATATGGTCTCCAACTTCCAATGGCAACTTCACTATTAAATCTGCTTATGGTATTCTCAGGAAAAGGAGACAGTCTCTTCATGATTTAAAAGAAATCTGGAAGCCCTACATACCTGGTAAGATATCTTTCTTTATATGGAGACTGAGAAATGGTTTACTTCCTTTTGCAAATCAGCTTCAAAAATTTGGCATACATGGGCCTTTTAAATGCTTATTTTGTAATAATGAAGAAACTATTGACCATGTCTTTTGGCACTGCACTAAAGCTCAACAAATATGGGGGCACTTTCAGACCTTATTTCATTGGGGGCACCATCATTGTGACAGTCTGCAGCAAGCCATGAGCATCTGGCTCCATCCTGATAACCAGGGTGCCTTGAATACTGTGTTACCTCTTATTCCTATTTTTATATGCTGGGAGCTTTGGAAAGCCAGGAACAAAACTCTTTATGAAGATGTGACAGTCACTGGGGCCACTATTATCTTTGCTATCCTTGACAATCTGAGGCTCTCTTGTTCTTCTCTTAAGTTGACTAGAAGATCAATACATGACGATCTTCTTATCCAGCATGGCATAATCCATAGTTTTGTCTCCAAGCCAGTCTTACAGATATACCGGTGAAGTGGCAGTTCCCTGAGTTTAATGGTTATAAAATGAATTCTGATGGCTCAGCTCTAGGTAATCCAGGCATTGCAGGAGGCGGTTTCATTATCAGAAATCACCATGGGCATGTTCTTGTTGCTGGTTATGAAGCTTATGGTGTCAATACAAACATGATGGCAGAAATTCAAGCTCTGCTTTCTGGAATCCAGCATTGTATCCAACTCAACCTCCAGAATGTCCTTTTGGAAACAGATTCTCAAATTCTAGTTAACATGGTTACGGGCACAACTCAAGCTCCTTGGAAATATGAACTTGAAATTGAACAAATCAAACATCTCATTGCAGAGCATCACTACCAGCTTCAGCATATCTTCAGAGAAGCTAACTTCCCTGCAGATTGCCTTGCAAAAAAGGCTAGTACTACTCAAAGCTCTTATATGTGTGCAGGTCATCAACTTGAGGGAGACATTGGCTTTCTCATCAACCGGGATATCCTTCAACTACCCATTATCAGAACAAGAGCAAGATGATAAACCATGGCAATATCTATTTGGAAGCACCCTTCATTACTTTGAAGGGTGCAAACAGGTGGTATTTATCTTTGTACAATCATCCTTGCTGGTTTATCACTCGTTTTTTGCTTCTCTTTGCTCCTGGGAATCTTTACTTTTTGCAGGAATGGCTATTTTCATGCCCTCACTGTTGAGACTTCCTATCCTGGCATCCAAAACTGGGAAGCACCCTTCATTGATGTGAAGGGTGCAAACAGGTCATACCCCTATTTTCTTGTTCCTTGGTTGTATACACTGTTTTGGGTGCTACATCATCCTCAACATCTTTGCAGGAGTGATCACTTTGACATGAGGGAAAAAATCAGATGGATGTGGATTATTGCTTGGACCAGTTGCACCCTAGTTTGGAGTGTCTTTGCGGGAAGAGATACCGTTCGGTGGAGATTTTCCTTTATTCCTTCTTGCGATTGTAAATGTCATACACTCTTTAGATCTTTATTTTTCCAACACACGGGAGACCATACTCTTTCCTTAGCACCCGGATTTTCCCTCCCTGGGTTTGCCGGACTAAGGTTTTGAGGAGGTGGTGAACATGTGTTGATGACGTTATTTTTTTTGGGAGCTTTGTCAGGAGATGACACTTGTAAAACTTCAGTTCTTTTAATAAAATTCTAAGTTTAAAAAAAAAAAAAAAAGACAATTATTTAATGCAAGAGGTGGGACTTAAGTTATTGGGGTTTTAGGGAAATTTTCATTTCCCTTAATACCCTTCCGGAAACCCAACCCCTTTATTCTTTATTTTAAAAAGGAATAAAGAATTAAAATATAGCGTAACACCCCGAAATGATTTTTATGCCCTTTCGTGAAGACATGGGGTGTCACATTACCCCTTTTGCATGTTTGTAAATGTTTCCCTTCCCGGGATGATTTGCAAGAAGATCAAGAGTTCTACGACGAGGATGACGTTCGAGATATGTTATTCTTGGAAGTTATTGTCATGCTTTTATCTTGGCTTTTGTATCACGATGACCTTGTATTTTCCTTTCTAAGACATGTTGATCTTTGTTTTGGTTTGAATTTTTTTTAGGTGTAATGTTTTACCCCTTTTGCATGTTTGTAAATGTTTCCTTCCTGGGAATATTTGCAAGAAGATCAAAAGTTTTATGACGAGGATGACGTTCGAGATATGTTATTCTTGGAAATTTATTATCACATTTTTATCTTCGCTTTTGTATCACGATGACCTTGTATTTTCTTATCTACGACATGTTGAACTTTGTTTTGGTTTGAATTTTTTTTGGTTGAATTTTGTTTTGGTTTTGGTTTGAATTTGAAGCATATGTTGTAATGTACGTTCCTATGGCTTGTAAGACCTTTTCGTATCTTGTCGGATTTGAATTATCATTGTTGTAAGAAATTTTTTCTACCATTATTCAGATGGCTTTGTAACTCGTTTTAGATATTTGTATGTTTTACCCAAGTCTTTTTAGCTTTCGCGTTGCTTTTATTTGAAACGGTGGCGTAAAAACTTACGTATAATGTTAGATTTATTTAATGTTATACTTGCCGTACGTTGTTTTCCGGATAAAGACTCGATATCCTGAAACGGGGCATTACAATTATGTAATAAAATTTTTATTTTAGTCTCCTTCCCTACTAAAAAAATTGAATGGAAAAGGTTTACGAAGTTGGGTCATTCTTATTAGTCAACTAAAGAACTTGTCGTAAATAAAACAATAATAAAATATAGAAATACAGAGTTGTATCAATTACATTCACTTTGTATTAAAATCACTTGTAGTTTGAAGTCCTTAAGCTACCGAACTCATGTATTTTAATTTTGACGTTAAACTATTACGAGCTTCGGTCATATAGATCTGGGGCTCAGAAGCTTGAAGTCCTCCACTATATATACATATGAATTCCTGCCGAATTTCAAGTAATAATTATAGAATCCGCGGCAAAGGAAAGGAAGAAAGGAAATTAACAATGTGTAAAGATGCCTGTTGCTTCTTCTTCGTGGCATTCTTCTTAATTATTACCTTATTTGCTGGTGGTAAGATTTTAATGTGTACTTTTTCAATATTTATGTTTAACGCTGATTTTAGGTGTACTAACACATACCAGGGTTTTATGGTCGTCCATGATCATAAATAAGGATGATTATTTCATCATTTTCAACCGATGAAAAAGAAAATTAAAATGGTATCTTTTCTTCAAAAACCGTAATGTTCATCTTTCTGAGGCAGGTAGGGAAGCTAGCATGGGGTCGTCGTGGGAGTCGGAGGCAGCACTTCCGACAGTATCATCATCAGCAACAACGTCGACTACTGAATTGCGTAATCACAACCACTTGAAGAAGTTGCAAAGCATTTCCATTCCTACTATTCCTACTCCTGTCTCTGACTGTGCACCAGTGGATTGCTTTAGTCCTCTCATATGTGGTTCCGGTTGTAACAGTTGCTGGGATATTAAAAATGGGAAAGGCTATTGCGCATGGCATCAGTACTGATATGACTTGAATCGATCCATCCATGGCTGCATATATACTCTTAAATAACTCAGCCATTTAGTTCTTTGCCGCAGAAGTGATATAGCATGCTTGCTTTTTACATGTTTCCTCCATCTTTGTAATATATATATATATATATATATATATATATATATATATATATATATATATATGTGTGTGTGTGTGTGTGTGTGTGTACCAGCGTTTTAACAACAACGCTTATGTCCTACTATATACGTTTTTCTCCTTTTTGAAATCTAAGAAGCGTTCGGTCGCTACATTAATACATGCTTATCTTATATTCATGCACTACATTAAGCATTTTATATTTTAGACATTCATGCATTAATACTAGCTTATCTTATGATTTTTCTAGATTAATATTCAGTGCAAGTTATATATATTTTTAACATATTTCAAATTATTCAACATCCCCTTAACATGAAATTTCTTCGTGCACATCAAGTCCGGTCTTCAATCTTCAAAAAATTTCAAACTTTAACGTATTCTAAATGGACTACATGACCAGAATAATATGGGAAACTAGAGGTGTGTCCAGATTTTCCCAATCCCTACAAACCTGTTGATAAGTTGAAGCAGACAATAGTGCCCAAGCAAGTTGTGGCATATCTAAAGTCAATCACACCTACTGAGATTCAAGAGACGAGAAATAAAGGATGATATTTCAAATCCAATGAGAAATGTTTCCTTGGCCACTAATGGAAAATGAAGCAGATTAACTTAATTTTGGCTGATAGGGAAGAAATTGTAAGATTTTAACAAGAAATAAATTGAAAATAATATCAATAATAAAATTCATAGAATCATTAGAATGAGTATCGGATTACAAATTTAAGGAATGTTTAACGGCTAGGTTGGGGAAAAGACAGCAACCAGCTGTCAATCTCACATGTTATTGTTAGTTATGTTTACTAAATGGTAACTAACAATATACTTAAATAATAAAACAGACGCGTTCAGATCGAAACCGATGAGCATCAACAAAAAACATATGAGGAAACCAAAAGTGAACCCAACATAGCCGAGGATCATACGAGACGAAGCACAACCGAATTCTAACACTCCCCTTCAAAGGCGATTAATGAATATCATACATTCCAAGCTTGTCGAGATTTTCTTTAAAGTTGTGCCTGAAAGGCAATTACTAAGAACATCAGCACTCAAAATCTTTAAATTTGATCTTGATTAGAAACACATAGAGTGCGAATCAAGCCACACTCAATTTTTTCTTTGATGAAGTGCCGGTCAAATTCAAAGTGCTTTGTCCTATCATGCGGAACTTCATAATGAGGAATGTTGATGATAGATTTATTGTCACAATACAGCTTCAGAGGAGAGATCCACCTGAACTTCAGGACTTTGAGGATGATTTTGACCCATAAGAGTTCACAAACACCCAAAGCCATATATTTAAACTCTACGTATGCACTTGACCTAGCCACCGAACTCCGCTTTCTACTTCTCTAGATGATATTTCCTCCCAGATAAACATAGTATCTAGATGTGGATCTTATGTCTTCAATAGCCACGGCATAATCATCATCGGTTTAGACTTTCACACTAACATTTCCTCTTTTGAACGTAATACTTTTGCCGGGACATCCCTTGAGGAAATTTAGAATCTTGTGAGCAGCTTCAAGCTGAATTTTATTAGTATTTTGCATAAACCTGCTCACCATATTTACAACATAGGCAATTACAGGTCTTGTGTTATTGAGGTAATCAGCCTTCCAACTTTATTTCTGTAGGAAGTCTAGTCAACTGATTTATCTTCATAGTCATCTGAAATCCATGATTTTTTTCAATACGACTAGCAACTAGTTTGCACCCCAGTCTTCTTGAGTCTGCAAACGGATCTAATACATACCTCTGTTGTGAGATTAAGATCTTTTCTTTTGAGTGTGCAACCCTAAATCCAAGGAAGTACTTCAAATTTCCTAGGGACTTTATGCCAAATTCATTGAACATGCATTTAAGCATCCTCTGAATCACATGAGTATCATTTCGAGTAACAATGATATCATCAACTTATTTCCAACAAGTCATGATCTTCCAACGGTCCCGAACATCAACTCTTAGGAAGAATCCATTTGCTGCCGGAACTTAACGCTTCAAAAACTTAATCATGGCTTGTTCATGTTTATATAAAGTTATTACATCAAGAAATAACAAGCAAAACTCAAACCGGAGCTTAAAACACTTAAAACATCCAAACGAGAGGGTTTGGCGTGCGCCGAAGCTCTTCGGCGCGCGCCGAAACACGTTGATCCTTAATAACGACATTACGTATCGTTTTGGTGCGCGCTGAATTCCCTTAGCAAACGCTAAAACTGCATCAGTGTTTCGCTTGCTTTTTTTTTTCCACTTTGGCACGCGCTAAAGCCTTTCGGTGTCCGCTAAAACTCTTTTAACATTCTGCCACCATTCTGTTTACCTTTGGCGAGCGCTGAAACCTGTTGGACGCACGACAAAAGGCCAAATCAACCCTAAACATGAATTTCTTGCATTTTACGATTTCCAACCCAAAGCACAACTTTGATAGCAATTAAACATAAAAAACAGCAGCAAAACAGGTTCTCATCATACCAAAGCAAATTGTACTTCAAACATCTAAAACATGGATTCTAACATCAAAATCAATCAATAAACTCATCATAAACATCCTAAAACTAGAATCATTCGATATGAAAATTGTCATACTTGATTTAAAAGCAATCCAAAGCAAAACTTCAAAGCAAACTGTTGATTTCTTGGTTCAATATGAAAACTGTCATCCATCTCGAAACACGCCAGGGAGGGAGACAACTAATAAATTACATAAAAAGTTTATAAAAAAAATCAATCGGAAGAGGTACCTATCCTTTGGATTTCTTCGTCTTAATTTCAGTAAATAATCTTTGTTTTGATATGACATGTTCAACGGTATACGATACAAAAGTCTTTAGCGATACCTCTTTTGCCTCGAATCTTTAAATTGAAAGTAATTGTATTCATTTTTCTTGCAAAACCATTGGAAAAATAGAATAATGATATGTGCACTACACTCTTGTGTAGTGCACAAACCACTACACAAGTGGTAGCCATGGATTAAAGTGATGAATTATTTTTTGTGATGGGTCCCAACAGAATATGTGGTGTTGATTGTGTTGTGTAAGATGTTGTGGTTGAAATTATAGTGGGTGTATCACTACTGGGAAAAATAAGAGAGTTTGCCAAAAATTCTAAAAATTCGGGTATAGGGGTGGCTAGTGGAATCGATTTTGAGATAGAGGTTAAATTTTGTCATATTTTGTCTTTTGAATTTCTAGGTAAATTTAACAAAAATACGTATTTTTTGTTAGTGGGCCAGCCGCCCCAAATCTACGCAAGTTGGCGACGTCCTAGTTATATCATTTAATTTTAGGTGTGTTCAAAAATTTCACAAAGAATAAATTTAAAGAAAGTGATTAATAGTTTGACAATAACAATTAATGTAAAAAAAATACAGAAACCCTTTCATACAGGACAAGGAGATTTTTTTAATTAACCTAATATAAATATAGGTCAAGCGGGAAATGGTCAATATAATTCGTGTTTTAAAATTAATGTTTTAAAATAGGTATGTCTTTGTGGTGTCCTTAAGGGCAATGGTATATTTCGTGTGGTTTCATTAAAGGTCCCCGTGTAAACCGGAGCTTAAAACACTTAAAACATCCAAACAGGGGGTTTGGCGCGCGCTGAAACACAAGCAGAACCTTAACAGCATCTGCTTCCGTTTTGGTGCGTCCTGAAGACCGGTGAACCCGAAAGACATTCCGGAGACCAGTGAACCTTGTTAGCATTCTACTTCAGTTATTGTCCAATAACACACGAAATAATACTAATTCCAAGAGAGAAAAATAAGAAATACCAAATACTCGACTCGTGAACCCGACGTATCGCAATCAACCCAAATGGTCCACATTTAATTGCCGAAACAAATATTTTTAGATCATTTATAATTGATAGAATGTTGATCCGTAGGATATACTATTTTTAGAGTCATCAAGGTTTTTTCTGAAAAACTGCTTAGAGTCGATTCAATATTCTTCATCAATTGCTTGTTCATAAGGGGATCCTTTTTCAACTCTTCCCGCTTTTCTCTTAAACTTCTGCCGAGTACAGTGAACTTCCTTCGTGATTAATTGTTCCACATTCGGCTTGTTTAAAAGATGTTGTAGTGTGAAACCAAAAGATTTGCTTGTATAGAATGTCGCATCCGTGGCCATTTTCCATCATTGACAAGTATACACGTATACACTTCTTTTGAATAGTAACTTGATTAGCTATTCTAGAAATAATATACCGAGACTAGTTTAAGGCTTCTTTTCCATTAGGATGTGCATCAACTTGTGAAAAGTAAAATGACTTATTTAGATAAGTTATTAGTGTTGACATGTGTCACTTGTTTAGAGTGTATAAGTGTGTGTTGTGTTGTGTACGGTAGGTGTAGTGTCCGAAAGACAATTCTTAGTCCTGTTCAAGATATTGCTGATGAATGCATGCATTATGTTGGTCATAATAAGTGGATATGGTCTCCAACTTCCAATGGCAACTTCACTATTAAATCTGCTTATGGTATTCTCAGGAAAAGGAGACAGTCTCTTCATGATTTAAAAGAAATCTGGAAGCCCTACATACCTGGTAAGATATCTTTCTTTATATGGAGACTGAGAAATGGTTTACTTCCTTTTGCAAATCAGCTTCAAAAATTTGGCATACATGGGCCTTTTAAATGCTTATTTTGTAATAATGAAGAAACTATTGACCATGTCTTTTGGCACTGCACTAAAGCTCAACAAATATGGGGGCACTTTCAGACCTTATTTCATTGGGGGCACCATCATTGTGACAGTCTGCAGCAAGCCATGAGCATCTGGCTCCATCCTGATAACCAGGGTGCCTTGAATACTGTGTTACCTCTTATTCCTATTTTTATATCTTTGGGAGCTTTGGAAAGCCGGGAACAAAACTCTTTATGAAGATGTGACGATCACCGGGGCCACTATTATCTTTGCTATCCTTGACAATGCGAGGCTCTCTTGTTCTTCTCTTAAGTTGACTAGAAGATCGTACATGACGATCTTCTTATCCGGCATGGCATAATCCATAGTTTTGTCTCCAAGCCGGTCTTACAAAGCATATACCGGTGAAGTGGCGGTTCCACTCGAGTTTAATGGTTATAAAATGAATTCGATGGCTCGGCTCTAGGTAATCCAGGCATTGCGGGAGGCGGTTTCATTATCGAAATCACCATGGGCATGTTCTTGTTGCTTGGTTATGAAGCTTATGGTGTCAATACAAACATGATGGCGAAATTCAAGCTCGCTTCTCGGAATCCAAAGCATTGTATCCAACTCAACCTCCGAGAATGTCCTTTTGGAAACAGATTCTCAAATTCTAGTTAACATGGTTACGGGCACAACTCAAGCTCCTTGGAAATATGAACTTGAAATTGAACAAATCAAACATCTCATTGCGAGCATCACTACCGGCTTGAAGATATCTTCGAGAAGCTAACTTCCCTGTGATTGCCTTGCAAAAAAGGCTAGTACTACTCAAAGCTCTTATATGTGTGCGAGGTCATCAACTTGAGGGAGACATTGGCTTTCTCATCAACCGGGATATCCTTCAACTACCCATTATCAGAACAAGAGCAAGATGATAAACCATGGCAATATCTATTTGGAAGCACCCTTCATTACTTTGAAGGGTGCAAACAGGTGGTATTTATCTTTGTACAATCATCCTTGCTGGTTTATCACTGTTTTTTTGCTTCTCTTTGCTCCTGGGAATCTCTACTTTTTGCGGGAATGGCTATTTTCATGCCCTCACCGTTGAGACTTCCTATCCCGGCATCCAAAAGCGGGAAGCACCCTTCATTGATGTGAAGGGTGCAAACGAGTCATACCCCTATTTTCTTGTTCCTTGGTTGTATACACTTTGTTTTGGGTCCGCATCATCCTCAACATCTTTGCGGGAGTGATCACTTTGACATGAGGGAAAAAATCGGATGGATTTGGATTATTGCTTGGACCGGTTGCACCCTAGTTTGGAGGTCTTTGCGGGGAAGATATCTTGTTCGGGCGTGGAGATTTTCCTTTATTCCTTCTTGCGATTGTAAATGTCATACACTCTTTAGATCTTTATTTTTCCAACACATGGGAGACAATACTCTTTCCTTAGCACCCGGATTTTCCCTCCCTGGGTTTGCCGGACTAAGGTTTTGAGGAGGTGGTGAACATGTGTTGATGACGTTATTTTTTTTGGGAGCTTTGTCAGGAGATGACACTTGTAAAACTTCAGTTCTTTTAATAAAATTCTGAGTTTAAAAAATAAAATAAAAAAAAAAAAAAAAAAGACAATTATTTAATGCAAGAGGTGGGACTTAAGTTATTGGGGTTTTAGGGAAATTTTCATTTCCCTTAATACCCTTCCGGAAACCCAACCCCTTTATTCTTTATTTTAAAAAGGAATAAAGAATTAAAATATAGCGTAACACCCCGAAATGATTTTTATGCCCTTTCGTGAAGACATGGGGTGTCACATTACCCCTTTTGTATGTTTGTAAATGTTTCCCTTCCCGGGATGATTTGCAAGAAGATCAAGAGTTCTACGACGAGGATGACGTTCGAGATATGTTATTCTTGGAAGTTATTGTCATGCTTTTATCTTGGCTTTTGTATCACGATGACCTTGTATTTTCCTTTCTAAGACATGTTGATCTTTGTTTTGGTTTGAATTTTTTTTTAGGTGTAATGTTTTACCCCTTTTGCATGTTTGTAAATGTTTCCCTTCCTGGGAATATTTGCAAGAAGATCAAGAGTTTTATGACGAGGATGACGTTCGAGATATGTTATTCTTGGAAATTTATTATCACATTTTTATCTTCGCTTTTGTATCACGATGACCTTGTATTTTCTTATCTACGACATGTTGAACTTTGTTTTGGTTTGAATTTTTTTTGGTTGAATTTTGTTTTGGTTTTGGTTTGAATTTGAAGCATATGTTGTAATGTACGTTCCTATGGCTTGTAAGACCTTTTCGTATCTTGTCGGATTTGAATTATCATTGTTGTAAGAAATTTTTTCTACCATTATTCAGATGGCTTTGTAACTCGTTTTAGATATTTGTATGTTTTACCCAAGTCTTTTTTAGGCTTTCGCGTTGCTTTTATTTGAAACGGTGGCGTAAAAACTTACGTATAATGTTAGATTTATTTAATGTTATACTTGCCGTACGTTGTTTTCCGGATAAAGACTCGATATCCTGAAACGGGGCATTACAATTATGTAATAAAATTTTTATTTTAGTCTCCTTCCCTACTAAAAAAAATTGAATGGAAAAGGTTTACGAAGTTGGGTCATTCTTATTAGTCAACTAAAGAACTTGTCGTAAATAAAACAATAATAAAATATAGAAATACAGAGTTGTATCAATTACATTCACTTTGTATTAAAATCACTTGTAGTTTGAAGTCCTTAAGCTACCGAACTCATGTATTTTAATTTTGACGTTAAACTATTACGAGCTTTGGTCATATAGATCTGGGGCTCAGAAGCTTGAAGTCCTCCACTATATATACATATGAATTCCTGCCGAATTTCAAGTAATAATTATAGAATCCGCGGCAAAGGAAAGGAAGAAAGGAAATTAACAATGTGTAAAGATGCCTGTTGCTTCTTCTTCGTGGCATTCTTCTTAATTATTACCTTATTTTAATGTGTACTTTTTCAATATTTATGTTTAACGCTGATTTAGGTGTACTAACACATACCAGGGTTTTATGGTCGTCCATGATCATAAATAAGGATGATTATTTCATCATTTTCAACCGATGAAAAAAAAAAATTAAAATGGTATCTTTTCTTCAAAAACCGTAATGTTCATCTTTCTGAGGCAGGTAGGGAAGCTAGCATGGGGTCGTCGTGGGAGTCGGAGGCAGCACTTCCGACAGTATCATCATCAGCAACAACGTCGACTACTGATATGACTTGAATCGATCCATCCATGGCTGCATATATACTCTTAAATAACTCAGCCATTTAGTTCTTTGCCGCAGAAGTGATATAGCATGCTTGCTTTTTACATGTTTCCTCCATCTTTGTAATATATATATATATATATATATATATATATATATATATATATATATATATATATATGTGTGTGTGTGTGTGTGTGTGTGTGTGTGTGTACCAGCGTTTTAACAACAACGCTTATGTCCTACTATATACGTTTTTCTCCTTTTTGAAATCTAAGAAGCGTTCAGTCGCTACATTAATACATGCTTATCTTATATTCATGCACTACATTAAGCATTTTATATTTTAGACATTCATGCATTAATACTAGCTTATCTTATGATTTTTCTAGATTAATATTCAGTGCAAGTTATATATATTTTTAACATATTTCAAATTATTCAACATCCCCTTAACATGAAATTTCTTCGTGCACATCAAGTCTGGTCTTCAATCTTCAAAAAATTTCAAACTTTAACGTATTCTAAATGGACTACATGACCAGAATAATATGGGAAACTAGAGGTGTGTCCAGATTTTCCCAATCCCTACAAACCTGTTGATAAGTTGAAGCAGACAATAGTGCCCAAGCAAGTTGTGGCATATCTAAAGTCAATCACACCTGCCGAGATTCAAGAGACGAGAAATAAAGGATGATATTTCAAATCCAATGAGAAATGTTTCCTTGGCCACTAATGGAAAATGAAGCAGATTAACTTAATTTTGGCTGATAGGGAAGAAATTGTAAGATTTTAACAAGAAATAAATTGAAAATAATATCAATAATAAAATTCATAGAATCATTAGAATGAGTATCGGATTACAAATTTAAGGAATGTTTAACGGCTAGGTTGGGGAAAAGACAGCAACCAGTTGTCAATCTCACATGTTATTGTTAGTTATGTTTACTAAATGGTAACTAACAATATACTTAAATAATAAAATAGACGCGTTCAGATCGAAACCAATGAGCATCAACAAAAAACATTTGAGGAAACCAAAAGTGAACCCAACATAGCTGAGGATCATACGAGACAGAAGCACAACTGAATTCTAACACTCCCCCTTCAAAGGCTGATTAATGAATATCATACATTCCAAGCTTGTCAGAGATTTTCTTTAAAGTTGTGCCTGAAAGGCAATTACTAAGAACATCAGCACTCAAAATCTTTAAATTTGATCTTGATTAGAAACACATAGAGTGCGAATCAAGCCACACTCAATTTTTTCTTTGATGAAGTGCCGGTCAAATTCAAAGTGCTTTGTCCTATCATGCGGAACTTCATAATGAGGAATGTTGATGATAGATTTATTGTCACAATACGGCTTCGAGAGGAGAGATCCACACGAACTTCGGGACTTTGAGGATGATTTTGACCCATAAGAGTTCACAAACACCCAAAGCCATATATTTAAACTCTACGTATGCACTTGACCTAGCCACCGAACTCCGCTTTCTACTTCTCTAGATGATATTTCCTCCCAGATAAACATAGTATCTAGATGTGGATCTTATGTCTTCAATAGCCACGGCATAATCATCATCGGTTTAGACTTTCACACTAACATTTCCTCTTTTGAACGTAATACTTTTGCCGGGACATCCCATGAGGAAATTTAGAATCTTGTGAGCAGCTTCAAGCTGAATTTTATTAGTATTTTGCATAAACCTGCTCACCATATTTACAACATAGGCAATTACAGGTCTTGTGTTATTGAGGTAATCAGCCTTCCAACTTTATTTCGTAGGAAGTCTAGTCAAGCGATTTATCTTCATAGTCATCTGAAATCCATGATTTTTTTCAATACGACTAGCAACTAGTTTGCACCCCAGTCTTCTTGAGTCTGCAAACGGATCTAATACATACCTCTGTTGTGAGATAAAGATCTTTTCTTTTGAGTGTGCAACCCTAATTCCAAGGAAGTACTTCAAATTTCCTAGGGACTTTATGCCAAATTC
Source organism: Gentiana straminea (assembly GCA_036785695.1). Lineage (NCBI taxonomy): Eukaryota > Viridiplantae > Streptophyta > Magnoliopsida > Gentianales > Gentianaceae > Gentiana > Gentiana straminea. The sequence continues at coordinate 185,173 of JAVUPR010000320.1, forward strand.
ATTGAACATGCATTTAAGCATCCTCTGAATCACATGAGTATCATTTCGAGTAACAATGATATCATCAACTTATTTCCAACAAGTCATGATCTTCCAACGGTCCCGAACTTCAACTCTTAGGAAGAATCCATTTGCTGCCGGAACTTAACGCTTCAAAAACTTAATCATGGCTTGTTCATGTTTATATAAAGTTATTACATCAAGAAATAACAAGCAAAACTCAAACCGGAGCTTAAAACACTTAAAACATCCAAACAGAGGGTTTGGCGTGCGCTGAAGCTCTTCGGCGCGCGCTGAAACACGTTGATCCTTAACAGCATTCTGTATCAGTTTTGGTGCGCGCTGAATTCCCTTAGCAAACGCTAAAACTGCATCAGTGTTTCGCTTGCTTTTTTTTTCCACTTTGGCACGCGCTAAAGCCTTTCGGTGTCCGCTAAAACTCTTTGAACATTCTGCCACCATTCTGTTTACCTTTGGCGAGCGCTGAAACCTGTTGGATGCACGACAAAAGGCCAAATCAACCCTAAACATGAATTTCCTGCATTTTACGATTTCCAACCCAAAGCACAACTTTGATAGCAATTAAACATAAAAAACAGCAGCAAAACAGGTTCTCATCATACCAAAGCAAATTGTACTTCAAACATCTAAAATATGGATTCTAACATCAAAATCAATCAATAAACTCATCATAAACATCCTAAAACTAGAATCATTCGATATGAAAATTGTCATACTTGATTTAAAAGCAATCCAAAGCAAAACTTCAAAGCAACTTGTTGATTTCTTGGTTCAATATGGCTGTCATCCATCTCGAAACACGCCGGGAGAGGAGACAACTAATAAATTACATAAAAAGTTTATAAAAAAAATCAATCGGAAGAGGTACCTATCCACTTTGGATTTCTTCGTCTTAATTTCGGTAAATAATCTTTGTTTTGATATGACATGTTCAACGGTATCGATACAAAAGTCTTTAGCGATACCTAATTTTGCCTCGAATCTTTAAATTGAAAGTAATTGTATTCATTTTTCTTGCAAAACCATTGGAAAAATAGAATAATGATATGTGCACTACAGTCTTGTGTAGTGCACAAACCACTACACAAGTGGTAGCAATGGATTAAAGTGATGAATTATTTTTTGTGATGGGTCCCAACAGAATATGTGGTGTTGATTGTGTTGTGTAAGATGTTGTGGTTGAAATTGTAGTGGATGTATCACTACTGGGAAAAATAAGAGAGTTTGCCAAAAATTCTAAAAATTCGGGTATAGGGGTGGCTAGTGGAATCGATTTTGAGATAGAGGTTAAATTTTGTCATATTTTGTCTTTTGAATTTCTAGGTAAATTTAACAAAAATACGTATTTTTGTTAGTGGGCCAGCCGCCCCAAATCTACGCAAGTTGGCGACGTCCTAGTTATATCATTTAATTTTAGGTGTGTTCAAAAATTTCACAAAGAATAAATTTAAAGAAAGTGATTAATAGTTTGACAATAACAATTAATGTAAAAAAAATACAGAAATCCATTCATACAGGGCAAGGAGATTTTTTTAATTAACCTAATATAAATATAGGTCAAGCAGTAAATGGTCAATATAATTCGTGTTTTAAAATTAATGTTTTAAAATAGGTATGTGTTGTGGTGTCCTTAAGGACAATGGTATATTTCGTGTGGTTTCATTAAAGGTCCCCGTGTAAACCGGAGCTTAAAACACTTAAAACATCCAAACAGGGGGTTTGGCGCGTGCTGAAACACAAGCAGAACCTTAACAGCATCTGCTTCAGTTTTTGTGCGTGCTGAAGACCGGTGAACCCGAAAGACATTCCGGAGACCAGTGAACCTTGTTAGCATTCTACTTCAGTTATTGTCCAATAACACACGAAATAATACTAATTCCAGGAGAGAATAATAAGAAATACCAAATACTCGACTCGTGAACCCGACATATTGCAATCAACCCAAATGGTCCACATTTAATTGCCGAAACAAATATTTTTAGATCATTTATAATTGATAGAATGTTGATCCGTAGGATATACTATTTTTAGAGTCATCAAGGTTTTTTCTGAAAAACTGCTTAGAGTCGATTCAATATTCTTCATCAATTGCTTGTTCATAAGGGGATCCTTTTTCAACTCTTCCCGCTTTTCTCTTAAATTTCTGCCGTGTACAGTGAACTTCCTTCGTGATTAATTGTTCCACATTCGGCTTGTTTAAAAGATGTTGTAGTGGGAAACCAAAAGATTTGCTTGTATAGAATGTCGCATCTGTGGCCATTTTCCATCATTGACAAGTATACACGTATACACTTCTTTTGAATAGTAACTTGATTAGCTATTCTAGAAATAATATCTTGAGACTAGTTTAAGGCTTCTTTTCCATTAGGATGTGCATCAACTTGTGAAAAGTAAAATGACTTATTTAGATAAGTTATTAGTGTTGACATGTGTCACTTGTTTAGAGTGTATAAGTGTGTGTTGTGTTGTGTCGTTAGGTGTAGTGTCCGAAAGACAATTATTTAATTGTTTTTATGACGAGTTAATAATTCATCTTATTATATGCATGTATGCTTATAATTAAGACATTGCGAAAACCCTAAGTACCTCGTTTATGTAATCACATGACTCGGTGTATGGCTATACACAAGAGGATTGAGTTAGTGAGATGTACTTAAAATTAACTTAGTCCGTAGCGTTTATTAATCCGAGTACGGGTCTCAAGATTAATTTGCTAATAATGCGCCCGAACACTTTAGGTGTGACGGTCTTATCCGGACCGTCGGTAATAGGGTACCTAGTGGGGCATTTATATATGATGATAATCATATAGGGTGGACCGATTTGATTTGAGTTCTCGATATAATTCCATGATCGAGAAGTCTTATCGAATCACAAGATGATCATATATGGATTAATCTCAATCCCGACGTGATCACGGACAACCGCTTAGACTAGGGTAGAGTTTGATGTGTTAGTAAGGATCACTTCGTAGTATGTGGTCCGACACTTCTCGTTGGCTCTATTCTGGAATGAGTGAGTAGTCTGTGCTATCCCAGATATGGAATCCATTCCTTCCCTCGAGAAGTAGACAGCCAGTTCCCCTATTTGTTAATCCTAGAAACTGACCGAAGCGCGCAGTTCATATTATATTAGTTATGAACTATTTGGTCATTAGGGGGTTAATGGTAAATAAGGATAAGATGTTTTGAGTAGGGTTTACGGAAATACCCCGATTCGTAACGAACAGTCTATGGAGGATTTATCCATATGTAATGATTATACCACTGGACGCTTATCGACTCAAAGTTGAGTGTAAGTTTATATCTATATTCGGTAGAGTTCAGTTTCGAGTTTATGGTGGTGAAATCCCAGAATTAATAGATTGAATAATATTGTTCGGTCTGACGGATAATATTATTTAATTTATTGTAGCTACTGAATATTGGTCCATGGTCCCCGACGTGGCTCCTAATATAGCATATACGTTTTCTTGTCGTTTCACCTCAATTATAATTAAATAGTAGGATTGGACTATTTAATTGATATGTGGATTAATTTTTTAGTTGGACTAGATAATTAAATACATGGAAAATAAATTTTTCGTGGACTCGGCCCAATGTGATAGAAATTTCGAGTTGCCCTATACTTCTAGGGTTTTGGCCGAAATTTAATGGTAAATAATTATTAAGGAATTAGTTTTCTTGGATAATTGTTTAACTTATGATTTAATCAATTATTTGTTAAGTGAGAAATCATGGAATATTGGATAATATATTTATTTATCCTAATTTGTTTGGGGTATATATTATATATTTATCTTTTATTTTAAATAAGGATTAATTTAATAATTATCTGTTAATTATTAAATTCTTGGAGTACAAGGATTACTCTCATATATAAAGAGAGTTCTCCCAAGCCTTAAACATAACACATATTTCGAAATACACATGCAAGTATTGAGCTTGGAGATTTCGGCTCACATACTAGGGTTTGAGTTTTAGAAAAACTTTGGGTTTTTCTAAGGTAGTATATCGAGGAGGTCAAGCGGCTTGGATCACCATCCACCTGGTGTTGCTTGGAGATACACGTCGGAAGACGGTGCCATCTCAATTTGCTTGGATCTTGGATTGAAGATAGTTCTTGGAGTTTATTCACCATAAACTGGTAAGATGTCTAACCCCCTCGTAGGTTAGATCTTTTATTTATGTATTTGATTGACTATGATCAAGATCCTGTACTTTCCGCTGCATAATCGGGTGAATCTTTGATCCATCCGGCGATATTACATCCTACAAGTGGTATCAGAGCCTTTGATCTATCAATCAAAGTATGTGAATTTTAGATCTAGGAGTGGAAAAGCATGTGTTAGCTTGTTTTTTTATTTTTGTTGGTATTTATATGCATCCAAAATTAGATCATGTATGTTGCCTTTGTGATTGTCGTGGTTGAAGAGATGGATTGGGGTTGATACTGTTTACCCGTAGATCTATTTTGTAGCTCTTTTGATTAGTATTAATTGAGTATAGGATGTGTAATTTATTTTTAAGTCATGCGAAAATTATAAAAATGTAGTACCTTTTGTTTTTTTAAATTTTGATCCGGGTTCGAGACGACGAAGATCATGATGTTAAAGATCATCAAGAAGATAAAACGGGAGGAGGCCGAAATTGTTTTTTTAATTTACTTGGTCTCGGCAAAAATGTGTTCATGCGGCAGGTTTTTTTTTTTTTTTTTTTTGGTTAGGTCACGGAAATTGTATTTTATTAACTTTGTTAAGACCATTAGGTCTTTGGTGAAAAAAAAAAAATAGTTATTTTTTTATTTTTTTTTTGAACTTGGCCGAGAGCCTTTAATATAAAATAAAAAATAAAAAAAAAATTTAAAACAATTTTTAATATATAGATATATTTTAAATATATTGGTATTAAGGCCTCCTCTCCTCGTCTTTCGTGGTTCGTGTCAAGATCGAAGGTTCGAGATCCGGAAGTTTCAAGATCAAGGTCGAAGATCGAGATTTGAAGACTTAGAATTATTTTTACTTTTCCTTATAAAATAGGTTAGTCGGGGGTACCAACGGTCCATCTCGGTGTTTAATTTTTCCGTTTATTTTTCGTGTATGATCGAAATTATGTGATAGAAACAGGAAAATTGCCATGACATGCATCATATCATGAATCCACTACAATGCATATATATAGCTAGTTGATTTCGAATAAATTAGGCATGTATAACTCGTATAATTAGTTAAAAGCTTATTTATTTAATATGTGGTAGTTAATTAATTAAGTAACTAATTATAAAAACCGAGGAACCAGGTTTTGTCAATCGTTACAATTTTAGTGATGGATTCTCGGTGAATCCCACTTAGATAAATCGTTGAGTTTTCGGTGCTGGCTTCTCGGTGAACCCACCTTAAAGAAACGAGATTGCGCTTTGGTTGATAATTTAGAAATTGGAAAATCATAGTACACGGGTTCGGAAATAGTCTAACCATGGTTGGGCGAGTTCAACCGAGCTACGGCTCGATTGACTCCCTCCACGTGTGACGTTTGCACGGGGGTTCGACAAGACTTAGCATATCCGATAAGGCTTCGGGCTAAACGGGGCTTATTTTGCCGGATCCGACCGACGGTCACATATGTCCCAACGAATAAGACGGCGTAGGCTTGCCTACATAACCGACCATTTTGTTCGGAGTACTTTGATTTATTGTTTCTTATTGTCAAGACTGAAACCGTAATTAGTAAACCCACCACTTTTTTCATATTATTGAGTGGGAGCGGGGAAGGCGACAGCCAACCCCACGGCCTCGACTATAGATGCAAGCACGTGAGAGAAGGGTGACGCCTCGAGCCGCTTTGATTTCGGCCCCCTACGGATGGTGTTCACCCCTATCAAAATTCAAGGCTTGGTCTCCGAAAGGATAGGATTTTGGGTACTCGTTGAGTCACTGACCGACCCTAGCTACGGTGGCACACTCGGGGCGTACTTTGAGATCTGATATAGTAGGTCACACTATTTATGGATATTTTCGAAATATCTAGGCTAGAAATAGGAAGGTAATCAATGATTAAGGACCGGGATGTCTGATTCCCGTGGGATGTTTGATTCTCAAAGTTTAATCATTGAGAGAGATTGTCTCATTTTGATCGTCGCCTCTTTGAGTGACCTACGGCGGCACTGAGGTGTGAGATTAAATCCTTGGAATGGTATGATAGACTTTTAACAAGTTTATTATTCCTAAAATAAAAATCTAGTAGTGAAAATTTATTTTTTGAATTTAACTTTCTGTCATGTTTATTTTACAACTTTAATCTCTAGGCTACTAAACTGTTAGTAATAGGACTTCATTAAAAATATGGAAGTAAAAGTACGTTGTAATTATCAAAAGAATGCAGTTAATTTTTCGGAAGAGTTTTTTCCCTTGAGCCTTTAAAAACTTAAGTGACATAGTATAGGTATGTCACGGATGTCACTCGTGTTGAACGAGAGACGACCATACTTAGTTACAGAAGATGATATAGGACTATCAGACAAATTCATTTAGTGAATTTTAAAAGATGTATTTACACGGCAAAAATTTCTAACTGGAAAATTGGAAAATCATACATAAGGCGTTTGCTGGTTAGACGATATTTGGAACCGATGAACTAGTGGGAGCCTTTTTGTCTCATGATTGTTTTTTTCTGAATCATTAGAAATGTGTAAAAGACTGCACAAGAGTTTTTCCATTCATTGGAAAAACGAGAATAAAGCGTTACTCGTTAGACAATATTTGGAACTGATAAACTAGTGGGAGCTTAGTTCTGGAGATTTTATAATCTTTGAAACATCATGAATACAGCATTGCTAGTTAGACAGTATTTGGAACTGATAAACTAGTGGGAGCTTAGTTCTATGTGATGTTCTAATCTTTGAAAAATCATAAATACAAAGTGTCGCTAGTTAGACGGTATTTGGAACCGATAAACTAGTGGGAGCTTTGCTCTTATGATTTGTCGATTAGAAAATTCGAATAGTCCAAGATAGTAACACTATCATTAGACATCCCACGAGTTCAAGAGTAGTGTCTACTCAAACGAACTCGCTAGTTCAAGACTCGTTTCCATTTAAGGAAAGTCGAGAATGGGAAAGAATGTTTATACGTGTTAGTCATCTAAACTAAGTAGTTTTAAGGCTAAACCAGAAAATTAATGAATTGGAAATTAGAGGATAAGGAAAGTGATTTCGGATCACTGACCAATGTATCCTTAGCAATTTTCTCAAAAGCTAAGTTCTTTGGAAGAACTAGGTAGCTTTGCATTAAACGATAAATAAATAGACAACGGGCAGTTATTTCAGATAAACTAGTGGGAGTGATATAAGGAAATGAATCTCGGATTCAATTCTTGAGTATCACTGAAGATTCATTTTCTGTTTTCGGATTCGTTGGAACGAACATATTCATTTTCAATAGGATAATTTGTTTGTCTTATTGACGATAAATATAACATTCGTAGCACGAACCCAAGACTCGAACTTTTGTTTGATAAAGTCAGAACCACTAAGAAATGTTGAATAGGTATATGTAACACATCTTAAACAATATAAACGCAAATGGTTTCATCGCCTCTATTCCTTCGTGATTTTGCCCAATTGTTCAGATATTCGCTGCTTTTCTTCGTTTTCCTTGCACGTGAATGTTGCTCAAATGTGTTTTCTTATTCTTCCTTCTTATGTTTTTTCTACAGATGTTAACCGAGCTTATTCCATGTGACCCAGGGTGAGTACTTAATAGCTTATTGATTTTCTTTCTTGACATTGTTTGTTTGGGTTTCCATGGTGGTACTATTACAAGATGCTTTTATTATATTATAATGTGATTAATACTTTAAATTTGATTGAAATCTACCTTATGAGTGTTTACTTTTTATTCTTGTTATTTTTTTCTTCTGTGAAAATAAACTAACAATGTAACGATTTCATCTTGTGAAATAATATATTTTGATTTCTTTGGTGTAAGGGTTTTGTTTGAATGTCTGTCTTAGTTTCAGGGTTAGCTATACACTTGGCTGGTTGCTGTGACTATCTAAATTATGTTGTATTTCTTATATTCTTTGTTGTTGAAATATACGTTGTTTTATGATTAAAATAGTCATGTAGTTGTCTATTTATTTTATTCTATAGCTTTGTTTTGAAGTTCAAAAATCCTGGAGAGGAATAGCATTTTTTCTTTTTGCTTTCTTTTTATGTTGGTTAAAATAAAATTGATTTTTATGTGTTTAATATATATGTTCAGGTGGCTAGATTAACTACTTAAATTTTGCACGGCAAAACTTATAAGATGGGGTAAATGGATTTGTTGACGAATATGGGTGAAATGGTAGATTTGGATGATAATGATCAACCAGGAACTTGAAGAATTTGAACCTGGAGACTTCTACAGTGTCATTGATGTTTATTCAAGCACCGGGTATCTCTCTGTTACATTCATCTCTCCGTTTAGAACAAATTCATTTCTTGGATTTTTTATTCTTATCTGTTTTTTAACTTTAAATTTTATAGTGTAAGTTCCTATGGCTTGTAAGACTTTTTCGTATCTTGTATGATTTGAATTATCGTTGTTGTAAGATATATCTTCTACCATTAGACGGACGGCTTTGTAACTCGTTTTAGATATTTGTATGTATTATCCAAGTCTTATTAGCTTTCACATTGTTTTTATTGATACTGTGACGTAAAAACTTACGTATAATTTTACAAGTATTTTATGTTATACGTGTCGGACGTTTTTTTCCGGATAAGGGCTGTGTATGTGAAAAATAGGCATTACAATTATGTAATAAAGATAGGATTTTAATTTCCTTGAACTTTTCGTAAATGAAAATAATAATTATAAAATATAGAAATACAGGGTACTATCAATTAAATTCACTTTGTATTAAAATCACACGTAGTTTGAAGTCCTTAACCTACCAAACTCATTTATTATAAAATAATGACATTAAACTACTAAGAGGTTTGGTGATATAAGATCTCCACGATATAAATATTAAACACATTGATTAAACACATTGGCCAAATTTGAAGTAATAATTCATTACATAAAGGAAAGGAAATTAACAATGTATAAAGATGTGTGCTGTTTCTTCTTCTTCGCATTCTTCATAATTATTACCGTCTTTGCTGCTGGTAAGATTTTAATGTGTACTTTTTCAATATTTATGTTGAACGCTGATTTTAGGCGTACTAACACATACCAGGGTTTTATGGTCATCCATGATCCTAAAGAAGGACGATTATTTCATCATTTTCAACCAATGAAAAAAAAAATTAAAATGGTATCTTTTCTTCAAAAACCCTAATGTTTATCTTTCTAAGGCAGGTAGGGAAGCTAGCACGGGGTCGTCGTGGGAGTCGGAGGCAGCACTTCCGACTTGTATCATCATCGGCAACAACGTCGACTACCGAATTGCGTAATCACTACCACTTGAAGAAGTTGCAAAGCATTTCCATTCCTACTATTCCTACTCCTGTCTCTGACTGTGCACCAGTGGATTGCTATAGTCCTCTCATATGTGATTCCGGTTGTAACACTTGCTGGGATATTAAAAATGGGAAAGGCTATTGCGCATGGCATCAGTACTGATATGACTTGAATCGATCCATCCATGGCTGCATATATACTCTTAAATAACTCAGCCATTTAGTTCTTTGCCGCAGAAGTGATATAACATGCTTGCTTTTTACATGTTTCCTCCATCTTTGTAATATATATATATATATATATATATATATATATATATATATGTGTGTGTGTGTGTGTGTGTACCTGCGTTTTAACAAAAACGCTTATGTCCTACTATATACGTTTTTCTCCTTTTTGAAATCTAAGAAGCGTTCAGTCACTACATTAATATATGCTTATCTTATATTCATGCACTACATTAAACATTTTATATTTTAGACATTCATGCATTAATACAAGCTTATCTTATGATTTTTCTAGATTAATATTCAGTGCAAGTTATGTATATTTTTAACATATTTCAAATTATTATTTCAACATCCCCTTAACATGAAATTTCTTCGTGCACATCAAGTCTTGAATTCAATCTTCAAAATATTTCAAACTTTAACGTATTTCTAAATGGACCACATGACCAGAATAATATGGGAAACTGGAGGTGTGTCCAGATTTTCCACAATCCCTACAAACCTGTCGATAAGTTGAAGCAGACAATAGTGCCCAAGCAAGTTGTGGCTAATCTAAAGTCAATCACACCTGCTGAGATTCAAGAGACGAGAAATAAAGGATGATATTTCAAATCCAACGAGAAATATTTCCTTGGCCACTAATGGAAAATGAAGTAGATTAACTTAATTTTGGCTGATAGGGAAGAAATTGTAAGATTTTACCAAGAAATAAATTGAAATAATAACAATAATAAAATTCATAGAATCATTAGAATGAGTATGGGATTACAAATATAAGGAATGTTTAACGGCTAGGTTGGGGAAAAGACAGCAACCAGCTGTCAATCTCACATGTTATTGTTAGTTATGTTTACTAAATGATAACTAACAATATAATTAAATAATAAAACAGACGCGTTCAGATCAAAACCGATGAGCATCAACGAAAAACATTTGAGGAAACCAGACGTGAACCCAACATAGCTGAGGATCATACGAGATAGGAACACAACTGAATTCTAACACTCCCTCATCAAACTGATTAATGAATATCATACATTCCAAGCTTGTCAGAGATTTTCTTTAAAGTTGTGCCTGAAAGGCAATTACTAAGAACATCAGCACTCACAATCTTTAACTTGATCTTGATTAGAAACACATAGAGTGCGAATCAAGCCACACTCAATTTTTTCTTTGATGAAGTGCCGGTCAAGTTCAAAGTGCTTGGTCCTATCATGCTGAACTAAATAATGAGGAATGATGATGATAGATTTATTGTCACAATACAACTTCAGAGGAGAGATCCACTTGATCTTCAGGACTTTGAGGATGATTTTGACCCATAAGAGTTCACAAACACCCAAAGCCATATATTTAAACTCTACGTATGCACTTGACCTAGCCACCGAACTCCGCTTTCTACTTCTCCAGATGATATTTCCTCCCAAATAAACATAGTATCCAGATGTGTATCTTATGTCTTCAGCCCCAGCATAATCATCATCGGTTTAGACTTTCACACTAACATTTCCTCTTTTGAACGTAATTCTTTTGCCAGGACATCCCTTGAGGAAATTTAGAATCTTGTGAGCAACTTCAAGCTGAATTTTATGAGTATTTTGCATTAAACTGCTCACCATATTTACAACATAGGCAATTACAGGTCTTGTGTTATTGAGGTAAATCAGCCTTCCAACTTTATTTCTGTAGGAAGTCTAGTCAACTCATTTATCTTCTTTGTCATCTAAAATCCATGATTTTTTTCAATACGACTAGCAACTAGTTTGCACCTCAGTCTTCTTGAGTCTGCAAACGGATCTAATACATACCTCTATTGTGAGATAAAGATATTTTCTTTTGAGTGTGCAACCCTATTTCCAAGGAAGTACTTCAACTTTCCTAGGGACTTTATGCCAAATTCATTGAACATGCATTTAAGCATCCTCTTAATCACATGAGTATCATATCGAGTAACAATGATATCATCAACTTATTTCCAACAAGTCATGATCTTCCAGCGGTCCCGAACTTCAACTCTTAGGAAGAATCCATTCGCTGCCGGAACTAAACGCTTCAATAACTTAATCATGGCTTGTTAATGTTTATATAAAGTTATTACATCAAGAAATAACAAGCAAAACTCAAACCGGAGCTTAAAACACTTAAAACATCCAAACAGGGGATTTGGCGTGCGCTGAAGCTCTTCGGCCGTGCTGAAACACGTTGATCCTTAACAGGATTCTGCATCAGTTTTGGTGCGCGCTGAATCCCCTTAGCGAACGCTAAAACCGCACAGTGTTTTGCTTGCTTTTTTTTTTCCACTTTGGCACGCGCTAAAGCCTTTCGGTGTCCGCTAAAACTCTTTGAACATTCTGCCACCATTCTGTTTACTTTTGGCGCGCGCTGAAACCTGTTGGACGCACGACAAAAGGCCAAATCAACCTTAAACATGAATTTCCGGCATTCTACGATTTCCAACCCAAAGCACAACTTTAATAGCAATTAAACATCAAAAACAGCAGCAAAACAGGTTCTCATCATACCAAAGCAAATTGTAGTTCAAACAACATCTAAAACATGGATTCTAACATCAAAATCAATCAATAAACTCATCATAAACATCCTAAAACTAGAATCATTCAATATGAAAATTGTCATACTTGATTTAAAAGCAATCCAAAGTAAAACTTCAAAGCAAACGGTTGATTTATTGGTTCAATAAGAAAACTGTCATCCATCTCGGAACACGCCAGGGAGGGAGACAACTAATAAATTACATAAAAAGTTTATAAAAAAAAAATCAATCGGAAGAGGTACCTATCCACTGGATTTCTTCGTCTTAATTCCGGTCGATAATCAACGATATCTGATACAAAAGTCTTTAGCGATACCTCTTTTGCCTCGAATCTTTAAATTGAAAGTAAGAGAGTTTGCCAAAAATTCTAAAAGTTCGGGAATAGGGGTGGCTAGTGGAATCGATTTTGAGATAGAGGTTAAATTTTGTCATATTTTGTCTTTTGAATTTCTAGGTAAATTTAACAAAAATACTGATTTTTTGTTAGTGGGCCAGCCGCCCCAAATCTACTCAAGTTGGCGCCGTCTTGGTTAAATCATTTAATTTTAGGTGTGTTCAAAAATTTCACAAAGAATAAATTTAAAGAAAGTGATTAATAGTTTGACAATAACAATTAAGGCATTGTTAATGGCACCACACCCAATATCCTCGGACACCACATCTGTGTAAAATTTGACTTTTTAGAGGTCGAAATGTGTTATTTCAACTCACGAAAAGTCGAAATGTGTTATTTCGACCTCTAAAAAGTCGAATTTTACACAAGTGTGGTGCCTGAGTATATTGGGTGTGGTGCCATTAACATTGCCCTAACAATTAATGTAAAAAAAATAAAGAAACCCTTTCATACAGGACAAGGAGATTTTTTTAATTAACCTAATATAAATATAGGTCAAGCTGGAAATGGTCAATATATCTTGATTCTGAAATATATTAAGTAGCACGTGGGCTTTAAAGGCACGACACTAAATCTATTTGGGGCACCAAATTAATGTTTTAAAATAGACATGTGTTGTGGTGTCCTTAAAGGCAATGGTATATTTCGTGTGGTGTCATTAAAGGTCCCCGTGTAAAAACTGGAGCTTAAAACATCCAAACAGGGGGTTTGGCGCACGCTGAAACACGAGCAGAACCTTAACAGCATCTGCTTCAGTTTTGGTGCGAGCTGAAGACCGGTGAACCCGAAATACATTCCAGAGACCAGTGAACCTTGTTAGCATTCTGCTTCAGTTATTGTCCAATAACACAAGAAATAATACTAATTCTAGGAGAGAATAATAAGAAATACCAAATACTCGACTCGTGAACCCGACATATCGCAATCAACCCAAATGGTCCACATTTAATTTCCGAAAAAATTTTTTTTAGCTCATTTATAATTGATAGAAAATGTTGATTCCGTAGGATATACTATTTTAAGAGTCATCAAGGTTTTTTCTGAAAAACTGCTTAGAGTCGATTCAATATTCTTCATCATTTGCTTGTTCATAAGGAGATCCTTTTTCAACTCTTCCAGCTTTTCTCTTAAATTTCTGCCGAGTACAGTGAACTTCCTTCGTGATTAATTGTTCCACATTCAGCTTGTTTAAAAGATGTTGCAGTGGGAAACCAAAAGATTTGCTTGTATAGAATGTCGCATCTGCTGGCCGTTTTCCATCATGGACAAGTATACACTTATACACTTCTTTTGAATAGTAACTTGATTAGCTATTCTAGAAAGAATATACTGAGACTAGTTTTAAGGCTTCTTTTCCATTAGGATGTGCATCAACTTGTGAAAAGTAAAATGACTTATTTAGATAAGTTATTAGTGTTGACATTTGTCACTTGTTTAGAGTGCATAAGTGTGTGTTATGTTGTGTCAACTTGAACCCTTAGATTAAAATGTGTCTTGAGATTGGTGTAGTTTGTTATAACTAAATCTAGCATATATGCTTGGATCTAAGGCTGTTGTATTCATTCAAGAGAATCAATGAAATTCCATCTTTATTATTAGTTATATTTCTTAAGTTGGCATCAGAGCGTTAATGGCGACACCGCCACCGTCCTCACGGCGAACAAGAGTACACACAGCCTCTTCCTTGATTCCGGTGAGCTCAACATACATTGGACTAAGTCAAAGTTCAGTAACATCTTCTGTTGGAATGACTGCTGGAATAACATTCATCTCCTTCGATCGGATTCATGCACAGTACATCTCCTTCGATTGGATTCATGCACAGTACATTTCCCTCTGGTTTTATGACGAATCCCAGCTCACCGTTGCTGAATCAAAGGTCTCCATTCTCATCCATGAATCTCACTCCAGTTCACACTCTTGAAGCATGTTCTGTCAAAGCATGTTCTGAATCAAAGCATGTTCTGTCAAATTAGAAAGGAATAACTATCTGCTGTGGAAATTTACTGTTCTTCCGGTTGTGAGGGGTCATAAACTTGAACCCTTTTTGTTTGGAACTCTTCCTTGTCCACCATAGTATCTGGGAGTTCCCACTTTGACCTCATCTGTGCTTACTTTGGTAAATCCTACTTATGATGAATGGATGGCCAAGGATTCACTGTTGACTAGTTGGCTCTTGGCGTCTATGAGTGAACAACCTCTCGTTGAAGTGGTAGGATGTACTACCTCTCATGAGATCCTGGAGAACATTGGAGCTGCTGTTCAATAACCATTGTGAAGCTCAAATGTTGGAATATAAGGATGCATTAACTAAGGCTGAGAAAGGATAAAAAAACTATGGCAGATTATTTGGCCCAGATGAAGACTTATTCAGACAAGTTAAGTGCTGCTGGATATCCTATTACTCGGTCTGAACTAATCCTTGCCACCTTGGGTGGATTAGGCAAGGAATATGAGTTAGTTATTGTCAATCTGACATCAAGGATGGGGGCACTGCCTTGCCCGAAGGTACATGCTCAGTTGTTCACTCATGAAAGGCTCATAGCAAGGTTTAATCCCACTGCTAATCTTGATCTATCTCAAGCATCTGCCAATGCTGCTGTGAGAACTGGTGATAACTATCAAGGAAGAGGTAGAGGAAATTACAACAATCAAGGACAAGGCAGAGGCAGGGGTGGCCAAAATCCAAGAGGTGGAAGATCTAGAGGAAGAGGTAGAGCTGGATATAGCAATAACACCTCTAGAGCTACATGTCAGTTGTGTAATAAGACTGGTCATACAGTGATTGAATGTTGGTATAGGTTTGATAAGAACTTCAACAACCCTAAAGCATCCAATCGATGAAATCAAGGAAATCAGAATGCCCATGCTGCCTACTTTGCTGGTCCTGAATCTATTGCTGATCCCAACTGGTATGCTGATTCTGGAGCTACTAATCATGTCACTGTAGATCTTGGCAAACATCAGTTGAGCACAGAGTACAATGGGTCAGACACTTTGAAAGTATGTAATGGTTCCAAACTTACCATTAATCATCTTGGTTCCACTAATTTTTCCACTTTTGTTTCTGATCTTAAACTGAAAAATGTCCTCCATGTTCCAGATATTACTAAAAATCTTGTTAGCATATCTAAGTTGACCTCTGATAATCATGTTAGTGTTGAATTTGACAATGTGGGTTGTTGTGTGAAAGACAAAATCACAGGCATAATTCTTCTCAGAGGTAAAGTGCATCATGGTCTTTATCATCTATTTCCATCTTCCAGCCAGAGCTCCCTTCAATCCAGTCACAACTATTCCAAGTCAAGGTTTCAGCATCCCAATTCCAGTTTCAGTCAAAAAGTCTATTCTAGAGCTTATGTTAGTGAAGTCAGTAGCCCTAAAAGTGATGTTCTATGGCATAAGAGATTAGGACATCCATATTTTAAAGTCTTAAGCACTGTTATGAAGTCTGGTAATGTTCAGTTAAGTAATGAAATGCGATTTTGTGATGCTTGTGTGTATGGAAAACATCATGCTTTACCTTTCTCTAAATCTGATACTGTTGTCATTAAACCCTTTGAGCTAATACATCTTGATTTGTGAGGCCCTTCCCCAGTAAAGTCTGCTTCTGGATATACTTACTATATACACTTCTTAGATGATTTCACCAGATATACTTGGATTTACCCTTTAAAGAACAAGTCTGATGCTCTTAATGTTTTTCTTCATTTCCAAAAACTTGCTGAAACTCAATTTGCTGCTAAAATAAAGATAGTTCAGTTAGATTGGGGAGGTGAGTATAGTCTTTTGGAACCTGTCCTTAAAAATACCGGTATTGTGTTCAGGCATCCTTGTCCACACACTCATGAACAAAATAGGAAGGCTGAGAGAAAACATAGGCACATCACTGAATTAGGTCTGACTCTATTAGCTCAAGGCAAAATGCCTCTTCATCTTTGGTGAGAGAGTTTTCAGCATGCTGTTTATCTCATTAACATGTTACCTACACCTGTCCTTAATGATCAATCACCCTATGAAAAGTTGTTTTACAGATCACCAAATTACTCAAATTTAAAAGTCTTTGGTTGTGTTTGTTTTCCTTTTTTGAGGCCTTATAATAAACACAAGTTTGATTTTCACACCAAGAAGTGTGTCTTCATTGGTTTTAGCCCTGATCATAAGGGGTTTAGCTGTCTAGATCCTAGTGGCAGAGTATATGTGTCCAGGCATGTAATCTTCAATGAAGCTGAGTTTCCATATTGTCTTGGTTTCCCTAAATACACAGGTCTAGACACTTCATCGGTTCTTCCCTAAATTTGAAAATGGAAAAAGGCGGGAAACCAAATCAGAACAATTTTTAGTGATTGCTTTACATCAAAATACAATTAAACTATTTAATTGAGTTTCTGTGATCCCAATTTACATTTATATTGGAAGCACAAGCTCAATCAGTTACAGCTAATGTTCTCGGTGAAATTTATGGTTTTTATCGCATTATTAGAGAACAATATCTTTCGTATTTTAGTAATTTTTAGAGAAAATTATATGTTTAAAGGCGTGAATTTGAATAATGGGGTTAGAAGTGTCAAAAGTGTAATTTGGGCGCTTTTATGTGTTAAATCTATTGAATTATTATTATTTGGGGATGACTACATGTTTTATCTATTATGTAGATGCTTAATTTCGAGTGCATAAAGAGGATAAATGAGGTTCAATTCGAATTGCAAGAGATAAACATGGAATTGGCTTGAAGAAGAATGGATAACTATGAAGAAATCCGATCCTCAGCATATTGGACGGGCGTCCACTGATCCGGACGAGCGTCCGGGGAGTGAAGCGGCGTCCATGAAGCGTCCAGAGTCATATTTTACATACAGAGTCTCCAGACGTAAGCTGAACGAGCGTCTGAATCTCCGTCCAGATAAATGAACGAGCGTCCATGACCTTGGACGGGCGTCCAGTGCCGTTTTTGACCTAGCCGCCTCAGAATTCTATAAATAGGCGTGTTATTTTAACCCTAACACACACACACCATACAGCCGCATATTCCACCCTTGGAGGAGCCGCACCAAACCCTAAAGAATTATGAGTTTCTTCCCTTCAACCATATCTTGGATCATCACAAGCATGCAAGGCTAAGCACATCGCGGTAGAGCAACGGGATGAAACCACATCAACGTCATCACAACCATGATTAGTTAGTTTTATTTTTATTTATGATTCGAACATCGTTTTATTTATTGATTGATTTTGGATTGATTGCTAAGCGTTTTATTAGATAGGAATGTCAATGAAACCATATGTTGCCTTGAATTTATATGGAAATATGATTCAATAGTAGAGCTTTTCAATCGATACGATTAATGTTATTTTGAGGAATCATGTGATGTTAATTGGGTTGTTTAATTTGGGAACGAATTAATGATCTTGTGTTGAATGTTACATTGTTTTGCTTGGAAAAGGGAACAAGAACCCTAGAATTCGATTTAAAGGAATTTAGTCGAATTGTGATTGATCATACCAATAAATCGTGTTTAGATCATAAGAATGGTTGTGTGATGGTTGTGTGGTGTATCCTTGTTGTTTTACCGTCCTTTTAATTATATGGTAAACAAATTAGTTCGTATTGATTGTTATTGCTACGTTTAGTTACCTCCAGGATTTTAGTGTGTTTTCTGCATATTTTCTGTTTCCAGCACGTACTTGGACGCTCGTCCACCTTTAGCGAACGCTCGTCCAGTTCTAAGTTTTTCTATTTTCTGTGATTTTACCTACTGTTCTTCGTTTTTACATTATAGATAGTGTAAACCTTAGTTTTAAGTAATAGTTCGTGACATAACCGACTTAGGATTTATATCTTAATCTGATAACTGTACGATTCCCTTAGGACGACTCGGTAACACCCTATACTATGATCCTTATACTTGGGGTGTTCCGGTAAAATAAATTTAAAACAAGTTTTATCGAACAGCTAACTCTAACTAACTAACCACATACTTAAGTGTTTGTTGAAATGTCTCTAATAGCGAAAAACTTGTCATCTTGCCCTTTTAATTTTCCACACTTAAGCAACACTTGTTGAGTATGAGTTTTAAGCAGTCCACTTCAGAATCCTCACAAAGCCCGTTGACAGCAAGACATTGGACAGACTGATACAGGCTTTCCCATTCAAAGACATATACAAGCCCACAACTTCAGATTGTTGAGATTTAAAAGGGCAAGATGACAAGTTTTTGGGCAAGCTTCACCTGGATTCAATCTATGTTTGAAAGACATGAATAACACTGAATTGAATGAAAGATTGAACAAAAATAGAAGCAGAATGAAGAACTGACCAAGAACCTTCAAATGAAGTTCTTCCCCAATGAAAATGGAAAAATGGGGGAAACCAAATCAGAACAATTTTCAGTGATTGCTTTACATCAGAATAAAACTAAACTATCTAATTGAGTTTCATTGATCCCAATTCACATTTATATAGGAAGCACAAGCTCAATCGGTTACAACTAACTCTAACTAACTAACCACCTACTTATGTGTTTGTTGAAATGTCTCTAACAGCAAAAAACTTGTCATCTTGCCCTTTTAATATCAGCACCCCCCTCAAGCTGAACATGGATTGAATCTAGGTGAAGCTTGCCCAAAAACTTGTCATCTTGCCCTTTTAAATCTCAACAATATGAAGTTGTGGGCTTGTATATGTCTTTGAATGGGAAAGCATGTATCAGTCTGTCCAATGTCTTGCTGTCAACGGGCTTTGTGAGGATATTTGTAGGCCGGTCCTTGGTGTTGATAGGGAGTGGAACAAGGACTATAGCTATGTATTTTTCTCTAACAAAGTGACAATCTATCTCTATGTGCTTGGTTCTTTCATGGAAAACAGGGTTTTCCACAATGTCCAAGGCACTTTGACTGTCATAATAAAGAGGCACTCTCCGAGAGTATGTAATCTGGTAAATCAACCATTGGATTTCACATGCCGTAATAGCCATGGCTCTATATTCTGCCTCACTTGAACTTCTAGAAACAGTGGATTGTTTCTTTGATTTCCATGAGACAAGGGCATCACCAAGATAGACCAAGTAACCAGTAGTGGACCTTCTAGATTTTGTGCATCCCAATATGAATCACTAAAGGCTTTTAATGTGACTGATACTTGTTTAGGAAAAAACAACCCTCTTCCTGGTGATGATTTGAGGAATCTTAAAAGTCTGTGAGCAGCCTTTAAGTGAGCTTCATTTGGTTGAGCCAAGAATTGACTTAACTGTTGGACTAGAAAAGCTCTATCAGGTCTGGTGTTCCCTAGATATAAGAATTTGCCAACCAGGTTTCTGTAAAAAGTGTTGGATTCTAAGAGTGGAGCTTCAACTTCTGTCAAATTTGGTAAGGTATCCATTGGTGTAGCTACTGGTTTACAATCCAAGAAACCAAACTCTGTTAAGAGATCCAGACAATATTTTCTCTGATTGATTACTATGCCATCTTTTGATCTGGCCACTTCAAAACCTAAGAAGTACTTTAGTGTTCCAATATCCTTTATAGTAAAGGCAGAATGCAACAGATCTTTTAGGTATTGGATTTCTGTCAGGTCTGAGCTACCAACAACAATATCATCTATATAAACCAATAAAGCCGTAAACTTATGCCCCTGACCTTTGGTAAAAAGGCTATGGTCATTTTGAGATTGATTATAACCATGATCCAATAATTTCTTGGTTAAATTTTGCATTCCATTGTCCACTTGCTTGCCACAATCCATAAAATGACCTTTTAAGTTTGCAAACAAACCATTTGCTGCTAAACCAGGTGGTGGCGTCATATACACTTCTTCTTCTAGATCTCTATGCAAAAAAGCATTATTTACATCCAGTTGATGTAAATACCAATCCTTCTGTGCTGCTAAAGCCATAAAAAGTCTGATTGTTGTATGTTTTGCTACAGGTGAGAAAGTTCTAGAAAGTCAATGCCCTCTGTCTGTGTGAATCCTTTTACAACCAATCTTGCCTTGTATCTTTCCAATGATCCATCTGCCTTTCTTTTGATTCTGAAAACCCACTTGCATCCTATTGGTTTAGTTCCTTTTGGTAAAGGAACAAGTGACCATGTATTTGTTTTATCTAGAGCTGCTAATTCCAAATTCATGGCTTCTTGCCATCGAGGATCCTTAGCTGTTTCATTGTAGGATGTTGGTTCTCTATCTTAGAAATATTGCCAATAAAACCCTGATAATTGAGAGACAAGTTAGTATATGATACAACATGATCTAAAGTGTGAGGTGAAATCCTCTTCACTTGATTTGTACAGATATAATCTGTTAAACATGCTGTCTTCTAAATGAGTGTTTCTTCCAGTAGAAACAGTGGGTGTAAATAAGATCTCAAAAGAGTTTGAGAACCATAAAGAGATATTCAACCATTGGAACATGAGCAGGCACAATATAGCGATATGGTGCGGACAGACACTTGCTCAGTGCACACAAGTATTCTATGAGTCGAAGATAACCACATGCCTGAAAAGGCTAGTGGTGTGTTCATCTTGAAGAATGAAGATCTCATGACTTATGTAGGAATGCTTGAAAGGCAAAATTAAGAGATATGGCTTGGAGTCATAATCTGAAGTAGATTCCATGAGTGACAAAAAAAAGTTATGAACCTAGTCTGTCTCACCTGAAGGGAATGTCTCTGAAAGGTGTAGCATGTCTTTATGAAAGGCTGACATGGATAGTAATAAGATTACTAGTTAAGAAAAGTTGATGGCTAAAGGACAACGAGGTCAAAACCTTGTGATTACCTTTATGCTACCAGCTATGCCTAAGGCTATTCAGATAATGCTTGTTGTAGCTACGTTTCATGGCTATATGATAATGTTGAAAATGTTGGGCCAAAGTCTTGATGTTCATAGACGATAACATGATATGTGAGCTCATGAGATCCATTTATGGACTCAAACAAGTTTCTCTATATAAGTTCTTTACTTTGATAATCAAAAGAGTTTGATTTGATCAAAAGAAAAGATATGCCTGATGTGAAAAAGGGTTAGTGGGAATGTCACAGGTTTTTGATCAAAGTATTGAATATCCTTCTCGAGAACTGTCATCCTAAGTTATAGTCAATTAATATTTTGTAGTTCAAGGCCTTTATGAAATCTCTTGAAAGTAGCAGTTCTTATTTTAAAAATAAGAGTCTATAGTGATAAGTTTAGATACTGCACGAATATCACAGTTCACCTGCATAGATGAGATGCTAAATGAGTTTAGAATAGATCAAGTCAAGAGATACTACTGACCAGTATTCTCGGGATCTATCTATGATCGGACGTCAATCCTAAAAGATAAGGTGAAAGATGATACTTATGGAAAGTCCCCTTTGCTTCTGCAATAGGGTCCATCATAAGTGTGTGAGTTAAACCAGATGTTCATACTTCATGAAGAGTTATGAGCAGGTATGAAAGTGATTCTGGTATATGTTGAGAATATCCTTAAAGTGTTAAGGACGAGTTCCTAGTTTATTGAAACTTGTGATCGAATAAACGTAGATATATAGATGTATACCCTGAGTCTTATGAAGATAGTGGGAGCTAAAGTCTGGGTTTGCTGTTACTTTGATTAAGTTATGCAGTGAGCTGGAAATTTTCTTAGCTAGAAATCACTACAGATTTTACGACTGGGCCAAAACACAATAGTGCCTTAGAGGTGCAACTTGAGTAGTACATGGATCTAAGAGGTTCATTCATGAACCTAGTGCGGTTCTTCCACCTTTACTATATAGCTGATGTAGTGGTCGATTCATTGCTTGAAGCAAGGACCAGGGTCTCGTCAGAGATTCATGTGAGTGTTGAGGTGGTTCCATTTGAATTGATCATTTGGGGCATGATATAAAGGTAGTCTGAGTCCCCACGGATAGTGATATGTTCACGCTTAGGAGTGGTTGCAAGTATTGCATGAGATTCTTGTGTTTCAAATTGTTCTTGTGTATACAAGTGATTGGTTTAGGCCAAGTGGGAGATTGTTGAAATAGTGTCCTAAACCCAATCGGGTTGGACCGGATCCGACCGGTTTGGATCATTTCTACTATTTCTTTTTCTTTATACATATTAAATGGATTTTCTATTATTATATATTTGTTCGCTCATCGATCCAATTACGATATTGTTATATGATAACGTCCTTAGTATTAAAATGTGATAGAGAAACCATGATAGTGAATATGGTTGATGAGATCTTGAATCAATTTAATGGTTTGATACTTAAATGTATCTAGTCATATGCACTATTAAATAGGACATTAGACTAGCACGTATTAGATGTCTTCTGTCTTATTGATGATGGGGATAGATCTCGTCTATCAAAGTGTAGAGATACTTAGACTGTACGTGGACGTGTATTAGAGAATGCATACGTTAGACTGGTCCACTTGCTTTATTAAGTGTCGCACTATGTGGCGGTTGTGTAATTATCCTAAGGCCGGAGTCTTCGTGACATCGCAGTGTGGATTGTCATACTTTGCCACTATTGATGTTTCCCCTAACCAAGGGGCGATCATGCGGTAGTGATTGGGTATGATACTGAAGCTTGCATTGGATTCATGTCGCTCGTCCGGAAATCGCATATCCTATGAATAGGAGTAAATATCCGAAAGGCCCTTCTTATAAAGACTGTCTAGCTCTCGTGAATCTTTGCAAAGTGGGAGTAATCAGTTACTTTGAGAGATCATGATATCCAGATTATAAGATATGGTCGTTGATATATTGACACTCGACGTACGACCATATAGATATTGTAATAGCAATAGGAATCTATTTACACGGTAAATGTTTCACATGAAAGGTAGTAGTCATTGCATTTGACTTTTCCGATGATTGGGGGTCACAGTGTGTTGCTAGACGCTATTCCGTGATCATTAGGCATGAAGGACATTTTCATAATTTGCAGTTTATGTCTACGGCCATCATATTCGGAAGCCTATCGGGTCACACACATTAGAACATCTAGCCGTATTAAAATACGGTTATAGTGATAACCAAATAAGGAACGTTTATCTCGACTATAAAGTGTTATAGTGATAAATTAATATGGTGGTATTTATTTAATATGAATAAATATAATACAAGATATTAATTATGTTGATTAATTAAATGTATATTTATATACATATGTGGCGCAATTTTGTGTCTATATTGATACACATGGATTTTGCAAATTAATTAATCATGATATTATATTATCTATTATTAATATAAGATAATAATATTTTTATATCCTACTAACTAATACAAAGGCAAGGGGGAGGAAGGGAGGAGGACACGTGGCAATTTTTTTTCTTTTGACTTTTGACTTTTTTTCCCTTTTTTTTTATAATTTTTTTTCCTTTCCCATTACTGTTTTTATGCACGTGTGTGTTTTTCGTTTTACCGAGTTTTTTGTTTCATCGTTTCCATTGTCATCGGTTTTTTATATATTCTCGATTGATTTGACAAATTGTGCTACGTATTTATTGTTCCTTTTTTGCCTTCGCAGAAGGAGGGAAGAAGGGGGAGAGGACACGTGGCAGGGTTTCTGGGTTGTTTTTTGTTTTTTTAAATTTTATTTTTCCCTTTTCGGGTTTTTTTCCCTTTCCTATATCGCATATATATATCCTTTCCTATCTCCTCTACGATACGTTTGTGTGTATGCTTTTTCCCTTTTATTTGCATATATATATATATATATATATATATATATATATATATATATATATTTTATATTGTATGACTATGTCGATTTTTGGGGAGTCATCTATTTTTTTTGTGTGTACTTATTATTCTTTTTCGTCTTCGTTCTTTTACTTCTATATATTTTGTGTGCCGGCTTTTTTCATTGGTCTATGGTTTTTTCACGATTTTGTTTCCTTTTTCCGGTCTCATTCTCATCTTCGTTTTTTTTAGTTAATGAATAATATTTTAAGACAAAGGGGGAAGAAGGAGGATTTTTTTATAAATTACAGGTTTACATTGAATAATTGAAAACATATGGAAACCAAATTGATGTGTTATTTTAAGTTATGGAATTAAATAAATACAAGATTTTTTTTGAATTTTATTTCTATCTAATAAAAAATATATTACTTTTAAAATAATTAGTATTACAAAGCTTTAGCTAGCATCAATACTCAAGGGAGAGGGTAACACGTGGGCACCTTATTCTTAGCCAACATGATTTTTTTTTTGACTTTTATTAGACAGGTTTAGATGGCATCAATAATCAGTCATACCTTTTCAACAACTCTCCCAATTCTCAAGGGTTGAATACCCATTTTTCCTTCTCCTCTGTACGGTAATGTCCCTTCCATGTCTGATCCCAACTTTTGCAGAAGGAGAAGCACGGTTTTTGGTGAATGGAACACGATTTTCTGAATGGAAACCGATTTTCTGGATGCTCAGTTTCTCCATGTCTATCACGAGGGTTTGATTCTTTTGATTCGCAATAAACATGATGTTCTTCTGGGTAGTATTGTGTATTATCGTTTATTATTTTGATTTTGATCAGATTATCTGCCCCGATTTCTTGTTTATTGTATCAATTGAAGATTTAGGTATGAAAGGCTTGACCTTTCCTTGATAGGATGCTGATACGAGCTATTAGGACTCTGATTCAAACCGATACGTAGCTAATCTGAATAAAGGTTAATGATTTCCTTTATGTAATCTATTATATATACTCAAATGAGTCATCTTTTTTTGTTTTTTGTTTTTTTGGGCAGTGATACATACGGCGGCACAATGAGGTTGAACTTTTACGCTTTAGGAATGGGTAATAATTCTATTAAATGCGGTGTTTCTCGATTTCTTTCATATATATATATATATATATATATATATATATATATATATATATATATATATCTTGCTCAATAACTTGGTTTGTTTCATGGATGAATCTCGTATATGTGTTACAACTATTGCCACGGTTGCAACCATTGCGAAATTCTCAAGAACGAGTGGGTATGCTACTCAAAAGAGTAAGTTTCTTTCCCCTTAGATGCTAAATCTTCTCTGAAAAAGACAAAAGAAATACGATACAGATGTTTGTAGAAATGTTGTATTGTTGGTCCCTTGAAAAGGCTTTGGTTAAGTTTAGAGGGGGGGGGGGGGGGTGAATAAACTTAACACTTAAAACTTTGGAGTTAACAAATTTTGCAACTTCGGCGACACTGCGATACTTCGATAGTCTGCGAGACTTCGATAAGCCTGGCGATAAACGGTAGTCTGCGACGGTTTAGGTTACTGAATTTGTGCAGCGGAATTATATCAAAATTAAGCCTTAATACTTGTTGTTAAATGTGATACTAAGTATTAGATACTCAGTAGTGTATGTGTGTGATTTCAGTTGCTAGATTCAGTAGATTGATGTGTATGATAAACTAAGTGCAGAATGTAAGTGCTGAAAGTAAGTAGGCAGATTTTATAGTGGTTCCGGGTGGTGTAATCCTGTCGTCCACTCTTCTCCTGTGATGTTGGAGGTAATTCACTAGAGATCTTTGATGTAGTATTTGTTACAAAGATTCCTAAGATTGCTTGTCCTTCACCAATCACTATGGCTTCACAAGCGAAAACGGGAACATGTAGGATTGCTTGCTCCTAAGTCTTCCTTGGTCCTTGAAGGGTAGGATTGCCTCTTCACCGGCTCCACCACAAACAACGGTCTTTCACACCAAAGTGCTTCCGTTTGTCTTCGGCGGGTTCTTTATAAAATAAAGAGTGAATCAAGTAAATGATTCGGTTGCGCAGCGACTTGATTAGGATGATATAATCAACAGCTTGCAGTCTTCAAGTGTGTATGCTTGATGTAGCTTGAATACAGAATGCACTTGAAGAAATTTTCTAGATCAGCAGCCTTATGCTCAGTAAGTTCAGCAGGGTGTTTTTTCAGCTCAGAATTATCACTTAAAGTTTATCCAAAAAATTCATCATATATTTCTGAGTTTGAAGTCCTCTATTTATAGGTAGGAGAGCATGTGACTTGTAATTGAAATTCAAATATAACCGTTCCTTGTTTTTGTCCCATCTGATTTGCCCTCTGTCACTATTCATAGGACTGACACTGTCAGAATTCCTTTTTGACGGTGCGATCTGTCCCCTTTGACTTGTGTCCATTGGATAAAGTCCTGAATCATCCCAACGTTCTTTTAATCCTAACCATTGATTTGTTTGATCAAATCAGAGGTAGTTGGCTGTCCTTATCCATGTAATCCTCCAATGTAATCTTGAATTAATCGAGGTATATATCAACAGGTTCATCAGTCTGCTGTAATACCAATCAGTCTGCTGAACACCAATTTGCTGTGTGTAAAATATAATGCAGCTGATTTCTTTTATCTAACTTTTATTTGTGAAGTTAGATTACACCTTTTTGAATATAACCAAGTTCCAAACATCATCCAACTTATGGAACTTAGACCTTCTACACAAGGTATATGTAATCAGTTTAGGTCATCACAGACTTGCCTAAATTCTGATTCCATATCCTTGACTTTAATTACTAAGTTTGATCCCTTAGCCTTCATTTGCGAGTTTGAGCCCTCGGCCCTTCGGTCTTCGGTCTTCGGCGGTTCCACGACCGAGTCTGCGACCTATCTACCCCTGCGACTAGACTAGTGTCGCGACGAAGTCACCGACCATTACGATGCTTGTTTGATCAAACCTATTTATGAATCAAACTCTAATAAGCCTATAGATTTGATCTAGACATCTTTTTGCCTTTGCACTATAACAGCTAGTCTGGCACTCATCATCAAAACATAGAAATAAGTCTAACAATTTCCCCATTTTTGGTGATGATGCCACTACCCTCACCTAACAGCAAAGCAAAAAGATTAAAACAAAAACAGAACAAATTTGAGACAATTCTCATTAAAAACATTTGTTCATAGTTATTACAGTCTAGATGCAGCAAAGATAAAATATGATAAGTATGCTGATCTACTGTCTCTTTTCTCTTTCTTGTCTAGCCTTTTCAACTTGCTCTTGGTAGGCTCTGATTTCTTCTATCATATCCCTCATCCATTCATTTTCAATCAAGGTAAAATCAATGTAGGGATTTACTTATTTCCACCAGTTCCATGCTTCAGGCAGGATAAGATTGATTTCATTCACTCTGAATCCAAACTTCATGTACAGTTCCTTGAATTCATCAAGTGAGTCTTTTGCTTTTATGATAGGCAAGATCCTATCACCTCTGCCACTTCTTCCACCTCTTCCACCTCTGCCTCCTCTGTAATTTGCCCTTAAGGCTTTAACTCTTGTTTCCCAAAACTTCAATCCCAAGAAAGAGTTTAAACCTTCATGAAATCCCTTGCCTTGATAAGGTTTTCTTCTGTTATAGTATTCTTTCTTGTATTGTCTAAGGAGATCATCAGTAAGTTGAACTCTGCCAGGTGCGGGTTGACTGAAAGCATTAGTCTCATCCTCCCATATTTTCTTTGCAAAGAGTCTTGTAGCCTCTTTTGCTGCTTTCTGTTTGGCCCTCTTCCCCCTTATTGACATCATCAACAAATCGGGACATTAGGCCATGAACACCCTCTTGTGAGATTACCACTCTATTCAATTGACCTTCCATAATCTCAGTTCTTGTATCAATCACAGTAATCCTTCCTTGCAAGGTTTCCTCCGGCGAGATTGATCCTCTCGGTAAGTTTAGGATCAAATCCACAAGTTGGGGTTGTTGTCCGGCGGTCTCGGCGAGGCTTAGGTGTTTCAGCAAGCTTGTCAAGTTTTTGATGAATGGATATAAGTTGATCTTTCAAAAACTTTTCCTTCAATGTATTCCCTTGCTTGATTCCCCTCACATCCAACATCATATCAATCACAACATTTTGAGTGGATGTGAAATTTGAAGCAACTGTATCAGTAGATTGTCTGTTTTCATTTACCAGCTTCATCAGTTCTTCAAATCTTTGTTCTTGTCGGTCCAGTTGAGTCCTTAACTGTTGCATATCATTCCTCACAGTCCTCAACTCATTCAAGACCTTCTCTGGCACTCCACCAGCCATTCTGCTACCTGTAGGTCCATCAGCAGGCTCTTCAATTCTATATTGTGCCCGTTGCGATGACCATTGCCTTACTCATATCTCTCCCGGCGGGGGAGGTCCTTCCTCAACCATAGCACCAAGCGGGTCTTCCATTACCGGATCTTGCGGGTTCTTCATCGCCTTCTTCTTCTCAAAAAATTTGAAATTCTTCATCACCGTAGTCATAGTCCGGCATATGTTCTTCCTCATTACTAACGTTGCGGACGCTGCGACTATCCTTCCCTACGGTGGCCTTGTCTCCGTAGGCTCCACTACGGCGGCTGTCTTGCGAGACAACAACGGGGTTTCCTCCAAACCCAAAGTTTGTTCCAACCTTTGTCCGAGTCTTTGTTTGAGACTCGGCGACTGTACCTCTGTTCCAACCTTTGTCCAGTCTTGTTTGTATCCCAACACAACTGTACCTCCTCTTCAACTCTTGAAAGCGGTGCAATGAATGCCACAATCACCTGATCTGGAAATATGTCCATATTTTCTTGTTGAAATTGTCCCATATCAGTGATCCTTCTTAGAAAATTAGCAGATTTGGTTATGACATCCTCAGTGTCAATCCAGTCTTGATATTGTATGGAATCCTCTGAACTGGCACTGGGTTCACTATGGTCAGTAACCCTCTCATCATCCAAATCAGCACTCTGTTGATCTTCAGATTGTGTAGTAGGCTCCACAACATGAAATATAATTGATTCATCAATTAGCCTACTAGCACCAACATTGACACCATTATTGATCAATGCCTCTAGATCATCCATGGTGAGATCCTCCAGATCCTCATCCATCTCTCCAGTCTGCTGGCCCTCAGCAGACTTACCAGTATCAGTGGACTGTTGTGCAGGTGGTTCATTTATCATTGCAGTCCCACTGGTTCCTCCTGGTCCAGAGGGAAAGTCCGCTCTAGAATCGATGATGAGGAAGAATCATCATGACCATCTCTTGGATCCCTAAACTTGATACCCTCCTCTTTCTGTTGATCATCAAACAAATCCATCAGCCTTGATTGCAGCAAGGTGGTATCAACTAGATCCAGAAAATTCTCCACTCCCAACTTTTCAAAAGCCCACTCCTCCAAATCTGTCATAGGTTCAGCAGCTGGCTTTTGCTTCTTATAAAATCCAAACTTCCACTGGAAGTAATCTGCTACCAGTAGGAGTTTTGGATCAACATACCATTCTTTCCTCTTATTCTCATGTTTCTCATAGGGCAAGATTGATCCTCTGGGAGCTTTTGCAGTACCTTGATGACCTCCAAAGGTCCCAACAAGCTGATTTAAAGTTTCTTCAACAGATGCCTCAAAGTCAGTAGGTTGTTGAGGTTGTATATTGGTACCTACTACTTCCATCTGTACAATACTTGGTTCCCCCTGACTTACATGCTCATCAGCAGGGTTAGCAGCAGACTGCTCTTCCCCCTGAATTCTTACAACAATTGCAGGGTCTTCAACCAATGTTTCACTTACCACGAGCAGGTGCAGACTCAGTAGTCTGCTGTGGTTCTTCATCAAGTTGCTCAACAACAACTTGTGCAGCATCAGTAGTTCCAACAGCAGCAGGTTCAAGTTCAGTAGACTGCTGTGTTTCTTCAACAGATTGTTCAACAACAACCTGTTTACTTCCAGTAGTTTCAGCAACCTTAGTAGGTGAGGATTCACCAACATCACCGGCGAGTTCGGACTGCGTAGCTTCTTTGTGATTCTCGGTAGGTTGCTCAACAACAACCTGTTCACTACCAGTAGGCTTGACAACCTCTTCTGGTGAGGAATCAGTAATTTCCACAGGCTTGATGATAGTTAAGGTTTCAGCCTCAATAGCCTCTTCTTCTTCTTCTACTACTGCTTCTTGCTCTTCTTCCCTTTGAGCCTCCAATATTTTTAATTGCTTCCCCTTTCTATGTTTCTTTTTCTTATGGATCTCTTTCATCCTCTTGGAAAGTGTCTCCTCTTCGATTTCTATCACAGTAGACTTCCTCATCCTACTGTCTTCTTTCTGTTGTTCCTTCAGGATCTCAACAACAGTTTTTCTTGCAGCTACAGTAGGGTCAGTAACCTCCACTGAACCCTCAGCAGACTCAGCAGTCTGTGTTGTTTGCTTCCTTGTTCTTTTAGGCTTTAAAAGTTCTCGTTATCTTCCTTGTATTTGTAGCCTTTCTTTTCTCTGTTACTTTCTTTGGTGCAGCTAGGTTTAATAGATATCTTAACAGTTTGCTTGACCTACTCACCACCAGCATCACCATCATCTCCACCATTATCATCATCAGCAGCCTCTCCAGCAACCTCATCATCATCATCCAGACCAGGAATTGTATAATCGATCACTTTCTTGTATCTGGATTGATTTATCTTCTCAGGTTCTTTGTCAGGAATCTCCAAATGATTCAGCAGGGTCTGAATCATTAAAACTAAGGGTAAGGCCTTTGATTTCCTTTTCCCTTCTCTTTCTTCCTTGGCTACTTTCTTCATATAATGAATGAAATATCCAGCCCAATCAAATTTCATGCTTCTACAGATAATCATCATTAGCTCTATCTTAGGTCCAGATAGAGTATCCATACTTCCAACCAACCCCAATATGTTCTTTGCAATGAGTTTGCTCAGCAGGTTGTACTCATTCCAAATATGTCTGCAGTTTATGCCTGGAATTGATTTGGTGTCTTGATTTGTCTTGATTTGATCAACAAATGCCATCTTGTTCAGTCCCATTGCTTCAGGATTTACTGGACCATCCACCACTTCTTCAAAACCAAAAACTTCCCTCAGTAGACTGGGGGAAACTTCAATCTCCTCAGCATTCACAGTTGTTTTGAATGCTTCACTTCTTTCTTCCACAACCATGTTCTTCCAGAAATCAATAACATTTGTGTATGAGATTGTGTCCAACCTGATATTGAGTATATTTTCCAGACCAGCATACCTCCTTATCCTTCGACCAATGTTGATGGCTAAATCAGTCTGGTTAGCATCAACAACAAAACCTCTAACACTTTGGCTTGTTTGAATCTGAACATCAACCTTTGCCGCCATTGAAATAAGAAAAAGATGAAGAAAGATTTCTCTCAAATCTGTGTTCACACAATGTAAATTTGCAGAGATAAAGCAGATTTTGCAAGTGGAGAGAATCTGCTGTACGTAGGTCTGAATATATAGACAGTGGGTAGTTGCAACTGTCTTTGCACGTACATTGATGTTAACCACGATTAATCTGAGTAAATGCGGTCTTGACACGTGGCCCATTACTCTCCAAAACGTATTGTAACCGTCGGATCGTGTTAACTATGGTAATAAAGGATAGAATAAATATCCCGCCAATTCTGCTTTTTGACTTTAAAGGCTTTGACTGTGTAACGTTCCATTCAGCAGGGTAGTCCTCAGCAGGGTGGGCTCAGCAGTCTGCTGATAATTAGGCTTCAGCAGCCTGCTGACATAAAGACTCTGCTGATCCTTGATTTCTTCTTGTTTTGTTCAATTGATAATACAAGATGAAGTTTAATACCAATGACTGATCTGTCAAGTGAGCTCACCCAACATGACAAAGACCAATCCCCTTGGCAACCTCATTTGCTCAATTGTCCAAACATAAGTACATGGAATTGTTGATACGAATGACTAATCTGCTAAGTGAGCTCACCTAACATAGCAAAGACTAATCCCCTTGGTGAATTCCAGTACACTATTGATTATCAGTCAACTTTGATAATTCCCAATTCAGTCCTTAGCTTGGCAAATCTTTCACTATCAAGTGGTTTAGTGAATATATCAGCAAGTTGATCTTCAGTAGGGATGTATAGATCCACCACATCTTTCTTTTCAACATGATCTCTTATAAAATGATGTCTCACATCAATGTGTTTGGTTCTTGAGTGCAAAACATGATTTTCTGTGATAGCTATTGCACTTGTGTTGTCACACATGATTGGAATTTCTTTCTCTTCAATTCCATAATCCCTTAATTGCTGTCTTAACCACAATACTTGTGCACAGCAACTTCTAGCAGCAATGTATTCAGCTTCAGCAGTGGAAGTTGATATAGAATTCTGTTTCTTGTTGAACCGGGAGACCAGTCTATTTCCCATTAGCTGACAGGTTCCTGTGGTGCTTTTTCTATCAATTTTGCAACCAGCATAATCAGAACCTGAGTAGGATATAACTTTGAAACTTCCATCCTTGGAATACCATATCCCTACTCCCAAAGTCTCTTTTAGGTACTTGAGAACTCTTTTGACTGCACCTAAGTGACTTTCTTTAGGTTTAGATTGAAACCTTGCACAAACACCTACAGCAAAGGATATATCGGCCTCACTGGCGATGAAGGTACGACGGACTGCCTATCATCCTCCTATATAAGGTCTGATCAACATCTTTGCCTTCTTTATCTTCATCCAATATAATGTTTGTACTCATTGGAGTTGATATCTTGGTGCTGTTTTCCATACCAAACTTCTTCAGCAACTCTTTGGTATACTTGGTTTGATGAATGAAGATTCCATCTTTCAATTGTTTGACTTGCAATCCCAAGAAGTAGTTCAATTCTCCCATCATACTCATTTGGAATTTACTCTTCATTAGATTGGCAAATTTTTCACAAAGTAAATCATTTTCAGAACCAAATATTATGTCATCCACATAAATCTGTACCAGCAGGGTGCTGTCCCCTTCACTGATTCTGAAAAGTGTATTGTCAATGGTCCCTTTTGTAAAACCATTGTCCACCAAGAATTGAGATAAGGTCTCATACCAAGATCTTGGTGCTTGTTTCAGTCCATAAAGTGCTTTGTTGAGTCTATACACTTTATCTTCTTGATCTTTAACTTCAAATCCAGGAGGTTGCTGAACATACACTTCCTCCTCTAGAATGCCATTCAAGAATGCACTTTTGACATCCATTTGATATACCTTGAAGTTTTTATATGCGGCATGTGCCAAGAATAATCGATAGCTTCCAATCTTGCAACGGGTGCATATGTCTCATCAAAATCTATTCCTTACGCTTGAGAATAGCCTTTTGCAACTAGTACGGCCTTATTCCTTACAATGGTACCAGATTCATCAAGTTTGTTTACGTATACCCATTTGGTACCAATGATATTTGCATGACTAGGCCTTTCCATTAGTGTCCATACTTGATTTCTTTCAAATTCATTTAATTCTTCTTGCATAGCAATTATCCAATCTGGATCTGAAATTGCTTCTTCAACAACTTTTGGTTCCATTTGAGATAGAAAACATGTAAACATTGCTTCTAATTGTCTTCTAGTCCTTACACCTTGCTGTACATTGCCAATAACTTGTTCAGCAGGGTGATTCCTTAACCATTGAGGATTCTGGTTAGATTGATCTTCAGGAACCTCATCTTCAGTAGGGTCTGCTGTATCTTCAACAGGGGGTTCATCAGATCCTTGAACTGCTTCAGTTGTTGCATCAGTAGTATTACCAGCAGGGTGTTCAGCAAGGGCAGTATCAGAAACTTTTAAGTCATTAAATCTTTCCAAAACTTCAACACAATCTGGATCAATGACTTGTTGATTCTCAACAGGTTCACAAACTTCATCTTCCATTCCAGTAAACTTAGGTTCATCAAACACAACATGGATTGTTTCTTCATGTTTCAGTGACCTCTTGTTCAGTACCCTGAATGCCTTGCTGACTGAGGAATATCCCAAGAAAATCCTTCATCTGACTTTGGTTGGAAGGTTTTCAGATGTACCTTGTGATTCAATATGAAACACTTACTTTCAAATGGATGGAAATAGGAAATATTTGGTTTCATTCCATTCCAAATCTCATAAGGTGTCTTCAGCAGCTTCTTGTTTACTGAGGTTCTGTTTGTGTATAGCATGCTGTATTAACTGCTTCAACCCAATATCTTTCAGGTAGCAATGCTTCACAAATCATTGTTCTTCCTGCTTCTTTTAGAGTCCCGTTTCTTCTTTCAGCAACCCCATTTTCTTTGAGGTGTACCGACGACGACAAGTTGATGTAGTACACCATTTTGTTCACAATATTCTCTTATCACTTTGTTGAGAAATTCAGTACCCTGATCTGATCTTACTTTTACTACTGTCAAACTTTTCTCATTTTGTGATCTCTTTAAAAGATTGGGCATGCTTTTGAGTGTTTCACTTTTCTTGTTCATAAATACTACCCAAGTGTACCTTGAATAATCATCCACAACCACTAAGGTGTATTTCTTTCCTGTTACACTTGTTGGAGTTATAGGTCCAAATAGATCCATATGCATCAGCTCCAACACTCTATTAGTTGATTGCTTAGTCTTTGATTTGAAGCTTGATTTGGTTTGTTTACCTTGCTGACATGCATCACATACAGCATCCTTCTTGAATGTGATTTCAGGTAAACCAATCACCAATTTCTTCTTTACCAACTGATTGATATCATCAAAGTTTAGATGATTCAATTTCTTGTGCCATAACCAATTTAGTTCTGATTTGGTATGCACAATCGGGCGAGTTTCGGAAGGCTATGAGTAGACCAATCCACAATGTACATGTTTTGTTGTCTTTTACCAGCAAGTACAACTTGATCACCTCTTTCACTAATGACAATACAATTGTTTTTGTCAAAAGTGACCTTGTATCCCATGTCACAGAATTGACCAGTGCTCAGCAAGTTGTAGTCTAGTCCTTCTACATATGCAACATTCTTGATTGTAAGTCCATTTCTCACAAGTGTTCCATATCCTCTTGTGTATCCAGGTGTATTCTTGTTGCCAAAATTCACCCTTGGACCATCCTTTGCCACAAAGTTTGACAAACAGTGCTTATTCTTTGTCATATGTCTGGAACATCCACTTTGTCAAAGTACCGGACACCCTAAAAAACAAAGTTAATACATTTTAGGTACCCAAACCTGTTTGGGTCCATAATGGTCAGTTGTAAGCATGACCCCTGGGATGTTTCCATAAGGCCTTCTCCTAAAAGTGTCATACTTTGGTTCATACATGTATTCTACACATCCATAAGTTCTGACAGTTGGTTGTGTAGAATTCACATATGATTTCTGGCCTTTTGGTTCATAATGCTGTTTGAAGTGATTCTTGTTATTAGAAACATTAGTATAACCATAGGTGTGTTGTCTGTTAGGAACATCCCTATAATAAGGAGTCTGCTGAGGTCTCTGCTGAGGCCTTGTATAAGTCCTCTGCTGAGCCCTTTGCTGATTCCATTGCTTTGGTTTTACCCAAGCAGCATGATTATACATATTGTTTCTAGCAATAGGTGCAGGAATATTCCAATCATCATCAGTAGGAAACAATCTACCTTTCCCCCTGAGATAAGTATCCCTAGAATGATTAACATGTTTGGATTTAGGATTCTTATCCTTGGAATATTTCTGACCTTTACCTTTGTGTGGTCCAGCAGACTTAGTAGCAGGTCTGCTATCAGTAGGTCTAGAAGGCACAGCAGTCCTATTTTTAGATTTATTCTTTTTATTAGGAGCTGTTGACTTCTTTGACTTCTGATTTTGCTTCCTTGAAGCTTTCTCAATAGGTTTTGCTGCCTCAGCAACCTTACTAAAAGTTGGATCTTGTGCAGGCACAAACTTAGGACCAATCCGGCACTAGGTTCAGTAGCCTTACTAGATCCATTCTTGTTAGGTTGTTGAGTTCCAAATCCAAGCCCTGTTCTATCACCATAAGGCTTTCCAGATTTGTATGCAGTAGAGGAACAAGAAGGTTCAGTAGGTTCAGAAGCTACTGGATGTCCAGCAGGCTTAAACGATTCTGTCCAAACTTTTTTTCCTTACCCTTGAGAATTCTCAATTCAGCATTCAATCTTTCAACTTCCAATTGAAGAGCCTCTTTTTCAGCCTTCACAACCTCATAACCAGATTGTATTATCCTTAGTTGATTAAGGATGGCATCCAAAGTTTCATCATTATTGGAGTTTTTATGATTTGAACCACAGGTAGATTCACAATCACTTCCAACAGGAGTATTGATTGATACACTATTGTATACCTCTCAGTTTCATCCATATTAGCCATCAAAGCATAATCTTCCATATCAGCAACCAATGCTGTGTCATCTGATTCATTTCCCTTTTCAGATTCCACTTCATACCCTCATTCATCTTCTGCCACCATAGCCTTCTTGCCATGTCTTCTTTGTTGACTCTTGGTCTTCAGTAGGTCTGGACAATCATGTCTAAAATGTCCAGGCTTCTTGCAGTTGAAGCAAAGATAATCAGGTTCCTTGCCTTGTTTTAACTCAGGACAGTCAGGTTTGAAGTGTCCTGGTTTCTTGCAATGAATGCACAGATAGTCATTATCTTTCTTTGGTTCTTCTTTCTTTCTTTCAGTAGGCCTCATGGTGAAATTTCTTGCAGGGGCCTTTCCAGTCTTCATCATCCTGATTTTCTTGCTCAGCAGGGCAATCTGCTCCTGCATTTCATCTAGCAAATCATCTTGTCCTCCAGATGTTTCTTCTTGATGTGAAGCAGCCAATGCAGTGGTCTTTGGCTCTTCTCTTTCAGTCTCAGGTGCAAGCTTTTTGCTAAATTCATAAGCTTTAAGATCTGAAAATAATTTGAAGGTGTCTTCTTCATGCAGCTTTCTCATTTCTTCTATGCAGTCACCTTCATTTTCCAAACATCTTTTGCAGGTAGAGCCTCCAAGATTTTGGTGTTTATTTCTTCTTTTGAATAACTTACACTCAGCAGGGTAAGTTCATCCAAGACAACATTAAATCTTGATTCCATTTGCTCAATGGTTTCATTTGGTAGCATCTTGAACTTTTGGAACCTCTTTCTGGCCACATTGATTTTATTCTTCTTTATTGCATCAGTGCCTTCATAGATCAGCTGTATCTTGTCCCAAAGTTCCTTTGCTGTTTTGCAATCTTTAACCTTCATATACATATTGCTATCCAAGGTTCTATAGATGATATCAATAGCAATGTTATTGAGGTTTGCTCTCTTCCTGTCTTCTGCATTCCATTCTCTTTTTGGTTTTGGAATGTGCTCAGTTGTATCACCCACTGTTACTGACTTGGTGATCTCCAGTGGTCCTTCAGTTAGTACATCCATCATCTCATCATGAGTTGCAGCAAGGTAAGCCTGCAAACGACGTTTATATTCATCAAATCTATCTAGAGAACACATCAGCATTGTTCTAGCATACTGAGTGTTATCCATGATGCAAGTCTTTGAAAATCAGTGATTTGAAAAAGTTTACAAAGGATTTTCACAAGCACAACAAGTAGGATTACTTCAGAACAGAAGCACTTCTCCGATACCAATTGTTGGTCCCTTGAAAAGGCTTTGGTTAAGTTTAGAGAGGGGGGGGGGGTGAATAAACTTAACACTTAAAACTTTGGAGTTAACAAATTTTGCAACTTCGGCGGCCAACGCGATACTTCGATGGTCTTGATACTTCGATAGTCTCGAGACTTCGGTAGCTTTCGCGATAAATAGTAGTCTACTGACAGTTTAGGTTACCGAATTTGTGCAGTGGAATTATATCAAAATTAAGCCTTAATACTTGTTGTTAAATGTGATACTAAGTATTAGATACTCAGTAGTGTATGTGTGTGATTTCAGTTGCTAGATTCAGTAGATTGATGTGTATAATAAACTAAGTGGAGAATGTAAGTGCTGAAAGTAAGTAGGCAGATTTTATAGTGGTTCCAGGTGGTGTAATCCTGTCAGTCCACTCTTCTCCTGTGATGTTGGAGGTAATTCACTAGAGATCTTTGATGTAGCTGTTACAAAGATTCCTAAGATTGCTTGTCCTTCACCAATCACTATGGCTTCACAAGCGAAAGCGGGAACATGTAGGATTCTTTGCTCCTAAGTCTTCCACTTTGGTCCTTGAAGGGTAGGATTGCCTCTTCACCGGCTCCACCACAAACAACGATCTTTCACACCAAAGTGCTTCTTGTCTTCGGCGGGTTCTTTATAAAATAAAGAGTGAATCAAGTAAATGATTCGGTTGCGGCGACTTGATTAGGATGATATAATCAACGGCTTGCGGTCTTCAAGTGTGTATGCTTGATGTAGCTTGAATACGAATGCACTTGAAGAAATTTTCTAGATCAGCAGCCTTATGCTCAGTAAGTTCAGCAGGGTGTTTTTTCAGCTCAGAATTATCACTTAAAGTTTATCCAAAAAATTCATCATATATTTCTGAGTTTGAAGTCCTCTATTTATAGGTAGGAGATCATGTGACTTGTATTTGAAATACAAATATAACTGTTCCTTGTTTTTGTCCCATCTGATTTGCCCTCTGTCACTATTCATAGGACTGACACTGTCAGAATTCCTTTTTGACAGTGCAGTTTGTCCACCCTTTGACTTGTGTCCATTGGATAAAGTCCTGAATCATCCCAACGTTCTTTTAATCCTAACCATTGATTTGTTTGATGAAATTAGAGGTAGTTGGCTGTCCTTATCCATGTAATCCTCCAATGTAATCTTGAATTAATCGAGGTATATATCAGCAGGTTCATCAGTCTGCTGTAATACCAATCAGTCTGCTGAACACCAATTTGCTGTGTGTAAAATATAATGCAGCTGATTTCTTTTATCTAACTTTTATTTGTGAAGTTAGATTACACCTTTTTGAATATAACCAAGTTCCAAACATCATCCAACTTATGGAACTTAGACCTTCTACACAAGGTATATGTAATCAGTTTAGGTCATCACAGACTTGCCTAAATTCTGATTCCATATCCTTGACTTTAATTACTAAGTTTGATCCCTTAGCCTTCATTTACTGAGTTTGAGCCCTCAGCCTTCAGTCTTCAGTCTTCAGCAGGTTCTTGACCAGTCTACTGACCTATCTACCTTACTGACCTAGACTAGTCTGCTGACAGAAGTCAGCTGACCATTACAGCGCTTGTTTGATCAAACCTACTTATGAATCAAACTCTAATAAGACTATACATTTGATCTAGACATCTTTTTGCCTTTACACTATAATAGCTAGTCTGGCACTCATCATCAAAACATAGAAATAAGTCTAACATGTATCAAGTGAATGAATCATGTCTATCAAATCTCTTGCATATATCCTTAAAATATTCTTATTATCTTCCATATACGTTGTTTATTTGCAAGGTAAATATCCTTTTTTCCCTCCATATTTTTATTCACTCTAATTTCTACATTTAAAAGTAAAATCCGATTAATCTTGTTTGTCATTCTCATATTTGTTATTCAGGATTTTCAGTTGAGGTTTTGCAGTTTGTTTATCCAGCAAAAAAAATCTTCCAAAGGTGTGTCTTTATCCTTGGTATTTATTATTTACATTTACTTAGCTAATGAATTTCACGTTTTGTTTTCAAAATCACTTCTTTACCTCAGTGATGCATGTGAGATTTTGATTATTTCTAATGGTCTATTGTTTCAAAAGAACTTTCGAGACAATATTTGGTTTCATTTTGTCTATGTATTTTGTGGTTTCTTGTCTTTTCTCTCTTATGGTTTGCTGGACTTGGTTTGATGTTTGAAATGTAAGATTTTTGGCCTTTATGTTATACATTCTTATATATACCTCTTTAGGATTTGCTGTAATCAATCCACCTTATGATTTTTTAAGTATACATGGGACGTCATGTTTAGTACTATTTGAGCACAATTTAATGTATAGAACTAATTTGAATTTTGTTTTTATGTAATCTAATCAAATAAGCACTGTTTGCCTGCCAAAAATTATATATGTGTAGCTTGTATGCAACACATTGTTAACTTTCTGCTGAAAAGTTAGAAATCCCGTCTGCCTTGGAATTCCTCTTTGTGTAGATCTAAAGTAAATATAATATTGTTTGTTCAGAGAACATGATGAATTCCCATAGGCCATGGATTGCTCGTACTCAAATTTCTGCTTTCCAAGTAAATACTTCGACAACTAAAGTACCCCAAAACATACCAAATCAAAGAGAGTATGAGATGGTTTTAGGTTCTAAGCATGTACACATCACATAGGTTCTGCTATGGTTTTAGGTTCTCATGTTTAAGATAACTTCTATTAATTCACGTTTCTTCTTGTTGACATGTATTTTTCAACTTTTACTAGAAATGGCTACCACATAGCAGACCTTCATAACACAAAAACAATTTCTTTTCTCGAATATTGCTCATTTCTTATTCTTTCTAATTTTATGGTTTCAGGGGCTATCATGATATTGAATAGTTTGAAGAACCGAATGATTTAAGCAATTAATGACATACAAAGACATCTTGGCGGGGCAATACAGATGGTTTATGAGCTTGTTGGTTCATCAGCAACTGAGGTTTTGCAGCCACGTATGTGTTTGCATTTTGCTTTCAAACTCATGGATCTCAGCCTTGTACCTTTGGTCACCTGTTCATTATTAGCATCTGATGGTAATGTTTCATTTTCCTATTATGTGAACCTTGTTGCTATTAGAAGAAAGAAGGAGGGCTTTGACCTATCAATTCCGATAAAGGCGGTGGCAACGGCGAAGCTTCATGAAGCACATTCCAGAAAGTATATTTCAAATTTACTTTCCAAATTTGTGCTTGAAGAACCTTCACCCTTGCTAATGCGTTTATCATAGATGATAGGTTAAGTCCCTCACTTTTAGAAAAAGATTGTAGAAGTGTAACAACATGGCATACTAACAATGTGGAAGCATTGTTTGTACTACATCGAAATACCAATTTAGTCAATCAAAGCCTCACAAACGAGCATTTTTCAAAAGTCATGGTGTTACGTACACAATTATTTTACGCCATGTAGGCTCAGTTGTGCAACATATTTTTCTGTTTATTGGAAAAGGGATTATGTTCCGAGTTTTTTTTATAATTTTCTTTTCCTTTCTGTTGAGCTTTTGGTACCGTTAGAAATATGGTCAATGCCTGCCTGGGTGTGTTGCAGGCGATGATGAATGATGGCCGCCTCGCCGCCTTTGCTTTCTAGGTACCGTATTCTTAAAAATATGGATTCTTTTAATTTTGTGATCAATTTCATTTAAATGTTCATTCAAGCTATTTACCGGACCAATATCTATCAGAAGACCCGTAGGTATAACGGTCAGATCAATGAAAGATTTAAAGTAATTTGGTTGACTAATTAGGCTTTTCATTTTGATTCTTCTATCTTATGTTTAGTGATTTTGTGATTATTAAACATATATTTGATATTAACCCATTATTTTTTGCTTCTTTATACAGACGAGGAAGGCTTCATATTTGATCTTTGGTTGCATTAGAAGGTAAACTATTCTTCTAATCACACACCACCTATTTCTTTATTACAGTGTTGATGATGTTCATAGTTTAAGAATTAAACTTTGGTCTTATTAAAATATCCACAAAGGCCATACCACCATGGATTGGAAAAGCTGATGTGGCAAAATTCAATGTAGAAAACAATCAATTGCAGAAATAATAATATACACTTTGCTCCCGGGTATTCTTTTAGCAATTTACTTTGTGTGAAAGTCATATCATTTTGAAAGTCAAGACGCCTAATCATGATGTCTAATCCACTGCTGATGTTTGGAACAAGATTTTTTATGGCCTTATTTCGAACACAGACTTTTTTGCAGTTCCAGACTTGTTTACAGACTTATTTTTTGCAGTTCCAGACTTATTTGCATTTCCAAACTTTTCGTAAATCACAGACTTGTTCCAAACTTTTTCATAAAGCCGAAATACAAATAAGGTGTCTGTGCTTTCGAACCGCAAGTTCTTCATGTATGTATACCACCGCCTCGCTTAATTTTGTTATTTTAATTATTCGGGTACTTTCCCCAAAAAAAATAAAATAAAATAAAATAATATATATATATATATATATATATATATATATATATATATATATATATATATATATATATTCAAGTACGCTTTGTGATCCTTAAATCATCATCATCATCAATCCATCCGGTAGATTGCTATCTACCGAATATTCGGGACATTATTTTCATTTAGTTTGATTTGGTGCGTTTGGGGGTCACGGTTTGGAAAACTGTGATCTTGGGGGTCACAGTTTTCACAAATTTTATGTTATTTTGCAGGCTTGGCTTTGAAGACAAATAGATCTGAAAAGTATTGCTGAGCAATTGCAAAAGCATCTTACGAAGCATTAGAGTATGGATAAACCTAGAAACAAAAGGAGTTCAACAATAACAATGATTCAGGTGCTGAAAATGAACCTGTTAAGGATCGGGAGATATAGCTCCGGCACGGATGGGAAATCGATCTTTCGAAATTCATCATCAAGCATATGATTACTCGTGGCACCTTCAGGATCGTTCATCACATCTTGTATGATGACCTGGACGTAGCAGGTGCTCCGGTTCTTCTATGTTTTGATTGTTTTTCTTCAATCTTGCTTATATATTTTGAATCTTATTTTTCTTGCAGGTTGTTGTTTCCTATTATTGCTTATTTTCATTGCAAATAGCATTTTTTTCCCCTCAAGTTTAAGTTTAGACTTTGCATCATAACAAACATACTTGAATTTGCTGTTATTATTAGATCAATGCTTTTGATATCCCTTATCTATCATGAGATGCTTATCTGATAATATATCTCAACGTTGAATTCAGAATAGGACTTCTCATGTAATCGATCTAATGTGGAAACTTTTCCAGGATAGAAGATATTGTGACCTGCAATTTTTGTGCCACTATTAACAGTTTCTGAGAGTGGTTCTGGCTGCCAACTGGAGGATTTTCATTATTTAACTTTGTCAGCTGATCCTGTTTTGTCTGGAAAATGGGGTAAGCATATGAACTTCAGGTTTTCATAGAACTGTTGAATAGACTTTAAATATGTGTTATCTCACAAAATGGAATTATTTACATGTTTGTTTTATGGCCATCTTTGTAAGAGTGATGCCGCTAAAGACTCCCATAAATATTACTCTTGTGTAGTCGCCTCGTTCTGTCCTAATCGCAAATGTTCGGTCCTTGTCATTCTATTATCTTTTTAATACTACAAATTGATGGATCTCATAAGTCTCTTTCAAGCTCACTCAAGTCCTTTCTGTACACCTTCTCATATCATATAAAAGGTTTTGTACAGCCTTGTGCTTGCTAACTAAAGTTACAAGTTTAATTATATACCAATCGGCACAGATTTTATACACAAAGAAGCAGTGCATCTGATCTACATGTTCCCTATTGTGTATCACGTATCATAGTACAACAATCTTGTTTCATGGAAATGTTTATCATACCTGGAAATGGTATCATTTGTGTATACCTTTGCGTAAGAAATTTCTTACAGTTGTCATCCTTGCATTGCAGATGGGGTGCTTTTGATTACAACTGCCAGTAAGGCACTTCAAAAGTTTGAAGTTATATGGGTAGTGAAATGCTCTGATCAACTTTATTGGTCACTTATTAGTAAATGCATGCTACTGCAAGCATTTCAGATAACGAGATTCACCACTTCAGCTTAAACTTAAAAGAAAAAAGTAACTTCTAAGAGGTTTTCAGAGATAAATTCAATATCAAAATATAGTGCCAAATTCAAGTATGTTCTCTACTATGCTCTACTCCATATCTTGTTAACTATCGTATTTTGCTAATTAGACATTTTTGTGTTCTCAGTGGGACTGAAGTTTCCTTCTCAATAGTTGATGGTGTCAGTAACTTACTACCTGACATAACCTTATTTCTCCAGAAGGTTTTTATTTGTTCTAAAATAGGAATGTCCTTTGTTAACCTCCATTGTGGTAATTAGGTTGAATGACATTAGGTTGAATGACATTAGAGAAAGGATGCAAGGCTGCATTGATGGTAAAAACAACAAATTTCTGAGTTTTAACAACTCAAATAATGTGTTGCGCGCAAGAAAAAAGCGAATCGTGTTATCATGTAGTTTCACACAGATGTGTAAATGGTTCTTGATTATGCATTGCATTACTAACGTTCAAGAATACATGCTTGCCTGCTTGTTATAATCACACCATCATTCCCAATTGTTTATATTTACTAAGTTGTAGTATTCCTTAGATTTCAGATTTTAGAAATTCCTTTACTGTAGTTGCACAATTTTGTAAAAGTCTCAGTTGCGCTGGCCGTTTTATTTTGTACAAAGATTTATCAGTTCTCTAATTCCATTATCTCCCATGTTATGTTGTGTTCCATAACAACGTCGTCCTTCATTTAGGTTTACACAATGTATGCTCTTAATAATAAGAAGATCGTAATCATCCCCAATGTTTACATACAAAAGAAATTGTATATGCTAATAAACACATTCATATTGTATTCAATAACTGGATTGGGCACACACCGTGCATTGTACGGTGAAAAAGCACTAGTACATATATTG
The DNA here is from genome assembly GCA_036785695.1 of Gentiana straminea. Lineage (NCBI taxonomy): Eukaryota > Viridiplantae > Streptophyta > Magnoliopsida > Gentianales > Gentianaceae > Gentiana > Gentiana straminea. The sequence continues at coordinate 230,129 of JAVUPR010000320.1, forward strand.
TAACGACCCGACCCGGATTTTCTCAATTTCCTAACCCATTCCTCAGCTAGGAGTGGGTCTCCAAGACCATCATACTCAGGCGCCTTATTCCTTTTCAACTCAAAAAACCAATTGATAGTTCCTTTAGGCTGAGGTGAAACTGCAGGTGGTACGTCCTGCTGAGCTTGGACAAGCGGCTGAGCCTGCTGTTGTTGTTGAAGGTAAGCAGTAATGGCAGCTTGCAATAATTCAGGAGGTATAGCGGGTGCGGGTGGAGGGTTCTGATCATGCTAGGAACCCACTGGAGTGTGGTTGCTAGAATTACTGTCGTGGGAACCAGAGTGTGCATGGAGTAGATATTAGTACATAAAGTTAAACTTGAATAAAAATTTAAATTAAAACCCATTCTAACGACATGTCTCTCCTTAAGGTCTTTCTAAATCATCTTACTTAGCTTAATCAAGCCTAGCTAGGTCATATATCAATCTTAGATAACTAAATATCAAACTTACAAGTCCAATGATTCAACTTAATAGGCCCAAGTTTCCCAACCTCGGGCTCTGATACCAACTGTAACGACCCGACCCGGATTTTTTCAATTTTCCTAACCCATTCCTCAACTAGGAGTGGGTCTCCAAGACCTTCATACTCAGGTGCCTTATTCCTTTTCAACTCAGAAAACCAATTGATAGTTCCTTTAGGTTGAGGTGAAACTGCAGGTGGTACGTCCTGCTGAGCTTGGACATGCGGCTGAGCCTGCTGTTGTTGTTGAAGGTAAGCGGTAATGGCAGCTTGCAATAATTCAGGAGGTATAGCGGGTGCGGGTGGAGGGTTTTGATCATGCTGGGAACCCACTGGAGTGTGGTTGCTAGAATTCCTGTCGTGGAAACCAGAGTTCCGGGGAGGAAGAGATGGATTGCCTTGCCTACTACCTTAGTTAAGAGGATGTGGAGGTTTATCCTTTTGTAGAAGATAAACCAACTCTTTCATTTTGAGACTTTTATTATTGATGATGTAATAATTAGGGTTGAACCATAACAATCGTACTTTTATATTTTTTTTGAGACTTTGCAGTATTATTATTTTTATGGAATAAAGCTATGTACGGATTTTAGTTTCTGATTTCCAGAAGTAAAAGGCTTTGTGATTCAAATTTTTCTAGTTCGGGTCATGGCCGAGCGATTCGGATCCGGGTAATTGAGAAAATCCGGGTCGGGTCGTTAAATATATAAATGCGTGACATGCATGTGCACATTTGCGTATATATATATATATATATATATATATATATATATATATATATATATATATATATATATATTATGGATTTTTATGTGTAAAATATATATGTGATATATACACATGTATAAATTGATTTATGGTAATAAGATAAATATATATTCAATATAAGATATTGTCAATATATATCTTGGAAATATATTTAATATAAGATATTGAATATTAAATGAGATAAATCTAGAATATACATTTCCTTATTTTACTAGTAAAATGTTTTCTTTCTCATTAATCTACTAGGAAGTTTCTCCCAATCAGATTGGGATTCATCTAGGGCGCAGGTCACCCTATTTAAGGGAGGCTTGGCTAGCTCTTTTGATCATCACAATTAGAAGAGTTCTAATTTACAAAATAAACTGAGAGCTACTTAGAGAGAGATTGTTAGAAACATTTTATTATGTTTTTTTTATGATGGCCATACTAGCTGTTATAGCAAGCCTGAAATAAGTTAGAATTCTCTGTATAAGTCTTTACTTAGAGTCAGACATGTTGTATAAGTTGAGTCAGACAAGTATTGCACTAGTTGGTAGGGCGTCAAAGTAGAAACAGATTTTCGGCAGAGTGAAGCCAACCAAGTACCAGCAGAGAAGCATGAAGACATATGGTCTGACTTATAACCAAGGAAGTCGGTGATGACCTTGGATAAGACTAAGTTACATTCCAAGCAATGAAACTTAATGTTTAAATATGGTGTACACTGATCTCACACAAATCAAGGATCAGTGAAGTACAAAGATTCTCCTAAACTGAAAAGAATGAAGGAAACAATGAATCGGCAAAGTGAACTGACTCTCGGCTGAGTAAAGCAGTGAAGGAAGATCTAAGAGGCAAATTCAGAAAGACCACTTGACCGTTCAGGGAACGGCTAAGTAAACCTTACTTAATCAGATTTTGAAATAAGAAGAAGATTCAGAGGATCAAGCATTAAATGCACAATCAATTGAGGATCAATCAAGGACGGATTTTCTGATAAACATTTGAAGAAAAATCCGATCACTGAAATCAATGAGGATTTAATTAAGGGGGAATCAAGAATAAAATCAAGGATTATTCCCCTCATTAATATAGCCAACGGACGGAAATTCAAATCAAGGATTATCAAGGCTATAAATAGGAGGCATTGACAGACAAGAAAATATACAAGAGAACGATCAAGTCTGAGAATTTACAAGCAAAAACTCTGTCAAATCAAAAAGCCTCCATCTGTGCTGAAAAAGAAACATCTAGTGATCAACTCAAAACTCAGAGCTACAAGTTCAACATCAAGCATTGAGTCTGATCAACAAGTTTTGTGAATCCAATTCACTTCATCAGGCAACTGAATCAGAGCCATCTGAGAAGGAGTTGTGTTTGTAATAGCTGCTGAAGGATTTGTTCCCAAAGAGCAGTGAAAGAGACTGAGTCACTGAAGCTATTGCAGTCAGGGAGTGATAGTCTTGAAGATTGTGAAGCTTGTGTAGTCAAGGACAATCAGACTACTGTATATGTGAAAAAAATAGTGAAATTCCTCCAATCATCATAGGAGAGGAGTGGATTAAGGGATTACACCACCATGAACCACTATAAGCCTTGTGCAATTTACTTTCAGCAATTTACCTTACTGCTTTTATTTAATTGCTTACATTACATCATATATCTGTGATTGCATAAACTACTTTGAAACAACATAATAAGAAGGGACTTATCCGCTACCCAAAAGCTTTTAAACACAAGAAAAGTTTTTGAAACTCCACTATAGTCATTCACCCCCACCCCCTCTGACTATAGTTTTACCCTTCTCTGGGACCAACAATTGGAATCGGAGCAGTGTTCCTAGTATCTGAACATGTTCAGATCTAATTTCTGGTTACAAGGAGATCACATATTTTCAAAGTAGTTTTCAAATTTGTGCTTTCTTATTTTGTATTCATAAAAATTATTAACATTGAAAACAGGTACCTTTGACATAAAGTTTACAAATAAGATATATGTATATATATATATATATATATATACATATATCTTATTTGTAATTATGGATTCCTCAAACTTTATGTCAAAGGTACTGTTTTCAATGTTAATAATTTTTATGAATACAAAATAAGAATGTTGTCTCATCTTGCAGCAACTCATGAGGAGATGTTGGATAAAATTAATGATGGCCCAATCGAGATTACAACTGTGGTAGCCACATGAGCAGATCAAGGAAAAGTAATAGACAAACTCAAGAAAGATTGGACCAAGGATGATAGGAGAAGAGCAAATCTCGACTTGTTGCAAAGGACATGATTTTGAAGACTCTGGATAGTAACATGTTTATGAGAATCAAAGATTGATGTAGGACAATTTGGCACTGATCAATGAAAGACCAGAAGTAGTCAAAGAAAACAAATTGTCTGTTGCAAAATAGAAATTTGAGAACTTCAAAATGAAGGCTGGTGAAACCATTGATCAAATGGACAACAGATTCTCAAGCATCATCAGTGAACTACAACAACTTGGTCACACATATCCACAGAAAGAAGTGTGCCTGAAGATCTTGAGAGGCTTACATGAAAGATAGAAGATCATTACATCAGTAAACAGAGGGACAACAAATCTTGCAAACACTGACACCTTGACTCTGATGTCTCAATTAAAGGCTCATGAATTTGAGTTGAACGGCGAAGACACCACACCAGCAGAGGCACATAAGGCCAGTGCACTGGTTGCACCCCAACAAAGTCAAACAGCTGATGCAAACAGCAAAGAGACACTGGAGCTGAAGGAACAAGTAGCTTTACTGGTCAAACATTTTGACAGGTTTACCAAAAAGAAGCAATTCAAAGGAGGTTCATCATCATACAAAAAGTCAAGCTCAAACAAAGACATAAAGAAGAAGGATGATGAATACAGATGCTTCAACTGAAAAAAGAAAGGTCATTTCAAGGCAGATTGCCCTGAAGAAAATGACAAAGATGAGGAGAAGAAGAAGTACAAAACAGCTAAAAAGAAGAAAAGCAAGTAGGCACTCAAAGCTGAAACCAGCAATGAAAAGAATGAGGAATCATCAGAAAATTATTCAGATGATGATGAAGCTGACAGCTCCGAAAATGAAAAAGCCTACCTATGCCTTATGGCTAAAGAATCTGATGAAACTAAGGTAAAATCTAGCTCAAGCTCATCATCTAGTGCATCCACTTCTAACACTGCACAATCTTCTATTCTCCCACTAGATTCTGCAAACATAATCCAAAATCTCATGAGTAAATTTGATGAAATTGAGTTGAATCATAAAATTCTGGAACAAGAGTGTGAGAATCTAAGAAAGGAAAACAAAAGATTAAAGAAAGAACATGATTGAGTAAAAGCTAAACTAACTAGTAAAGAGACTTACTCAAATGATCAACAAACAGCAGATGATCATACATCTGGTGTTGACAGACCAGCTGAGAAAATCCCCCTACCTGTTAAGACAACCACTGCACCACTAAATGCACCAGCTTACAAACCCTCAAAAATTTTGGATCTAGATCCGGTCTTGGCTACAACAGTCAGGATGAGAATAGAAACAACGGAAAACACAATTCCGAATCTAGGACCAACAATGGACCAAAGTTCAGAAAAGGACAGACCATAGTTTCAACAACTCATCCTGCACCGGTGAAGTCAAAACCCAGTGCAGTGAAATAGCAGACCAAACCATCAATCCAGTCAACCAAAAGCAAAAGCTTTCTGAAAGGTAAAGGAAGACTTATCCTTCAGAAGATGATTGGAATGTTGCACCTCCAAAATACAAGAAGATACCATTTTATAATATGCACTATGTTTTTAAGAAAAGCCAACCTAGGCATATTCCTAGACATATGAAGCAACATGAACACAGATTTCCCACTGCATATTGGAAAGTGAAAAAGGATGCAGATGCACCAAAAAGTAGAGAAAAGTATTAGAATACCTCTAGTAGAAACATTAGAAGTTATTCTGCCATGCCGTATACATATGAAGTTGATGACTTCAATTATCCAAAAAGATGATCCATTGGATACATATTAGGAGTAGGAGGCATGACTGCTAATAGGTATGGACCCAAACAGTGTTGGGTACCTAAACATAATTAATTTGTTTTGTAGGATGTCTAGTACATAGACAGTGGATGTTCCAGACACATGACAGGAAACAAGGGATTGCTCACTGACTTTAAAGCTTTTGAAGGACCCAAAGTCACCTTTGGATGCAAAGAAAACCCTGGTAAAATTAAGGGGGAAGGGATAATGCACAAGACAACTTGAAGATTCAAAATGTGGCTTATGTTAAAGGACTGAACTTCAACTTACTAAGTATCAGTCAATTTTGTGCTAAAGGATACAATGTACACTTCAATAAGGAAGGATGAAAGGTGATTCACAACCAAACCAACATAGTTGTACTTGCAGGAACAAAAGAAGACAACATGTATGTGGTAAATTGGAAGACAGCCAAAGCAGAAACATGTCTGCTTGTCAAAAATAAACAATCAACCAGCTGGATTTGGCATAGAAGACTAAACCATCTAAACTTGTCAAAGAAAAAGCTAGTTGAAGGCCTATAGAGATCACATTCAAGAAAGAAAGCCTCTGTGATGCATGTCAAAAGGGGAAGCAAATCAAAAGCTCCTTCAAGTCAAAGCCCTATCAATCAACAACAAGAATTTTACATCTGTTACATGTGGACCTTTTTGGACCAGTCACCCCAGTCAGTGTAAGTGCAAAGAAATACACTCTAGTAGTGGTGGATGACTTCTCCAAATATACCTGGACCATATTCATAAACAAAAAGAGAGAGACACTCAAGAAGTTACCAGATTTGCTAAGAAGAATTCAGAATGAGAAGGAACTAAAGATCATTAAGATCAGATCAGACAGAGGCACAGAGTTTCTAAATGAAATTATCAGAACCTATTGTGAAGAAAATGGAGTACTGTATCAACTATCAACAGCAGGGACTCCACAACAGAATGGTGTAGCAGAAAGAAGAAACAGGACACTCAAAGAATCAGTCAGAACAATGATTGCAGAAGCATGCTTACCAAAGAGATTTTGGGCTAAAGCAGCAAATACAGCATGTTATACTCAAAACAGATCAATCATCAACAAATATCATGTAAAGACTCCATTTGAAATATGGAATGGAAGAAAACCTAATATCTCATATTTGCATATGTTTGGATCAAAATGTTTTGTTTTGAACAGGAATCAGTTGCATACCTTTGATGAAAAGGCAGATGAAGCAATCTTTATGGGATACTCAGACACCAGAAAAGCATTCAGAGTACTCAACAAAAGAACTTTGGTAATTGAAGAATCAATTCATGTAGTCTTTGATGAGCCAAACACAAATGGTGAAAACCTTCAAGAACTTGAAAAAGCAGGACCAAGACAAGTCTATATTAATACAACACTACCAAATACTATTCTAAATCACAATTTTGGAAATCAAGATGAACCTCCAGTCAATACAAAGAAGAGGTACCAGTACAAGAGCATGAAGCTGATACACAAGCTGAAGTTGTGGAAGCACCAAGTCAAGAACAACTTCAACCTGATCTCAACTAGCTAAGAGATCATCCTGTAGATCAAGTCATTGGAGACATTCACACAAGATTCAGAACCATAAGACAACTGGAGCACATGCTAACATGTTTGCTATCTCAAGTAGAGCCCAAAACAATAGATGATGCAATCCAAGATGCTGATTGGATTACAACCATGCAAGAAGAACTAAATGAATTTGAAAGAAATGAAGTCTGGGAACTTGTTGACAGACCAGACATGGCCAACATCATTGGAACAAAATGGGTATTCATAAATAAGATGGATGAACATGGAACAGTTGTTAGAAATAAAGCAAGGCTAGTTGCAAAAGGCTACTCTCAAGCAGAAGGAATAGATTATGATGAGACATTTGAACCATTAGCAAGATTGGAAGCAATCAGACTCTTTCTAGCATTTTCTGTACACAAAGACTTCTACCAAATGGATTTAAGAGTGCATTTCTAAATGGACTTCTGGAAGAAGAAGTATATGTGGAACAACCCCCTGGTGTTCAACTCAAAGGAAAAGAAGATAAAGTATATAAGCTCAAGAAGGCTCTGTATGGACTCAAACACGCACCCAGAGCCTGGTATGAAACTTTATCACAATTCTTGATCAATAATGGATTCAACAAAGGAACTATTGATAAGACACTTTTCAAGCTAGAGGAAGGAACAAGTACATTACTAGTACAAATCTATGTTGATGACATTATCTTTGGATCAGAAGATGAAAAGTTGTGTGAGAAATTTGCAAATCTAATGAAGAGCAAATTTCAGATGAGCATGATTGGAGAATTGAATTACTTTCTTGGTCTACAAGTGAAACAGTTGAAAGATGGCATCTTCATCAATCAGGCCAAGTACACAAAAGACTTGATACATAAATATGGTATGGATACAAGTGGCACAACAGACACATCAAAGTGTGCAAGAGTTATTCTTAGAAAAGATGAAGCTAGAAAAGATGTTGATAAGAAAATGTATAGAGGAATCATTGGATCACAACTATATCTAACTGCAAGCAGACCCGACATAGCATTTGCAGTAGGAGTGTGTGCAAGATTTCAAGCTCAACCTAAAGAATCACACCTACTAGCAGCCAAAAGAATAATCAAATACTTAAAGAACACCATCAATGTTGGAATTTGGTATCCAAAAGATGGAGGATTCAAATTGATATCATATTCAGACTCTGACTATGCTGGATGCAAAATAGATAGAAAAAGCACATCTGGAACATGTCAGATTCTAGGCACCAGACTAGTTTCATGGTTTAGCAAAAAGAAAAACTCCATATCTACATCAACAGCTAATGCAGAATATATAGCAGCAGGAAGTTGTTGTTCACAAGTACTGTGGATTAGGCAACAGCTAAGGGATTATGGAATGGAGGAGAAGACAATTCCAATTATGTGTGACAACACAAGTGCCATATCAATTATTGAAAATCCAGTGTTGCACTCAAGAACAAAGCATATTGATATTAGACATCATTTTAACAGAGATCATGTTGAAAAAGGGGATGTTATTTTAAAATACATACCCACTGAAGATCAATTGGCTGACATCTTCACAAAAGCACTCAGTCATGAAAGATATAGCATGTTAAGAACTGAGTTGGGAATGATTGAAATTGACTAAGTATTAAAGAGCGGCTAACTGGAGTAATCAGCTAAGTGACTTCACCAGCTGATTAAACCTTTGCCATTACGGGAGATGTAGCAGGTAAGGCACTGGTACTCAGCGAAGTTAACTGCACTGATTGTTAGGAACAGTTATATACAGCAGCTCAGTAAAGAAGTCACTACACCGGCTTAGTGACCAGCCAAGTCACTTCACCGAAATACGAATTGAAGTCACCAGCAAACTAAAGTGTGAACTAAATCAGTTTAATACACGTGGAAAATCAAGAAGTTATAGAGGATTATACTGTGAAAGATTACACACTTGGAGATTTTTTTTCCAATCGTGGAGGTAACTATATTATTCTTCTAACTACAACCGTCTCGATTCCCGGGATTTATCATTACTTGCCTCAATCCACTCCCCCATTTCACTCGAATATCGGGATTTATATACATAAAATCACACCATTACATCACAAAATCCTTCCATATTCAACCATGTTCACACTACACAAATCACCCTATACAAACCACACTTAGAGATTTTTCAGAATTCTTTACGCACTTTTGCAAATCATAAACCCTATTTTCTCACTGCAAAATCAAAGCTTTCTCTCAAATCTCAAACAATGGCTTCATCCTCTTCAAATACTCAAATTGGAAAACAGTTTGAAAAATCAATTGCCACTGGGTCATTCTTTCAAGATGAACACTACTTAAAGCTATGTGGAAATGACGAAGAAGCACAAAAACTGGCAACTGGATGCAAAAACCTAAGATTATCGACTTTTTTAAATCCTCCAATCACCGATATTTGCTATGAAAGTCACTCCATTGAAAGAAGATTCCAGGCTGTTGTTGAGTATATTGATGCACATAATATTGTTGTGCAAAGACAAGGAGACTTGCCGAGACAGTTAAACCTCAATCTCGCCAACAATCTTGCAGGACTCAGACATCACATTTCTCAAGAAAATGAGTCCATGGCACTTGCTTTTGGCACCAGATTTAGAAGTGTAACCCAAAACTGACTGATCATGACACAAGATTCACATCCATTGAGTCCAAACTAGACACTTTGATCGGTACAGCTGGAGCTACTAACAGTATCTTACTACAACAAAGAGATGATGCTGCCAAAAAAGGGGAAACAAGAGACAAGCCTGAAGGATCAACAATTAGACCCCTAAATTTTATAGAGGAACAGCTGAGAGCCAGGGACAGAGAAATAAGAATCAGAAATGAGGCTGAAGAGCAGCAAAGGAAGGCCAGAGAAGAAAGAGAAAATGCCTCAAATGAACCCTGTATAGGATTTCCTCATCCTATCCAATGAAGGGATGATGATAGAGATAGATTAGGTGGACAACAAAGACCTGGATCAAGTCAGCAAAAGAGATCAGCAAGAGAACACTCGAGCAGAGAGAAAATAAGCTTTCCAACCCACAAAAACAGGCAAGAACATGAGCCTGAAGTACAAGACAGGGTAAGAGAATTCTTCAGAGTTCAAGAAGGTCTGTATCCAAACCAAACGCAAGATGAAGCATGGGCAGACTGGCTAATCTATCAAGATGAAAAAATGAGAGTTGATATGGCCAAAATGTACAATGATGTTAAAAGACAACATGCATCTCTCAATGTTGGTACCAGCAGACCAAGTACAGCTATACCACTCTCTGCTAATGGACCAGAAGACTTACCAAGTGAACAACAAGATGATTTCAACTACATGGTAAAATTCTTCAACCCTACGGGGAGAATGAACAAACAAGATCAATGGGGTCTATACAAAAATCTCAAGTTTGTTGACTCACACATTGCTGAAGCTAGGGACAAACTTGAGAAATATTTTGGAGAACCTAGGGCATATGAGACTATGCTCGATTTTAACAGACTCTTTGCCAAGAGTGTATTTCATGGAGTCTCTGAGTACACTACTATGGCATACTGGAAGTGGAAGTTTCCAGAGATCGATTGTAAAGATATAGAAGAGGTCCAAACCACAAAATTCAAAAGGTACAAAGCTGAATTTAGTAAAATGTAATTACTGTACTCTGAATATGCCTTGAACTCAAATATATTATTGCCCTCAAATGGATGAATAAAATTGTTGAATTTTCGCTACATTGTTTATTATAAAAAATTTGATATACTTATGTTCAGGCTTATGAGGGTTTTGGCATCATCAAAAAGGGGAAAATTGTTAGGAACATTTTATTATGTTTTGATGATGGCCATACTAGCTGTTATAGCAGGCTTGAAATAAGTTAGAATTCTCTGTAAAAGTCTTTACATAGAGTCTGACATGTTGTATAAGTTGAGTAAGACAAGTATTGCACTAGTTGGTAGGGCAGCAAAGTAAAAACAGATTTTCGGCAGAGTGAAGCCAGCCAAGTACCAGCAGTGAAGCACGAAGACATATGGTCTGACTTATAACCAAGGAAGTCTGTGATGACCTTGGATAAGTCTAAGTTACATTCCAATCAATGAAACTTAATGTTTAAATATGGTGTACACTGATCTCACACAAATCAAGGATCAATGAAGTACAAAGATTCTCCTAAACTGAAAAGAATGAAGGAACAGTTAATCGGCAAAGTGAACTGACTCTCGGCTGAGTAAAGCAGTAAAGGAAGATCTAAGCAGCAAATTCAGAAAGATCACTTGACCGTTCAGAGAACGGCTAAGTAAACCTTACTTAATCAGATTTTGAAATATGAAGAAGATTCAGAGGATCAAGCATTAAATGCACAATCAATTGAGGATCAATCAAGGACGGATTTTCTGACAAACGTTTGAAGAAAAATCCGATCACTGAAATCAAGGAGGATTTAATTAAGGGGGAATCAAGAATAAAATCAAGGATTATTCCCCTCATTAATATAGCCAACGGACGGAAATTCAAATCAAGGATTATCAAGGCTATAAATAGGAGGCATTGACAGACAAGAAAATATACAAGAGAACGATCACGTCTGAGAATTTACAAGCAAAAACTCTGTCAAATCAGAAAGCCTCCATCTGTGTTGAAAAAGAAACATCTAGTTATCAACTCAAAACTCAGAGCTACAAGTTCAACATAAATCATTGAGTCTGATCAAAAAGTTTTGTGAATCCAATTCACTTCAATCAAGCAACTGAATCAGAGCCATCTGAGAATGAGTTGTGTTTGTGATAGCTGCTGAAGGATTTGTTCCCAAGGAGTAGTGAAAGAGACTGAGTCACTGAAGCTATTACAGTCAGGGAGTGATAGTCTTGAAGATTGTGAAGCTTGTGTAGTCAAGGACAATCAGACAACTGTATCTGTGAAAACAATAGTGAAATTCCTCCAATCATCACATGAGAAGAGTGGATTAAGGGATTACACCACCCTGAACCACTATAAGCCTTGTGTCTATTTACTTTCAGCAATTTACCTTACTGCATTTATTTAATTGCTTACAAAATAGTTCATATATCTGTGATTGCATAAACTACTTTGAAACAACATAATAAGAAGGGACTTGTCCGCTACACAAAATCTTTTAAACACAAGAAAAGTTTTTGAAACTCCATCATAGTCATTCACCCCCCTCCCCCCTCCGACTATAGTTATACCCTTCTTTGGGAGCAACAGAGATTTTGAGAGAGAGAAAATGCCGGTCAAGCAACCGGATTTTTCTAAAAGCTATCCAAGTGGATTCCGGCGAGGTGCTCGTGTAGATATTGATAGAGGCCAGACACATTGACGGCTCGTGCACTACTAATCTCCGTAGATGGTCAAAACATCGATCTTTTAGATCAAGCAAGGTAACCACCGTCTACTAACTTAATATGTTTGTTGCTTAAACGAATTCGATCCTAGTTAATAGGAAATAAATTTTAAATTCCGCTGCGTTCCCACGTAGATTTCCTAACAATTGTGTTCTGGTTCTTATGAAGAACACGATTTCAGTTATTTTTTAGGACTTAGTAGAAAAATCAATTGGAAGGAATAAATTTTATTCCAATAAAGTTGAATAGTCTTTAAATCTAACATACTAGATCAATGTCACTGTATAGTTGTTATAGGTGCTGAAATCTCGACCAAATATATATATGACTATTATCATTGATATTTGTAGTGCTTCTAGACATAATCTCTATGGAAGAGAAACGTTCAATCAGATTTCATTCTGATGATGTCTGAACCATGTGAATATGAATCATGTGGATAATATGTATCTTATCTAAAGATGACTAAATACCCTTTTATGAAAAGGTTACAATGTCTAGAAAATAGCCTAAAGCCTTAACATACCGATGTTTGTTGGCTTATGACAATTAATGTTACATTTAATATTATTGTTTATTACTCTCTTTGACTATTTAAAAATAGTTGAATGTACGTAGTGAACTACGAAATTAGGAAAGCCCGAAAATTTTGAGCCAGTACAAATATGAGATTGATAATCAACTTAGTAATTAATCTTCAATTGGATTGAGGCAATTAATACCTGAAGAGTGTTTCAAAAGCTGTCTGACAAGGAATTGGATTCACCCTTGAAGGATACCATTTCGGGATACGCAATTAGATTGTGGTTGTAAAATAGAAATAGCACTTTATACATAAAGATGCGATGTAAGCCATGGAAGGTATCCCTAACCCGTTTTGGGATAGTGCCCTTACGCGAAACATATACTTAACTGAGTTTCGAAGAATGAAGGTTGAATGAATTCCATATCAGATATGGAAGACGATGACGTAAAATCCATCTTAACCGATGATTTATGGTTATTGTGCTTCTAGTAAGCAGACAATGTCTGAAAGGCTTGGAACTTAGTATGACATATGCAACTTTGTGGAATATCATAGCAAGTTGGCTAGATATTATTTACTTACCCACGGAGCAAATTTTTTTGTCTCCAAACGTGCTGTCTTCTAGAGGAAGTGTTTCTTCCAAAAGAAACAATGGGAGTAAATGGAGATCTCAAAGAGTTTGAGAGCCACAAATAGATATTCAACCACTGGAACATGAGCAGGCGCCGCATAGTGATGAGGTGCATGACACTGCTCAGTGCACACAAGTACTCAATGTGTCTGCAGATAACCACAAGCCTGAAAAGGCTGCTGTGTGTTCATCTTGAAGAATGAAGATCCTACGACTTACGAAGGAATGGTTCAGAGGCCAGATTAAGAGATATGGCTTAGAGCCATAAAGTCTGAAGTAGATTCCATATGTGGCAATCGGGTGATGAACCTAGTCTGTCTTACCTAAAGGGAATGTCTCTAAAAGGTGTAGCATGTCTTTATGAAAGACTGACATGGATGGTAATGCAATCACCATAAGGCTAAGTTGATGGGCTGAACGCTATGGGGTGTAAACCCTGTAATTACCTTTATACTACCAGCTATGCTTAATCTATTCAGATAGTGCTTGTTGTAGCTACGTATCATGGCTATATGATAGTGTAGAAAATGTTGGGCTAATGGCTTGATGTTCATAAATGATAACATGATGTGTAAGCTTATGAGGGCTCAAACAAGTTCCTCTATATGAGTTCTTTACTTTAAGAATAAAAGGAATTTGATTTGATCAAAAGTGGAGATCTGCCTGATGTGCAAAGTGGTTAGTGGGAGTGTCGCAGTTTTGAGCAAGGTATTGGACATCCTTCTCGGAATCAACACCCCGTGTTATAGTAAATTAATGTTTGGTAGTTCAAGGTCTTTATGAAAGCTCTTGGAAGTAGCAGTTCTTATTTTGGAAGTAAAAATCTATAGTGAGATACTTCTTAATTGTCACAGTTCACCTGCATAGATGAGATGCTAAAAGAGTTTAGCATAGATCATGTCGAGAGATACTGCTAGCCAGTGTTCTCGTGATCTATCTATGACAGGACGTCAGTCCTAAAGATAAGGTGAAAGATGATACTTATGGAAGGTTCCCTTTGCTACTGCATTATGGTCCGTATCATAAGAATTACCAGATGTTCATACTGCATGAGGAGGCATGAGTAATTCTAGTATGAGTCAAGAATATCCTTAGAATCTTAAGGATGGGTTCATAGTTTTTTGAAATTGTGAATCAAATAAACGTAGATATACATATGTATGACTCAGGTCTTCTGAAGATAGTGGGAGCTACAGTTTGGGTTTGCGGTCACTTTGATTAAGTGATACAGTGAGCTGGAAATGTTCATAGCTAGAAATCATTGAAAATTCTACAATTGAGCCAAGAAATAGTATCGCCTTGGAGGCGCAGTAGGAGCAATACATGGATCTAAGAGGTTCATTCCTGAACCTTGTAGGGTTCTTCCACCTTTTCTATATAGCTGATATAGTAAGTGGGTTTGTTGCTTATGCAAGGAGCAAGGTCTCATCATAGGTTTATGTGTGTGTTGAGGTGGTTCCTTTGACTTGATCATTTGTAACATGATATGAAGGTAGTCTGAGTCCCCATGGATAGTGATCCATTCACACTTGGGTTTGGGTGCGAGTATTGCATGAGATTCTTGTGTTTCAACATGGTCTTGTGTGTACGAGTGATTGGCTTTAGGCCAAATGGAGATTGTTGAAATAGTGTCCTAAACCCAATCGGGTTGGACCGGATCCGACCGGGTTGGATCATTTACACTATTTCATTATGTTTATACGTATGATAAATGGCTTTCTGTTATTATATATTTGTTTGTTTAACGGACCAATTACGATATTTTTATATGATGACGTCCCTAGTGTCAAACTGTGAAAGAGAAATCATAATAGTGATTATGGTTGATAAGATCTCGAATCACTTTAATGGTTTGATACTTAAATGCCTCTAGTTGTATGTACTATTAAATGGGACATTAATAGTAAGATTAGACTAGCACTTATTGGATGTCTTCTATCTTATTGAAGGTAGGGATAGATCTCGTCTATCAAAGTGTAAGGACACTTGGACTGTACGTGGACATGTATTAGAGAATGCGTACGTTAAACTGACCCACTTACTTTATTAAGTGTCGCACTATGTGGCGGTTGTGTAATTATCCTATGACCGGAGTCTTCAAGACATCACGATGCGGATTTTCATACTTTGACACTATTGAGGTTTCCCCTAACCATAGGGCGATCATGCGGTAGTGCTCGGGTGTGATATTGAAGCATGCGTAGGATTCATGTTGTTCGTCCGGAAATCGCGTATCCCAAGATTATGAGTAAAATATCCGAAAGGGTCTTCTTATAAGGAATGTCCAACTCTCATGAATCTCTGCAAAGTGGAAGTAATCAGTTACTTTGAGAGAGCATGATATCCAGATTATAAGATGTTGTCGTTAATGTTTGACACTCGAAATACGACTGTATGGATATTGTAACAACGATAGGATTCTAGTTACACAGTAACCGTTTCACATGAAAGGTAGTAGTCATTGCATTTGACCGATAATTGGAGGTCACGGTGTGTTGCTAGACGCTATTCCATGATTGTTGGATATGAAAGGCATTTTAGTAATTGCACTTTGTGTCTACGGCCAACATATTCGGAAGCCTATTGGGCCACACTCATAAGAACATCTAGCCGGATTAAAATGCGGTTATAGCGGTAACCAAACATGGAAAGTTTATCCCGACTATAAAGTGTTATAGTGATAAATTATTATTATGGTATTTAATTATTATGAATAATTATAATACAAGATATTAATTATGTTGATTAATTAATTATACATATAATGTATATGTATGTGGCGCATGTGTGTATATTGATACACATGTATTTTGCAAACTAATTAATCATAGTATAATATTAATTAAAGAATATTCCGGATGCCAATTTATGGAAATATGGATCGCCACTTTCAAGTGTATAAGATACATTTAGATTGTGCAATTTAATTAATAGTATTATCATATAATAATATTAGAAATTAAAGAGTATAAATTTGCACACATGTGTAAATTGATTTATGGTAATATTGTAAAGATAAACAATATTAGATATTGACAATATCTTGGAAATATTTAATATGAGATTTTAAATTAAATGAGATAAATCAATCAAAGATACTTTGCTTATTTTATTAGAAAAATGTTTTCTTTTTCCCAATCTACTATGAAGCTTCTCCCAATCCGTTTGGGAACTACTGAGGCACGTCACTTACCTCTATATAAGAGAGAGGTTGGGTAGCTCTTTTATACATCACAAATGGAAGAGTTCTAATTTACTAGAAAATATGAGAGCTTCCTAGAGAGAGTTTTGAGAGGGAGAAAAGATCGGTCTAGCAACCGAGTTTTTCTGGTAGCAATCCAAGGTGGGATTCTGGCGGGTTTTTCGTGTCGACTAGCGGTAGAGGCCGGACGCTTGGGCGGCTCCATGCACCACTACTCCTTCATAGACGATAAAGCTTTGATCTTTTAGATTATCCAAGTTAACTTTATCGTATACTACTTTTATGTTTATTATTCAAACGAAGTCGATCCTTGTTAAAAGTAAATAAATTTTAAATTCCGCTGCGTTCCTACGTAGATTTCCTAACATATACGTGCCAAGCAATTCGTTTCCGGATAAGTACTCGGTATCCGAGAGCGGGGCGTTACAGCTCCTATGTGCTCCACTCGCTAAATATATAACTACAATGTGTTACAGGAGCACTGCGATCGACTCACGGGTCGTATTAGGATGTACAGTTGGTTATTACCCATGTCGTTCCTAGGATGATGTGTATTTGAAGAATACTGTGGCCCTACGCATCACACGGGGATGTGTCAGTCGTGTTACCCAAAGCAGCATGAACATGACATGAATACGAAAGACGAGACAACACATGATTATGCCAAGTAAGAAACATGAACATGATAGTCATTACACGAACATACTACAGTTGGTTGACAAGTAAAGTATGAATTAGTAGATGGCTTACGTAAGTTTGATTAGTAGAACCCAAGCATAATATGTAATGAAACGAACAAGTATGTGCTAGATGTGCTAGGAGTAGTAGCACCGATCGAGACACTCGATCTTAGCACAACGGAAGCTTATGCGATTTACGATATGAGACTTAACTAATTAATCCTACGAGAAGGTTGAAGATTTACCTAAACGGAGAAGGATAGTAAATCGACAAAGAGGGAGAAGCCGTGATCTTCCGGATTGTATCTCCAAGCGACTACTGGTGGACGTCGATCCTCGCCATAGAACCTCCTCGAATATGCACAAGAAAAACCCTAGGTTTTTCTTCTCTTAATGACTAGAACCAGAAACTAATTTTTCTCTTTTATTTTATGAAAAGTGGCGCCATAATGTAATTGTGTATTGTGTTGGGAGGAACTCTCTTTTTATAGGAAAATAACTAGTCAAGAGAGTTATCCTTTTCACACCACAAAAACCTATTCCCATAAGGAAAATATATTTTTGCTACAAAATAAGAGATAATTCCCAAAAAATCAATCTCTTAATTTTTCAATTAATTATCCAACAAATAGATAATTAATTAATCACACATATGAGATAATCTAGGAAAATTTCTTCTCCTAATTAATCCTCAATAATGGTGCCAATTACAAAGTCATTTTTAATTGAGAATTTCTTTTCTATTTTACATATTATTTGCCAAATAAATAATATTGCATATTCGTTAAATTGACCAACTATTTAATTTTTTTTTCGAGGTTCCATAAAACGAGAAAACACTCGCGTGTTTGGAGCCAACCCAGGGACCATGGACCTATAACCAGTAGCTATAATAAATTAAATAAAATATTCATCGAACAGAATTTTCTACTTAATTCATTAATTCCGGAATTACGCCACCATAAATCCGAAACTGAACTCTATCGAATATAGATATAAATTATTCTCAAAACGTCGAGTCAAGTCGATAAGTGTCTGATGACGTAGATCAAGTGATATAAAATACTTGACCACCATAAACCAATACTAGCAAGAGGACTAGGTCCATCGTAGTATAGCTATAGCGAATCAAGGTCGATCTCACAGGGAACCAATTGTTGGTCATTTATATACAAACAATTAATTATTCATGTCAAGGACACAAAGCGGTCTACGACCAACAAAAGACAAGAAAGATAAAGACTGACTCGACACAACACATAAACAACGTAGTTAACCTCCCCAATTATTATGTTATCGTTTGGAATTAGAGATTCTACATAACTAAACTAGACTCGACAACTATTAATCCGATTCGTATTTCTTTTAAATTGGCTACGGGAGTCATCCCCTAAACTAGATCTAGCTCCGGGTAGGCCATCTAGATCGCTGTGCTACATTACGCGACTTCACCTTTTTAGTCTCCATCTCATATAACTCGCACGCTTACAAAATTGGGGATGCCGATATTAACCGTATTCCTCACCTAGGCAACATTCCTGTGGTTAGGCGTACTTCCTAAGCGATCGTATCAGTCTCTGTCCCATTAACATTCACTTTTTAGGTCTCCTGTTAATCTACGATTTACGTATAACTAGGTGTCGACAATTCCCAAATACGAACGCATCTAGATCTCGCCGAAAGTCCCGAAGATCAATTCATGAGCCGACCTAGGAGCCCTATATTGGTATTTCCTAATAATACGCTAATTAAAACAGACGAGCAACGTAGCCGTAGCCATAACTACTAAGATAAGAAATTCTAGGTGGACAATCACACCATAAAGACGTGGCTAGATTGACGCGGAGAAAACCTAAATCTTAGCGTTTCTACATACGTAATGGATAAAATAGAGATTCATACAGCAATTATAAAGATCTACTAAAAACACGGTTGTCGATCATAGCAAAGTCATCTATAGGTCACCGGATAACAGATCTGGGCGTGTGGATCCTTATAGACAAGGAATCCCCAATGCCTCATATCGTATCCTTAGATCTACATCGTTCGGTGAAGAACGAACAATCTCAAACGATAAATAATAATTGGGAGGACTTAATTACAAAGAACAAAGAAGAAATAAATACAAATAACTCACATTATTGCTGCTGGAAATTTGTATAAAAAACTACTCTGAGAAACTGAGGATTTGTGTTATGAGTTGTGTAAAAGTTGTCTTCTAGTTGATGCAATGGAACAAATATATATAGGGTTGAAAAACCGACTTAAGATAAGCTTCAACCGATTTAAATTACGTTTCCTAAATCCTAAATGAGTCTAAAACGCATCGAGATAACTCCAAGTCGATCCACTGACTTTACTGAACTCGCTCCCAGCGAGCTGTGCACTTGCTGCCAGCAAGTTCACCAATCTCTGATTGGTTCGCTAGCTTTTCTTGTTCCTTACTCCTCTTTTCGTACTGCTTCGGTATTTATCTTTAATGCAATCCGATTCCGCTCCGATTTCTCTTGAGATTTATCTAGCTCCCTTGTTGGTAGATATCCTCCGATTTATCGTAATCTATAAAATCAATATTTATCACACAGTAAATCGTATTTAAATAATAAAAATAGATAAATACCAAATTATATTCTATAAATCACATAACATTAAATAATCATTATAAACATGTGATTTAATATAAAATATATATTATTAAGCTCGATTTAAGGACAACGTTGATGACTTTTATGGGTATAATTTGACCGTCATCAACTACCCCCCACTTAGACTTTGATCGTCCCGAACAAAGCATCAATAAGTCATTCCCCAAGAATACATTTCCATGGTCAAATCATACTTACGCAAGAAACTCGAGTCAACTCATACCAGTCATGCTCATAAGGTATCCATTATTCACTACTCACTATGAACCGAAGTGATGTGTGCATGGGCATTCAGTTTTATATATTCGTGGCAAGATTAGACTTTATGCTAACTTCGCAATCTCAACCTACCAACATCAGCATTCCCACTTCTTAAGCCTCGCAATGGGTAAAGACATGGTGCAATAAGCAAGAGCGTTATCTAGAAGGTTTTTGGACTCGGAGACCGAGAAAATACTCAAAGCCTCTTAAAAAGTTGAATTTCTTCACATTTTCATAATTTCAAGCTTTAACACTTCTCAAGAAAGATGCTTGCTTTAAAGGTAAAGTATGCATTGCAAGAATCCCTCTCTCACGGATTAGTGGACAGCATTGAATATTACCACAAGCGCGAGGCTACTTTGGTAACGTTACTACAAGCCCAGTGTTTAACGCATTGTCAAAACACAAATAATTGTCAAGCTTATTACTCCGCTCTGATGGCTAGAAGATAGGAATACATCAGCAGATAAATATCGACACTAAGTCTGCATAACCAATCATCTACGCAATGTACACATAATCCTTCTTAGTTATTATGATTCGTGCGATAATAGTCGATTCAAAATTGAGTAATCGAATAATAAATAACTACTTGCAACAGTCGGCATGAATATCCTTAAATTTACATTCACATAAGTATAAAATGATCACGTACTCATGCAACTTGGTTCCTTTCCTATCAATTCAATGTTTAAGAACTCACAATTCTAAGGGTACGAGATACTTAATTTGGAATTTGTTCAATTTTTTCATTTTTTTCATTTTTTCACCGTTTCATTCAATTTTCAATTATAACACATCATAGCTAAGTCTCCTACCCCCCACTTAAACATGGCATTGTCCCCAATGACAAATAAAAAGGAGAAGTTAAGAAAAAGACTTAGCTCTGGAAACGGCTCTCAAGTAAATGCAGAACAACGGAGTAATCCAAGCACGTCGTGGAGAAGAAAATGAAAACCTGTTTAAGCAAACGAAACAGAAACTCCACGAAACTATTAATAACACGTCAGTGGAAGTTATAAAATAATGTGGCAGTAATTAGATATAAAATATCCAAAAACAAATTAAGCCACTTTATTTTGTACAACCAATGGCAAGGAAAACCAAAGAGTTAAAACGACTCGTTCAGACACAAATTCTAAAACGAATAAGAAAAAGGATATATATAGACGCAAAAAGAAAAATACTAAATAGAAAGAAAACAAACAATCAACAAAAGATTATAGTCTTCATCGATATCCTCCACCACAAAAATATTAGTAAAACCGGGTGGAGAAGACAAAGATCAAAAAGCAATACCCCATGTGTGAAAACACGAGGTTCACTGGATCGACAAGGTATTCAATCCAGTGTAAAAGAGAAACTAGTTATGGTATAACATATTGAGTGTGACCTATCGGCTAAAGATAAAATCAAATACTTAGTGTAACGCCCCGCTCCCGGACACCGAGCCCTTATCCGGAAGAGAAACGTTCGGCGCGTATAGCATTAAATAAATCTAATATTATACGCCAGCCTCTACGTCGTCGTATCAAAATAAAGCAAACGGAAGCTAAAAAGACTCGGGTAAAAACATAAATGCTACTAAGAATAGAAATTAACCATACTAAAGATGGATAGTTAAGATTACAACGATGAAAAACCCAAAGACTTACAAAATACGAGGTCTTAAAAGTAAATGTACAACAAGTCTAATAAACGAAGCGCAACTAATCTAGTACAACCTTTGCAAGGGAAATTAAACTAAAAGCTTTGCCAATACTTCAAGTCTTCAAAAGTCATCATCTACACTTGGTCAACTTTGTTCGTCTTCTCACCCCACAATGCATACAAAAATAAAATGCAAAGGAGGTAAGTACAAGGTACTTAGTAAAAGTGAGAAGCTACGACAACAATTAAGATTTATAAAGAAAAGATATTTAATCGTTTAGTTATCTTTATGTGACCGACTCAATCTAGAGTTCATTTCATGTCCATCAACATGAATTGACTAAACGTTTCTACTTAGCTTATCTATGTTACAACCGCACTCAAGGGCACTACGCGCATCCACCTTAGCAGAATCCCTCCGTACTTAGGGTTTTGCTGACCTACGGAGTTCTTCCACCTCAGGGACACTCTTTTGCAACATATTAGTGGATCACACCAATATCCACGAAGTCTAGAAAAGGTAGACTCCGATAGCACGCGCGTCTCGGCGAGTCCTCCGTACTTAGGGTCATTGACCTACGGAGATCCTCCACCTTCGAGGTAGCACATGCATCGCGATTTAGCTTTGGTGCCTAGCCAAGAGAGACATGTTGTTTAATCTTTTACTAGTCAAGTACGTTGATTATTAGGATGATTAACTAGCCACCTAAGTGTTTTCAAATAATCTCCCTCACACAAACTACTCACTTCCTAGACCATTAGACAGGGACAAGTCCTAGCAATTACACAGACATTGATGAATACTAATCCATCAAAGCACAAGCCTATCATGTTCTTCCGACGGATCCGAACTTCAACTCCCTTTAAGAGTACATTCGGTGTTTTAAGCGAACGAATCGAAGCTCAATTCAGGCTTGTTTATATTTATTCAATGTTAATATATCATGTTTAAGGGTTTAAAACAAGTAAACACATGAGTATAAAACCGAAACTAAGTGAAACGATGAAAACGGCGAAAACAAATAAAACAGGTCAAACGCCCGTTTAAAGACATGGACGCCCGTCTGGAACCTACTGGACGCCCGTCCAAGACTGGACGCCCGTCCACTATACCCAGACGCCCGTCCACCTAAAACAGTTTCAATCCTGAATATAAAACAACACTTCAAACGCCCGTCCAGGAAAGCCAGACGCTCGTCCGAAATGTGCCCCAAGTAGACGCCCGTCCAGAGAGGCCAGACGCTCGTCCACCTGGGTTCGACTAGAACTCTAAAATCTTCAAATTCGATCCAAATCAGTTTCTAACCCAAAAGTATAGCAATTTACACATAGTAAAACGTGAATAAGCATATCTAACTATTCCAAGAACACCTATGATCCTTGATCAACGAAGAACACATCTTCCTAGCATTAGAACATCTTAAACACCTTAAAACTTGATCTAAACCTTATAAACGATAATTGGAATCATAGGAAGAGCCTCTTACCTTATTTGCCTGCAACACCGACAGCAAAACACCAAGCAACTGCAACAGTTGTTGATCCTCAACCCCAAAACCTATTTGATCAACAACAAACCCTAAAATCCTATTTCTGTGCCGAAAAACGAAACTGAAAAAGTGCAGTAACTGAAGATTACCTGGGTTTACTGCTGCGAACCTATTTTTAGATTATTCTACGCTTCAAGACGATCGTTTCGACTACTCATGGCTGTGAAACAGAGCTACGGATCAAAAGATACGAATTTTCCAAGAATCGAACTCTACGAATACCGAAACTAGGGCTAAACCGAAAACTTACGGAATGGAGATATTTTATTTTCCAAAGTTGCGTCTCCTCGCGCTGATCACTTTTCTCTCCTGCGGCATCTTGATCAGACGAACGGATTGGTCACACGGTTGAAGATTACATTTGTCTTTTCTGGCATCTTTGCGTTGGTTTCTTCTCTTCAGCGCCGTTCCTCTTTTTTTTTTACAGAATAGGCGTGTAAATAAAAATGAGTGATTTGGAGATTATTTCCTTTTTATAGCCAATAATTAAATCCTTTATAATTAATAGCTAAATCCTTCAATTAATTCCTTTTTAATTAAATACATGGGACAAATAATAATTAGGTCGTAGTAAATACACCCAATGACTATTTTACCCTTTTACGAAAGGTCGGGATGTTACATTCCTTCCCCCTTAAGAGGAGTTTCGTCCTCGAAACTCGAATGTAACCGAGAGGTACTTGAACTCTGAACTTTGCGAAGCGTTTCGTCTCCTAACTCGTACGGTCTTCTTCTCCTTCCATCTTCCCAACTCCTTCCACCCTGTCTTGAGCTATCTCGAGGTGGCGACGATCTACTTCAATCTTTACGTTGGCTTGCTTTGTATCAACTCGGTCTCGTATTCTCGTTGTGGCTCCACTTCATCCCGAAACTCGTGTTGTGGCTCGTACATCTTGGTTGCTGCGAGATGAAATGCAATTGCCATCCCGTGGTTTTCATTCTTCATTGTCCTTCCCAATCTTCCACATTCGGAACCCAAGGATGATTCCGATGCCAATGATCGCCATCTTCATCTAACTTGTGACCAATTTTGGTTGGTTCGACCATCACTTATAACCGTAAACAACTGGATCTTTGTCTTGCCTCTTCCATGAACTCATCAAGCGCCTCGAATCTTGCAAACATCGGTTTACCACTCCTCGCTTGCTCCTGCTGACCTATGTCCTGAGTGCTTGAGCTTCCCAACTGACTCACAGCTTCCTGGCATACTTGACTTCCTTCGATCTCAACTACCATCATGGCACCACAAGCTTGCTGAAGAACGGCAAGGATCCCGGCTGAGAGACTTCTGAGACTTCTTGGGGATGCATTTACCATACTTTCTCTCTGACGGTCTGATTCAATCCTTATGCCAATTAGGGTAAAAGAAATTGAAAGGTGACAAGTTGAGTACCAGGGTGGTATGTCAACTAGGTAAGCCAAGGAAGGGTACAATGCACTTGAAATAAGGAAGGTTGCTTGGGTTACAAGAAGAACAAAATGATTCCGTGTTGATGAAAATTGAAGTTGGTTCTAAAATAAAGGATGAGGCACTGTATCATAACAAAAGATGGCCACTAGAAGGACAACAAAGAACACCTTGCAGATGAAGTTCTTTTAAGAGAGTGGAATTCTGCAAGATACGGTGGTCTACAAATACTTCAGAGGCAACTTGAAAGGATGGTAATAGGCTTTCGTATAAACCTTTAGAAAGTGGAGACGTTAAAGGAAACATCACCAGATGGACTTGAAGATATTCTCAATGTATGAAAAGAGAACACCGAGCTTGAGAACATTAAGAAAGTGACCTTGATTGTTAATCATTTGGTTAACAAAGATGGATGTTGGCGGACTAGGAAAATCTTCAGTTCACATGAGTTTCGTAGAGGAAACATCACACAACAAGAAAACAAAATAAAGGTGCAAGGTCGAGCACCAAAAGGGCTAAAAAGGAAATTTAGAAATCAAGAGAGAGTAAGAATCTCAACATGAAGTAGCTATGGAGGGAAAACGAGTACACCAAAAGGTCTCAGAATAAAATAAACACTTGTCAAGAAGTGTCCAAGTTTGCAGTAGTCAAAGAGAGGTTATTTCAAGATTTAAAAGAAATAGAAATTTCCCTCAAGGAATTGTAAGGCAATATCAAAAGTTTGAATAAGTAAGCGGCAAGCAAGATTTTTGAATGAAGAGGAAACGACACTTAAGAATTGTCGGATAAGGTTTGATTTCAAAGAATTAATTCAAATTTTCAAAGGAAGTATAAATGATATTGGACGATTCAAATCAACGGTTCAAGGTTGCACTACTCGAGAGGAATAGTACACTGCCAAAGAATAAATGCTCAGGGTTATTCCTCGTGTGGGAATGCAAAGGTTAGAATAAAATGGACTTTCAACCAGTATGACAAAATTGTAGTAGGAACGCCAATACAGACGATGGGGAGTCAAAAGGTGTACATGGCGGTTCATGGCTCTGAATGGCCTGAAAGAGAGTTAAAACTGAAGGGTACAAGGTACAATAATCTGAAATGGAGATCAAACGTTTAGGAACTCAAAAGTTGGTTGGCTAGACGGAGTTCGAAGGCACCTTTGCAAAGACTACCTTACGCTTGAAAGCGGTGTAGCATAAATTGCTAGAAGATTAAAGGTAAGTAACTGAAAAGGAACGCCATGATAGGCTTAAATATTGGACCAGCAAAAGAAGATATGCATACCTTAAAGGAACATGCAGCATTAGGTGAAATAGTTACAATATCGACACTAACCTTAGGGGGGAGGTGAGAATAAACACAAGTAAAAAGAATGTTCTGACATTAAAAGGTTCAGCAAACTTTGAATTTGCATGAATGATGGGAGTGCGACAATTTAGAACTTTGAAGAGAGTTTGTTTCGTGATTTGGAAAAGTGAGAAGGTAAGAACTTGTTTAGAAGAAGGGCTTAAGGCGATATGTTTCTGAGGTAATTCATGACAACAAGCCGAGAGGATTTGTTGAGTTTAAAGATATCAAGTGAAGGATTACATGAGAAACAAATTACCAGAAAAAGTATAACTACAAAAGAGCACGAAAAGGGTCTTAACATCAAGCATGGCATGTTGGAGGATAGCATCTTGGTTCTCGTTTAACACTGCAAAAAAAAAAACTATAACGTTAGCTTTATAAGCATCCTACTAAAAGGTTTAACTCAGAAAGAGATCAAACTTCGGGGAACTCCTAAACATAACAGTCGTAACTTACTACCCTCTTAGCCCAAACTCTAAGTCAAAGAGGTGAAAATTCCTTTTTGGTTCTTTGTGTAAGGTTTTTACTCGGATCTGATATTATCAATTTGTACAGAATAAACGAAGAAGAAATTGAGCATGATCCAAAGAGAAAAGATTTAGATAATAGAGTTTCCCAGGTGACATAAAAATATTGAAATTTTTGGATGAAAATAACTTGGTCAAAAATAGTTATTTCTGACGATTGCACAAGCTGCCAGAATTTCCAGATTAATAAACACTGTGTTGGATTGCAAATCGAGATCAAACGAAAAAGAATCTGAACTTAATTCCAAAATAGAAGCTGTAGATAAAATTGTTGTCTGCAACATATCAAAAATTTAGGTCATTTGAAGATGTTTAACCTGTTCAAAACAGAAGAAGAAGTGAAGGTGCTGTTGCAGATTTTCTGGACAGAGTGTCCGGTATAAACATGAATTTTCTGGATAATCCATAATGATTATCGAGTTGATGTAAAAAGAGAAATTGTAGATAAGACAGTAATCTACTTTTTTGAAAATTTGCAGAATTTTTAGAGTAGGGGAAAACTGTCTTATGTTAAAAGTAAAACACGGAAACACAAGCATTCACTCATGTTGGGTAAATCCAAACACGAGGACAAAGAAAAGTATGTGCCAAAGTAAGAGACCTTTAACACTATGAGTTGAAACGACCGAGGAGTACTTGGAAATAATAGAGTTACACATGGAGTTCGTGTAGAACCATCTCAAGCAAAGCAAAGGTCAAAGAATGTTGATGAACTCAACCAAGTGATAGTGAAAAGAGAAAGTGGGGGACTTGTAGAGAAATTTGAATCAAATATCATTCTCTACAAAGTTAGGCCAAGATAAAAGTAAACTTAGATATTCATGTGTAGAGAAAGTGAAGAGATTTCAATAGGGAAAGTAAGGAAAAAGGAAATCAACCCAGAGAACCTCGACTTTAAGGCGTAGGCATAAGACTCCAATCCCAAAGCATTACTCAAGGTAGTTTCACAACCCTATGCAACAAGCTACGATTTGGAACTTCAAAAGAAGAAGAATTTATACTAAGGATACTAGAAAGAACAAACCGAGGTGATCACATAAAAGATGTGAACGAGAGAACTCAACTTAACCTCCGTCTAAGACGACTCTTCACTTGGTCTTGATACAACCTAACCACGGTTTAAGGGTTCTTAGTCTTACGAGGATTACCACCAAGCTCAAGTTCTAAAAGGTCTAAAGGATTCTTATCTTAAAGGAAAGAGAAGCCTAGGATAGAAAGACGCTTCTCTCTGATACCAACTGTAACGCCCCGCTCCCGGACACCGAGCCCTTATCCGGAAGAGAAACGTTCGGCGCGTATAGCATTAAATAAATCTAATATTATACGCCAGCATCTACGTCGTCGTATCAAAATAAAGCAAACGGAAGCTAAAAAGACTCGGGTAAAAACATAAATGCTACTAAGAATAGAAATTAACCATACTAAAGATGGATAGTTAAGATTACAATGATGAAAAACCCAAAGACTTACAAAATACGAGGTCTTAAAAGTAAATGTACAACAAGTCTAATAAACGAACTGCAACTAATCTAGTACAACCTTTGCAAGGGAAATTAAACTAAAAGCTTTGCCAAGACTTCAAGTCTTCAAAAGTCATCATCTACACTTGGTCAACCTGTTCGTCTTCTCACCCCACAATGCATACAAAAATAAAATGCAAAGGAGGTAAGTACAAGGTACTTAGTAAAAGTGAGAAGCTACGACAACAATTAAGATTTATAAAGAAAAGATATTTAATCGTTTAGTTATCTTTATGTGACCGACTCAATCTAGGGTTCATTTCATGTCCATCAACATGAATTGACTAAACGTTTCTACTTAGCTTATCTATGTTACAACCGCACTCAAGGGCACTACGCGCATCCACCTTAGCAGAATCCCTCCGTACTTAGGGTTTTGCTGACCTACGGAGTTCTTCCACCTCAGGGACACTCTTTTGCAACATATTAGTGGATCACACCAATATCCACGAAGTCTAGAAAAGGTAGACTCCGATAGCACGCGCGTCTCAGCAGAGTCACTCTGTACTTAGAGTCATTGACCTACAGAGATCCTCCACCTTCAGAGGTAGCACATGCATCGCGATTTAGCCTGGTGCCTAGCCAAGAGAGACATGTTGTTTAATCTTTTACTAGTCAAGTACGTTGATTATTATGATGATTAACTAGCCACCTAAGTGTTTTCAAATAATCTCCCTCACACAAACTACTCACTTCCTAGACCACTAGACAGGGACAAGTCCTAGCAATTACACAGACATTGATGAATACTAATCCATCAAAGCACAAGCCTATCATGTTCTTCCGACGGATCCGAACTTCAACTCCCTTTAAGAGTACATTCGGTGTTTTAAATGAACGAATCAGAAGCTCAATTCAGGCTTGTTTATATTTATTCAATGTTAATATATCATGTTTAAGGGTTTAAAACAGTAAACACATGAGTATAAAACCTGAAACTAAGCCGAAACGATGAAAACGGCGAAAACAAATAAAACGGGTCAAACGCCCGTTTAAAGACATGGACGCCCGTACGGAACCCTGCGGACGCCCGTCCAAGACCGGACGCCCGTCCACCTAAAACAGTTTCAATCCGAATGTAAAACAACACTTCAAACGCCCGTCCGGGAAAGCCAGACGCTCGTCCGAAATGTGCCCCAAGTAGACGCCCGTCCAGAGAGGCCAGACGCTCGTCAACCTGGGTTCGACTAGAACTCTAAAATCTTCAAATTCGATCCAAATCAGTTTCTAACCCAAAAGTATAGCAATTTACACATAGTAAAACGTGAATAAGCATATCTAACTATTCCAAGAACACCTATGATCCTTGATCAACGAAGAACACATCTTCCTAGCATTAGAACATCTTAAACACCTTAAAACTTGATCTAAACCTTATAAACGATAATTGGAATCATAGGAAGAACCTCTTACCTTATTTGCCTGCAACACCGACGACAAAACACCAAGCAACTGCAACAGTTGTTGATCCTCAACCCCAAAACCTATTTGATCAACAACAAACCCTAAAATCCTATTTCTGTGCCGAAAAACGAAACTGAAAAAGTGCAGTAACTGAAGATTACATAGGTTTACTGCTGCGAACCTATTTTTAGATTATTCTACGCTTCAAGACGATCGTTTCGACTACTCATGGCTGCGAAACAGAGCTACGGATCAAAAGATAGGAATTTTCCAAGAATCGAACTCTACGAATACCGAAACTAGGGCTAAACCGAAAACTTACGGAATGGAGATATTTTATTTTCCAAAGTTGCGTCTCCTCGCGCTGATCACTTTTCTCTCCTGCGGCATCTTGATCAGACGAACGGATTGGTCACACGGTTGAAGATTACATTCTGTCTTTTCCTGGCATCTTCTGCGTTGGTTTCTTCTCTTCAGCGCCGTTCCTCTTTTTTTTTGACAGAATAGACGTGTAAATAAAAAGGGGTGATTTGGAGATTATTTCCTTTTTATAGCCAATAATTAAATCATTTATAATTAATAGCTAAATCCTTTAATTAATTCCTTTTTAATTAAATACATGGGACAAATAATAATTAGGTCGTAGTAAATACACCCAATGACTATTTTACCCTTTTACGAAAGGTCGGGATGTTACACTTAGCGCAGACGCTTCACGTTTTGATTGGATATCAACAACTTAGGGAGATGTAGCTTTTCCTCGAAATTACGAATTACCCAATTTATCATGTAGAAGGTCTCAACATCATCAACAAGGTCGGATCGGTGCGATATGTTAGAACAAAACTCATCATCTCCATGTGCCGGAAGGGTTAGAAAAATTGTCAAATTGTAACCTTCCGGTAGAAAGAGAAGTTGTATTATGATCGAACCAAAAACGTAGAAAATCTAGCTAGGATCAGAGCTACACTTACCCCAGCTCGGCATGAAAACCAAAATGATAAAAGATAATCATTAAAACTTAGCAATGTTCAAATTCCGCAACAAAAGGGTATCTTGTAAAGAAAATGGAATTTGAGAGTATGATGGTTTTAGAAAAAGATATATAAGGATGGTAAGAAAAGATAATGGGTGGGTAAGAAATTGTGTTTTGGGTGGGTACTGGTTAAGGGATTGGGTTAGGGTGGGAGAGTGAAATAGATGGAAAGAAAGAGAGGGAATGAAAGAATGGTTAGAAATGTGAACTGTTGGGGTATATTGGTGAGAGGAGCGAAAAGATTGAAGGTGAAAAAGTGGAAAGTGAAAGATAAGGATAGTTGCAGAACGAATTGCACACCATTTAAGATTTTCACTTGGATCACCGTTCTAAAAAGTTCTGGGAGTTGACCAAAATTTTTCTTGTTCGCACCAATCATTCTCTGTTACATTTGCAATAATTCTCAAGCTCTCTTAATGCTTCCATCTTAAGCTTGATTGCTAAATTTCCTTTTCTTTAGCAATTTCTGGACTCTCCTAAGAAACTCTAGTTCACGTGGCCTATATTGAGTAAAAAAGTTTTGCACATCCTTAGCCTAATGGCCATTGGTACACGGCAAAATAAAAAACCTCAACACATGTCACGTTACTCTTATTTGACTCAAAGAAAACAAAACCTAAAAAACTAAAAAGAAATCCTAAGGGTTTTAAAGATGTAGTTCTGAGTTTAAAGTCCTCAGCTCGACTTTCCAAAAATTATCCTGATCTGTTATCCTTCTTGGATCGTCAGACTTTGACCCTTTGAGCACTATATGAGGTGGGCTCGTTACTTTTGTGGAGTAATACCCTTCCCTTGGTTGTGAGACCTAGGAAACGACATCTATCCATACCATTTATACAAAGCTCTTACCTCGGCTCTCGTTTTAGGAATTAGTGAATTCTAGGCAGATTTAGTCTTAGGGACCCATTTTACTCATATCCTCTATCATGCTGCTTCATTATGCTCTCTCAAAACTCAACGTCTTCTTTAGATTGAGAATCCTTAAAAACTACACAATTGTTGCTCCTATGGCCACTAGAAGCAATCTCATGCATAGGACAATGAGATTTTAACAGAACTACGAGAAACTCTTTATTCACTGCTTCCTTCAACTTCTACATGTTTCCTTACACCCTCTATGAGACAGATTTGGGGCAGAACCTTCCACACTAATAAAATTAATCTAACAAACCAACTCCGGGCTAAGATTCATACTTATGTTCATGTATAGGCTAACTTATGCTCAAAAAACCAAAAGATAGTAACACATAAGCAAAAAAAAGGTAGTGCCTTGCCTTCAACACTATACCACGAAGAATTCAAGCCTTTTAATTGTTATTTTATTTTCTCGGAGCCATCTTGGTGCTTTAAAGGTGTTGCTTCCATCGCTCTTCCTATCGTAGATTCATAGTTCCCCATGTTTCCAGGTTCTTTTCTCAGCGCCCACAAAAAATTACTGACTGGGATTATTGTTCCCCTAGTTTCTGCAAACAGAAGAAAAACAAAAACAAAACGGACCGTAAACTGACTTTAACATGGTTTCCCATGCTGCTATCAGACCTACGGATTAAACATACGGAGATAAACAGACACACGAAGTCCTAGAAAACAAAACCAGGCTCGCTGGCAGCGAGAGGCAGTCTCGCTGGGAGCGAAGCCAACTGTTCCAGATTCTGGAATTTTTACACAGAGCAGACAACCAGAGGGACTCAAAAACGTAAAAACATACTCTAAAACAGAAAACTCGACATGAATAAAAAATTATTTATATATAAAATTGACCGTTGGTTCCCCGGCAACGGCGCCAAAAACTTGATGACGTAGATCAAGTGAAAATAAAATACTTGACCACCATAAACCAATACTTGCAAGAGGACTAGGTCCATCGTAGTATAGCTATAGCGAATCAAGGTCGATTCCACAGGGTCATTTATATACAAACAATTAAGTATTCATGTCAAGGACACAAAGCAGTCTACGACCAACAAAAGATAAGAAAGATAAAGACTGACTCGACACAACACATAAACAACGTAGTTAACCTCCATAATTATTATGTTATCGTTTGGAATTAGAGATTCTATATAATTAAACTAGACTCGACAACTATTAATCCGATTCGTATTTCTTTTATATTGGCTACGGGATTCATCCCCTAAACTAGATTTAGCTCCGGGTAGGCCATCTAGATCACTGTGCTACATTACGTGACTTCACATTTTTGGTCTCCATCTCATATAACTCGCACGCTTACAAAACTAGGGATGCCGATATTAACCGTATTCCTCACCTAGGCAACATTCCTGTGGTTAGGCGTACTTCCTAAGTGATCGCATCAGTATCTGTCCCATTAACATTCACTTTTTAGGTCTCCTGTTAATCTATGATTTACGTATAACTAGGTGTCGACAATTCCCAAATACAGAACAGATCTAGATCTCGCTGAAAGTCCCAGAAGATCAATTCATGAGCCGACCTAGGAGTCCTATATTGGTATTTCCTAATAATACGCTAATTAAAATAGACGAGCAACGTAGCCGTAGCCATACCTACTAAGATAAGAAATTCTAGGTGGACAATCACACCATAAAGACGTGGCTAGATTGACGCGGCGAAAACCTAAATCTTAGCGTTTCTACATACGTAGCGGATATAATAGAGATTCATACAGCAATTATATAGATCAACTAAAAACACGGTTGTCGATCATAGCAAAGTCATCTATAGGTCACCGGATAACAGATCTGGGCATGTGGATCCTTATAGACAAGGAATCCCCAATGCCTCATATCGTATCCTTAGATCTACATTGTTCGGTGAAGAACGAACAATCTCAAACGATAAATAATAATTAGGGGGACTTAATTACTGTTGGAAATAAAATTTATGTTTTGATGATGATTCATCGCTTAATCAGTTATTATTCTTAACCTCATTGATGAAGTGTCATAACTAGTTGTTATAGTGCAAAGCAAAAAGAAGTCTAGATATTAATGTATAGGATTTGCTAGAGTCTGATATTTGTATAGGTTAATCAGACAAGCACTGTAATAGTTCTAGGCTATGAACTGAGAAATTAAGAAACTGAGAATTAGTTAAACTGAGATTTCATAAGAAACTGGAAAACAGAGCACATTGACTGTTAACTGAAGAAGGTAAGTTCGCTGAGGGACACAGACTCAGTTGGCTTATCTAGAAGTTGAAGAACTGAGGGTCACAGACTCAGTTATTGAAGATTGAAGAACTGAGGGTTCAAACTCAGTTATGAAGATTACAAGTCGAGACTGTAAAGTTAGACTTCAGGCAAGAATGTGGTGACCTGAACTGACCTTATAGATCTTGTATGAAGACCTAAGATTCATAAGGACAATGAATTCTTAGAAGACAATGAGTCATGGTGTACTCTGATTAAGTCAATTGTAATCAGATGAAAAACTGGAGTACTGATATTTGAAGAAGAGTAAAATCTCAGTTAACGCTCCAAATCAGTCAAGAAACTGACAAGTAATAAAATCAGTATAAAACTGATAAGGATACTCAGTTTTATATGTCAGTCATCCAATGAACTGATAGTACATTCGAACGTTGTAAAGTAAGCAATTCTATTGGATGAAATACTAACACAACAGAACGGTCAGAAATTATAGCCGTTACAAGATTCAAGCAGGAACCCCTATAAATAGACTACTTCTACAACTACAAGAAGAGAGAGCTGGAGGAATTAAAAAGAATCTATCTAGTCTAGAAAACATTAATTAAGGGGGAAAGCCAAATTCAAAAGAATTCCTGCCACGTACTTAATTGCAAGATCTAGAAATTTCTTCAAGTATCCAAGCACATTCATGCAAAATCAAGATCTATCAATTGAAGAAAAACAGAGCTGTGCTAACTCTAGTTATCCAAAAGAAAAGCTCAAATCACAGTTGAATCATAGTTATTGATTCAAGTCTCAACTTTGATTTATTCAAAGGTTTAGACTATGAAACAGCATGAAGGTGTGAAGGACAGTTGAGTGCAGTCAGGAAGACTGTGTTTGTGATGAGCTGGTGAAGAGGCAATACTACCCTCCAAGGACCAGTGGTTCAAACAATTGAAGAGCGACAATCCTACCGTTCTACAAGTGTTTAGATAGTGAAGCTAGGGATTAGTCAAGGACTATCAGTTTAGAACATTTTGTAACCGGGCCATCTCAAAGAAGTTCTAGTGAAATTTTCCTCTGCATCACAGGGGAAGCGAGGACTGACAGGATTACACCACCTGGAACCTCTATAAATCTTGTTCATTTACTTTACGCATTTACTTACTTCAGTACAGTTTTTATTATCTAGTTTTCTAATCAACAAACTGTTTGTTATATTAAAGGCTAGTTTTATCCGCTGCCAGTTGACTCAGTTTTGCATAAGTCAGTTTGACTTATCCTCAGTTGAGTTAGCTGAACTCCGCACCAGTGTTAGTTGAACTTTATCTGATCCAAGATTAAGTTTTTGGGGACAAGTTTATTCACCCCCCTCCTCGAAACTTGTGTTAGCCTTTACAAGGGACCAACAATTGGTATCGGAGCGGTTCCTCCATTAGGAGGTGATCCAAATCAATTACCGCTTCGAGATTCAGTTGTTTCCGATACCAACAATTGGTATCGGAACAGTTCTTCCATTGGAAGTGATCCGAAGATATTTCAAAGACCCCTTATTGTATCAGTCATAGAACTACCTTATTAAATGGATACATCTAGAATCAGAAGCTGGCTGAATAACACCCTGACTGACTACTTGCAAAATGTTTTTTTGTGATTTTCAGGATCAAGTATTGGAAAGATTCAGTACTACAAGCTCTCACACAAATCCAGAACCTCATTTCAGTTATGATGAAGATATCAACTTTAATGCAGATAAAGATGAATCAAGTGGATTTCCATCCCTAAGTGATCTTTCAGAAGAAGCAGTAAAAGAATGGCTACGAGTAGCTGATTATATAGAAGAAAAATTGACTGAAAACGTTACTGAAGTCCCATCCAATACAAAGGACAAAGATGCTATACTACCTACAAGTTATGGAGGTGAAAGTGATGAAGAAATCATACTGCTAGGAACAGCACAAGCAAGTGCTAATGAAAAAGGGAAGCAAGCTTTAATTGATGATGATTCCTCAACAAAAAATTTATTCATCAAACATCAGGAGGTAATTGCATGTACATCTAGGACACACACTGCCATGAACAATCAGAAAAATGAAGATTTCAATAAATCCTTGGACACACTCATAAAGGAATTAGAGGTAATTCAAAAGAATTATGAGGATGTCAAACAGGAGAAAAAGTTATTGAAAACTAAAATTTCGAGATTGAATGCTGAGATCAACATGATCAAGACTAATAATAGAACCAAGATAATTCGACTAACTGATGAACTGACAGAAGAAATAAACGTCACAGAATCATCAGTTGATCCAATTCCCAGTGTTTAGTTCAAACCTGGAAAACCGTTTGGAGACAAATCTGGTTTAGGGTTTGTTAATCAGAATAATTCTAAGTTCAGACCAAAGTCAGTTGCATTGAGATTTGTAACTTCACAATGATCAGGAACTCAGAAAACTTATAAAATTATTAGAACTGATACAAACTCAGCACAGCCCAATGCCCAAACTGAGAAAACTAAAAAATCAGTTGGACAAATGCACCAAATTAACAGATTCTACAGAAAAACTCAGAAGGCTGAAAAAGGCAGAACTGATCAGAGATCAGTTAGAAAAATCTTCAAGCTATATCCATTCCAGAATGAAGATCATTCAAGGAATGATAAAATTAGAGGGAAAGGAAGATTATTTCCCACTGATGAATATTGGACTAATCATTCACATCAGTTTCACAAATTGAACAAACTAAAAACTGTTTGGACAAAACAGGAAAGGCTTGTGAAAAGTGAATTTACTCAGTCAAAATATCAATAGAGGTATAAAACCAGAAATAAAATTACATCATCAAAAACTAATCAGTCAGGACCCAAAAAGATATGGGTACCAAAAATTTCTATATCTGTTTTGCAGGAAAATCTCGG
The DNA here is from genome assembly GCA_036785695.1 of Gentiana straminea. Taxonomy (NCBI): domain Eukaryota; kingdom Viridiplantae; phylum Streptophyta; class Magnoliopsida; order Gentianales; family Gentianaceae; genus Gentiana; species Gentiana straminea. Next base: position 266,734 of record JAVUPR010000320.1, read on the forward strand.
TAACTGAAAACCGAAAAACTGAGTTATGTTTACAACTAAGTTTTTGAATTCAGTATAAGGACAAGACTGGAAGTATACAACTGTAGATTCACCACATCTACCCTACTCACTGCAATCTAGCTACAGATGTCAAGAAAGACGTGGTCCTTCTCAATCGAAACCGTCCATATTTTTCCACTCATCTACCTTTTCGCAATCTCAAAACATTTATGACAAGACTTTTGAGTCCCACCCAATTCATAACTACCCTTCCGACTTATTATAAATAATCCAGAATCTCCTTTTATAATTATTTACACTTGAATTTTGAATTTGCCTTCTCAATCTTCAAATTTTCAAATTTTCAATCAAATCCAGAAAACAATGACTTTCACTCGTGTTGAACCTGGGATGATCATATCTCTTGACCAGTTTATTGCTAAATACACTGATCAAACTCTAGCCAATTCAATTGCTGCAAAGGTTAAACAAATCAAAGGGCTGGATGCTGCATTTAACATTGATCTGAAAAATGTTTGTCTAGACAGCATTCGTGGCTTCTATGAATTTGGAAGTTCAACTATAGAAGGAGAAGACACACTCACCTACACCACCACTGTCAATGATAAACAAATCAAAGTCACCTAAGATCTAATAGCAGAAATCTTTGGATTTGACAAATCTGGAGGAACATCAGCCATCAAGTTAACCAAGGAGCAAAAAGAAAAACTATGGAAAGATATAGCAATTGATGCAGAATCCGCAGTTTCACAGACTGGGAGCACAAGCCTACTCAAACCAGAATTCAATTTTCTCTCAAAAATGCTAGCAAATTGCGTAATTGGAAATGCAAGGAACTATAGCAATTTATCTGGAGCAAAGTTGGATCTGCTTTATGTAATTTGGTTTGGTGAAAGTTTTAATTGGCAAAGATATCTGTTTGACCAATTAGTGGCACAATCAATCGATGTACCCAAAAAGAAGACCGATGTTAAGATAGGTTGTTTCTATCACAAGAAGACTCTTGCATTAGTGGTTCAAAGGATACTCGACCATTTCAAAATCCCAAAGAAGAAAGAAACAGCAGTTACTGAGGGGAAAATTGTTGTTAAGGAAGAAAAAGCCAGAAAAAGGAAAGCTGGAGATTCTGTAAGTGAACTTAAGAGGAAGAAAAGCAGGAAATCAAAGAAACCTGCAACTGCAGATGAAGCGTTGGAACAAGTTGAAGAACTAAGAAAGAAGAGAAAACAATTAGAAGCTTTGGAGAAGAACAAATCTGATCTTGTTTCACCAACTATTGAAGAAACAACAGTTGCTGAAGGATCAGCACAAGTTGAAAGAACTGAAACCATTCTTGTTGAATTTGCCCCAACAACTATAACTGAAGCGTTACCCAGTCAAGAACCAGTTTCACAACCACAAGAAGTTGAAATGGCGAAGGAAACTGAAGTTGTCAACAAAGAACAGTTTGTTGAAACTGAGATACAGAAGAAAGCTGAGACTCAGGGGGAACAAACCCTGAGAGTTGAACCTGTTGATGAAGATTCTGACAGTGATGAAAGATTGATCGATAAAACAACATTGGAGATGCTTTCGTTACTCTCAAAATCTAAATCTACCCCCAAAGATCCTTATCGAGACTAGAATTTGAAGGATCAGCCAGAGGACTTTCAGCTCAATCCATTGAAAAAGGCATCGAAATAGATTCAAGATTAACAAAAGTCGTCAGCTTGGATGAGCTAGTCAATGAAGAAGAACTGGCTGGACCAACAACTGAACAATCAATGGAAGAAGTTCCAGTTATTGAATTGGAACTTGTGCCTACTGAAAAGAAGGCCGATGAAGTTGTAAGAGAAAAAGTTTTGGAAACTGAGCAAACAATCTCAGTTTTAGTTATTCAAAAAGAGCCATCAGAGATTCCAATCACTGCTGAAGGAGAAATCAACAGAACTGACATGATGCAAACTGATGATGTTGCAAGTACTGACCCCATGCAAACTGAAAATGTCACATTGGAAAGTGGTCAGGATGTCAGGAGAGAATCAAGCGAGCTTGTCACTCACTCAAAATCATGAGCTGATCATGGAGAGTTAATGTCAGCTGATTATGATAGATTACATAAATATCAAGCCTGGAAATTCATTTCCATTTCCAATCAATGGAATTAGTTAGCAGAAATGGAAGCCACTGAAAAATGGGTATTTGATTTATACAACATTACAAGTCTATCAGAAATAATCAATACCGAAGAATTTCTGAATCAAGGATATGCATTGATCAGAAATAGTTACTGGGAGGAAGCCAGGACTGGTGGAAATTTCAAAAAGAATAATGATGATGATGATTCTCAAGGAGATGCAAATTTACAGAAAGGGATTCTAGCCTCACTTCAAGAAAAGAGAAATGAAACTGATCTGACTACTGATGATGAATCTTGTAGTTCTGATGAATCCAGTGAAAGTTCTAGCTCTATAAGTGTATCGGATAAACAACAAGAAGAAACAGAAGGGTATAAATCTCCTACAGACAAGTCTTTGCTTGAAATATCAAGAACAGTGGCAAGGCTGGCTGGAGAAGAATCAGAAGAAGAATTGAATGTTATGTTATCACCTGCAAGAAATGTTGATCAATCAAACCTGGAAGAAGTTAGAAAACAATCTGAAGAATGAAGGTGATCAGCAGAATACAGAGATATATTAAAGCAAGCTGCCTCACCACGAATTGAGACAGAGAAAAACAAAGCCAACAAGCAGCAAGCAGGGAGCTCACAAGATGTTCCTACTCAGGTTGATCTCATTAAGTATTATCACAATGAGATAATCAGAATTCAAAAAGATGACAACAGCTTATTTGGAAAAGTCTTAAAAGCCCTAGAAGCTAGTCAAGATGAGATGAGCAAACTTGAAAAGAAGATGGATACAGTCACTGAAAACTGTCATAACACTTTAACCTAGCTTCGGAAGACAACCATTGAGAATGATGCACGAAGAGATGAGACTCTAAACAGATGGGAAGGCATTCTCAATAATTTGGTTGATAGAATGATATTAATGTAAAGTGGTATGAAAGACTCGGTTGTGGCTCAAACCATATTGGGATCAACACAACAAAATCTGAATTCTTACATCATAAGCTTGATTCACAAAGATGATGTCAATAAGGGGGAAAGTTTGGATATCTTAAAAGTCCACACAACCGAGATTCCACAAGTCCTTGCGGATGCTGATACAAAACTGAATGAACTGAAGAAAGCTAGAGGAGAGTTTACTGATGAAGAAATGCAGTTAATTGTCAAATATTCAGAGCCTACTGACAAAAGAGTCGGTTTGGATTCTCGTCTCTACAATCTATTCAGAGATCGACCTATAAGAGAAGGAGAATCAAAAGAAGAATCTCTACAATCGTTCTTACATATGCAGAAGTTGCTCATGCATTACTTCAACAAACTCAAGAAGTGGGAAGCAGATGGTATTCTAGATAGAGAGTCGGACAAAATTGAAAAGGCTGAACCTGAATTTATTCAGAATCTACTGAAAACAGCCACAAATGAAAGACTAAGGACAACTGTCTTTACCTTCGCTGTCCTTTTCAAAAGCAAATTCTTCCGAAAACACAATTTATCAGAATCTTGGAACATTTGGGCAAGCATCCACGGAATTGAAAGCTCGGCCACAAATGATGCTATGAGAAAAGTTGCAGAAACCTATGATAATCAATCCAGTTTAATTATCAAGTAAAAAGAAACTATTTTCTAGTTCTTTTTATCATGTTGTACTTTATTACTCAGGACTGTAACTCAGTTATTAATAAATTCTCAGTTTCTCAGTTCATTGTGTTATTTACTGTATTTGGTTTTATCTTTTTGCATTGCTTTTAAGGAGAGTATTGACATCATCAAAAAGGGGGAAATTGTTGGAAATAAAATTTATGTTTTGATGATGATTCATCGCTTAATCAGTTATTATTTTTAACCCCATTGATGAAGTGTCATAACTAGTTGTTATAGTGCAAAGCAGAAAGACGTCTAGATATTAATGTATAGGATATTATAGAGTCTGATATTTGTATAAGTTAAATCAGACAAGCACTGTAATAGTTCTAGGCTGTGAACTGAGAAATTAAGAAACTGAGAATTAGTTAAACTGAGATTTCATAAGAAACTGGAAAACAGAGCACATCGACTGTTAACTGAAGAAGGTAAGTTCGCTGAGGGACACAGACTCAGTTGGCTTATCTAGAAGTTGAAGAACTGAGGGTCACAGACTCGGTTATTGAAGATTGAAGAACTGAGGGTTCAAACTCAGTTATGAAGATTACAAGTCGAGACTGTAAAGTAAGATTTCAGGCAAGATTGTGGTGACCTGAACTGACCTTATAGATCTTGTATGAAGACCTAAGAATCATAAGGACAATGAATTCTTAGAAGACAATGAGTCATGGTGTACTCTGATTAAGTCAATTGTAATCAGATGAAGAACTGGAGTACTGATATTTGAAGAAGAGTAAAATCTCAGTTAACGCTCCAAGTCAGCCAAGAAACTGACAAGTAATAAAATCAGTATAAAACTGATAAGGATACTCAATTTTATATGTTAGTCATCCAATGTACTGATAGTACAGTCGAACATTGTAAAGTAAACAATTCTATTGGATGAAATACTGACACAACAGAACGGTCAGAAATTATAGCCGTTACAAGATTCAAGCAGGAACCCCTATAAATAGACTATTTCTACAACTACAAGAAGCGAGAGCAGGAGGAATTAAAAATAATCTATCTAGTCAAGAAAACATTAATTAAGGGGGAAGTCAAATTCAAAAGAATTCCTGCTACGTACTTAATTGCAAGATCTAGAAATTTCTTCATGTATCCAAGCACATTCATGCAAAATCAAGATCTATCATTTGAAGAAATACAGAGCTGTGCTAACTTTAGTTATCCAGAACAAAAGATCAAATCATAGTTGAATCATAGTTATTCATTCAAGTCTCAACTTTGATTTATTCAAAGGTTTTAGACTGTGAAACACCAAGAAGGTGTGAAGGACAGTTGAGTGCAGTCAGGAAGACTATGTTTGTGATGAGCTGGTGAAGAGGCAATACTACCCTCCAAGGACCAGTGGTTCAAACAATTGAAGAGCAGCAATCCTACCTGTTCTACAAGTGTTTAGATAGTGAAGCTAGGGATTAGTCAAGGACTATCAGTTTAGAACTTTTTGTAACCGGGCCATCTCAAAGAAGTTCTAGTGGAATTTTCCTCCGTATCACAGGGGAAGAAAGGACTGACATGATTACACCACCTGGAACCTCTATAAATCTTGTTCATTTACTTTACGCATTTATTTACTTCATTACAATTTTTATTATCTAGTTTTCTAATCAACAAACTGTTTGTTATATTAAAGGCTAGTTTTATCCTCTGCCAGTTGACTCTGTTTTGCTTAAGTCAGTTTGACTTATACTCAGTTGTGTTAGCTGAACTCCGCACAAGTGTTAGTTGAACTTTATCTGATCCAAGATTAAGTTTTTGGGGACAAGTTTATTCACCCCCCCCCCCCCCTCTAAACTTGTGTTAGCCTTTCCAAGGGACCAACACTATCAGTTTAGAACTTTTCGTAACCAGGCCATCTCAAAGAAGTTCTAGTGAAATTTTCCTCCGCATCATAGGGGAAGAGAGGACTGACAGGATTACACCACCTGGAACCTCTATAAATCTTGTTCATTTACTTTATGCATTTACTTACTTCATTACAGTTTTTATTATCTAGTTTTCTAATCAACAAACTATTTGTTATATTAAAGGCTAGTTTTATCCGCTGCCAGTTGACTCAATTTTGCTTAAGTCAGTTTGACTTATCCTCAGTTGAGTTAGCTGAACTCCGCACAAGTGTTAGTTGAACTTTATATGATCCAAGATTAAGTTTTTGGGGACAAGTTTATTCACCCCCCTCTAAACTTGTGTTAGCCTTTCCAAGGGACCAACAATTACAAAGAACAAAGAAGAAATAATTACAAATAACTCACATTATTTCTGCTGGAAATTTGTATAAAAAACTACTCTGAGAAACCGAGGATTTGTGTTATGAGTTGTGTAAAAGTTGTCTTCTAGTTGATGCAATGAAACAAATATATATAGGGTTGAAAAACCGACTTAAGATAAGCTTCAGCCGATTTAAATTAAGTTTCCTAAATCCTAAAGGAGTCTAAAACGCGTCGAGATAACTCCAAGTCGATCCGCTGACTTTACTGAACTCGCTCCCAGCGAGCTGTGCACTTGCTGCCAGCGAGTTCACCAATCTCTGATTGGTTCACAGGCTTTTCTTGTTCCTTACTCCTCTTTTCGTGATGCTTCGGTATTTATCTTTAATGCAATCCGATTCCGCTCCAATTTCTCTTGACATTTATCTCCCTTGTTGGTAGATATCCTCCGATTTATCGTAATCTATAAAATCAATATTTATCATACAGTAAATCGTATTTAAATAATAAAAATAGATAAATACCAAATTATATTCTATAAATCACATAACATTAAATAATCATTATAAACATGTGATTTAATATCAAATATATATTATTAAGCTCGATTTAAAGACAACGTTGATGACTTTTATGGGTATAATTTGACCGTCATCAGTGTCCATTGAAATAATCATTAGATATAAACTAACCCTCCATAGACTATATGTAATGAAGTAGGATTATTTCCGTAAACCTTCTTCACTACATATTATCCTTATTTTCCATTAACCCACTAGTGATCAATTAGTTCATAACCAATACGAACTCCCGGGATCGATCAGTTTCTAGGATCAACAAATAAGGGGATTGTCTTTCTACTTCCCGCAGGAAGGAATAGATTCCATATCTGTGAGACACACACTTCTCACACATTCCAGAATAGTGCCAACGTGAAAGTGATTCGGACCGCGCCTCTTAGCGATCCTTAACGAACACATCAAACCCTATCTTGAAACAAATAGTAGTATGCAATCACTTTATGATTAAGGTTAATCCATATATGATCATCTTGTGATTTAATAATATTTCTCAATCGTGGAATTATATGAGAAACTCAGATTAATCGGTCTAGTCCTATAGACTCTCATCATATATAAATGCCCCACTTAGATAACCAATATCGACGGTTCGAATAAGACGGTCACACCATAAAGTGTTATGGGCACATTAATGGTGGTTTAATCAATAGACCCCATACTTTGATTAAGTTCACCACGGACTAATAGTTCAAGTGTATCACCATAAACTTAATCCTCATGTGTGACACACACTAAGTTATATGGCTACATATGATACGACTTAGGGTTTTCAGTAGTGTATTACTTACAAGCACGAATCAAGTAATAATATGAGAATAAAACTGTCATTTATTAATTCATAAAGCAATTACATAAATTGTCTTTCGGGTGCTACTTTCAACAATCTCCCACTTGCCCGTATGGACAAGCAACTATTGTCTTTCGGGCACACTATATCTAACAATCTCCCATTTGCCCGTAAAGACAAGCAATGATTGTTTTTAGAGCACCACACCCTTATTCTTTCTATCCACAACATTCTCCCACTTGCTCTAAAGCAGATGAGACATATCTCTCAATTTCATACCCGCCAAGTGATGTCGGGTCAAGTAATAAAAATACTCGATACCTAAATAACACACTAGCAAGAGAACTAGGTTCAATCGTAGTATAGTTAGATAGAGTCGAGGTCGATCCCATAGAGACTCGGCTTAAACAAAATATAACTTATTAAACTAAAAGCAAATTAAAGGCGGTCTCCGACCAACAATTAACGTAGAATTAAAATTGACACAATAGAAACACAAAACCAACAAGACACAATGACACTAAGACACTTATTTTTATAGGTTTAATAAATAATTAAGAAACGGTATTGATAACGCTAGTAGTAATTACTCCCCCATGCTATGTAGATTGATGACGAGACAAAATAAGACATTTAAGATTAATTATTCTGACTACGGGAGTCATCCCCTGAAATAGATCTAGCTCCGGGTAGGCCATCTAGATCATCGTGTCTCTATTACGTGACTTCTCTTCGTAGTCCTCCATCTCATATAACTTCTGATACAATCACAAAGCTAGGGATACTGGTTTAAACCGTAACCTCATCTAAGCAACATTCATATGGTTAGGCGTACTTCTTAGACACCGATTCAATCTCTATCCTAAGTAACAATCACTTTTTGAGTCTCATGTTAAATTACGTTGACAAATAATTAAGTTGATCAGGTTAATTATTCGTTTTAATTACAAAGCAGAGAACCTGACGTAGTCGAAGCCATTCACAGACAAATCAAGAACATCACAGATCTCGCTCCCAGCGAGACATAGGCTCGCTGCCAGCGAGCTCAGATTTGAACCAGATTTGCTCGTGAAACGTCTTTTACGTCTCAGATCTACATAAACATGGGTTCGTTAATTAACTACATCACTAAATCAATACACAAAATGACTACTCCATTGCGAAATAAATTAGATCTACGAATAAAGATTGCATGATTGAGTAGACATTACCCTCGAAGACGAGCATGATTTCCACTCCTCGATACGATCTCTAACCGGTGATTCTAACGATTCCGTAATGAAAGAACATAAAATAAAGAAAACAAGTATTGAAACTAGAACCAATGTTGTGGGATTGTATTTTTCTAAAGTGTGTATAATAAAATTCGCGGCTGCTCCTTTATATAGAGACTTAGGCCGACTTAAGGATACGTTTGAAAACCCTAAAACACATAGAGATAACCCAGCCGATCCTCGAGATTCGCGCTCGCCCCCGCCGAACTCCCGGCTACGCCGCGCCGAGTCACCGCCTCGATTGACTCGCTGGCTTTTCTTGTTCCTTACTCCACTTTTCGTGCTGCTTCAGAATTTATCTTTAATGCAGTCCGATTCTGCCTTGACTTCTCTTGAGATTTACTTCCTCTGTTGGTAGATATCCTCCGATTTATCGCAATCTATAAAATGGATATATATCGCACAGTAAATCCTATTTAAATAATAATAACAAATAAATACCAAATAATATCTTATAAATCACATAACATTAAATAATTAATATAAACATGTGACTTAATATAAAATATATATTATTAAGCTCGATTTAAGGAAACGTTGATGACTTTTACGAGTATAATTTGACCGTCATCAACTACCCCCACACTTAGACTTTGATCGTCCTGAACAAAGCATCAATAAGTCATTCCCTAAGACAACATTTCCCATGGTCAAATCATAATTACACAAGAAACTATAGTCAACTCATACCATTCATGCTCATAAGGTATCCATTATTCACTACTCGCTATGAATCGAAGTGATGTGTGCATGTGCATTCAGTTTTATATATTCGTGGCAAGATTAAAGTTTATGCTAACTTCGCAGTCTTAACCTACCAACATCAGCTAAACTCCTCTAGACGGTCACATAAGCTTTCAGACGAAACTCCTCTAGGCGAGTCAATTCCAACAATCTTCTTTCTCCAGCTAAACTCTCATCAAAATTCAACATACGCGTAGCCCACATGGCACGGTGTTCAAGTTCAACCGGTAGATGACATGCTTTTCCAAACATATTTTTATAAGGGGACATTCCAATAGTCGTCTTATAAGCAGTTCTATAGGCCCATAAAGCATCATCTAATCGCAATGACCAATCCTTTCTAGTCATATTCACAGTTTTCTCCAAAATGCGCTTTATTTCTCGATTTGTAACCTCAACTTGTCTACTTGTTTGAGGGTGATAAGCAGTAGCTAACATGTGTCTAACCCCGTACTTAATCATAAACTTTTCAAACGGCCTATTATAAAAATGGCTTCCATTATCACTAATAATGGCACGAGGTACTCCAAACCGGGTAAAGATATTTTTCTTTAAGAACTTCAGTACAACTTTCGCATCGTTAGTAGGCAAAGCAATGGCCTCAACCCATTTGGACACGTAGTCGACCGCCACTAAAATATAGCTATTGGACAAAGACGAAGTAAAGGGTCCCACAAAATCAATACCCCAAACATCAAAGAGTTCCACTTCTAGGATATTCTTTAGTGGCATTTCGTTCCTTCTCGAGACATTTCCCGTCATTTGGAAAGAATGACAAGATCTAGCATATTGATGCGCATCTTTGAACAAAGTGGGCCAGTAAAAACCACATTGGAGAACCTTCGCAGCCGTCTTGTCTCCTCCATAGTGTCCTCCGGTTTCATAAGCATGGCAATGTCTAAGGATATCATATATCTCCTCTTCCGGCACACATCTCCTAAAGACATTGTCGGATCCTAGCTTAAAAAGATAGGGCTCTTCCCAATAATAGTGCCTGAGATCCTTGAAGAATTTCTTTCTTTCTTGGGGGTTGAGAATTGATGGCAAGTATTTCGCGGATAGATAATTCATGAAGTCTTTGAACCATGTTTGTTTCTTCTCCTTCACAACCTCAACACGCGAAGATACCGCAGTGCAATCATCCTTTCCATGTATGGCCGTGATGGAGAATAATTGCTCATCAAGAAATGTTTCTCCAATCTCGGTCATTGGCTCATTGTCCTCTATTTGTAAACGGGAAAGATGATCCGCAACCAGATTCTCAGATCCTTTCTTATCACGGATTTCTACATCAAACTCTTGCAATAGTAGAATCCATCTCAATAACCTTGGCTTGGAATCTTGTTTGGCTAAAAGATACTTCAAAGCCGCATGGTCAGTCCAAATAGTGACTTTAGATCTTACTAGATAAGATCTAAACTTGTCAAACGCAAAGATAACAGCCAGAAGCTTTTTCTCAGTAGTTGCATAATTCCTTTGAGCAGCATTTAAAGTTCGACTAGCATAGTATATGGGCCTAAAGATCTTGTCTTTCCTTTGTCCTAAGGCAGCACCTACAGCAGTATCGCTTGCATCACACATCAACTCAAAAGGTATATTCCAATCAGGCGCAATCAGAATGGGTGCAGTAATAAGCATGCTCTTTAACTCGTTGAAAGCTTTCATGCACTCATTAGTAAACACAAATGGCACATCCTTGGCCAATAACTCAGTAAGAGGTCTAGAGATTAAGGAAAAGTCCTTCACAAACCGACGATAAAATCCCGCGTGGCCCAGAAAACCTCTCAATGTCTTAAGATTGGTTGGTGGGGTCAGTTTTTCAATCACCTCAACTTTTTCTCTATCCACCTCTATACCGTTCTTTGAAATACAATGGCCAAGTACTATACCTTCAGTAACCATAAGATGACATTTCTCCCAGTTAAGCACCAGATTCGTCTCCTCGCATCTCTTCAATACTCGTGCTAGATGCGTGAGACATGAATCGAAATCATCTCCAAATACGGAGAAGTCATCCATAAAGATCTCTAGGAAATCTTCAACCATATTAGCAAACAGAGAAATCATGCATCTTTGAAATGTTGCTGGTGCGTTGCACAAACCAAAGGGCATTCTATTTTAAGCGAAGGTTCCATATGGACATGTAAAATTGGTCTTCACACGATCCTCAGGTGAGATATGAATTTGATAGTATCCCGAGTAACCGTCAAGGAAACAATAAAACGCATGTCTGCTCAGTCTCTCGAGAATTTGATCAATGAAGGGAAGAGGGAAGTGATCTTTACGAGTAGCATCATTCAACTTCCTAAAGTCAATGCACACCCTATGACCAGTAATGAGTCTAACAGGAATCAAGTCATTTAACTCATTGGCTTGTACAGTCAAACCTCCCTTCTTTGGAACTACGTGGATCGGGCTAACCCATTCACTATCAGAGATATGAAAGATGATTCCTATTTCTAACATCTTAATAACCTCATCCCTAACACGTCTTTCTTGTGGAGTCAACCTTCTTTGGGGTTGTACAACCGCTTTCTTTGCAGGATCGACGGAGATTTTATGCATGCAAACGCTAGGGCGAATGCCTTTAATGTCAGCTATTGTCCATCCAAATGCTCCGTGATACTCTCTCAACACTCTCATCAGCTTTTCTTCTTGTATTTCACTCAATGCAGAAGAAATAATAAGCGGCAAGGTCTCTTCTTGAAGGAATACATACTTCAAATGTGCAGGCAGAGGCTTCAACGTCAGATTGGTAGGTGGTTCTTCTAACGAGGTCTTTAAATGTTGTCCGGCTAGCTTTAGTTCAAAGAACTTATGCCACGTTTGTCTATGGTAGAATTTCTCAACCTCGGTAGACTTCATCTCCTCGACATGGCCAGGGGTTCCTCTACTACATCCAGGCCATATCACTTTATCTTCCTCGATCTTCTCATATTCCACATCATCCTGTAACTCTAGGGTATCCTCGAGGAAATCCTTAATATCCTCATATTGTTGAAAGTCATTGACAAGCTTGTCAATAGAATCCAACATGAAACATGCATCCTCTCCATCATCAGGTGTCTTCATAGTGTCAAACACGTTGAAGGCTATTCATCTCCATTAACTCTCAACACTAACTCTCCTTTGTAGACATCAATAAGAGTCCTACTAGTGGCCATAAAAGGTCTTCCTAAGATTAGGGGCACTTCGTAGTTAGCTTCCATATCTAGCACAACAAAGTCGACAGGAAACATAAACTTCTCAACTCTTACTAGCACATCCTCAACCACTCCACAAGGTTCCTTGACCGAACGATCAGCTAATTGCAAAGTAATTGAAGTCTTTTTAAGGCCTTTCATACCTAGCTTTTGAAAAATGGATAGAGGCATCAGATTTACGCTCGCTCCTAGATCACACAAGGCCTTGTTCAAACATACGTTACCTATGGTGCAGGGAATGAGAAAACTTCCCGGATCCTTGCACTTAGCAGGTAGCTTATGTTGAAGAATGGCTGAGCACTCCTTATTTAGGCAAATGGTCTCTAAATCTAGGAGTTTCCTCTTAGTAGAGACAGCTTATTTTAAGAACTTGGTGTACTCAGGCATCTCAGCCAATGCTTCAACTAAAGGTATATTGATTTGTAACTTTCTAAAGATATCTATGAACTTCTTATACCTCTTATCATCAACCTAAGGCTTAGATTTGCGTGGAGGATAAGGGAAGGTTGAAGGATCGACATCAGTGAAAATAGGATACTTATTGTTATAAAGCTCAACTATAGGGCCAGCAGGTTCCTTATAGGTTTCTTGCTCAGGCAAAGTTCCAGAGGCTTTTCCTTCCTTGCTTGGCTCACCATCCTTTCTCTCTACGGCTTTCTCTTTCTCTTTTAAAGATGGTGGAGTTACTTATGTCCCACTCCTAGTCATGATCGCATTCAAATCCTTAGGATTTTTATCAGTGTTGCTTGGCAATCCTCCAGGAGGTCTAGTTGAGACTTGCTCAGCTAATTGTCCTATTTGGTGAGTGAGATTCTGGACTATGGCTTCTTGATTGGTCATCTTAGCATCGTTCTTCTGAAAATACTAGCTAAAGTTTGTGGCTAACTCAGCCATCGATTTCGAAAGTTGTCCCATATTGTCAGTAACGACATTGCTCAATTTTTCTATCGCAGCTTCCCAACCAAAAGTTTTAGTTTGCTGGGGTACATAAGTAGTAGGCGGTTTAGGCCCTTCTCCTGCATTAGGATCGCTATATCGGAATCCAGGATGGTTATGATTAGGCTTATATCCTCCTCATTGATTTCCTAGTCTCTCAATATAGCTGGCTTCTTCAGTACCAACATTCTCACTTTGAGGAATCACTTCGATTTCAGTCCCTTTCTCTACTCTTGCCATCCTATCTTGCATTCCATCTACCTTATTATTGATAACAAACAGTTGTTCTAAGATTTTGTTAGATGCACTATCCTCAAATATGTCAGCGGCCATCTCTACGGTAGCTATGTCATTGCCTCCCCATTGACTATTCATCGCTATTTGCTCCATCTTTCCTTGTGTCTCCTCAGGAGATAAAAGAACCAACGCTCCATTGCTAGAGGCTTCTACTCTAATTTTCTCAATCTCTCTCAATCCATGGTAAAAGGTGTGCATTAAAAGCCAAAGAGGGATATCATGATGAGGACACTTTCTCATAGCTTCCTTAAAATGCTCCCAAGCTTGATCAAAACTCTCCCCAGGTTGTTGCTTAAATCCTAAGATATCCTGGCGTTACTTAAAGGTTTTTCCTAAAGGAAAATACTAATTCATGAATTTTTGCAACAATTGTTCCCAAGTAGTGATAGATCCAGCCTCTAAAGAGAGAAGCCATTGCTTAGCTTTATCTTTCAAAGTGAAAGGGAAAAGTTTAAGACGAATGTTACCCTCCGGGATTAATTCTGGCTTCACATCCTAACGATTTTCCAGGAAATTCGTCACGTGAACACCAGGATCCTCGTTTTGGAATTGTTGGTCACCATTTGAATTACATTAGGCCTGGGGTGATAGACTTCTGTAGGGTCTTGCGGTGCTACGATAGCGGGAATGAATTGCTCGATAGTAGGCGTTGCATAACTTTGTAAAGTGCGCCTCGCGGCTTGGTTTCCATTATTAGCATTAAGATTATTCGCATTATTAGCATTATTGGCATTATTAATAACTTTTTCAGGATTAAGGACATGTTTCGGATTGTTCAGACCGCCTTCCTTTTCTGCCTCAAATTCAGAATGCTCAGAATGATCGGTTGTATGTCCTTCTTCCAATCCTTGCTCTCTATCCTCAAGATTTGGATCCTCTTCTCCTTGTTTAGCCAGTTCTCTAGCTAACTTCCTATTTTGCCTCGCAAATTTCTCTATTTCAGGATTATAAGGCTCAAGCGGTTCCTTCGATCTCCGAGTAGCGTACTATAAAATAATAAAAAACAATTAAAAACTTAAAAGGCAAGGCCTTTAACTAGACTATATAAAAACGAAACTAAAACAGACTCTAAAAATTATGAAAAATACGAAAACACAAAAAGCGTAGACCGTGTAAAACGAAACGGAACGAAAGCGCGAGAAAAAGCGGCTTTGCCCGGCGAGTGTAGTGGAAAGCTCGGCGCGGCGAGTTCACCAAATTCTAGGAGATTGCCCAGATTTGTTCTACGACACTAACAGTTTAATTCTATACTACAAAAAATAATTAAACAGACACTATTCACAATATTTACGAATGTACTTTTAATAAAATAAGCTATACTTGATTAATGACATGAGTCCCGGCAACAGCGCCAAAAACTTGATGTCGGGTCAAGTAATAAAAATACTCGATACCTAAATAACACACTAGCAAGAGAACTAGGTTCAATCGTAGTATAGTTAGATAGAGTCGAGGTCGATCCCACAGAGACTCGGCTTAAACGAAATATAACTTATTAAACTAAAAGCAAATTAAAGGCGGTCTCCGACCAACAATTAACGTAGAATTAAAATTGACACAATAGAAACACATAACCAACAAAAGACACAATGAAACTAAGACACTTATTTTTATAGGTTTATAAATAATTAACAAACGGTATTGATAACGCTAGTAGTAATTACTCCCCCATGCTATGTAGATTGACGACGAGACAAAATAAGACACTTTAGATTAATTATTTTGACTACAGGAGTCATCCCCTTAAATAGATCTTGCTCCGGGTAGGCCATCTAGATCATCGTGTCTCCATTACGTGACTTCGCTTCATAGGCCTCCATCTCATATAACTTCTGACACAATCACAAAGCTAGGGATGCCGGTATAAACCGTAACCTCATCTAAGCAACATTCATATGGTTAGGCGTACTTCTTAGACACCGATTCAATCTCTGTCCTAAGTAACAATCACTTTTTGAGTCTCATGTTAAATTACAATGACAAATAATTAAGTTGATCAGGTTTAATTACTCGTTTTAATTACAAAGCAGAGAACCTGACGTAGTCGAAGCCGTTCACAGACAAATCAAGAACATCACAGATCTCGCTCCCAGCGAGACATAGGCTCGCTGCCAGCGAGCTCAGATTTGAACCAGATTTGCTCGTGAAACGTCTTTTACGTCTCAGATCTACAAAAACATTGGTTCGTTAATTAACTACATCATGAAATCAATACACAAAACGACTACTTCATTGCGAAATAAATTAGATCTACGAATAAAGATTATATGATTGAGTAGACATTACCCTCGAAGATGAGCGTGATTCTCACTCCTCGATGCGTTCTCTAACCGGTGATTCTAACGACTCCGTAATGAAAGAACATAAAATAACGAAAACATGTATTGAAACTAGAACCAATGTTGTGGGATTGTATTTTTCTAAAGTGTGTATATTAAAATTCGTGGCTGCTCCTTTACATAGAGGCTTAGGCCGACTTAAAGATACATTTGAAAACCCTAAAACGCGTAGAGATAACTCTCAGCCGATCCTCGAGATTCGCCGGCTCGCGCCCCCGAATGCCCCCTCGCTGCCGCGCCGAGTCGATCGCCCGCCTCTGATTAGCTCGTTGGCTTTTCTTGTTCCTTACTCCACTTTTCATGCTGCTTCGGTATTTATCTTTAATGCAGTCTGATTTTGCCTTGACTTCTCTTGAGATTTACTTCCTCTGTTGGTAGATATCCTCCGATTTATCGCAATCTATAAAATCAATATATATCACACAGTAAATCCTATTTAAATAATAAAAACAGATAAATACCAAATAATATCTTATAAATCACATAACATTAAATAATCAATATAAACATGTGACTTAATATAAAATATATATTATTAAGCTCGATTTAAGGACAACGTTGATGAATTTTACGGGTATAATTTGACCGTCATCACCAAGCGCTCATCGTTGACATTAGATGCCACAAGACTTGGTAAACTGATCAACTAGGTTGTCGGCTCGAGGCGATCTTAAGGACCGAAATATCGCCTCTTTGCACGATCTGTCTGATTAGGTTGTACTTACTTTCAATATGCTTTTGACCTCTTATGACTGCGAAGATCATTTGCATGAGTTACCTCTCAACTGTTTTCACAGTAAAATTGTATCGGCTCATCGAGACCTGGAATCACTTCCCGATCCAACAAAGAACTTCTCAAGCCACACTGCCTCAGTAGCTACTCCGAAAGCTGCTATGTATACTACTAACAAAGTCAAATAGGTAGTGCAGGATTGCTCCATACCATAGCTCCATCACAATGAGTAAACACTGAGTCTGAGATCGATTCACGATCATCCTTAATCCGGCAAAAAATCAGAATCAGTGTAGTCAATGACCCTCAGGTTTGCACCCAAATACTCAAGCATATGAGTCCTCGTTCTCTAAAGATACTCGAGGATGCACTATACTACTGTCAACGTCCGAATCCAAGACTGACTTTTATTGACTTTTAATAACCTGACTTTCTCTATCCAAAATAGAATCTATCCCATTTTCTCTATATCCGAAGACTAAGAGAATTATTCCGTGAGGGGTTGGGTAGGAAACCTCTCATTGAATATTGCGTACGAATATGCATTATCATCTTAACCAATAAGATGCATGGGACGTTGCCACAACTTGTTCTCATGAATTCGACCGAATCAAATTCTAAGAATATAGTCCACTTCTCTCGATTCGAGAAGCTTTGGCTCGTCGGCTTTGGACTTCGAGATAACACACTCATGTTGTTCTCAATCGTTGTTGTGTGTCATCTTTTATGAACACTAACATTTACAACTTTACCAATATTGATTATATAGTCTACAAAAGACTCATCAATATTCTGGTCAAGCCAACATATTTCAAACATGTGACTTTTAATGACCTAGAAGTTTGCTTTAATCCACCAATGGATATAAGCATAGACAGTCTATCTACCATTTGATTTAAGCTAAAACCATTCTGTTCCGAATGAATTCAATCTCCGTTGTTGGGCAAGAATGTTTCAGGGCATCTCCCCTGGTATTCGTTTTGCTTTCCAGGGAGTCAAGCAAGGCTGAGTGGTGAGAGAGTTTCAAGGCATCACCCCTGGTTAACTCTCTACTTCTCAGGGAATTACCCTTAGACCACTTGGCTTTGCCTTGAAAGATAAACTTTCCATTCATTCTCATCACGTAGATCCAATTACTCCCACTGGGCCTAAGACAATCTGGTGGTTCTACAGGATTGTTAACAGAACTGATGTACCAAAACTCCATTTACAGGTTTATTGCTTTAAACCAACCTCTTATTTTCAGAATCCTATACAGTCCTCCAAAAAGGACTATAGGTGATCAACCACCCCCAGCAGACTGTAAAGTCTACTTAATCACAGTGAGTCAATGGATAAAACCATACTCCCACTGTATTTGGGTGGATTGAAATTCTGATCTAGTTCAGTAGTATTTATTAGTGTCATCCCCAACAACCAATGTTGGATGTGGTCTGATTAAATCAGATAGTAACTCCTTGAGTAATTGTACTTTAAGGTCTAAGGTTGTTATTTAAACATTCTTTTAGAAAGGATGTAACAGTGTAACCGTCACGATCCGATTTCAAGAATCTTATAACCTACATTTACTCATTGCATTCAGATATTTCACGAACAATCATCATCTGAACGTGTATACAAAATTTACAGTCCTGCCTTCAAGCACTAGTGCTAAATGCCTCTATTTGCGGAAGTGGAGTAAATGTAATTCACACTTTATGCACACATTCGTAGGCATCTTCTAGGTAGACTTCTCGGTATTACATAATAATGTGAGCCGTTATTTCGCAATCAATATCTTAATTGAGTTAAGAAGTGTATTATAGCATATCAATATCTATACAAGACAGTCTATGGTTTATCCTTTCAGTGAAATCATTTCAATCGGAGGTAGGCCAAGCATCAGTGCCAAAACCATGCCATAGCCTATATCTGTGCATGGAATACTCATTTCTCTGGTAATATCAGAGATTCCTCCAAATATTTTGATAAACTAATCGGCGTTTCGAGTAGTTATCAGACATAATGTCTACCACTCAAAACCTCCCACTAGCTTGTATCCTTCATAAGACCCCAAAGGTCAATATAAACAAGTAGTGATACTTCTTCAGCTCTATTACCTCTTCCTAATTGAAAGGTAACTTAGTCATTTTTCCTTTGAGATAGTGTTCTCAGACTGGGAGATAGGAATCACCCTTAGCCAGTCTTCAGATCTTATCTCTAGGATATATGCACTAATTAGTAGATGCCGAAGAATCGTTCATCTAAATACGGTAACAATTTGTCTTAATAGTTTATGATGTGTTACATATACCTTTTCAGCATTACTTAGTGGTTTTGACTTTATCAGACAAAAGTCCGAGTCTCAGAATCGTGTACAAACGTCATGATTTGATTTATGTTTCTGTCATGATCAATTTTCAACAACTGCATGTTATCTCATGGTATCTAAACTGCTAAACATAATATATTGACTGGTAACAACTTGGAAAAAGTGGAAAAGTAACAAGAACGTTGAACTCAATAATCGAGAATGCAAAATAATTCTTCGGAACAGGATGTTCCTCTCAAGCCTACAAACTTAAGTGACATTGATATGACTGCTATCACTTGTGCTGAGCGAGAGACAAAACAAAATCTATTCAAAGATGACGAGAATGATTTAGTATCAATCTAGACATCCCACAGATTACGAGTAATGTCTACTCAAATGAACTGCTAGTTCACGGCCATTTCCTTTAAAGAAAGCCAAGAATGGGAAGGTAAATGTCTACAAGAATAAGTCATCTAAGCTAAAGGCTAAACCGAAATATTAATCACAGAAAGTAAAGGATAAGGAAAGTGATTTTGGATGAATAACCTATGAATCCTTAGAGACTTTCTTAACCGAGTAATTTGACTCAGAAGCTAAAGTTCAATTTAAGAACAAGGTAGCTGGGCATTCATGATGAAGAGTAGACAACAGGCAGTTATTTCAGCTAAGATAGTGGGAGTGATATAAGGAAATAAATTTCGGATTTTAATCCTTGAATATCAAAGAAATATAATTTATGTTTTCAGATTCGTTGGAACAAATGGATTCACTTGCACATCGATAATATAGTTGCCTTAAAGAAAGTGAATATGACATCTGTATACGATTCTGAGACTCGGACTTTTGTCTGATAATGTCAAAACACTATGTAATGCTGAAAGGTATATGTAACACATCATAAACTATTAAGACAAATGGTTTCCGTATTTAGATAAACAATTCTTCAGCATCTATTAATTAGTGCGTATATCCTAAAGATAATATCTGAAGACTGGCTAAGGGTGATTCCTATCTCCCAGTCTAAGAACACTATCTCAAAGGAAAAATGACTAAGTAACCTATTCAATTAGGAAAAGGTTATAGAGCTGAAGAAGTATCACTAATTGTTCATATTGACCTTCAGGGTCTTATAAAGGATACAAGCTAGTGGGAGCGTTTAAGTAGTGGACAATTTGTCTGATAGCTACTCGAAATGCCGATTAGTTTATCTAAATATTTTGGAGGAATCTCTGATATTACCAGAGAAACGAGTATTCCATGTTCAGATATAGGCTATAGCATAGTTTTGGCACTGATGGTTGGCCTACCTCGGGTGAAACGATTTCACTGAAAGGATAAACCATGTATTGTCTTGTATAGTTATTGATATGCTACAATACACTACTTAACTCAATTAAGACATTGGTTGCAAAATAACGGTTTGCATTATTATGTAATACCGAGAAGTCTACCTAGAAGATGCTTATGAATTTGTGGATAAAGAGTGAATAACATTTACTCCACTTCCGCAAACAGTGGCATTTAGCACTAGTGCTTGAAGGTAAGACTGGAGATTTTGCATACCCGTTCAGATGTTGAATGTTCATGAAATATCTTAATGAAGCGATTGAGGGTTGGTTATAAGATTCCTAAGATCGGAAAGTGACGGTTGTACTGTCACAGCCTTTCTGAAAGAATTTGTAAATAACAACTTTGGACCTTGAAGTAAAGCTACTCAAGGAGTTACTATTTGATTTAATCAGACCACATCCAACATTGGTTGTTGGGGATGACACTGATAAATACTACTGAACCAAATCAGAATATCAAACCACCCAAATGCAGTGGGAGTATGATTTTATCCATTGACTCGCTGTGATTAAGCAGACTTTACAGTCTGCTGGGGGTGGTTGATCACCTATGGTCCTTTTTGGAGGACTGTATAGGGTTCTAAAAATAAGAGGTTGGTTTAAATCCATAAACCTATAAATGGAGTTTTGGTACTCCAGTTCTGTTAACAATCATGTAGAACCACCTGAGTGTCTCAGGCCCAGTGGGAGTAATTGGATCTACTTGATGAGAATGAATGGAAAGTTTATCTTTCAAGGCAAAGCCAAGTGGTATAGGGGCAATTCTCTGAGAAGTAGAGAGTGAACCAGGGATGATGCCCTGAAACTCTCTCACCACTCAGCATTGCCTTACTACCTGGAAAGCAGAAAGAATACCAGGGGTGATACCCTGAAACTTTATTGCCCAACAACGGAGATTGAATTCATTCGGAACAGAAGGGTTTTAGCTTAAATCCAATGGCAGATTGACTGCCTATGCTTATATCCATTGGTGGATTAAAGAAAACCTATGGGTCTTTAAAGGTCACATGTTTTGAAATGTGTGGGCTGACCAGAATATTGATGAGTCTTTTATAGACCAGAGAATCAATATTGGAAAAGTAGTAGACGTTAGTGCCAATAAAAGATTACACTGCAACGGTTGGGAACAACATGGGTGTGTTATCAGAAGTCAAGAACTAACGAGCCAAAGCTTCTCTGAATCAGAGAAGTGGACTATATTCTTAGAATATGATTTGGTCGAATTCATGAGAACAAGTTGTGGCATTATCCCACGCTTCTTATTGGTTAAGATAAAAATGCATATTAGTACACGATATTCAACGAGAGGTTTCCTACCCAACCCCTCACGGAATAATTCTCTCAATCTTCGGATATAGAGAAAATGGGGTAAATTCTCTATTAGATAGAGAAATTCAGGTTATTAAAAGTCAATAAAAGTCGAGTCTTGGCCGGATTCAGACGTTGAAAGCAGTATAGTGCATCCTTAAGTATCTTGAGAGAACGAGGTCTCATATGCTTATGCATTCGGGTGTGAACCTGAGTGTCCTTGACTACACTGATTCTGATTTTTTGTCGGATTAAGGATGATCATGAATCGATCTCAGGCTCAGTGTTTACTCATAGTCTGGAGCAATCCAGCACTACTAGTTGGACTAGGTTAGTCGAATACATAGCAGCTTTCGGAGCAGCTAAAGAGGCAATATGGCTTGATAAGTTCTTTGTTGGATCGGGAAGTGATTCCAGGTCTCGTTGAGCCGATATCTTTTTATTGTGAAAACAGTTGAGAGGCAGCTCATGCAAAGGATCTTCGTAATCAAAAGAGGTCAAAAGAGTACTGAAAGAAAGCACCACCTGGTCAGACAAATCGTGCAGAGAGGTGACGTTTCGGTCCTAAAGATCGCCTCAAAACCGACAACCTAGCTGATCAGTTTACCAAGACGCATGGCATCTAATGTCACTGATGAGCGCTTGGCGGGTATGAAATTGGGAGATATGTCTCATCTGCTTTAGAGCAAGTGGGAGAATGTAGTGGATAGAATGAATAAGGGTGTGGTGCTCTAAAAATAATCATTGCTTGTATTTACGGGAAAGTGGGAGATTGTGTGCCTGAAAGACAATTGTTTCTTGTCCTTACGGGCAAGTGGGAGATTGTTGGATGTAGCGCCCGAAAGACAATTTATGTAATTGTTTTACAATTAATAAATGACTGATTTATTCTCATCTTATTATTTGCTTCGTGCTTGTAAGTAATACACTATTGAAAACCCCAAGTCGTATCATATGTAGCCATATAACTTAGTGTGTGTCACACATGAGGATTAATTTTATGGTGATACACTTGAAATGTAAGTCCGTGGTGAAGTTAATCAAAATATGGGTTCTATTGATTAAACAACCATTAATGCGCCCATAACACTTTAAGGTGTGACTGTCCTATCCGGACCGTCGACATTGGTTGTCTAAGTAGGGCAATTATATATGATATGAGTCATATAGGACAGGACCGATTTAATCTGCATTTCTCATATAATTCCGTGATTGAGAAAACTTATTAAATCACAAGATGAACACATATGGATTAACCATAATCCTGAAGTGATTGCAGACTCCTACTTGTTTCAGGATAGGGTTTGCTGTGTTCGTTAAGGATCGCTAGGAGGCGCGGTCCGAATCACTTTCACGTTGGCATTATTCTGGAATGAGTGAGAAGTGTGTGTCTCACAGATATGGAATTCATTCCTTCATGCGGGAAGTAGAAAGAAAATCCCCTTATTTGTTAGTCCTAGAAACTGATCAATCCCGGGAGTTCGTATTGGTTATGAACTAATTGATCACTAGTCGGTTAATGAGGATAAGATGTATTGAAGAAGGTTTACGGAAATAATCCTACTTCAGTACGGATAGTCTATGGAGGTTTAGTTTATATGAATTGATTATATCAATGGACACTTATCGACTCGACTCGACGTAATAAGTTATATCTATAATCAATAGAGTTCAGTTTCGGATTTATGGTGGCGTAATTCCGGAATTAATAAGTTAAGTAAAAATATTCTGTTCGATGAATATTTTATTTAATTTATTGTAGCTACTGGTTATAGGTCCATGGTCCCCGGGTTGGCTCCTAACACGCGAGTGTTTTCTCGTTTTATGGAACCACGAGAATAAATTAAATAGTTGGTCTATTTAATGAATATGCAATATTATTTATTTGGTAAATAATTTGTAAAATAGAAAAGACATTTTCTATTAAAATAAATGATGAAAATGGCGCCATGTATTATGGATAAGTTAGGAGAAGAAATTTTCCTAGATTATCTCATATGTGTGATTAAGTAATTATCTATTTGTTGGATAATTAATGGAAAAATAAGAGATTGATTTTTAGGAACTATCAATTTATTTTGTAGCAAAAATATCTTTTCCTTATGGGAATAGGTTTTTTTTGGTGTAAAAATGATAACTCTCTTGACTAGTTATTTTACTATATAATGAGAGTTCCTCTTAGCACAATAATACAACACAAATTGCGCCACCTACAAATTAGAAGGAAGAAAAATTAGTTTCTTGCCTTAGTCATTAAGAGGAGAAAAATCTAGGATTTTTCTTGTGCATATTCGAGGAGGCTCTATGGCGAGGATCGACGTCCACCAGTCGTCGCTTGGAGATACAATCCGGAATATCACGGCTTCTCCCTTTAGTCGATTATCTCTTCCTCTCTGAAAAGGTAAATCTTTAACCTTCTCATAGGATTAATTAGTTATGTCTCATATCGTAAATCGCATAAACTTCCGCTGTGCGAAGATCGAGTGTCTCGATCGGTGCTATTACTCCTAGCTTGAGGCCTTGAATTTTGATAGCGGTGAAGGCCATCCGAAGGGGGCCAAAATCAAAGCGGCATGAGGCGTCACCATTTTGTCACGGTGCTTGTGTCAACAGTAGAGGCCGAGGGGTCGGTTGTCACCTTCCCCGCTCCCACTCGTTATTTTGAACATTAGGTAGTCTTTTAGGATTTTCAGAATTTATTTACAATCTGAAAAACAATAAATCATGAATATTTAAATTAATTCTCCCACTAGTTCATCGGTTCCAAATACCGTCTAACTAGTGTCACTTATTCATGGCTTTCCAATTTCACGGATTTATAAAATCTTTGTGTAGACACTACACAATTTAAAATTCACCATGAATTTTATAATCCTAATATATTAGGACTTATGAATTTTCCACCAAATTGAAAAACAATAAATCACAAATTTAAAGCTCCTACTAGTTTATCGGTTCCAAATACCGTCTAACCAGTGACACTATATTCATGATTTTTCAATTTATCGATTATTTAGAAAATCTCTTGTGTAGACACTACACAACAAAAATTCATCAATAAATTGTATAGTACTCATAATGTCATGATAAAAATTTAATTTGGGTCTCGGGAATTTCCAATAATCCGAAAACAATAAATCACGAAAAGCAATCACCAACTTATCGGTTCCAAATACCGTCTAGTTAGTGTCCTATCTTTTCACGATTTTCCAATTTTCTCGATCATTAAAATCCTTTTACATAGACACTACATAAATAAAATTCACTAAGAATTTTATTATCCTAAAAGGTTCTGGGATTGTTGAATTTTTTGAATAAGTCAAAAAACAATAAATCAAGAAAAGCAACCACCAACTTATCGGTTTTAAACCCAGGCTGAGCTTTAACCGAGTTCACCGAATGGTGTCGGGATTGTTTAAGCCGACCCGTCCCTTCGTTCGTCCGTGTACGACTGCTGGATGAATCGGGCTAAGATTGCCCCATTGAGCCTCAGCTCGCCAGATAGCTTGACCTTGCCCGACTCCCGACGCTAACGTCGCACTTTGACGGACAAGTCGAGTCGAGCCGAAGCCCTGTTGACCACCCGAACCAATTTTCGAACCTTTTGCTCAGTTGGTGTCCAACTTTTCCGGATTTCCAATTTTTTATTATCAAAATTCATTTATGTAGTCACTACATAATTAAAATTCACGAATGAATTTTAGATCCCAAAATTAAATTTACCGAATAAATTTTATTTTATCATGTGAATTTTATATCCCGATAAAATTCCATTCATTTCAATTAATTTAA
Source organism: Gentiana straminea (assembly GCA_036785695.1). Classification (NCBI taxonomy): domain Eukaryota; kingdom Viridiplantae; phylum Streptophyta; class Magnoliopsida; order Gentianales; family Gentianaceae; genus Gentiana; species Gentiana straminea. The sequence continues at coordinate 292,328 of JAVUPR010000320.1, forward strand.
TTAATTACCTTAATTAATCTAAATTAACTACGTTTCATACATGTCTAATTAATATCACGATTAATTATCTACATGTATTTATATGTTAGGAGTGGAATTCATGAATATGATGCATGTCATGGCATGGCTAGTTCACATAAATTTTCGAACATGAAAATAAATACGTAAAATTAAACCACAGACATGGACCGTTGATACCCCGTATCTAAACTATTTAAACTAGGAAAAAGAAAAAATAAAAAAAAAATGTCTTCGACAGCATCCATCTTGATAAAAGAGAGAGAAAATATACATTCAGGTCACTGTAGACACCCATAATTCAAGTCAGGTCAATGCAGGCCTAACATTTTTTTTCAAGTAGCCCGTGACTGTTCCACGGGATCGTGGTAATTTTCCACCAGATGGCGTGGAATAGGAATCTTTCACGTGGAAATTCAAATGGTGGAAAAAGTTGTAATTCCACGTGACCTGGGGGAAATTTAATTGGACGCCACGTGGAAAGGCAAACGCAACGTGGAAAATTGGCACGGTCCCGTGGAATAAGAAAATTGAATTAATAAATGTTCCAACTGTCGTTTTTTCCTACATTTTAGTCAATACCATCATCTTCTTCACCCAAAATCATCAATCTTTTTCACTCGAATTTATCTTCACAAAACTTTCAGACAAAAATTATCAATCTACGGGATATCAATCTACACCGGTCTTACTCCTTTAAACAAATGGGTAAGCATTTCGTATAGTAGTTTTGTTTGATTTATTTTAAATATTGTATTTGTTTTAATTTGATGATATGTTTGAGGTAAATAACCTTATAAAGATATAAATTTTCGATTTTTCGTATGGTGAAAAGGTAAAATCTTATAGTTTTAGGGTAGTGAATGGATAAAATTTTGATTATTAAGATATTGAAATGATTAATTATAATGAGATCGTTCGATAATAAAATTGTCATTCGTTGTAGAAATTTTGATATTGTAATTATTTTGATTATTTGATAGTTTAGAAAATTTATAGAATGAAATGCATTAATGATATTATAGTGGCAATGTTAATATTAGAAATTATAATGTAGAAGTTTTGATATTGTACATATTTCGATTATATGATATTGTATGTATGTTATAAGTTGTTTCGAAATTTAGTAGTATAAATTCCTTTCATGTTCCATGCCTTAGTTCATTTTGAAATATGTAGTTTGATACAACTTTAGTTTTCAAATAACACTCGAATAATTTAATTGTTACGGGCAATCACAATGAAAATGCCCTAATTTAATATTAAAAAAATTGAATTTAAAAACGAGAAACAAACGACAAATAAATGTTGTTTGACATTTCCAAAACAACAGAATTTTGACGTATTCTATGGTACGCCTCGACCTGATGAGGTTCTTAGAAATGCATGCATCCTTAGGGTGTTTTCGAATCCTTCTGATCCGCTGTGTCATGCCTAATCTCCAGGCTTTGTATTGGGGCTCCTGGTAGGTAGCTCGTAGAAAATTTCATTAGGTCTGCTCAATAGAGCATCTTTTTCGTTCTCAGCAGCTTGGTAAAGCCTCCGCCGGAAGTGAGGCATCCGTTAGATCGAAAGTATAAGATATGTTCTGTTGGCTCTGTCCAGCATCTGATCTCCCTCGTCATCATCAAATATTCTATGACGCTGGTGAAAACAATATTCTCTTCTATTTCCCCCCGTCTCATGTTACAACATAACACAACACAACGAAACTTGAATTTTTTTTACCTAACCTAACCTAACTATGTGTGCGTGTGTGTGTATGTATATATGCTAAAGAATATTTATTTATTTTAAAGATTATTGATGTGTTTTTTGATGTCTGGCTATATGCACTTAAATACAAGTAAATATATGTGTATATAAACAAGAAACCAATATTCACACACATATATACTACTAGCATATATAAGTGTATATATGTATTGTTTCTCATTTATATACACATATATTTATGTATAAACACACACAGACAATATATATATATATAGACACACACACACACATATATATATGTATATGTATATATTTCAATCCATAATAATTTTACAATAATATTTAGTCAATCCAACAATATTTGGAAAAAAAACCTAATCGTGTGGATAAATGATTGTTTTTTTTGCAGATAACAACACGGTGTCCGTTAAGTTTTTATTTGGCGGAGAGTGGAAATACCATGAAGATAGCGACAAATGGTCTTATAAGAAAGGAAAATTGTATTTGGTTCGTGTGAAAACCGATACGACATTGGATGAAGTGAAGGTCAAAGTGTGTAAGAAAGTAGGAATTGATGTCTCAAACAACATATTGATCATGAAACTAATGTACGCAGATTATGACCAACCGATTGATGTTTTGGACGATGATACATGGCTAGGCTACATTGATGATATTTTGAGAAAAGAAGATGTGAAACTATGCGTTAACGCTGAACCGGTTATGCACGATCACGATACGGAAGATGAGAATGAATTTGACTTAAATGTGCAACTACATGAAGAAAATGATAGAGGCATTGAGGATTTTACATCCGAGTTGGACTGTAATCGAAATTCCCGAAAGCATGTTGTACCTAACACATCAGCCTTATCCCCTCATGAAACTGCCATCCGACCGAATATAACTTCAGCTGAACAAGTCATTGACATCACAAGTGAACCTGACTACGATTGGGGAATAATTGCAAATATGATTCGTCAGCCAATTCACACACCTCTGCCTAATTTTAGCCAGACAACGCACACACCGTACATCCAACAACAGTTAGACGGGACAAGTCATAATGTCAACATAAATGGAACAAACCAGCAGTTTGACCGTCCGCCTCTTATTATGCCAACACCGATGCAAGAGGGTCCCAATATCGGTGGATCGTTTACGAGTTTTCTTAGAGCGCCTTTCAAGCAGAACATTCATATGCCTACACAGATGCAAGCGGGTTCCAATGTCGGTGGATCGTTTACGAGTTTTTTGAGAGGGCCTTTCGAACAGGGTATGTCAACAATGATGCAACCGGGTCCTAATATTGGTGGATCGTTTACGAGTTTTATGAGAGCACCATTAGAACAGAACCCTGATATTGGTCCTAGATTTAGTATGGCAAGTATTAATCGCAATAGAGGTGTTCATTTCGGTTCAGACATTCCGGTTCATTTCCATCAACTCAATCCTGACTTCTCTTAACGCATTGTCAACTATACGCGTGATTTCAGGCACCAGTGATTCTAACGGCACAACGCCCCCCACAATAGGTATACTACCACCGCCTATATCGAATTGTTGAGAAAACGATCTTGTACCCGGAGGGTTTGCGGATGTAGACGGGGCACTCGTCTGTTCGTCATGACGGGCTTGGCGAGGTGGTCCCTCGTCCTCAGCATCAACTGCTGGACGCTCACGGACTATGCCATCCAAATTGGACCTTGGGGGAACACGTCTTTGACCAGGGACAGGATCCGGGACAACCACGGGGGGCACAGCTAATTGACGAGGTGGAGCTGTAACCTCCGCCTCCGGCAACCCCATACCAATTACGAACTGCCTATCTTCGGCGGTTGTCAAAATATCACCGACCATCTCAACCTGCATAAAGGAAGAAAAAAAAAAGGCAACAAATTTTAAATACAATTTTTAAAAATATTGCTAACAATGTAGATTGATAACAATGATAATATAATACATACCCATGGAGTAACACCGGATGTAGTAGTGACCAAGGATTTGTAATAGACCCCGCCGACATTGCATTTCCATCTCAAAAAACTTGGACGAGCATTAGCTTCACCTTCTACCACTGTTGCAAATCCCCCGTACTGTATAAGTCTAGGCATTGCATGGAAACACCACAACTGTAACGCGTATAAACAACCGGAGAACTGTGGCTTATACGGTTTCCCATTTCTTTTAGGTACAAGATCCTTACACTCAAATACTATCTTACGCCAATTCAACATTAAATTGTTAAAAAAATACCGCCCCCATGGAAATGTCTCAACCAGTTGTACGTTCTCGACAATATAATAAATCTGGGCCGGTATTACCACTCCGGGGTCGTTTCCGATTATTAACCCATAAATAACGTACACTAATTCGATTTTTTGCAACGTCACATTCTTGATGTACTTATGGAGAGTACAACTAACATCAAAACACCTTGACTGATTAGGCAATTCAACATCCAAATCTCCAAATCTGTACCCCATTATGAATGCAAACTCTCTTCTTCCGAACTTCACTCTATTATCGCCAATTAAAATGAAGCTCGTCGTCTCGGTCTGGATAAACCATATTGAAATACAGGTATGCTATTAACCGCCCCTTGAATTCCCAATTGTTACTTATAAAACGAAGAAACGGACCAAACACCGATCCCTCCAATCTATTCCACAACGCTCTGTTTGGTGTAGCATTGAGCAATAACTCTTGTAGTCTTGTAAGAGTAGCACTTTCCGCATGGAACCGCAATTCAGCATTAAAAAAAATTCAGGCGGATGAATCAATGTTGCACGTGGTGTTGGATAACTAGTAAGTCGCGAGTGATTAAAAATGTGTTAAGAAGACTATATATATATATAAACTTAAGAAAATAAGTGTATATATATCTTTATATATAAATATATATATATATATACATTGTGAGAGACAAATTATATAATCATGTATATATATATATATATATATATATATATATATATATATATATATATATATATATATATATATATATATATATATATATATATATATATATATATATATATATATATGTACCGTGTATAATTTCTCCCCGTGTATGTGTATATGTACGTGTGTGTGCTTAAACTATGCGTAAATATAAAATTATCGTGTGTATAATTTCTTTCACTTGATAATAAATATATATGTGATGGCATGAATATGTGATAAAATAAGTGTATATATAATTTTATACATAAATGTTCCGCAATATATATAGACACACACGAAACGAGAAAATCTACATTTTGGTCACGTAGTAGTATATATATATATATATATATATATATATATATATATATATATATATATATATATATTAAGAGTATATATATTCTACAGTGACGGACACCCGTATTGTTTTCAATTAAACAATCATTTTTTGTGGTGTGTTTATTTTAGGCACCACAACGCAAAAAATCAATATTCGACAAAAATACTAACCATTTGTCTCTCTTTATATATATATATATATATATATATATATATATATATATATATATATATATATACATATATATATATATATACATATATATACATATATATATATATATATATAAATGGTTACATTTTTAGGAATATTGTTGTGTTTTTTGATGTACGGCAATATTCATTTATATACAAGTAAATATATGTGTATATAAATGAAAAACCAATATACACACTAGAAGAGAAACCAATATATATATACATTTATATATGCTAGTAGTATATATGTGTGTGAATATTGGTTTCTCGTTTATATACACATATATTTACTTGTTTATAAGTGCATATAGCCAGCCATAAAAAAACACATCAAAAACCTTTAAAATAAATAAATATTCTTTAGCATATATACATACTCAGACACACACGCACACACAGTTAGGTTTGGTTAGGTTAGGTTAGGTCAAAAAAATTCAAGTTTCGTTGTGTTGTGTTGTGTTGTAACAGTAGACGGGGGGGAATAGAAGAGAATATTGTTTTCACCAGCGTCATAGAATATTTGATGATGACGAGGGAGATCAGATGCTGGACAGAGCCAACAGAATAGATCTTATACTTTCGATCTAACGGATGCCTCACTTCCGGCGGAGGCTTTACCAAGCTGCTGAGAACGGAAAAGATGCTCTATTGAGCAGACCTAATGAAATTTTCTACGAGCTACCTACCAGGAGCCCCAATACAAAGCCTTGAGATTAGGCATGACACAGTGGATCAGAAGGATTCGAAAACACCCTAGGGATGCATGCATTTCTAAGAACCTCATCAGGTCGAGGCGTACCATAGAATACGTCAAAATTTTGTTGTTTTGGAATTTTTTCAAACAACATTTATTTGTCGTTTGTTTCTCGTTTTTAAATTCAGTTTTTTTATTTATTAAATTAGGGCATTTTCGTTGTGATTGCCCGTAACAATTAAATTATTCGAGTGTTATTTGAAAACTATAATTACATTCCCACTATAATTATTATCGTTTCTAATAATAACATTGCCTCCCTTCGAAAAAAAATAATAATAATAACATTGCCACTATAATTACATTAATGCATATCAATCTAAAAAATTTCTAAAGTATCAAATAATCAAAATAAATACAATATCAAAATTCCTACAACATCAACATTTCTACAAATTTTCCAATCAAATAATCAAAATAATTACAATATCAAAATTTCAACAACGTCAAAATTTATACAACATCAAGATTTCTACAAATTTTCCAATACAAATTTCCCAATACACATATATCGAAATGTCCAATATCTTATAATCATAATTTCTACAATATCCAAATTTCAACAATATCATTACTACAATTTCCAATATCTTATAATCATAATTTCTACAATATAAAAATTCTACAATATCAAAAATTTTACAATATCATTACTACAATTTCGATTTTTTTTACATTATCATTACTACAATTTCATTATTACAATATCATTATTAAAATTTTACAATATCATTACTAAAATTTCAATATCATTACTACAATTTCAATAAAATTAAATCACAATTTCGCTTTTTTTTGGGTCAATAAATAAACATACTATATCACAATTTCGAAACCAAAATTTCAATAACATTATTAACTCACAATATCGATAACATTACAATATCACAATTTGAAATAAAAAGTTGTAGTTCATTAAAATTTGGGGAAAAATTCATCAAAATTAAACCTAATAAACTGTAAATAACTTACTAGAGGATATTCTTCTAAATTAATAACGGCCATTGTTGTATGAAGCTTCAATCCACTCCCCGTTCCAATTCCACGCAATGTAAAGTAACCCGTGTCAAACACCTTCTTGCCCGTGAGATGTAATTCCTTCCACGTGAAATTAATCAACAGAGGTGGGGATAGGGATGTGGGGCTGTGCGTATTTTTTTTTGGTGTGTGGGAGCGATTTTTTTTCAGATAAAAAGTGAGGAAGAATAAGAGAAACTGCCCTGTTTATGTTTCAGGATTTCCACGGGACCGTGCCAAATTTCCACGTTGCGTTTGCGGTTCCACGTGGCGTTCAATTAAATTTCCCCCAGGTCCCATGGAAATTCAACTTTTGGCACAATTTGAATTTCCACGTGAACCTTTCCAATTCCACGCCATCTGGTGGAAAATTGTCACGATCCCGTGGAACAGACACGGGCTACTTAAAAAAATGCCATGCCTGCATTGACCTGACTTGAATTATGGGTGTCTACAGTGACCTGAATGTATATTTTCTCTAAAAGAGAACAATATGATGCCTTTTCCTTGTACAGCAGCCGCCGTCTTCTTCTTTTCTTTTTTTTTTTTCTTTTCTTTTTTCATTCAGCGCCTGAATCCCTTTTTGATGCGGCGTCACTTCTCTTTTACAATGAGACGGATCCGACAAAAAAAATATTACTATTTTGAAATTTAAATTGCAAAAATAAATTATATAAAATTGTAAAATAAATTACATATATCCTAGATTTGTATAATACTAATTATATGAGTTTATAATAGATGTAACGGTAAACAAGTATCAACCTCAATTCATCTCGTCAACGACAACATTCAAATAAAAATAAAAGATGCAATCTTATATGCATTTCACTCCTAAGTTAATTAATTTTACACTCAATATCGTAAAAATTTAACCTGGCTCTGCTACCACATGCTAGGAGAAATAGCACCGATCGAGACACTCGATCTTCGCACAGCGAAAGCTTATGCGATTTACGATATGAGACATAACTAATTAATCCTATGATAAGGTTAAAGATTTACCTTTTTGGAGAAGAAGAGATAATCGACCAAAGGGAGAAGCCGTGATATTCCGGATTGTATCTCCAAGCGCCGACTGGTGGACGTCGATCCTCGCCATAGAATCTCTTTGAATATGCACAAGAAAAATCCTAGATTTTTCTCCTCTTAATGACTAAGGCAATAAACTAATTTTTCTTCGTTCTAATTTATAGGTGGCACAATTTGTGTTTTATTATTGTGCTAGGAGGAACTCTCTTTATATAGGAAAATAACTAGCCAAGAGAGTTATCATTTTCACACCACAAAAACATATTCCAATAAGGAAAAGATATTTTTGCTACAAAATAAAAGATAATTCCCAAAAAATCAATCTCTTATTTTTTATTAATTATCCAACAAATAGATAACTAATTAATCACACATATGAGATAATCTAGGAAAATATCTTCTACTAACTTATCCATAATATATGGCGCCATTTTCATCATTTATTTCAATAGAAAATGTTTTTTCTATTTTACATATTATTTACCAAATAAATAATATTGCATATTCATTAAATAGACCAACTATTTAATTTATTCTCGAGGTTCCATAAAACGAGAAAACACTCGCGTGTTAGGAGCCACCCGGGGACCATGGACCTATAACCAGTAGCAACAATAAATTAAATAAAATATCATCGAACATAATATTTTTACTTAACTTATTAATTCCAGAATTACGCCACCATAAATCCGAAACTGAACTCTATCGATTATAGATAAAACTTATTCTCAAAACGTCGAGTCGAGTCGATAAGTGTCCATTGATATAATCATTTCATATAAACTAACCCTCCATAGACTATCTGTACTGAAGTAGGATTATTTCCGTAAACCTTCTTCAATACATCTTATCTTTATTTACCATTAACCCACTAGTGATCAATTAGTTCATTACCAATACGAATTCCCGGGATTGATTAGTTTCTAAGACTAACAAATAAGGGGATTGTCTTTCTACTTCCCGCAGGAATGAATGGATTCCATATCTGTGAGACACACACTTCTCACTCATTCCTGAATAGTGCCAACGTGAACGTGATTCGGACCGCGCCTCTTAGCGATCCTTAACGAACACATCAAACCCTATCCTGAAACAAGTAGGAGGCTGCAATCACTTCAAGATTAAGGTTAATCCATATACGATCATCTTGTGATTTAATAAGATTTCTCAATCACAGAATTATATGAGAAATGCAGATTAAATCGGTCCAGTCCTATATGACTCTTATCATATATAAATGCCCCACTTAGACAACCAATGTCAACGGTCCGGATAGGACGGTCACACCATAATGTGTTCTGGGCGCATTAATGGTGGCTTAATCAATAGACCCTATACTTTGATTAACTTCACCACGGACTTACATTTCAAGTGTATCACCATAAACTTAATCCTCATGTGTGACACACACTAAGTTATATGGCTATATATGATATGACTTGGGGTTTTCAGTTGTGTATTACTTACAAGCACGAAGCAAATAATAAGATGCGAATAAATCTGTCATGTATTAATTATAAAAACAATTACATAAATTGTCTTTCAGGCGCTACTTCCAACAAAAAACAATCACCAACTTATCGGTTCCAAATACCGTTAGTTAGTGTCCTATCTTTTCACGATTTTCCAATTTTTTCGATCATTAAAATCCTTTTACGTAGACACTATATAAATAAAATTCACAAATAATTTTGTTATCCTAAAAGGTTTTGGGATTGTTGAATTTTTCGAATAAGTCGAAAAACAATAAATCAAGAAAAGAAACCACCAACTTATCGGTTTTAAACCCTGGTTGAGCTTTAACCGAGTTCACCAAATGGTGTCGAGATCGGCTAAGCCGACCCATCCTCTTCGTTGGTTTATGTACGACTGCTGGATGAATCGGGCTAAGGTTGCCCCATTGAGCCTCAGCTCGCCGGATAGCTTGACCTTGCCGGACCCCCGACGCTAACGTCGCACTTGGACGGACAAGTCAAGTCGAGCCGAAGCCCGGTTGACCACCCGAACCAATTTTCGAACCTTTTGCTTAGTTGGTGTTCAACTTTTCTGGATTTTCCAATTTTTTATTATCAAAATTCAAAATTTATGTAGACACTACATAACCTAAACCCCGTAGGATTTATTATCCCAAATTAAGTTTATCATGTGAATTTATATCCCGATAAAATTTCGTTCGTTTTAATTAATTTAATTAATTACCTAAATCAATCTAAATTAATTACGTTTCATACATGCTTAATTAATATCATGATTAATTGTCTACATGTATGCATATACTAGGAGTGGAATTCATAAATATGATGCATGTCATTGCATGGTTATTTCACATAAATTATCGAACATGAAAACAAATGCGTTAAAATAAACCATTGAGATGGATCGTTGGTACCCCGTATCTAACCTATTTAAACTAGGAAAAGCAAAAAAAAAATTAAATCGTCAACTTCAACTTTGATCTTTGATGAATATTGATGCCTTCAATTTCCTTTTGAAAACTTCTCGTACAGCATCCGGTTTTTTTTTCGCATGAACAGTGCCCCGTCGCATGTACAGTGCCTGGACACAATATTGTTGCAGCGCCCCTTTTTTTCTTTCCATTGAAGATTTCTTTTGGCCGACGGATCAGAAAAAAAAAAAACTACTACTATGAAATTTAAATTGCAAAAATAAATTACATAAATTGCACAATAAATTACATATATCCTATACTCGTATAATACTAATTATACGAGTTTACAATAGATCTAACGGTAAACAAGTACCAACCCCAATCCATATCGTCAACCACAACATTCAATCACATTATAAAAATTAAAAGATGCCATCTTATATGCAATTCCACTCCTAAATTAATTAATTTTGCTCTCGATATCGTAAAAATTTAACCTGTCTCTGATACCACATGCTGGGAGTAGTAGCACCGATCGAGACACTCGATCTTAGCACAACGGAGGCTTATGCGATTTACGATATGAGACATAACTAATTAATCATACGAGAAAGTTGAAGATTTACCTAAACGGAGAAGGATAGTAAATCGACATAAAGGGAGAAGCCGTGATCTTCCGGATTGTATCTCCAAGCGACGACTGGTGGACGTCGATCCTCGTCATAGAACCTCCTCGAATATGCACAAGAAAAACCCTAGGTTTTTCTTCTCTTAATGACTAGAACGAGAAACTATTTTTTCTCTTCTATTTTATGAAAAGTGGCGCCATAATGTAATTGTGTATTGTGTTGGGAGGTACACTCTTTTTATAGGAAAATAACTAGTCAAGAGAGTTATCCTTTTTACACCACAAAAACCTATTGCCATAAGGAAAAGATATTTCTGCTACAAAATAAGAGATAATTCCAAAAAAATAAATCTCTTAATTTTTCCATTAATTATCCAACAAATAGATAATTAATTAATCACACAAATGAGATAATCTAGTAAAAATTCTTCTCCTAATTAATCCTCAATAATGGCGCCAATTACAAAGTCATTTATAATAGAAAATGTCTCACATATTATTTACCAAATAAATAATATTGCATATTCGTTAAATAGACCACCTATTTAATTTTATTTTCGAGTTTCCATTAAACGAGAAAACACTCGCGTGTTAGGAGCCAACCCGGGGACTATGAACCTATAACCAGTAGCTACAATAAATTACATAAAATATTCATCGAACGGAATATTTCTACTTAATTCATTAATTCCGGAATTATGCCACCATAAATCCGAAACTGAACTCTATCGATTATAGATATAACTTATTCTCAAAAAGTCGAGTCGAGTCAATAAGTGTCCATTGATATAATCATTACATATAAACTAACCCTCCATAGACTATCCGTAATGAAGTAGGATTATTTCCGTAAACCTTCTTCACTACATCTTATCCTTATTTAACATTAACCCACTAGTGATCAATTAGTTCATAACCAATACGAACTCCCGGGATCGATCAGTTTCTAGGATCAACAAATAAGGGGATTGTCTTTCTACTTCCCGCAGGAAGGAATGGATTCTATATCTGTGAGACACACACTTCTCACTCATTCCAGAATAGCGCCAACGTGAAAGTGATTCGGACCGCACCTCTTAGCGATCCTTAACGAAACATCAAACCCTATCCTGAAACAAATAGGAGTATGCAATCACTTTAGGATTAAGGTTAATCCATATATGATCATCTTGTTATTTAATAAGATTTCTGAATCACGGAATTATATGAGAAACTCAGATTAAATCGGTCCAGTCCTATATGACTCTCATCATATATAAATGGCCCACTTAGATAACCAATATCGACGGTCCGGATAAGACGGTCACACCATAAAGTGTTCTGGGCGCATTAATGGTGGTTTAATCAATAGACCGCATACTTTGATTAAGTTCACCAAGGACTAATAGTTCAAGTGTATCAGCATAAACTTAATCCTCATGTGTGACACACACTAAGTTATATGGCTACATATGATACCACTTAGGGTTTTCAGTAGTGTATTACTTACAAGCACGAAGCAAGTAATAAGATGAGAATAAATTTATCATTTATTAATTCATAAAGAAATTACATAAATTGTCTTTCGGGCGCTACTTTCAACAAGATGAACTAATGTAGTTAATAGACATTTTTTTTCTATGAATGTTTTAGAGTTGGTTTATCAAGCGGTTTTTTATATGTCAAATTAATTGTGTCTTAAAGTAGATTTCATTATGTTTCGAGTTATGTTTTAAAAGACATTTTATGTATTTTTTAAATTATGTTTTAAATGTAATTTTCTTACATGTTTTAAGTACGGTCTTTCAAACTGATTGCTAACTGGATGAAGTAGATTAATATCGTGTCTCCCGGCACCCCACAGTATTAATCTCTCTTTTAATCTTCTTTCTTCGTACTAAGTATCTAGCTAGTAGTCACTCCTTTATATGGAATAAAAAGAACTGCAGGTTAAAAATGAGTTAGATTATGACAATGGAGAGCAAGTTTAGGACTGAAGTGATGAAGTTTGTTGTGTATCAGCAGTTTTCTTTTTAGTCAATTTGAGTTCTAATTAATGTTAGTAACTATATATGATTTTGTTTGTAAGTAGCTGTAATCCGCTATGTATGTTAATGGAAGATCTTTAATGTTACTTTCTGAGTCTCTTGCCTATTTCCTTTCTTTCACGACACGAGTCTTACATGGAATTTAGGGTTTACTCTAAATGTTATGTGTTGAACGTCTCTTTTACAAATAAAGACTCGGTGTACATGATATAGGAATTACGGTGCAATCCTCCTAGTCTTTGATGAGGAACAATATTGAGGAGTAATCTTGCAAAAACTGAAGGGAGAAATCTAGTTGAGGCAAATCTGAGTTGATCAACGAGTGGTGAAGGCTTGATGTGGTGTTCAAATGTGTAATGATTCATTCTGGACTATAATTTATTACTACCTCCGTCTCAAAATATAAGTTCTTTTAGGGTATTTCACACAGATTAAGAAAGTTGGTTAAATTGGTTATGTGTTATTAATTTTGATGGAAAAGTCTAAAATAACCTTTGACAATTATTAATGTAGAGTAGTAAAAAGTGGGTGAATAGATAATAAATGAAGGGTAAAAATTGAAAAATGTAATAAATGCTTCCTTGGTTATTTAAATACACTTACATTATGAGACAAAACAAAAAAGGTAAAAGGACTTACATTTTGGGACGGAGGTAGTAACAATTAACTAATATTTATTAATTTATAAATATTGTATTCATGATAATCAAAAGTATATATTTTTTTTGTTATTTCCCTCTGAATATTTATGATATGCTACACTTTCTTGATATATCTGAAAATTAAAAAAAAAAAAAGACTTATATTTTGAAACCGAACTGATATATATTATTCAACGACATACTACCTCCATCCCAAAATGTAAATCCGTTTATCTTTTTGAATTTGTGACAAATATAAGTCCATTTAGAAAACCAATTAAGTATTTTTATTACATTTTTTTATTTTATTCTTAATTTATCATAATTCACCTGCTTTAAAAGTATTAAAAATGAGAGTCAAAGCGTATTCTGGATTTTTAACATTAAAATTAGGGGGTTCTATTTGCACCCTCTATTTACTACTTGCACCCACTTACTACTTGTACCACAAAAAATTACTTCGGCACCCAATGATTTTTTATATAGGGAACGTCGATTCTGGCGGGTGTTCTTTGTGGAACACCAACGTCGATCCACGGTGACGTTGGTGTTCCACAAGGAACACCAATGCGACCGACGTTCCTATATAAAAAATGTTAAATCTTAGAACGTCATCCACGATTTTTCACTAGTGTTCAAGTGGCATACCAACGTCGCCGACACTGACGATGGTGTGCCACAACGAACAGCAGTGTGAGTGACGCCTTTTTCATCCGAAAAAATATTCATTAATGTCGTGCAAGTAGTAAATAGGGGGTCCAAATAGAACCCCCCTAAAATTATTGATACCTTATCGTTTTCTTAATGTGTGTATTCTAAACGGACTAATTTTTAGAACGAAGGTACTAATTGAATACCCTTCGTTCCAATTTGTCTGAGGCAATTGCCAAAATCATATATATTAAGGATGTGAGTTAATGCAATAACTTTTACAATAAAATGACTATAATGTCTTTAGATATAATTAATGTGACATTCTTTTTTATATCTCCTTTGTAATAATTAAAGGTAAATCAAGAAAAAGACACGATAAATGTTGTATTGAAAATTGTACTGACTCACATAAAATGAAACAAATTTTTTGACAACGGCCTGAATTATTGTGGAACGGAGGAAATATTTGTGTTTAATGCGTATGAAATGATTTGGCGTATCCTTATAGGAATTCTTTTTTGTTCTAAAATTAAGTCCAAATTAACTGCCATCGAGCCGATCTCATATTCACCACATACGGCTTACCATCACTTCCACCTTATCCCATGCTAAAGCAGCTTCCAAATCCATGGACTCGTTCTTCCCTTCTCCTCTTTCAACAACGGTCTGCAACTTTCAATAAAGAAAGCCGCAGCATTGACTCTCCCACTGCCTCGTTGAAGCTAGAGAGGAGAAATGGAGATATCAGTTCAAAATACAAAGCTAGAAAGAGATCAAGAATGATGGAGGATGAAGATGAAGAAGAAGATGCATATGGATATAATGAAGAGATTGCACTGCTAGAGATGTACAGTCAATCTGCAAGAGATGAAGTTCTGATTGTTAATGCTGTGGTTGATGGAGAAGAAGTTGAAGTCATCATATTCAAGGTATATACCAAAATCCCTTTACAGAAAATGAATTTTAGGTTAATTCTAAGACGATTGATTTGTATGCTTTTTATTTTATACAAGACTTTTCCCTGCTAGGATATCAATATCGGGAGACTGAATCTGTGAAAATCGGCCGTTATCGGGACTGAATCCGTGAAAATTGGCTGATATCTGCCGGCTGACTTTTATCGATATCAATCCAATTCGAGCCTGTTAGGAGATGAATCTGTAAAGTTGTATCGGTACTCACTAAGTCGGACACGAGAAGGCCACACGAGAAGGCCGAGTCGGATATGAGACGGCCGAGACTTTGTACCATGAATACAAGAACAGTAGCGTAACTAGATAGATAGACATTTCGCTACACCATTAGTTAGGTATCACTAATATTTCTAACAGTTCTCCTCTAACAAACATAATGGTATTATTAATGCAACATTGAGTGTGGACTTGAAAAAGTAAAACTGAGAACCAGACAAGACTATGGCCAAGGCATTTGCAACCTGATTTCCAGATAGAAACATAGTAGACCTGGAATTCTTTTCATGGGACTTAATTCTGAATGTAATGAGTGTCAATTTCAATTTCATTGGTCCTAGCATGCTAGATTGAATTATATGCTAATGAAATTGCTCATGTGTAGTCACACCAGATCAAAGAAATCTATGTTTACTAAATACCAAGCTCTTTCAGTATCCAGTTAGTCCACGAAACTTTAGCTCCCAATAGGCTTGATATTCTGATTTTGTACTGGACCTAGAAACCACATGTTGTTTTTTTGGAGTTCTATGGGGTATGTGAATATCCTAGATACCTAGTTAAGGATTTTCCGTCATAATGATGAACAACCTGATATGCATCTGAGAAGGTTTGAAGATGAAGATAAGCAGTAGGGTTAGAGTGTGAACCATGAAATAGAGTGCCTTCACAACCCACCAATGGTCTAGGTTGGGAGGTTGCATATATATACTGATTGAGGTAGTTGACGACATAAGTAACAAATGGCCCGTGAAGGTCAAGTACTGTAATCCTCCATGACGGAGATCGGATCAGCACCTCGCCACGTGTGACCCCTATAATAGTCCAACCATAAATGAAGATAGAGAAAATACTCCCTTGAGGACCAGAACCCCCAGTATCCGAACTGGAAGAGTTCGGTCACCTTCCTCCGACCTTTGCAAGTCGGCTGGTGCATATGCTCAGGCTATTCGTGCCCGACCTCGGTAGGTCGGCCTAAGTCCCCTCGGACCAAACTCTCTGCGTGTACATTAAATCAGATAAATATGGGAAGAATCCTTAATCATAACTACTCTGATTTTAGCATTCAAATATGCCCATAATTATCTCCTAAAATCGAGGGATCACATCATCATTATCTTTTTCCTTAGGGAACACGAAATAGGAGCCCACCATGGACACGCCACACACAACGAGTGCACAAGCCCTCTATATAAACAATCCCTAAAGAACTACGAAGACTTGATTCCAATTCACATATTGGATACGTAGGCAGCTTGAAAAGTATCACCTCAAGTGCAGTCTAAACCACCTAAAACCACCCCCTCTTTTTATCGTTCTTGTTGTTCTTGAAACTTGTGCAGGTTGTCAATAGAAAGAAAGATCCAGATTTTGTTAAGACGATTTCTAGCATCGTCACTCCACTTGCACTTTCCCAAAGACTAAGATTACGCATTGTAGTTTAGTGATAAGGATGAAGGTGTTATCCTACCACAAAAGGAGTTGGACACTGTATAAGGTTATACATGCACATTTTATATGGTAATTGAGTAGCATAAGAACTATGATCTGAACACGATCCTGTCTATCTGATCTATATGAGCTTCGATTCCTTTGAAATAAGACAGATCTTTCAAAGCAAATTTGGTGTTGATAGTAACAATGAATCTATACACCAGATGATGAGTATAGTTGTCGCGACAATATCATCTACATAGACTGATACAAAAATTGATTGATCGGAACTTTCAAGTACAAAATAAATGAATAAAAAATAGATTGAGGAAAATCCCCAAAACATCCATTTGAGATGTAAAAGCAACAAACTAGGATCATAGAGCTTGTTTGAGACAATAGATAGCCGTTTTCGGTTTGCATACATTGTCAGGATTATATTATTCTCATTCATAAATCCTTCCGGCTAAGGCATATAAACTTATTCGTGAAAAGGCCCATTTAATTAAAGCCTTATTACACAACAAGTGAAACAATGATTTTGATGGTGGAAGCTTTAGCTACTGACTTAAAGATTCCTTGATATCAACACTATATGCATGATGAAATCAACTTTATAGGCATGAATTCGCTAAGAAAACTGAGGTTGTGATATTATGAATGCACGTACACATATTAAGCACAATCAATTGCGCACACACGACACACATTAGATGGAATTCTTTTTTTATTGAAAAATCATGATTAGATTAGAGTTGCATTGAGAGATTTCACAATCGATTTATAAATGGAAATTAAAGTGGGAAAAGGAAACATAAGAAATGACCTTTACAATTACTCATGATAATGTTGATATGAGTTTCTATATTTGCTACGCATGCACATTCGAGTATGATTTCCTTAGGCCTCAACATGTGTTCTCTACGCAAATGGTTCTTGGAGAGATTTTGGCTCTAGGCTTAAAAAAAGCTGGGAGAACCTACTGCGGTTGAGGGCTACTTGCTAAAACACTCTAACTATTAGAGGCCTATAGTCTTATTGTGCATTTAAGCATAAGGTTGAAGAAACTCTCAATGTTATGTGTCATACCTCGAACTCTCAGATATTTTCCAGGGGTCATTTATCTATGTAATTATTGAGGCATTCAAAACCCGCAGGTTGCACCATAAGAGATAACTATCTACTTTGAAGGTATATGGTCCTTCCTATTATGAATGGTCAAAAGTTAAATGGTAGCCTTTTTAGTACTAGAACACGCCCACCTTAGTTTTTGCCCTAGTCTGCCCTTAATGGAAGCTTATTTCCACAACCTAACTTTGCATTTGAGGAATGACAACCCACTAACCAACTAACGATGCTGGATTTCGTCTAATAGTTATTCAGGCCGTTTAATCTTGGCTAATATAAACGAGGGATGTTTTTTTGGTGATTTTTAGACTGAGCTTGAGAGTTATTTCTCTCAAGTTGCCTACGTATCCAATAGTTGAATTGGAATCAAGTCTTTCGTAGTTCATTAGAGTTGTTTATATAGCGGACGTCTCATCCATTTCCTTGTCCTGGAAGGAATTACATTATTATTATTATTATTATTATTATTATTATTATTATTATTATTATTATTATTATTATTATTATTATTATTATTATTATTATTTTCCTAAGGATTAATACATATAAATCCCTATGATTTATGGATAATTATGGACACATTTAAATGTCAGGATTGGAGTCTTTATGACTTAGGATTCTTTCCTTATTTATCTTTAGCTATCCAGCATGTGAAATAACAGCCGGGGTCGCTCTGTGCGTCCTGCGCCGAGCCCCCAAGGCCACTATGGCCGAACTGGACAGCTCCTCTTCACCAAGCTTTGGCCGACCTGCGGCGGCTGGAGGAGGAGTTTCTGCCGATCTCTCACCTGGGGTTCAATACCTACCATTAGGTTGTCTTTAAGGCTCATCGCCCTTATTATGTATTAACTCTCTGTCATCCCTTAATGGTTAGCCAATATAAAGATGACACGTGGCGAGGGCTAGTCCGACCCTCGTCATAAGCCCCCCAGATCTGACTGAACTACTTGTTGTGAGGTCGGATCTATTAGAGGTGTTGTTCGGCCACTGTCATCTAGACTTGTTTGTTTGAGTTGGTTCATGGGTTAAGGTAATTTGTAGAATTTTACAGTGACCTACTCTGTCAGGTGGCAGAGTTATTGTTATGACGCTGTCATTCGTGCCCACGTCTTCCAAGGTGGAACGGTTTTTGAGAGTTAGTCCGACCTGCGGAACTCAGCTTTGCAAACGTATTGAGCCTTACATCCAGTGCTCTGAATTTCTGTCCGTCCGGCAGACTTGCTTTCTGAGGAGGCCGGCCTGCGGAGCTCGGTGTGAGTTCATCTGCGAACTAACTTTGTCTCGCAAACTTAATGAGCCTGGCCAGCAAAGCTCTGAAATTTGGATCCGTCCTCTTTTGTTTTATTTATTTTGTTCTCAGATGGTCTCGATGCTCGTCGGGTTTATCGGTCACTATGAATGATGCTGGTCGGTGGTGGTTGATTTTCAATTCAATTATAGACATCCGCGGTATGACGAATTGTTTCTATTTTATTCTCTTACCAATTCAAATTTTCTATAACGAGACAATATTTGGTGGAATATGGGTTCTTTCGTTGTTTTTCTTCCATTCGGTTATTATGGTTCTGTCCAATAGTAGGCTGGTAATGTTGCGGTGCTTGTCGAGCATTGTTCCGGCGGTTGTCCGGTTGTAATATTTGTATCTTTTGTTGTTATTAATATTCCATAAAATAATAATTCAATTTATGTATTAGTTTATGCAGTTGATACTATCATGACAATTATTCTCATCATGTAGTGCAAAGATTCATAGCTTTTCTCAACACCAAACTTGCCCTGAAAGATCTAACAATTAAATTACTCAGGCATGGAAGCTCATATAGATCAGACCGGCTTGTGTCTAGATAATGGTTCTTATGCTGCTCCATTACCATATAAACTGTACATGAATAATCTGATACAAAATTATGTCAGTTTTCGATGTTCATTTCTCACCAAAAAATGAATAAATAATTAAATAACCGATTTCTTGATGTTCTTTCATGTCTTGGACATTCTTTTTAATTTTGAGTTTTCCCTTCTCACTTGTGGCCTCTAATTACGTACGCACTCTTTTTTTGTAGGGATTCTCGTCATGCTTAAGCTATAAAACATCATCAGATCTTTCAAGAAGCGTGATTCCAGCAAGGGCAGTTATTAAAAGCATAGACAGAGTTAAAGGGCCTCTCGATCCTTCTAATGTTGTATATCTCGAGAAACATTTATCAATAAATAACTTCAAGAACCGCCTCCAACCAAAATGATACGCCATTTCCGACATAACATTTGTTGTTTTAAGTAAAATATTTTAATGGATAATGTTTAAATTTGTATCATGTTATTGAATATATGGTTATAATTATCTTATGTGGAATATTTATAAGAAAAGTTATGTACTTTTGAAAGATAAAAAACCCAATTTCCATCAACAAAAATGGGGAAATTTTTGTATGGTATATCCGCATGCGGATATACCACATGAAAGACGGCTTTTATATGTGATACACGAAATGTACTCAAAAAGTCTACGACTATCATGTCAACAATAAAGAGTCACATAGATATGTGATTAATAAAGAGTCACAGCTTTTCTGGTTGATCGACCACTGCAAGGGAATGTGGATAACCAAATGGGATCCTGACCATTAATTTTTTTCCTTTAACTCTTGGTAATCAACAGGGGGTAGTTCATTAGTGGGAGGAAAAAAATAATAAACAATCTATTTTTTATTTTGAGTGTAAACAACAACGCTCTAATTATATTTATTTTTATGTTGGTGATTTTAGGTATCTTTTATTTCTTTGTTTTTATCTCGATTGTTAAAAAATCTGAACTGTCAATGAAATGATTGTTTGCTATATCCAGAACTGCCCTCAAGTATGGTTGAGTTTTTAAATCACATTAAATTAAGCAATTGAATGAGTAATTACGTTTTAGTAACTAAAGTTCTTTAAAGAGACTATATATCCGATATTGTGCTCTAAGACTTTAATTATCAAATAAAATGGATACTCATTATATGATTTAATCACTTCAAATGTGTTTTAATGAATAGACTAATTAGTCGGATACGATGATATCTAGTGGGTCATTCTGTCATAAGATGACAATTAATTTTCAAGACATTGGATTTTTAGAATATGAATGACCTCAAATAATTTTGAAAATTGTTGTTTTCAAAATTGAATATTAAAGTAACGACTTAAATCTTTAATCATTGATGAGAGGATGGTTAATGGTTTATGTTTTGAACGTGACTCTAAGGTTAATTGACGAGAGACAAATTGCCACTAATAATCATGACTTTTTACCCCCATTTCTGATATCATTTTAAGCACTATTGTAACAATTCGAATCATTTCTGCCTATGCTTGGTCTAAGTGCAACGCTAGTATTTGTTACATATTTTATCATATTTAAGATAGATATTATTTCGATTATTATTGAGTTTTGTTACCGGGTTTACGCGTGGTATTCTGTGGTTTTGTCTTGCAGTGCACATATACAATGTCTCGAGATCCTTGAAGATCATGTTCAAATCTACCTACTCCTCGATAACCAAGATATTCTTCATCCGCTTGCCTATGGCGTAGCATAGCATACAATCTGACACAGGCCAAGCTCCGATGTCACCTGCCAAAGATATTAATGGTTTGAGCGAGAAATTTGAGTTTTTGAGTTTGACGTCTGCTTGCTTTTCCTTCATGGCGTCTGCCCCTTCCCTGCTGTGACAGCTCTTGCATGATCTCGTAGTAGTTGGCTGATGTGACTAAAGTCATTTGGCGCCCGCCCGCAATTGATCATAGAGCACGCCATCATTTCTCTAGAAGGCGATTTTAAATATAGTTTATCTTGCCATTTGGAGGATATCTGGAAAGATACTAATATATACTTCTCGCTCTACATGAAAGTTCTTGTGAGGGGATCAGTTACGTTCTAGCAAGTTGAAGTCCTTTTTCAAGGTCTCTTGGAGCCCAAATCCATGCTTAGTTTAGCCTTAGCTAATTGTAGCAAGATGGAATCAATATTAGAAGCTTAGGATAAAGATTCATAGAAAAGGTAAACAATCCGGTGTTGTTCTTCTTGTAGCCTTAGCTAACTATTTCTGGTGGTTGTAATGCAGTTGGTAGCGTTTTGAATTCACTTTTAGTCTAATTTCGTTTTTGTAAGATTCCTAATGTGACATTTGAGTTTTACAACCTTTAATGCTAAACTTTGTGTATCAATATAATGTTTAATTCATATCAATTATGTTAGATTGAGATTTTATAACTCTTATGTAGTTAATTTGTCTTACTTGAGCATTGTTGCTTGTTCATGTTGAATTGATCACTTAATAAGAGCACACACAACAAGGGTTGAGATTGACCGGAGATTCACGTGTTGGGAAAATGAGTAATACAACCAATAGTTAAAATCGAGCCGGTGAAGCAGTGTTGGTATGCCAAGTGAGGTTTACAGATTTATCTGTGCAACCATAGATCTTAATCATGTTTATTCACTTGTTTAATAGTTAAAATCAAACCATTGACAATGGTGCCGGTCTGCTAACTAGGCTTGTGAATAAACATAGTATAAGAAGAGTATCAGTTTTAAGGGCTTGACTACTAGATTAGCGGTTTGCTCCATTAAATCACACAATATTTAACCATTCATGTTGACCATTCTCAAGAAATCCATAAAGATACTTACTTGAATAATTTCTTATGTTGATGTAATTAGGTTTAATTACGTTTAGTAACCCCTCAAAAAATTATGTTTAGTAGGTTAGTTTACCCTTTCTTGTCTTTGTTGACTTGATCCTGAAGAATGTAGACATGTGTGTTATCATTGTCCCCGTGGAGACGACATTTCTCACCTTTTCTATGCTACAACTGATCTGTACTCTGTCCGGGGATTTTGCAACTTAGAAAAGTCTAATCAAGTTTTTGGCATTGTTGTCGGGGACTAGTTGGTTAACATCAACGGTTAACACAATATTTTGGGATTACTTCATACTGTAGTAGTTTCTCTCTTTCTTTTTTGTTTTGTTGGTGTTTATCTCTCCGGTGGTAAGTTACCAAGTTCTTGTGATTGTGTTTTTGTTGTTTCAATTTTCCAGTTGACCTTCACCCGAGGAAATGACAAGAAACACAATGTTCACCTCAAGTTTTACCGTCAAGAAAAGTATCCATATCATGTGGTATTGATTGATATGTCGAGTCGTTTAAACATTTATAAACAGTTCGTGAGCTACGAGATCACTCAATTGGCCGAAACACATGAGATGCCAAGATATGAAGTTGGAAAAATCTGTGACATTTGGGTGTTCACTGAGTTACTTATGGTGTCCACCACTTATAGTCTATAGTTTTGGATCTATGATCGATGTTTCTTTGGCATCCGCCAGCCCTCTTTCGGTTGACGCCATGTAATGGTTGAGATTTCAACTCTATTAGTTGGGAGAATCATTGATTTAACGAAGACAACATTGCATATTGAAGAGTCTTGCTTAGACTATAAACTCATTAATTTGGGTACTCTCAATCCACTTACTCTTTTAACATCATCTCTTCAGTAATTGTGTTGGAAATAAAATTTATATTTTGATGATGATTCATTAGTTATTTTAATAACCCCATTGATGAAGTGTCATAACTAGCTGTTATAGTGTATAGAAAAAAAGATGTCAAGATATCAAATGTATAGGATTTATAGAGTCAGATGTATAAGTAAATCAGACAAGCACTGTAATAGTTCTAGGATCAGGACTGAGAAAATGAGAAACTGACTTGACGTTACAAAGAATACTGAGTTTACAACTGAACTTAAGTCAGTTCTGAAAACTGACTCAAAGCACACCAACTGAAGAAGGTAAGTTCGCTGAGGGATACAGACTCAGTTGACTTATCGAGAAGGAGAAGGCTAAGGGAACAAACTCTGTGGATAAAGAACTGAGGGACCCGGACTCGGTTATTGAATATTGGAGAACTGAGGGTTCAAAATCAGTTATGAAGATTAAAATCCGAGTCTATAAAGTTAAAATTCAGGCAAGATTGTGATAACCAAATGGTGTTTTCATAGGTCGATTGAACTTATCACCCTCATATGTGAAAGGAATAGAATTATAAATCTTGACTTGTTAAACAAGTCTCTCTTCACAGATGATTTTTGGATTTTTGGTATAAATTTGCATAATGTTCTTTCCATTGTTAAAAGCAGCTTTTTTTCATTTTTCTTCTCATGTTAACAAAAGCAGATATGTTCTTAGACTGTTTGTTACCAAGGTCTGGTTTGCTAAATTCAGCTGGTCTAACAACTTGAACAACAATATTCGAATAGTCATTAGCATGGCATAGTCAGCCTTTCCCTTGTCTTTCATATTTTTTGAAGGATTTACATTCTTAGCTTTGCTACTATTGAATCGTTTGTTCTTCTTCTTGACGGACTTCTTGTCATTTTCTGCAGGTTCAATAGACTTTCTAGTTTGGGACTTCTGTTTAGCTGTGAACTTTGGACCAGACTTGGTTTCTGGTGCAGTTGAGACTTTGAGTCTAGCTTTGGAATTCAGCTGAGTCTCAAATACTAGGCAAGATTTGTCTCTCGGTCTTCGCCCATGTTTGAAAACTATGTACCAACTGAGTTTGTACTTGATTCCACTTTATTTGGGTTAATACCTTGGTTTTGCCGAGTTCTTTACAAATTCAGCTATGTTATCTGACATGCCATTCTTGATTGAATTCAGTTCAACATTAATTATGTTTCTGAACTTCTGATACATGTTCCTATTTTTTAGACCCTAAGAATCTTGTAGCTTGTAAAAATTTCTTCAAACTCATTCTAAAGGTGCTTCACTTAAATCCAAAATCTTTATCTTAGAGCTGGCAATACTAGAACAAGAACTAGATGAAGATGAGTGACATGATTTAGAACTCAATGCCTCTGTCTCAACTTCAGTAGCCATGAAACACATAGAAATCGGTGCTTTATCATTAGTTGAATCTAAAGAAGTGCTTTTAGCATTGCAACATCTGCAGGTTCAACTCTCTTCAACTTTTAGTGCTCTTCTGCTTTTATTTTTCTTATCAACTAATCTATGCCTTTTTTCTTGTTTGTGTTTCTTTCTATCCTCATATTTGCTTCTTTTAACCAATGATTCTGGACAATCAGCTTCGAAATGTCCATTTTTCTTACAATTATAGCAATGATATTAAACATCTTTTCTTGTATCTTCCCTTCTCTTGTATTTATCATTTCCGCTAGATCTTCTGGATGATGCAACCTTCTGCTGCCTCTTGGAAAACTTTGAGAACTTCATGAATCTCTCTATCATTAGTGACATATATTTTTCCAGATTATCAATGTTTTTTATACTGCAGCTGGATTGTTCAACAGACTTCTGTGGTGTTGTTGGGTGTTACTAGAGTTGTCACTTTCTGTGTATTGACCTTTGTAGAAACTTTGGATCTTCATCATGAATTCATATGCCTTCAGATATAAGAATAGTCTAAATTTTTATGTTTATTTCAAGTTTCTTGATTCCTTTATTGTTGTGTTCTTCACTGGCCATTCTTTATGCAATCGTGTTAGAAATTTAACACAAATCTCCGCTTGAGCATAAGATATTCCAAGAATGTTTAGATCATCTACAATAGCTCAAAACCTTGCTTCCATTTCATCAATGATGCCACCAGGCTTCATCTTATATGTATCAAATTCTTGAGTAGCAACTGTTAACTTTTTATCTTTGATATCATCAGTGCCTTGACAAACTATAATAAGTTTTTCCCAAATTTCCTTTGCAGTCTTGCACTATTTGATCTTCAACAACATTGAACTATCCAGCGTCATAAAAAAATGTCATTGGACACATTGTCAAGATTAGCACTTTTTCTTTCTTCTACAGTCCATTCAGACTTTGTTTTCAGTAGTTCTTGCATAGTTCTTGCAGTTGAAGCATCAGTGTTTTCTTTCATGATCTAGATTGGTCCATCAGTGATGACATCCATCATTTCCTCGTGAGTTACACCGAGATGTGCATGCATTCGCATTTTCCCTTCATCAAACTTATGAATGGAGAAAATGGGGATCCTTATGACTAAGTGTTGTGAATCTATTATGCAGTTTATCGGAAAATTGACTTTCAAACTGTATCCATCCAAAATCATATCTAGAGATGTGTTTCAAGGAGTGATACTGATTTTAGAATACACTTGTCTGATACCAATTGTTGGTCACATGAAAGGCTTGAATATGTTCAGAAAGGGATTGAATGAACTTGTTAACTTAAAAACTTTTGACTTTGCTAAAATGGAACTCAACTGAATTGAGTTTGCATCAGAAAAGGTGTTCTTCAAAATATGATTGTTATATCCATTGAGTTGATTAAGTGTTATGATGTTACATGTTGATCACACTACTCAGAAGAAATTAAATATTGCAGTAAAATAAAGTGACGAAAGTAAATGTAGATAATGAAGACCCAGAAAACTTATAGTGGTTCAAAGTGGTGTAATCCCTTAGTCCACTCATCTCCGGTGATGTTTGAGGAATTCACTATATTCTTAGACACTAATACAATAGTGATTGATTGTCTCTGAATGAGCCCTCAGCTTCACAATCTGAACTATTTGCTCGTGACAACTGTCTCAGCTTCTTCACATAAATAGCTTTGTTGTTCCTTGGAAGTTATACTTGTTTAGTACCATCACCTCAAACTAATCTCCTTCTCAATTGTCTGGTTCAACTACTTATCAGTCCGTGACATCCTCAAGTGCTTCAATGATCCTCTATCTTTCAAAACAGCTAAATAGTTTCACAGATCCAAGAACTTTGAATAAACAAAGTGTAGAGTGGTCTGAATCCATAGATTTTTTGAGAAATAGTTTGGATAAAGATTGTAAGATCAATGGTCTTTCTTCTAGTGTTCGCTGTGTTACTTGTGGTGTCCACCACTTATAGTCAATAGTTTTGGGTCTATGATCGATGTTTCTTTGGCATCCGCCAGCCCTCTTTCGGTTGACGCCATGTAATGGTTGAGATTTCAACTCTATTATTTGGGAGAATCATTGATTTAACGAAGACAACATTGCATATTTAAGAGTCTTGCTTAGACTATAAACTCATTAATTTGGGTACTCTCAATCCACTTACTCTTTTAACATCATCTATTCAGTAAATGTGTTGGAAATAAAATTTATGTTTTGATGATGATTCATAGTTATTTTAATAACCCCATTGATGAAGTGTCATAACTAGCTGTTATAGTGCAGAGAAAAAGTTGTCTAGATATCAAATGTATAGGATTTAATAGAGTCAGATATTTGTATAAGTAAATCAGAAAAACACAGTGGATAAAGAACTGAGGGACCCGGACTCGGTTAATGAATATTGAAGAACTGAGGGTTCAAACTTAGTTATGAAGATTAAAATCCGAGACTATAAAGTTAGAATTCAGGCAAGATTGTGATGACATGAACTGACTTTATGGATCTTTTATGAAAATCTAAGATACATAAGGACAATGATATCTTAGATGATTTATGGAATGGTGTACTCTGAATAAGTTTATAATGATCAGATGAAAAATATAGTACTGATATTGAAGAAGAGTAAAAACTCAGTTAATGCTCTTAAGCTGAAAAATAACTAATTTAATGAGACCAGTTTTCATACTGAGGTCAACAAAAACTGAAGAAGATCTAACCGTTATAAAGCAGGCAATTTTATTAGATGCACAGAAATGTTAGAAAGGACACTGACATTCATCAGAATAAGAAGGACCACCAACGGATACAAGGATTCAAATTCAAACGTTCAAATTCATCCAACCGTTGGAGAAACTCCTATAAATATATTACTTCTATCACAAAAAGAAGGGCGGAATTCTAAGAATTGATCTAGTCAGGAAAGATTCTACTAAGGGGAAAGCAAATCAAAAGAATTCCTGCTAAATACTTTATTGCAAGATCAAGAAATCTTCAAAGTGTTCATAACCATTCAATGAAAGATAAAGGTCAAACTTTTAAATGAAAACAGAGCCTGAGCATATTATATACATGAAGAAGAAGAAGCTGAAATCACAAGTTGAATCATAGTTATTGATTCAAGTCAGGATAGTTGAGTGCAGTCTGGAAGACTGTGTTTATGATAAGCTGGTGAAGAGGCAATCCAACCCTTGAAGGACCATTGGAGCAAGCTTAGTTTAAACAACAATCTCACCTGTTGAAGACTGAATCTGGAAGATTGTGAAGCTAGGGATTAGTGAATGACAATCAGTGTTTAAATTTGCTTTGTGTCTTGTAACTGTAAACCTCAAGTACATAGTGAATTTGGCCTCCTACATCACAAGGGAAGTGAAGACTGACAGGATTACACCACCTGGAACCTCTATAATTTCTGTCTTATTTACTTACTTACTTTACGATTTTAATTACTGCATTTAAGTTTATACTGCACCCGATCACACTCAGCAAACATAAGATACAAAGTCAGCACAACATTGCATTTTGGCTAAACAAACTGATAAACTCAATTTTCATACAAAGGATTAATATAATCCGCTGCCGGTTAACTCAGTTCAGCATAAGTCAGTCTTGACTTATACTCAACAAAGTTAGCTTAACTCTACACAAGTTTAAAGCTGAACTCAATCTGGTTGATGATTCAGTTTTTTGGGACAAGTTTATTCACCCCCCTCCTCTAAACTTGTGTCAACCTTTACCAGGGACCAATAAAATGTTTTGTCGAATTTTATGTGCTCCTATGTGTAATTTTTAGATGGTATGATATCTTAAGGATAATTTTTTAATAAATTTTAGAACATTCATGTGTTCTAGATACTTATTATGGGGTTGATAAATCTTGATGGAAATAGAAGTCAAGGATTGAGCATTTGGCATTCGCCACAAAAAACACTGGCGTCCCCCAAAACTCCTAGTATTTGGATCCATTTGCAGCAAGTTTTGTGGGGTTCGTTATAAGCACAATGGCATCCCCCAGTTTTTCTTTAATCGTTGAAGCCATTTTGAGTTTGTAAGTAGCGGTCGCTATAACAGTGTGGCGTCTGTCAAGAGGAATCTAGACAATTGCATATGCATTCTGTGACCCACTCCCATCCATCCATCATTACATGTACCGAACCCTCAACATGTACTGATAATGTCAGAATTATCACAAATGGGTTTTAGAATATTTAGCGGTGGATATCTAAGGAATATTGGTTATTTATCTGGCGGTTTAGTGGTGGTGCTTAATAGCAAAATGAAGAAATTATGACGATAAGAAAGCTGTAAATGACGAGTTCGACTGTTTACAAATTGGCTGAGGTTGTCTGGGTTTAGTATTATTTTGGTGATGTCCTTTATCGATTACAATACCGCTATTTATAGGGCTAGGAAAGGGCGGTAACAAGTAAGTACAATTTAAGGTGTATTTAAGATAATTAACTACGTGGCTGACGGCTCCTGATTGGGCGAGCTTCATGATAACCGCAGTGTGTTCCAAGCTTGTAAGCATTAACTCATGCTGCATGATTTAGTGCGCTTGGTCCGAGTTGGGTAAGACAACTGATACGAATTCCCGGAAGAACTCGGATCCACCTTTGTCCGGATCGAATTAAAGGTCCCCAATACGAGCTAGAACAACTGGGGTTAGATAGTCCAATCTACACTCCGGGTCTGAACACCACAACGTAGGATCGACTACGATGATAAAGTTCAGGGAAAAGGTTTGAATCTCTAAAACACAGAGATCACTCACTCAAAAGTGTTTAAGCTAAAAGCTTATATATACTTTTCAA
Source organism: Gentiana straminea (assembly GCA_036785695.1). Classification (NCBI taxonomy): domain Eukaryota; kingdom Viridiplantae; phylum Streptophyta; class Magnoliopsida; order Gentianales; family Gentianaceae; genus Gentiana; species Gentiana straminea. The sequence goes on from JAVUPR010000320.1 coordinate 322,204, forward strand.
TCAAATTATGTCTCCCTTTTTATTGAATAGAAAAGGCCTTATATAGGCTACAAACTTGGAGGAAAAACTCCTCAAATTCGAGGTGGGAAAAATAACCACACTTAGGAAAAATAAAGATAGTATCTTCCTTCAGCACCCTGCTGTTTCAGTCCATATCCGGAGCTTTGGTTGTCCAAAAATTGCGAACTATATATGGACTTTATAGTCCTCAAAGAAATCTACAACTTTCGTCAAGGACATAAATTCATCCGGATAAGTTATAATTGTCAAAATAGCTCAAAACCGTAGCTGATCTTCAATTTCCAAAATGTCACCATGTATCACATCATTCCCTCTCCCTTCGAAACGATTAATCCTCGAATCCACCTGGATCAAATAGCAATCATGGCCTAAAATATGCGAGTAGGCCCACATAGTGAATTACAACCATGAGAAGTAAAGAGGTGAACAATTCAGTCATCATCCTATTGTACAAATGAATGGGAACACCATAAAAATCAGCAATAATAAAGTCTAAAGAAGTACAATTGATATGAAACTACTAGGATCTGGATTGAAGTGTTCTAAGAAACTACCAAATGATGAACATGAAAATGAAGAACAAGAACAAGACATACATGAATTATGGAAAATAAGGATAAAAGAGCACAAACTTAGATCAACCCTCGGAGTCAGCACTTCGGGTTTCACCAAGTCGAGAACGCAGCACAAAATTTGCTCAGACTTTTGATAAGTTCTCAAGTTAAAACATTCATCCAATCAGCAAGGTAAAATATTTAACTCACAAGTTTCAATCACTGAAACTCAAATTATATATATAAAGTTTTTCACTCAAATATTGTCTAAAAATTACATTAGCAAGACAAAGCCTTATATAGGCAACAAGAAAATGCAACTTCCCACAAACTAGAAATGTGGTAGAAAAACAACTTATAGTTGGGATGTGGAAGTTTGGCTAAGCATATTTTCGATGTGGGATAAAGGGATAGGCGCCCAAGGTGTGTCTAGGCCAAGTCTTGGACATGTCTTGGGGCTTAACAAAATTGGAAAGAAAAGTTTCCTAAAGTTAAGGTGAAAAGGGTTATTTGCCTTTAGGAAGGGTAAATGGGTAGGACATCAGGATTTAAGGTAAGGTATACCTTAAAAGGATGTAGGACATGTGAATGGTAGGTTCAAAATCCAAAAATAGTAAGTGGATGTCGGGTTTGGCCAAAATAGGCTATTTATGGCAAGGTTACTAAAAATAGACAAAACTTCCCAAAAAACCCCTTAACCCCAATTACAAGTTAGTATTAAAAAATGGACAAGTCTTCATGCTTAAACTCCTCAACGTATTGTTGAGAGCTTGCCAAAACGATGTTCTTCAAAGCATCCTCAAATCTTCTATTTCGAGCTCTCGTAACCGGACCATCTTGAAGTTGAAGTGGATCCATACTCTCAATGTCTTCAAGGTCATTACTTGAGCCTCCATGATATGTATCACTACCTCCCGGTTGGAAAGGATCTGTCCTCATATCAGAAACAGCCGTATAAGGTGACAAGTCGGCAATATTGAACGTTGGTGAGATATTCCACTCCGGAGGGATGTCGAGCGTGTAAGCATTGTTGTTGAGGCGTGCCAAGACCTGGAATGGACCATCTCCACGTGGATTGAGCTTGGACTTGCGAAAATGTGGAAATCTATCTTTGCAGAGGTGTAGCCACACCACCCCTTAGAAAGAAAGTTGATGAAATTCAAGCTAGCAAGAGTTCGGGGAGTGGAAGTATTATTGTTAAGGCTTATGAAAGCATGAGGAATGATCAGGTACCGTTGGGATTGGTGAAACCCGGTGAATATTCAAAGGAAGAAGTGAGCTTTATACAACACCGGAAGCTCAACAATGCTTACACCATTGCATACGACAATATCATGAGAGATCATCCATCCAAGGAATAACCATGATCGGGAAATGTCCTAAAAAACCTCTTAAATCTTTCCCAAGCAGCTCCAAGTGATTCACTGTCTTATTGCCTAAAGTCAGCAATTTCAACCTTCAATTCCAAATTTCGCCCAGGAGTAAAATATTGCATCAAGAAATCATTTTGGATCTCATCCCAACTTGTCTAAGAATGACGAGACAGAGATAAAAACCAATTCCTAGATTTATCAACCAAAGGGAATGTAAACAATGACATTCTAGTTAATTCTCTATGATTACAATGGTTCTTGGCGGTATTGCATAGCTCCTCAAATTGATAAAGGTGGTGGTGCGTGTCTTTATTATCATCACCATGAAATTGAGCTTTTGACTTCACAACCCAAAAAGATGAGATTTAACCTCAAAGTTATTATCACCAACATTAGGTAGGAGGACTGGGTTATTGGTTGCAGTTCTTCTCATGGTTTGATCACAAATAGGTCATGGATTTGGAGGGTTTCGTTTTTCCGGTTATTTTGGTTCCGGTTTTGGTCGTTGGGTGGTGGAAGTGGAGGATTTGGTGGTGGTGGATTGGGATTTCCAGGATTTTGTTCATGGCCTTTGGCATTATTGTATTATTGCCCTCCTTGTGCATTCTCAAGATTCTCATCCATTTCTACTTCTTGATTAGATGATCCTTGGGAAGATTCTCCACCAAGATCCAAACTACGACGAGCTTGACTACATTTCTTCTCTTTAACCAAATCCCTAATATACGTATTGATATCTAGAATGCTAAGAGTGTCAGGTGCCATTCCTCGATGAGAAAGGTTCATCCACTACAAGAGAGAAAAAACAAAAACGCAATCAAATAACACTTGGTAACTTACCAAAGAGGTAAGCACCAATGAAAAAAAATAGAAAAGATTGACTTATTCTCAATAATTTTCTAGCTATATTAGTATCAACCGTTACACAATCCCCGGCAACGGCTCCAAAAATTTTATCTGACTTTCCTAGATGTCCAATCTTACCGGAAATGTACCTGGTCAATTGTAGTCTACTCTAGTGGCCAAGGTCGTATCCACGAGGATTGTGGGGTTGAACATTGAAATGCTATGATTATTTTGATCTAAGTCGCAACAATACAAGAAAGTAAATGATTCCATTATTCTACTCTTACAAAGGGTGATAAAATGATAAAAAGCCTAACCAAGATAATGCACAAATCAAGAAAACCTCCATTAGCATTGTGGAAATGATTTCCTACCAACCTACCAATTGTGTTCAAGTGTGTGAATCTGTGCATTCCTAAGCAAGTAGTTCCCCCTATAATGAGTGAATGAAACTACTCTATGTCTCTTCCTTGGTCTGGATACCCAAAACCTAATGATTCAACATGATACGAACTTGAATGCAATGACAATGTCAATAGTCCCTGGATAAGAAATCAAGTTCCACTTAAGGTCGATTTTACCTTCCGGTTCTCCTATCCCTTCTCCCACACCAAGCATCTTCTTTCGATCTCAACTAGGTATGTGTGTGTGTGTGTGTGTGTGTGTGTGTGTGTGTGTGTGTGTGTGTGTGTGCGCGTGTGTGTAAGTGCTAAGTGATCAATCCAACACAAACAAGCAATACAATGCAAATAGGATAAGATTCACAACAATTGAAGCTAAGAAACATGAACAATCATTCCCAATCAACCAAAGAGATTATATTATCACTACAACATTATCTTGTCTAGTAGGAACTAACCACTCATGGATAGAGATTCCAACATGTCAAAGCTTGAATTCATATTAATGAGAGAAACTAACACAAAGTAAGTTAAGAATTTACCGATAACTAGCTAGAAACTTGAAATTTGAAACTTCATTCTAACTTGCAAGAACTTCAATGGGTTTTGGTACATAAAAAACCGATGAAACTTCTTCCACTAATCCATTCTAGAAATAAAACTACAAATCCTTAATGTTTACAAAGTAGTTAAGAGCTGAAAATCTAGGAAATTTTGGCTAGAAGAGCCCATTGAGGTTTTTGGTGCCACCAAGAGTGGAGGAAGATGGGAGGAATAATATATGGAATGGGTGATTGATAAATAGATCAAAAAACGACTTTAAAAGCTGAAAACTACTTTTGGCGACACTTCGCGTGTGCCACAACAGCTTCGGCGTGCGCCAATTGTAAAGAGAAACTCTATGTATAGCGACTGTTCACAGCAGTTCAGTAAAATCGCCAAAACTTGGGTTGTAGAGCACCGATTGATGCGATTCAAGATGCGTTGGAAATCTATTTTCTTGATATAAAATTCTCATGTTGGATCAAATGTCTATTGAATAGGAGCTGTGGTAAAAATACAAAAGATAAATGATCTGTTTGAATCCGATAGCGTCCGGCATACTCTTTTAGCCCTCAAAAGACGTGTCTATGCTCAAAAGGTGTCATCACTTAGGGTCTTGGTTAACCTATAATCCTGCAATGAACCACTAAAATACCAAGCGTAAACCCGACACGACGCTCCGGTCACTAAAACCGCTTCAAAACCTCTCAAAATATGATATTTTAAATAATAATTACTATCCACACATTTGGATGAAACTAAGCAAATAATGACTCGAATTTATATGAAAACAACAATAAATGAATGAGAAATGGGCATAAAACATCATGAAATGCATCATCAAGTTGACTTACATCAATTTGATGGGGTGATATGAGTGGGAATCTTATGAGGAACGTGTTGTTGAGCCGACGACAAACGTCGGGCTCTCTCCTCTTTTTCGCGCTTGGCTTGAGAGATATTTTTAGCCCACTTCCTAGTTGCTTTCATATTTACTGCAAAAGGTAAGGCCCGTCGGCCAGCAAACAAGAATTATGTCTAAGTATGAAAATTTTTGTCTTAACACTACAAATCAGGACATTTATATTCATAACACAAATTATAACAAGTATGAAAAGGCGGGAAGGACAAAAGGCAAGTAGTTACTAGGGTAGAGGGAAGCCCGATCATTAGGGTTTCCCTAACAAAGCTCACACTCTTATGGGATTCCACCGTGATGGCACTCAATGTACCAATCTGGGTCGACGCCGACTGGACAGACCTCAACCAGCGGTGCTACGCCCTATCGGCAGGTCTAGCTATCCCGACCATGATACTATAAGGCACGCCGGTGGTCAGAACCTGATCGGCCTTTTCTAAGTGTCCAATCTCACCGGCAGTGTACCGGGTCAACTGTAGCCTAGAATTGGTGAGTCAAGGTCGTATCCCACAGGGAATCTGGTCGATTACCAAAGTCGGTCTCGTCCCTAGTTCAGTTCAACCCAATAATTGAACTTGGTGATTTGTCAGATCACCTGTTTTAACAACTAAATAAACATAAGAGAAAATATTTTAAACTAAGAAAAACAAGATAGCCGAGCTATGATCCAACCAACTACTCTCTAACCCTAACTCGTTTCCGGAAGTGTTTCGACAAACTCTAATGTTCTCGGCATCGTTGAAGGGCGTCGTCTCCTGTTTCCGAAAATAGACATTAATTCAATAATCTACCCTCTTATGTTAGGTTCAACAGTCCGCCTCGTTGTCACTCAAAGGGTGTCGTTTCCTAATTTCGAGTATAGACATCCATTCAATAATCTACCCTCCTATGTCATGTTGAACAGTCCGCTGACCGGATTTAACTGATCCGACACGGTCTACGATCTATGAGACGCCCATTAACAATGATATGAACCTCACACATGAAACCGAGTCTGAACAACTCAGTCGGTTTTACAGGGTGATCCTAGAACCCTTTTTCCCGTATCCTCTCGCAAAATACATATGTAAAGAAGACGCGTGAAATACGATTATCGAGTAATTAATTCGACAAAAGTCATTTAGAATAAGTTCTAGAACGATAACAACACCGAGAATCTAACAATCATAACATCAAAACACTTCAATCAATGAGCTAAGGATTCGATTTCGAAGGCTATCACACATCTCGACTATCGGGCTATTAGCTACTCATTCTAACAACAAAAACAACAAGAAATCGACAATAAAAATAACAAAAATAAAGATCGGAAGCAAGAACAAGAAATGAAATTTAAATACCAAATATATTATGCCGTAGAAAGTCGAATCTCCGAGCCGAATACCGTCAATAACGCGTCAAGCTATCTTCGAGAATCAACGGATTACAACGATCTACAACTAATCTAAGCTAATATACCTTTAAACTAATCTAAGCTAAGGAAAACCGAAGAAAAACGCAGCAAAATCGATCTAAAAGAAGAGGGGAACTGATCTAGATCAAAATGAGGGTGTATTTAAAGTGTTTTTTCACATCTGGGCTGCTAGGCGGGCGCCTGTCAAAAAATTCCATGAAGAAAACCTATCAGAAACTTTCTATGGTGACAGGCCCTCAGAAAACGGCCATAACATTGTGTGTAGACCTCCAAATCAAGTGATTCAAAATCCGTTGGAAAGATAATAAAATTTTATACAACTTTCTTGAATATGTCCTGCCCAGAAAATGCCGCTAAGGTAGCTCAAAATGCAGATAAATGGAAGGTATGGTTGTAGTACCACCGCGTTTTGATCCGTTTGAACGTTTAAGCTTCGGGCACACGTTCCAATCCTCGTATCTCGCCTTACGGACATCTCAAACACCTAAGTCCTGTACAAAATCACAACAAATACCACACATAATCCCTACATGACACTAGGGTGACCGAGAGTATAGTAAATTACACCGAAAAAGACCGAGAATTCCGGACTTTACGTCCTAGGTCCCGAAATGTAAACCAAGGTTTAAATACATCAAAATACAACCAAATGTCTCAGAAAACATATAAAACGAGGTATAAACGGGGTATAATTTCATAGAAAATGATAGCCAATTTGACTCTCATTAGAACACGCCAATTAAAGACCCACTCTTGAGTCATATACTCTTTGTTCCAGCCGAGAAGCCTTTCAACCTGATCCTTGGAAGGGCGATCCCAAGCTTGAATATGCTTCACTTTCTGGTGGTTACATAAACCAAACCCGCCGGAAGTTTATGGAATGGCCAGACAAAACGACACTCCGCGCACAAACACCTTTTGCTCCACTCCCTCACTTTATCAAGAAGCTGGAAGAAAAGCTTCATCCATTTTGTTGGACTCATCCCCGACATCTGCCCGACCAAAATATTGGAAAAAATAAAGAGATAGACATGTGCCGAGAGAGTCATCTTGAACACTAACAGACGGTTGAGCACTATAAACGCCATGACCATCCTCACCACTCATAGATGGAGGTCGCAAGGCATGGCGGTGGTCGCCGTAAAAAACTCTATGAAAAATGAGTCAAAAGGAGGTTGGAGCCCGTTGTTCATCGCATCAAAATAGAACATCATAAGGTCTCGTGCCTCCCTCTCGCATATCCTAGCCTCCACCAGCCCTTGAATGTAGTTAAACTCGAAATCGGGGCTTAACTAGAACTCGCCCAGGAAATCGGTGGGGTAAAAGATTGATTCGGCCTCCTTTCACCGGTTGGCACCCTCTTATCATGATCCGTCCAGAAAGCAATCTCTCCAGCAATTTCATCCACATGTGGGTCCTCGCTCAGACCAGAAGATCCGCTGCTGCTTGCTGGTCCATAACCGCGGTTTGCGTTATTTGAAGACATTGCATAAAAATAAATGGCGAGGTGGATAGTTAGTCGCCTAAACTTAATGTCAGGCCAAAATAAATGTATCCGCCCATCTCGACACCTCGACCCTCCATTTTCACGATTTCAAAATGTACCTAAAACCTAACCCTAATTCTATCGGACGGGAAGAATGCCAGAGAGAATCTTCATTACGCCATCTGGAATTGAACATTTGCCCTGAGTTCAACAATCGAAAACAAGGAAATCTAACTTAATCAGGCATTCAAGGAGATGGTCTAAGTGTTTGTTCATCAGAAACTCGGGAAACCATGCATATTTTGGATTTACTAGGACAAAATTAAATGTTTGTTCTTAAAAAAATCAATAAATCACACATAAGGAGGCATTCAAAGCAATGAAGACATGTTATGGCTCAAAATTAAATCAAATTTAGATGATTTAACTAATTATTTAGAGATACCAGGAAGAAAAGCTTTGAAGATCGACTGAAAATCACACCGGATACACTGTCGAGTGGTCGGAAAGTGCCTCATCTCGCCGTAAAACTCTTGCATGTTGCCAGAAAATGCTTGTAGGTTGCTGGAAGTTCTTGCTAGGGAAAACTCGGATTTGCAAAAAGTGTTTAAGTGTTGCAGGACCCGCTTTTTACATAGTGGTCGATGTGAATCAACACAATGTTTCGGAACCCGGTGCAATGATGGGTGTATGGTTATCTAAACATGCTACCCAATCAAAAGACGCGGCCTTTCACCTCAAGTGACACTTTATAACAAATACATTATCGAAGAAATGCTTCACAACTCGCCTATTACAGAAAAATCAGGGGTATTCAACTCGTCATCATTTTGGGTTCTCCTGCTAATCATCCCGATCTCGCCAAGGCTATTTTGGCTAGGTCGCTATAAAGCACTGCTCCAAATCGCATGCTCACTGTCAAGGTCGACAAAATTATGCCTGGTCGCTTTTTACACGGCATCTCAACTAGTCGCTTTTAAGCCTAACGCAGATAATTCCGATCACTACCCAGCACGGTATCATGCGGAAAATTTCTTCCAAGCATAATTCTATTAATCTCGGTCTCTATTTCAGCCTGACACTATTCGTCTACGTTATATCGAGCCTTATGTTATCTTTCAAGTCGCTCTACGGCAGTCACCTTACCACACGGTAAATCAAGTTGCCTTAAACATTAATCCATGACTTTCATATGCACCATGAACATGTAAGGGAGTAGGGGCCATCGATATGCCAAGCCCGGAAAAAAACCCAAAGATTCTAATTTGGCCTGTACATATGCCAAAGAAGAATAAGATCCTCGGCCCAAATAGCCCGCACCTTCATAAGCCGGACTAGGCCGGGCAACAATCCACATCTCCCTACGCCTTAGCGATATTTATCATCGGCAGGGCAACGAGCATCAATCAACAAAGCCTTCAACCTCCCCTTTATAAGACGGAAAGAAGCACTCGGGGGCCGACCTGCTCGCCCCTCGGCTCGTAGTTGATGTGATACATGGTGACATTCTGGAAATTGAAGATCAGCTACGGTTTTGAGCTATGTTGACAATTATAACTTATCCGGGTGAATTTATATCCTTGACGAAAGTTGTAGATCTCTTTGAGGAATATAAAATCCATATATGGCTCGCAATTTTTGGACAACCAAAGCTCCGGATATGGACTGAAACAAAGACAGGTCTTTGAAGGAAGATACTATCTTTATTTTTCCTAAGTGTGGTTATTTTTCCCACCTCGAATTTGAGGAGTTTTTCCTCCAAGTTTGTAGCCTATATAAGACCTTTTCTTTTCATAAAAAGGGAGACATAATTTGAGTGAAAATTATATATAAGCTTTTAGCTTAAACACTTTTGAGTGAGTGATCTCTTGGTTGTAGAGATTCAAACTTTTTCCCTGAACTTTATCATCGTAGTCGAGCCTACGTTGTGGTGTTCAGACCCGGAGTGTAGATTGGACTATTTAACCCCGGTTGTTCTAGCTCGTATTGAGGAACTTTAATTCGATCCGGGCAAAGGAGGATCCGAGTTCTTCCAGGAATTCATATCAATTGGTATCAGAGCCCCGTGATTAATGGTAATCAAATATTTTTTTTTTTCTTCTTTACATTCGTTTTTCTTTATTAAAAAAAAAACGTTTTAAAGCCAAATATTACTTGTTTAGCATATGTTCTTGTTAAAATTGCATGTTATTTCTTGAGTTTTTCATACTCCCTTCATCCTATCTTCAACTCTTCATCCCCTCTTCAAGCAGCCCAACCAAATTTTTTTTTTCTTTCTCTCGGCAATTACTTCACAGAGCACCAAAAGTTTGCACAATAGAACACCAAAGGTTCGAACAATTGAACCACCAAGAGTTGTAGAAGTAATTGAGCTTTCTCTTCACCTTCTTTGAATTAATTTCGGCTTTGAAAAAAAAAAAAAAAAGGAATTCTGTCAGAATTCTGCACTTTTTCGGTGCATATTAAACTTGTTATTGGTGCTTGGCTTGTGTTCTTGCAATTTTCTACCTTTGTTTTCCTTGTCTGAAAATTTTCAGCCTATCCATCCGTTATTTCTATCCCTCGATTGTCCTTTTAAGTCTACGGTTTAGTTCGCTATCTTTGTTTGCTTGTTATTATGATTTTGTTGAAAAAGGGAATCTTTACGATCATGAGGCAGGGTGAGTGCAAACACGAGTGAACTGTGAGGCTATGCAAAATTGAAAATAAAGATGGTGAAATATGAATATGACTCATATTATCGCCCTATTAAATGGTGTGAAGATTGGAAAGAGTTTGATGACGAGCATAAGGACGATCTTTTCCATTGGCGTGTTGGGATCCAAGAAAGGGTGTGCAGTCTTATCATTGACCAAAATGCTTTGGGCGAGTTTGTCAGCACGGAGGTCATTGAAAAGCTTCATTTGACGGTCATAGAGCATCCACATCCTTACACATTACCGTGGTTTGTTTCCGGTGGTGAATTTAAGGTAACCAAACAAGCATTGATTTCTTTCCAATTTGGGTCATTCTCATGTGAGGCTCTATGTGATGTTGTTCCCATGAGGATTCATCATTTATTTCTTGGAAATGTGTGGTTGCAACAATGGCGTGCTGAATATCATGTGAAACGTCGACGAATTTATCTTCACGTAAAAGGTAAACGCTTGTGTTTCATATCCTTGACCCAACGTGAGACTTTTGACATGCAACGAGAAAAGGAATTGCGACTTTCTGCCATTGGGGACCTGAAAATTAGTTCTGAGGAGTTTCCTTGTCCCATTGTGGAAGAAGTAGTTCAAAAGGATGAGCCATTAGTTGATGTTTCTGTTGATCATATTGAGGGTGTTGTTTCGTCTGAAGTTGTAGATGATGTTCATGAAGCTTCCACAGTTGAGATGACTATTGAGCATGATGAGCCACAAATGACAACAAGTGCTTCACCATTGATTTGTGTTGCCCCACAAGTTTCTTCACAAGTACATGATCCTTTTGTTGGTGAACTTGACAGTGTTGCAAAATCAGCCGAGTCAATCAAGCACTTATAAGAGTAAGTAGTTCTCCGTTGATTTTTCTACATTCAGCCTTGCTTTCTCATGAAGATTCTTCACCAATTCAGCTTTAGCGTCTCCATCCAAACTTACTTGATCACCTGGAGGCAATGGAACATAATCAAAAGGTGATGAAGGCAGAAAACTGTAAACAAGTTCAAAGGGTGCGTATTTAGTAGCAGAATGCTTAGCACGATTGTATGCGAACTCTACATAAGGTAAACATGACTCCCAATTCTTTAAATTGCTTTTCACAACAGTTCGAAGTAATTGACCCAACACACGATTAACTACTTCTGTTTGACCATCAGTCTGTGGGTGAAATGAAGTCGAAAATAACAAGTAAGTACCCAAACGCAGCCATAATACACACCAAAAATGACTCACAAACGTAGTATCATGATCAGTTACAATGGTTCTAGGTATCCCATGCAATCGTACTATCTCCTTGAAAAACAAATCAGCCACATAAGATGCGTCATTAGTCTTAGAACATGGAATGAAACGAGCCATCTTAGAAAATCTATCGACCACTACAAACACGGAGTCTTTCCCACTCTTAGACCTAGGTAAGCCTAAAACAAAATCCATCGAAATATCAGTCCAAGGAGATGTAGGAATAGGTAAAGGAGTATACAAGCCATGTGGTTTCAACCTCGATTTAGCATGCTTACACACTAGACATGAATCACAAAACTTAGCCACATCAGATCGCATCCTAGGCCAATAAAAATGAGTGCGTAACATCTTGTAAGTTTTATCAATACCAAAGTGTCCCATTAACCCTCCCCCATGAGATTCTCGTAACAACAGCTCACGTAAAGACGCCCGAGGAATACATAACTTATCCCCTTTGTATAAAAAACCATCATGCATAAAATACTCGGGAAAAGTAGAAGATGGACACTTAGCATAAACATCACTAAAATCAACATCCTTAGGATATAATTCCTTAATAAGTTCAAACCCAAGTAATTTTGACAGCAAAGATGTGATAAGTGAATGACGTCTAGACAAAGCATCCGCAACGACATTGTCTTGCCCTTTCTTAAACTTAATGACATACGGAAAGGATTCGATAAACTCAATATACCGAATGTGTCGCTTACTCAACTTACCTTGACCTTTAAGATACTTTAAAGACTCGTGGTCCGTATGAATAATAAATTCACGAGGCCTAAGGTAGTGCTGCCACGTTTGCAAACAACGAATTAAAGCATATAACTCCTTATCATACGTGGAATAATTCAAGTGAGCACCTTGTAAATTTTCAGAAAAATATGCAATAGTGCGCTTTTCTTGCAATAAAACGCCACCCACACCCACACCCGAAGCATCACATTCTAACTCAAACATTTTATCGAAATCAGGTAATGTAAGTATAGGTGCAGAAATAAATTTAAGTTTCAAAAGTTCAAAAGACTCCCTTTGGCGATCTCCCCAAGTAAAAGGTGCATTTTTGCGGATGAGTACCGTTAATAGAGAAGCAATGGTGCTGAAATCCTTCACGAAACATCGGTAGAAACCCACCAAACCAAGGAAACTTCGCACATCAGCCACGTTTTTTAGTTGTGGCCACTCCTTGATAGCTCGAACCTTTTCGTAATCAACCTCCACTCCATCTGCACTTACTACAAAACCAAGAAAGACAACTCGATCCAAACAAAAATCACACTTTTTCAAGTTAGCATACAACTTAGCACGCCTAAGTGTGTCTAAAACGGCTTGTAAGTGTGCAACATGATTACCGAGCGTGGTGCTATAAACCAATATATCATCAAAATATACGACCACAAAATGACCAATAAACTCTCGTAGGACCTCATTCATTAAGCGCATAAATGTAGACGGTGCATTCGTAAGTCCAAAAGGCATGACCAACCACTCATAAAGTCCAAACTTAGTTTTAAAAGCAGTTTTCCACTCATCACCCTCACGGATACGAACTTGATGATAGCCACTACGTAAATCAATTTTTGAAAAATACTTACTACCGTGCAACTCGTCAAGCATATCGTCCAAATGCGGAATCGGATAACGATACTTAACCGTGATATTGTTGATGGCACGGAAATCCACATGCGCCACTCCCCACTTTTCTTTGGAACAACGATCACCGGCACGGTACAAGGGCTTAAGGACTCTCGGATCTTGCCTTTTTCCCACAGCTCCGCAACTTGCCATTGTATTTCCTTCGTTTCTTCGGGATTGGCTCGATAAGCAGGTCGGTTGGGAAGTGTAGCTCCCGGAACCAAGTCAATTTGATGTTCCACACCTCGTAAAAGTGGTAATCCATTCGGTTCTTCATCCGGGAACACATCAGCATAATCCTGCAGCAAGGAACAAACAACACTCGGGAGGGAAGGTGTTAAGTCGTCAAAAGAAACCAAGCATTTAAAACTTGGAACGACTTCCTTAAAATAGATAAGAAAAACAAAGTTACCACTATTCAACGTGGTAGTAATCAAGTTAGGTTTCACAAGGAAACTGTGCTTCACACCCTTACTTTCTTTCTTTTCAACTTTTATTTTACCCTCGTGTTTGAAGGATCCCACACCCTTACCAAGCTGCACCAACCTTTTATCTCCCTCAAAAGTAACACCCTCTCTTGCCATTTTACAATTTTCGACAGTACTTCCCTCAAGATGTGATAAAACGCCCTCATGTCTTTTTCTCTCCAAAGTCATGCCATGATTTTCAACTTTTACTCCCTTATTCACATTTGTTTTCTCACTTATAGAAGCAGCTTTCCTAGAACTAGCCATACGCAATTGTTCGGAATGAACTTGCGTAGGTGTCATGGGATGCAAAGTAATCGTATGACTATGCAATGAAAATGACCAAGTATTAAGACGACCATTATACAATGTTGATCTATCAAATTGCCATGGTCTACCTAACAATAAATGAGTGCAAAAAACGGAACTACATCGCATAAAACTTCATCAACCAATTTTCCAACTCGAAATTTAACATATGCTTGATGTGACACACGAATATCAGCCTCGTCATTCATCCATTGCAAGATATACGGATGTGCATGTGGTAATAAAGGAAAATGAAAATCCTTAACCAAAGTATGACTTATCAAATTTGCACAACTCCCGGAATCAATGATGTAGTTGCACGTCCGTCCCGCAATACCACAAGTTGATTGAAATATGTTTTCACGCTGAATAGAATCATCTAATTTTGCATGAACAGCCAATGTCTTTCTAATGACATAACATGCCCTATAAGTGGAAAAGGCATGTGCATCCAACTCGTCTGCATGATCAGCAAGAACATCATCCTCGGCTTCTTCTTCGGAATGAGACTCGTAAGTAATACTTGATACCGAATGTCCAACCACGGTCATGGTGCGTTTATTCGGGCTATTGGCTGCATAATGACCCTTTCTTTTACATTTAAAACACTCAATATCCCGAGAACGTCCAACTTCAGCCTTGCCTTTATTCGGTGTCAAAATCTCGGATAACTTGGATTTATGGTTCGTAGAACAAGTAGAACTTTCAACCTGTTTGGTAGGGACTGAAATAGATGAACTAGCTGAACCTCCTTGTTGAAAAGAAGGCGTAAATGAACTGCGATAACCAAAAGGACGATTAACTTTGGCTCTCTCTTCACGTCGGTTCTTAAGCCTACGTTCCACCATCGATGCGCCATTAACCATATCACTTAAAGTTTGATAGTTTTGGAGTTCAACTTGGCCCGCTATATCATCTCGAAGACCACATAAAAAACGCTGCATGGTTACGTCTTTTGGTTCAATAATATTAGCCCGAAGCATTGTAACTTGCATTTCCTCGTAAAAATCCTCAACTGATTTCCCCGACTGTGATAACTGTTGCAACTTAAAACCTTGGTCCCGAAAATAATGATTAGGGACCCATTTGATACACATATGTTCGGTCAAAAGAGTCCACGAATTAATTGGTTGTTCACCCCGACATCGACGATTCTCTTGGAAGCTTTGCCACCAACTCATCGCATAACCCGTAAACTCCAAGGTAGCAATCCTAACTTTCTTCGCTTCACTATAATCATGAACCGCAAAAATATGATTCATCTTCATTTCCCACTCAAGATATCTACCCGGATCAGATTTACCATCAAATGAAGGTATCTTATACTTAAGGCCACGCATACTATCATCTTGCACACGTTCATAATCCTCATACTCGTATTGCTCAGCTATGTCACTGTGTTCCTCATCATCAAACTGACCTCTACCCCCCATATTACCACGTCCACCAACTCCCCCACGTCCTCCAACACCACGGCCCCTAAAACCTCTACCACGACCTCGTCCTCCACCATTACCCATATTAAGCTGTTGAAAAAAAATCCGCCATTTGATCCGCTATTCCTTGTTGAATATCCTCAAGCTTTTTAGTCAAATCCGCATTAACCGCCTCTTGATGCATTCGAAATCGACCCTCCCAATTAGTTTCACCGTGATCATCTTCAGCCATTGTGAATTGTTTAACCCCACCAAACTCTCTTGTTTACACTCACCCTCACAACTTGCCGTAGGTGAATGCTAACCGTCAAACAAATCAAAAACACAAGCAAATATGGCAAACAATTGCACAACTCAATGAGCACCAAAATGACTAACCCCCAAATCAATCTAAGAATTGAGAATGATTGGAAGAAAGGCTTAAGGTGAAGGAAAAGGGACAAGATAAAGGTGTGTGTTCCAATAAGATTTACTCAAAGTAGTAACCAAATGACATGCACCCAAGAACAAAACAAGTATTCTAGCTTTCTCTTCTCTGTAATTTTTTTTTTGAATGTGAGGCTCGTATTTTTATTTTTTTTAATAGGTACGGTCTGTTTTTTTATTTTATTTTTTATTTTATATATTCGTATTTGTTTTTTTTATCTAGAGAAGGCGAAACAACTTTCAAACTTACAAACAATAAAGGTGCTGTTATGATCAAACAATGGTTACTAAAGGCAACTTGATGACAATTTATGTCTAAGAACACAAAAAGGCAATGGTAACAAGCAAGTTTATGCAGCCGTGTGACATGAACAAAATGGGCTGGAAATTTAGGGCTAAGAAGAGGCTGATTAGATGATAATTTGCAGTTTTAACCAAACAATCACATAACAAGCAATCAAACAGAACATATAAGAGAGGAAAAGGCACGTGTATATGCGAAAGATGGCTATGGGATTCGTTTTTTTATGCTTGATAAAGGATACAATTCGTTTTTTTTTATAGATATGTAACGGAAAAAAAAAATTGGGAAAGGAGATATGATTAAGAACAAGAAGAAACAAGGAAACAAAGATATGAACACCTAAATCAACTATCTCTGATACCAAATGATATGAAACTACTAGGATCTAGATTGAAGTGTTCTAAGAAACTACCAAATGATGAACATGAAAATGAAGAAGAAGAACAAGACTTACATGAATTATGGAAAAATAAGGATAAACGAGCACAAACTTAGATCAACCTTCGGAGTCAGCACTTCGGGTTTCACCAAGTCGAGAACGCCGCACAAAAGTTGCTCAGACTTTTGATAAGTTCTCAAGTTGAAACATTCACCCAATCAGCAAGGTAAAATATTTAACTCACAAGTTCCAATCACTGAAACTCAAATTATATATATAAAGTTTTTCACTCAAATATTGTCTAAAAATTACATTAGCAAGACAGAGCCTTATATAGGCAACAAGAAAATGCAACTTCCCAAAACTAGCAATGTGGTAGAAAAACAACTTATAGTTGGGATTTGGAAGTTTGGCTAAGCATATTTTCGATTCAGAGCTTTAGTGGTTTGGACTGCCTCTCGCATTTTTTTCCCTTCTGAAGCAATGTTTGTATCTTAATTTTAGGACATGCTATGAAGCTATGATTTGGATGTGTTTGTTTTTCTTTTTTGGTGGATGAGATATATGTTGGTTTTTGTGTTTTATGTTTTTCCATGTTTGAACTTTGACATCTTTCTCACTTTTATTCTTTCTTAATGAAGTTTGATGCTGAGTTGAATGGAGTGGATTTGATTGAGAAAAGGTACTTGTAAAAGTTTTTATTTTTGTATTCTTTGTCATACTGTAAAGGGATTTGTTTTTGACAATTAACATTTTGAATGTATGAATGAATTTGGCTTTGTATTCTTAGGTTCCAATGGAATGAGCTTCATCAAGTTAGAAAGCCTGAGCCTGGGAACAAAGATTCTAGTGACACCAAAGACGATGAAGACGACGACGACGATGACCAGGATGACGACGACAATGATGATGACAATGAGGACTTTTCAGGAGAAGAAGGTGGAGAAGAAAAGGATGATGATGACCCTGAAAACGATCCTCCAACAAAAGGTAACAAAAAGTATGGTGGTGAGGATGACGATGACGATGACGATGATGATGATGATGATGATGATGACGATGATGATGACGACGACGATGACAATGATGATGACGACGATGACGACGATGACGATGATGATGAAGATAATCAGCCCCCTCGAGGGGCTGCAAATATCACGCTAGATATCCATTCTAATCTGCAAGGCAGTCCCTATAATAAAACCATTCTGGCTAGTTTAGGCATTCCAGATACAAAAATCGGGCATATAGTGGCAGCCATGCCTTCAATATTTTCTTATAGTGTGGAAAATTTGTTAAACCAATGGTTAGGTGCTTGCTTGAGGATGTAGGTATAAAGAAGAGCAACCTTTGTAAAGTTGTACTTGTGCAGCTGAGTCCTCAAATCCTGGTTCAACACATTGAGAGTTCATGGAACACTCGTTTAAGTTTTCTTACGGAAGAATTGGGAGCTCCAAAAGAGAGTATAGTCAAGATGGTCACCAAACATCCACAATTACTTCACTACAGTATTGAAGATGGATTACTCATTCGGATTAACTTTTTGAGGAGCATTGGCCTTGGCGAAGCTGATATACTAAAAGTCTTGACTAGTCTAACACAGGTTAGTGTATGTTTCCAGCATGTCATATATTTCAGCAGGATGGATAGGTACTTATATTAATAACTCCTTTATGAATGAGGTTTTACTGTAAATTGTGTTGTATATGTATGTTAGTTACCAGCTTTTATCATGTGCCTTTTGTCTTGTTTTAAGTGCATGTATCCTTATATGTTTGATTCTTGTTTTAGTACATAAAGTTTGCATAGAACCGTGTGTTAGAGAACAATGATATTGTGTTTTAATGAGCCTTTTTTATGGTTTTAATTGATCCATAAAACTTGTTGTATACTTGTCTATTTTGATGAGTTATGATCGTGTATTTAGTCTAGAGTCTGTTAGCTTGGTTAATCTCGCTTAGACTCGGTTTGCATCATGTCTATTTTTCTCATCTTTTTTAGGATCAGTTTGGTGTCAACCATTATGTGGTTTGTGTTAACTGGATTTTGAGTCCTAAAATTAGGTCTAAGTTGATTGGTCCGATCTATGAACTTCGTAAAGAGGCATTTGCAATGCAGGAGATCCCTCAAAGGCTCAGTGAATCAGTTGGAAACTACAAAGATGTATACAATGATGTTTTACTAATGTTACATTTGTTGGATACACTATTGCTTGCTCTATTCATTTAAGATTTTTGATTATCTTGTTTGGGGGAAGCACTTAACATCTTACATATATCCTTCTTTTTGTCTGCACAGAAGAACTATGTTGTTGATGAAAATTCATCAACAACAAAACTACTTTCAACCACGAGGGAAATTGGCAGCAACCTTCTTTCAACTTTAGAATCCTATTTCTCCATGTCTTCTGCAGATAGCAATGAAATCTTCTCTTTGAATGATGATTCGCTTCAAGCAATGAGCAAAACTGTAAGCCAGAGGTTTAATGGCATCATTTCTTCCTTGGTATTTTGTGATGCACCAGAATTAGCAGGAGAGACAACACATCACTACCAGGTAGCAGCCTGGTTTCACCTATCAAGATTTCGCTTGTCGATTGTTATTTTTATTAGAATACAACATGTTAAAATCCAGTTTTGCTGAAGTGATAAACGTAGTACTTAGACTTGTTTAAAGTCTGCATAACAAATTGCTTCTCTCTAGTTTTTACATTATGTATGTGCATTTTGTTTTTGTGTTTTGGACATAACTTGTATGCTTGTGTTGCAACATTTAAGCCTGCTATGTTCACTACTTATAATCTAGTACAACTCTGCATTTTTGCTTAAGTTTGGTATACATTATTAAACATACAAGCATATAGGTACTCAATGCAGCTAATTTAAATGCAAGATACTTATAAAGGTATGCATGCATTCCGATAGGTTTAAGGACATACTTGAGGAATTCTATATTCTTGATGTTGCTTCTAAATTATTGTAGTTGAATTTTACTCTTCTGGTGTATAAATGTCTTCATTGTTAAAGTTTGAATGGATTAAACTGTCCTCCTCTTGGTTTAAATCGTTAAGCATTGGAACTTTTTCTTGTGCTTACTCTGCTGACTTCATTTTGGAACTTCTTTTCAAGCAGGTGATACAAGGATTTTAATTTTGCAACCATGTTTGCTTGGAATTATAATGGCCAACTCCAAAAACTCAGAATATTAAGGAAAAAATACAAAGGTGAACTGCACTTTTTGGCATAAAAAGACACCATTAATTTTGGATGATGTTTTAGATTTTTTTTGACTTGTAAACACCTGTTTGGATGAAGTTATAGATTCTTGTGACTAGTAAACATTTGTTGTGTTTCCTTTAATGTAATTATGGGCTTCAAAAGTGTATCAATATTGTTATAAAAAGGTAATTGTTTTTGCTTAAGATTTCAGATATCATGGTTGCAGTCATTTTGGTTGAATACTTATACAATGGCAGGATATTGATTTTTTTGATTAATTAATTCATGATTAATGAGGATCAAATCACTCTATAATGAGGAGATGTGTTGTCATTGAATTTTTATTTAATGAGGAGCAAATGACCTAATGAGGAGATTTTCCGTCATTAAGAATAATTTTAATGAGTAGAATATATCCTCATTAAATGTAACATATAATTAATGAGGAGAGCTACTTCTCCTCATTATATGTCTTTAGTGGCGGAAGCTGTAAAGATGAGACACATCTCCTCATTAAAAGCCATTAATGAGGATAAATGGCTAATTAGTGGGGAGAATTCTCCTCATTAAAGACCCTTTTCTAGTAGTGATTCCCTTTACCAGTAATGGACAGTTTTGATGATCTGTTGAATGAGTCAGTAGACCAGCCAGACACAGGGGCAGCTGCAGCTGAGGCATCCAATGAAGAGCATGCACCAGTTAATCATGCACTTGAACCCATACAATAAAGAAGGTCTACAAGAACAAGTAAATCACCAATATTTTATCAGGAAGGGGCTCACACTGTTCAGCAGACCTCACACCTGCTGAGTGAGGTCATGACCCTATATAATCTTTCAGCAGAATATGCCAGATTCATTAATGCTATTGATGCTATTAAAGAGCCTAAGACTTACAATCAAGCAATAAAGCATGATGAGTGGAAAGAAACAATGCAAAAATAAATTGAGGCTTTTCAAAACACCCACACATGGGAGATAGTTAATCTACCCGCAGGCAAGAAATCCATTTGGTGCAAGTGGGCATAGAGAATCAAATACAATCTTGATGGTTCAGTAGAGAGATACAAAGCCAGACTAGTAGCAAAAGTCTCTACACTCAAACATATGGTATTGATTATCAAGAAACCTTTTCTCTTATTTTCAAGATTACTACAGTCAAAACTTTACATGCAGTAGCAACAGCTAATGATTGGCATCTACATAAAATGGATGTCAACACTGCCTTCTTACATGGAGATTTGCATACATAAGTATATATGCCATTGCCACCAGGTTGTGTAGCAACTAAACCAAATCAGGTTTGCAGATCAACCAAATCACTATATGGCCTGAAGCAAGACAACAAACAGTGGAACTGCAAGTTAACTGAGTCTTCGGAAGCTCAAAGATTCCTTCAGTCTAAGAATGACCACAGTTTATTCACAAAAGGGTCAGGACAATCTTTTATTGCTTTGCTAGTTTATGTAGATGATATCATAGCAGCAAGCCCCAATGTGCAATTGATTCAGGAGGTCAATGATGCCCTACATCAACAATTCTCTATCATAGATCATGGAAAATTGAGATATTTCCTAGGCACTGAAGCTCTACAGGCATACCAATTTCTCAAAGAAAATACACTCTTAATATACTAGAAGAATATGAATTTTTTGGAGAAAACCTCCTAAGACTCCTATGGAGTCTAAGAAAACTTTACAGCATGATGATTCCCCACTATTGGAAGATAATACTGCTTTTAAATCATTAGTGGGAAAACTTATCTATCTTACTTTTACCAGACCATATATTGCTTTTACAGTTCGGCAGCTGAGTCAATTTTTAGACACTCCTAATCACATGAAGGCAGCACACAGACTGCTGAGGTATTTGAGGGCTAATCCTGGTCAAGGAATCTTATTTCCAGCAAACATTAATCTTGTACTAAAAGGATTTACAGATAGTGATTCGGCTGGTTGTCCTGAAATAAGAAAATCCATATTAGGCTACATAATGTTCCTAGGAGATGCACCAATCTCTTGGAAGGCAAAGAAACAAACCATTATAGAAAGAAGTTCTTCAGAGGCTGAATAAAGGGCTGTGGAAATGTAGTTTGGGAAATTCAATGGCTCATTTACATTCTCCAAGACTTGAAGGTTCCAGTTCAATTGCCTACTATCTTATTTTGTGACAATGCTAGTTCCTTGCACATTGCCCATAATCTTGTCTTCCATGAAAGAACTAAGAATATAGAGATTGATTTGTCATGGTAAGAGACAAAGTAAAAACGGACTTGTCAAAGCGCTTCCGATCAACACAAAAGAACAAATAGCTAACATTCTTACCAAAGCCTTGGATGCACCTATCTTCTCTTATCTCGCTAGACAAATTGGAAATTTAAAGATATTTCGAGTACCGAGCGAAGGGAATGCCGAGTGCAAGTTGTTCTTGTACCACTCTCACTTGAAGGGGTGTTACGGTATAGAAGATGAAGGGAATGTTGAGTGCGGTATGTCTCGAACTCGCAAGACGCCGAGTAGTGTAAGGCTGCTGAGTAGTATAGTATAGTGTAGAAAACGGTTATTAAATTATAATTTGTTGTAACCATTTGTAACATACTTCTAATTGATTCATGAGGTGTATAAAGCTATAAATAACCCATGATCAGAAGCATTGTAAAATTAACTTGTAACTTAGTTCATCAATAATAATTCTGCATTTTCTTTCAGTTTATAATTCTATAAACTTCATCAGGTTCTGTATGAGATCCGAATGAAATATGAAAAAAAAATCCGTATAAGATCCGTATGAATTATGGAAAAAGGTTCAACCACTTGAGGACCGAAAGCCAGACATAATCGGCTCAACATGTGATTACAAGATTTTAAATTTGTCATTGAATATAATTTAGCCATCTTTTAGATTACATCAGAATTGTAATTATGTGGTGAAGAGGTGACAGATGCAGACATACTGGAAAAAACATTTTCCACCTTCCATATCTCTAATGTGATTTCACGATAGCAATATCGAGAGAAAGGTTTCAAGAGAAATTCTAATCTTAGTGCATGTATATTGCTGGCTGATGAGTTGAATAATGAGTTTATCTCAGTGCATGTCCATTGTGGGCTGAGAAAAATAATGATTTGTTGATAAAAATCAATATTGGTGTTAGTCCATTTCCTGGAGAGAATGCGACACAATATTTGAATTTTAACCTCGTCATAATATTCAAATTTTGGCTCGGGATCGCAGTTCACTCCATAATTGAGGCCATGGTGGTAGAAAATATATATATGACACGCCACAATGACAATCGTGGCAAGAAACAAAATGAGTTGGATGATAATAATCGTGGCAAGAAACGAAATGACCACCAAAGTTGGATGATAATAAATGTTGAGATATAAAGTACGAAATGACCACCAAAGTTGGATGACAATAAATGGTGAGACATAAATATGAAATTGAATGACGTTTGTCCAATACATTGCCATTTGGCAAAACATCTTGTTCATAGAAAAGGCTGCGTATTTGAGATAAATTTTATTGATCATAAGAATTACAATGATGGTTTAAATTTTGATGTTCCGGTGATGTCATAGCCATAAGCTGTGGATTTTTTTTAATGACACCGCTTAATGGCATTGATTGATTAAAATTAAGAATTTTTTGGTGATTTTTATGATGGATGGTTATTTACACACATGAGTATGAGTGTGAATTTTTCCGTGGCATATAGCAATATTGAACGAAGTGAACATGTAATTTACATTGAAAGGGGTTAATCTCTAAATGTTTGATAATAATAGATTATAGATCTAATTGACGTAAGATTAATTTTTTTTATTAAATTATTCTACGTGAACAACTGATAAGGGTTATTCTTCATGTTATTTCAATCTTAACTATGCTACTAATTATTGTACATAGTACTCATCATTTTCATACTTCAAATAGGAACTAAAGATTTTAATTTGAGCCCTTTTTTCAGGATCATTTTGGTATCCGCTTATGTCTAAATAAAACGATTGTATGTGTTTTATGTCTAAATAAAACAATTGTATGTGGTTAATTAAAACTTGTTTTTCAATGTCAACTACATTATACAATATGTGTAGGCATCTGTTATAAAATAAACACCCTTGCATAAAATAAAGTTACGACAGTTTTATGATTTTATAGATGGTAGTAATTATATACATACATATATGTGTGTGTGTGTGTGTGTGTGTGTGTGTGTGTATATATATATATATATATATATATATATATATATATATA
This sequence comes from Gentiana straminea, assembly GCA_036785695.1. Lineage (NCBI taxonomy): Eukaryota > Viridiplantae > Streptophyta > Magnoliopsida > Gentianales > Gentianaceae > Gentiana > Gentiana straminea. The sequence continues at coordinate 346,123 of JAVUPR010000320.1, forward strand.
TATATATATATATATATATCATTGATCGATCGATTGATAATTTTTTATAATCTGCGGAAATATGAGTTTTTTGTCTCCTTGTTATACTAGAACTAGTGAATCCAGCCTTTCGTTTACTAAATTGATTTTGCACTAGTTAATTAGTTCGACACTTTGATTGCAATAATGAATCTCCTAAAGTGAATTTAGTGACTTGAATTAGTGAACTTACGTACTAGCCATTTGAATTACTATATTATTATGAGATTACCAAACAACTAGGTTATACTTGGTTTGCAATCTAATTGAATGTTGAGTTATACTGTGTGTAAAAATTTGCTTGACTGAAATTGTAATATGTTATTCTTATACTAGAAGTTATTTTTAGAACATGTAAGTGACAAGTTGTTTTTAACAATTCAATTTACACTTGATCTCTTTGAATATGATCATATCAAATACTTAAGATGCATGTAATGATTATGAATATATTGGTTATTATGGTTGTAACCATTCATCATGTGAGACTCTCACTAGAATTGGGTTGGCTATTCAAGAACATTTGCATAACCGGACATAGTGTATCTATAATTGTGAGAATTGATATAATATCTCTTTAAAGGAGATAATATTTCTCCCCGAAATGGAAAATATTAAAGAAGTTTGTTGATACCCGCATAAGAGGATATCTATCATTAAAATGATGAATCCATCACGGGTTATTGCAAATTTTCTCGATATCGATTGTGAAAAAGTGTTGTCCGAGAATAAGGGGAGAAAAATCCATTATGAATTATATCTCGTGACAAACATTGACATATATGAACTATGACTTCATATATTATTCATTGACATAAACCCACTAAGGGTAGATTTTATGCACATTTTGCATACATCAAATATTTTCTGAGAAACTTTCAAAAAAAAAAAAAATATTTCTGAGAATAAAGGGAGAAATGAACAAAAAGGTTCGATGTCTCATTCTAGTGATTTCTCTACATATGATGTAGACCTAGGCCAGTATTCTGGTCTCTATGTTTTGCAGGAGAGTATTCCGATCTCCATGTTTTGCAAGAGAAGGCTGGGGCTCTAGATACATTTTGCTCAATGCAACCTGAGAATAAAGATTTTAGTGTGGGGATAGATCCTCAAGGTCTACATAAACTTCTTTAATATTTTTTTGGAGACATGTTTAATCTTTTTAATGGATGGGTTTTTTAAGCTAGTTGTTTTGGGTTTTTTGCTAGTCAGTATGTTTGATCAAAGTAAGAAACCCTCTTCAAGGTTTGTTGGTTTAGGGCCTACTTGTATTTCTGAGGTCTAGTTTTGTTTTTTATACAATGAATTATAAGGTTTGTTGGTTTAGGGTCTGCTAGTATTTTGTTAAAGCTAAGTCACAACCTTTATTGCAGCTGCAATGGATTGGGAAAAATAGAGTTTAGACCATTCTTGAGATTATTTAAAATAGTGAACTACAACAACTGTGAATTACAATAACAATGAACTACAAAAGTGAACTCACAAAAAATAACTCAAAAATTGAACTAAAAATAGTAAACTTCCAATGATTATCTATAATAGAGAACTAGAATTATAAACTCCTAAAAGTGAACTTTGGTTTGAATTGAATTAGTAATGTGAAATAGATGTGAAACATTGAATTAGAGTGTTTTGAACTCAATGAAAAATAGTGAACCAGAATATTTTGTTGGCTAATAATGAATAAGTAGATTTAAGGATCAAAGTTATCCAATAACATTGTATTTCTACATTGAAACAAAAGACTCAGTCATAAAAATGGATAAGAACGTGTTGTCATATATGCGTATGTGTGAAACAGTGAATGAGAGTGTTTTAAGCTCAATGTCAAATAGTGAACCAGAGTATCTTGCTAGCAATCAGTGAACAAGTAGACTTAAGCATAGGAGTTACCCAATAATAATGAACCAGAAACAATGAATTACAATTGTAAATTCCTAAAATTAAACTCAAAAAGTGAACTAACAATAGTAAACTTCCAATAACGAACCACAAACAGTGAACTCATAATAGTAATAAGGAACTACAACAACAAAGTACAAATAGTGAAATACAACATCGAATTATAATAATTAACTAAGAGTGAATTCCCATAAATAGTGAACTACGACATCAATTTATAAAAGTGAGCTGAGAGTTTGAGTACAAACATAGTGAACTCTCATATATAGTGAACAATGACATCGAATTATTTGAGTGAACTAAGAGTTTGAATATGATCATAATGAAGCCATAATAGTGTATAACAAAAACGAGTTTCGAATAGTGAACTTAAAAAACGTGAACTAACAAAGGTCAACTAGAACAGTGAACTACAATTGTGAACTCCTAAAATTTGAACTCAGAAAAACAAACTCTTAAAGTGAACTAACAATAATAATAGGAAACTACAACAACGAATTAAAAATAGTGAACAACGACGTCGAATTATAATAGTGAACTAAGAGTTTGAGTATGATCATAATGAACTTTCATAAATAATGAACTACGACGTCGAATTATAATAGTGAACTAAGAGTTTGAGTATGATCATAATGAACTTTCATAAATAGTGAACTACGATATCAAATTATAATAGTGAACTGAGTGTGTGAGTATGATCATAATGAACTCCCATAAATAGTGAACCACAAACAGTGAACTACAAAAGTGAACTCGTAAAGAACTCAAAAAGTGAACTAACAATAGTAAGCTTGTATGGTTAAATACAATAGTGAACTACAATTATAAACTACTAAAATTGAACTTTGGTTTGAAAGAATTAGTAATGTGAAGTAGGCGTGAAACAGTGAACTAGAGTGTTTTGAACTCAAAAAGTAAATTAACAATCGTAAATTTCCAATAGTGAACCGCGAACATTTAACTCACAAAAAAGAACTCAAAAAGTAAACTAACAATAGTAAATTTTCAATAGTAACTGTTCTCCTCCTTTTCACCAAATTTATTGTCCTTCAGAAATTTTACCAACTTTATCATCTGGGAAACATTATAGCTTAAGAGCTAGCTTATTGGTGTTGAAAATACATCACATATTTTAATTGTTGGAACTCAGACAATATATAGCCATGCCATGTAGGAAATGAATATTTCCACTCAATTATCTGATTACTATTTACTGTACTGCATTGGGACATACATATATACTATACTAGGGGACCTATTATTAATATTATCTCTAATGATAATAAGCAAATACTAACAAACTTGGAACTCTGAAATTAGAGGCAACCAAATATCTTTGTTAGGCAAAATTTCTGGGCACCTCCTCATGTTTTTTGTATTAACTGCATCAATCAAATTTCTAGAATCAGATTATTAGAATGTAGTTCCTAGCCTTGAAACCAAATCCAAAATATAGTTTATTTGACATATAGATACCAGCAAACATGAAATCTTTTCAATTGAATCATTATCAAAAGGTTACAACCAAATGCCCAATATTCTCTGAACAATATGTCCAAAAGATAACTTGCGATCAACATTCTGCATTTCATCTATTATGCATAAACAGACATTTGGTGGCCTACATTCCATAAGAAATACAACATTCCCAATTCTTCATCATCAACATTCTCCTGATTTTCCTCATGTGGTGCTTCATTCTTCTCACAATTTTTATTCTCGTTCTCATCGCCATTATTAGATTCCAAGCCTTTTTCATACTATGCATTCAGTTCTTCCGCTTTATCAACATAGGGCTTCTTTTATTCATCAGTCAATGACTTCCATTTCACACCACCCTCTTTAACCACAATTGAAACCGTCTTGCAATCAAGATTTTCTCCTTCATGAAAGATTTCCTGAACTTCTCCATGAACACAAAGAAAACAGCTAGTAGCCATTTTGGTGCATATGGATCATTTGCTTCCTTGTCCTTCTCTGATTTTGGCTCAGCTGATTTCTTCTTTTTTGTACACAAATAACATGAAAAACAAAAGGAGTTAATCATAGAAAAAATAGGAAAATAGAAAGCGGAATAGATCTATCCCAAATGATTCATACATCTTTATTATGTACATAGAAGTCAAGATGTACCAAGAACGAGGAAAATAAGAGGGAAATTACTAGACGGATGAACACAAGTTCTAATTACAGCAATCAAACTTCTCCATGCTATGAAAAAACATAGACTGATGCAAATACATACCTAGCCTCTATGAGCTTTCTCAATTTCATAAAAAGCTTTAATGACAAAATCATCAAGAAAGATCTTATCCCTATTTTGAGCATCCAATAACAAATCTTCGGCAAAAAATAGCAATATTTAAGTCAATTGAAGTATCCTCCATGCTAAAAGTAAACCCATCCACCATGGCAGTGGAATCCATGGCATATTTTACATGAAAGCAAGTGGAATCCTAATCAACATAAGAACCTAAAGCATGACTAGCAAATCAGTTAAACAAATCACCGCTCCCGGATCTAATTGAGCTTATATTTTCCCCAATTCTCATCGGAGGACTCCGTGACATGACACCGGAGGTTATACCACTGCCACTACAGCAACAAATAAAACTTAGAGTATAGAGACATGGCTCTAATAGCCCTGTTCTCTCTTAATTGATGAAATCAACGATGAATACCTACTAAATTCATCATCTGGTCTATCATGCCGCAACGGGAATCCAGATTCCTCAACCGACCTAGAGAATTTCGCTGTCGCCGGAGATGATGCTAACAGCCTAGATAGACCACCGACAGGCGACTTCTGTGATGGGGAAGAAGCTGCCGCCACCGTCGTCTCTGACGATGCAGCAAAATATGTCCGGCCGGTCAAATCAAAGTCATAAGTTGTGTGGGAGTTAATTTGGCATGGATGTGTCGGCTGCTCAGATGTGTCTTTACAGGGTTGTATTGAAAGGATAAAATTGTCAAATCACTCTAATTTTTGTCCTTAATGAATTATGTAAATATAGTTGTCCTTAATGGATGATGAAATTATAATAATGTTCATAGGAGCGTTTCTCCTAAGATAAAAATCCGTAGAAAATGAAATCATTTTCAGTTACTTATGAAATCTCTTAAAGAGATTTGTCTTGAAAACGAAAACTGCAAAATATAACGGCACGTGCATCAAATGATTAAATGTTGGAATTGCGGAACAACCAATCCATACATTAATAAGGAATTGGTTTATGTTAATATCGAATTAACAATTAATGAATTTTATGGGAGAATTTTATAATAAATATAATAGTCATTGACGACATATTTGCTTCTTTAATTGTTGTTATTATATCTGGATCTAGTACCTAAGTCATTAGCAGAGTGTCAGAAACACTCAGACTAGGTAAAAATGAAATAAGCAATTGAGATTGAGTTTGAATTGGAAATATTTGTTTGTTAATAATCAAATATATTCTCCTATTATATAATTTATGTTCCGCTAACTAATATATATGGCAGTAACGTTGAGTTTTCATATGTAATGATCACATATTTATAGGTCGTTGGACATTAATATTGTTATGAAAATCCTTAGTGGATTTCAGAAACGAATTAATATGACAATCGCAATATGCATACTGTTAAGTTAAAAATGTCATTAACATTCATGTTGAATGTAATATGGCTATAGTATAGTCCTATCGAGGAAGGAATATATAGGTAACTCAAACTTAATGTCATGAATTTATAGCACTAGGATGTGTGAGAGTGCAAATATATGTATGCAAATTGCGAATGTATTACTTTCCACATTGTTTTCATAATTATAGTGATGACTGGGTTCCATGTGTTGCACAAATGAGTAGTGGGATGACAGTATTTAACCCCTACATTCAATTATCTACATGAAGTCTAGAAGAGAGTGATATACAAAGTACGCTCTAGTAACAATCTAGAAGAATTGTTCACTAAGATCATTTCTACATCTGTTCTGGACACAAATGTGTTTATAGTACTGGAATGCGTACATAAGGAAGATTGTTGTCGTCAAGGGGAGAGACAATTGCAAAACTATTTTAAACATTTTGTCTTAAAACCGATGACTGTACTCTTTTCCCTTTTACCAAGTTTTTCCCATGGGGTTTTCATAGTGGAAGGTTTTTAACGAGGCAGTCAGTGCAACACATAAAAATACATATGGCATGAACTATTTTCCTTGTCTAGTTTTTTCCCACTAGGTTCTTCTAGAAAAGTTAATTGTACATGACATATACGTTATGCAACTCTGATTGAGTAATTAATTCAACCATATAATAGACTTGCTAAAGAATGGGGAAATTGATGTGCAACGGATCCGATCAACCGACAACCCGGCAGATTTATTTACTAAGACATTGACAACTGCAACATTCGAAAGACTGGTGAAGAGAATTGGGATGCGACGTTTGAAATACCTTAATTAGTGCTTGGTTCAAGGGGAGTAAATCAACATAGATAAATATGTACTCTTTTTCCTTAACTAAAATTTTTTCCACTGATTTTTTCTTAGTAAGGTTTTAGTAAGGCATAACATATCTATTGTTTGTTGAATAATAGATATCCAATGGGGAGTGTTATAAATATCGAAAATATGTTTATCTATTATTCAAATGATTTACAAGATTTTCTGGTTTTTATTTATGGTATTGTGTTCACATTGTAATCTTTACTATAAATACCTCATTACAAGTGAAATAATACACAACCATTTATCCTTTCTCTTCATTACTTTGTTTATGTTCTTTCTTTTATTAATTTTATAACACACTTAACAGTTTTTTTTAACAGTGTGATAAATCTATTTCATAAACCGTGTGAAATGCCTTAATAGACTTATATTGTGAGAAGGAAGGTGTAAATTATACTATCAATTCTCTAAAGAGGCGTCATTAATAATTAAGGCTTATGCCACAGGTGAGGAAATTGAGCAAAACGAGATCATCAATCATTGAAATAAAATGAATTTGCTAAAGGGGGTCATTACTAATTTGGAGGAAATTTATTAAAACGAGATCATTAATCATGGAAATAAAATCAATTTGCTAATGTGGCATCATTACTAAATTTTTTATAGATACGAAATGAATTTGCTAAAGGGGGTCATTACTAATTTGGAGGAAATTTATCAAAACGAGATCATTAATCATGGAAATAAAATCAATTTGCTAATGTGGCGTCATTACTAAATCTTTTAGAGATACGAAATATATACACACGCACACTTTTTGTCTTTACTGATACTCGAACCCAGAACCTCCAGGTAAAGAACCATAGCACTTACCGCTGGGCCGTTCCTTGTTGACACTAATTAATCTTTGAATTCTTTAGCAGTTTTCATATAAATCATCAAAAATAATCCAGAAAGAAAAGTTTCATGTGTATTTGTTGGTCTCAGAGAAGGGTAAAACTGTTGAGTATTTTGTGTTGATGTATTTCAAAATATATTTATTTTGGGATATATCTCACATTAGCTCTACAATTAACTATGTCACTAAATGTTTTATATTTCTAAGTGACATGTTTTTGAAAATTATCAAGTCCATACAAGCTTAATTTTTCATATATCTTATGTGACTTAAATATCTTTTGATATTATACTTGATCAATATGTTGTGAATGTCACACAAACGTTTTCTATGTGACATAAATTGTTTTACAAGCATTTTATCTAAGTATGTGTATGTCACATTAAGTTTAAATTTATAAGTGTGTCAAATGATCTTGTTCATCACAACACTTAAACTACAATGTGACATATGACATTATGATTATTTCTATATGATCTATTAAAGATTTATATTGTATTATATATGTCACATATATTTTATCGGATTTATACTTATAATGTATGTATATATATATATATATATATATATATATACATGTCGGCCTGCATTCTTCTTTTAGTCCAAAACCTTTATCCAGCCCAATGGCCTAGCTAACCTATTCTCTATCTTACATAATATATCTAAATTCCCAAACTCTTTTTTTCTCTTTTAAATAAATAATTATGCCGCCCCATTATCCTAGAAGACTCTAGGTTATAACCTCTACCTCCACTTTTTCACCCCTTTTATTGCATTAGAAATTTCTAGGAAATTTCCTAGCCTCGTAAATACTCCACACCTCCCCACTTTCTCCAAACCGTCTCTTCCATTACTCCATTCTTCAATGCTATCAGAAGAATTTCCCTCTTCTCTGTAAAGTCTTCATCTTTACAGCTTTACATCTGAAACTCTACATTTCCTCTTTCATATTTCCTCTTCTTCTTTTGAAGAAATCAATCCGTCTCTTTCTTTTGCTCTCTCACCCAAAATAGCTGTGAAAGAAAGCTTTCCGTTCTCCTTGCCGAAGCTGTCTTCTTTCAGACTAAAGTTGAAGAACCTTTCGGTTCTATGATTCTCTGTCTTACCGGAAATAGCTCTGTGATGGAAAGTTGTGCTCAGCAACTCGTGACTCTTCCAGATGCCATATCTTTGCCGCTGTGGTCCGTGAAGGTGGAGTACCTTTCATCTGACACTTGCTGATGCCTATGATGAAAAACTGAGGCCGATGATGTTCAATCAACATCAACCTAACATCAAATCGAAAATCTGTTGTATCAGGGAAGTTTTCTACATCCTTTTATGCTTCTGTGTCTTTATCCACCCATCTTGACTCTCTGACTATGCATGCCTCGGTCCAGTATTAGATCCGAATGTGTTTGTCCTCTTCTTTGTGATAAATCGTGTTCAGCATGCTCCAGTTGTTTCCGTTGTCATTAGTCTAAAACATCAAACACGGTTTCCTGATAATCTGTGCTTAATATTGTTCTAGATCTAAATCTGTTGACTGCATGTTACTTAAATTAAAAAATATAATATGTGGAATATGCTTGCTCTGATTTCTTGTCCAAGTAAAATGTTTTGTTTAGATATGAAATCAGTACTAATCTATCATCTGTCGCATAATAAAAAATCTGAGATTCAAAATGGTTATCTCGAAATTGGATTAAAGATGTAATTTTTGGTGATTAGAATACCTAACTCGAAATGCATGTTCAGACTTGTGACTTTGAAATAAGTAACTGCATGTTAATTATTGTAGTTTTCTGTGTTGTATGCATTTGCTATTTTCGGTCCTTGATACTCTGTGAAAGTACGTATAATATTTTTTTTGGGTTAAACTCCAAGTCTTTGATATGTAAAATATATATTAAGCAATTTTCCATGTTATATGTTCTTGCCTAGTGGGATGCCTGCTATAATGATAATAATAGTTTGTTGTGTTGTTTTGAATGGTTGATGCATATTCGAAATATGTGTGTGTGTGTATATATATATATATTAAACTTGTATGTACTATATATCTTCAGATCTATAATTGGTCTTGATAAATGTGTATGTCTTGGGGTATGCATCTTTTGTGTACCCAAGTCAATGTGACCGTTGGATGCTTTGCTTTTTCTCTCTCTGCAGTATAGTTTTTACTCCCATCCACAGATTTAATGTTTTGTTATGTGTGCAGGTAATTACACTCTCTTGGTCAGAGCTCATTATAACCGTTGGATACAAAAGCTTCTACTGTAAAGCTCGAATGCAAGCTGGAATCTGACAGCATTCTGAGTAAAATTCAACTGCACATTTTTACTCAGAACAAGACAAATTTTCGGGTGCCTCCTGCTCATATATATACCACTCCAGCCCCTTCAAGAATAGCAGAACAGCCTCTCCAAGAAGACAACATTTATTCACTAAGTCTCTTCTCTATTTTTCTTCACACTTGTATTCTGAAATCAGTGTTTCATTTCTTGAGTGTTAGAAAAGTGAAGTGTGAGTGTGTTAGAGTGTATCTCTAAAAGAAACCTTTAGTGAGTGTGTTGTAGTGTTGGGAGTGTTCTCCACTTGTTATTGAGGAGCAATAACAAGGGCACAGCTTAGCCAAGCTGTGGTTCAGCAGTCGGTTTCGGTGCTTGGGACGAATTCGCGGAGCTGAGTTCGTGTTCAAGAATCCGGGCAGTGATTCTTGGTAAGTTTTGTTTTGTTACTCCTTTGGTGAGTGTGTTGTAATTTTCTCTTTTTGTATTTTGTATAAAACTCAAGCTGCATCTAGTGAAATATTTGTTGTGTGTGGGTGCGATCTCTAGTAGATCACACATATGTGCTTTAGGTAGTTTATATCTTATTGACACACCTTAGAATTGCATGCTTAGGCTTAAAGAACTTAAAAACTGAATTTGCAATTCTGTTTTGATATTTTTTTTTTGTTTGAACACCTTAGGTCCTGCATGTTTTAGGATAACACCTAAAATCTGAGTCTGCATCTCTGCTGTTCTGATTTTGGTCAAGTGTTATAACCTGCCTTTGTGTCCAAACCTGTTCAGTTTTGCATACCACAGTTCTTATTATAACAAACTGAAATTGACTTAGAAACATATCAACTGAAGTTAACTTAGGTTCCTTTGGTTAATTGAAACTAGATCTTCCGCCTAGGTTCATTAACCGAACTAAGTTAAGTGTTTACTCCGGTTTTCTCTGATAAACCACTGTTTTGATTTAATCTGCATAAGTGTTTTTCAAAGTGGTTAGAAGAATTTTTTAAAAGGTATAATACTCTATTCACCCCCCCCCCCTAGAGTATTTATTGCGCGTTCTCGATCCAACAAAAACTATAGTCAGAGGGGGGGTGAATGACTATAGTGGAGTTTCAAAAACTTTTCTTATGTTTAAATGCTTTTGGACAGCGGATAAGTCCCTTCTTAAAATGTTGTTTCAAAGTAGTTTATGCAATCACAGATATATGATATAATTTAAGCAATTAAATAAATGCAGTAAGGTAAATTGCTGAAAGTAAATTGACACAAGGTTTATAGTGGTTCAGGGTGGTATAATCTCTTAATCCACTCTTCTCTTGTGATGATTGGAGGAATTCATTATTGTTTTCACAGATACAATAGCCTGATTGTCCTTGACTACACAAGCTTCACAATCTTCAAGACTATCACTCCCTGGCTTCAATGCCTTCGGTGACTCGCCTCTTTCATCGCTCCTGAGAACAAATCTTTCAGCCTATCACAAACACAACTCCTTCTCAGATGGATCTGATTCAGTTGCTTGATTAAAGTGAATTGGATTCACAAAACTTGTTGATCAAACTCAATGCTTGATATTGAAATTGTAGTTCTGAGTTTTGAGTTGATCACTAGATATTCCTTTTTAAGCACATATAAAGGCCTTTTTGATTTGACAGAGTTTCTGTGTATTGATTATTGTCTTGTTATTTTTCTTGTCTGTCAATGCCTTCTATTTATAGTCTTGATAATCCTTGATTTGAATTTCCGTCCGCTGGCCATATTAATGACGGAAATAATCCTTGATTTTATTCTTGATTCCCCCTTAATTAAATCCTCCTTGATTTTAGTGATTGGATTTTTCTTCAAACGTTTATCAGAAAATCCGTCCTTGATTGATCCTCAATTGATTGTGCATTTAATGCTTGATCCTCTGAATCTTCTTCATGTTTCAAAATCTGATCAAGTAAAGTTTACTTGGCCGTTCCCTGTGATGTGATATATGATGAGTTTTACGATGGGGATCCCAATCCATTGGCAACCGTAAAAAAGATTGATCCATTGATCATTAGAGATGGACCGTTGGCAAGGCTCCAAAGGAAGAATATGCGAGAAGCCTTGAATACATTGTTGCAAGAGATCCATAAAGAGTTTGGGCTGCCCAAAAAGAGTAATGAAGCCCCGATATTGTTTATGCACTACACTTTTGGGCCGAGAGAAGACGACAGTTGAGGCCCATGCTCGAGGCGCCAATTACTTAGGTTATTGGACTTGTATTATTTATTTGGAGTTGGATTTTATTTAATAATTATCTTGTGGGCTTAGTTGACACAAGAAGGACTAGAAAAGCCCACCAAAGTGGCGCCCCTCCTTAGGTTTAATTATTTAGGTTTTTTATTTTGCTAAGTAAATTCTCCCACATTGCTTAGGAGAAGAATTGGTCTTTTATTTGTAGCCTATATAAAGGCAAGCTTCTTTCATAATGAACAATCATCTTTTGAGTGAAATTATTATTTGATTAAGCATTGTCTTAATTGTGCACCTTGTGTGTGTGAGGTTCTATTGGATTGGAGGATCGCCCCCTTTGAGAACTTGTCAACGTAAGTGAGCATTACGTTGTGGCGTTCCAACCGTAGTCTTGGTCTAAGGCGCGGATCATAGCTCGTATTGACTACCTTCAATTTCTTCCTGGGCAAAACAAAGGATTTGATTCGTAAGATGGTGATGATTTTGATGGGGACGACTTTGAACAGGCTGATTATGAGGATGCGGAGGGTAATATTGAGTGTGACCCACTTGAGGGTTCCATTTATGTGCTTAAAAAGGTGCTAACGGCTAGTGCTAAACTTGAGGACGGTGTCCAACGTGAAAATATTTTCCATACACGCCGCTTTGCCGAATGGTAACTTATGTTCTCTTATTGTCGATTCCGGTAGTTGTGCTAATGTTGTTAGTGTCGATTTGATTTCTCGTATGGGTTTACCACTATTCCTCATCCCCACCCCTACAAGTTGCAATGGTTGAATAGTGTGGGCGAGTCGAAGGTTACACAACAAGCGTTGATTTCTTTTAGTATTGGGAAATATGAAGATGAGGTGTTATGTGATGTTGTTCCCTTGGAAGTCAGCCACATATTGTTGGGTCGCCCTTGGCAATATGATAGAAAGGTGTTGTTCGATGGGTTTTTGAACAAGTACACAGTTCGTCACAAGGGCAAGAATTATGCATTATCCGCTCTTACCCCGAGCAAGTCCGTCAAGATCAGCTCGCACTCACACGAGCTCGTGAGGAAAATAAAAAGAAAGAGGGAGAAAAGTTGAACAGTGAACAAAACAAATTGACGGGAGAGAAAAAGAATGAGGGCCTTAGGACTGAGGGCAAAATAAATGTTGAAAACAAAAAATTGGTAAAGGAGGTCGATGTAGTTTCTCGACGAGGGAGTGATAAAGTAGAAAAGTCAATTGTGAGTGTCGGTGCCACGTCTAGTGAGGGAGGTAATAAAGTTGAAAAGTCAAAATGTGCGCGCGTGTGTAGGAACTTCTATGCCAAAGCCACTGAAGCCATTGATACCATTGACTCCGACCAGGTTGTATTTCTTTTCTTATGCAAAGACCCCATACTCCCTTCCCCTACACTTACAACCGGCCCCACACACTCACCAAAGGTGACTTGGCCGAGTTGCCCCCCTCCCCCGTCCCCTTGTTTAATGCTTGTAAGCGATCTCACCGGTTCTCTACCTAGTGTTGTGTGCTCTGTTTTACGGGGAGTTTGCCGATGTATTCCCCGAAGAGGAACCAAGTGGCTTACCACCATTGCGAGGCGTGGAGCACCATATTGACCTCGTGCCGGGCTCGCATTGCCCAATCGTCCGGCTTATCGAGCAAACCCACCGAAACTTTAGAGATAAAGAAACAAGTCGATGAGTTATTAGCTAAAGGCAAAATTCAAGAGTCTATGAGCCCTTGTGCGCACTCGTTCTCGTTGTGCCCAAGAAAGGAGGTGAATGGAGAATGTGCATGGACAGTCGTGCCATTAATCAAATTACGGTAAAGTATCGTTATCCCATTCCTCGTTTGGATGATATGCTAGATGAACTCAAGGGTGCTAAATTTTTTTACTAAAATTGATCTTAAGAGTGGTTATCACCAAGTTCGTATTAGGGAAGGTGATGAATGGAAGACAGCCTTTAAAACCAAATTTGGATTATATGAGTGGTTGGTTATGCCCTTTGGTTTGACTAATGCACCTAGTACTTTCATGCGTTTAATGAACGAGGTGCTTCGCGAGTTTATAAATAAATTTGTGGTAGTTTATTTTGATGATATTCTGATTTATAGCCACAATTTAGATGATCACATAGTTCACCTACGTGCCGTTTTGTCTACGCTTCGCGATGCTCAACTCTATGCTAATCTAAAAAAATGTTCCTTTTGTTTGGATAGAGTTGTTTTTCTTGGTTTTGTAGTAAGTGCACAGGGTGTTGAAGTTGATCGTGACAAGGTTAAAGCTATCGAGGATTGGCCTACACCTCAAACTGCGGCTGATGTACGTAGTTTCCATGGCTTAGCGAGCTTCTATAGGCGCTTTGTCAAGGATTTCAGCACCATCGCGGCCCCTCTGAACGAGCTTGTGAAGAAAAATGTACCCTTCTATTGGGGTCCACGGCAAAGGGAGTCTTTCGAAACTCTAAAAGCTCGTTTAATTTCAGCCCCTATACTTGCACTTCCCGATTTTAATAAGCATTTTGAAATTGAATGTGATGCATCGGGTGTGGGTATTGGTGGAGTCTTAACTCAAGCGAAGCGACCTATTGCATATTTTAGTGAAAAACTTAAAGGTGCCTCTTTGAATTATGCGACTTATGATAAGGAATTGTTTGCGTTAGTTAGAGCCCTTCACACTTGGCAACATTATTTACGTCCACGAGAGTTTATCATACACACCGATCACGAATCGCTTAAGTACTTGAAAGGCGGGGGTAAGTTAATTCCGCGGCATATTCGTTGGGTTGAATTTATTGAGTCCTTTCCTTATATTATTAAGTACAAAAAGGGTCAAGATAATGTGGTCGCTGATGCTCTTTCTCGTAGGCCTGCTTTAATTACCACTATGCATGCTAAATTCCTAGGTTTTGAATTTATCAAGGATTTATATGCTTCTGATGAGGATTTTATGACTACGTGGCATAATACTGATAATAAAACCGATGGTAGGTTCTTTAGACGCGAGGGTTTTTTGTATCGAGATCATGTCATTTGTATTCCTCGTTGTTCTATGCGTGATTTATTGGTGCGTGAAGCACATAGTGGTGGTCTTATGGGTCATTTTGGCATTACTAAAACGCTTGATATGCTTAAATCTCATTTTTATTGGCCTCGTATGAAAGTTGATGTTGCTAAATATTGTGATGCTTGTATTACTTGTAAGTCGCTAAATCTACATCCCACCCCCACGGTTTATATACGCCCCTCCCTATTCCTACGCAACCGTGGACCGATTTATCTATGGATTTTGTGTTAGGCTTACCCCGTTCTAAGAGTGGTCACGATTCTGTTTTTGTGGTAGTGGATAGGTTTTCTAAGATGGCACACTTTCTTGCATGCTCTAAAACTAATGATGCTTCATATATTGCTGATTTGTTTCTTAAGGAAGTAGTTCGATTACATGGTGTGCCTAGAACGATTGTGAGTGATCGAGATTCAAAATTCATTGGTCATTTTTGGAGAGTTTTGTGGATGCGTTTAGGAACTAAGTTACTTTATTCTACTGCATTTCATCCTCAAACTGATGGTCAAAGCGAAGTGGTTAATCGTGTGTTGGGTCGGTTGCTTCGTTGTCTTGTTCGAAAAATCTCAAAAATTGGGAAGATTGTTTACCTTACGCCGAATTTGCTTATAATAGGTGTAAACACTCGCTTCTAAATTTACCCCATTTGAGATGGTTTACGGTTTTAATCCGGATACGCCTTTTACGTTGGCTCCTTTACACGATATTGCGCGAGTTAGCTTGGATGGTGAACAACGGGCTGCACTTGTTCGTGAGCTACATGAGAAAGCACGGCGAATGTGGAGGCGACCACGGCGCGGTATGCTAAACAAGCTAATAAAGGACGCAAAGAAGTCATCTTCGAACCTGGCGATTATGTTTGGTTACACTTGCGCAAGGATAGGTTCCCAAAGCAACGCAAGACTAAGTTTGCACATGAAAGGCGAGGGACCGTTCCAAGTTCTCGAGAGGATCAACAATAATGTTTACAAGATTGACTTGCCGCCGGATTGGAATATTTCTTCTTTCGTCAACGTGGCCGATTTGACTCTTTTCGACAATCCCTTTGATGTGAGGACAGATCCTTCCCAACCGGGAGGGAATGATGTGATATATGATGAGTTTTACGATGGGGATCCCGATCCATTGGCAACCGTAAAGAAGATTGATCCATTGATCATTAGAGATGGACCGTTGACAAGGCTCCAAAGGAAGAATATGCGAGAAGCCTTGAATACATTGTTGCAAGAGATCCATAAAGAGTTTGGGCTGCCCAAAAAGAGTAATGAAGCCCCGATATTGTTTATGCACTACACTTTTGGGCCGAGAGAAGACGACAGTTGAGGCCCATGCTCGAGGCGCCAATTACTTAGGTTATTGGACTTGTATTATTTATTTGGAGTTGGATTTTATTTAATAATTATCTTGTGGGCTTAGTTGACACAAGAAGGACTAGAAAAGCCCACCAAAGTGGCGCCCCCCTTAGGTTTAATTATTTAGGTTTTTTATTTTGCTAAGTAAATTCTCCCACATTGCTTAGGAGAAGAATTGGTCTTTTATTTGTAGCCTATATAAAGGCAAGCTTCTTTCATAATGAACAATCATCTTTTGAGTGAAATTATTATTTGATTAAGCATTGTCTTAATTGTGCACCTTGTGTGTGTGAGGTTCTCTTGGATTGGAGGATCGCCCCCTTTGAGAACTTATCAACGTAAGTGAGCATTACGTTGTGGCGTTCCAACCGTAGTCTTGGTCTAAGGCGCGGATCATAGCTCGTATTGACTACCTTCAATTTCTTCCTGGGCAAAACAAAGGATTTGATTCGTAAGAATCACATCACCCTGAACGGTTAAGTGATCTTTCTGACTTTGCCGCTTAGGTCTTCCTTCACTGCTTTGTCATTACTCAGCCGAAAGTCAGTTCACTTTGCCGATTCACTGTTTCCTTCATTCTTTTCAGTTTAGGAGATTCTTTGTACTTCACTGATCCTTGATTTATGTGAGATCAGTGTACACCATATTTAAACATTAAGTTTCATCACTTGGAATGTAGCTTAGACTTATCCAAGGTCATCACAGACTTCCTTGGTTATAAGTCAGATCGTATGTCTTCATGCTTCTCTGCTGGTACTTGGCCGCTTTTACTTTGCCGAACATCTGGTTTTACTTTGCCATCCTACCAACTAATATAATACTTGTCTGACTCAACTTATACAACATGTCAGACTCTAAGTAAGGACTTATACAGAGAATTCTAAATTATTTTCAAGCTTGCTATAACAGCTAGTATGGCCATCATCAAAACATAATAAAATGTTCCTAACAATTTCCCCCCTTTTGATGATGCCAAAACCCACATAAGCCTGAATATAAGTGTACCAAATTTTTCATAATAAACAATGGAATAAAAACTCAACAATTTTATTCATCCATTTAAGGGCAATAAGATATTGCATCTTTTTATTTGAAAATGAAAGGCATATGAGTAAATAAATCAATATACTAGGGGCTACTGCTTCTTTTCTTCAAACCTGATACCCTTGCCTCTGATGCCCTTGCCCTTGTCTGTTGGGCTTGCCTTCTTTCCACTGGAGCTCTCAGGCTTTGAGCTTCCTTCCCCCTTTTTGGCAGCACCAAAACGTGCTTCAATAATTGCATTTGCTTCCTCGGATTCAAGGAGATGACCATACCGTGTCTCCAGAATTTTGTTGTTGGCCTCAGTCACATTTATTAAGGTTTCGTGTTGCTGGCCAGAATATTCCATAACCTCATCCAGATGGAAGTTGATGAGTGTGAGCAATCTGGGTGTCCACCAATGGTTTGAGACTGTTATCAATCTTGTCAGCATGAAACTCAAGATTGGTCTGGACATGGTAGGGAATGAGGTGTTGCAGATTGGAAAGCAGGTTGCCCTGTTTCTCATCTTGAAACTTAATTGACTAATGATGGCTTCAATCTTGTGATTCAAGGAGGTTGCATTACTCCTTAAGGCAGCTTTCATGTTTTGCCTGCTGTGATACTGTTTTTCCATGTCTACAAAAGTCTTTCTGGATCAATTTCTTCTGGAGCCACTTCATCATCCTCATCATCTGCATCTGCCTCTTTCTCTACATCATCCTCATTATCTGCTCTGTCTTCATCCTTCACTTCCTCTTTCTCTTCTCTCTCACATTCTTTTTCTTCCTCAGCAATCTCAGGGGCACAGAGAGGTTGCTGAGAAGTGCTTGCTGTTTTCTTTCGCTGGGATAGCAGTTCTTCTTATCCATGTGCTGGAGACTTGATTTCCTCTGCTGGTGTTCCCCCTTGATCAATAGTGGGGGTGTTGACAAGTTCAGCAGAGTGAGTTTGATCAGCTGGCTCACTTTGCTGTTTGACCACTTTGCTGAGGCTCTAGAGAAGGACCTCCTGAATTGTCAGATCATCATCTGAAGTCTTCATCTTTTATTGATCATCTTCAAGATGCTTTTCTTCCTCTGGCTCTATTGCGGCTATGTCTGGCTCACTGTCAGTAGCATCGTCTTCATCTTTAATCTCTTCTATATCAGATGAAGTAATGCGGTATCCCACTTCACCTTCTTCCAGATATGTCACTTCTTCTTGTTTCTCTTCCTCCGTTGCTATATCATCACTGATCACCACAGTCTCGGTCAAGTTGCTGGTACTTGTCACAGGAGTGCTGTCTTATACCTTTTGAGATCTGGTTCTTCGTCCCACTCCTGATCAGCTACTTTCAGGTTCTTTTCTTTTTCTCCTGACAGTGGGTTTGGGTTTCATAGATGCCTTGATGTAGGTAAACATTACCTTGGACTTGTGTGGAGGCTGCAGATTTGTGGGTTTCACTTTTAATGAGTCAAACAGTGTTGAAGAGGAACCCATATGATTTCTTTTCCCGTAAATCACCTTTCTTCTCGCAAACCCTTGTTTGGGGCTGTGTTTGCCAGATCAGTTTCCTTCTGGATTTGATCTTTCAGCCTGTTGAATACAAATGTTGCCCAGTAAAATGGAATACCTTGATAGATAATTGCCATTAACTTGACCCGTAACTCGGTCAAATTCTCCATTGATCATTTTCTGCCTTCAGTGTTCTTGGTGATAACTGGTGCAAATTCAACAAATGGAAGTTTGAGTACTGATCTGGGTAGGTTGTAGGTTTTGGTGTTCTTTTTGGGGCTTTTGGCTATCTCAGCCCAGAATTTGTTGATGTCAATCTTTACGAACTTTACATTAGCCGGACCTATCATGGGTAGGTGTAAAAATCTGTTGAGAAGACCAGGCGTGATGACCACTTCTTTCCCAAAGATTGAACTTTTTATACAGTCGTGATCACTCTTCTTAGCGCTCGGCACAAATTTTGCATTTTTCCAAAATGCAATCAGGTTCTCATAGCATATTCCTGTAATTTGGGGGTTTAGGAAGGTCATCAACCCCAGATTTGAACAAAAATCAACTAAGCGTTGAGCTTGTACGTCATTATCACAGAAAGATAGATAGGGTTCAGGTTTGAAAAACGATCCAGTGATGATCGATTTTTCATAAAATCATTCTCTGGCAGAGATTATAGAGGATGAAGCCATTTCTTTGACAAGGTTTGAGATTTGAGAGAAAGCTTTGATTTTGCAGTGAGAAAAAGGGTTTTTGATTTGTAAAAGAGCGTAAAGAATTCTGAAAAATCTCTAAGTGTGGTTTATATAGGATGATTTGTGTAGTGTGAACGTGGTTGAATATGGAAGGATTTTGTGACATAATGGCATGATTTTATGTACATAAATTCCGATATTTGAGTGAAGTGGGGGAGTGGATTGAGGCAAGTAATGATAAATCCTGGGAATCGAGGCGGTTGTAATTAGAAGAGTAATATAGTTCCCTCCACGATTGTAAATTGATCTCCACGTGTGTAATCATTCACAGCATAATCTTCCATAACTTCTTGATTTTCCACGTGTATTAAACTGATTTAGTTCACACTTTAGTTTGCTGGTGACTTCAATTCATATTTCGGTGGAGTGACTTTGCTGGTCACTAAGCCGGTGTAGTGACTCTTTCACTGAGCTACTGTATATAACTGTTCCTAACAATCAGTGAGGTTAACTTCACTGAGTACCAGTGCCTTACCTGCTACATCTCCTGTAATGGCAAAGGTTTAATCAGTTGGTGAAGTTACTTAGGTGATTACTCCAGTAAGCCGCTCTTTAGTACTTAGTCAATTTCTATCATTCCCAACTCAGTTTTCAACATGCTGATGTTAGTAATATCATCCGCAACGGAAGCGATTTTAAGGATCTAGATCTATAAATTACACGTAATAAAATAAACTAGATCTATATCTACAAGGGTGTTGTAGAACATACCTCTTGAATCTCAAAATTCAAGTTGGAGAACCGCAAAGAAAAGGATGCAAGAAGATGTGAAGAGCACCACGATCTTCCGTACGTGTGATCCAAGCAAATCCCGGTGGAAGGAAATTCTTGGCTCGAACCCTTCCGATATGCTACCCGGAAAAACCTCCAAGATTCTTCCCTTATACCCTTTGGCCGAATTTTATCACTTCTTCTCTCTAAGAGGAGAAGTCGAAAATATCATGTGTGTTAAGGCTTGGGAGAACTCTCTTTATATAGGAGAGTAAAACTTAGCCTCCAAGGATTTAATAATTAATACAAAATCAATTATAATAATCCTATTAAATAAAAGATAATCCCATAATACTCTAGAATAAATCTAGAATGATATTCATCTTTATTTCTAACCATAAATATTTATCTAATAAATATTTTATGCACATGCCTTATTAATACACAAGAAAATAATTTCTTGTTCCAAAATAATAAGGGGGGGCGAAAATTTCATATATTGACCTAGTCAATATTAATTTTGCCATCACACAATAATTGGGCCAAGATTATGGAAAATGTCTTTTCCACATATTTAATTATTTAGCCCAACTAATTTAATAGTCCACTAAACAATTAATTCACATATCGTTTTAATAAAGTCCAACAAGAACTAAATTAATATTATTAGGATTCGACGTCCGAGAATAGCTATGCTATATAGGAGGCACGTCGGGGACCATGGACTAATAATCAGCGGCTCCGATAAATCAAATAAATAATTATCTTACGAACGTAATAATTATATTCGATAAATCAATCACGGGAATATGCCACAATAATCCCGTGATCGCACTCCTCCGATTAAAAGATTATATTTATCTCCTCACGAGAATAATAATAAGCGTCCATTGATATAATCATTACATATGGATTAATCCTCCATAGATCGTTCATTCTAAATCGGGAATTTTCCGTTAACCCTTTTTAGAACCTCTTATCCTTATTTACCATTAACCCCCTAGTGATCAATTAATTCATACAACTCACTGGTAGCTAATCAGTGTAGTATGAACTCGTACGATCGATCAGTTTCTAGGATCAACAAATAAGGGAACTGTCTATCTACTTCCATAAATGGAAGGAATGGATTCCGTATCTGCGATAACACAGACTACTTACTCAATCCAGTACAATGCCAAGATGGGGTAATTCAGATCACAGACTCAGTGTAATCCTTAACCGTCAAGTCAAACCTCATACTGATTCAAGCGGTTGATCGTGATCACCTCAGGATTAAGATATATCCATAAATATGATCATCCATTGATTCGATAAGACTTCTCGATTACGGAATTATATCGAAAACTCTAATCAAATCGGTCCACCCCTATATGATATATCTATCATATATAATCGCCCCATTAGGTTCTCTTAACCGAAAGTCCGGATAGGACTATCACACCTATTGTGTTCGGGCGCATAATAGCACGTTAAAGGAGAGACCCGATACTCTCGATTAACTTCACTACAAAGCTAATTGTATTTTAAGTATATCTTCACTAACTCAATCCTCCGGTGTATATCCCATACACTGAGTTAAGTGATTACATAGACGATATACTTTAGGGTTTTTCGTAGTGTAAATACTATTGTCACATCGGTGAATATGAGAATAATAAATATGAATAATAATATCATTTCATTTATTAAATAAAACAATTACAAAATTGTCTTTCGGGCATCACACCTAACAATCTCCCACTTGCACGAAAGCATGTGATTAATTGTTTTAGAGCACACCCTATTATTTAAAATACAGCAAACTATCACTCCCACTTGCTCTAAAGCAAATGAGACATGTCTCTAATACCTATAGTCTCCAAGTGTCGACTAAAAGCTTCAATCGACAGCGTCTTGGTGAATGGATCAGCAGGATTATCGGCGGAGGCAATTTTCTTGACGGAAATGTCCCCTCTATCGACAAAATCGTTGATCACCCAGTATTTTCTCTCTATATGCTTCGACTTACTGTGCTTTCGAGGTTCCCTAGAGTTGGCAATGGCCCCATTGTTATCACAATAGAGAGGAATAGGATCTTCAGCATACGGGACAACGCCTAATCCGCTGATGAACTTTCTTAACCAAACTGCTTCTTTAGCTGCCTCCGAGGCTGCTATGAACTCAGCTTCCATTGTTGAATCGGCTGTGCTGGATTGCTTTTGGCTTCTCCATTCTACTGCACCGCCACCAAGCGTAAACACTGAACCAGAGGTAGATTTAGAATCATCTCTGTCTGACTGAAAGTCAGAATCGGTGTACCCCTAGCTCCAAACTCCCACTCGAATAGACGAGCATATAATTTCGGTTCTCTTCAAATATTTGATGAGATTCTTTTTATTCGTCCAAAGTGCGGTTGCCCCGGATTTGACCGAAAACGGCCGACTAATCCAACGCCGTAACAAATGTCGGTCTTGTACACCTCATAGCATACATAAGACTACCAACAAACCGAGGCATATGGCACTCTTCCCATAGCTTCGCATCTTCAGGAGTTTGAGGCCCCCGAGTCTTAGAGAGGTAAACGCCGGGACGGGTTGGTAGAAAACCCTTCTTTGCGTTCTCCATACCGAAGCGTGCCAAGCACCTTATCTATATAAGTTGCTTGGGACGTAGCTAACATTTCGTTCTTGCGATCCCTTATAATTTGGATCCCTAGAACATAACTCGCTTCTCCCAAATCTTTCATTTGGAATTGCGTGGTCAACCAACTTTTCACGTCGGACATCATCCCCTTATCGTTGCCAATTAGGAGTATGTCATCAACGTACAACACTAGAAATACAACACTATCTTTGATAACCTTCTTGTATACACAAGATTCAAAGCAAAGTGTTGTTCGAAATCATAAGACTTGATCGTGTGATCGAATCTATGATACCAGGAACGAGATGCTTGCTTCAACCCATAAATGGATCTGAGCAACTTGCACACCATGTGCTCTCGACCTTCTTCAATGAATCCCTCTGGTTGCTGCATATAGATTTCCTCGTCGAGAAAGCCGTTTAAAAACGCTGTCTTAACATCCATTTGCTTGATTTCATAATCCAGACATGCAGCAATCGAAAGGAGGATGCGGATGGTTTTCATCATGGCCACAGGTGAGAAGGTTTCCTCGTAGTCTATACCCTCTCGCTGTGTGTAACCTTTGGCTACCAGCCGTGCTTTGAAGGTTTCGACCTTCCCATCTACTCCTCTCTTTCGCTTGTAGAGCCATTTACATCCAATGGGCCTTTCACCCTGAGGAAGTTCTACAAGTTTCCAGACTGAGTTAGACTCCATCTCTTGATTCATTGCGTCAATCCATTTATCCTTATCGTGATCCAATATGGCCTTCTTATAGGTCGGAGGATCATCTTCCACCCCATCAGAGGCGACTACGTTTGCCTCTAAATCCATGCCGTATCGAGCCGGTGGCCGAACCACTCTCGCAGTACGTCTAGGTGGAACAGGAATGTCGGAAATGACCGTTGTATTAGTACTGTTGTTTACGGGAACATCGCAGCAGCCACAATAGGCCTGACGTCATCGGAGAGTAATTCCTTTAGTACAATTTTACTTCGAGGTCTGTGGTCTTTCATATAACTTTCCTCAAAAAACGTAGCGTTAGTCGAGACTAGCACTTTGTTATCTTCCGGATCGTAAAATAGACCACCACGTGTACCTTTTGCATAGCCTACAAACAAACATACTTTCGTACGCAATTGTAGCTTGGTAGTCTTGTCCATCAACACATGTGTAGGACAACCCCATATGCGGAAGTGACGAAAGCTTTCGCGATGTCCGGACCACATCTCAATGGGTGTCTTTTCGACAGACTTTGACGGTACCGCATTCAAAATGTAGACCGTCGCTTCTAAAGCATAACCCCAAAAGGATATAGGTAGTGAGGCGTAGCTCATCATTGATCCGACCATGTTAATCAATGTCCTGTTTCTCCTCTCAGCAACTCCGTTTTGCTGAGGTGTCCTAGGCGTTGAACGTTGGAAACAAATTCCTTTTTCAGCCAAGTAGTCAATGAACTCAGTATCTAAATACTCACCTCCACGATCCGAGCGAAGGCATTTCAATGACTTGCCTAGTTGCCTTTCGGCTTCTGCTTGGAATTCCTTGAACTTTCCAAAAGCCTCGGACTTCCTATGCAGCAGATAAACATAACCGAATCTCGAGTAGTCATCAATGAAAGTCACAAAGTACTCGTATCTGCCTCTAGCTTGTACATTCATCGGACCATAAAGGTCTGAATGCACTAAGTCTAGAGTTCCTGTGGCTCTATTACCCTTTGATGAGAAGGGACGCTTAGTCATTTTTCCCTCCAGGAAACACTCGCAGACAGGCAGTGTGTCAACAGATGACTCACCTAAGGCTTGAGCCTTTTCTAGTCTTTTGAGCCTTTCCAAGGAAATATGGCCAAGCCTTAGATGCCACAAGTCTGTTTTATCTTCTTTTACTTGAGAAACTTTCTGCCTTTTAGCAGATCTTTGATGAGCAGTTTTAAACATTTCAGTATTAAGTAGGGGAGCTTTATGTGGTCTTACAAAATATAAACCATTTTCATTTATAGTTGAACATAATTCAAAGCCATTCTTCGAAATAACAAATTCACCATTCAAATTTGAAACGAGAAAATGATTGTTCAACTAAGGCAGAATGAGAAATCAAATTTCTCCTGAAATTGGGAATAAAATAAACATTGTCTAAATGTAAAATTCAATTATTAAAATGCAAGTCCACAGCTCCCACTGCTTTAGCCGAAATGAGCGCCCCAGTGCCTACTCGCATCACTTGAGAACCCTCTTCCAGCTCTTCATACGAACTAAGAATCTGCAATGAAGAACATACATGGTTAGTAGCTCCAGTATCAAGTATCCAAGTGGATACATCTTTTGCTACATTAAAAGATTCCAAGAATAGTAATTCCAAATTACCTTTCTTATCTTTCCCAGCGATAGCCTTGACCTTGCCATCTTTCACATCACGAAGATATTCCGGACAATGGCGTTTCCAATGTCCTACCTCCTTACAGTAAAAGCATTTGCCCTTGGGCTTGGCCTCGTCAACTTTCTTGGCTTTCTTTTTCTTCATTGGCTTGGGCACAGGTGCAACTACCCTTCTTCTTTGGTTTAGACTTAGGCTTGTTTGAAGACTTGGCTTCGGCCATATTGGCTTCAGCTTTCTTATCCCCTACTTGGACCTTATCTTTCGATAGCAGGCCCTCGTAGATTGTCAGTTCATTCAGCGTCTGTGTCATGGTCAACTCATGTTTTCCCATCAGATACTGAGTTTTGAACGGGATAAACTCAGGAGTCAACGATTCCAAAATCATTGAGACTTGAGTTGCTTCATCGAACATTGATCCATGAATACCGGCGTCATTGAAGTAACTGATCATATTCAAAACATGACCATTCACTGCTTGACCTTTCTTCAATTTCGTGTTAACAGCCATCCTTATGGCATCGTGTCTTGCTTGATTGCTAGGTGATCCAAACATCGAAGTAAGTTTCCGCATGATTTCTCCTGCGGTCTCAAACTCTTCAATCCGGGTCCTAATAACTTCCGACACTGCCGCCAGGATGATCCCACGAGCCCGGTTATCTGCTTCGATCTAGCGATTACGCTGTTCGATCTCAGCTTTATCGGGTTTTTGGATCGCCACCGTAGGGCATTCAGAAGTGAGTACATGTTGCACATTCTCATATGTGAGTACCACGTTTAAGTTACTCTTCCATTTCTTAAAGTTGTTTCCCGTTAATTTTTCAGACAGTAAAGCAGAAATTTGAGCAGACATTTTGCTGAAAATAAAATGACATGTATTAATTCAAGTTTAACACTACTATATAATTTATTTTAGGAATTGTAAACTAAAAAATAAGTCTACTCTACCATTCCAAGGTTTTAACCTCGCATCTCAGTGCCGCCTTAGGGTAGGTCAAAGAGATGATGGTTAAATCGAGACAATCTCATCAATGAATAACTTGTGAGAATCGAACATCCCACGAGAATCGAACATCCCTTTATTCATTGATTACCTTCCTTTTTTAGCCTAGATATTATCAAAAATATCCTTTATGAGTGCGACCTACTATATCGGATCTCTTAGGTACGCCCCGAGTGTGCCGTCTTAGGATAGGTCAGTGACCCGACGAGTACCCGTAAATCCTATCCTTTCGGAGACCAAGCCATGAATGTTGATAGGGGTGAACACCATCCTTAGGGGGACGAAATCAAAGTGCCTCGAGGCGTCACCCTTCTCTCACTTACTTGTATCTATAGTAGAGGCCGTGGGGTTGGCTGTCGCCTCCCCCGCTTCCACTCAATATTTTGGAAGTGGTGGTGGGTTAACTAACCACGTCTTTTTGATGTTAACATAAAAGCACATCGAATCAAGGATTCCGAATGGTGTCGGTAACGTAAGCAAGCCTACCCGTCCTATTCGTTGGAACATATGTGACAGTCGGATGAAGTCGGGTCAAGAGAGCCCCATTGAGATAAGAAGGAATCACCCCTCCGCTCGTTGGTGTAGCTTAGTCTTGCCGGACCCCCGTGCATACATCACACTAGGAGGGTTAAGTCGATCGAGCCTAGCTCAGTTGACCACCCAACCTATAGGCGAACCGTTTTTATCCAAGATTTATTGTTCTTTTACCATCATTCAATCTCGTAGACACTACGAATTGAAAACGTGATCTCGTTTGGGCTTTAAGGCGGTTCACCGAGAACACACACCGAAAGGCTTAACGATTTCATAACCCGTCCTCGGATCTTTAATTAGTTACCAAATTAATTAATTACCACGTATTAATTAAATTTCAACTAATTACGCGAGTTTGTATACATGCCTATTTTAATTACCAAAATTAAAATTCTACATGTATGCATGGAGTGGATTTATGGTATGATGCATGTCATGGCAATTCCGATTTTATGTCTATTTTATGATCAAACACATAAAAAATAAATTGCGGAAAATTTAAACACCGAGATGGATTGTTGGTACCCCCGTATCTAATCTATCCTAGGAAAAATAAATTACAATCTTGATGTCTTCGAGTCTTGATCTTCGAATCTTGAAGTCGAACCGTCGGATCACGAACCACGAACACCCGAGAGGAGAAAAGGTCTTTTTAATTAAATAAATCCAATTTATTATAATTAATCCAATTTATTTTTTTTATTACATGCGGCTGCTAATAATTATTTTCCAAATTTTTTTTTTTTTTTTTCTCTCAAACGGCAGTTTAGTAAACAAAAAAAATTAGGTTAACTAAAAATTTGATGCTGCCGCAACATAAATAAAACCCTAGCCGCAAATTTTTTTTTTATTAAACAGGACTTATAGCGACGCTTTTCAGCGTCGCAGAAAGTCCTGTAGCAGTTTTTAATAAATTTTTATCCGTTTCTCCTCGTTCATACCTTGGGTTTCGCCTTGATCTTCAATTTTCCAGCAAGATCTTCATCTTTTCCAGCCCGGATATTCAAAATTACAATAAAAGATACTACTTTTACATATAAATTTCGAAAATTGACATAAAATAAATACAATTCCTATGCTCAATTGTTACTAAACAAAGGAGCTACAATAGATCTAACGAGTAAACAGTACCAACCCCAATCCATCTCTTCAACCAAGACATTCATAGCATAAAAATAAAACAAAAAAAATTTGGCCCCTTAAAAAAAAATTTTGGGACAAAAAAAAATCTACATGTTTTACCACTCCTAGATCTAATATTTTATACGTATAAATATAGATCACCTTGGCGACTGATACAACTGTTAGTAATATCATCCGCAACGGAAGCGATTTTAAGGATGTAGATCTATAAATTACACGTAATAAAATAAACTAGATCTATATCTACAAGGGTGTTGTAGAACATACCTCTTGAATCTCAAAATTCAAGTTGGAGAACCGCAAAGAAAAGGATGCAAGAAGATGTGAAGAGCACCACGATCTTCCGTACGTGTGATCCAAGCAAATCCCGGTGGAAGGAAATTCTTGGCTCGAACCCTTCCGATATGCTACCCGGAAAAACCTCCAAGATTCTTCCCTTATACCCTTTGGCCGAATTTTATCACTTCTCCTCTCTAAGAGGAGAAGTCGAAAATATCATGTGTGTTAAGGCTTCGGAGAACTCTCTTTATATAGGAGAGTAAAACTTAGCCTCCAAGGATTTAATAATTAATACAAAATCAATTATAATAATCCTATTAAATAAAAGATAATCCCATAATATTCTAGAATAAATCTAGAATGATATTCATCTTTATTTCTAACCATAAATATTTATCTAATAAATATTTTATGCACATGCCTTATTAATACACAAGAAAATAATTTCTTGTTCCAAAATAATAAGGGGGGGCGAAAATTTCATATATTGACCTAGTCAATATTAATTTTGCCATCACACAATAATTGGGCCAAGATTATGGAAAATGTATTTTCCACATATTTAATTATTTAGCCCAACTAATTTAATAGTCCACTAAACAATTAATTTACATATCGTTTTAATAAAGTCCAACAAGAACTAAATTAATATTATTAGGATTCGACGTCCGAGAATAGCTATGCTATATAGGAGGCACGTCGGGGAGCATTGACTAATAATCAGCGGCTCCGATAAATCAAATAAATAATTATCTTACGAACAGAATAATTATATTCGATAAATCAATCACAGGAATATGCCACCATAATCCCGTGACTGCACTCCTCCGATTAAAAGATTATATTTATCTCCTCACGAGAATAATAATAAGCGTCCATTGATATAATCATTACATATGGATTAATCCTCCATAGACTGTTCATTCTAAATCGGGAATTTTCCGTTAACCCTTTTTAGAACCTCTTATCCTTATTTACCATTAACCCCCTAGTGATCAATTAATTCATCAACTCACTGGTAGCTAATCAGTGTAGTATGAACTCGTACGATCGATCAGTTTCTAGGATCAACAAATAAGGGAACTGTCTATCAACTTCCATAAATGGAAGGAATGGATGCCGTATCTGCGATAACACAGACTACTTACTCAATCCAGTACAATGCCAAGATGGGGTAATTCAGATCACAGACTCAGTGTAATCCTTAACCGTCAAGTCAAACCTCATACCGATTCAAGCAGTTGACTGTGATCACCTCAGGATTAAGATATATCCATAAATATGATCATCCATTGATTCGATAAGACTTCTCGATTACGGAATTATATCGAAAACTCTAATCAAATCGGTCCAGCCCAATATGATATATCTATCATATATAAATGCCCTATTAGGTTCTCTTAACCGAAAGTCCGGTTAGGACTATCACACCTATTGTGTTCTGGGCGCATTAATAGCACATTAAAGGAGAGACCCGATACTCTCGATTAACTTCACTACGGGCTAATTGTATTTTAAGTATATCTTCACTAACTCAATCCTCCCGTGTATATCCCATACACTGAGTTAAGTGATTACATAAACGATATACTTTAGGGTTTTCTGTAGTGTAAATACTATTGTCACATCGGTGAATATGAGAATAATAAATATGAATAATAATATCATTTCATTTATTAAATAAAACAATTACAAAATTGTCTTTCGGGCATCACACCTAACAGCTGAATCTTTCATGACTGAGTGGTTTTGTGAAGATGTCAGCTAATTGATCTTCAGTAGGTATATATCTTAGAATAACATCCCCTTTTTCAACATGATCTCTGATAAAATGATGTCTCACATCAATATGCTTTGTTCTTGAGTGCAACACTAGAGTTTCAGTAATAGATATGGCACTTGTGTTGTCACACATGATTGGAATCGTCTTCTCCTCCATTCCATAATCCCTTAGCTGTTTTCTAATCCAAAATACTTGTGCACAACAACTACCTGCTGCTATATATTCTGCTTCACCTGTTGATGTAGATATGGAGTTTTGCTATTTGCTAAACCATTAAACTAGTCTGCTGCCTAGCATTTGACAAGTTCCAGAGGAGCTTTTTCTATCTATCTTGCATCCAGCATAGTCAGAGTCTGAATATGATATCAATTTGAATCCTCCATCTTTTGGATACCAAATTCCAACATTTATGGTGTTCTTTATGTATTTAACTATTCTCTTGGCTGCTAGAAGATGTGATTCTTTAGGTTGAGCTTGAAACCTTGCATATACTCCTACTGCAAATGCTATGTCAGGTCTGCTTACAGTTAGATATAGTAGGGATCCAATGATTCCTGTACATATTTTCTAATCAATATCTTTTCCAGCTTCATCTTTTCTAAGAATAGCTCTTGCACATATTTATGTATCTGCTGTCCCACTTGTATCCATACCATATTTGTGTATCAAGTCTTTTGTGCACTTGGCCTAATCGATGAAGATGCCATCTTTCAACTATTTCACTTGTAGACCAAGAAAGTAATTCAATTCTCCCATCATGCTCATCTGAAATTTGCTCTTCATTAGATTTGCAAATTTCTCACACAACTTTTCATCTTCTGATCCAAAAATAATGTCATCAACATAGATTTCTACTAGCAATGTACTTGTTCCTTCATCTAGCTTGAAAAGAGTCTTATCAATAGTTCCTTTGTTGAATCCATTATTGATCAAGAATTGTGATAAAGTTTCATACCAGGCTCTGGGTGCCTGTTTGAGTCCATAAAGAGCCTTCTTGAGCTTGTACACTTCATCTTCTTTTCCTTTGAGTTGAAAACCAGGAGGTTGTTCCACATATACTTCTTCTTCCAGAAGTCCATTTAGAAATGCACTCTTAACATCCATTTGGTAGACTTTGAAGTCTTTGTGTGCAGCAAATGCTAGAAAGAGTCTGATTGCTTCCAATCTTGCTACTGGTGCAAATGTCTTATCATAATCTATTCCTTCTGCTTGAGAGTAGCCTTTTGCAACTAGCCTTGCTTTATTTCTGACAACTGTTCCTTGTTCATCCATCTTATTTCTGAATACCCATTTTGTTCCAATGATGTTGGCCATGTCTGGTCTGTCAACAAGTTCCCAGACTTCATTTCTTTCAAATTCATTTAGTTCTTTGCATGGCTGTAATCCAGTCAGCATCTTGGATTTAATCATCTATTGTTTTGGGCTCTACTTGAGATAGAAAATATGTTAGCATGTGCTCCAGTTGTCTTATGGTTCTGACACCTGTGTGAATGTCTCCAATGACTTGATCTATAGGATGATCTCTTAGCCAGTTGAGATCAGGATGGAGTTGTTCTTGACTTGGTGCTTCCACAACTTCAGCTTGTGTATTAGCTTCATGCTCTTGTACTGGTACCTCTTCTATTGTATTGACTGGAGGTTCATCTTGATTTCCAAAATTGTGATTTAGAATTGTAGTTGGTATTGTTGTATTCATATAGACTTGTCTTGGTCCTGCATCTTCAAGTTCTTGAAGGTTTTCACCATTTGTGTTTGGCTCATCAAAGACTACATGAATTGATTCTTCAATTACCAAGGTTCTTTTGTTGAGTACTCTGAAGGCTTTTCTGGTGTCTGAGTATCCCATGAAGATTGCTTCATCAGCCTTTTCATCAAAAGTATGCAACTGATTCCTGTTCAAAACAAAACATTTTGATCCAAACATATGCAAATATGATATATTAGGTTTTCTTCCATTCCATATTTCATATGGAGTCTTTCCATGATATTTGTTGATGATTGATCTGTTTTGAGTATAGCATGCTGTATTTGCTGCTTCAGCCCAAAATCTCTTTGGTTAGCATGCTTCTGCAATCATTGTTCTGACTGCTTCTTTGAGTGTCATGTTTCTTCTTTCTGCTACACCATTTTGTTGTGGAGTCCCTACTGCTGATAGTTGATGCAATACTCCATTCTCTTCACAATAGGTTCTGATTATTTCATTTAGAAATTTTGTGCCTCTATCTGATCTGATCTTTATAATCTTCAGTTCTTTTTCATTTTGAAGTCTTCTTAGCATATCTGGTAGCCTTTTGAGTGTCTCTCTTTTCTTGTTCATGAATATGGTCCAAGTGTATTTGGAGAAGTCATCCACCACTACTAGAGTGTATTTCTTTCCACTTACACTGACTGGTGTGACTGGTCCAAAAAGGTCCATATGTAACAGATGTAAAATTCTTTTTGGTGATTGATAGGGCTTTGACTTGAAGGAGCTTTTGATTTGTTTCCCTTTTTGACATGCATCACAGAGACTTTCCTTCTTGAATGTGATCTCTGGTAAGCCTTTAGCTAACTTGTTCTTTGACAATTTGTTGATGGTCTTGAAGTTTAGATGGTTTAGTCTTCTGTGTCAAATCCAGCTGGTTGATTGTTTATTTTTGACAAGCAAACGTGTTTCTGCTTTTGCTGTCTTCCAATCTACCACATACATGTTGTCTTCTCTTCTTCCTGCAATAACCACTGTGTTGGTTTGGCTGTGAATCACCTTGAAACCTTCCTTGTTGAAGAGCACATTGTAGCCTTTGTCACAAAACTGACTGATACTTAGGAGATTAACATTTAGTCGTTTAACATAAGCCACATTTTGAATCTTCAAGCTATTTTTGAGCATTATTCCTTCCCCTTAATTTTACCAGGGTTTTCTTTGCCTCCAAAAGTAACTTTGGGTCCATCAAAATCTTTGAAGTCAGTGAGCCAATCTTTGTTCCATGTCATGTGTCTGGAACATCCACTGTCTATGTACCAGACATCCTACAAAATAAATTATTTATGTTTAGGTACCCAACACTGCTTGGGTCCATACCTGTTAGTAGTCATGCCTCCTACTCCTAGTGTGTATCCAAAGGATCTTCTTTTTGGATAATTAAAGTCATCAACTTCATATGTATAAGGCATGGCAGAATAGCTTCTAATGTTTCTACTGAAGGTATTCTGATACTTTTCTCTATTTTTTGGTGCATTTGCATCCTTTTTCACTCTCTAATATGCATTGTGAAACCTTTGTTCATGTTGCTTCATATGTCTAGGAATATGCCTTGTCTGGCTTTTCTTAAATACATGATGCATATTATGAAATGGTTTCTTATTGTATCTTGGGGGAGTGATGTTCCAATCATCCTCAGAAGGGTAAAGTCTTCCCTTACCTTTTTGAACTCCTAAGATTTATTAGACTGCATTGATGATTCATTCTGTTGTTTTACTGCACTAGGTTTTGACTTCACCGGTGCAGGATGAGTTGTTGAAACTATAGTCTGTCCTTTTCTAAATTTTGGTCCATTCTTGGTCCTAAATTTAGAATTGTGTTGTCCATTGTTTCTATTCTCATCATGTCTGTTGTAGCCAAGACCAGATCTGGATCCAAACCTTTTTGAGGGTTTGTAAGCTGGTGCATTTAGTGGTGCAGTGGTTGTATTAACTGGTAGGAAGATTTTCTCAGCTGGTCTGTCAACACCAGATGTATGATCATCTGCTGCTTGTCGATCATTTGAGTAAGTCTCCTTACTAGTTAGTTCAGCTTTTACTTTATCCAGTTCTTTCTTTAATCTTTTATTTTCCTTTCTTAGATTCTCACACTCTTGTTCCAGAATTTCATGATTCAACTCAATTTCATCAAATTTACTCATGAGATTTGGATTATGTTTGCAAAATCTAGTGGGAGAATAGAAGATTGTGCAGTGTTAGAAGTGGATGCACTAGATGATGAGCATGAGCTATATGTTACCTCAGTTTCATTAGATTCTTTAGCCATAAGGCATAGATAAGCTTTTTCATTTTCTGAGCAGTCAGCTTCATCATCATCTGAATC
This sequence comes from Gentiana straminea, assembly GCA_036785695.1. Lineage (NCBI taxonomy): Eukaryota > Viridiplantae > Streptophyta > Magnoliopsida > Gentianales > Gentianaceae > Gentiana > Gentiana straminea. The sequence continues at coordinate 380,010 of JAVUPR010000320.1, forward strand.
ATTGTCTGATGATTCTTCATTCTTTTCACTGCTGGTTTCAGCTCTGAGTGCCTTCTTGCTTTTCCTCTTTTCGATTGTTGTGTACTTCTTCTTCTCCCCATCTTTGTCATTTTCTTCAGGGCAATCTGCCTTGAAATGACCTTTCTTTTTGCAGTTGAAGCATCTGTATTCATCATCCTTCTTCTTTATGTCTTTGTTTGAGCTTGACTTTTTGTATGATGATGAACCTCCTTTGAATTGCTTCTTCTTGGTAAATGATGGCCAATTCCTAGAGGTCCAATCTAACCGGCAGTGTACCGGGTCGACTATAGTCTAGCTTGGTGAGTCAAGGTCATCTCCACGGGGAATGCCCAATTATGAGGTTACACACTAAAAAGTCTATATTACTTCGATCTAGGTCACAAATTTGTAGGATGGTTATTAAATGCATAAATAAAGTGCTGTGATAAAAAAAGATGATAACGATAAAAGAAACTAACCAAGATAACGTATAACCTAGCCATCCTCTCGTAGTCTCATGGGAATGACCTCCTTCCATCCTACCATTGGTGTCCAAAGGCGTGAAGCGGTGCATTCCTAAGCAAGCAATTCCCCCTCATACAAGTGTACGAAAATATTCTCTACCTCCTACTTGGTCTAGGTGTACTAGACCTAATGACATGGTATGCTATGCACGTGAATGCAATGACTGTGTCAACTATCCCCGGATAAGAAATCGAATGCCTGAGAGGTCGATTTTACCTTCCGGTTCTCTTACCCTCTTCTCACGATTGACATCTTCTTACGGTCTAAGTCAACATGTAAATGCTAACACTAGGTAATTACTCTAATGCAAGCAATCAATACAACACAAGTAGGAAAAGCTTTCACAACAATTGGAATTAAACAACATAAACAATCATTCCTAATCAACACAAAAGGATAAACTAAAGCTATAACATTATCTTGGCTAGAAAAGTCTAGCCACTCATGTCTACAAATATCAACATCTCAAGATTAATATTCATAAGCATAAGAACAATTGAATGACAATAAAGATCAAGGATTACCAAATCAAGAGTACAAATTCGAGTTGGTGGTCATCATCCAACTCCCAAAAGCTTCAAAGAACTAACACTAGTGTGTTGAGTTCAATCAACTAAAGAGTTAAACTAGAATCCTTAGCTTTTACAATCACAATCAACGGTTAATTTCTACTAAAATTCGGCTATAAGAGCCAGAGGGTAGGGGTTGCCTTCAAGATGGAAAAGTTGAAGAAGATGAAGTGTATTGATAATAATGTGCTTGGAAGAATAAAAGGATAAATTCTTTGTTGACTCTTCAATGTTGACTCAGGTCAATTCCATCTAGCGCGCGTCAATCCCAACTTGCACTACTGGCGTAGGTCAGAGCTGCTTGGCGTGGGTCAAGTCCCATTTGTAGTGGTTGGTTGAATGACATCCGCATTGAATGCTCATCAACTCCTTGACGCAGGTCAATGTGACATGGCTTGAGTCAATTGTATCTGAAATCATCATAATCATTCTTCCCTTTGGCTTGGATCAAACCCTCTAATATGTATCAATAATCTTCGTGGGTAGAAATCCTTGCCATAGCTCCAAAATCATCATAGAGAATCAACGGCCACCCTATGGTCAGAATCCACGCTCCCAACCGTGATATACGTGCTGCAAAATAGACACACAGATACCACGTGTAAATCTGATAACAGAATCGGCTAATACTAATATAATACAACTAGAACATGGTCTTTTCAGAGAATACTATGTACACAAAAATTGGTTCCAATCATCAAACAAATTGCTCGTATTGATGTCAAAATACCACTAATTACAGGAGAAAAATGGGTGAATCGTCGGGAATTATATCATCAGGTTGACTTACATCAACCACTCCCCACTTAGCGGTTTCTCATCCTCAAGCAACTAGAGCGATAAAGTTATCTAGAGACACAGAAATACGATCATGTAGCATCAAGAATTAAGGATTCAATTAGACAATGTAACCCATCGAAAACATGAGACTATGTTCTTCACGATCTAAGAAACTAGTGGAATGTGTGAGTGAATATTCTTCAAGCTTGCTTACAACTAACGATCATCAAATCATGCAAGCCTTGCTCAAAACATGCAACCAAAAGCTTAGGAATGAACTCAGTCTCCACTAATGAGGTACTCAGAATCAAGGAACTAGGTCAGATAGTTGACAAATCGGCTTGTAACGTTCAGGCTAGTGTAGTGGCTAACCAAAAGGAAATAAAAGGGAAATCAAGAGAATAAGGCAAGATAGCAAGAATCCACATCTTTTCCTTCATGACACCATACTTCCACATTAGTCACTTCCCACCTTCACATCTCAAAAGATCCTACACTTTGCTTCAAAACTGCCCTCAATGACTCATTATTGAATGGTTAAGTTGATATGATTCTATAGGATCTAGAATTGAAGTATTCTAATTGTTAACAAGAAGAACATGTTAAAGAGAGAAAAAGGAACAAGACTTACACGAAAAGAAATAGATAAACAAAGAAGGATAGTTGAGCCAAGCTCAGATCGACCCTTGGAGTCAGCACCTCGGGTTTCTCCAAGTCGAGAACGTTGCACAAAAGTCGCTCACACTTTTGATAAGTTCTCTAGCTAAACCGCTCACCCAGTCACAAGGTAAAAGATTTAACTGAATAAGTTTTCAGTCACTGAAAAACTTAAAGATTTATAATATATCTCTAAAAAATAGTCTACCTATTACAAAACCAAGCCTTAAGCTTATATAGGCATCAAGACATGTAAACTAAAACAAAGTTTCCAATGTGGTACAAGTTTTCCACCCAAAATCCGATGTGGGACAAATGTTCACTCCCAAAAACAATGTGGTAGACTTAGACACGAAATTGGAACAAGTCTTGGACATGTCTTGGGTTTAGGAAAGGCTTACTCCAAAAATGGAAAGTTAAGTTTCCCAAAATTAAGGTGAAAAAGGTATCGGTTTTTCGGGAAGGGTATATTTGTCGGATATCAAAGTTTAAGGTAAGGTATACCTTAAAAGGATGTTGGACAAGAGGATGGTAGGGTCAAAAGCCCAAAATAGTAAGCGGAGGTCGGGTTTGGCTTACGTAGGCTATTTAGGGAAAGGTTACCAGAAATGAACTAAAACTTCCCAAAAACCCCCTTTAACCCCAATTACAGTTTATTATCGAAAATATTAATAACTCTTCATGCATATGATTCCCAACGAGCTCACTAGAATTTGACAAAATGAGCTTCTTTAAGGCTTCTTCAATTCCTCTCTTCCGAGCCCTCGTCATTGGACCTTCTGGAATCTTTAATGGATCAACACATGCACCATCTTCTGGATCGTCACTTAGGCTTCCTTGATATGTATCATTCCCTCCCGGTTGGAAAGGATCTGTCCTCAGATCTGAAGTAGCCGTATAAGGAGACAAATCAGCCACGTTGAATTTGGGAGAAATATTCCATTCCGTAGGGACATCGAGCTTGTAGGCGTTGTTGTTGATGCGTTCCAATATCCTAAACGGTCCATCCCCACGAGCATTGAGCTTTGTCTTGCGTAGATGTGGAAATTGATCTTTACGAAGGTGTAGCCACACCAAATCACCCGGTTGGAATATCAGCTCTTTTCACCCCTTGTTAGCTTGTTTTGCGTAGCTCTCCGTAGCTTTTGTCCACATTCAGCCTTGCTCTCTCATGAAGCTTTTTCACCAACGCAGCTTTAGCTTCACCATCCAAACTAACTTGTTCACCTGGAGGCAAAGGAACATAATCAAAAGGAGTAGCAGGTAAAAAACCATAAACAAGTTCAAAAGGTGCGTATTGAGTAGCCGAATGCTTAGCACGATTATACGCAAACTCCACATAAGGCAAACAAGAATCCCAATTTTTAAGATTGCTTTTCACAACAGTTCGAAGTAATTGACCCAACACACGATTGACTACTTCAGTTTGACCATCAGTCTGTGGATGAAATGATGTCGAAAATAGCAAATAAGTGCCTAAACGCATCCATAAGACACGCCAAAAATGACTCACGAACTTAGTATCTCGATCACTCACTATGGTACGAGGAATCCCATGTAAATGCACTATCTCCTTAAAGAACAAATCAGCCACATGTGATGCATCGTTGGTCTTAGAACAAGGTATAAAATGAGCCATCTTAGAAAATCTATCGACCACCACAAACACAGAGTCTTTCCCACTCCTAGACCTAGGTAATCCTAAAACGAAATCCATTGAAATATCAGTCCAAGGAGTCATAGGAATAGGTAAAGGAGTATACAATCCATGTGGTTTTAGTTTCGACTTTGCATGCTTACACACTAGGCACGATTCACAAAACTTTGTCACATCAGAACGCATTCTAGGCCAGTAAAAATGTGTACGCAACATTTCCAAAGTTTTATCAATCCCAAAATGTCCCATTAACCCTCCCCCATGAGATTCTCTTAACAATAGCTCACGCATTGAAGTCCTAGGAACACACAACTTATATCCTTTGTACAAAAAACCATCATCTGTAGAATACTCGGGAAAAATGGAAGATGGACACTTAGCATACACATAGCTAAAATCAATATCTTTAGGATATAATTCCTTAATACTCTCAAACCCAAACAATTTCGATTGCAAAGACGTGATTAATGAATGACGCCTAGACAACGCATCCGCAACGACATTGTCTTGTCCTTTTTTAAACTTTATGACATACGGAAAGGATTCGATAAACTCAATGTACCGAATATGTCTTTTACTCAATTTACCTTGACCTTTAAGATATTTTAACAACTCGTGGTCCGTGTGAATAATAAACTCTCGAGGCCTAAGGTAATCCTGCCATGTTTGTAAACAACGAATTAACGCGTACAATTCTTTATCATACGTCGTATAATTCAAGTGAGCACCTTTCAGTTTCTCCGAAAAATATGCAATGGTGCGCTTATCTTGTAATAAAACGCCACCCACTCCCACACCTGAAGCGTCGCATTCTAACTCAAACACTTTATCGAAATTAGGTAATGCAAGTATAGGTGCAGAAATAAGTTTAAGTTTAAGGGTTTCAAAAGACTCCTTTTGGCGATCTCCCCAAGTAAAAGGAGAATTCTTGCGGATGAGTTCCGTCAATGGAGCAGCAATGGAGCTGAAATCCTTCACGAAACGTCGATAAAAGCCCGCTAAGCCGAGAAAACTTCGAACATCAGCCACCGTCTTTAGTGTAGGCCATTCCTTGATAGCACGTACCTTTTCTTGGTCCACCTCAACCCCATCTGCACTCACCACAAATCCAAGAAACACGACTCTATCCAAACAGAAATCACACTTTTTAAAGTGTGCATATAACTGAGCACGCCTTAGTGTGTCCAGGACGGCTTGCAAGTGTTCAACATGAAGATCGAGTGCTGTGCTATAAATCAAGATATCATCGAAATACACAACTAAAAAATGACATATAAACTCTCGGAGAACTTCGTTCATAAGGCGCATAAATGTAGAATGTGCATTCGTAAGTCCAAACGGCATGACTAACCACTCATAAAGTCCAAATTTAGTTTTAAAAGCGGTTTTCCACTCATCTCCCTCACGGATACGAACTTGATGATAGCCACTTCGCAAATCAATTTTGGAAAAATACTTACTACCGTGCAATTCGTCGAGCATATCATCTAAACGCGGAATCGGATAACGGTATTTAACAGTAATATTGTTAATGGCACGGAAATCCGTACACATCCGCCACTCGCCACTCTTTTTCGGAACTACAATTACTGGAACAGCGCAAGGACTTAACGATTCCCTTATCTTTCCTTTCTCCAACAGCTCCGCAACTTGCCGTTTTATTTCCTTCTTTTCTTCGGGATTGGCCCGATATGCTGGTCGGTTTGGAAGTGTAGCTCCCGGAAAGAAGTCAATCTGATGTTCCACCCCTCGCAAAGGTGGTAATCCACTCGGTTCCTCCTCCGGAAACACATCAGCATATTCCTGTAAAAGTGAACAAACAGCACTCGGGAGGGAAGGTGTTAAGTTGTCAAAAGAAACCAAGCACTTAAAACTTGGGACGACTTGTTTGGAATAAACAAGAAAAACAAAGTTCTCACTGTTCAACGTGGTAGTGATCAAGCTAGGTTTCGCAAGGAAACTGTGATGCACACCCTTACCACTTTTCTTTTCAACTTTTATTTTACCCTCGTGATTTAAGGATCCCACACCCTTACCAAGCTGCACCAACCTTTTATCACCTTCGTTTGGAACGCCTTCCCTTACCGTACATTTTTCGACTTGACTTCCCTCAAGTAGTGATAAAACACCCTCTTTTCTTTTCCTCTCCAAATTAACGCCATTTTTTTCAACATTTACGCCCTCATCATCAACTTTTTTCTTACGTAAATTTGCAGCTTTTCTAGAATTAGACATACGCACTTGTTCCGAATGAACTTGCATAGGTGTCATTGGATGCAATGTAATCATGTGACCATTCAATGTAAAAGACCAAGTGTTAAGACGACCATTATACATGGCTGTTCTATCAAATTGCCATGGTCTACCCAACAATAAATGAGTGAAACCAAGTGGTACTACATCACATAAAACCTCATCAACAAGTTTACCAACGCTAAATTTAACATAAGCTTGGTGTGACACACGAATATCAGCCTCATAGTTCATCCATTGCAAATTATACGGGTGTGCATGTGGTAATAATGGAAATTGAAAATCTTGAACCAAAGTGTGACTTACCAAATTTGCACAACTCCCGGAATCAATGATGTAGTTGCACGTTCGTCCCGCGATGCCACAAGAGGATTGAAATATGTTCTCCCGTTGGATTGAATCATCCAACTTTGCATGAACAGCCAAGGTCTTTCTAATCACATAACACGCCCCATAATTGTTAGAAGCATGTGCATGCAATTCCTCCTCGTGATCATCATCATCGTCCACGTTATCATCTTCGGAATGAGATTCGTATGTTGCACCCGGCACCGTTTGTCCCACAACAGTCATGGTGCGTTTATTAGGACAATTAACCGCATAATGTCCCTTTCCCTTGCACTTAAAGCATTCGATATCCCGAGAACGCCCAACTGCAGCCTTGCCTTTATCCGGTGTTAAAATTTTGGAAATCTTCGCTTTATTATTAGAAGAACGTGTTGATCCTTCGACTTGCTTCGAAGGGGCTGTAGTAGAAGAAGTAGAAGATACCCCGGGCTGAAATGAAGGCGTGAAAGAACTCCGAAAACCAAAAGGACGATTGGTTTTTGCTCTTTCTTCACGTCTACTCTTTAACCGTCTTTCTACCATCATGGTGCCATTAAGCATGTCATTCAACGACTGATAATTCTGTAGTTCAACTTGGCCTGCGATATCATCCCTCAACCCACACAAAAAAACGCTGCATCGTAACATCTTCGGGTTCAATGATATTAGCCCGAAGCAAGGTAACTTGCATTTCCTCGTGAAATTCTTCAACCGTTTTTCCCGACTGTGATAACTGTTGCAATTTATAGCCTTGGTCCCGAAAATAGTGATTAGGGACCCATTTGATGCGCATATGTTCGGTAAGAAGCGTCCACGAATTGACAGGTTGTTCGCCCCTTCTTCTACGAGTTTCTTGAAAATTATGCCACCAAGACATCGCATAACCTGTGAACTCCAAAGTAGCAAGTCTAGCTTTCTTTGCGTCACTGTAGTTATGAACCGCAAAAATCTGATTCATCTTCATTTCCCATTCTAAGTATTTCCCCGGATCAGATTTGCCATCAAAAGAGGGAACTTTATATTTTAACCCGTGCATATTATCATCTGCTACCACTTCAAATGCTTCTTGCTCGTAATTATCGGCGATGTCACTGTATTCGTCATCATTAACCTCAAATGCACCTCGTCCACCCCCAAATCCTCGTCCACCATCTCGCCCACGTCCTCCAACCCCACGTCCCCGAGCCCCTCTACCACGGCCACGTGCACCACCAATATTACCAATCCCATGTTGTTGAAATAATTGAGTAATTTGATCAGTCATAGTTTGTTGAAACTGATCAAATCGCTCATCCAAATTAGTGTGCACTTGTTCTATACGATTAGTAACATCTCCATAAATAGCTTGTTGGTGTAGACGCAATCGAGCTTCCAACGGCGTGTCATTTTGTTCATCAAGAGCCATGTTCAAGTTTTTTTTTTTTTTTGTCTCACAAATCACTCGTGTTTACACTCACCCTCAATCCTTGCTTTAGGTGAGGTCCAACCGTCAAACAAATCAAAGTAAGAGCAAATAGTGCACACAATTCACAATTCAAATAAAACACCACAAGTACTAACTCCCAAATCAATCTAAGTATGGAGAATGATTGGAAGAAAGGTGTAGGTGAGTGAATGGATGAAAATATATGACGTGAGTACCAAGGTGTACCAAAGAAAAAAAAAAAAAACCAATTAGTAACCAATATACCAACAAAGAAACAAGTATTCAATCTTTCTTGCTCTGTCTTTTTTTTTTATCAAATAAGGCTTAATTATTTTTTTTTTTTTTTTGTTTGTTTTTTTTTTTTTTTTTTTTTTTTTTTTTTAAAGATTGAATATCAAAGAACTTTTAACTTACAAAACTATTAAAGGTGCACTAAATAAAAGGAAATAGGTACAAGATAAAATTTATAACGAATTTATGATTGAAAGATGAAAAGACTAAGGTTACAATTTCCCCATTACAGCCGTGGTGTAGGAAGGAAAAATGGGCGGGAATTTTTTTTTTATGATAAAGAGGAAAATACGATGCAGGTTTGATGATTAAGCAACTAGGAAGACCAAACTATGAGTGTTACTAAACAAAAGTATGGAAAATGAGCAGTAACACCACAATATGTATAGAACTAGCACTTAATCAAGCAAATTCACATAGAAAATAGGCAACAAGGATGAAATTTGTGGGTAACAACTAGTAATAGGCTGCGTTTTATGCCACCTATATGATAGAATTTCGTTTTTTTTTTTATAAATAAGGACGAGTAGAAAAAAAAATTGGGATGAACAAACAAGAAAAAACAAAAGATGAACACCTCAATCCCTAATCTCTGATACCAATTGATGATATATAGGCCCACTGGGTCGGATTATTTGTAATTGGGCCGGGCCCAGTATAAAGATTAGACAACAGAGATAAATGGGCCAGTCAGGCAGACCTCCGCAAAACGCTGACCAGATAAGGGTCGCCGGGACGTAAGAGTCGGGGAGCAGGACTCCACCACATTCTGGCCAGAAGAATCCCTCGACAGAATGATATGCTAAGTAGCAGAAAGACCGAGTCAAAAATATCACAACTGCTTACAGACGTGGGTAGACCCCACGTCTAGCAGAGATAACCGATGATAACTTCCCATCACGCAAGGAAGAAAATCACGATCTAAAACTATATAAGGAGCACCCTGAACTTCGCGGGGGACTTGATTCCAGTTTATTACCTAAATTGGAGTCGTAGGCAGCTCTCTCAAAGAGTTCAGTCCATAATTATACATCAATCTTATTGTTCTTACATCATTTTCCTAATTATAATTACCCGATTACCCGGTTGTAATATTCATACAGCATCATTTGGCGCTAGAATGTGGGTAAAATTCTGGTTAGTGAGTGATTATTACAAAAAATGGCAAGAAATCAAGGAAATTCAAAAAAGCAATAAAATCCACCAGAAAAAGAAAACCGGACCGGTGATAAGAGCCCAAATCGAAATGATCAAGACACCGGAAAGAAAGTTATGGAAGAAGGGCAGACAAGCAATCCAGACGCTGTTAAACAAATGTTGGTGGAAAATCTGGCAAATCTTAAAGGTGAAGAGATAAAAGCCATTTTGAGGCAGTTTTGAAGGCGAGAAATCAAGATAATGACATTTCTGAAGCACATACTCCACTTCAAACTGCTAAAAAAACAGAAAGTTATGGGAACCGTTCAGTACGGTCCAAGAGATGCGCTGCCAGCTGTCGTGAGCAACGAAGGACTGGTGATAGAAGCGGTTATTCAGAAAAATCTGGTTAGAAGAATTTGCGTAGACACCGGCAGTGCAGTAAACGTGATGTATCACAGTGCGTTCCAATCCATGAAACTAACGGATTCGGAGTTGACTCCTGTGTCAACTCCTCTTTTTGGATTTACCGGGCCACCCATACATCCTGTGGGTATGTTAAAGCTGTTGACAACTTTTGGCAAAGGACCACAGAGTAGGACTCTGATGGTCAATTATGTGGTAGTAAAGGCTCCATCAGCCTAATGCGATTCTGGGAAGACCAGCGTTGATCGACCTAAGGGCAGTGGTATCACCAGCACACAACAACATGAAATTTCTAACTTTCGATGGAGAAGCTAATGTTAAAGGGGATGTGGATGCTGCTAAGAATTGCTATACAGCCACAATCAGTGGAAAAATGAAGGTGCAACAAGTGACGATGGAAGATTTGGTTCCGGAGGAAGAAAAGAATTGGCAGTCCAATGATCATGTGGAATCAATAACATTAGTTGAATTAGACCCTGAATCCACAGTCAGCATAGGATCATGGATACCTGCTGAACAGAAACAGATGCTGGTCAGAATCTTGAAAGACTACAAAGACGTGTTTGCCTGGAAAGTAAGTGACATGCATGGACTGTCAACAGACTTGGATGTCCATAAGCTCAACATCGACCCAACCAGGAAACCGGTGAAGCAAAAGAAAAGATCGTTTGCACCAGAAAGGATATAGGCTGTCCAGCAAGAGGTGGAATATTTGTTGCAGGCCAACATGATTAAAGAAGTTATCTATCCAGAGTGGCTAGCAAATCCAGTGCTAGTGAAGAAGCCAGATGGCAGTTGGAGAATGTGTGTAGACTTTACTGATCTGAACAAAGCTTGTCCTAAAGATAGTTATACTTCCCCTAGAATTGACAGGCTAGTAGACTCTACAGTTGGTTATGAAATCTTTGCTTTCTTAGATGCTTATAAGGGATATCATCAAATTATGATGGACCCTGTAGATGCTGTAAAAACTGATTTTATTACTGAATTTGGTTCCTACTACTATGTGTCTATGCCCTTCGGATTAAAGAATGCAGGGGCTACTTACCAAAGAGCAGTCAACACCATTTTCAAGCAACAAATTGGCAAATCCATGGAAGTTTATGTAGATGATCTATTGATCAAGAGCAGGACTCTCGATCAATATTTGAAAGATGTGGAAGAAGTTTGTCAAGTATTAAGGCAAACAAGGATGAAGTTGAACCCCAAAAAATGCACTTTTGGGGTAAGATCAAGAAGATTTTTGGGTTATATGATATCTAAAGAAGGTATCAGGGCCAACCCTGATAAATTAGAGGCTTTAAAGACCATGCCTGAACCAAAGAATATTAAAGAAGTTCAGAGGTTAACAGGAAGATTAGCAGCACTAAACCGATTTTTGTCAAAATCTGCACAGAAGTCATTGCCATTCTTCAAAATTCTCAGGAAGGCAAGTCTGTTTGAATGGAATGAAGAATGTAAACAGGCTTTTCAGTATTTAAAAGATCACATCAGTCACATGCCAACTCTAACCCCTCCTCGGGAAGGTGAGATATTGTTTCTTTACTTATCTTTTTGCAATGAAGCAGTAACTGCGGTGTTAGTGAAGCAACATGGCATGATACAAAGGCCAGTATATTTTGTAAGCAAAGCCCTACAAGGACCCGAGGTTAGATATTCTGAGGTGGAAAAATTGGTCTTAGCCCTAGTACATGCCACAAGGAAATTAAGACCATACTTCCAAAGTCATCCAGTAATTGTGTTGACAAATCAACCTTTAAAGCAAATTTTGGAAAAACCAGACAAGTCTGGAAGATTGGCAAAGTGGGTAGTTGAATTGGCAGGATTTGATATCGAATACAAGCCAAGAACAGCAATTAAAGCTCAAGCATTAGCTGATTTCTTGGCAGAAGAAAAAGCCTTGGCTATAGAGCAAAAGGCTGAGCAGAACAAGGCTGAGAAGAACAAAACTGAACAGTGGCAGCTTTATGTGGATGGAGCTTCCAACAAAGAAGGAGCAGGAGCAGGACTCCTACTCATTAGCCCAAAGGGTGAAGAATTCCCATATGCACTTCATTTTGACTTTCAAGCCACTAACAATGAGGCAGATTATGAAGCTTTGATAACTGGAATAAATCTAGCACATAAGTTAGGGGTGCAAAACCTGAAAGTCTACATGGACTCACAGCTGGTAAGAAATCATATCAAGGGAGAATATGAAGCAAATGAAGGTCCCATGAAAAAATACCTTGCAGTGGCACAAAGAAAATTGCAGAATTTCTTAATGGTGGAAGTAGAGCAGATAACTCGAGCCCAAAATACCAGAGCAGATGCTTTATCGAAGCTAGGATCAAATTTCTTATCCAACAAAAAAGTGTTGGTTGAGCAGTTAAAGCAGAAGAGCTGTGATGAAATTGAAGTACAACCAATAACACAGGCAGAAACCTGGATGGATCCAATTGTTATGTATCTGAGAGATGGAAGACTCCCGGAAGATAAAATACGCGCCAGAAAACTGATAAGACTCTCAGCCAGGTATGCTCTGTTCAACGACGTTCTGTACAGAAAATCTTATGCAGCACCTTGGTTGAGATGTGTTACTCCAGATGAGGGAGACTATGTATTGAGGGAAATCCACCTCGGAATTTGTGGAAATCATTTGGGAGCAAGAGCTCTGGCCAGGAAATGTAGGCTTTACACGGGTATTACTTGCCAGAAATGCAAGAAAACGCAGAGAATCTGGTCAGAACTTGCATAACATGTCAGGTGCATAACAATTTATCACATAATCCCGTACATGAGATGATACCGATCGTATCGCCATGGCCTTTTGATCAATGGGGAGTAGATTTAGTAGGTCCACTACCCCGAGCACCAGGAAATTTCAAGTTTCTAGTGGTGGCAGTAGATTATTTCACCAAGTAGGTGGAAGCTGAACCTTTAACTACCATCACAGCCAACCAAATACAGAAGTTTCTATGGAAAAATATTCTATGCAGATATGGAATTCCTAAAGTTCTTATCTCTGATAATGGCACACAATTTGAAGATCAAGGAGTGCAGGCCTGATGCACCAACATAGGAATCTCCCAACACTTTACATCAGTGGCCTATCCTCAAGCCAATGGGCAGGTGGAGCAGACAAATAGGCAAATAAAATAGGGACTGAAGAAAAGGTTGGAACAAGAGGGATCTCATTGGGTGGACCACCTCCCAAATATCTTATGGGCATACAGGACTACACCGAATGCAGCTACACAGGAAACTCCATACTCTTTGGCATACAGTTGCGAAGCAGTGATACCAGCAGAGATTGGACACAAATCTCCCAGGACAGAATATACTGTCCAGAAACACATGAGGTAGACATACTGCACGTCAAGGATGAGTTGGAGCACAAAAGGGACATAGCCTTGATACAGATGGCCAAATACAAGCAAAGGATTGCTCAGTACTACAACTCCAAAGTTAGAGGTACGTATTTTAAAGAAGGCGATTTAGTTCTGAGGCGAAATGAGGCCAGCAAACAAGGTCCCACTGGAAAGCTAGACCCAAATTGGGAAGGTCCTTATAAAATTATCAAAGTACATGGAAAAGGATCTTATCAACTAGCTAATGCTTCTGGAAAAACCATTCCTAGAAGCTGGAACGCTGTTCATTTAAGGAAATATTTTCCTTAAGATATTTATATTTAATTATTGACCTTTTTCCTTTTAGCTTTAATTTTGTAATTGTACATGTGAATATTTTAACTTGTGCTGGAACAAGGAATTAAAGACAAGATGTTTTGATCATCAATAAACCTGCAGCGCAAGAAAATTCTGTGCAGAGCACACCATTAAAAATAAAATGCCAAACTTGCTGTGCAAGAGCATTCTAGGCAGAGGACCCATTTATAAAACATACAAGTGTTAAACTTGCAGCGGAAGAAAATTCTGGGCCGAAGTCCCGCTTAAAAAATGTAAGTGCCAAACTTGCAGTGCAAGGGCATTCTGGGCAGAGAACCCAATTGAAAAACACAAGTTTTAAACTTGCAGTGCAAGAAAATTCTGGGCAGAAGTCCCACAAAAAAAAATGTAAGTGCCAAACTTGCAGTGCAAGGGCATTCTGGGCAGAGAACCCAATTAAAAAACACACAAGTGTTGAACTTGCAGCCCAAGAGAATTCTGTGCAAAGCACACAAGTAATTTAAGTGCCAAACTTGCAAAGCAAGGGCATTTGGGTTAAACCCAAATAAAAGTATAAATATCTAACTGGCAGTGCAAGGATATTTTCTGCTGAGAACATTAAAATTCTACGTGTTAAGTTAACAAGGCATTTCTGCCCAGCATACACATTATACATAAAGAAGCTAATGATCATGAATCCTCAGTTCTTTGCAGCGCAATAAGGATGTAGAAGCAAAATAAAAAGCAAATTCAGAGAATAGAAGAAAATTCAAAGGCTGAAAGGATCAAAAGTATCAGACATCTACAGCAATAGAAAATAAAGTCATTACACCAAAACCGCTCTTCAAGCGCAACAGATTTCAAATTTCAAAAGTTTATATAAACTAAGATGAAGGAGCCGAAGGCTGCACAGAAGAAGCAGAAGGTTGGGCAGAAGAAGCAGAAGGCTGTGCGATTTTTTCTTGGCGTATTTGCGGACAATGTCTTCCCCACTTTTATATTCGTCATACCGTTTTGTGAAAATCTCACCGTCTTTCTTATCGTATAGCTTGTGATTAGGCAGAGTGCTAATCACCAAATCAGCCGGCTTAGCTTCATCGACACCAAGAGTATATCCTCTACGCAGCACCGGAGCTAGGATAATCTGGATTTCCTCATAAGTTTGAGGAGAAGCATTATACCCAGCAACAATTTTCTGAACAGTATTCAGGGCATGAGTTTCCTCCATCTGCTTCAAAGTTTCATCAAAATCAGCCTTCATCTTCTTTACGGTAACCAGGTGTTGTTGGTTCTCTTCTCTCATCTTCTTCAGCTGCTCATCCCTAAGTTTTAGTTGTTCCTCATGGGTGAACAACAAACCCTCGGTTTTGGCAAGATTAGCCTTTAATTGCTCAACTTCTAGACGAGCTTGTTCAGTTTCCAGGCGAGCAGCTGCCTCTGAAGATAGTAACACACGGTTGGTTTCCTCTAAGCTTGCAACCTTGGCATTGGCCTCCTCCAGACTAGCCACCTTCTGTTGCAGGGCAGAGATCTCCCCAGCCATCCCGGAAGTCTTCTTGTACAAAGACTTCCCCAAACGGTAACACTGTAAAAGATTAAATCTTAGCAAATATATGTACGAAATCAAAGAAGAAGAAGATAGACACACTTACAGAATCAGCAAAATCCTCTGAGGACATGTCCTCAAAACCATAAGAGGAATCGCTAGCAGATGTCCCAGATGAAGCAGGCATGTGCCTCTTTTTACTTTTCTGAGAAATAGTTCTCAGTGGCACAGCAGTCAGGGCAGAAGAGGGATCTATAGGAGAAACCCCCACATCCCTCGACATTGCATTCTCAGCGATGCTCGGTAATATCTGAACAGAAGTTTCTCCCGCAGCCCCTTTACCCTGAGAAGCCTCACCAGAGTCAGCATCCCTCTCGTCGGACTCTTTCTGTGCAGAAATAGCCCCTTGCTCTGGAATAGCCGACAAAGTCCGCTCAGAATCGTCAGGTATCTGCTCTGTCTCCTCCTCTTCATCGTCATCGATGCAAATCAGATCATCTACATTAGCCACTGCAAAAATACTAGACAATCAGAAGGCATCCAAAACGAGAATAAACTATAAATGCAGATATACATTTTCTGTACTGTTCTTTGGAGAATTCCACATAGCCACTAGGCCCTGCAGTGTGAAGCTGGGCCGCATCTATCAACGCAGAGCTTATGGAGTCTAAAGTAAGGGAAATCTTATTACTAGCAAGATATTTGGCTAGAGTGGCGTCAATGAAATCTTCCAGTTTGTCCTTCGTGGCAGAAGAGTTCCATCGCCCCAGACTCACATCCGCATTGTGCTTCATGAAGAAGAAGTGCTTTTGCCACTTTTTCTTGGTTTTATCCTTGCCAGATAAGGGGATAATCTGAGTACCGGCTCTACGGCAGAAGTGGTACCACCCCCCACTGCCTTGTGTTAATTTACACTGGTAGAAATTTCTAAATAGCTTTACAGAAAAAGGAGTGGTGTTCAGGCGACACCAAATCATAAAACCTACGAGGAACTTAACGCTATTTGGGTGTATCTGACCGACTCCCAATTTGTAGTATTTCATAACCTCAATATACCCAGGAGGAAGAGGAAATCTTAAACCACTGCGAAGCTGGTCAGCATACACTGTACAGAAACCTGCCGGAGGGTTATACGCATATTCGGTCGGTTTGGGAAGAGCAACTTCGAAAGGATCAGTACGAATCTGATAAGTTTTTAGCAAACCCGCCATCTCAGTTTTAGCCATCTTACTAGCAACTCCATGGCAGGCCATTATAGCTTTGGTCTTATCAAATCGATCGATCTCCCTTTTTAAAGTGTTCAAAAAAGCCGAATGATCTTCTGGGTATTGATGAACAATAGAAGTAGGGGTAAAGATCCCAGGGGGAAGGAGATGAGAAGGCAGAAGACACAGAGGATTATCCCCAAATGTAGAAGTATTCCCTAAGTCAATTAAAGAAGACGGGTGATTGGCCGGTATTGCAATTTCAGGGCGAAGGATAGGATTGGAAGAACTCACTTCCTCACTTTCTAAGGCGAGTGAAATCTTTTCTGGTGATTCAAACAGCTTTTCTACAGAACCACTGGAGGCAGGACTGGCTCTCAAACTCATGAATGAAATAAAGACACAAAGAAATTGAAGAATAATGTAGAAAAGAGACTTACTTGCAAATTGCTGAGGTGCGGTTCAAAAAGTCTGATATAGAAGTGATGTTTGACAAGAAGGGTGATTATTTGACAAGAAGTGGAAACAACGTAAGGGTTCAAATTCACAATTATAATAATAACCGGCTGTGGATTGACCTCGTTTCACGAAACAATAATTGTGGAAGGTAAAACGTTTCAGACTAGGGCAGCTGTAAAACAGTCCACCCCAGTCTGGGGGGACTTATGATGATATATAGGCCCACTGGGTCGGATTATTTGTAATTGGGCCGGGCCCAGTATAAAGATTAGACAACAGAGATAATGGGCCAGTCAGGCAGACCTCCGCAAAACGCTGACCAGATAAGGCTGCTGGACAGAAGAGTCGGGGGAGCCGGACTCCACCACATTCTGGCCAGAAGAATCCCTCGACAGAATGATATGCTGAGTAGCAGAAAAACCGAGTCAAAAATATCACAACTGCTTACAGACGTGGGTAGACCCCACGTCTAGCAGAGATAACCGGTGATAACTTCCCATCACGCAAGGAAGAAAATCACGATCTAAAACTATATAAGGAGCACCCTGAACTACGAGGGGGACTTGATTCCAGTTTATTACCTAAATTGGATACGTAGGCAGCTCTCTCAAAGAGTTCAGTCCATAATTATGCATCAATCTTATTGTTCTTACATCATTTTCCTAATTAGAATTACCTGATTACCCGGTTGTAATATTCATACAGCATCACCAACTGATATGATTCTATAGGATCTAGAATTGAAGTATTCTAATTGTTAACAAGAAGAACACGTTAAAGAGAGAAAAAGGAACAAGACTTACACGAAAAAGAAATAGATAAACAAAGAAGGATAGTTGAGCCAAGCTCAGATCGACCCTTGGAGTCAGCACCTCGGGTTTCTCCAAGTCAAGAACGTCGCACAAAAGTCGCTCACACTTTTGATAAGTTCTCTAGCTAATCCTCTCACCTAGTCACAAGGTAAAAGATTTAACTGAATAAGTTTTCAATCACTGAAAAACTTAAAGATTTATAATATATCTCTCAAAAATAGTCTACCTATTACAAAACCAAGCCTTATGCTTATATAGGCAAAAAGACATGTAAACTAAAACAAAGTTTCCAATGTGGTACAAGTTTTCCACCCAAAATCTGATGTGGGACAAATGTTCACTCCCAAAAACGATGTGGGAGACTTAGACACGAAATTGGAACAAGTCTTGGACATGTCTTGGGTTTAGGAAAGGCTTACTCCAAAAATGGAAAGTTAAGTTTCCCAAAATTAAGGTGAAAAAGGTATCGGTTTTTCGGAAGGGTATATTTGTCGGATATCAAAGTTTAAGGTAAGGTATACCTTAAAAGGATGTTGGACAAGAGGATGGTAGGGTCAAAAGCCCAAAAGAGTAAGCGGAGGTCGGGTTTGGCTTACGTAGGCTATTTAGGGAAAGGTTACCAGAAATGAACTAAAACTTCCCAAAAAACCCCATTTAACCCCAATTATAGTTTATCATCGAAAATATAAATAACTCTTCATGCATATGATTCCCAACGAGCTCACTAGAAGTTGACAAAACGAGCTTCTTTAAGGCTTCTTCAATTCCTCTCTTCCGAGCCCTTGTCATTGGACCTTCTGGAATCTTTAATGGATCAACACATGCACCATCTTCTGGATCGTCACTTAGGCTTCCTTGATATGTATCATAAGTATTTACAACTCGTATGCTTCCTTTTGATTGAGCTTTTTGATTTATTAGAAGCCTTTATTCAACTTTTGGAATATGTACAAAATAAAAGATAGTTTTTTTTTTCAAATGGATTCCCAACCGAACTTCACAAGATGTCATCTCATTTCATCTCAACCTGCTAACACTCTCATCCAACTCTTAGCTCCCAACCACCACTCTTACAATTTCTAGACTCTTGCTATGCTCGCGGGAAGTCAAGGAAATGTAGACCAAAAATTCTGGCTAAGGGTCGGATTATAATGCGGTTGAATATGAACGACTAGCTCGTGTGGGGTCTCACCACTCTACAAGGCTAAGATGGGGACAAAAAGGGAAATTCATGTTCAGGTAGGCCATTTGGTTATGGTTGTGTCAAAGTAATGCCAAAAATCGTCATCCCTATTCCGATTCCAAATACCTATTATTCGTCTCAAATGAATAACATTCCTAAGTTCAAGTTGCAAATCAAAGCGTGCATGCACAATTTCATGAATAGTTGTTTGTTAACAAAAATATCAGAATATACGTGCACAAATGATCACACTACTAACAAAGATTAGTGAGTAACATGTACCGATGTTTCGTCAAAGTTACTCGTTTTATTGAAGTGCTCATTCTATCAATTACGAGATCGTAATTTATGCCAAAAGATAATTTATACAGCTCCAAATTTCTCAAAGACGATCAAGGCTAAGGTTTTTCTCAAGCAATTAGAGACATTACCCATTGTTAGACTAACTGTACTCCCACTCCCCACTTAGGAGCTTGCAGTGTCCGCAATGCGAAGTGAGTAATAAGAATACGGAAACAACAGGGAATCAGCATGTGCAAAATGATTGAGAGGAGCACAAGCAAAATTAGGGCAAAATGGGGCCTGAAAAGACCATTTGGCGCACGCCAAGGACAAAATGGCGCGGGTCAAAAACACTATTGCTATACAGAGAGTTTGGCCTGAAAAACTGGCATACGCCAAGATTGGTATGACGCACGTCATCCCTGAAAACAAAAGGAATGGCGCGCGCCAGATCATACTGGCGTAGGTCAGTAGTGCAGAAAACTCATCAAAGGGAGGGTTTTTATGCATAGGGGGTAAAATAAACAACTATGTACGGTTGCATGGAAATTGAGCAAGAAAAATCAACCAAATAAACAAAGACAAATATTTTACATTATTGAAACGAAATGGAAATTGCAAAAGATTGTTCAGAGAAGTCAAAGGAAATTGCAACAAGAGTTCAAATGAAACAGCATAATAGAAAACCAGATAAACATCAAACCAAGCCAGCCAACCAACTATCAAACAAACAAACTAATCAGACTCGACATCACCCTCAGCAACGGACTCGTCAGAAGACAGAGGAGCACCAAGCATGTCCTTTGGAACAAGACCACGACGCGCAACCATACTGGGGAAGAACCCATCCTGAGAGTAGGCGTGGACTCGGGCAACATGAGTGCACAGATGGGAGATCGGCCACGCAAAGGGAATGAAGGGGAAGTGCAATTAGGTCTAGCATAGGACCATGCAGCTTGATGGATCAACTTACCCCAATTGATGTACACCTCACGTCCAATTCATACCCACGAACCATGATTGAATTAGTGGACCGTTCCTCAGGTTCAATGGACAGCATAGCGTGGAACTCATGAACAACAGTCTCGTTGATCCGCCCATGGGGTGGTGCGACCAAGTGATTCCAACCTCCCCACTCGATGCGATACTCAGACAAGTCGGTAAGCTTCTTTGTGTTGACTCCCTGTTCCAAAAGGATAGGGCGACGGCTGAAGAGCTCGGTGTAGTTGTGCACAGCATCTGCACCAGCCATATCATAGAAGAGAACGGGATGATCAGCTTGAGAAGAATACATGGTGGAAGTGAAGAAAGAACAAGTGCAGAGGTGAGGTTGGAAAAGAAGAAAATATGATAGTGAATGAATGTGAGAGGGGGAGGTGGAGTTATAAGAATTAAATTAGGGTTTTGATGGATAGGCATGGTTGAAAACGTGGTTATGACGCATGCCAAGCCAACATTGGCGTGCGTCAAGGGGGACAAGGGCTGAATCTAGGGTTCTATGGTGGCAGAGGCGTGACTGATGGTTGTCAAGTCGCTCTGACGCACGCCAAAAGGGAATTGACGCACGTCAATAGTGTCTTTCGGGTGCAACGTGTGTTAAGGGGCAATGACGCGGGTCAAACAAGGTTGACGTGCGTCAGTAGCACAAAACCTACCGACTCACGCCAACATCTATTAACGCAGGTCAAAACACCTGGAGAAAAAAGAACTGCAACTATGTGGTGTCCCCACCAGCAACAATTATCTCTAAACAAGGAGCTAAGCACAGATAAACTGACAATATTGGGGACATGAATACCAATAGAAACAAGGGCTAGCAAGTTCGATCACACAAAAATCTAGTTATACTAGAATCAAATAAACTACAGAGCAACAATCCCAACAGCAAAACAATACTTGCATCATCCAACAATATCAAAATGACAAAATAGTTCAACAAAACAACAACAGACTGTAAAAAAAATCAAAGCCACATACGGATAAATAACAACGCAACAAACAAAGTCTGGTGAACATAAGTACTTATGCAACATCGGTAGAAGATGTTGGAACCGAGGAAGAAACAAGGGAAAGCTCCTTATCATCATCATCGTCATCGAGCAGCACCTGAGCGTCCAGCGGAGTAAGTGAACTGGAAGGAGGGAACGTCGAAGGATGAAGCAAGCCAGCACCTTTGTAATCAGCCACATAAGGATTGGACAACATCTAAATAGGATAATCCGGGAAACCAGAAGAGAGCATAGACTAGAAAGATGAACTACCAGCCCCGTCACCAATGGATGTGATCATCAATCATAACAAACCTTGCCCTGCAAACGCAGCAAAACCAGCACTAACAGAGCTTGTACCTACAGAAGAGAACACAGAAGCACTACCCGGAGCCATGGAAGTAGGGGGAGGTCTAGCTGGAACGGGGAAAGGCTGAATCCAAGTGGGGATCGGATAGTCATTCTCCCTGGGGGTATCAAAGTCGTCGGCTCGATCCGCAAAGTCGGGATGACAAATCTCATTAAAAGAACGATGACCATGAGAACCAATTCTCATATCATTCAACCCTCGCAGTGCACTCTCAAATCCAAACCTAGAGTTGGTGTCAGACGCCACTAACGCTCCTCGCAAAGCTGCCAACTCAGACTCAAGGAGTTCAATCCTGGCTCTTACGGCTGAATCACGAATATGAGGAAGAAAATGGGCATGCTGGCTGGCGGTAGGGATGTCAACAGAAGTTGGGACATCGCCCGGGACAGGAATATCGGGAGATGATGCAGGCTGCTTAACATTCTCAGGAATACTAGGACCGGTCAAGAGGTTAATAGGAGGAAACAAGTGATCATCGGATAAACTCAGGACTTGGGCTCGTTGACAAAGCTTATGAATCAGCCAAGGTAGGGGCATGTTGCCATTCGCACGGCGATTCATAGCAAAGTCCACCGCTCCCTGGTACATATAGTACCCGACGTCCACAGGTAAATCGGTGAAGATAGCAAGGGCTAGGCACGACTCGGTATAGTTGAAGGTGTAGATCTTGTGGGACGGAATGATATTATGACTAATGAAGTGCTTCATCACCCTCACATCCTTAATTGCCTTGCCATACTTAAAATTCTTGTCCACCCAAGTAGCAGACGAACAGAGATAAGTCTTGGCCTCTTTTGCCTTATCATAAAGATTTCCCTCCTCACTTAACTTCCAAACGCTAGAAAATGTGGTATCAGCCGGAATCTCAGGAATACCAAAGAAGTCATTGATAACCTTCACAGAAAACGGAACATTGATACCACGAACCGGGACTACACATTTGGCTTCTTCAACAGGGTCAGCGGCTAGATTGGCATAAAACTCAGCCACAACAGTGCCATTGACCGTGGACATACGGTTGGCTGCTAGGGTCTCCCACTTACGTTCCTTAACGATTTCCTGAATTCTAGGGCTGACTGACTTAAAATCTATTCCTCGCTCGAAATGCAGCTTGCACTGACTGAAATACGTGACAATGAGCCTCCTGGCCTTCCTACCAAAGGTAGTCGGGGAGAATGGGAACAACAGATTCGGTTTCACTAGGGGCTGGGGCCTTCTTCTTCTTATTCTGATCACCCTGACGACAACTACTACGAGCAGATGATTCAGACATGGCTACGGGGTACGACAATACAGCAAAACAACAAAAGATAACAATAAGCCCCTCCTCTGGTTTCAACGAACTCAAATCATCAAAACAACAAAAAGAGATTAAATTGAAAGAGGAGAGCTAAGCCAAAATAACTTGTTGGAATGACGAACACCGCAGACAGAAATGGAGGTCGCCGGAAGAAATGGAGTTGGCCGGAAATGTAAAATGTAAACTTTGAAGCCCAGATAAGGTTCTTCACTTCCACACACCACAAGAGAAAAAGAGTGGAGAAAAATGAGAGGGAAAGATTAGTTTTGATGAAGGAAAATAAAATTGTGGAATGGTGGTAGAAAAAACTGAAGAAAATGGAGAGAAAAGAGGAGGAGTTTCGATTATAATGGGAGTTATGGAGGGGAGAGAGAAGAAAAGAACCGTGTCAAATCAAAACTGCCACCTTGACTCATTCCAAAGACTCTTGACGCAGGTCAAGCCCCAAAATGCTATCCATTGGCTCACGTCAGAGGTAACTTGACTCACGCCAACAAAAACGTCTAAACTCTCTGTATGTGAACAGTGATCATTGGCGTGGGTCAAGATACCTTGGCATGAGTCAAAAGGCTCCCACAAAAACATCTAAGCCTAAAACACTAAAGTTCACCACACTTATCAAAATAGTAACACAAGGAATACAATTATCAAGTAACGGACTGCCTCCCGAGAGCGCTTTTGTTTAAAGTCTTTTGCTCGACGAGATTATACGTAGTGAAAATGGAATTATACAGATTATCAAATTGGGATACTACCATAATTAATCATTTAAGCACATAGCAATTAAGCACATAAGCCAACCAAAATTAATGCTTAAAAAGTGAATTGACAGATAGTACCCGTTGTGTGCTAAATTTATAGTCTATAGCTAGACTATACAATCCTTTTGTCCAATGGGGTGTCTTCGAGGAACAACACCTCCCCTCGAGGTATGCCCTCTCCTTCAACCAAATGCTTAATGCGATGACCATTTGCTATGAATGTCGTTTGTCCATCTGTAAGTTCGACTGCACCGGACGCATACACTTTTGTAACAATGAATGGACCTGTCCACCTAGATCTAAACTTCCCTGGAAACAATCTCAATCGTGAGTTATACAAGAGCACTTTATCATTCACATGGAACTATCGATCGAAGATCTTCCTGTCGTGAAATGACTTGGTTCATTCCTTGCAAATTTGGGCGTTCTCATATGCATAAAGGCGAAACTCGTCAAGCTCGGTGAGTTGGAGCAACCGATGATCACCAACGAGCTCAGGGTCAAAGTTAAGAAACTTAATAGCCCAATAGGCTCGGTGCTCCAATTCAACGGGCAAATGACAAGACTTGCCAAAAACTAATATGTATGGTGAACATCCAATAGGTGTTTTAAAAGCAATGCGGTATGCCCAAAGTGCATCGTCGAGCTTCACCGACCAATTCTTACGGTTAGTGTCCACCGTTTTTTCAATGATCCATTTCACCTCTCGGTTTGACATTCAACCTGCCCACTTGTTTGTGGGTGATACGGTGTGCCGACTTTATGTTTCACACCATAGCTCTCAAGAAGTTTAGTGAATGGTCGGTTGCAAAAGTGTGAGCCGCGATCACTAATGATAGCCCGGGGGGTGCCAAATCTAATGAAAATATTCTTTTTTTTTTAATTTCAACACCACCTTAGAATCATTAGTGGGATAGGCTTGTGCTTTAACCCATTTAGAAACGTAAACGACCATTACTAAAATGAATTTATTACCAAATGAGTGAGGGAATGGACCCATGAAGTCGATGCCCCAAACATCGAATATCTCACATTCCAAAATAGGTTGGAGGGGCATTTCATACCTCTTGGATACGTTTCCCCACTTTTGGCATGCAACACATGATTTTGCAAAACGATGTGCATCTTTGTAAAGTGTAGGCCAATAGAATCCAGATTGTAAAACCTTGTACGATGTCTTCCACCCTCCATGGTGGCCTCCGGTGTCTTGACCATGGAAAAAGGAGAGAATACTTGAGATTTCATTATCGGGAACGCATTTCCTTATGATGCCATCCGAACATCTCCTAAGAAGGTTCGGTTTTTCCCAATAATAAAACTTCAAATCGTGAAAGAATTTCTTCTTCTTTTGCCATGTCCAATTAGGTGGAACATACTCACAAGAAAGGTAATTTACAATATTTGCAAACCATGGTGAGCTCTCCTTCGGTTGTGAACCGGCATGAATAAGTTGCATTGTTGGGGGAGCATCCACCATCATGAGTTGTTCATCTGGGAAATAATCGTGAATCTCTCTTCGTTTTCCTTCTTCTTCAATGAAATCCAACCGACTTAAATGGTCCGCCACAACATTCTCGCTACCCTTTTTGTATTTGATCTCAATATCGAATTCTTGGAGTAGGAGAATCCATCGAAGTAATCTCGGTTTAGCATCCTTCTTGTTCAATAGATACTTCAAGGCAGCATGATCTGTGTAGACGATGACCTTGGAACCAACAAGATAAGATCTAAACTTGTCGAGGGCGAACACTATAGCTAGCAATTCTTTCTCGGTTGTTGCATAGTTGACTTGAGCGGAGTTCAATGTATGAGAAGCATAATAAATGGATTTAAGCACCTTGTTATGACATTGGCCAAGCACGGCCCAAATTGCTAAATCGCTAGCATCACACATTAACTCAAAAGGTAGATTCCAATCCGGCGCTACCAAAACGGGTGCGCTAACTAGTTTCTTTTTCAAAGTTTCAAAAGCCTCTATGCACTTTTCATCAAAAACAAATGGTACTTCTTTCTCAAGGAGATGACTGAGAGGTTTGGCAATACGGGAAAAATCCACAATGAATCTTCTGTGGAAGCCCACGTGTCCGATGAATCCTCTCAAAGTCTTCAAATTAACCGGTGGAGGTAACTTCTCAATTACTTCAATCTTCGCTTTGTCCACCTCAATACCTTCTTCAGAAATTTTGTGGCCTAGAACAATACCTTCTGACACCATAAGATGACACTTCTCCTAATTGAGCACTAAATTCGTGTCTTCGCATCGCTGTAAAACACGCTCCAAATGAGAGAGACATTCCTCAAATGAATCCCCATAAACGCTAAAATCGTCCATGAATATCTCCAAAAATCTTTCTACCTTGTCAGAAAAAATCGTTGTCATACATCTCTGAAATGTAGCCGGAGCGTTGCATAATCCAAATGGCATTCGTTTATAGGCAAACGTTCCATATGGAAAAGTGAAAGTCGTCTTTTCTCTATCTCCTGCCGCAATTAATATCTGTAGATAACCTGAATAACCATCAAGGAAACAATAGAACTTGTGTTCACACAACCGATCTAACATATGGACAATAACGGAAGTGGATAATGGTCTTTCTTGGTATGGTCATTGAGTTTCCGGAAATCAATACACATTCGGTAACCTGTGACTTCCCTTGTCGGAATCCATTCATGCTTATCGTTTTCTTTCATGGTAAATCCGCCCTTTATTGGCACAACTTGAGTGGGACTCACCCATTCGCTATCTGATATTGGAAAAATAATACCCATGTCCAACAGCTTGATGACCTCTTTCTTGACAATTTCTTGCATATTGGGATTCAAACGACGTTGTGGTTGAGCGGAAGGCTTGGCATCTTCATTGAGTATGATCTTGTGAACGCAAATCTCGGGACTAATTCCCCGAATATCTGCCACAGTCCATCCAAATGCTCTCTTGTGCCTCCTCAACATCCTCAATAGCAAATCTTCCTACACATTTGTTAGTGACGAAGAAACAATAACAGGAAGGAGATTATCACTTTCAAGAAAAGCATATTTCAAGTCAAGAGGTAAAGTTTTCAATTCAAGATTCCTTGGTGGCTCCTCTATGGAAGGTTTCAATAAAGGACCATCATGTTCTAATTCCAAATATCGGTGCCATGGATGCTTGTTAAAGGTACGACCGACATCCAAATAAGAAATCACCGCTTTCATTTCCTCATCATCACTTTCCCTGTCAAAGATAGATAAGGCCAAGCATTCCTCAAGCTTGTCTTCATAAACCTGCAAGTTAGCATTCTCCATACAAGCAAAAGATAATGCATCAACGAATGAACAAGACTCTCTTGAATCATACGGATGCTTCATAGCTTTGAAATGTTAAATGTGACCTCATCTTCATTACTCTCAAAATCAACTCTCCACGTTGAACATCTATTAGTGTCCTTCCCGTGGCTAAGAATGGAAGACTGAGAATAAGGGGTGTTGAATACCCTTCCTCCACATCTATAACACAAAGTCAACTGGGAAGTAAAACTTATCGACCTTCACTAACACATCTTCTATGACTCCCTTAGGATGTTTTATAGACCTATCTGCTAACTATAGAGTCATCTCAGTGTTCTTTAACTTTCATATGCCAAGTTTGATAAAGTCCTCGTAAGACATGAGGTTAATTCTAGCGCCAAGGTCACAAAGCACCCTCTTAAACAAAAAGCCCCTGATTTCACACGGAATTGTAAAACTACCAGGGTCTTTAAGCTTAGGTGGAAGCTTATGTTGCAACACGGTGGAACATTCCTCATTGAGACAAATGTTCTCATATTCCTCTAACCGCTTCTTGTTAGTAAGAATGTCTTTTAAAAACTTACCATACACATGCATGCTAGTAAGTGCTTCTATGACGGGAATATTAACATTCAAGTGTCGAAATGAGTCAAGGAAGTGAGCGTACTTCTTATCTAGCTTTTTCTTCTTGATTTCTTCTCTAGGAGGATAAGGTAATGACTCAATATCAATAATTTTAGGAGTGGAGTTCATACCTTCCATACCTTTACCGCTTGATGAATCATCAGAAGCTTTTCTCAATGTTTGAGCAGCCGGTGGCCGCCATTCATTATCGGTGTTCACCACCTTCTCCTTGCCTTTCTTAGAACTAGATGCTGAGTCTTGGCGCGCGTCAGTCCCTCTTTGGCTTGTGTCAATACCTCACTTGGATCACCCTTGACGCACGTCGAGGTCTCCTTGGCGTCCGTCATGGTACTATTGGCGCAGGTCAATTTTTGCCCAAAACTCTCTGTATGTCTACAGTGATTGTTGACCTAAGTCAGATCTGTCTTGGCGGGGGTCAGTGAGACATGTTCCCTAAAGAGAGTCCTCAAATCGCTTGCTCTCGGATTCTTCAAAATCCTCGGGACTTTCACCCAATCTTTGCTTTCTTTTTCCGCATTCACATATCCGTTACCCTACGAAAATTCATCTACAATTTCCTCCTCTTCCTCACTCAACTCCTTCTCTTCTTCGGTATTATGCAAATCATTTTCAACTTCGTGCCCCACTTGGTTCTCATGAAACTATCTATTTCCACAAACTCTTCCGCTTCAGGTTATGATGGCATTCACTCCCCTCGGGTTTCTCTCAGTATTACTTGGTAAACCACCTAGTGGTCTACTAGCATTCCTTTCACCTTCCCTACTCAAGTGTTCTTCCATATTCTGCACGGATGCTACTATGTTTTTCATTCTTACATCATGACCGCTCATGGATGTTCTCAACACTCCCATGTCCTTGGTGACTGTACTAAGGGAAGTCATCACACTTTTCATATTCTGGGCTTGAGTGGCAACTACTCCCAAAAGTTTATCCAAAGTGTTGCCCATCTATCTTCTCGTGCTTGGTTAGAACTCTCAGTTATTGGTATAGTTTGTGTGGTGGGTTGAGGATAAGAATGAATGTTTGGTGATTGAGTCGAGGTATTGGGATTGTAGGAAGTTCATGGTTGTGGAGCAATGGGTGGTTGTCTTTGCTTGTGTGAGCTCTCATTCCAACGATAATTCGGATGATCTCTCTTAATAGCATTGAAAGAGTTAGAATATGCATTGTTCAAATTCCGGTGTTGTTGCATGAAGCTTACTTCTTCCGCTTGTAAGTCACCGGGCTCTGCCATCTCCAAAGATATGTCATCATCATTGCCATAGACATTGTCTCTCTTGCTTTCGATCAAAAAGTATCCTTCTACTCTCTTGCTTGACTGCAAATTATCAAACTTCTTTGACAACTTATCTATCTTCTCTATAAGTTATGAACTGTCTTTTGATCCTTCTGTAAAAGTAACTTTCCACGTACTTGATCCGGCTTCCCACATACGATGATTCTTTGAAATTCTCTCTATAGCATCATAGACTTCTTGCGGATTGTGTGACATCAAACATCCTCCACATGCGTGGTCAATATTAGCACGCGATTCTCTCCTCAACTATCTACAGAAAAGTTGTATTTGTGTATCAAGTGGGTAACCATGATCGGGGCAAGCCTTCAACAATTTCTTGAATCTTTCCCATGCACTCCATAAAGTTTCATCGAGTCCTTGCGCAAAATTTGCTATTGCAACCTTCAATTTCAAATTCCTTCCAGGTGTAAAATATTGCTTTAAGAACTCGTTTTGCACCTCATCCAACGTAGTTAATGAATGGTGAGGTAAGGATACAAACCATTCCTTGGCTCTTCCCATCAAAGAGTACGAGAACATAGACAATCTTGTTAACTCCTTCTGATTCCATGACTCTTGGCTGTATTGCACAGTTGCTCAAAAGAATAGAGGTGATAATGTGGATCCTCAAAATCTTCTCCTGCGAATTGGCATTTGTTATCAATCAACCCGAAAAGATGCCCTTTCACTTCAAAATTTGCCCCTTCATTGGGTAATCTAATGGGATCATTAGGTGCATTTCTTCTCAAAGGTTGATCACAAAGAGGTCTCAAAGGTGGATTGTTTTGGCCTTGGTTTTGATTGTGGTTTTGGTTTTGTCGGTTCCGGTTGTTTCGGTTATTTTGGTTATTTTGGCCTTGGTTATTGGGATTTGGTTGGGGATTTGGATCTTCCGGTGGGGGTTCAATTTATGCATTCTCAAGATTCTCCGCCATCTCTTCTCGAGTTAATCAGTATCGGGATGATTCTTCACCAAGTGATTCTCCACAAGACTGACCTACTTTATGCTCAGCTCTCAACTGCCTTTCGTACAAGTTAATGTCCGAACGATATGGAGTAAGTGGAGCTTTACCGGTTTGGGACCGAGTCATCAACTACAAAAGTGGAACAACAAGAAAATGATCAAACGCACTTGGTAATTTACCGAATGGTAAGTACCAAAGAAATAAATAGAATTGAGATTAGAAACAGACTTGACCTATTCTCGAAATTTTTAAAACTGATACAAGTAGTAACATTTACTCAAAAAGGATCCCCAGCAATGGCGCCAGAAAGCTTGATTGCCAATTCCTAGAGGTCCAATCTAACCGGCAGTGTACCGGGTCGACTATAGTCTAGTTTGGTGAGTCAAGGTCGTCTCCACGGGGAATGCGCAATTATGAGGTTACAGACTAAAAAGTCTATATTACTTCGATCTAGGTCACAAATTTGTAGGATGGTTATTAAATGCGTAAATAAAGTGCTGTGATAAAAAAGATGATAACAATAAAAGAAACTAACCAAGATAACTTATAACCTAGCCATTCTCTCATAGTCTCATAGGAATGACCTCCTTCCATCCTACCATTGGTGTCCAAAAGCGTGAAGTGGTGCATTCCTAAGCAAGCAATTCCCCCTCATACAAGTGTACGGAATTGCTCTCTACCTCCTCCTTGGTCTAGGTGTACTAGACCTAATGACTTGGTATGCTACGCACGTGAATGCAATGACTGTGTCAACTATCCCGGATAAGAAATCGAATGCCCGAGAGGTCGATTTTACCTTCCGGTTCTCCTACCCTCTTTTCACGATTGACATCTCCTTACGGTCTCAGTCAACATGTAAATGCTAACACTAGGTAATTACTCTAATGCAAGCAATCAATACAACACAAGTAGGAAAAGCTTTCACAAAAATTGGAACTAAACAACATAAACAATCATTCCCAATCAACACAAGAGGATAAACTAAAGCTATAACATTATCTTGGCTAGAAAAGTCTAGCCACTCATGGCTACAAATATCAACATCTCAAGATTAATATTCATAAGCATAAGAACAATTGAATGACAATAAAGATCAAGGATTACCAAATCAAGAGTAAAAATTCGAGTTGGTGCTCATCATCCAACTCCCAAAAGCTTCAAAGAACTAACACTAGTGTGTTGAATTCAATCAACTAAAAGAGTTAAACTAGAATCCTTAGCTTTTACAATCACAATCAACGGTTAATTTATACTAAAATTCGGCTATAAGAGCCAGGGGGTAGGGTTGCCTTCAAGATGGAAAAGTTGAAGAAGATTAAGTGTATTGATAATAATATACTTGGAAGAATAAAAAGGATAAATTCTTTGCTGACTCTGCAATGTTAACTCAGGTCAATTCCATCTGGCGCGCGTCAAACCCAACTTGCACTACTAGCGCAGGTCAGAGCTGCTTGGCATGGGTCAAGTCCCATTTGTAGTGGTTGGCTGAATGACATCCGCATTGAATGCTCATCAACTCCATGACGTGGGTCAATGTGACATGGCTTGAGTCAATTGTATCTGAAATCACAAAATCATAATTCATTCTTC
Source organism: Gentiana straminea (assembly GCA_036785695.1). NCBI lineage: Eukaryota > Viridiplantae > Streptophyta > Magnoliopsida > Gentianales > Gentianaceae > Gentiana > Gentiana straminea. The sequence continues at coordinate 411,354 of JAVUPR010000320.1, forward strand.
CCCTTGGCTTGGATCGAACCCTCTAATTTGTATCGATAATCCTCATGGTTAGAAATCCTTGCCATAGCTCCAAAATCATCATAGAGAATCAACGGCAACCCTAAGGTCAGAACCCATGCTCCCAACCGTGATATCCATGCTGCAAAATAGACACACAGATACCACGTGTAAATTTGATAACAAAATCGGCTAATACTAATATAATACAACTAGATCATGGTCTTTTTAGAGAATACTATGTACACAAAAATTGGTTCCAATCATCAAACAAATTGCTCATATTGATGTCAAAATACCACTAATTACATGAGAAAAAGGGGTGAATCGTCGAGAATTATATTATCAGGTTGACTTACATCAGTAAACATGTCAAAACGTTTAACCAGTAAAGCTACATGTTCCTTCAGCTCCTGTGCTGTTTGCATCAGCTGTGTTGCTTTGTTGAGGTGCAACCAGTGCACTGGCCTTATGTGCCTCTGCTGGTGCACTGTCTTCGCCGTTCAACTCAAATTCATGAGCCTTTAGTTGAGACATTAGAGTTAAGGTATCAGTGGTTATAAGATTTGTTGTCCCTCTGATTACCGATGTGATGACCTTCCATCTTTCAGGTAAGCCTCTCAAGATCTTCAGGCACACTTCTTTCTGTGGATATGTGTATCCAAGTTGTTGTAGTTCACTTATGATGCTTGAGAATCTGTTGTCCATTTGATCAATGGTTTCACCAACCTTCATTTTGAAGTTTTCAAATTTCTATTTTGCAACAAACAATTTGTTTTCTTTGACTACTTCTGATCCTTCATTGATTAGTGCCAATTTGTCCCACATCTCCTTTATTGTTTTACAATCTTTGATTCTCATGAACATGTTACTGTCCAGAGTCTTCAAAATCATGTCTTTTGCAACAAAGTCAAGATTTGCTCTTCTCATGTCATCTTTGGTCCAAAATTTCTTGAGTTTGTCTAATACTTTTCCTTGATCTGCTCCTGTGGCTACCACAGTTGTGATCTCGATTGGGCCATCATTGATTACATCCAGCATCTCCTCATGAGTTGCTTTGCAAGATGAGACAACATTCTTATTTTATATTCATCAAAATTATTAACATTGAAAACGGTACCTTTGACATAAAGTTTGAGGAATCATAAGTACAAATATATATATATATATATATATATATATATATATATATATATATATATATATATATATAAAGCACCGATTTGAAAAACTACTTTGAAAATATGTGATATCCTTGTTACCGAAATTAGATCTGAACAGGTTCTGATACTAGGAACACTGGTCCGATACCAATTGTTGGTCCCAGAGAAGGGTAAAACTATAGTCAGATGGGGGCTGAATGACTATAGTGGAGTTTCAAAAACTTTTCTTGTGTTTAAAAGCTTTTGGGCGGCGGGTAAGTCCCTTCTTAAAATGTTGTTTCAAAGTAGTTTATGCAATCACAGATATATGATATAATTTAAGAAATTAAATAAATGCAGTAAAGTAAATTGCTGAAAGTAAATTGACACAAGGTTTATAGTGGTTCAGGGTGGTGTAATCCCTTATTCCACTCTTCTCCTGTGATGATTGGAGGTATTCACTATTGTTTTCACAGCTACAATAGCCTGATTGTCCTTGACTACACAAGCTTCACAATCTTCAAGACTATCACTCCCTGGCTTCAACAGCTTCAGTGACTCAGTCTCTTTCACTGCTCCTTGAGAACAAATCCTTCAGTAGCTATCACAAACACAACTCCTTCTCAGATGGCTCTGATTCAGTTGCTTGATTAAAGTGAATTGGATTCACAAAACTTGTTGATCAAACTCAATTCTTGATGTTCAAATTGTAGTTTTAAGTTTTGAGTTAATCACTAGATATTCCTTTTTAAGCACAAATAAAGGCCTTTTTGATTTGACAGACTTTCTGCGTCTTGATTATTGTCTTGTTATTTTTCTTGTCTGTCAATGCCTTCTATCTATAGCCTTGATAATCCTTGATTGAATTTCCGTCCGTTGGTTATATTAATGAGGGAAATAATCCTTGATTTTGTTCTTGATTCCCCCTTAATTAAATCCTCCTTGATTTTAGTGATCGGATTTTTCTTCAAACGTTTATCAGAAAATCCGTCCTTGATTGATCCTCAATTGATTGTGCATTTAATGCTTGATCCTCTGAATCTTCTTCATATTTCAAAATCTGATCCAATAAAGTTTACTTGGCCGTTCCCTAAATGGTTAAGTGATCTTTCTGACTTTGCTGCTTAGGTCTTCCTTCACTGCTTTGTCATTACTCAGCCGAAAGTCAGTTCACTTTGCCGATTCACTGTTTCCTTCATTCTTTTCAGTTTAGGAGAATCTTTGTACTTCACTAATCCTTGATTTATGTGAGATCAGTGTACTGTTAAGGGTGATTTTATACGTTTTATAAGGATATACTTTATATCAATTTCCCCCATATGTGGATGTTTTTCATAGAAGTCGAGCTTTATATTGAATGGGTAAAATTGAGCTTTTTAATGGGTTAGTTGCAAAATTGTATGATTTATGTGTAAAATTGATGGTTTTATATTGATTTGGAAGATACTACATTTTGCAATGTGTTTGATGTATTGTAGATACACAATTTCGACCAAGAAGAGGATTAAAAGAGGTTAACAATCGGATTAATGAAGATGAGAAGATCGATTTTTGAGCAAGCTGAATGTTCGTTCAAGTCCCGTCCAGGTTGGACGGGCGTCCATCAAAGTAAACGGGCGTCCAGGTTGGCAAAAACAGTACAGAGTCTTCAGGAAGTTGATGAACGGGCGTCCAAGCTTTCGGACGGGCGTCCGTAGACCGACTTAGCAGCAGCCGCCTTAAATCCCTATAAATATACGCATTCCTTAAACCCTAGGGGGTGTACTAGATCGCATCTTACACTTAGAAAATCCTAATTTCGAGATCAAGTCACCTCGGCCGGCTGAGCCTTGGTGCTTGGCCGGCCAAGGGTGTTTCTTTTCCGCTTTTTATTTTCGTTTTTTGATGTTTTGATTTGAGTGCTTGGGGGTGAGCAATTGTTCAAACGATGTGAATCCTTTTCAGCAGGTTTTTATATTTTCAATCTAAGTTTGTTTTGTGATTTAGATTAAAGTTGTATTTTTTTTCTATGCTTATGTGCTATGCAATCGATATCGAGAGATGTATTGCGTATTGATGTTTACCGTATGACGAGAGTCGGTGTAAACCTTAGATCACCATAGGAAAGATGGGATTTTTAATCTTGACATAACGAGAGTTGATAGGTTGAATATCTAGGTTGCTAGATTGAGAAATCTTACACCTTGGTTTGAGAGCGTCAATCTTATATATCGAGAGATGAGAGATTGATAGGCGAATTATCTACGAGAATAGGAATTCATACCTCCGTTAGGTGGACCACATCTTTAATTAAATCATCACAAGATAACTTTAGAGAGGAAATTAAGGGTTACGGGATCGGAGGAATATTTGTTTGTTCATTGTTTAATCACCATGATCATCTTCTTGTTTACTGTTTATTTTATAGTTTATAGTTTAGATTTCGTTTTCGCTTTTATCCATCCTGGCTTTGGACTGACAATCCTCTGTCCAGTTTATTTTATCGTTTTTAGCCTTGTTTTAGTAGTAACAAATTAGAGGAATTAATAAACTAGATTAAACAACCTCGATTCCCTGAGATCGACTCCGGTATTAATCGCTATGCTACGATCCCTACACTTGGGGTATACCGGATTTATAAATTTATTACTTGTTTATTTTTCATTGCATAAAATCCGAGACATGTACACCATATTTAAACATTAAGTTTCATCACTTGGAATGTAGCTTAGACTTATCCAAGGTCATCACAGACTTCCTTGGTTATAAGTCAGATCATATGTCTTCATGCTTCTCTACTGGTACTTGGCCGCTTTTACTTTACCGAACATCTGATTTTACTTGGCCGTCCTACCAACTAGTATAATACTTGTCTAACTCAACTTATACAACATGTCAGACTCTAAGTAAGGACTTATACAGAGAATTATAACTTATTTTCAGGCTTTCTATAACAAACTAGTATGGCCATCATCAAAACATAATAATGTTCCTACCGGTATTCAACTTCTATATATATATATATATATATATATATATATATACATATATATAAAGAGGAAGGGAAATAAAATTGATATACCCGATTAACAACCCATACCCGCTACCAATCTCTTCTGCATCCAAACTTAACGTGAAAAAAAAAAATTGACGTAAAATCCCCTAAAAAAATTTAAGAAAAAATTAACTTACAAAAAATAATAATCTATACTATGAAGGGAAATTGACGATGTTGAAAATCCTCAGGTATCAATCTGGACCATTTAATCTAAGGCACACGGAACGAGAGATGGTTTTTTGGGTGGATTTAGACTGAGCTTGAGAGTTATTTCTCTCAAGTTGCCTACGTATCCTGTTATTATTCAGGAATCAAGTCTCCGTAGTTCCTTAGGGGTTGTTTATATAGAGAACGTCTCGTCCAAAGCCTTGTCCTGTAAGGATTCTAATTCTTAGTCCCTAAGGATTATTACGTGTATATCCCTATAATTTAGGGATAATTATGGATAGTTTAAATATCAAAATCAGAGCCTTAATAGGTAAAGGATCCTTAGGATCTTTCCCAAATTATCTTATAAGCATGTGGGCTAATTATCATATAAAGGAGGCTCTGGCCGACCTGCGTCAATCCCCCCATGCCATCTCGGCCTGAACTGCATTGGCCCAAATCCGTTGTGACCTAGCCGACCTGCGGTGGTCGAGGGAGCGGGACTGATCTCCCACCTGGGGTTCGGATCTGCCCATAGGCGTGAAGTAGGGCTCCTGGCCCTTAATGTTATAGTTTTTATGTCTCCATTTCATGTTTGATCAATTAGGAGATGACACGTGGTGAGGCTCAGTTCAACCTTCGTTATAAGCCCCCCCAGATCTGGCTGAACCACTCGTTGTGAGGTCGAATCTGTTAGAGATGCCGCTCGGTCACTGTCATCTAGGCTTGTAGAATTTAATAATGAGCTACTTTGCTAGGTTGCATAGTTACTGTTATGAAACTGTCATTCGTGCCCATGTCTTCTGAAGTGGAACGGTTTTTGAGAACGTTGCTGCAGCTCCTTATTTAGTGCCTTCTGCGGCTGCTGCTTCTGCTTCAACGGCTCCTACCGAGCTGCCCCAGGTCAATGCTTCTGTGGAGAATCTTACTCCTGCTACAGAGTTTGTGCAGAACTCAGTCCATAATGCTTCTTCAGTTTTTGAACTTGCATTTTGTTTATGCTTCGTTGTATTTTTATGAGCCCGACCTGCGTAGCTCAGCTCAGGTCCCTTTGGGGACTTAGGAAGTTTACTTCGCAAAGTTATCGAGCCTAACATGTGGAGCCCAAAAAAAATTTCCGACATGCGGACTTGCGCGAGTCTGACCTGTAGACCGGATTTTTAGAGTTAGTCCGACCAGCGGAGCTCAGCTTTGCCAACGCATTGAGCCTGACATCCAGTGCTTTGAATTTTTGTCCGTCCTACAGACTTGCTTTCTGATGAGTCTGACCTACGGAGCTCGGTTTGAGTTCATCTGCGAACTAACTTTGTCCTGCAAACTTAATGAGCCTGGCCTGCAAAGCTCTGAAATTTGGATCCATCCTATGGATTATTGCTTAAGACCGTCCTGCGGACTGGTTTTTTGATGAGTCCGACCTGCGGAGCTCAGTTTGAGGTCATCTACGAACTAAGGAAGTTTTGTCTACAAACTTTACAGAGGCTGAGCTAGAGAGCTCATACTTTTGTCCGTCCTGCTGACTGGGCGAGTTTGTCCTGCAAACTCAGTGAGTCCGATATACGGAGCTCAATTCGATGAGTTTGACCTGCCAACTTTGTTTAGTCCGACCTGCGGAGTTATGAAAGTTGATGTTTGTCCAGCAGACTTAAGCATACTTTTCGGGTCCGGCCTGCGTTCGAGTCCGACCTGTGGAGCACAAACATTTGAGTCTGTCCTGTAGACTTTGAAGAAAGGCTTCCAATTTTTTCCTGTACAATATTTTAATATATGAAATTTTTTGCAAGTTTTAATATATGCAAACTTTTCCAAGTTCTCTTGCCTTGATTTTATTTTCAGCACTTACCTGAAGTACTCTGATCCGCCGTGGGGTGTCTTGCCCCTAGTATGCCATGCATTAACTTATAGTTTTGGATGGCATACTTAGACTTTTGTTCAGTTTTTGTTCGGGTCTGTCCTACACACTTAGTGAGTTTGGCTATTGCCAACTTCACTACAAGAAAATAGCAATTTTAGGGTGTGCAATTTATGGCATTCTTTTTTGCACGCCATGTTTATTCAATTTATGGCGCACATTCCAATGCACGTCCTCATTTAATGTGTATTATATCATTTAATGGCATTGAAAAATTTCATGCCATTGATTTAGCAAATGTTAAGGCGTGTATGTGTTGCACGCCGTGAAACATAAAACCCAATTTCTTTATCTCGCTAAACATACGCGTGTTATAGAACCCAATTTCAACCTATTAGGAATATTTTATTATGTTTTGATGATGGCCATACTAGCTGTTATAGCTAGCCTGAAATAAGTTAGAAATTCTCTGTATAAGTCTTTATTTTGAGTCTGACATGTTGTATAAGTTAAGTGAGACAAGTATTGTACTAGTTGGTAGGACGACAAAGTAAAAACAGATTTTCGGCAGAGTGAAGCCAGCCAAGTACCAACATAGAAGCAATGAAGACATATGGTTTGACTTATAACCAAGGAAGTCTGTGATGACCTTGGATAAGTCTAAGTCATGTTTCAAGTAATGAAGCTCAATGTTTAAATATGGTGTACACTGATCTCACCCAAAACAAGGATCAGTGAAGTACAAGGATTCTCCTTTGAACTTAAAGAATAAAGGAAACAGTGAATCGGCAAAGTAAACTGACTTTCGGCTGAGTGAAGACAAAGCAGTAAAGGAAGATCTAAGCGGCAAAGTCAGGTGGGTCACTTGACCGTTCAGAGAACGGCTGAGTAAACCTTACTCGATCAGATTATTGAAATATGAAGACGGTACAGAAGATCAAGCATTAAATGCACAATTAATAGAGGATCGATCAAGGACGGATTTTCTAGTAAACGTTTGAAGAAAAATCCGATCACTAAAATCAAGAAGAATATAATTGAGGGGGAATCAAGGATTATTCCCCTTATTAATATAGCCAACGGACGGAAATTCAAATCAAGAATAATCAAGGCTATAAATAGAAGACACTGACAGAAAAACAAAGAAGAAGTGAACGATCAAAAAATCTGTGCAGGAACTCTGTCTAAGTGAAAAATCTTCTATCTGTGCTAAAAAGGAAATATCCGGTGATCAACTCAAATCTAAGAGCTACAAATCAAACATCAAGCATTGAGATTGATCAACAAGTTTGTGAATCTAATTCACATCAATCAAGCAACTGAATCAGAGGCATCTGAGAAGGAGTTGTGTTTGTGATAGCTGCTGAAGGATTTGATCCCAATGAGCAGTGAAAGAGACTGAGTCACTGAAGCTGTTGCAGTCAAGGAGTGATAGTCTTGTAGATTGTGAAGCTTGTGAAGTCAAGGACGATCGTACTATAGTTTCTGTGAAAACAATAGTGAATTCCTCCAATCATCACAGGAGAAGAGTGGATTAAGGGATTACACCACCCTGCATTCATTTAATTGCTTATATTATATCATATATTATTGATTGCTTAAACTACTTTAAAATAAGTTAGTAATAAGGGACTTATCCGCTGCCCAAAAGGTTTTAATTACAAGAAAAGTTTTTGAAACTCCACTATAGTCATTCACCCCCCCCCCCCCGCCCTCTCGACTATAGTTTTACCCTTCTCTGGGACCAACAATTGGTATCGGAGCAGTGTTCCTAGTATTAGAACCTGTTCAGATCTAATTTCTGGTAACAAGGAGATCACATATTTTCAAAGTAGTTTTCAAATTTGTGCTTTCTAGATATTCACATATATATCTCTTATTTGTACTTATGGATTCCTCAAACTTTATGTCAAAAGTACCTGTCTTTAATGTTAACAATTTTGATGAATATAAAATAAGAACGTTATCCCATCTTGCAGCAACTCATGAGGAGATGTTGGATGTAATCAATGATGGCCCAATCATGATCATGACTGTGATAACCACAGGAGCAGATGAAGGAAAAGAAGTGGATAAACCCAAGAAAGATTGGACCAAGGATTGCAGAAGAAGAGCAAATCTAGACTTTGTTGCAAAAGATATGATCTTGAAGACCCTAGATAGCAACATGTTCATGAGAATCAAAGATTGTAAAACAGCGAAGGAGATGTGGGACAAGCTAGCACTGATAAATGAAGGATCTGAGGCAGTTAAAGAAAACAAACTATCTGTTGCAAAACAGAAATTTGAAAACTTCAAGATGAAGGCTGGTGAATCCATTGATCAAATGGACAATAGATTCTCAAGCATCATCAGTGAACTGCAACAGCTTGGACACACATACCCCCAGAAAGAAGTGTGTTTAAAGATCTTGAGAGGCTTGCCTGAAAGATGGAAGATCATAACATCAGTAATCAGAGGAACAACAAACCTTGCAAACACTGACACCTTGACTCTGATGTACCAACTAAAAGCTCATGAATTCGAATTGAACGGTGAAGATGGTGCTCCGGCAGAGACACAAAGAACCAGTGCACTGATAGCACCACAGCAAAGTAACTTTGCTGATTGCATCAGCAAAGAGACACTAGAACTCAAAGAACAGGTAGCTTTATTAGTTAAACGTTTTGACAGGTTTAGCAAAAAGAAGCCATTCAAAGGAAACTCATCATCAAACAAGAGATCAAGCTCAAACAAAGATATAAAGAAAAGAGATGATGAATACAGATACTTCAACTACAACAAGAAAGGACACTTCAAGGCTGATTGCCCAGAAGAAAATAATAAAGATGAGGAAAAGAAGAAATACAAAGCATTTGAAAAGAAAAAAGGCAAGAAAGCACTAAAGGTTGAATCCAGCAGTGAAAAGAATGAAGAATCATCTGACAATGACTCAGATAATAGTGATGAAGAAGACAGCTCAGATAATGAAAAAGCATGTCTATGTCTCATGACCAAAGAATTAGATGAAGATGAAGGTGACAGCTCAGACATTGAGAAAGCAAGTCTATGTTTTATGGCCAAAGAATCTGATGAAACTGAGGTAACATCTAGTTCTTACTCTTCATCAAATGCATCCACATCTAACACTGCACAATCTTCTATTTTCCCATTAGATCCAGCAGCCCTAGTCCAAAATCTCATGACTAAATTTGATGAAATTGAGATGAATCATGAAATTCTGGAAAAAGAATGTAAGGATCTAAGAAAAGAAAATAGAAGATTGAAGGAACAACTGGACAAATTGAAAGCTGAACTAGCTACTAAGAAGATAGACTCAACAAATCAAAAAGCAGTAGATGATAACTCATCCACTGCTAACAGATCAGCTGAGAAAATCCATCCAGTAGCTAAAAACACCACTGCACCACTAAATGCACCAGCTTACAAACCTCCAAGAAGGTTTGGATCCATATCTGGTCTTGGTTACAACAGTCAGGATGAGACTAGAAACAATGGTCAACACAATTCTGAATCCAGGACCAACATTGGACCAAATTTCAGAAGAGGAAAGACCGTAGTTTCAACCACTCATCCTGCACCGGTGAAGTCAAAACCTAGTGCAGTAAAACAGCAGACTAAACCATCATTCCGGTCAACCAAAAACGAAGACCTACTGAAAGGTAAAGGAAGACTTTATCCTTCAGAGGATGATTGGAATGTTGCACCTCCAAAATACAAGAAGAAACCATACCATGATGTGCATCATGTGTTTAAGATAGATCAATCAAGGTATGTTCCTAGACACATGAAGCAGCATAGGTTTCCCACTGCATATTGGAAGGTAAAGAAGGATGCTAATGCACCAAAAAGTAGAGAAAAGTATCAGAATACCTTCAGTAGAAATATTAGAAGCTATTCTGACATGCCTTATATATATGAAGTTGATGATTTCAATTATCCAAAAAGAAGATCATTTGGATATACACTTGGAGTATGAGGCATGACTGCTAACAGGTATGGACCCAAACAGTGTTGGGTACCTAAACATAATTAATTTGTTTTGTAGGATGTCTGGTACATAGACAGTGGATGTTCCAGACACATGACAGGGAAAAAAGGATGGCTCACTAACTTCAAAGCTTTTGATGGACCCAAAGTCACATTTGGAGGCAAAGAAAAACCTGGCAAGATTGAGGGGGGAAGGCACAATGCTCAAGAACAATTTGAGAATTCAAAATGTGGCATATGTAAAGGGACATAATTTCAATCTGATGAGCATCAGTCAATTCTGTGACAAAGGCTACAATGTGCACTTCAACAAGGAAGGATGCAAAGTGATTCACAGCCAAACCAACACAGTAGTTCTTGCAGTGAGAAGAAAAGATAACATGTATGTGGTGGATTGGAGAACAGCTAAAGCAGAAACATGCCTGTTTGTCAAAAATAAACTAACAACCAGCTGGATTTGGCATAGAAGATTAAATCACTTGAATTTCAAAACCATTAACACATTATCAAAGAACAAGTTAGTTGAAGGCCTGCCAGAGATCACATTCAAGAAAGAAAGTCTATGTGATGCATGTCAGAAAGGGAAACAAATCAAAAGTTCCTTCAAGTCAAAGCCCTATCAATCAACAACAAGAACTTTACATCTATTACATATGGACCTGTTTGGACCAGTCACACCAGTAAGTGTAAGTGGTAAGAAATACACTTTAGTAGTGGTTGATGATTTCTCCAAATACACCTGGACCATATTCATGAACAAGAAAAGAGAAACGCTGAAGAGGTTGCCAGAACTGCTAAGAAGAATTCAAAATGAGAAAGAACTAAACATCATCAAGATCAGATCAGATAGAGGCACAGAATTTCTAAATGAAGTTATCAGAACTTATTGTGAAGAAAATGGAGTATTACACCAATTATCTGCAGCAGGAACTCCACAACAAAATGGTGTAGCAGAAAGAAGAAATAGAACTCTCAAAGAAGCAGTCAGAACCATGATTGCAGAAGCATGCTTACCAAAGAGATTTTGGGCTGAAGCAGCAAACACAGCATGCTATACTCAAAACAGATCAATCATCAACAAATATCATGGAATGACTCCATATGAGATATGGAATGGAAGAAAACCTAACATTTCACATTTACACATGTTTGGATCTAAATGTTTTGTTTTGAACAGGAATCAGTTGCACACCTTTGATGAAAAAGCTGATGAAGCAATCTTTATGGGATACTCAGACACCAGCAATGCATTCAGAGTTCTCAACAAAAGAACATTGGTGATTGAAGAATCAATACATGTAGTATTTGATGAACCTAATACAAATGGTGAAAGTCTTCAAGATCAAGAAGAAGAAGCAACACAAAGGGAAGTATAAACAAATACAACCATACCAGCTACCATTCTGAATCAACATTTTGAAAATCAAAATGAGCCATAAGTCATTACAATAGAAGAAGCACCAGAACTTGAAGCTCATGCAGAACCTGAAGTTGCAGAAGCACCAAGTGAAGAACAACTTCAACCTAACCTAAATTGGCTAAGAGATCATCCTGAAGAACAAGTCATTGGAGACATTCACACAGGAGTTAGAACCAGAAGACAACTGGAGCATATGCTAACATGTTTTCTATCACAAGTGGAACCAAAGACTATAGATGATGCAATCCAAGATGCAGATTGGATTACATCCATGCAAGAAGAACTAAATGAATTTGAAAGAAATGAAGTCTGGGAACTTGTTGACAGACCAGATACAGCCAACATCATTGGAACAAAATGGGTGTTCAGAAACAAGATGGATGAGCAAGGAACAGTTGTCAAAAACAAAGCAAGACTAGTTGCAAAAGGCTATTCTCAAGCAGAAGGAATAGATTATGATGAAACATTTGCACCAGTGGCAAGACTGGAGGCAATCAGACTCTTTCTAGCTTTTGCTGCACACAAAGACTTCAAAGTCTATCAAATGGATGTCAAAAGTGCATTTCTGAATGGACTTCTGGAAGATGAAGTATATGTGGAACAACCTCTTGGTTTTCAACTCAAAGGAAAAGAAGACAAAGTATACAAGCTCAAAAAAGCTCTTTATGGACTCAAACAGGCACCTAGAGCTTGGTATGAAACACTATCACAATTTCTGATCAAGAATGGATTCAACAAAGGAACTGTAGACAAAACTCTGTTCAAATTAAAGGAAGGAACAAGTACACTACTAGTACAAATCTATGTTGATGACATCATCTTTGGATCAGAGGATGAAAAACTTTGTGAGAAATTTGCAATCTTGATGAAGAGCAAATTTCAGATGAGCATGATGGGAGAATTAAATTACTTTCTTGGTCTTCAAGTAAAGCAAATGAAGGATGGTATTTTCATTAGTCAAGCCAAGTATACAAAAGACTTAATACACAAGTATGGTATGGATACAAGTGGCACAGCAGATACACCAATGTGTGCAAGAGTCATTCTTGGAAAAGATGAAGCTGGAAAAGATGTTGATCAGAAAATGTATAGAGGAATCATTGGATCCCTACTTTATCTAACTGCAAGCAGACCTGATATAGCATTTGCAGTAGGAGTATGTGCAAGATTTCAAGCTCAACCAAAAGAATCACATCTTCTAGCAACCAAAAGAATAATCAAATACCTGAAGAACACCATCAATGTTGGAATTTGCTATCCAAAAGATGGAGGACTCAAGTTGATATCATATTCAGACTCTGACTATGCTGGATGCAAGATAGATAGAAAAAGCACCTTTAGAACATGCTAGATGCAAGGCACCATGCTAGTCTCTTGGTTCAGTAAAAAGCAAAACTCCATATCTACATCAACAGCTGAAGAAGAATATATAGCAGCAGGCAGTTGTTGTGCACAAGTACTTTGGATCAGACAACAGCTAAGGGATTATGGAGTGGAAGAAAAGACTATCCCAATCATGTGTGACAACACAAGTGCCATATCTATCACTGAAAATCCAGTGTTGCATTCAAGAACAAAGCACATTGATGTGAGACATCATTTTATCAGAGATCATGTTGAAAAAAGAGATGTCATCCTAAAATACATACCCACTGAAGATCAATTGGCTGACATCTTCACTATACCACTCAGTCATGAAAGATTCAGCATGTTAAGAACTGAGTTGGGAATGATTGAGATTGACTAAGTACCAAAGAGCAGCTAACTGGAGTAATCAATCAAGTGACATCATCAGCTATTTAAACCGTTGCCATTACCGGAGATGTAGAAGGTAAGGCACTGGTACTCGGTGAAGTTAACTTCACTGATTGTTAAGAATGGTAGAATAAAGCAGCTCAGTAAAAGATTCACTTCACCGGCTAAGTGACGAGCAAAGGCACTCCATCGAAATAAAGATTGGAGTCATAGGCAAATTATAGTGTGAACAAAATCAACTTTTATACACGTGGAAAATAAAGAAGTTATAGAGGATTATACTATAAAAGATTACACACGTGGAGATCAACTTACAATCATGGAGGTAACCATATTATTCTTCGAATTACAAACTCCTCGATTCCTGTGATTTATCATTACTTACCTCAATCCACTCCCCCATTACACTCGAATATCGTGATTTATATACACAAAATCATGTCATTATGTCATAAAATCCTTCCACATTCAAACCACGTTCACACCACCCAAATCATCCTATATAAACGATACTTAGAAGTTTTTTCAGAAACCTTTACACTTCATTGCAAATTATAAACCCGATTTCTCACTGCAAATTCAAAGCTTTTCCAAAACCTAAAATTCCTACTCAAACAATGGCATCATCCTCCTCAAACACCCAAGCTGGGTATGAAAATTCGATTGCTACTGGATCATTCTTTCAGGAAGAACACTACTTAAAACTATACGGAAATGATGAGGAAGCAAAACGCTTGTCTTCTGGATGCAAAAGCCTAAGATTATCAACGTTTCTAAATCCTCCAATAACCGAAATCTGTTATGAAAATCTAATCTCCTTCTGGAAAACTGCAAAATATGTTTATGGGCTCCATGCAGAAGAAGTTGATGAATGGGAGGAAGACAAGATTGTTGCATCCGTCAACGGCATAGAAATAGTCATCACAGCAAAGGTAATTCGTACTCTCCTTAAACTTTCAAATAAGGGTCAAGCAAAAGTGACATTGGTACCACAAAACTTGGATGATTTCTAGACAACAATCGCCAAAACTGAAAATCCAGGATCTAAGAAGGTCAATTGCCTTAGATCTGCATTAAAGAAACCATTCAGTGAGTTCAGTGCCCTAATTGGAAAAAGCATTGAAGGAAAGTTAGGAGCAAATAATGCAATGATAGAAGTCAGAATGCGGCTGAAGGGAATCATCTACAACCGTCTACAGTTCAACTGGGCAAAATACTTCTTTTTGAGAATCAAGGAACAAATCCTAGGTGAAGCAACTGCGCCCAAAAAGGGCATAGCAGAAGGAAAGAAGAAGAAAGGCCAATTTTGGGTGAAAAGGTCATATGGGATTCAGTTACACTACTTGATGCAATGTCTCCAAGTTCCTGTCGTACAACTCCACAAACTACATGAATCCCCCCACCCTACCCCAATTGTTAGCTGGAACAACTAGCTTAATTCTTGACTGACCCTAGGGGCGGACCCACCCTATGCCCGGGGTGGTCTCAAGCCCCCCCCCCCCCCACATATGGTCCCAAGCCCCCTCTAAATTTTTATTATTGTAGTAGTAGTGTTAATATTAGTATGTTATGTGTCTTTTTCTTGAACAAAAGACCTTATATCCTAGTGGTTTAAGAACAAACCCTTTTAAGTCTCCATAATTCTAGGTTGTAAGTTCAAATCCCACTACCAACATTTTTTATTTTTTTTTCCGGATATTTTTTAGCTTTGCACTTTATATACCAAGACCATCCCGAAAATTTTTCCTCGTTCCGCCACTGACTGACCCCCTTTGATGAGATTTTGAATTTGTTCTGGTTAACAATTATAGGTCGTCTGTCTTCTTTATTGAATCTGGATGGATCTTTTAAAGATTATATATTCATTACGTTTCTCCTTTGATGTTCTCGCAATGCAACATAATGTTTAACATGTTACGCAATTCTGATGGCAGAAGGTTGGTTGTTTCTCTCTTGGTTTGTTGAGATTCAGATTATATTTTCGTGTAAAAATGGACATTCAGGCCTTGAGTCTTCGGTGTTAGTTTTGTATGTTTGTTGGGTTAGTTTTCTTTCTTGATATATTTGACCTCTTCTACAGAGTATTTGTTCTTTAAGAATCCAGAAAGTCTCTTCTTTTCTAGTCTTCTTGAATTTCTTAGATTAGATCATCTCATGTCATTATTTTTCAGACGTGATTGGTTTTCTTAGGTTTTTCACTGAAAGTATTTTGAATAAAGTGATAAGCAGAGATTAGGATGTGAACGAATATTTCATTTACTTGATCTTTAATCTAAAACTCGATACATACAGTGATGCAATTCTAAATTTTTGTAAAGAATGGGGGTGGGGGAGGGTATTGGTGTTATGGTGTATTGTATTTCTGAATTTGTTCATGAAGTATAGTCAATGATTGGGAGCAGATTTACTTGTGATAATGAGTTGGAAGACGAAGTTTCTTCCTAATTGGGTGTGATTAAAGCACAAATTTGATTTAACTCCAGAAGCTTATTTTATTTTTTCATGTAGACATTTTGAGCCTCTATAAAGATACCCTTTTATTTGCTTTATTAATTATTCATTTTCTTTTTTATTTGGCTCTCAAACTGTTATAAAACGGATGGAGATAACTTCAGATGCAAGAAATAGAAACAGAAGCAATCAAACATAAAACAATCAAAGAAGAAAACAGAAACAAGAAGAACACAGATTTAACGTGGAAAACCCCTCAGTAGGAGAGGTAAAAAACCACGGGCAGAAAAGAGATATTTTATTATGCACTGAATTTTACAGATTTCAACACACTCGGACAATGAGACAACAACTGTATTTATAGGCACAAATCCCTAAACCCTAGCCGCCAGGAATCTTTGTCTGTTCTGCCATAAATACCCTTACACGTGTCCTCCTTTTAATGACACCGTATACCGTCACATAACGTAATTATCGATGTGGGACCCGTCGTATTCCAAGATTTCCGCAGCCTATCACCCCGCCGATAGTTACCCCGTCGAAGCTCGCAGACTCCACCCTACCGAAGCTACGTAATTGAATACACTTCTCACCGTCCATCACACAAACCGAGTCTTCGATTGGTTCCACCGATGTAGAGTTTAAGTCACTTTACCGACAAATCTCCACCTTGACTTCAACTCTCACCGAAGTCAAACAGATTGCATAACCGGATGTACTTGTACCGATGCATTCGTCAATGCCGATGTACTTGTACCAGACTATCTCCACCAAGCATCCACTCCACTGATCTGCCCTCAGTAGAGTTTCCAGAAACAGATTATAAGCTTTGAATATTCAGTAAGTCCAAGCAAAGCTGGAACTTACTCTGCTGAACTGGTTTAGTGAACATATCAGCAGGATTCTCCTTTGCGCCAATCTTCTTCACCACAACCCTCTTCTCATTCCTCAAGAAATGATACCTGACATCAATATGCTTGGTTCTCTCATGATGAACCTGATCCTTGGCTAAACATATTGCACTAAGACTGTCACAATATATATCAGCTTGATCCTGATGCAACCCCAAATCACTTACTAGCCCCTTCAACCAGATACCCTCCTTAGCTGCTTCAGTAAGTGCCATATATTCTGCTTCAGTAGTTGATAAGGCTACTGTAGCCTGAAGAGTAGCTTTCCAGCTGACCACTGCATTTCCCAATGTAAACACATACCCAGTCATTGATTTTCTACTGTCAACATCACCTGCATAATCAGCATCACAAGAACCTGTGACCAGACCAGCATCACCTCCATAAATGAGACCAACATCACCGTACCTCTCGTGTACCCGAATATCCTTTTAACGGCTTTCCGGTGTTCCTTTCCAGGTTGAGCCATAAACCGTCGACAACACCGACCGCCCGAGCCGGATCGGGCCTAGTGCAAACCATGGCATACATCGATCGCGCCAACTACACTAGCATAGGGAACTTTTGACATATACTCATTCTCTTCAGCTGACTGTGAAGCATAAACAGACAAATGAACATTTGATGCCATAGGAGTATCTAACGGTTTTGCAGCAGACATCCCAAACTTGGCCAATATCTTCTGCACATAACCCTGCTGAGACAAGAATAATTTCTTCTGACTTCTATCTCTCCAGATCTCCATCCCCAAGATTTTCTTGGCAAGCACCCAAATCCTTCATTTCAAATTCAAAGATCGAGAAGGTTCTTCGTATTTTGAACATCGACTTCCTTGCTTTGCGGCTATCGGCATGTCATCCACATACGGGACAAGATAGATATATGATCCATCTTTCAACAGATCGTAGTAAACACAACAAATCATATGGACTTCGTTGTAACCCCGTCGAAGCATGAAACTCGTCAAACCTTTTATACCACCGCCTTGGAGCTTGCTTCAAACCATACAATGATTTCTTCAACTTGCAAACATAGTTTTCTTTGCCGGGAACTTGAAAACCCTCGAAAGCCGTGTCATGTATATCTCCTTATCCACCTCACCATGTAGAAAAGCGTTTTCACATCTAATTGCTCAAGTTCCGGATCCTTTGTGCCACCATTGCTAGTAACACCCCGATTGAAGTATGTCGACCACCGGTGAAAATATTTCATCAAAGTCAACCCCTTCCTTTTGACCGAATCCTCTTGCAACCAAACGTGCCTTATACCGACCCCTTCGCCTTTGTTATTCCTTCCTTTTTCTTGAAAATCCATTTACAAGTCACAACTCCCTTGTCGTAGGTTGTTTAACCAATTCCCAAGTCGATTCTTCAATAATGACTCCATTTCATCTCCCATGGCCGCATGCCACCGAGATGCTTCGTACATGTCATCGCTTCCCGTAAGTAGTAGGTTCAAGACAACCTCTACTTCTTCAAGCAACTTGGAGTGCATATCCAGCCAAATCATCATATCCATATCTCCTTGGAGGTATCCCAACATTAGATCTTCTAGGCTCGCCGGCGCCTAGACTCGCCGATCAATGTTTGTATGACGCCCGCCGAGGTCTCGCAGCCGACTTGGATCGATTTCGGTTCATTATCCGGATCGAGTATAGTGTTGATTTGGATCCACCGATTGTTGCATATCGAGAGACTCCACCGAAGCTCCACCTGTTTCTCAACACTATCAGATTCAGCACTGGTTTTAGACTCAGTAGACCTCCCCACTGATGAGTTTAACATAGAATTTTCATCAAACACAACGTCCCTACTGAGGATTACTCTGGACTCTGCTGATGACCAAATTCTATATCCTTTCACTCCATCACCATACCCCACAAACACTCCCTTCTTGGCTCTTGGCTCCAACTTCCCTTCACTAACATGATAGTAAGTTTGTACTTCCAAAAACCCTTAGAACCGAGTAGTCGAGCGGGCTTGCCCGACCACATCTCAAATGGTGTCTTGAGATTGATTCTGTGTGAGGACTCCGTTGATTAAGTAGCAAGTCGTCTTAACAAACACGCCCAAAATCTCCTTGATAAACCACTTGAGAAAGCATACATCTTGCCCTCTCCGGTAGAGTTTGATTCATCCTTTCGGCCACACCATTCGCCGAGGTGTATTCCTTACAAGTATGATGTCCGGCAATACCCTCACCGCACAAAATGAATCAAAATCCGTCCGGCGAGAATTCCGGACCATTATCCGTACGAAGCTTCTTGATTTTCATGCCTAATCGATTCTCCACTAGGGCCTTCCACTCGCTTGAAGTTACCGAATGCATCACTTTTGTTCTTCATCATCACCACCCAAGTCATCCTTGAATAGTCATCTATGAATGACACAAAATATCCGTGACCACCCAATGACTCAACTCTTGATGGACCCGGCATCGAATGGATATAATCAAGTGTTGCCTTTGTATTGTGCAACCCCGCCGAGAACTTACTTCTATGCAATTTCCCAAACACACAATGTTCACAAAAGTCCGATTCTTGACCTTATATCCCCCAAGAAAACCCGCCGAAGAAAGAATCCGCATACCCCTTTCACCCATGTGACCTAGTCTCATGTGCCACGGTCGAGTCTCCGTGAGACCGGTGAAGCCGAGGATGCAACGAATAGCGTTGCCGGATACGTAGATCCTTGTAATATATACAAGGTTCCCCTCTTGATGCCTTTGAGGACTACAACCGAATCTTTGAAGACATTCACCGTCCACCTTCACCCTTGAAATTGAACCCCTTGTCGTCCAAGAGGGCGAGAGATACCAAATTCTTGGTCATCTCGTGGAACATGTCTTACATCCTTCAGTGTAAAAAAGTTACCATCCTCTGTCCTTAACTTTACCGAGCCAATTCCCACAACTTTACGACCTTCGTTGGCCATATAGATTTGACCACCATCTATCCGCTCAAAAGTTGAAAACCACTCTCTGTTTGGACAAATATGGTAGGATGCTCCGAATCAAGTATCCACACATCATTGTGGTGTGTAGAATCCCCGCAACTAGAACCGGATCCTCGTATCGATTGCTCGGCAGCCAAAGCCGCCGTGCCGAATTGCCTTCCCGTCGTTTCTTCTTCCTTGGACAATTGGACTTCCAATGTCCCCGCTCCTTACGGTAATTACGGACATCGTAGACTTAGGACCTTTGGACCCCGACTTCTTTTTCTTCTTCGTCCATATCCTTTTCCACTATTGTCGCTAGCTACTAGCCCAAGAAACCGACCGTCTGTTCCAGCAGCCTTGTGTCTAAGCTCCCTGGCATGTAAGGCAGACCTTACATCCTCCAAAGCTACTGTATCCTTTCCAACTATGAAAGACTGCACAAAGTTTTCATATGTTGCCGGTAATGACACCAACAGGATTAGGGCTGCATCTTCATCTTCAATTTTAACATCAATATTCCTTAAATCAAGTAATATTGTGTTCACCGGTCAAGATGTTCCCTCGGTGGACTCCCTTCATGCATCTTCAAACCGAACAACCTCTCGTTTCAACAACAACTTGTTGGTCGGTGACTTGGTCATATACAAGCTTTCAAGCTTTTTCCACAACTTGGTCGCGGTGTCTTCCTCAAAGCAACCTCGGTGATAACATCATCGATAAGCACAACATGATGGTTGAATGTGCTTTCTCTTCCAGAGATCGGCATAATCTCGTCGCACTTGTATTTGGTTTGTCGATAAAGGATTCCACAAACCCCTTTGTTTCAACAAGGCACGCATCTTGATTTGCCCAGACCAAAGCTGTTCCTTCCTATAAATTTATCGATTTTTACGTTTACCGCCGACATCTTTCCTTGCTAAAGATCACAACTTTGTCACGATCCTAGCACCTTGCCGAAGGCCTTGGTGAAGACGAAGTTGATCGTACAGATTGTTTTTCCCCAGAACCTTGCTCTGATACCACTTGTTATAAAACGGATGGAGATAACTTCAGATGCAAGAAACAGAAACAGAAGCAATCAAACATAAAACAATCAAAGGAGAAAACAGAAACAAGAAGAACACAGATTTAACGTGGAAAACCCCTCAGTAGGAGAGGTAAAAAACCACGGGCAGAAAAGAGATATTTTATTATGCACTGAATTTTACAGATTTCAACACACTCGGACAATGAGACAACAATCGTATTTATAGGCACAAATCCCTAAACCCTAGCCGCCAGAATCTTTGTCTCGTTTCGCCATAAATACCCTTACACGTGTCCTCCTTTTAATGACACCGTACATGTACCGTCACATAACGTAATTATCGATGTGGGACCCCGTCGTATTCCAAGATTTCTCGCGTGTACCCTATCACCCCGCTCGATAGTTACCCCGCGTCGAAGCTCGTAGACTCCACCCTACTGAAGCACAGAATTGAATACACTTCTCAGCTGTCCATCACACAGCTGAGTCTTCAGATTGGTTCCACCAGATGTAGAGTTTAAGTCACTTTACTGACACAAACATTCTCTTCTTTTTGTTTTTTTCTTTGAAAATAGCAATCTTATTGATGCTGCCAATATTGCTGCTTTAGCTGCACTCTTGACATTTTGAAGACCAGAGTGCACTCTAGGTGGAGAAGATGGCCAAGAAGTTGTAGTACAATCACCGGAGGTACCTTCTTCAACTCTTTCTTTTCTTTTCTTTGGGGGGGGGAGGGGGGGGGTTGAGGGGGTGAGTGGGTGGAGGGTGCTAAAACAGCCTTTTTCAAGTCTTTGAGGACATTGCCTTGTCTCGACCGACCGAAGAATTCAGCACTTTATATGAAGCGAAAGGAAGCACAGTGGCTTAGCCCCCTTGTTGCATCAAATTTCTTTGAGGTAAATTCATGACCTAGACAGTGTAATTTTTTTATAAATCTTTCTTTTATAAAAGATGTTGTTCCCTCACTCTTGCTCTCATGGTGTATAGTATATCTGCTATATACTATACATATATATATATATGACGTCAAATGATGTTGTGTGCTATTGTCCATACGTGTCACTATCCATACTTATATTATAAAATTCTTTTCTGACATTTATAATTTACTTTCATGTTGAATATATGTTTTTAGTAGTACACATTTGGTATGCCCATATTATAAGTGTTATAATTAAACTAATGATATTACATGGTAGTTTAAAATTTTCAATTTAAATTTATGGCCTTGAAGAATTTTCAATATGAAAGCAAAAATCTAAAATGATTTTAATGCATTTACAGTTACATCTAAATTTATTGGTGCTGCGAAATTTGTATCCTCAAAGAGAAATCATTTCTCTGTTCATATATGATAGCAGAATGAATTATTCTTTTCATGTGGTAGTGTATGTGTATGGAAAATTGAATGCTTTACTACTGCTACATTAGCATTTTTGTTATTCTTTCTTGATTTTTAGCTTTTGTCAAAAAGTTCGTAGATTTGATGAAAGGTGAAAACTCAATGCAATCTTATGCTATCAAAAAAATATTAAGAAAAATAAAAGTTAATCAATACAATAATATGCTGCAACTGCAATGAAAAAAAAAAACCTTTTGACGGGAGATTTTTGGGTGGTGGTTCCACTTGTGGAGGCAAGACCCGTGAAGCCATTCGGACCACAAAATAAACTTTGTGGTCCAAATATGTCCATATGTGTTGTCCAAGGCTACAAGTGGAGTCACCAGCCAAAAATCTCCTTTAACGTCTTTATCACATGCAAATTGCAATAAAAGGAATTTGGTATGCTTTTTCTGGTTGGTATACAGGGAAATTATTAATAAGAATTTCCAGACATGAGCCCATAATAGTATTGAAAAATTTTCAGGTACTGGCTGGAGGAATATGAGAGATGGTTATGGGTGCTCACTTAAGGATTGTCCCAATCTATAGAAAATTAAGTTATTTACTTTGCGAACAGGTAGGATGCAATTAAAGTGGAAGAGTAGAAGATGGATAAAAGGCTAGATTTGATTCTATGATGTTTTGATCCGTGTAGTGCATATCAACTTATTGTTTCCACTGAAGGATTTTGTAGAATATTTTACTAAGAGCATGACATTTTGTTTGAGTTATTTTGAGATTGTATTTATGGTGGATTTGAATAGTTATAACGGATGTTGTCGTTGTTGATGTATGATAGGATGTTATTGTTTATGATGTGCATTATTGTGAAATTTGTGTGTTGAGAACAAGTAATTAGATAATAATAATCATTTTATATACAACATATAATTTAAGACGTGCAAAACATGTTGTGACATGATATTTTTATTGGCGGGAATGTGTTTATGGCATGCATTGAATGCTATAATTCAGATAGAATGTTGGCGGGAAGCATTTAATGGCATTCATTAGACTATTTTTATGACCTGCAAAAGCACGCCATAATTCAATTGGTGGGAATCTGAATATTTTTAAGGCGTGCAAAAGCACGCTATGATTCATTTTGCGGGAAGCATTTTATGGCGTAACCTGCATGCCATAAACTGATAAACTATTTAAGGCGTGCAAATGCACGCCATAATTCAGTCCAATCATGTTACCAGGCAACTTGTAATGGCGCACAAAAGGAGGATTTACAGCACGCGTATGCATGCCATGTTTTTCTTTTAGTTTTACGACGCGGGATATTATGGCGTGCTCATGCACGCCATAAAACCTAAATTGTGGCACGTAATGCACGCCATAAAAATGCAGATTTCTTGTAGTGCTTGTTGAGTCTGATCTGCGGAGACCAGTTCGGGTTTGTCTTACAGACTTAGTGAGTTTGGCTATTGCCAACTTACTGAGTCTGATCTGCGGAGATCAGTTCGGGTCTGTCTTACAGTTTTAATTGTCAGTCCTGCTGACTTAGCGAGTTTTTTATGAGTTCGTTTCGCGAATCTCGGTTCGTCTGTCCTGCAGACTTAATTTTTTTTTTTTTAGTTTGTCCTGCAGACTTTGGAGAAAAGTTTCAGGAATTGTAACATGTACAATGTTTTTGCAATATCTTTTTAAGTTCTCTTGGTTGTTGCAAACTTGCTGAGTCTGACTTACAGGGCTCAATTCAGTGTCTGTCCTGCAGACTTAATTAATTGGGTCTAACTTGCAGACTAAATTTTTCGGAGTCTGCTCAGACAGACTTAATTTTCTAGAGTCTTCTTAGACAGACGTAATTTTTTGAAGTCACCTCGGGTAGACTTAATTTTCTGGAGTCTGCTTAGGAAAGACTTAATTTCTTAGAGTGTGCTCAGGCAGACTTAATTTATTTTTTTTGTGAGTCTGACCTACAGACTTAGTTTTTTTGAGTCTCAGGTGGACTTAACTTTTTGAATCTGACTTGCAGACTTAATAAATTTGACCGAGTCCGATATGTGGAGCTCAGTTGGTCTGTCCTGCAGACATAATAATTTTGACTGAGTCGGGCCTGGAGATCTCAAGTTTATGTCCGTCCTTTGGACTTAATGAGTTGGTCATTTACCAACTTTTGAGTCCGACCTGCGGAGCTCAGTTCGATGAGTCTGTCCAGCAACCATTGTGGAGTCCGACCATCAGAGCTCAATGTTTGGAGTGCGACCTGCGGACTTAATGGGTTTGTCATTTTTAAACATACCGAGTCTGACCTGCAAAGGTCATGTGCTGAGTCAGTCCTGCAGATCTCAGTTAGTCCGTCCTGAGACTTAATAAAATTTGCTAACATATGTTTGCTGAGTCCGACCGACGGAGCTCAGATGTCAGTTTTAATGATTTGAGCGGAGTCCATTTTGCGGTGCTCGGCTTGGCTGTCTTGCAGACTTAATTTTTTGGAGTCTGATCAGGCAGACTTAATTTTTTGGGGTCTACTCAGGCAGACTCAATGTTTTAGAGTCTGACCTGCAGACTTGATTATTTGGGGTCTGCTCAGGCAGACTTTATTTTTGAAGTCTGACCTACAGATTTAGTTTTTTGGTCATATCAAATTTTTCCGGTTATTTTCCTTACAAATTTTTCAGTTGTCTACTCATTTGATCTGCTCTTCCAGCCCTTCAGTATGCCATGCAATAACTTAATGGATGTCATACTCAATTTAAAGCATTTGCCTTAGCTTTTTTTTTATGCTCCGATGTCCATCCTGCGGATTTAAACATTTTACCCTTTGTAAACTTTATAGAGTCTGACCTGTAGAGCTCAGTTGGTCCGTCCTGTGGACTTAATTAGTTCATCATTTGTGAACTTAGAGCCTGACCTGCAGAGCTCGGTTGGTCCATCCTACAGACTTAATTAGTTCATCCTTTGTGAACATAGAGCTTGACCTGCAGAGCTCGGTTGGTCCGTCGTGCGGACTTAATTAGTTCATCATTTGTGAACTTAGAGTCTAACCTGCAGATCTCGGTTGGTCTGTCCTGCGGACTTAATTAGTTCATCATTTGTGAACTTAGAGCCTGACCTGCAGAGCTCGGTTGGTCCATCCTACGGACTTAATTAGTTCATCCTTTGTGAACTTAGAGCCTGACCTACAGAGCTCGGTTGGTCCGTTCTGCAGACTTAATTAGTTCATCCTTTATGAACTTAGAGCCTGACCTGCAGAGCTCAGAAGTTATGTTCAGTCAGAAGATGATGTCGAGCTGAGCTCGGTCTTATAGAAAATGATGCCTAGCCGAGGTCGGTCTTATAGAAGATTCGCTCAAGGGAGAGCTCCAAATATGATGCCGAGCCGAGCTTGGTCTTATAGAATGTGATGCCGAGCCGAGCTGGGTCTTATAGAATGTGATGCCGAGCCGAGCTCGGTCTTATAGAATATGATGCGAGCCGAGCTCGATCTTATATAATATGATGTCGAGCCGAGCTCGGTCTTATAGAATATGATGCTGAGCCGAGCTCGGTCTTATAGAATATGATGCCGAGCCGAGCTCGGCCTTATAGAATATTCGCTCAAAGGAGAGCCCCAAATATGATGCCGAGCCGAGCTTTGCCTTATAGAATATGATGCTGAGCCGAGCTCGGTCTTATAGAATATAATGCCGAGCCGAGCTCGGTCTTATAGAATATTCACTCAAGGGAGAGCTCTAAATATGATGCCGAGCCGAGCTCGGTCTTATAGAATATGATGCCTAGCCGAGCTCGGTCATATAGAAGATTCGTTCAAGGGAGAGCTCCAAAGATAATGCCAAGCCAAGCTCGGTCTTATAGAATGTGATGCCGAGCTGAGCTCGGTCTTATAGAATATTATGCCGAGCCGAGCTCGATCTTATAGAATATGATGCCGTGGTATTAAGCGGACGGTCTTATGATGTACTGATAAGAAAGGGTTGTCCTGCCACGTTTGGTAGGGAGATTTCCAAAATAAGATAGCTCGACCCGCCATGTTCGGTAGGGTGAGTTCCAATATAAGATAGGTCATTTAAGTTGTAAAAACGGGGATAAATTTCAATGAGGGCTCGTACCTTAACGGCTTGTAATGAGAGAGCTCGCTGATAGAGAGATTGTAATTAGAGAGCTCGTTTAGAGAGCTCATACTGGAGAGCTTGAGAGCTCAGCTCGGATTTTGGAGCCTGAGAGCTCGTCCATGAGCCCGACCTACAGAGTTCATGTTAAACTGTCTATCCTGCAGACTTGGAGAGTTTGCCCTTTGCATATTTCCGGGGACGATCAGGCATTTAAATGGACTCCGATCGGCACGAAATTTGGTGTGATTGTTCGTCCCTCCTTATTCATTAATCTGAACGGTGGAATTATTTTTCCAACTGTGCAATATCTAGCAATAAGCCTCCAATCTGATTGCTGCGTTTTGTGTGACTGCTGCGTTTTGGTGATACAACAGCAACTTTCCGGCGACGATCGGACATTTAAACGGACTCCGATCGGCATGAAATTTGGAGGGCTTGTTTGTTCCTCTATCTTCTTAACTCTAAACTGTAGAATTCTTGTTTCAACGGTGAAATCTCTAGAAATAAGTCTCCAATCTGACTGCTGCATTTTTGGTGACTGCTGCGTTTTCGCTAATACATCAGCAACTTTCCGGCGACGATCGGGTATCTAAACGGACTTAGATCAGCATGAAATTTGGAGGGCTTGTTCTTCCCTCCTTATTCTTCAATCTGAACGGTGAAATTCATTTTCCAATGGTGAAATCACTTGAAATAAGCCTCCGATGTGACTACTGCGTTTTTTGTGATATAGCAGCAAATTTCTGGCGAAGATCGGACATCTAAACGGACTCTGGTTGGCACTAAATTTGGTGGGCATGTTCGTCCCTCCTTCTTCTTCAATCAGAACGGTGGAATTTTTATTCCAACAGTGAAATCTCTGGCAATATGCCTCTGATTTGACTGCGTTTTTGGCATGTTTTTGCCATTAACTTGATCACGAACAACCTCGATCAATTACCGATATAAGGCCCTCATTCTAGTGCCAATTGACGATGCTGAAAATTGTCGGGTATCAATCTGCTTCGTTTAATCTTGGGTAATATGAATGAAGGATGATTTTTTGGGTGGATTTAGACTGAGCTTGAGACTTATTTCTCTCAAGTTGCATACGTATCCTGTTATTGTTCAGGAGCCAAGTCTATGTAGTTCCTTAGGTGTTATTTATATTGAGGACGTCTCGTCCAAAGCCTGATTCTTAGTCCCTAAGGATTATTACGTGTATATCCCTATAATTTAGGGATAATTATGGATAGTTTAAATATCAAAATAAGAGCCCTAATGGGTAAAGGATCCTTAGGATCTTCCCCTAATTATCTCATAAGCACATGGGCTAATTATCATGTAAATGAGGCTCTGGCCGACCTGCGTTGAGCCCCCCAAGCTGTCTCAGCCTGAACTGCATTGGCCTAGCTCCGTTGCGATCTTGCCGATCTGCGGTGGTCGATGGAGCGGGACCGATCTCCCACCTGGGATTCAAATGTGCCCTTAGGCGTGAAGTGGGGCTTCTGGCCCGTAATGTTATAGTTTTTATGTCTTCATTTAATGTTTGATCAATTAGGAGATGACACGCGGTGAGGCTCAGTTCAACCCTCGTCAATTAATTGACCTGATTAACAATCTATACCCGCTAAATAACCCGCTGCCAATCTCTTCCGCCTCAAAACTTAACTTTGAAAAAGAAGAATTGACGTAAACTCCCCCAAAAAAAATTTTAAAAAAACTTAACATACAAATAATAATAGTAATAAATATATTTATTACACAGCCAACAAAAAAAATAAAGAATCAATACGAAATCGCTCATACAATTCCTCCCCACTTTATTTCGCGAAGAATTACGGTGGCGGAGTGATTTGAGAGGTATATCAAGTGGTGGGTGTGATTAATTCTCACACACTCTCTCACACATAGTAAGTGTGTGTAGGTGTGACATGGATTAATCACATCCCTGCACTTGGTATACCTCTAAAATAACTCCATCACCATAACTCTTTTCATTTATTCAAGTATTCATACTCATTCAAATAAACGTCCGCCAATATTAATTCCGAACGTGAATTTTGGCCACTGTTTTACGTGTAGAATCTGAAATTCAAATTTTTTTAACAGGAAAGTCAAAATTTAAGGGTAATAAAAATAGAACTGGGAGGAAATTTCTTCTCTAGACAAGAATAAAAAATCTAACTTAATAGGAAGAAAGATCATTATTATGATATGGAAATTAAGCACGGAGAAAAAGCGATGATTCTGATCATTAAGTTAATTTTCTTTTTCCTCTACAAAATCTATGTTATGATTATTTCTGATGCTTAAACTTCTTCATTAGTCATTTTGTGACGAGAAGGGGCGGAGGCAGGATTTGAATTATGGGGGAGCGAATTTCGAAATACTGTCACAAGACAAATGTTTCAAAAAAAATGTCCTAGAGATATAAAATAATGTTGTTTTCTGTTAAGATTTCAGAGAAACATTGGGATAAGGGTCCTACAAGACAATATGGAAAATGTCAGGCACAAATGACATTTTATCAGTGAAAGTGAATTTGAAATTGAATTATGTTGGTTTTCAACACAAAACCAACATGATTCACTTTCAAATTCATTTTCATTTTCACTTTCACGAAATGTCCCTTTTGACAAAATTCTTTTCTTATAGTCCTAAAATCCGGATATTTTTCTAAATGTGTCATAATTGACAATTAACTACACATATTTTTAAATATCAATAATACACATATATTTTTGTAATTTCATGGAAAATTCAGAATGGCACGTGCATGGCCACCATTTTATCAGTTAGTATTATTAGGGTTATGTAAGATATCTTCGTAATATTTAATGATAAGTATGTATTTTGTGTGTGATTAACATTACTTATATTTAAAATGCTAGCAACATAAAAAATATTTATGAAAAACGAACGGACATATAAGAATATTAAAGATTTTTCTTCTTGTAATTTTCCATATATATATATATATATATATATATATATATATATATATATATATATATATATATATATATAGTCATAAATCCGTGCAATGCACGGGTGAATGAAAATTCAGTTATCGAAAGGATGAGAAAAAAAGACAAATGTCATGAAAAAATGTTAGGTGAAAAATTACATTTCGACGGACTTGGTCTATGCCCCTGAAAAAACCCATTGTAGAAAAATGGATTCCTTCGAGCATTGGAACACTTAAACTGAATGTTGACGCTGCTTTTGGAGAAAATGTGGATGCGATAGGAGGTATCCTCCGGGACGCTAATGGGCGGATTATACGCTGCTTTTCAAAGAAACTGGAAGGAGGGTTCGATGTGCTAGCAGGTGAGGCTCTCGCTATATAACATGCTTTGGTTTTTGCTCTCACCTGCAGTTTCTTCAGAATCATTTTTTAGGAAGACTCAATTATGATCCATAATCGACTGACCAACCCCTCTAAAGATCTTTCGCCGGTTGATAGTATTATTGAAGATTATCGCCAGCTGATGCTAGCGTCTGTTTCGGTTTCTTTTTCTTTTGTTAGGAGGCACAGAAATATTGCTTCCCACCTTTTACCTAGAGAAGGCATCCATCTTGTTGGATGTGTGAAATGGGGTTCCACCCCTTTTTCTCATGTTATTCATGCTTGTATCGCAGACTTTGATTAATAAATAAATCTCTTTAGTCCTCAAAAAAAAATTACATTCTAATGTGAAGCAATACCTGTATTGTGAAAGAGGTAAGAGAAAGTTGTTAAATGTACAAAATATACACAACACTTGACATTCAAGGCCATCATCAAACATTCTATAATCCACATTTTCTTTTAGTAACATTTCTTTTCTTTTTTTTTAAAAGAAAACATTTTTAAGCATGAAATTTTCAAATAAATAAATAAACTAACATAAAAGAGATGGCTAACTTTTCAATCAGGACATCGCTATTGTTCATAGCAGTCGTCTCCTCTTTCAACACCCCACATATGAAATCAGGTGAAGAACCCACATTTGAGCTAAATATACATAAAAGAGATATCCATATTGTGAAGTAAAAAAAAATGGAAATTGAAGATATGAATCAAACCTTTCATATTAGCCCGGTTATGATAGTGTTGTGTATACGTCTTCTACTCCAATTGTTAAGAACAGTAACACGAAAGTATCAGTTATTTCGCCCATGTTTACATTAAGAGAACTTTAAATACACCACACAACGTGGTAGCAATTGACCCAAAATCTGACCCAAATCAATTATATGGTCAATATACATGACTTTTTGAAAGTCTATTTTCAACATGGCACTGTGGTAGCATATAGCTGTGGTACCTCAGGAAGTTGGTTATGGTGTCTTCAAAGGATCCTGTAGATTAAATGAAAATGAATAGTCGTAGTTGTTCGTAAAGATAATAAACCTTAGTGACATAGTGCATATATAGTCATGGACTTCGAAAAATAAAAGCAGGACCAAAATTCTAAAAGAAAACTTCAATCGATTGAGAGGTGAAGAGGGCAATGTAATCCTCGAATTTTTATTAAGAAGAAAAAGAAGTTGACATCTTACACCAAAGGTGTGTGGTTTGATCTGTTTCCTAAGTCACCTCCTATTTGGATGCTCCTCTTCTGTACAGATCTCCTCAACCTTGAATCAACAAATGAGACGATAAATTCAATGCTTAGCTAGGAAATGAGCTGTTAAGAAGAAGAAAATTACTCAAGTCAAAAAAGTTAATTAGCACATTACCACAATAAAGATGAATCATTTATAAAAATGCCACCATGAATTACCATTTATTCTCTTTTTGAAGAATCAAATACCTTGTAACCTTCTGCTCAGAGTTTGAACCCGACATCTACATAATCACGTTTAGAATCAATATATTCATGGATTGGCAAACTGAACCAAAAAAAGATAAGGAAAGATACGTTGGAATATGAATAAGGAAAAGTCAGTTATGGAAAGATGAGGAACCTTAAACTGCTTGTTTAGATGATTAAACAAACTTTTAGTTCCATGATTACCAATATCATATGCAACTTCAAGAAAATAAAGAGGAGGAGGTTGGGGGCACAATGTGAAAAGTGAGCCCCCAGCTCGACTTGCTGCCGAGATGAAGTACTCCCATAAAATCGTCTGGAATCTTCATTTGTGAACTTGATTCCTCGTTCTTACACTTTTTTAGTTGCACCTTCTTATCTATTCATATTATAATACTCCACCGTTACATAAAGATATCTTAACAATACATAAAATTTACAACGATTTCACGACACCAATCAAGTAATTAGTTTTCAGAAAGACAGTTAAAGTTGGAAGAGAAATGAACACAACACAAGAGATGAGTCCCGCCATGATCAATGAACTACAAATGTGTAATGACACTAAAGTGAAAATATCATTTTCCATTAATGAAAGATTACACACAGTTAGATTTATCATTCCTCAAATGCATACACATCATAACCTTACCTCATTGGCACCCATCATTAGGGATTTTTGGCATTTTACCACCAGTTTTACCACCAAATTGTGAATATACCACTTGACAAAAGTCAAACCCAATTTTAATATTATTTTTTAAATATCAACAATAATTTATAAGAATGGCCAGTTTTACCCCTTAATTTACTTAGCCAATTTCAGAAATAGAAACCCCACAAAATCCCCAAAATCCCAAATCATCTGCTCGAGTGTTTCTTCTTACTCCCATCTGCTCCATCCGACAAAATCTCGTGTCAAAATCATCCAAATCATGGCGGAATTGCAATGGCAGATTATGGCGGAATTGCAAATATTGCAGAGTTAAAGGAATGGGGCTGTAGCAAAATCATCCCCCAAATCAAGTCACGCCATAGGGTTCATGTATCAATTGCAGAGTTAAAGCTAGAATCTGCTCGCTTGGGTTCTTCATCCATTTTCGATTTCGATTTCTCACAGGTGTTTTATCCACAGGTAATATATTATTTAACATAACAGGGATATTTTCTGGTTTACCACCACTTTCTGGAACAAATTGTGAGAATACCACCCAAGGCAAAAAATACCAATTTTGATTCGCGATTTTCTCCCGTTTTTTTCACCTTTGTGCACGATCTTAAGGGACACCCTTCCCCTATTGGGTTCCCCCTTCCCAATTAGGGTTTAGTTTGGTTCAAAAAACACCTAAAACGCGAAAATGGGAGTGGTATTTCGACAAGAGAGTGGTAGTCGCACAAATGGCCCGGCAAAGTAGTGGTAGATCGGCAAAGCTCCCTATATTAACATCATTTTTCCAAAGTAATAAGATCATTTTTCCAAGTAATATAATCTATATATATATATATATATATATATATATATATATATATATATATATATATATATATTTCTATTTTTGGGGCGGTTTAGGCATTCCATGCCCCGGGTTTACATCCCTGGTGATGATATCTATTTGGGAAGAGCTCAATGGGTTGATGAACAAAAGCAGGGAAGAGCTCAATTTAAGGGATTTATATATATATGAGCAGGGGAGCACATGTGCTTTATATATATATATATATAACCTAGCATCCGAATCGATTACAAAAAGGGCACTAGTACTTATCTATTGTTTGTTTTACCAACTACCATTATTGTTCCAATGCATTGAAAACCATGAAATAGATTTGTTTTAAAGTCATGCAAATAGTTATTTATTTTTTATTTTGTATGCAGTTATTGGCAAAGGTAGCTGAGAATGGAAGAAATGGATTGGTTGTGTGTTCGTTATCCGGGTGACTTTAAAAACGACAGTGAAGGAATATCATTCCCGTTTCGTCTTCCAAAAAAGCTATCCTTTGTGGAATTGTATGATAAGTTGATAAAAAAAAGCTCCAAATCGATTCGAACTTATATGAAATTGTGTTGAGATGTCCCAACCCATTCTCACCTAAGTATCCCCCTTTTGTGATAGATGATTATGAAACTGTCGAGTGGTTGATGTCACATTGTCAAGGAACTTGTCTTCACGTAAATTTGAAGAATTTGAATGCAAATGAGGTCGGTGGAACTAATAGAAGAGTGATGCCCATGCACAATGGAGGGGAAGATATCAATTGCATTGCAAATGACGATGTTGAAGAAGATGATACGAATTGGCAGCCAGAAATAGTTATGAATGATAATGTGGCAGTTAGTCCGTTAGTTGGAGTTAATGAAAGTGTTGGAGTTGGAGTTGGAGTTGGAGTTGATGTATCCGACACATTATTGGCGCTAGTAGATGACTCGTGTTTGATACAACCAATTGATACATCACATGAAGTTGAAAATAGGATAGAAGTTTGTGTGGATAGTTTGAGTGATGGGTTGAATGATATTGAACCCACCGGTGTGACAGAAGGTGATAATGTAGTCCCAAGTTCAAGTGATATCCCTGCTGTGTATTTGTGGAGAATTCCCGATGATGAAGACGTGCACATACATGATGAGTTCCCAACAAAGGATGATTTGATAATGAGGTTAAAGGATCTTGCTGTTGGTTTTCATTTTGAATTCAAAACAAAATATTCAGACACGAAACGCATTGGATTGAAGTGTTGCAACAAAGGCTGCTTTTGGTGGTTGCGAGCAACCTGTATGGGAGATTCTTCGGAAAAGTTTGTAGTTCGAGTATATAATTCCGAGCACTCTTGCCCGTTGACTATTCATCAGACATACCACAAACAAGCTGATTCTGACTTTGTATGTAGCAATATTGAAGAGAAGTTCCAAGATCCCAAACGTGTTTATCCACCGAGGGACATCATTAACGACTTTGAAGATGAATTTGGACATAAATTGAGTTATATTGTTGCGTATAATGCACAAAAGAAAGCCAAGGCATCCGTTCGGGGTACACCAATTGATAATTTTAGCGGATTGCCAAAGTTTTTTCATTCCTTGGAGATGGCAAATCCCGACACAAAGACATACATTGAAACTGATCCTGAGACAAATGTGATTCAATATTGCTTTATGGCACTTGGACAATGTATACGTGGATACTCTTCCTCGATTCTCCCAGTAATTTGTGTGGATGGTACTTTCTTGTCAGGCGCTTTTAGAGGTACTTTGCTTACGGCAGTTTGCCAGGATGGAGAGCGGCAATTATATCTGCTTGCTTTTGCAATCGTGAAATCTGAAAACAACAATTTGTGGGCATGGTTCTTTGAGAAGCTGAAAACAATAACGGGTGACACGTCTGAAGTTGTCATACTGTGTGACCGAGCTGCGAGCATTAAAAATGGATTTGAAAAGGTATTTAAGAATGCTCGTTATGGGAATTGTTGCCTCCACATGAAAAGGAACCTTATCTCTAAATATCCAAAGTGTAACCTGACCTACTTGTTTAGGAAGGCTTATAAAGCATACACTGTACATGAATTTCAAGAGTTTTTTGAATTATTGTGTCGGAAGATTAAATTAAGGTGTGAGAAGTTACGCCAAGTTTGTGACATTAATGAGTACTTGCCTGCTGAAGAATTTCCGTATTGGTCTAGAGCACACTTTAATGGCCACAGATACCATCAAATGACAACCAACCCTGCAGAGTCGCTTAACGGTTTGATAAAAAAGGAGCGAGAGTTTCCTGTAGTTGCGTTGCTTAAAGAGATACGTTCCACATTGCAGAAATGGTTTGCAGAAAGAAATCAAGAAGGTCAAAAAATGAATAATGTTCTCACCCCATTAATGGAAAAGTAAATGCAGAAAAGATATAAACAGATGCGTGAGGCTAAACCTAAGGTTGAGAAAATTATTCATGGCTCTAAGTATGAGGTGTGTATCGAGCAACTATCTTTCGTTGTTGACTTGGAAGCGCTTACATGTACATGTAGGCGATTTGATTTGAAGAAGTTTCCATGTATACATGCACTTTGTGCGGTGAAGCAAATATCGAAGCCCTTTGAAAGTCTTTGTAGTGAATATCACTACTCTTCATTTTATAGGAAAGCATATTCTGAATCCATTTATCCTCCTCTTAATGTAAATGAGATTGAATATCCTGTGAGTGTTCTTATTAGAAAGGTCGTGGCACCCGATATGAACAATGGAAAAGGAAGACCAGGAACTAAAAGGAAAAAAGGTGCTGGAGAGCCGAGAGGGGCCGGAGAGAAGAGAAAGAGGAAGAAGGTTAAATCACCGGAGGTGCAGCCCGGAGAGACAAGTAACGAGCCTCATGAACACACATTAGTTTCGGAGGAGCAGCCGAGGGACCACGGGAAGAATAAGAGGAAGAAGGCTAAAAAATGTAGAGGGTCGGGGGAGCAGCCCGGAGAGATGAGTAACGAGCCTCATGAACACACAGTAGCTCCGGAGGAGCAGCCCGGAGTAACGAGTAACGAGCCTCATGAACACACAGTAGCTCCGGAGGAGCAGCCACGGGAGCCTCGAAAGAAGAAGAAGCCTAGAAAGTATGTTAGCGTAGATAGTTTGATTTCAAGAGGACCATGATCGTGGTAAGTATCCAATGTGTGTTGTGTAGAAACTAGAAAGCTGTGTAGTTTTTGCACCTGCTTTGTAATTTGGTAAGATATTGTGATGACTATTGACTAACTATAATGTTTAAGGAGTGCACATTGTATTTTATGCAGCTGTGTATATGTAGTCATTCTGTTTCATTGTTATGTAATGTTTTCAGATTACCATGGTCCTTAAAAGCAATCAAAACAACATTTAAGTGTAGAGATGTAGGTAGTTACTCTGCTTTTAAAGTTAAATGTAGAGACACAAATTTAAGTTGTGAAAATGGTGGGTTTATTAGTAGCGTTGTATTTGATTTATTCAGCGAATTTCTAGTTAATATAACTGGGTTCTTTGGCCGCTAAAGAATTGAAGATTTATCCATTCTACTTTTAGAAACAGGATGTATGCAACGTTCATTGTGTATCAATCATAACGCCAGGTACCTTGAGGAGAGAGATGAGTGATAGTTTATGTCTTGCAATAGAAAATGTACAGGAAGCTTTATACAAGCCTAAATGGAAACATAAAAATACCATCTTGTAACTAGTGACAAACTAATGTATATAAAACTTGTGTTCAAGCTTATTACACATAACAGTAAGTTTCAGCCTGCAGAGCTTGTACACAAACATAACATCAAACATGTCATGAGCAAATGAGCAATTAACATTGAAAGACAAAGGTTTATGTGAGAGTGCACTCTTGTAAAGAACAAAACAAGGGATCATCTTCACATATGAAAAATATAAATTTCATTCATATTCAACTTTTATATCAGAGAGCTATGAAAACCAATTTTCACAAATCACCAATTTTCACAACGCAAACACACTAAGAAACCCCTCAACGCAAACACACTAAGAAACACCTGTAGAATCACTTCTACGCCGCCTAATTCAAGCCCGAGTTGGGGAAGCCGTAAAGAGGAGATGTCGTGTTGTAGTAGCGGCGCTGAGATGAGAGCAGCCGTCAATGGTGTTGGGAGGGGAGGGGAGGAGAGGCCGACACAAATTTGGAGTTTGGGGGCGCTGAAGGAGAAATGAGTTTTAAATTAGGGTTTAGGGTGTGGGATGCTTTATATAGGGTGCCGGGAACGAGCTCAATTATCAGACGAATGGAGTTCAGTCTTGTCATAACGTCTCGAAACGAATGAATCATATCACGTTCAATCGACTCGGATTACCGTAATCGCCTTGATCGAACCTCGTTCTATCATCTTATTATGATTGATCAACTCGGATCACAATAATCGCCTCGATCGAACCTCGATCTATCGTCTTATTATGTGTGATCCACTCGGATCACAGTTATCTCCTTGATTGAACCTCGATCTATCATCTTACTACGTGTGATCAATCAAGATCACATTAATCGCCTTGATCGAACCTCGACCTATCATCTTATTAGGATTTATCAATCAAGATCACATCAATCGCCTTGATCGAACCTCGTTCTATCATCTTATTATGATTGATCAACTCGGATCACAATAATCGCCTCGATCGAACCTCGATCTATCGTCTTATTATGTGTGATCCACTCGGATCACAGTTATCTCCTTGATTGAACCTCGATCTATCATCTTATTACGTGTGATCAATCAGGATCACATTAATCGCCTTGATCGAACCTCGATCTATCATCTTATTATGATTTATCAATCAAAATCACATCAATCGCCTTGATCGAATCTCGTTCTATCATCTTATTATGATTGATCAACTCGGACCAAAATAATCGCCTCGATCGAACCTCGATTTATCGTCTTATTATGTGTGATCCACTCGGATCACAGTTATCTCCTTGATTGAACCTCGATCTATCATCTTACTACGTGTGATCAATCAGGATACATTAATCGCCTTGATCGAACCTCGATCTATCATCTTATTATGATTTATCAATCAAGATCACATCAATCGCCTTGATCGAACCTCGATCTATCATCTTATTATGATTTATCAATCAAGATCACATCAATCGCCTTGATCGAAACTCGATCTATCATCTTATTATGATTTATCAATCAAGATCACATCAATCGCCTTGATCGAATCTCGTTCTATCATCTTATTATGATTGATCAACTCGGATCACAATAATCGCCTCGATCGAACCTCGATTTATCGTCTTAT
Source organism: Gentiana straminea (assembly GCA_036785695.1). Lineage (NCBI taxonomy): Eukaryota > Viridiplantae > Streptophyta > Magnoliopsida > Gentianales > Gentianaceae > Gentiana > Gentiana straminea. Next base: position 449,022 of record JAVUPR010000320.1, read on the forward strand.
TATGTGTGATCCACTCGGATCACAGTTATCTCCTTGATTGAACCTCGATCTATCATCTTACTACGTGTGATCAATCAGGATACATTAATCGCCTTGATCGAACCTCGATCTATCATCTTATTATGATTTATCAATCAAGATCACATCAATCGCCTTGATCGAACCTGGATCTATCATCTTATTATGATTTATCAATCAAGATCACATCAATCGCCTTGATCGAACCTCGATCTATCATCTTATTATGATTTATCAATCAAAATCACATCAATCGCCTTGATCGAACCTCGTTCTATCATCTTATTATGATTTATCAATCAAGATCACATCAATCGCCTTGATCGAACCTCGTTCTATCATCTTATTATGATTGATCAACTCGGATCACAATAATCGCCTCGATCGAACCTCGATTTATCGTCTTATTATGTGTGATCCACTCGGATCACAGTTATCTCCTTGATTGAACCTCGATCTATCATCTTACTACGTGTGATCAATCAGGATCACATTAATCGCCTTGATCGAACCTCGATCTATCATCTTATTATGATTTATCAATCAAGATCACATCAATCGCCTTGATCGAATCTCGTTCTATCATCTTATTATGATTGATCAATTCGAACCTCGATCATTGTCATAGTAATACCTGTTATGGCTCGTTAGATTGTTATCATTATCGATCATTGTGATAGTACTCTATACTATGACTCGTTATATCGTTATCGAGCTATCGCTTTGAATCTCGGGGTTCTTTATCGATCATTGTGATAGTACTACCTGCTATAATGGCTCGTTTGATCGTTATCGTTATCGATCATTGTGACAGTACTACATACTATGGCTCGTTATATCGTTATCGAGCAATCGCTTTGAATCTCGGGGTTCTTTACCGATCATTGTGATAGTACTATGTACTATGGCTCGTTATATCGTTATCGTTATCGATTATTGTAATAGTACTCGGGGTTCGTTGTGGCTCTTTAGATCGTCATCATTTATACTTTATAATTTATTTGTTTTTTATGAATTAAATTATATGTTTGTCAAAAAAAAAAAAATTTGTCCTAACACTGTCAACCTAATTTCTTTTTTGGTCAATAATGAAATAGAAAGCGGGAAAAACCCGCCAATACCAAAGTTTCCTCTTCTCAAAAAAAAAATACCAAAGTTTCCCTTTTGTAAAATTCGCTATATACAAAAACGTGCACAGACGACCACTGATGCAAAACCCATTATTTACATCCTCCATGAAATTCAAGGGTAGGTATCCGACCATCACATACCAACAATCATCTTATAACATTATCGACATGTTGGGTTTTCACAACTTAAATTTCACACAAGATGGAAGCTCTTTTCATCATCAGAAACAACCCGATTTCCGACCTCTTGCATTGCATTACATACGCTCCAGATTATAAAAAAAAACCGTTCTGTATATTCTATTTTTTTAAAAAAAACTTTTTTCTATTTTATCCGATGATATGATGTAAATTCTTACATATTTAATTTTTTTCGTTGGATATCAAATTGACATTACTGGAGGGGTTCATATTCCTCTATTTTGAATATTTCAGATTCCAAATAAAATGATCTACAAATAATTTTTATATACATCATCCCAAAAAAAAAAAACCAATACAAAGATGAAGATCCAATCCATATAATATGCAATGAACACACTACTACATACAAGCGCTCAATATTTGACCAATCCAGCCAATGAATTATTTGCTTGAAAAACAACATGAATGCCAATTTCATAGCCTATCTTAAAATAAACAAGAAAAAAATCCAATTGTCCAGCAGCTCCAATTGTCCAGCAGCATTATGACAAATATGAGTACCCTCTTCCCTCCATTTCCATTATATATTATTCCAGTGTGATTGACAAAACAAAAATTCAATCTTTTGTCAAACAATTTATAAGCATAAACTGTATAGAATCATTCAAACATGGGTTTTCATTGAAAAGCCTCTACAGAATCTAAAACTCGAGTTCTTTGAAGCAAAAACTCAAACACTTTATATGGATAAACTGATTCAAACATTGGTTTTCACCGAAATGCCTTAGCGTATAACAATTGAATCATTGCTAAGACTAAAAAATACAAGAGCTTTTAATCAAATTTTACAAACAAGAAAAGAAAAGAAGAGGGAGAGATGCAGATTTCATTAGGCCCAATTCGTTTATTGAAATCCAAGGCTGTTAGATGAGATTAAACCTGCGAGACGACTGAACTTCAAGAAGCAATGACCGAACTTCCAGAGAGGAGATGAGGGAGAGTTGTGTGGTGAAAGAAGAAAATAGGAGGGAGGTTGCAATTGCCGTCGATGTTCTTCATCAATTTTGGGATTTTGGGATTTTGGGGATTTTGGAAGTCAATAATTTGGGGATTTTCAGGTGGGGTTTTAATTGAAAAAATTGATTGGGTCGAATCGAGTTTTAATTAGCATTCGGTCGACTTGAGTAGATCGAATCGAGTTTCATTGAAAGAATTGGGTCCCACTGTTAATTTATACCTAAAGGGTATAAAAGTAATATTATATCAATAAAACATTATAAAACATTATATATATAGTGAGTGGTATTTTAATAAAAGAGTGGTAGATGAACAATTAGTACTCCTCAAAAGTGGTAGTTCAACAACCCCCCCCCCCCCCCCCCCTCATTAGCATGCCTTATGCCATTAACATAAATCATAAATGGCAAGTTCAAGGCAATTAATGGTTCTTTACCTATATACATCTAATTTTACATGTGAGCCATTAATCGGAATCATCCTGTCTTACTGCTTGTATCAGCATATCAGCTATCAGTAAATAGCTGTGAAACGCTGGAAATTTGTACCATAAAATCTAGTCGCAATGATGCAATATATAAAAATTGAATAAACTATTATATATATATATATATATATATATATATATATATATATATATATATATATATATATATATATATATATGTGTGTGTGTGTGTGTGTGTGTGTGTGTGTGTGTGTGTACCTCTATGGAAGAGTACAATGGCAACATGCTTGTACACAAATTATACCTTCATCCAAGGGAGAGCTGCTTTTTTTTTTGCTGAAATAGATCCTAATGTAGTGAGCAGCATAAGGGCCACTACAAATATAACCATCAATGCTTGGAGATTGATAACAGTAGAAAAGAACTTTGAACTTGATTGCAGAGAATTGCTTGAGTTAAACAATAATTTATGGATGGCCTTACATGTGCTCGAAAAATAAATGCAAAACATGGCCAACTTCTCCGGCTGGTAAATCAAATGTTGCAACTTTATTCACAAAAACCTCAAACCCAAAAATAACTGAGTTTCGTCTTGTATAGTTTTTTTTCTTCGGATATGGGTTGCTTGAGAACATATTGCCCTACAGAATAAGTTTTTAAATTTTGCATAAAGAAACATCCAATATAACAAAATTATAAGAAGCCAAAGAAATGTCTGCAAAATTAAGAAAATAAATAACTGCCAAAAAGAACAATAGAAGAGAAAAAAGTAATAAAAAAAAACTTGTATGAAGGTAAGAGTACTTCAACGAATAAAAAGCATATTTTCAGAATTGCATACATGGAATCACCATTGGGATATGAAAAATACTACTGACCTAATAAAAAGAATGTAAACGCAAAGGCTATGATGGATGAAGATGGAACCATCAGAAAAGGTAAAGTTCTGTCAAAAAATGAGCAAAAGGACAGACATGTTAGGAGATAAGATGTCCCAAATGAAATCCATTGGAATCAGGAGAATCTGAAAATAGATTTGTTTTAAAGTCATGCAAATAGTTATTTATTTTTTATTTTGTATGCAGTTATTGGCAAAGGTAGCTGAGAATGGAAGAAATGGATTGGTTGTGTGTTCGTTATCCGGGTGACTTTAAAAACGACAGTGAAGGAATATCATTCCCGTTTCGTCTTCCAAAAAAGCTATCCTTTGTGGAATTGTATGATAAGTTGATAAAAAAAAGCTCCAAATCGATTCGAACTTATATGAAATTGTGTTGAGATGTCCCAACCCATTCTCACCTAAGTATCCCCCTTTTTTGATAGATGATGATGAAACTGTCGAGTGGTTGATGTCACATTGTCAAGGAACTTGTCTTCACGTAAATTTGAAGAATTTGAATGCAAATGAGGTCGGTGGAACTAATAGAAGAGTGATGCCCATGCACAATGGAGGGGAAGATATCAATTGCGTTGCAAATGATGATGTTGAAGAAGATGATACGAATTGGCAGCCAGAAATAGTTATGAATTATAATGTGGCAGTTAGTCCGTTAGTTGGAGTTAATGAAAGTGTTGGAGTTGGAGTTGGAGTTGATGTATCCGACACATTATTGGCGCTAGTAGATGACTCGTGTTTGATACAACCAATTGATACATCACATGAAGTTGAAAATAGGATAGAAGTTTGTGTGGATAGTTTGAGTGATGGGTTGAATGATATTGAACCCACCGGTGTGACAGAAGGTGATAATGTAGTCCCAAGTTCAAGTGAAATCCTTGCTGTGTATTTGTGGAGAATTCCCGATGATGAAGACGTGCACATACATGATGAGTTCCCAACAAAGGATGATTTGATAATGAGGTTAAAGGATCTTGCTGTTGGTTTTCATTTTGAATTCAAAACAAAATATTCAGACACGAAACGCATTGGATTGAAGTGTTGCAACAAAGGCTGCTTGTGGTGGTTGCGAGCAACCTGTATGGGAGATTCTTCGGAAAAGTTTGTAGTTCGAGTATATAATTCCGAGCACTATTGCCCGTTGACTATTCATCAGACATACCACAAACAAGCTGATTCCGACTTTGTATGTAGCAATATTGAAGAGAATTTCCAAGATCCCAAACGTGTTTATCCACCGAGGGACATCATTAACGACTTTGAAGATGAATTTGGACATAAATTGAGTTATATTGTTGCGTATAATGCACAAAAGAAAGCCAAGGCATCCGTTCGGGGTACACCAATTGATAATTTTAGCGGATTGCCAAAGTTTTTTCATTCCTTGGAGATGGCAAATCCCGACACAAAGACATACATTGAAACTGATCCTGAGACAAATGTGTTTCAATATTGGTTTATGGCACTTGGACAATGTATACGTGGATACTCTTCCTCGATTCTCCCAGTAATTTGTGTGGATGGTACTTTCTTGTCAGGCGCTTTTAGAGGTACTTTGCTTACGGCTGTTTGCCAGGATGGAGAGCGGCAATTATATCTGCTTGCTTTTACAATCGTGAAATCTGAAAACAACAATTCGTGGGCATGGTTCTTTGAGAAGCTGAAAACAATAACGGGTGACACGTCTAAAGTTGTCATACTGTGTGACCGAGCTGCGAGCATTAAAAATGGATTTGAAAAGGTATTTAAGAATGCTCGTTATGGGAATTGTTGCCTCCACATGAAAAGGAACCTTATCTCTAAATATCCAAAGTGTAACCTGACCTACTTGTTTAGGAAGGCTTATAAAGCATACACTGTACATGAATTTCAAGAGTTTTTTGAATTATTGTGTCGGAAGATTAAATTAAGGTGTGAGAAGTTACGCCAAGTTTGTGACATTAATGAGTACTTGCCTGCTGAAGAATTTCTGTATTGGTCTAGAGCACACTTTAATGGCCACAGATACCATCAAATGACAACCAACCCTGCATAGTCGTTTAACAGTTTGATAAAAAAGGAGCGAGAGTTTCCTGTAGTTGCGTTGCTTAAAGAGATACGTTCCACATTGCAGAAATGGTTTGCAGAAAGAAATCAAGAAGGTCAAAAAATGGATAATGTTCTCACCCCATTAATGGAAAAGAAAATGCAGAAAAGATATAAACAGATGCGTGAGGCTAAACCTAAGGTTGAGAAAATTATTCATGGCTCTAAGTATGAGGTGTGTATCGAGCAACTATCTTTCGCTGTTGACTTGGAATCGCTTACATGTACATGTAGGCGATTTGATTTGAAGAAGTTTCCATGTATACATGCACTTTGTGCGGCGAAGCAAATATCGAAGCCCTTTGAAAGTCTTTGTAGTGAATATCACTACTCTTCATTTTATAGGAAAGCATATTCTGAATCCATTTATCCTCCTCTTAATGTAAATGAGATTGAATATCCTGAGAGTGTTCTTATTAGAAAGGTCGTGGCACCCGATATGAACAATGGAAAAGGAAGACCAGGAACTAAAAGTAAAAAAGGTGCTGGAGAGCTGAGAGGGGCCGGAGAGAAGAGAAAGAGGAAGAAGGGTAAATCACCGGAGGTGCAGCCCGGAGAGACAAGTAACGAGCCTCATGAACACATATTAGTTTCGGAGGAGCAGCCGAGGGAGAAGAATAAGAGGAAGAAGGATAAACAATGTAGAGGGTCGGGGGAGCAGCCCGGAGAGATGAGTAACGAGCCTCATGAACACACAGTAGCTCCGGAGGAGCAGCCCGGAGAGACGAGTAACGAGCCTCATGAACACACAGTAGCTCCGGAGGAGCAGCCACGGGAGCCTCGAAAGAAGAAGAAGCCTAGAAAGTATGTTAGTGTAGATAGTTTGATTTCAAAAGGACCATGATCGTGGTAAGTATCCAATGTGTGTTGTGTAGAAACTAGAAAGCTGTGTAGTTTTTGCACCTGCTTTGTAATTTGGTAAGATATTGTGATGACTATTGACTAACTATAATGTTTAGGGAGTGTGCACATTGTATTTTATGCAGTTGTGTATATGTAGTCATTCTGTTTCATTGTTATGTAATGTTTTCAGATTACCATGGTCCTTAAAAGCAATCAAAACAACATTTAAGTGTAGAGATGCAGGTAGTTACTCTGCTTTTAAAGTTAAATGTAGAGACACAAATTTAAGTTGTGAAAATGGTGGGTTTATTAGTAGCGTTGTATTTGATTTATTCAGCGAATTTCTCGTTAATATAACTGGGTTCTTTGGCCGCTAAAGAGTTGAAGATTTATTCATTCTTCTTTTAGAAACCGGATGTATGCAACGTTCATTGTGTATCAATCATAACGCCAGGTACCTTGAGGAGAGAGATGAGTGATAGTTTATGTCTTGCAATAGAAAATGTACAGGAAGCTTTATACAAGCCTAAATGGAAACATAAAAATACCATCTTGTAACTAGTGACAAACTAATGTATATAAAACTTGTGTTCAAGCTTATTACACATAACAGTAAGTTTCAGCCTGCAGAGCTTGTACACAAACATAACATCAAAGATGTCATGAGCAAATGAGCAATTAACATTGAAAGACAAAGGTTTATGTGAGAGCACTCTTGTAAAGAACAAAACAAGGGATCATCTTCACATATGAAAAATATAAATTTCATTCATATTCAACTTTTATATCAGAGAGCTATGAAAACCAATTTTCACAAATCACCAATTTTCACAACGCAAACACACTAATATCCCCTCAACGCAAACACACTAAGAAACACCTGCAGAATCACTTCTACGCCACCTGATTCAAGCCCGAGTTGGGGAAGCCGTAAAGAGGAGATGCCGTGTTGTAGTAGCGGCGCTGAGATGACAGCAGCCGTCAATGGTGTTGGGAGGGGAGGGGAGGAGAGGCCGACACAAATTTGGAGTTTGGGGGCGCTGAAGGAGAAACGAGTTTTAAATTAGGGTTTAGGGTGTGGGATGCTTTATATAGGGTGCCGGGAACGAGCTCAATTATCAGACGAATGGAGTTCAGTCTTGTCATAACGTCTCGAAACGAATGAATCATATCACGTTCGATCGACTCGGATTACCGTAATCGCCGTAATCGCCTTGATCGAACCTCGTTCTATCATCTTATTATGATTGATCAACTCGGATCACAATAATCGCCTCGATCGAACCTCGATCTATCGTCTTATTATGTGTGATCCACTCGGATCACAGTTATCTCCTTGATTGAACCTCGATCTATCATCTTACTACGTGTGATCAATCAAGATCACATTAATCGCCTTGATCGAACCTCAACCTATCATCTTATTATGATTTATCAATCAAGATCACATCAATCGCCTTGATCGAACCTCGTTCTATCATCTTATTATGATTGATCAACTCGGATCACAATAATCGCCTCGATCGAACCTCGATCTATCGTCTTATTATGTGTGATCCACTCGGATCACAGTTATCTCCTTGATTGAACCTCGATCTATCATCTTATTACGTGTGATCAATCAGGATCACATTAATAGCCTTGATCGAACCTCGATCTATCATCTTATTATGATTTATCAATCAAGATCACATCAATCGCCTTGATCGAATCTCGTTCTATCATCTTATTATGATTGATCAACTCGGATCACAATAATCGCCTCGATCGAACCTCGATTTATCATCTTATTATGTGTGATCCACTCGGATCACAGTTATCTCCTTGATTAAACCTCGATCTATCATCTTACTACGTGTGATCAATCAGGATACATTAATCGCCTTGATCGAACCTCAATCTATCATCTTATTATGATTTATCAATCAAGATCACATCAATCGCCTTGATCGAACCTCGATCTATCATCTTATTATGATTTATCAATCAAGATCACATCAATCGCCTTGATCGAACCTCGATCTATCATCTTATTATGATTTATCAATCAAGATCACATCAATCGCCTTGATCGAATCTCGTTCTATCATCTTATTATGATTGATCAACTCGGATCACAATAATCGCCTCGATCGAACCTCGATTTATCGTCTTATTATGTGTGATCCACTCGGATCACAGTTATCTACTTGATTGAACCTCGATATATCATATTACTACGTGTGATCAATCAGGATACATTAATCGCCCTGATCGAACCTCGATCTATCATCTTATTATGATTTATCAATCAAAATCACATCAATCGCCTTGATCGAACCTCGATCTATCATCTTATTATGATTTATCAATCAAGATCACATCAATCGCCTTGATCGAACCTCGATCTATCATCTTATTATGATTTATCAATCAAGATCACATCAATCGCCTTGATCGAACCTCGTTCTATCATCTTATTATGATTTATCAATCAAGATCACATCAATCGCCTTGATCGAACCTCGATCTATCATCTTATTATGATTTATCAATCAAGATCACATCAATCGCCTTGATCGAACCTCGTTCTATCATCTTATTATGATTGATCAACTCGGATCACAATAATCGCCTCGATCGAACCTCGATTTATCGTCTTATTATGTGTGATCCACTCGGATCACAGTTATCTCCTTGATTGAACCTCGATCTATCATCTTACTATGTGTGATCAATCAGGATCACATTAATCGCCTTGATCGAACCTCGATCTATCATCTTATTATGATTTATCAATCAAGATCACATCAATCGCCTTGATCGAATCTCGTTCTATCATCTTATTATGATTGATCAATTCGAACCTCGATCATTGTCATAGTAATACCTGTTATGGCTCGTTAGATTGTTATCATTATCGATCATTGTGATAGTACTCTATACTATGACTCGTTATATCGTTATCGAGCTATCGCTTTGAATCTCGGGGTTCTTTATCGATCATTGTGATAGTACTACCTGCTATAATGGCTCGTTAGATCGTTATCGTTATCGATCATTGTGACAGTACTACATACTATGGCTCGTTATATCGTTATCGAGCAATCGCTTTGAATCTCGGGGTTCTTTACCGATCTTTGTGATAGTACTATGTACTATGGCTCGTTATATCGTTATCGTTATCGATTATTGTAATAGTACTCGGGGTTCGTTGTGGCTCTTTAGATCGTCATCATTTATACTTTATAATTTATTTGTTTTTTATGAATTAAATTATATGTTTGTCAAAAAAAAAAAAAATTTGTCCTAACACTGTCAACCTAATTTCTTTTTTGGTCAATAATGAAATAGAAAGCGGGAAAAACCCCGCCAATACCAAAGTTTCCTCTTCTCAAAAAAAAATACCAAAGTTTCCCTTTTGTAAAATTCTCTATATACAAAAACATGCACAGACGACCACTGATGCAAAACCCATTATGATAAATATGAGTACCCTCTTCCCTCCATTTCCATTATATATTATTCCAGTGTGATTGACAAAACAAAAATTCAATCTTTTGTCAAACAATTTATAAGCATAAACTGTATAGAATCATTCAAACATGGGTTTTCATTGAAAAGCCTCTACAGAATCTAAAACTCGTGTTCTTTGAAGCAAAAACTCAAACACTTTATATGGATAAACTGATTCAAACATTGGTTTTCACCGAAATGCCTTAGCGTATAACAATTGAATCATTGCTAAGACTAAAAAATACAAGAGCTTTTAATCAAATTTTACAAACAAGAAAAGAAAAGAAGAGGGAGAGATGCAGATTTCATTAGGCCCAATTCGTTTATTAAAATCCAAGGCTGTTAGATGAGATTAAACCTGCGAGACGACTGAACTTCAAGAAGCAATGACCGAACTTCCAGAGAGGAGATGAGGGAGAGTTGTGTGGTGAAAGAAGAAAATAGGAGGGAGGTTGCAATTGCCGTCGATGTTCTTCATCAATTTTGGGATTTTGGGATTTTGGGGATTTTGGAAGTCAATAATTTGGGGATTTTCAGGTGGGGTTTTAATTGAAAAAATTGATTGGGTCGAATCGAGTTTTAATTAGCATTCGGTCGACTTGAGTAGATCGAATCGAGTTTCATTGAAAGAATTGGGTCCCACTGTTAATTTATACCTAAAGGGTATAAAAGTAATATTATATCAATAAAACATTATCAAACATTATATACATAGTGAGTGGTATTTTAATAAAAGAGTGGTAGATGAACAATTAGTACTCCTCAAAAGTGGTAGTTCAACAACCCCCCCCCCCCCCCCCCCCTCATTAGCATGCCTTATGCCATTAACATAAATCATAAATGGCAAGTTCAAGGCAATTAATGGTTCTTTACCTATATACATCTAATTTTACATGTGAGCCATTAATCGGAATCATCCTGTCTTACTTGCTTGTATCAAGCATATCGGCTATCAGTAAATAGCTGTGAAACGCGGAAATTTGTACCATAAAATCTAGTCGCAATGATGCAATATATAAAAATTGAATAAACTATTAAAAATATATATATATATATATATATATATATATATATATATATATATATATATATATATATATATATGTGTGTGTGTGTGTGTGTGTGTGTGTGTGTGTGTGTGTGTACCTCTATGGAAGAGTACAATGGCAACATGCTTGTACACAAATTATACCTTCATCCAAGGGAGAGCTGCTTTTTTTTTTGCTGAAATAGATCCTAATGTAGTGAGCAGCATAAGGGCCACTACAAATATAACCATCAATGCTTGGAGATTGATAACAGTAGAAAAGAACTTTGAACTTGATTGCAGAGAATTGCTTGAGTTAAACAATAATTTATGGATGGCCTTACATGTGCTCGAAAAATAAATGCAAAACATGGCCAACTTCTCCGGCTGGTAAATCAAATGTTGCAACTTTATTCACAAAAACCTGAAACCCAAAAATAACTGAGTTTCGTCTTGTATAGTTTTTTTTCTTCGGATATGGGTTGCTTGAGAACATATTGCCCTACATAATAAGTTTTTAAATTTTGCATAAAGAAACATCCAATATAACAAAATTATAAGAAGCCAAAGAAATGTCTGCAAAATTAAGAAAATAAATAACTGCCAAAAAGAACAAAAGAAGAGAAAAAGTTATAAAAAAAACTTGTATGAAGGTAAGAGTACTTCAACGAATAAAAATCATATTTTCAGAATTGCATACATGGAATCACCATTGGGATATGAAAAATACTACTGACCTAATAAAAAGAATGTAAACGCAAAGGCTATGATGGATGAAGATGGAACCATCAGAAACGGTAAAGTTCTGTCAAAAATGAGCAAAAGGACAGACATGTTAGGAGATAAGATGTCCCAAATGAAATCCATTGGAATCAGGAGAATCTGAAACAAACAACTAAAATTTGAGGAAACAAATATGATTTGAACTTTATGCAGTATAGCAAAATATGATTGTGAGAACGAAAAAAAAGGAAATGGAGCAGAAAACTCACCACTTTAATGAAACAAAGGACCTCTAAATACAACCTTCCCCGCGGGTTATTTTCATGCACTACTTCAGACTGTGTCGGTTGTGCACCAACTCCCTCCAAAGCATTTGTGATCTCTTTTTCTTTATGAGCAAGTACAATTAATGAACCAGGAGGCAGAGATACGTTGCCATTTTCCGAAGTGTAGCCTTCTCCAAGAAAGAGAAATGTTTGATCAGAGCGTTGAATCCGGAACCCATCAAATCCCGATAGGGTCATATCAGCTCGCAAATTGGAACCACGTTTCCAGATCCTGTAAGTGTCGGAAGGGACAATCCTACCAATGAAAGGGATTACAGAGCTTTCAAAATGGAAGCTTATTTATAGAAATACCTTATCCTGGCAGCAGATGCCACGGTTCTTGGAAGCCTACGGCACCATTTAGCCCATGGAAGAGGCTGATAATGCCGAGCAATGATCATTGCAATATTATCCTCTTTAGTACACACAGCCTCCTGGAGGACACTCCATCCATTCTCATTCTGAAGACTCCAATCAGCACCAGCAGCCATCAAAACTTCAGTAGAGATAGAGTCCCGGAGCTTCACTGCAAGATGCAAAGGTGTCTCTCGCCTAGGAACATCTCGCCTATCAATCACTACAGACATCTCATGAAAACAGGTCTCAAATACTATGAAAATCTAGAGCTCTCACCACAATCTTGTAGACAATTCCAATCCACCTTAATTAAAAACCCACCTAATGTTGACCCAACTCAAACCCAGCACAAATCTACCCCAAGAAAACATAAAATCAAAAATCAACAAAGGAACACAAAAGAATAATCTATCCACAAACAAACCCATCAAGAAATTAACATATAAAGACACAATTCAGCTACCCAATTGTGTGTACATCCAAACCCAGAAAAGAAAAGCGAAACGCAAGAATAAAAAAACATTAAACGTACCTGATTAGCCAAAGATGTAGTAATAAAGACGGCGGATCAAAAAGTGAAATGGAGGAAATGGATTTGATTGTTTATGGTGGGGGTTATGATAGAGTGGAGAGTGGAGAGTGGAGAGTGGAGAGCGGAGAGCGGAGGCTAGGCAATATGAGGCGGAGGAAGTTTTAGCAAGCAGACTGTGGTAAAGGTTTTTTTCTGTGGAGAGATCATGGGGCAACAGAAGGAGAAAGGATCGGTTCATTCGCGGGTATAAGGGCCAAAACGGGTTATTTTCCGGGTCAATTGACTTAAATGGGTTAAATTGCTTCCTCCATATATATATATATGTATGTATATATATATATGTATATATATATATATATATATATATGTAACAGTCTAAACCATTGGCAAGGCGAAAATGGTAAAAGGCCATTCGAGCGCGTGCGCGTCTTGTGATCAAATGCACACGTAAGCCTTACGAAACAGTTGCAGCATACAAACGAGCGGAAATTTCAAAGAATTAAGTACATTAGAATGCGCGGAATACGAACCAAGCATTAATTAATAGAACTGGTCAGACTCAAAACTGAACGGATGGAACAAAAAATGTCAAACCTGAAACCAACCATGCCTCCGGTGTATGGGCCCTTATACAATGTCACTAGGTCAAATCCTAGGAATTAACATTCTCTCCTACAGATGTATCAACATCTCCAATAAACAAAATGACCAACCAACAGCCATATCAATTCCCAAAATACTACGTACTTTAATTCCATTAAAATCACAGAGATACAACTAATTACTATCTATCATCTCAAGAAAGAAACTGAAAAGACATAAATGCCAGAGCATCAACTACGGACGCGCAACCCAAAAAATTAAAATAAAATACGACTGTTATCAATAGAAAAAAGAACAACCTATACATGATAAACTATGAGGCATAACAACTGTCATCTACGAGTCTTCTCCTGTGTCCTCGATATCAATAGTACTTTATCTGAAACTGTTGAGTAAGGGGTGAGCACGGTGGTCCAGTAAAGAAAATATAACTAAAAGGGAACTATGGTAGCATCTGGAAAATACTCTAATAGTTCTCTATTAATACAAGTATACTTTCAAAATACATGTTCATTATTACCATACTTAAATGCTACATATGAATAATGGGAATAAGGAATTGGACATGACATAATATAATGCACCCTAACATACTAATGCATAATCGTATCTATTTTAATTACCGTATATTCCATAAATTCATGTTTCATTAAAATATCATGCATAAATAGGGAAACCACTTTTGTTTCCAATAATAATAATGATTCAATAATTGTGAAGCCACTTTTGTTCCAATAAAATAACATTAACTTCCATTAAATGAAGTGAATCAACTAAATAAGTGCAATTAATAATAGTGTCCTACGTGTAATAAGTTGTCAAATGATTCTAAGGTATTACACCTTTGTCGTACTCATAAAGGGAGAGCTTGTCATGTTTTCCATGACCCAAATGATATATAAATAAACGAAAACTAATCGGTCTGCTCTTTATTTCGACCCGTAGGTGGGCACCTAAATACCGGCCCAACACCCACCTGAATTATAACTGACCCCCAGGCATGGGGAGCGTCTAGGATATTGAGGATTCTCAAGAACTCATAGCAAAATAAGGGTATGCCAATACCTAACCAAGACCTATATGACATGCGTAATGCATATTATCCTATCATCATCTAACTTTACTACATGATATATAAATAAATAATTAAATGAATAAATAAATAATTAAGTTCGTAAAATAATAATTCATGCTGACTGAACCTTACATGATCGTGTACTATGTACTAGACAGACGGTCTACTTTTCCCAGTAAGGTAACGAATAGATATTCATGCAATAATAAATTAACTATAGACGGTTAATTATGAATTAAATCAATTAAAAATCATAAATTTAGCCTAACCCATCAATTATATAATCCTTACCTCTATTGGATGCCAAAAGCGATACGGATTCGGAAAAAGGCACGAAACGAGAGATCACCTAAAAGAATCAATAATCTACGATTAAAAACTATAAATTTGACAAGAATGAAACCCTAGATTTTTAAGGAATCGAAAAGATGGATCAACCAACCAAGAAACGTAGATGAGAAGATTATTATTGCTCTTGAATATCTTGATCCACGTGTGATTGATCAACTCTAAAGACGGAACAGTTTAAATTACCACATTAATATTATCTTTATGAAGTCGAACTCGTCTCGGATGATGTTCCGTTTGCCGATGATTGGTATATTTATATATACTAGGGAAATGAAGCCGTGAAAGGCCGGCTACCCATTGATCGATCTGTTGTATCCGAATAATTAGAATCTGTTGATTATGCAAGTGTTAAATTTCCAATAATATAGCTGCTGCTTGCACAGAACAGTAATTGGATTATGTCACCATATATCTATCAACTCCATGGAAGTAGCTTATACTCAATAAACATCTCCAGGGGAGAAGAAAAAAGAAACCAACAAACACATATTCTATCCCTCTAAAAGCCACCATCTTAGAAGCCACATTTTTTCACTCTTCATAATGTATGAAGAGTGCTTCTCAAAATCATAGAAACAACATAAATCTCTACAGCCAGTAGTAAGAACCAAAGAAACACTTGACACTATGAAAATTCATTACATCAAGGGGGAGTATAATAACATTAACAATAATAATGATATGGTATGATCTATGATAGAAACACAAACAAGCGTACGAATAACATAACCAGCCATTAATATTACAAGGACCTTTGAGTGCATTACAAACGTTAGTACAAAATACAAACCAAAACATGTACTTTCTAGAAGCACAAGATGCCCAATCATTACATATGATAGTTGTTGGGCGAGAAGCAAAAGCCGAGAACATAACTAACCCGTGTAAGGGATGTAATATTCATATTATAATGCCATTAGCTTTTCTGTACTAAAAAGTTAATGTAACTAATATGAAACTAACCTTTTTATGATATTAAAGCAAAAGAGTTTATAGCACATTTATTTATTATTAGCAAAGGTTCCATATGGCTGGATCACTAACGACTGCATAGATCATATGTTTTCAGTCTCCTTCCCTTTAACCTTCTTACCTGGACTTTGCTGAATTTCAAAACCAGTGGATGGAGTTTTTTCAGCAGTAGCTGGCATCATAGAAGGTGATTGGAGGACTGTGTCAAGTTTAGCAGCAGGAACATTAGTGAATAAAATACTTCTTTTGGGACTGAAAGAGGCTGCAAAAGATGCCTCTTCGATTCCAGCTGCATGTGCAATATCTTCAATCGCCAACTTTGTTTTTGGCTGAAAAACTGCTTCTATTTTTCACCAAGCTGAGAGGTAAAAAGTGATGAGTCCACACCACCAGAAGAAGAACTACCTTCAGTATTCTTAAGGGACCTTAATTCTGTAATTTCATGTTCAATGTATAGTTTCACAATAAGGCAGCTTCTTTCCGTGTCCCCTCGGAATGTTTTCTCATGATGCTTGACAAAGCAAATGATAGGCTTCCTGTTGATTCTTCTTTCAATTTCATCGTTCAATGGAGCATTCTACCCATGCAAAATAAGAGTACACCAATATGGCAGCTGTTAGTGTCCCACTCTCATCGTTTAGAAAAACACCAATATGGCAGCTGCATTTCATGAATGGAATGCGTTAGTCATTGAATTGAAGTCTTTACAGTAATAGTTAGGTGAAGGAAATACCGAGCCTGAAGTTGCATTGCTTGGCCATGTTAATAGTGTCCTAAACCCAATCGGGTTGGACCGGATCCGCCGGGTTAGATCATTTCTACTATTTATTTATGTTTATACATATGATATATGGCTTTAATGTTATTATATATTCTGTTTATCTATATGAACCAATTTTTTATTGTATATATGATAACGTCCCTGGTGTCAAACTGTAAGAGAGAAATCATAATAGTGACTATGGTTGATGAGATCTCAAATCACTTTAAAAATGCTTGATACTTAAAATGTCTCTAGTCGTATGTGCTATTAAACAGGACATTAATAGTACGATTAGACTAGCACGTATTAGATATCTTCTATCTTATTAAAGATAGGGATATATCTCGTCTATCAAAGTGTTTAGACACTTGGACTATACGTGGACGTGTAATAGAGAATGCGTACGTTAGACTGACCCACTTACTTTATTAAGTGTCGCACTATGTGGCGGTTGTGTAATTATCCTGAGACTGGAGTCTTCATGCAATCACGGTGTGGATTGTCATACTTTGACACTATTGAGGTTTCCCCTAGCCATGGGGCGATCATGCGGTACTGATTGGGTGTGATACTGAAGCATGCGTAGGATTCATGTTGCTCGTCCGGAAATCGTGTATCCTTTGACTAGGAGTAAATATCCAAAAGGGCTTCTTATAAGGAATGTCTTACTCTCGTGAATCTTTGCAAAGTGGAAGTAAATGAGTTACTTCGAGAGAGCATGATATCCAGATTATAAGATACGGTCGTTGATGCTTGAAACTCGACGTACGACCGTATGGATATTGTTACAGCGATAGGATTCTATTTATACGGTAATTGTTTCACATGAAAGGTAGTAGTCATTGCATTTGACTCTTCCGATGATTGGAGGTCACGGTGTGTTGCTAGATGCTATTCTGTGATCGTTAGGTATGAAGGGCATTTTTATAATTTGCACTTTGTGTCTACGGCCAACATATTCGGAAGCATATCAGGTCACACACATAAGAACATCTAGCCGGATTAAAATGCAGTTATAGTGATAACCAAATAAGAACAGTTTATCTCGACTATAAAGTGTTATAGTGATAAATTAATATGATGGTATTTATTTATTGTGAATAAATAAAATACAAGATATTAATTATGTTGATTAATTAAATATACATAGTTGATGTATAATTCAAAATTATTTGTGTATATTGATACATATGTATTTTGTGAATTAATTAATCATAGCATTATATTAAATTCTGGATGCCAAAATATTGGTGTATGGGGCGCCATCTTGAGTGTATATGATACACTTGAATTGTGATATTTAATTAATGAGATTACCATATATTAATATTAGATATTAATTGATTTATGAAAAATAGATTTATGGTAATGAGATAAAGATGGTCAATATTAGATATTGACAATAAATGAGATAATTCTATCAAAGATACTTTCTATATTTTATTAGGAAAATATTTTCTTTCTCCCTAATCTACTAGGAAGCTTCTCCCAATTAGATTGAGATTGTCAAGGGGCGTATGTCACCCTATAAAAAGAGAGGATTGGCTAGATCTTTGGTACATCACAATTCCAAGAGACTAATAGTTCTTGTGAAAAATAAGAGAGTTTCTTAAAGATATTTTGAGAGAAAGCAACCGAGTTTTTATGTTAACAATCCATGATGGGATTCCGGTGGGCTGTTTGTGTGGATCACCGGTAGAGGCCGAACGCTTGGGCGGCTTCGTGCAGAAACTACAACCGTAGACAAAGCGTCGATCCAATTGGATCAACCAAAGTATTCTCTTGTCTACTTCTTTTTTTCTTGTTGATTAAATGAAGTCGATCTTAGGTTAATAGGAAATAAATTTTAAATTCCGTTGCGTTCCCGCATAGATTTTCTAACAGTGGTATCAGAGCGAGTTTTGAGTTTAAGCAATAAGCATTAGTTAATTTACGTAGTAATTAATTAATAGATACATGATATAAATTCACAGAACGAAGAACGAACAAAACAAACAAAATAAAATAACTCAGCGGTGGGGCTGCTCGGCCGTCTAGCGGCGGCGCCCCACCTTGAACACGCCGGCGTCGGCTAGTGGCTCTTGGTGGACCCCGGAAAATTTTGTTTGTTCTTTTGTGAATTTTTATGGTACATAGATATCTCTTTGTTTAGTTAATGTCATGTGGCTAACCAGTGATTCAAATAGTTTGGGCCGTTGGGATGCCACATGGAAGTATAGAATGGGTTGATTTATGGTTCTTAATTGGGCCTAAGACTAACCTAGGCCTTTTCAAATTTTGTTCAAATAGGCCTAGACCCATTTCAAAATATTTTGATTTTTGAAAAGGCCTAGGCTAGGCCCTTTTCAAAATATTTGATTTTGGAAATGGCCCAGGTGGGTGCCTTTTGGTTTTGGAAACCAAAGGCATCTCTTTTGATTAGGAATCAAAAGGAAAGAAACAAAGAGACTAAATTTTAATTTTGATTATTCTTTGAATAGTTCTAATTAATTAAAATTAAAATTGAAATCGTTTAAAATTAACCGTTAATTTTATTTTGATTAAAATCATTTAATTAATTAAATGTTAATTAGTTAATTGTTTGGATAAACTATTAAACGTTAATCGATTAATCAAGACGCAAGTTCGTAGTTTTAATATTTATCTTTTTCATAAGATTTTATTGTATGGATTAGATATGTGAGATATAATATGAATATGGACCCCGATTGATCATGCTGCATCGTCTTCTTCCTATCACGTCTTCCGGAGATCAGCCACCTCTCTCCCGGAAGGAGGAAGATTTGCTACAACATTCCTCTAAGAAGGTCGAACCAACCCATATAACGGATATGGAAGATGAAGAGGGATTAAACGTTAAAAAGGAGCACACAACAACAATAGAGGTTTGTGCCTCCATGGATGATGATGAAAGGAAGCTGAAATACTGCTCTTTTTTTTCTGGGTGGGAGTTTATAAATTTTAAAAGTTTGAAGGGGATATGAAAAATAAAAAACTGGTGGTAGTAAAAAATATTTGACAGAAGTGGCTTTTTTAGTACTTTAAATCAAAGTGTGGTGTATTGGTAGATTTCAAAATCTTGATATAATATGTGTGGTATATAACAAGTAGATGTCATATTTTTTTCATTTTACTGTGGTGTAATGGTAGATTTAGTGTGGTGGGAATAAAGGACCCCTCAATTAATTTAACTAATTACAAAAACTTAATCTAAATTAATTACGTGTTCATACATTTCTAATTAATGCCAAAATTAATTATCTACATTTATGCATATGTTAGGAGTGGAATTCATGAATATGATGCATGGAATGGTATGACATTGTTATATCACATAAATAACCATTCAAGAAAATAAATGCGCAAAAGCAAACCCCACAGATGGACCGTTGGTACACATGTACCTAATCTATCATAAAGAAAATATTCAAATGGGTTTACTAGCTAATTATCTATAATAGAAAGAATACAGAATCTGCATCTATATTGATTAGCCGATCATAATCTTGAATCTTCAACAAAAATTCTTCACAGACGAGATGGTCAGCTCATCCTTCTTCAACCCGCAGAACGTGGGTTCGGCTCCCTTCAGCTCCAAAAACTTTATTTCCCCAAAACAACCGTCTTTCTAGAAAAAGTTTGAATAAAAACGCATCTAGGGTGATTAGGACCCTTGACGTACCGGTTTGATGCTTCACACTAGGACCGTTGCACCACTGAATTGATCTTTTATAAAAGCTTCGACTTTAAATAAATACAAACAAAGCTGAAAAAATGACTACTTTTCTTTTTTGAAATCACAATAATTTACATAATTTCTTATACCCGAAAAAATGGGTTTACAATAGATATAACGGGTAAACAATACCAACCTCAATCCATTTTGTCAATCACGCATATATATATAACGAATAAATAAAAGATGCAACTTCTATTCTAATGCAATTCCACCCTTTATTAGTTAATTATGCAATCAAAATCGTAAAATCGCTTTAACCTGGCTCTGCTACCACATGCTGGAAATACAGGAACCCGAATCAGGATCCGAAACGTAGGAAAACCAGATCCAGAAATATTTCCGGTTCTCGCAATTGCAAGGAGCATGCTCGCAATTGCCGGCGTGTT
Source organism: Gentiana straminea (assembly GCA_036785695.1). Classification (NCBI taxonomy): domain Eukaryota; kingdom Viridiplantae; phylum Streptophyta; class Magnoliopsida; order Gentianales; family Gentianaceae; genus Gentiana; species Gentiana straminea. Next base: position 469,954 of record JAVUPR010000320.1, read on the forward strand.
TTTCCCCTTTTCTTCAGATCGTCAGATTTGATTCACAGCACCGATCGAGACATTCGATCATGCACGGCGGAAGCAACGAATTAAATTCATTTACGATTTTACCACGACAAGACTCGCATAATAAATTAATCTACACTACAAGAAGTTTGAAGAGTTACCCAACCGAAGAGAAGCTACAGTCTCCGGATTGTATCTCCAAGCGACGACTGGTGGACGTCGATCCTCGTAGCGGAGCCTCATTGAATACGGTCAAGAAAAACCCTAGGTTTTTCTTCTCCCAATGGCTAGGACAAGAAACTGATTTTTCTCTCCTTTTAGGTGGAAAGTGGCACAGGTAATGTTGTGTCTAATGTGTTGGGAGGAACACTCTTTATATAGGAATTAACTAGGCAAGAGAGAGTTTATCCCTTCCACAAGACAATTATCTTTTTCTCAATGAAAAAGATATTATCTATAAATAAAAGATAATCACCATAAATGAGATAATCATCAGAAAATCAAACTCTTATTTTATCCATTAATTATTTAACTAATAATAAATTAATTACACATTTGATATAATTCAGGAAAATTTCTTCTCCCAATTTTCCCACATTTGGCGCCATTTATGCCATGTAAATAATAGAAAATATCTTTTCTATTTTACATATTATTTACTGAATAAATAATATTTCGCATATTCATTAAATAGACAAACTATTTAATTTCTTCTCGAGGTTCCATAATACGAGAATTCACTCACGTGTAAGGAGCCAACCTGGGGATGATGGACCTATAACCAGTAGCTACAATAAATTGAATAAACTATTCATCGAACAGAAAATTTCTATTTATTGTATTAATTCCGGAATTGTGCCACCATAAATCCGAAACTGAACTCTATCTATTATAGATATAACTTATTCTCAGAAAGCCGAGTCAATAAGTGTCCACTGATACAATCATTATATATATACTAACCCTCCATAGACTATCAGTAATGAAGCAAAAATGTTTCCGTAAACCTTCTTCATTACATCTTATCCTTATTTATCATTAATCCCCTAGTGATCAATTAGTTTATAACCAATATGAACTCGGCCAATCGATTGGTTTCTAGGATTACCAAATAAGGGAATTGTCTTTCTACTTCCCGCATGAAGGAATGGATTCTGTATTTGTGAAACACACACTCGCTACTCATTCCTGAATAGTGCAGACGTGAAAGTTATTCAGACCACGCCTCTTAGCAATCCTTAATGAACAAATCTAACCCCATCCAGAAACAAGCATGAGTAGTTGAAGAAATGATTGGTTTCGGGTTGGATTGGGGTTGAATGGATCCAAGAAAGAGAAAGTAAAATAAAATATAGTGAAATAATGATTATAAAGTTGAAATGTTATGTTGAAATTTATGTAGTTGAAGAAATGATTGGTGAGAGAAATTTAAATGAAATATTATATTGAAAAAGTAATGGTTAAATATTGTAGTGGGTGAATAGAGTGAATTGATTAATATTATTTTATTTGTTGACGTTGAATGATTGATGAGAGAATTTATAATAAAATAATAGAATTAATAAAATAATGATAAATAAGATAATGGAGTGAATAAAATATTGGGTTGGATCCAACCCCACCCGAAACCAAACAAGGCCATATATGATCATCTTGTGATTTAATGAAATTTCTCAATCACGGAATTATATAATAAATGCAGAGTAAGTCGTCTGGTACTATATGACTACAACATATATAAATGTCCCACTTAGATAACCAATATCGACAGTCCGGATAAGACGGTCACACCATAAAGTGTTCAGGAAGCATTAATGGTGGTTTAATCAATAGACCCATACTTTGATTAAATTCAGCACGAACTAACAGTTCAAGTGTATCACCATAAACTTAATCATCACGTGTGCCAACACACTAAGATATATGGCTACATATGACACAACTTGAGGTTTCAGTAATGTATTACTTATGAGCACGAAGCAACCAATAAGATAAGAATAAATATGTCATTTATTAATTATAAAAATAATTACATAAATTGTCTTTTGGGCACTACTTCCAACAACATGTCTCACCTTATTTAAAGCAAGTGAGAGAAAAATGTTGAAGATGGGATAAGGGTGTGCTCAAATAATGATAAAAACAATTGTTGTTTGTCCTTACGGGCAAGTGAGAGATTGTTAGGTGTAGTGCCCGAAAGACAATTTTTGTAATTCTTTTTATTAATAAATGACATATTTATTTATCATCTTATGATTTGTTTCGTGCTATAAGTAATACACCGCTGAAAACCCTGAGTTGTATCATATGTAGCTGTATAACTTAGTGTGTGTCACACGTGATGATTAAGTTTGTGGTGATGCACTTAAATTGTTAGTCCGTGGTGAACTTAATCAAAGTGTGGGTCTATTGATTAAACCACCATTAATGCGCCCATAATAGTTTATGGTGTGACAGTCTTGTCCGGAACGTCGATATTGGTTGTTTTAGTAGGGCATTTATATATGATGTAGTCATATAGGACTGGACCGAATTAATCTGAATTTCGCATATAATTCATTTGTTGGAAATAAAATTTATGTTTTGATGATGATTCATCGCTTAATCAGTTATTATTCTTAACCCTATTGACGAAGTGTCATAACTAGCTGTTATAGTGCAAAGCAAAAAGATGTCTAGATAATAATGTATAGGACTTTATAGAGTCTGGTATTTGTATAGGTTAAATCAGACAAGCACTGTAATAGTTTTAGGAAGTGAACTGAGAAAATAAGAAACTGAGAATTAGGAACTGGAAAAAAGAGCACATCGACTGAAAACCGAAGAAGATAAGTTCGCTGAGCGACACAGACTCAGTTGGCTTATCTAGAAGACTGAAGAACTGAGGGTCACAGAATCAGTTATTGAAGATCGAAGAACTGAGGGTTCAAACTCTGTTATGAAGATTATACGTCGAGACTGTAAAGTTAGACTTCAGGCAAGATTGTGGTGACCTGAACTGACTTTATGGATCTTGTATGAAGACCTAAGAATCATAAGGACAATGAATTCTTAGATGATAATGAGTCATGGTGTACTCTAATTAAATCAATTACAATCAGATGAAAACTGGAGTACTGATACTTGAAGAAGAGTAAAATCTCAGTTAATGCTCCAAGTCAGTCAAGAAACTGACAAGAGACAAACTCAGTATAAAACTGATAAGGATACTCAGTTTTATATGTCAGTCATGTTAGGAAATCACTAGTTTAACGCAGCGGAATTTAAAATTTTGATTTCCTTTTCTAGATCGTTCTTCGTTTAATGCAATAAACATGTTAAGTAGTTTGACGGTTATACCTTAGATGATCTACAAGATCGTCGCTTTGACCGCCAACGGAGAGTAGTTCAATGCGCAAGCCGTCCACGCGTCCGGCCTCTATCGCTAATCCACACGAACCCCTCGCCGGAATCCTCCTTGGATTGCTATCGGAAAAACTCCGGTGCTAGACCGGACCTTTTCTTCCCTCACAAACTCACTATGGAGAGCTCTCTATTTTACACAAGAATTATGAACTCTTGCAATTGTGTTGTACAAAAGAGCTTGACACCCACTTCCTTTTTATAGAGCAAGTGGCGCCCCATATGTAGTGTGGAGGAGAAGAAAACCTTTTTCCAATAAAATAAGGAAAATCAACTAGATTGATTTATCTCTTTAATTATAATTTATTCTGTCAATATCATATATTGATTATAATTATCTTATTACCATAAATCTATTTTTTCAAAATCAATTAATATCTTATATTAATATTATGGTAATCTTATTAATTAAAGTGCACAATCCAAGTGTATCTTGTACACTCAAAAGTGGCGCCCCTTTAGTCAATAAATTGACTTCCGGAATATTCTTTAATTAATATAATTTATATATAATTAATATCTTGTATTTTATTTATTCATAATAAATAAATACCACCATATTAATTTACCACTATAACCTTTATAGTCTAGAGATAAACTTTCCTTATTTGGTTATCAACTATAACCGCATTTTAATCCGACTCGATGTTCATATGTGTGTGACCCGATAGGCTTCCGAATATGTTGGCCGTAGACACAAAGTGCAATTTACCAAAATGCCCTTTATACCTAACGATCACGGGATAGCGTCTAGCAACACACCGTGACCCCCGATTATCGGAAGAGTCAAAAGCAATGACTACTACCTTTCATGTGAAGCGATTACCGTGTAACTTACAATCCTATCGCTATAATAATATCCATACGATCGTATCTCGAGTGTCAATACATTGACGATCGTATCTTATAATCTGGATATCATGCTCTCTCGGAATAACACATTTACTCCCACTTTGCAAAGATTCTCGAGAGCTAGACATTCCTTATAAGAAGGCCATTTCGGATATTCAATCCCAATCATAGGATACGCGATTCCCGGACGACCAATCATGTATACTCCGCATGCTTCAATATCATACCCAATCACTACCGCATGATCGCCCCGTGGTTAGGAGAAATCTCAATAGTGTCAAAGCATGACAATCCACACCGTGATGCCATGAAGACTCCGGTCAAAAGGATAATTACACAACCGCCACATAGTGTGACACTTAATGTAAGTGGGTCAGTCTAACGTACGCATTCTCTAATACACGTCCACGTACAGTCCAAGTGTCCCTACACTTCGATAGACGAGATCTATCCCTACCTTCTAAAAGATAGAAGACATCCAATACGTGCTAGTCCGATTATATCATCAACGTCCCATTTGATAATATGTAAGACTAGAGACATTTAAGTACCAACCTTGTTATAGTGATTAGAGATCTCATCAACCATAATCACTATCATGGTTTCTCTATCACAGATCGATACTAGGGACGTTACTATATATATACAACAAATAATATGAAGACAAACAATATATAATAACATAAGTGCTTTTATTAATCATAATAAAGTTATTACATGAACTAAATAGGCTTGTAAATGACCCGACCCGGTCGGATCCGGTCCGACCCGATTGGGTTTAGGACACCTTTCCAACAATCTCCCACTTGGCCTAAAGCCAATCACCCATATGCCTAAGCCCGTGCAAGTGAACATGTTTCTCATGCTTAGCTTGAGACAATGCCTTGGTTAACGGATCAGCTATGTTATCATCCGTGTGGACTTTCTCTATCTTTACATCTCCTCTATCTACTATCTCTCTAATCAAGTGATAGCGCCGTAGCACATGTTTGGACTTCTGATGAGACCTTGGTTCCTTTGACTGAGATATCGCTCCATTATTATCACAGTACAGAGGCACTGGACCTTCAATGGAGGGAACCACACCAAGTTCCGTAATGAACTTCTTCATCCAAACTGCTTCTTTTGCCGCCTCCGAGGCTGCTATGTATTCGGCTTCCGTTGTAGAGTCCGCAGTAGTCTCCTGCTTGGAACTCTTCCAGCTCACTGCTCCGCCGTTAAGCGTGAAAACAAATCCAGATTGCGACTTAAAATCGTCCTTGTCGGCTTGGAAGCGGCATCCGTGTAACCTCGTAATACTAAATCATCGTTCCCGAAAACCGGGAACATATCCCTAGTACGTCTCAAGTATTTAAGGATATTCTTGACAGCAATCCAGTGACCATCACCTGGATTGGACTGGTACCTACTAGTCATACTAAGAGGGTACGAGACGTCTGGTCTTGTGCATAACATGGCATACATGATGGACCCGATTGCCGAAGCATAAGGGACTTTACTCATTTGTGCCCTTTCCTCCTCTGTCTTAGGACTCATTCCCTTTGACAGGTAGACCCCATGTGACATGGGCAGCAATCCTTTCTTGGACTGCTCCATGCTGAATCTCTTCAACATCTTGTCTATGTAGGTGGATTGTGACGGACCAAGCAACCTTTTAGATCTATCTCTATAGATCTTTATTCCCGAATATAGGTGCCTCACCCAAGTCCTTCATTGAGAAGTTCTTGGATAACCAAGCTTTGACTCGATTGTAACATAGGCACATCATTCCCTATGAGCGAGTATGTCATCCACATAAAGCACTAAGAACACAATGGCACTCCCACTAACCTTCTTGTAAACACGGGGCTCATCTTCGTTCTTGATGAAATCAAACTGTTTGATTATCTCATCAAAGCGAAGATTCCAACTCCGAGAAGCTTGCTTTAATCCATAAATGGATCTTTGCGGTTTACACACCATCCCGGCGTCATTGGTTGTGAAACCCTCAGCCGTGTCATATACACTTCCTCGGACGGGTTCCCGTTAAGGAAAGTTTGTTTTCACATCCATCCGCGATTTCGTAATCATGGTATCCGCAATAGCAAGCAAAATTCTAATGGATTTTAACATGGCAACGGGCGAGAAGGTTTCATCATAGTCAACTCCTTGTCTTTGCTTATAACCTTTTGCCACCAACCTAGCCTTGTAGGTGGTCACGTTACCGTCCATGTCGGTCTTTCTCTTAAAGACCCATTTACACCCTATGGGAACTATTCCTTCGGGCGGATCAACTAAGTTCCAAACTTGGTTGTCTTTCATGGATTCCATTTCAGAATTCATGGCTTCTAGCCATTTCTCTTTGTCATGCCTTAATAGCACTTCCTCATAAGTTCTAGGGTCCTCATCTTCCATGAGGTACACGCCAGTGTACCTTTCGGGTTCACGGCGTTCCCTGGTGGATCTTCGAGGTGCTAGTGTGTCCACGGTAGAGGCCGGTGTCACATGTGTGTGGCAAGTCCTCTACTTCCATCAACCGACTATTATCCGTAAGTGGTTCTCGAATTTCTTCAAGATCAATTTTACTCCCACCGACCCTATCCGGAATAAACTCTTTCTCCGAGAAAGTGGCCGATCCCCGGCAACAAACAAACTTTTGTTCCTCGGGATGGTAAAATTGGTACCCTTTGGTTTCCCTAGGATATCCCACAAATAGACATTTGTCAGACATGGGCTCTAATTTGTCAGGCATCATCCGCTTCACGTAAGTCGGACAACCCCAAGGTTTTAGATGACCTAGGCTCGGTTTTCTCTTAGTCCATACCTCGTATGGCGTAGAGTCAACCGTCTTTGATGGAACTCGGTTCAGTGTATAGGATGCGGTTTCTAGAGCATACCCCCAAAATGATTTTGGAAGAAGCTGCGTAGCTCATCATGGATCGCACCATGTCCAACAAGGTGCGGTTCCTCCTCTCGGACACGCCATTCATCCGTGGCGTTCCGGGAGGAGTCCATTCGAGTAGAATCCCATTCTCCTTCAAATAATCTTGAAACTCTCCATCTAGGTATTCTCCGCCTCGATCGGATCGAAGTGTTTTGATTTCTTTACCTAGTTGTTTCTCCACCTCACTTCGAATTCCTTGAACTTTTCGAAGGCTTGATTTAAACTTCATTAAGTATATATAACCATAGCGAGAATGGTCATCGGTGAAGGTGATAAAATAAGAGTATCCTCCTTTGGCTTGAATTGACATTGGGCCACACACATCGGTATGTATGAGCTCAAGCAATTCATTGGATCTTATCCCTTTGCCCCGAAAGGTGACTTTGTCATCTTGCCAAGTAAACAAGCTTCGCATGTATCAAACGATTCGTAATCGAATTGATCCAACATTCCATCTTTATGGAGTTTGGAAATGCGATTCTTATTTATATGGCCAAGTCTACAATGCCATAAGTAGGATTCATTCAAGTCATTTGTTTTGGCTTTCTTGTTATTTATATTAAGAACGTCAACATTCATATCTAATATATAGAGACCATTGCTAAGTATGCCAGTACCATAAAAGATTCCATCACGTGAAAAAGAACAACATTTATTCTCAAACGTAAAAGAAAATCCATCAACATCTAATGCAGAAATAGAAATAATGCTCTTCGTAAGAGCGGGAACAAAATAACAGTTATTAAGTTCTAGTACTAGCCCACTGGGCAATGAAAGAAAATAAACTCCTACGGCCAGCGCAGCAACACTTGCTCCATTTCCAACGCGTAGGTCCACCTCTCCTTTCCTCGGATCTCTAGTTCTTCTTAGTGCCTGCATATTCGTACAAATATGAGAACCACAACCGATATCTAATACCCGGTGGTTAGACTTAGAAGAAGTAATGTTGATCTCAATCATAAATATACACGAAGTCGAAGCATCGAATGCTTCTTCTTGGTACTCAAGAAGCCCTTGCGGTTTCTCCTCCAATGTCCGGTCTCACCGCAATGGAAGCAAGCATCCTTGGATTTGTCTTTTGCTATCTTAGGCGTTGGCTTAGGTGCGGCCTTCGCCTTCTTGGACTTTTTACGGGCTTTTGCCTTGCCCTTGCTTGAAGTGACCGGCAACACTTGCTTTCCCTTCCCTACGGTGCCTTCGGCGAGTTTTCAACATGTTCAATAACTCCGCTAGGGAGCAATCTATCTTGTTCATGTGATAGTTCATCACAAACTGCGAGAATGAGTCAGGTAGAGATTGCGAGAATCAAGTCAATACTCAACTCTCGTTCCAACTTGTGGCCCGGCTTCCCAAGCCTCTCTATGTACCCGATCATTTTAAGCACGTGTGACCCCACGGCAGTCCCAGATGCCATCTTACAACTAAACAGGGCCTTCGAGACCTCGTACCTCTCAGTACGAGACCGAGAAGCATAAAGCTCCTTCAGGTGGACCATGATAGAGTAGGCGTCCATGGACTCATGCTGTTTCTGCAGTTCAGGTGTCATAGAAGCAAGCATGATACATGTAGCATCAGTACTGTCAGAACAGTGCTTGTTGTACTTCTCGACAACATCTGCAGCCGAACCCTCAGCGGGCTTTTCCGGTAGGGCCTCGTCCAAGACATAGCCAATCTTCTCGTGCCTCAAAACGATTTTGAGGTTTCTTTCCCAATCGAGAAAATTAGTTTCGTCAAGCTTGTTATCGATGATAAAACGAAGGTTCAATTTGTTTGACATTTTCTACAACAATAAATAAAAGATAGAATAAGTAAAAGCTCATGTATAAAAAACCCTAAATTTGCACTTAATGAATCTATAAGGTTTTTACTCCCACTAGCCAACTATTCCCTATTGGCTTTCAAGAAAATAATTCCTTTAGTGGGCAAGATCCCATCGAACTACCCCGACCCCCAACTTTGGCTGATGGGCCGAAAATAATTAAACAGGTGGACAACGATTTGTCGATCGTATCTTATACGATTCTTGTTGTTTGACCAGTCAACTCTTTGACAATATTTCATCTTATGAAATTAGCCAAACACTTGCCTCTAAAATCCAAACGACCCCGCTTTGGCTGGTGGCCGAGAGAATTCTTAGTCGAGTCTTAACCCCGATATTCATGAGATCTCTTTCGATCATATCTCAATAACGACGATATACCCGAGGTAGGTCAACCCCCGCTTTGGTGGTGAGTTGGGTCCGAACAAGGGCTCTTCACCGTCGTTATAATATGGGGAGGCAATTCCGACTTGATTTTTGATGTGGGAATAATTTTAAATTAATTCACTTAATTAATTTGGTTTAATTATGGTCTCATCTACTATGTGCATATTACTACGATATCATATAAAGTAAAACATACACAACATTCCGCGCATAAAATAACCGGTATGATCATGGACTTTTTCTAGGTGCGGTTTCGAATACAACCGACGAAACCGCGGGTCACAAACTAAGGGTATACGCAACCGCCAATAGGATCTTTATTCTTGTACGCCAATGGGTTCTTTATCTCTCCTTGGTCTTGAACTTCTTGCTCCATTCTTGTTACATAATAAATAATTACACCCGCCGCACACGGGGGGGGGGGGGGGGGGGGGGGAACTCGGGGAATGGGATAAATGCAAAAAGTAAACTAGGTCACGTTCTTCATAACGGCCTAGGACAATTTTTTCAAAAACCAACATAAAGAAAACATTCCCATCTATCCTATTGGTCGAGTCACGATCAATCGGGGTCCATATAATCACATTATATCTACACATCTAATCCATACAATTTTATCTTATGAAAAAGATTAAATTCTAATTTTAACTACTACTACTCATGCGTCTTTATTTTATCACATCAAATAATTAAATAACTTTTAATTAATTATATGATTTAACCAAAATTAAAATTAACATTTAATTTTAAATCGATTTCAATTTTAATTAAATTTGAACTATTCAAAATAAAATTAAAATTATAAAGTCTCCTATTTGTTTCATTTCCAAAACTAAATTTAGCTTAGGCCTGCCCACTTTCCAAAATCAAAATTTTGGAAGTGGCCAAGCTAGCTATTCCAAATCAAATATTTGGAAAGGGCTAGGCCTACTCCAAATCAAATATTTGGAAAGGCCAAATTATTTTAGTCTAGGCACTGGCCACTTTCCAAAATCAAAATTTTGGAAGTGGCCAAGCCTAGGCCTATTCCAAATCAAATATTTGGAAAGGGCCTAGGCCTATTCCAAATCAAATATTTGGAAAGGCCAAATAATTTTGGTTTAGGCACTGGCCACTTTCCAAAATCAAAATTTTGGAAGTGGCTAGGCTAGGCCTATTCCAAATCAAATATTTGGAAAGGGCCTAGGCCTATTCCAAATCAAAATTTGGAAAGGCCAATGTCCCATATGGTTTCCCGATGGTCCAAACTATTTGAACCATTGGTTGGCCATATGACACAACTAAACAAACGAGATATCTATGCACAATAAAATATCACAAAACGAAAAGGGTTGATCTCCCCCAAAGGAAGAGGAGAGCCGACGGACAGCAGCCCGAAGGCCACCGCCGCCGCCGCCGCCGCCGCCGAGGGATGGGGGCGCCGCCAGTCGGCCGACCCCCATGAACCCTAAATTTTTTTTGTTTTTTTTGTTTTAACGTTTCGCGATTTAAATCTTGCATCTATCGATTAAATACTACGCATTTAAATTATGCTTATTGCTTAAGCTCGAAGTCCGTCTACGATACCACCTTTGTTAGGAAATCACTAGTTTAACGCAGCGGAATTTAAAATTTTGATTTCCTTTTCTAGATCGTTCTTCGTTTAATGCAATAAACATGTTAAGTAGTTTGACGGTTATACCTTAGATGATCTACAAGATCGTCGCTTTGACCGCCAACGGAGAGTAGTTCAATGCGCAAGCCGTCCACGCGTCCGGCCTCTATCGCTAATCCACACGAACCCCTCGCCGGAATCCTCCTTGGATTGCTATCGGAAAAACTCCGGTCGCTTAGACCGGACCTTTTCTTCCCTCACAAACTCACTATGGAGAGCTCTCTATTTTACACAAGAATTATGAACTCTTGCAATTGTGTTGTACAAAAGAGCTTGACACCCACTTCCTTTTTATAGAGCAAGTGGCGCCCATATGTAGTGTGGAGGAGAAGAAAACCTTTTTCCAATAAAATAAGGAAAATCAACTAGATTGATTTATCTCTTTAATTATAATTTATTGTCAATATCATATATTGATTATAATTATCTTATTACCATAAATCTATTTTTTCAAAATCAATTAATATCTTATATTAATATTATGGTAATCTTATTAATTAAAGTGCACAATCCAAGTGTATCTTGTACACTCAAAAGTGGCGCCCCTTTAGTCAATAAATTGACTTCCGGAATATTCTTTAATTAATATAATTTATATATAATTAATATCTTGTATTTTATTTATTCATAATAAATAAATACCACCATATTAATTTACCACTATAACCTTTATAGTCTAGAGATAAACTTTCCTTATTTGGTTATCAACTATAACCGCATTTTAATCCGACTCGATGTTCATATGTGTGTGACCCGATAGGCTTCCGAATATGTTGGCCGTAGACACAAAGTGCAATTTACCAAAATGCCCTTTATACCTAACGATCACGGGATAGCGTCTAGCAACACACCGTGACCCCCAATTATCGGAAGAGTCAAAAGCAATGACTACTACCTTTCATGTGAAGCGAGTTACCGTGTAACTTACAATCCTATCGCTATAATAATATCCATACGATCGTATCTCGAGTGTCAATACATTGACGATCGTATCTTATAACTGGATATCATGCTCTCTCGGAATAACACATTTACTCCCACTTTGCAAAGATTCTCGAGAGCTAGACATTCCTTATAAGAAGGCCATTTCGGATATTCAATCCCAATCATAGGATACGCGATTCCCGGACGACCAATCATGTATACTCCGCATGCTTCAATATCATACCCAATCACTACCGCATGATCGCCCCGTGGTTAGGAGAAATCTCAATAGTGTCAAAGCATGACAATCCACACCGTGATGCCATGAAGACTCCGGTCAAAAGGATAATTACACAACCGCCACATAGTGTGACACTTAATGTAAGTGGGTCGTCTAACGTACGCATTCTCTAATACACGTCCACGTACGGTCCAAGTGTCCCTACACTTCGATAGACGAGATCTATCCCTACCTTCTAAAAGATAGAAGACATCCAATACGTGCTAGTCCGATTATATCATCAACGTCCCATTTGATAATATGTAAGACTAGAGACATTTAAGTACCAACCTTGTTATAGTGATTAGAGATCTCATCAACCATAATCACTATCATGGTTTCTCTATCTGAGATCGATACTAGGGACGTTACTATATATATACAACAAATAATATGAAGACAAACAATATATAATAACATAAGTGCTTTTATTAATCATAATAAAGTTATTACATGAACTAAATAGACTGTAAATGACCCGACCCGGTCGGATCCGGTCCGACCCGATTGGGTTTAGGACACCTTTCCAACAAGTCATCCAACAAACGGTAGCAGGAGAGCGAGGTCATGGGTTCGAATCCCGGCAACGACGATTCGTGGTAAACCACGGTTGAGTGGGTAGCAGTCTTTGGGGGAGATTGTTGGGAATACAAAGACTCGCCCGCCTATGTGCGTTCAACCCATGGCGCCGTGAAGGTGTGGTATAAGGAAATAAAGTAGCACATTTACTAACACCAATTGGTTTTAGTACAACGGTAAGCGCTTGATCCTAAAAACTGGTATACTACAACAAAAAGGGAGCAGGAGGAATTAAAAAAAGAATCTATCTAGTCAAGAAAGATCGAATTAAAGGGGGAAAGCCAATTTCTAAAGAACACCTGCTAAGTATTTAATTGCAAGATCAAGAAATTTCTTCAAGTGTCCAAGCACATTCAAGCAAAATCAAGATCTATCATTTGAAGAAATACAGAGCTGTGCAAAACTTAATTATCCAGAAGAAAAACTCAAATCACAATTGAATCATAGTTATTGATTCAAGTCTCAACTTTGATTTCATCAAAGGTTTAGACTGTGAAACACCAAAAAGGTGTGAAGGACAGTTGAGTGCAGTCAGGAAGACTGTGTTTGTGATGAGCTGGTGAAGAGGCAATTCTACCCTCCAAGGACCAAGTGTTTCAAACAATTGAAGAGCAGCAATCCTACCTGTTCTACAAGTGTTTAGATAGTGAAGCTAGGGATTAGTCAAGGACTATCAGTTTAGAACTTTTTGTAACCGGGCCATCTCAAAGAAGTTCTAGTGGAATTTTCCTCCGCATCACAGGGGAAGAGAAGGATTGACAGGATTACACCACCTGGAACCTCTATAATTCTTGTCTATTCACTTTACGCATTTACTTACTTCATTACAGTTTTTATTATCTAGTTTTCCTTAAAACTAAATCAACAATCTGCTTGTTATATTAAGGCTAAATATATCCGCTGCCGGTTGACTCAGTTTTGGTTAAGTCGGTTTGACTTAAACAGAACTTAGTCAGTTTAACTCCACACAAGTTAAGAGACAGGAACAGAAAACTGAACTGAAGGTCAGTTTGAGTTTCGGAGAAACTCAGTTCCTCGGGTACTTCCAGTTTAGAGAAAGTTTTTGGTGACAAGTTTATTCACCCCCCCCCCCCTCTAAACTTGTGTTAGCCTTTCCTAGGGACCAACATCATTGATTCAGAAATCTTATTAAATCACAATATGATCATATATGGATTAACCTTAATCCTGAAGTGCTTGCAAACTCCTGCTTGTTTCAAGATAGGGTTTGATGTGTTCATTAAGGATTCATAAGTGGCTCGATCCGAATCACTTTCACATTGTCACTGTCAAGAATTAGTAGCTGGGAATGTGTGTCACAAATACGGAATCCATTCCTTCCTATAGGAAGTAGAAATACAATCCCCGTATTTGTTGATCCATGAAACAAATCGATAGGCCGAGTTCGTATCGATTATTAACTAATTGCTCACTAATGGGTTAATTGTAAATAAGGATAAAATGTAATGAAAAAGTTTTACGTAAACTTTCCTGCTTCATTACGGATAGTCTATGGAGGGTTAGTCTGTATGTAGTGATTATATCAATGGACACTTATCGACTTGACGTATTGAGAATAAGAAATATTTATAATCGTTAAAGTTCTGTTTCGGATTTATGGTGACGTAACTCCGGAATTAATAAGTTGAATAGAATTGTTTTGTTTGATAAATATGTTAGTCAATTTGTTGGAGTTACTGGTTATAGTGCGAGTGAATACTCGTATTGTGGAACCTTGATGTATATTAAATAGTTGGTTTATTTAATGAGTATGAGAAATAATTTTTATCTGTAAATAATATGTAAAATAGAAAAGACACTTTCAATTATCTCAATTGGCATTTAAGATGGTGCCTAGTATGAATAATTTTGAAAAAAAAAAATTCGTAATTATGTCACATGTGTTATTAATTATTGATTTATTAAATAATTAATGGATAAATAAGAAATTAGTTTTCTTATTGGATAAATAAGAAAGTTGTTTTCTTATTAGATAAATAAATATTATATTTTACTTAAAGAAAAAATAATTGTCTTATGATGGGATAAACTCTCAAACCCTAGTTGTTTCCCTGTATAAATAGAATTTCTCCCAACACAATAGACACACAAGATCTGCGCCACTTTTGAGGAAAAATGAGAGAAAAACCAGTTTCTTGTCCTGGCAATTGGGAGAAGAAAAACATAGGGTTTTTCTTTTTCATATTCAAGGAGGCTCCGGTACGAGATCAGCGTCTACCAATCGTTGCTTGGGATACAACTCGGAAGATCAATGCTTTTGTTTGGTTGAGTAAATCTCGAAACCTTGTTGTTGTTTAAATTAATTAATTGTGTTTCATATTGTGGTAAAATCGAAATCGAATTTAATTCGTAGTTTCTACTATGCATGATCGAGTGCCTCGATTAGTGCAGTGAATCAGATTTGATGTCGACGATTCAGAAAAACGGAAAAACCATAGCTGCGGCAAGAGCTACCTACGCCGCGGTGTGACCTAGGAAATTTTCGTGTCAGATTATTCGCATTTCGGATCCTGATTAGTACTGTATATCCAGCACAAAAATGTTACACGCAGACACAAAGTGCACAACTCATCCACACAGAGCGCATTGTAGGAATAGGTTTTGCTTTAAAAATAATAATAAAAAAAAACCATAGATTTGCTCTTTGTGTGGTTGAGTTGTGCATTTTGTATGTGTGTCTCTCTATCATCTTTGAAATATGATAGTCTTCCCATTACGAAGAGTCTTAATCGACATGGACTCGGTCCAAGTGTATGTGCTCTATGTGGTTTACAAGACGAAACCACTATTCCTTGATTTAATTCTCGTTTAATTTGGGAAAAAAAAGACCCTTTTAGTAAGAACACGATATGCCTTCCAGCTATCACGTTTTGTGGATGTCATTTGACTTGGTGCTGAACATAGACGATGAATTTTTGTGTGGGCGTCTTCTTTATTTGTTCAAGGTTTATTTGCTCATGTCTATTATGTGATGAAAAGCCGGTTCATTTGTTGTCTCTCTTACAAAATGATGCTTCCACTTCCTTTTTTTAGGCCTAGTACCTCATAATGGTTATACAACAAAGACTCATACAATAATTCCTAGCTAGCATCAATCAATGAATCAAGGGGGCAAGTTTGCGATTGGTGCTGCCGACGACTAGAATAATAAGAGGATCTGAATCGTTGAAGCAATAACAAAGCATCAGATGAATTGCAACCTTGGTTCATATCAATAGCAACCGGAACAGATGAATTAGCTTCTGTAAACTGGACAACCATTGTTCCCTCGAAATCAGCCAAGAACATCTGGAACTGCTTAAGTGTGTTCTTCATGTCATTCACTCTTTTTGTATCTGAAGTACTGGCTAAGGCAGTAGTGGCTTCAACTGGTGAATAACCTATACACTTTTGAACAACATTGTGGTCAATAAGGATCTCAGAGATTAGACTGCCATCATCAACATAGACACGAAGCTCGTACGTCGTTCTGTCCCTAAATTGAAATCCCTTTACACCTGTAAGGAAACACTTGATTCTCCCTTCAACTTTAGCTATTCTATTATCTTTCATTGCAGCCCATTCAGCCGACAAACATGCTAAGTACGTAAATGGGGTGGTATCTTTTTCCATGGCAGAAAGAAACGAGTGTTCCAACTCATCAATCATATCAATATCTGCAACATCCATAGATGCACTAGCAACTGAAATTGGTTCAGTCACATCCCCTGTTGAAACCGCAGCAGGGCGTTCCGGTTCCGGTCCAGCAGCCATACGTATACTATCAGCTTGCTCACTAACAGGATGAACAGGATGAGCAGTATGAGATTGACCTCGTGTAACATCGATGGCTTGGTGAACCACGGGAGGAGGCATCGTTTCGGTTCTAGACCCACCACTAATCTCTTGGGCATTGGAAATTTCGGGTGGCCAGGCAGCAAGAGTGGCTCGAGTGGATAGTGGGGGAACCACCCCGGTTCTCGATCTTTTACCCCGGGGTGGTTTGTTCACTTCTTGTATAAGTCTCTGTTGTGCTGCATCCAATTCCTCTACCTTGCCACCTAAAACCTCAATAACTTCAGGAACTAACATCAACAGCCCACGTCTGACATTAACATTAGAAACAACAACCTTCAGTCCAGATGGTGAAAGAAGTTCAATATCTTTAATAGGCCTGTATTCCATGCCGAATACACGTTGAACTCCATCAGTCATAGAAAGCTTGAGGCACCTCTTGAGTCCCGGTGCTGCATTCTGGTACCTGGCACGCAAAGGACAACTTATATTCACAATCTCATCTACCTGTAAGACAAAGGGCCCTTTAAGATCTACCAAATGCAAGCTACGAACATTAGGAGGGAGCAAACCGGCACCACACAAGTTCATATCCGAAAACAAAACTTGCTCCAAACACAATTTAGCCTTCCCCAAATCATCAAACCCTGAAAAGCCAGGAACAGAGCTATCTAGACCTCTTACACAGGATTCCAACCATTCCATTCTCAAATTCAAGCCCATTCTGAGCAGAATACTACCAATCGAACCATCAGCATAATTTGAGTTAATAGGAGGAGTAGAACCTGTATTAACACTGTGATCGTCGATGATGACGTGGTCGGAGTCGGTATCGGAATCGGAGATCTGGAACGGCACCGGCTGGGTAATATTGAGATTGCGAGGTGGTGGAATGGAATGTGAGGAGGAGGATGAATGGATGGTAACGTTTTGGAAATTGATGGAGGAGATAATCCGATCATCGCCGTCATCTTCATCAGGTTCGATGAATTCTTCGACTATATCCTGTTGTTGGTTTAGGCGCGGTTGAACTTGAATAGGGTTGACTTCATTATCCTCTTCGTCAGAAGAAGAGCAGACCAGTTGGAGGCGCCTTCGCGGCATATTCAGGCATTTAGGTTTTGTGTTTGGGCGCTGCTTCTTTTTGAACGAGAAGCGAAAGAAAGAGGAATTTTATTTTATTTTATTTTATTTTTTGAGAATGGGTAAAATTTCATTTAGAGTGTTATATACATTGGAAATATTATTAAGAATAATAATGGGGGAAATTGCTCAAGTGGTTCTTTTTTTTTTACTTTCATTGTTCAATAGGTCTTTGACCAACCGGCAATTTAAAAGAAAAGGAAAAACCGAAATTTAGTGTTATTCCTATATTGCTGCATCTTCAATTAGCTCCATTTCCCTCTTTTCATCAGACACTTTGCCACTTTCACCTCTTTCTTCTTCTTCTCTTCTTCTCACCCCACACACATATAACACACATAAACCTATTATCTTCTTTTTTCCTTTCTCAAATCGTTTCCCCGAATCTTCCCAATTTAAGAGCTTTCTCAAATCGTTTCCTTTCTCCAAATTTCCGGCGACCCCTAGCTCGGTGGACTTGGGTTAAAGAAACAAAAATTTTGAAGGAAGAGGATCTGAATATCAAATTTATTGGTAAGTACTTAAATTTTTTTTTGTCTTTAATCGATTTAAGTGTCTTTAGGGTAACGCATGTAGATTATTTGACAAATGAGCTGAATTGTAAATGGGTTATTTGATTTGGAGTTTATGATAAATTTGATTGTGAATGTTTTGTTGTGAGAATCAGACTGTGTAGCTGTCGTTTAATCTGCGGTATAATCAATTATGTTGTCTTTAATCGATTTATGTGTCTTTAGGGTAATGCATGTAGATTATTTGACAAATGGGCTGAATCGTAAGTGGGTTATTTAATTTGGAGTTTATGATGAATTTATTGTGAATGTTTTTGTGAAAATCAGACTGTGTAGTTGTGGTTTAATTTGATCGTGATTGTTAGAAAGGATGTAACTGTAAAACGGGCCCTTGTTCTTTACACTCTTTAACTGTAAAACATGCGTGCATTATTCTTCTTATTTGATGTAATCATTGTTTTTGATATTATAGTAAAACATGGAGCTGAAATATAAACTAACATCGGTAGAAAGGACAAAAAAATGAGAGATAGCTAACTGAAGTTCGATCGATAAAGTGGATGTAGTGTTTAAAAAGTTAGACGATAAACACAAAAAAATATTTAAAGCTGGTTGTTTTGGCAAGTTACTTGATCTTCATGAAATGAAAGCGAATCAAATCGCTCATCAGTTGCTTATGAGATTGGAAAAATCCGATAGTGAGGACGTAATATGGTTTGTTGTTGGAGACAAACCTGTAAGATTTGGTTTAAAAGAATTTTTGCTTGTTACGGGATTTAATGTTGGTGAGGTTGACATTGTTGATCAAGAAAAAGGAAAAAGCAGTCGGATTGTTACAACATATTTCAAGAAAAAGTCAAGAATAAAGAGAAATGATTTGGTCAAAGCTTTAATGATGTTCGCATTACGAATGACACCGATCGATACAATATGGGATTGTTGATTGTTTTGGCTTTTGTTGTGTTGGGTTGTGAGGAGAATTATATATATGCTGGATTGGTGGTGGTTTCATTTGGTTGAGGATCTGGCTGCATTCAACAAGCATCCTCGGGGAACTTATCCTATAAAAGCATCATTCATGTGTTCAAATGTGACTTAAGTGATTGGTTCAAAAATGATGTGATCAAGTATGCATTCTATGGATTTCCGTATGATTTCATGGTATGTATTCTAATATGAGCAATATTTTAATTCAAAATTCTTATATAATTTTGAATATTTTTTTGTAAAATGTTATGTTTATGTAGGTATGGTCACTTGAAGCCATCCCGTGTTTACAGAAGAAACACGGGACGCTTGTTAGTTTAAGAGCTCTTCAAAGAATCTTTGAAGTGGGAAGTGCCAAAGAGGGTGAACTCTGCCAAAGTGGAAGCGCTTTGCAGTTGAAATGGGTTTGAATGTATTGTTCTTTAGGTAGTGTGTACTTCAATTTTGTTGTGGTTTTTTGATGTTTTAATTCATATTTATGAAATGAATTCAATGTAGATAGCAGTTGTACCAAAGCTTCTTCCAAGTAAAGTTGAAAAACGTAAACCATATTACGTAGATTTAACGGAACACAATGGTGGTTGTAGCGAGAACGGGGAGGACGCTACAAAGGATAATGTGAAATATGAGGACAACGCGGAAGCAGTTTTTCCCATGCAAGAATGTCCCCAGGTCGAAATGGCAAGTGGATTTGATGAGGACAAGGTGAAAGATGTGGTTGTAAACGTTGTTAGATAGGAGAACAAAGCGAAATATTCTAGGTTGGATGCTATTCAAAAGAAGGTTGATTTGTTGGCGGCTAATTTATGTTGTGAAAAATGCGAGAATGTCATCAATCCTTCTAGCGACATGGTTGGAGGTCATGAAAAAGAGGAATTTGAAGGTAAGGAATCCAACATGACGGAGGAGGATATGATGGGGGAGGTTGGATGTGATGGGGAGGAAGAATTTAATCAAAGGAGTCCGACATGATGGCGGAGGGCATGAAGGAAAAAGTGCAATGGAAGGTATAATGGCGTTGCATACTTCTGTGATGGAGAGGAACACTGTGAATAAAAGGAGTCCGACATGCCGGCGGAGGACATGAAGGAATCAAGTGCAAAGAAAGGTACATTTTTGAAAGTTCATATGTATTCTTCCTTTTTTATATAGTAATTAATGAAAAATGCATGAACATTGGATTTATGAATACTATGTTTTGATTAGTTGCCCTAGTAGACTCGATAAATGAGGATAAGACGGTGATTACAGTGGAAGATGAAGATGAAGAACTGGAAGATGGTTCTTTAAAAAGAAATTGAACATAATTTCAATTTTTTATGTTACTGACTAGTAATCCTAACTAACTATTTTATTTAGAGAATGCATTGCCCTTGTTGGTACAGTATGGATCACGTTTGGTGCGGAAGTGTAACATGTTGAAGTGAAGCCTCCTTACCCCTTGAAAATAAGAAAACTTAATGTTGATGTGTACGATCCGTACCGAGAAGCGGATCCCGTGTTGGAGTGCTAAGAAAAGTGTCTAGTTGAAGTTGCAGACAGGTATGCCCAATTTGTGTTCGTTCAAGTAAAACATTAAGTCCTTTGAAATTTTTATCATAATTTTAATTATATAATCCGAACTTGTACACAGAAATTTGGTAGTGTGGTTGGTTGATCACGAAGCTCAAGTTACTTTTTTGAAATTTGTTGGTGATGATGGACTCATGCCAAGCTTTGTAAGCCCGCTTTAAATTTAAAGTTGCAGCAAGTTATTAAAATATGTGCTTTTAGTGATATATACATTTTTTCAATGCAGATTTTGGATATTGCTAGATCCGGCGACGCAGCAATGCGTACCCGGCATTGTTTGAGCAGGATGCTTGTGTGCTAGATAGCCATTAATATTATGTGAAAGTGGCCTTCGAATATGATGTGGAAGGAAAGGAAGGGAGAAAGAAGTTCGTGGAAGGAAAGAAAGGGAAAAAGAGAACTAGGGATGACGAAATGAAACCATCGAACAATGTGTTTGACTCAACTCCTAAAAACTTACGTAAAACATTGTTGAACTATGTGAATGGAATAGTTCCAAATGTAAGCAAACTGTAGGTTGTTTACTGATATTTGCATGTTCCTATTGCTGACGTAAGCCATTTTTTTAAATTGAGAATTGATTTGGAAGAGCGGACGATATGTGTGTATGATAGCTTACCGGGTCATGTTAAAAAGTAAACTTTAGATGGTTGGTTTGGGCCACTTCAAGTCGGAATACCGTTCATATTAAAGAACTTTGTAGTGGGTTATTGCTGGATACATAGAAACCCGAATCCAGATCCGATCCAAATTTGGATCGTCAGATCTGATTCACAACACCGATCGAGACACTCGATCATGCACAGCCGAAGCTATGAATCAAAATTCGTTTTTCGATTTTACCATGATATGATTCGCATAATAAATTAATCTACAAGAAGGTTAGTAGATTTACTCCAACCGGAGAGAAGCCATGATCTTCCGGATTGTATCTCCAAGCAACGACTGGTGGAGTCGATCGTCATAGAAGAACCTCCTCGAATATGCTTTGGAAAAACCCTAGTTTTTCTTCTCCCAGTGGCTAAGACGAGAAAACAAAATTTCTCTATTTTATTCGAAAATAGGCGTCGCCCATTTTGCCTAAAAAATGGCGTTGGTTTTTGTTCCAAATTTTGTGTTGGGAGAAACTCTATTTTTATAAGAAAATAACTAATAATTTGAGAGTTTATCTTTTACACACAAATTTATCTTACCTTTTAGGAAAATAAAACCTTTATCCAATAGGAAAACAAATTTCCTATTTATCCAATAAGAAAACCAATTTCTTATTTATAATTATTTAACACATAAATAATTATATTATCCACATTACAATTAATTAGGAGAAAATTTCTTTTCCCAAAACCAAATAAATGTGGCGCCATTTTCATTGCCATTTGGGATAATAAAAAATGACTTTTCTATATTACGTATTATTATCAAATAAATAATATCTGCATATTCATTAAATAGACCAACTATTTAATTTATTCTCGATGTTCCACAAAACGAGAAAACACTCGCGTGTTAGGAGCCAACCCAGGGACCATGGACCTATAACCAGTAACTACAATAATTTGAATAAAATATTCATCGAACAGAATACTTCTACTCAACTTATTAATTCCGGAATTACGCCACCATAAATCCAAAACTGAACTCTATCGATTATAGATATAACTTATTCTCAAAGTGTCGAGTCAATAAGTGTCCATTGACATAATCATTACATACAGACTAACCCTCCATAGTCTATCCGTACCGAAGCAGGATTATTTCCGTAAACTTTCTTCACTACATCTTATCCTTATTTACCATTAACCCACTAGTGATCAATTAGTTCATAACCAACACGAACTCGGCCGATCGATCAGTTTCTAGGATCAACAAATAAGGGGATTGTCTTTCTACTTCCCGCAGGAAGGAATGTATTCCATATTTGTGCGACACACACTCCTCACTCATTCCAGAATAGTGCCAACGTGAAAGTGATTTGGACCGCGCCTCTTAGCGATCCTTAACGAACACATCAAACCCTAGCTTGAAACAAGCAGGCGTCTGTAATCACTTTATGATTAAGGTTAATACATATACGATCACACGGAATTATATGAGAAATGCAGATTAAATCGGTCCAGTCCTATATGACCACATCATATATAAATGCCCCACTTAAATAACCAATGTCGACAGTCCAGATAAGATGGTCACACCATTAAGTGTTCTGGGCGCATTAATGGTAGTTTAATCAATAGACCACATACTTTGATTAAGTTCACCACGGACTAATAGTTCAAGCGTATCACCATAAACTTAATCATCATGTGTGACACACACTAAGTTATATGGCTACATATGATACGACTTGGGGTTTTCAGCAGTGTATTACTTACAAGCATGAATCAAGTAATAAGATGAGAATAAATCTGTCATTTATTAATTATAAAAACAATTACATAAATTGTATTTCGGGCGCTACTTCCAACAATCTCCCACTTGCCCATATAGACAAGCAGCAATTGTCCTTCGGGCACTACATCCAACAATCTCCCACTTGCCCGTAAAGACAAGAAACAATTGTTTTTAGAGCATCTCACCCTTATTCTATCTATCCACAACATTATTCCACTTGCTCTAAAGAAGATGAGACACATCTCCCAATTTCATACCCGCCAAGCACTGATCAGTGACATTAGATGCCACGCGTCTTGGTAAACTGATCAACTAGGTTGTCGGCTCGAGGCGATCTTTAGGACCGAAACGTCGCCTTTCTACACGGTCTGTCTGATCAGGGGGTACTTTGTCAATATGCTTTTGACCTCTTGTGGTTGCGAAGATCATTTGCATGAGCTACCTCTCAACAGTTTTCACAGTAAAATGGTATTGGCTCATCGAGACCTGGAATCACTTCCCGATCCAACAAAGAACTTCTCAAGCCACACTGCCTCTTTAGCTGCTCCAAAAGCTGCAATGTATTCGACTAGCAAAGTCAAATTGGCAGTGCTGGATTGCTCCAGACTATAGCTCCATCACTATGAGAAAACATTAAGCCCGCGATCAATTAATGATCATCCTTAATCTAACTGTAAGTCAGAATCAGTGTAGTTAACAATACTCAGGGATGCACCTGAATATAGACGCATATTACTCCTAATTCTCCGAAGGTATTTGAGGATGTACTATATGTTGGGAAATCTGCGCTTGAACGCAGCGGAATTCAAACATTTGATTTCCTTTTACCCAAGATCGACTTCGTTTAAGCAATAAACAAATAAGCTAGTAGACGGTGGTTACCTTGGTTGATCTAAAAGATCGACGCTTTGACCATCTAAGGAGAGTAGTTCTCCGCATGTAGAGCCGCCCAAGTGTTCGGCCTCTACCGCTAGGCCACACGAACAGCCCGCCGGAATCCCATCATGGATTGCTATTGGAAAACTCCGGTTGCTAGACCGACTTTTTTTCCCCTCTTTCCAACTCTCTATAGGATGCTCTCTATTTTACACAAGAACTATTAGCTCTTGGAATTGTGATGTACAAAAGAGATTGACACCCACCTCACATTTATAGTAAGAGGTGGCGCCCCTACTTGGTGTGGAGGAGAAGAAAACATTTTCCCAATAAAATAAGAAAAATATAATTGATTGATTTATCTCATTTAATTTAATATCCTATATTGAATATTTCCAAGATATTGTCAATATCTTATATTGACTATATTTATCTTATTACCATAAATCAATTTACACATGTGTATATATCACATATATATACTACATATATAAATATATATATATATATATATATATATATATATATATATATATATATATATATATATATATATATATATATATATATATATATACTATGGTGCGCATGAATCACCAATTTGCATTAGTGCAAACACACGCATGCACATATATAATTTATTTATCAATATCTAATATTCATATTTGGTAACACTATTAATTAAATGACACAATCCAAGTGTATCTTATACACACACAAATTGCGCCACCTTAGCCAACAAATTGGCATCCAGAATATTCTTTAATTAATATAATACTATTAATAGCTTGTATTTAATTTATTCATAATAAATAAATACCACCATATTAATTTACCACTATAACATTTATAGTCGTGAAATAAAATTTTCCTTCTTTGGTTATCAACTATAACCACATTTTAATCCGGCTAGATGTTCATATGTGTGTGACTCGATAGGCTTCCGAATATGTTGGCCGTAGACACAAAGTCCAAATTACGAAAATGCCCTTCATGCCTAACGATCACGGGATAGCGTCTAGCAACACAACGTGACCCCCAATCATCGGAAGAGTCAAATGCAATGACTACTACCTTTCATGTGAAACAGTTACCATGTAACTTACAATCCTATCGCTGTAATAATATCCACACAGTCGTTAGTCGAGTGTCAAAACGTCAACGACCGTATTTTATAATCTGGATATCAAGCCCTATCGAAATAACCCATTTACTTCCACTTTGCAAAGATTCACGAAAGCAAGACATTCCTTATAAGAAGGCCCTTTCGGATATTCACCCCTACTGATAGGGTACGCGATTTCCAGACGACCAAACATGTATACTCCGCATGCTTCAGTATCACACCCAATCACTACCGCATGATTGCCCCGTGGCTAGGGGAAACCTCAATAGTGTCAAAGCATGACAATCCACACCGTGATGCCATGTAGACTCAGGTCCAAAGGATAATTACACAACCGCCACATAGTGTGACACTTAACGGTGTAAGTGGGTCAGTCTAATTTACGCATTCTCTAATACACGTCCACGTAAAGTCCAAATGTTTCTACACTTCGATAGACGAGATCTATCCCTGCCTTTAAAGACAGAAGACATCTAATACGTGCTAGCTTTGTTCATACTATCAATGCCCCTGTTTAATAGTACATCGCCCGAGAGACATTTAAGTATCAAACTTATTAAAGTGATTAGAGACCTCATCAACCATAATCGCCTATCATGGTTTCTCTATCACAGTTTAATACAAAGGACGTTATCATATAACAATTCACAATTGGTTCTTTTAAAGAACAAATATATGACAACAGAAAAGCCATTTAATATATGTATAGATATAAAGAAATAGTAAAAATGATCTGACCCGGTCGGATCCGGTCCAACCCGATTGGATTTAGGACATTATTTCAACAATCTCCCACTTGGCCTAAAACCAATCACTCGCACACACAAGACCAAGTTAAAACACAAGAATCCCATGCAATACTCGCAACTAGCCCTAGCCATGAATGGATCGCTATCCGTGAGGACTCAGACTATCTTCATACCATGCTCCTAATCAAGTCAAAGGTACCGCCTCAACACACACATGAATCTCTGACGAGACCCTGGTCCTTGCTTCAAGCAATGAATCCACTTACTATATCAGTTATATAGAAAAGGTGGAAGAACCGTACAAGGTTCAGGAATGAACCTCATAGATCCATGTACTGCTCCCGCTACGCCTCTAAGGCACTACTGTGTTTGGCCTAGTTGTAGATTTACAGTGACCCATAGCCAAGAACATTTCCAGCTCACTGTATCACTTAATCAAAGTGACTGCAAACCCAGACTGTAGCTCCCACTCGCCTTCATAATACTCAGGATATACATCTGCATAACTATATTTATTCGCTTCCAAGTTTCGATAAACTTGGAAACCATCCTTAACTTGTTTAAGGATGTTCTCGACATTCACCAGATTTACTTTCATACTTGCTCATGACGCTTCATGAAGTATGAACATCTGGCATTACTTTTATGATGGTTCCTATCACAATAGCAAAGAAAACCTTCCATAATCATCATCTTTCACCTTATCTTTAGGACGAACGTCCTAACATAGATAGATCTTGAGAACACTAGCTAGCAGTATCCCCGTCGCGATCTATGCTAAACTCTTTTAGCATCACATATATATAGGTAAACTATAATCTAACAGCAGTTAAATCTATCACTATAGATTCTTATTTCTAAAATAAGAACTGCTAATCCAAGTTCTTTCGTAATGACCTTGAACTACCAAACATTAATTGACTGTGACATGGGTTATTAATTCTCGAGAGAGATATCTAATACCTTACTCAAAAATCTTAACATACTCCCACTATCCATATTGCACATGGGGCATATCCTTCTTTTGACTAAATCAAACTTCTTTGATTATTAAACAAAGAATTCGTCTAGAGAAACTTGTTCGAGTCCATGAATGGATCTCGTGGGCTTATACATCATGTCATCATCTATGAACATTGAGCTTTCTGCCCAACGTCTTCAACACTATCATATAGCCATGATACGAAGTTATAACAAGCATTATCTGAATAGAACTGGGCACAGCTGGCAGCATAAAGATAATTACAAGGTTTACACCCCGTACTCTTCAGCCGTCACTATAGCCTTATGGTAATCATATTACTATCCATGTCAGCCTTTCAGGGACATTCCCTCAAGGTAAGACATACTAGGTTCACAACCTGGTTGTCACTAATAGAATCTAATTCAGATATTATGGCTCCTGGCCATATCTTTCAGTCTTGCCGTTTCAACATTCTTTCATAGGTTGTGAGACATTCACTCTTCAAGATGAACATACCAGCAGCCCTTTCAGCTTGAGGTTATCCACAGACTTACAGAACTTTTGTGTGCACTGATCAGTGTCCTACACCTCATCTCTATGCGGCGTCTGCTTACGTTTCTATGGTTGAATATATCTTTGTGGTTCTCAAACTCTTTTGAGATCTAATTTACTCCCGTTGTTTCTTTTGGAAGAAACACTTCCTTTAGAAGACAGGATGTTTGGAGACAAACATTTTGCGCCGCAGACAAGTAAATAATATCTAGCGTACTTTCTAAGACATTCACAAAGTTGCATATGTCGTACTAGGCTCCAAGCCTTTCTGACTTTGCCTATGACAACTTCAAATCATCGGTTAAGATAGATTCGACATTATCCTCTTCCATATCTAATATGGAATTTATTCAACCATTATTCTTTGGAACTCGGTTAAGTATAAGGCACTATCCCGAAACGGGTAAGGGATACTTCGCATGACTTGCGTCACACCTTTATCATATAAAGTATTGTTTCCATTTTAGGAACACAATCTAATTGCGTATCCCAAAGATGGTATCCTTCAAAGGAGAATCTGATTCTATTTCAGACAACTTCTGAAACACCCTTCAGGTATTAATTGCTTCAATCCAATTGAAGATTAATTCCTAAGTAGCTCATCAATCTCATATTCATACTAGCTCGAACTTTTCGGGCTTTCCGAATTATGCACTTCACTGAGTACACTTGACTATTTCTAAAAATAGTCGTAGAGATTAATAAACAATTATTTGCGGCATTAATTGTCACAAGCCAACAAACATTGGTATTTTAGGCTTTAGACAAATTTTCTAGATTTTACAACATTTTCATAAAAGGGTATATTAGTCATCTTTAGATAAGATACGTATTACCCACATGATTCATAACCACATGGTTCAGACGTCATCAAAATGACATTTGATCACACGATTCCCTTCCATAGAGACTATCTCTAGAACGACCACCAAATATTAAGGATAACAGCCATTTAAATATTTAGTTGAGATTTCATCACATATATCAACTATATAGTGAAAACAATCTAGTATGTTAGATTCAGTGACCTTTCAAATTTATCGGAATAACATTTATTCTTTACAATTGAATATGTCTACTAAATCCTAACAAGCAACTGAAAACATGTTCTTCATAAGAACCAGAACATAATAACATTTATTTAGTTCCCTTATCAGTTTACTAGATCCAGAATATGGTAAGTGTTACAACGTTTGCTTCACCTTCCGTATCTGTATTTAATCTTTCTAATTTAATCACACTCGTAAGATATCATATATCTTAGAGTCGACTTTGAACTTAAATAGATTTATCTCAACATACTTGCCTAGAATAGAGACTTCGATATGTCCTCTACTTAAGCACTTGCCCTAACTTTCCTTTTTAATCCTTTAAGCACTTGAAAAATGTTTCTTATTGTAGTCTTCATAAGACTTAAGAAAGATCACAAGAGCCATGTCTTTAATTTCCTTTCAAAAAGAAAATCTAAAGTTATTAAATAGTTTATTTAACCTTTTGAATCGTATTCAAAACATTGACTATTTAATTAACCTTTAAGCAATGATAGAATTAAGTCGATACTTAAATCTTATAATTTTGAAAACAAACTTTCCGAAATTAGATGTGGTCATTCTTATCCAACGTTTGAATTAATTGTCATCGTATGACTGAATGATCATCTTAGATATCCAATATATGACTAATTCGATGAAACTTATTTCAAATGATTCAATCATTAGCTTCCGCTTTCATTAATAATTAAAGCCTTGAAGTACTGCATCAAATATGTAGTCTCCTTGTCTCTAACTACTATAGCGGGATTGCTCGTGTCATTGCTTATTTTAAAAGGATTAAAATTTCTTAACCAAATTTGAGAATGTTTCTCAAAAGGTAACAGTCATGATTTAGTTTTACTAATCGAGAATAATACATAAATATAAAGTTTGCTAAAACTACAACCTAAAATGAAAATAAAAGAGTGTTGTTGTTTATACACGCAAAATCTAAATGGTCTTTTGGTTTATGATTTTGCTCCCACGAGTCAACTACTCCCAATTGATTTTCAAGAATTGTCCAAAATTCTTTAGTGGCTGAGATCCAATCTAGTTACTTGATACCCGACGGTGGTCGATCAATCAAGATAATTTTGAAAGGTAGGTAACGTTTTACCAATCACATCACTATGTAATTCTCAGTGGTTGACTAGTCAACTCTTTGGCGATACACATCACTATGTGTTAGTCAACCCCTTGTCTCTAAAGTCAGACGGCCCTGACGGTGGCCAATCACCGAAAGACTCTAGTCAAGTCATAACCCAATATTCATGAGATCTCATACGATCATATCTCAATAACGATGATATACCCGAGGTAGGTCAACTCCCGGAGGTGGTCGATCAGTTGGATCCGAACAAGGGCTCTTCACCGTCATTATAATATTGGGAGACAATATTTCGACTTGATTTTTGTTGTGGAAGTATTTATGTAAATTAATTCACTTAATTAATTTTAATTACGGTCTCATCAAATATATCTATCTCTATAAACATTTATCCTACACATTTATCTAGATCGTGCCTAGTCATGCATCTATCGTATCATATAAAATAAATACAAGCTCAAAATAAATAAATGCGTAAAGTAACCGGTATGATCATGGACTTTTTTCTAGGTGCGGTTTCGAATACAAACTGACGAAACCGCAGAGCACAATCTAAGGATAGCTACAACCGCCAATAGGATCTTTTAATGTGTCATCTCCAATGGGATCTTTATTCTTCTTTCTTTGGTCTCTATCTTCTGCTCCATTCTTGTTACATTTAATTCTATCTAATAAAATAAATACACCCGCCGCACACGGGGGGAGCTAACGAGAATGGGATAAATGTAGAAAATAAACTAGGTCATGTTCTTCATAACGGCCTAAGACAATTTTTAAACCAACAGAAAAATTAAATCATTCACATCTATCATGTCGGTCGAGTCCATGATCAATCGGGGTCCATATAATCATATTATATCTACTATATCTAATCCATACAATAACATCTTATGAAAAAGATAAAATTAAAATTTTAACTACTTGCGTCTTAATTAATCAATTAACGTTTAATCTATTAAATAATTTTATCCAATCAATTAACTAATTAACATTTAATTAATTAATGATTTCAATCGAAATAAAATTAACAGTTAATTTTGAACGATTTTAATTTCAATTTTAATTAATTAAAACTATTCTAAAATAAATCAAAATTAAAATTAAATCTCTTTTGTTTATTTCATTTTGATTCCTAATCAAAAGGAATTCATTTGGTTTCCTAAACCAAAAGCAGCCCTTGGCCTTTTCCAAAATCAAAATTTTGAAAAGGGCCTAGGCCTAGGCTTTTTCTAAAATCAAATATTTTGAAAGGAGCCTAGGCCTATTCCAAACAAAATTTGGAAATGCCAATATTTTGGTTAATATGCCTCGCCACTTTCCAAAATTAAAATTTTGGAAGTGGCCTAGGCCTAGGCCTTTTCCCAAATCAAATATTTGGAAATGGCCTAGGACTATTCCAAACAAAGTTTGGAAAGACCATTATTATTTTAATGTCATGTGGCATCCCAATAGCCCAAACTATTTGAACCATTGGTAAACCACATGACACAACTAAACAAAAGAGGAATTACCAATCATAACTATAAACCATATTGAATCACAAAATACACAAAACAAAATTTAGAAGATCCGCCATCATTAACCGGTCAACCGACGCCGGCAGCAGGTTGCCCTGCTGCCGCCACCGCCGACCAGCCACCGCCAGTCGGCCGAGCACCACCCGATCTCATTTTTTTCTTTTCATGTATCACTTTTGCGAATAAAAAATCTTTCATCATTTAATTACGCTATTAGAACGATAAAATTAACTACGCAAAATAACATGCTTATTGCTTAAGCTCGAAGCTCGCTCCGAAACCACTGTTGGGAAATCTACGCGGGAACGCAATGGAATTCAAAATTTTGATTTCCTTTTACTCAAGATCGACTTCGTTTAAGTAATAAACAAATAAGCTAGTAGACGGTGGTTACCTTGGTTGATCTAACAGATCGACGTTTTGACCGTCTAAGGAGAGTAGTTCTGCATAGAGCCGCCCAAGTGTTCTGCCTCTACCGCTAGTCCACACGAACCGCCCGCCGGAATCCCATAATGGATTGCTATTGGAAAACTCCGGTTTCTAGACCGGCCTTTTTCCCCTCTCTCAACTCTCTATAGTATGCTCTCTATTTTACACAAGAACTATTAGCTCTTGGAATTGTGATGTACAAAAGAGCTTGACACCCACCTCTTATTTATAGTAAGAGATGGTGCCCCTACTTGGTGTGGAGGAGAAGAAAACATTTTCCCAATAAAATAAGGAAAATATAATTAATTGATTTATCTCATTTAATTTAATATCCTATATTAAATATTTCTAAGATATTGTCAATATCTTATATTGACTATATTTATCTTATTACCATAAATCAATTTACACATGTGTATATATCACATATATATACTACACATATAAATCTATATATATCATATATATATAAATACTATGGTGCGGATGAATCACCAATTTGCATTAGTGCAAACACACGCATGGACATATATAATTTATTTATCAATATCTAATATTAATATTTGGTAACACTATTAATTAAAATTCACAATCCAAGTGTATCTTATACAAACACAAATTGCGCCACCTTAGCCAACAAATTGACGTCCGGAATTCTTTAATTAATATAATACTATTAATATCTTGTATTTAATTTATTCATAATAAATAAATACCACCATATTAATTTTCCACTATAACATTTATAGTCGTGAGATAAAATTTTCCTTATTTGGTTATCAACTATAACCACATTTTAATCCGGCTAGATGTTCATATGTGTGTGACCCGATAGGCTTCCGAATATGTTGGCCGTAGACACAAAGTGCATATTATGAAAATGCCCTTCATGCCTAACGATCACGGGATAGCGTCTAGCAACACACCGTGACCCCCAATCATCTGAAGAGTCAAATGCAATGACTACTACCTTTCATGTGAAATAGTTACCTTGTAACTTACAATTCTATCGCTGTAATAATATCCATACAGTCGTTAGTCGAGTGTCAAAACATCAACGACCGTATCTTATAATCTGGATATCATGCTCTCTCGAAGTAACTCATTTACTTTCACTTTGCAAAGATTCACGAGAGCAATACATTCATTATAAGAAGGCCCTTTCGGATATTCACCCCTACTGATAGGGTACGCAATTTCCAGACGACCAAACATGTATACTCGCATGCTTCAGTATCATACTCAATCACAACCGCATGATCGCCCCTTGGCTAGGGGAAACCTCAATAGTGTCAAAGCATGACAATCCACACCGTGATGCCATGTAGACTCCGGTCCTAAGGATAATTACACAACCGCCACATAGTGTGACACTTAACGGTGTAAGTGGGTCAGTCTAACGTACGCATTCTCTAATACATGTCCACGTACAGTCCAAGTGTCTCTACACTTCGATAGACGAGATCTACCCATGCCCTTAAAGACAGAAGACATTTAATACGTGCTAGCCTGTTCATACTATCAATGCCCTGTTTAATAGTACATCAGCCTAGAGACATTTAAGTATCAAACTTATTAAAGTGATTAGAGACCTCATCAACCATAATCGCCTATCATGGTTTCTCTATCACAGTTTAATACTAAGGACGTTATCATATAACAATTCACAATTGGTTCTTTAAAAGAACAAATATATGACAACAGAAGAGCCATTTAATATATGTATAGACATAAAGAAATAGTAGAAATGATCTGACCTGGTCGGATCCGGTCCAACCTGATTGGGTTTAGGACACTATTTCAACACTATACTGCTACTCAACATCCGAATCCTTGATTCGACTGTTATTGACTTTTAATAACCTGACTTTCTCTATCCAAAAGACAATCTATCCTATTTTCTCTATATCTGAAGATTGAGAGAATTATTCCGTGAGGGGTTGGGTAGGAAACCTCTCGTTGAATCTAGCATTCGAAAATGCATCATTATCTTAATAATAATATGGATGGGAAAATGCCACAACTTGTTCTCATGAATTCAACCGAATCGATTTCCAAGAATATAGTATACATCTCTGGTTTAGAGAAGTTTGGTTCGTCAGTTCCTGACTTCAGATAACACACTCATGTTGTTCTCAACTATTGCGGTGTCACCTTTATGAACACTAATAATCACTACTTTACCAACATTGATACTCTGTCTACGAAAGACTCATCAATATTCTAGTCAAGTTCATATATTTAAAACATATGACTTTTAATGCCCTAGAGGTTTGCTTTAACCCACCAATGGATATAAGCATAGGTAGTCAATCTGCCATTCGATTAAGCTAAAACCCTTCTGTTCTGAATGAATTCAAGCTCCGTTGTACGGCAAGATGGTTTCAGGGCATCACCTCTGGTAATCTTTCTGCTTTCCATGGAGTCAAGAAAGGCTGAGTGGTGAGAAAGTTTCAGAGCATAACCCTTATTAAACTATCCACTTGTCAGGGAATTACCCCTAGACCACTTAGCTTTGCTTTGAAAGATAATCTTTCTCATTCATTCATCTCTTCTTCATGTAGATCCAATTACTTCCATTGGGCCTGAGACACTCAGGTGGTTCTACAAGATTGTGAAGAGAACTGGAGTACCAAAACTCCATTTACAGGTTTTATGGCTTTAAACCAACCTCTATTTATCAGAATCCTATACAGTCCTACCAGAGGACCATAGGTTATCAATCACCCCCAGTAGACTGTAAATTCTGCATAATCATAGTGAGTCAATGGTTAAACCATACTCCCACTGCAATTGGGTGGTTCGATATTCTGATATGGTGTAGTAGTATTTATCAGCATAACCCACAACAACCAATGTTGCATGTGGTCTGATTGAATCAGATAGTAACTCCTTGAGTAACTTTACTTCAAGGTCCAAGGTTGTTATTTAAACATTCTTTCAGAAAGGCCGTGACAGTGTAACCTTCACTACCCGATCTTAAGAATTTATAACTAACCTTTACTCATTACATTAAGATATTTCATGATCAGTCACCATCTGAACGTTTATGCAAAATCTCCAGTCCTACCTTCAAGCATAAATGCTAAATGCCTCTATTTCCGGAAGTGGAGTGAATTTACTTCACTTCTTATCCACAAATTCATAAGCATCTTCTAGGTAGACTTCTCGATATTACATATTAATCTATACCGTTATTTTGCAGTCAATATCTTAATTGAGTTAAGCAGTGTAATGTAGCATATCAATAACTATACAAGGCAATACATGGTTTATTCTTTCAGTGAAATCCTTTCACTCGGAGGTAGGCCAAGCATCAGTGCCAAAACCATGCAATAGCCTATATCTGAGCATGGAATACTCGTTTCTCTGGCAATTTCACAGATTCCTCATGATATTCAGATAAACTAATCGGTGTTTCGAGCAGCTATCAGACAAACTATCCACTACTCAAAAGCTCCCACTAGCTCGTATCTTCATAAGACCCCGAAAGTCAATATGAACAAGTTGTGATACTTCTTCAGCTCTATTACCTTTTCCTAATCGAAAGGTTACTTAGTCATTTTTCATTTGAGATAGTGTACTTAGACTGGGAGATAGGAATCACCCTTAGCCAGTCTTCAGATCAAATCTTTAGGATACATGCACTAATTAATAGATGCTGAAGAATCGTCTATCTTAATATGGAAACCATCTATCATAATAGCTTATGATGTGTTACATATACATTTTTCAGCATTACATAGCGGTTCTGACTTTGTCAGACAAAATTCCGAGTCTCAGAACTGTATACAAATGCCATATTCACTTTCTTTAAGGCAACTATATTATCGATGTGAAAGTGAATCTTTGTTCCAATGAATCTGAAAACAGAAATTAGATTTCTGCGATATTCAAGGATTAAAATCAGAAATTTATTTCCATACATCCCTCCCGCTATCTTAGCTGAAATAACTGTCCATTGTCTACTCTTTAATCATGGATGCCTAGCTACCTCGTTCTTACAAAAGAACATAGCTTCCGGGTTATAATCCTGGTTAAGTAAGTCTCTAAGGATTCATAGGTTAGTAATCCGAAATCACTTTCCTCATCCTATGCTTTCTTTCATTAGTGTTTCGGTTTAGCCTTTAACATATTTAGTTTAGATGACTTATACTTGTAGACATTTACCTTCCCATTCTCGGCTTTCTTTAAAGGAAATGGCCGTGAACTAGCAGTTCATTTGAGTAGACACTACTCGTGAACTGTGGCTGTCCAGTAAGATTGATGCCAAATCATTCTTGTCATCTTTGAACTAATTTTAATTTGTCTCCCGTTCAACATGAGTGACAACGGTGACATACTTATCAATGTCACTTAAGTTTGTAGGCTCAAGAGGAACATCCTCTTCCGAAAAATTAATTTGCATTCTTGATTATTGAGTTCAACGTTCTTGTTACCTTTCCACTTTTATGAAGTCATCATCAGTCAAATTTATCATGTTTAGCAATTTAGATACCTTGAGATGATATGTAGTTGTAAAATAAATTATGACAGAATTAGAAATCAAATCATACACCACTACAAATAATGATTTTAGGAATTATAAACGATCCCCTGGATATGGCCTAGTGGTGGCGGCATGGGTGTGTAGTGCAGCCTGGACTATAAGCTGGAGGTCAGTGGTTCGATTCCCGTAATGGGGTTGATTTCCAATTGATAACACCCTTCAGTGCAGTGGTCGAAAAGGCAACCCATGTTGGAGCTACTAGGTTACCTGATTAACCTCTCCTCACTTTCATGTGGGATCGGGGGTGAGGGGACCCTTAATGGTAGGGTTTACCATTTTTTTTAGTAATTATAAATGTGATGTGATGTATGATAAAAATATAACTATATTATATGACTTTTTATATCGTATTTACAATAATATCGTATAAATTCTATAAAAATATATCTAAAAACTCATAAAAATCTAAATCGTTATAAATAGATATTATCGTTATAATTTTAGTAAAACTTATAGTTTTTATGGTCAGAATTACTGTGGCTCGTGTTTTTGACTGTTTCAGGGTACGTGTGATGGAAAACTGAAGAATTAAAATCGAAACAATAGAAAACCGAAGAAAGATATTTTTCAAAGTCCGGCCCGAACCGAAAAAACCCGGCCCGAGCCGGAATCTCTCTGCCACCAGCACATGGACTCTGACAGGAGAGAATCTGCACTGTTGGACCGGCCCGCGTCGGTACTGACCCGGCCCGCGCCGGCCTTATACCTCACCTATAAATACGGATCAAATGCAGCCGTAGGAAGGGTACCAATATATATATCACTTATATATATATATATATATATATATATATATATATATATATATATATATATATATATATATATATATATATATATATATATATCTTATCTTTAGTTAGTTTTTAGTTCGTAAATACCGTAAACGGCACTCGCCGAAATAATAATGTAGTATAAGTATCGTTGTAATACTTAGAAGGATTATCAAGGCTCGTTGTTGCTAAAGGAGTTGTTATTTCCGGAGAATACGGCTCGACGCTACAATTGTAATCGGTAACTTTTTAATGTATTTATGTTTGTTTGTTGTTATTAGTATCTATATATTAGTTATAATGATATTAGGCTAACTCTATATCTAGCTAAGATATGAAATTGAATTAGTTTTATCCTTTTAGGGAAATAGATGATGACTATGTTAAAACTGAATTAAAATCGATTATACTGAATCTTTTTCTATTTGTGCTTAATGAAAAGTTAAAATTGAATTAGGTACTCGATTTAACAAGAATCGTAACCTAATGATGAACTGACCAGAGAAGTTAGGATACGCGATCATGAATAAAAAGACCGGAGGGTAAAATTGGCCGTCTGACAAACGGAATCCTATTTCCTACACGGGGGCAGATTTGTCCTAGAAAAACAAATCTTATTGAAAATTGGACTCAAGAGATTATCACGTTAAAATCACCTGTTTAATTGAGCAATACTCAAAATACCGGCCGTATGACAAAACGGAGTTCCCGAGATTGAGGATGACATTAGACGGAGGACTTTTGGCATATGATAATTTCATACGCTCGTGTGAGGAGGAGTTGTCTAGCTTAGGAGTACACCGGTTTATATATAATTGATTAACCTTAAAATAAGGAAAGATCAAGCACATCTATTTCTACTAAAAAGAGATACCGATTTAGTGACATATTCTTGGCTAGTTTCTATTAATATTACTAGTATTTATATCCTATATATTGTATTGGTACCTATATATATATATATATATATATATATATATATATATATATATATATATATATATATATATATATATATATTTATATGTATTTCTATATATTTATGTATCTATATATATATATGTTTTAGTTTTATGCATTTATTTACTTGTTTTAATTTTATTTCTCGTTTTACGGTTACTAAAAAAGAAAAACTGTGATTTAGATTGAGTTAATAACTGCTTCTTGGTGTTTAACCACACTCTGAATTACCACACGTCTCCCTGAGGATTCGACACCTGACTCACCACACTAGCACTACAATTTGACCCGGTACACTGCCGGTAAGGATTCTAATATAGCCTAGAAAAGGTCCGTCAGCCTTCTGACGCCGTTGCCGGGGAAACGACGCTAATTCATTGTGTCTATGGTTACTACTTGTATTAGCTAAAAATTCTCGAGGATAAGTCAACACTCTTCTTGTCACATTTTTTTTTTAATTTTTCGTTGGTACTTACCTTATAGGTAAGTTACCAATTTTTACTACTATCTTTTTCGAGTTATTTTCTGTTTTTGATAGTTGATGACCAGAAGCGGTAAGGCCCCACTCACTCCTTATAAGCCTGACATAAATACTTACGAAAGGCAGTTAAGAGTAGAGAGTAAACGTGGTCATACCAGTTAGGGAAATCCTGACGAATCATCATCAAATCGAAAAACTAGAATGGCCGAAATCAGTGATGAAACACCTGAAAAAGGGATTGTACATGCCCAAGGACATGGACAAAACCTTAATCAGAATCCACCAATACCAAATAACCAGAATCCTAATAATAGAAATAATCAGAATCAGAACCAGAATAATCATAATAATCCTAACCTACCAAACCCGAGACCTATCTGTGATCAAACCGTAAGAAGAAACCAGACTAATAATCCAATTCATTTACCAAATGAAGGAGCGAATAATTTCGAAATAAAATCTCATCTTTTTGGTTTAATTGACACAAGAGCCCAATTTCTAGGAGAGGATGATGAAGATCCACATCATCATCTCTATCTTTTCGAAGAATTGTGCAATACAGCCAAAAGTCAAGGTGCTCATCGTGAATTAACGAGGATGTCTATGTTTCCTTTTTCTTTAAAAGGAAGAGCACGAGATTGGTGTATATCACTCCCACATCATTCATTGACTAGTTGGGAGGAGATTCAAACCGAGTTCTTAAAGAAGTATTTTACTCCTGGTAGAAATTTGGAATTAAAGGTCGAAATTGCTAAATTTAGACAAGGATCTGAAGAAACGCTTGGCAATGCTTGGGAAAGATTTAAAAAACTATTAAGAGCTTGTCCCGATCATGGTTATTCCTTAGATATGCAAAACCAACTTTTCTGTCGTAAACTAAGGAAAGACTCACGTGCAGACGTTGATCATGCATGTGGTGGTTCTTTAATGATGAGTGAAGCCCAATTAGTTTACGATGCTATTGAAAAGATTTCCAAAAATAACCGAATGTGGGAAACCGGTTCTAGCACAAGAAAAGTAGCATTTGCAGGAGAATGTACATCAAATACAGAAGTTCTAGCACACTTGGAGAATTTGAGTAGGAAATTTGATGGCTTACAAGCTAGTAAGAATATTAACTCGGAAAATAATTTAACAAATGACTACTCAAATCATGATAATGCATCATTAGTGGAAAGAAGAACCGTAAGGATATTCAAGGGAGGAGGTGAGTTTTTTACAACAAGATAAGAATTTGAACAACGCGTATTCAAACTCGTTTAATGCTATTAGAAGAGATCACCCTACTTTTCGTTGGTCTGAAAACCCTAGTAAGCAAGGCCAACCACCGTATCCAGTTCAATATAAGAATTCATATAGTAATCAAGTCTATCAAGGAGATACCACGAATCAGAACCTGCAATCATTGCCTAGATCATATCCACAACATACTACTCAAAGTATACCAGTCACCCAAAGTTCAACTCAACCTGAAGGAGTTGATAAATTGGAGAAATTAATGGAGAACATGATGGGTGTAGTATCTACTCAAGCTCAAAATGTAGAAACTATGATAACTTCTATAGGTACAGTCACTAAGGATATGAGTACGTTGAAAACATCCATGAGTGGACATGATACCAGAATGAGAACTATAGAAGCATCAATAAGGAATATGGAAGATCATTTGAGTAGAGAAGGAGAACGAAAAAATAGTAGACCTCCAGGAGGATTACCAAGTAATACTGAAAGAAATCCGAGAGAGGTAAATGCTGTTATTACTAGGAGTAGAAAACTTTGTGGAAATACTGGAACAGAAAACTCAAGAGATAATGAAGTAGAGAATGATTTAAATGGTAAAATTG
The DNA here is from genome assembly GCA_036785695.1 of Gentiana straminea. Classification (NCBI taxonomy): domain Eukaryota; kingdom Viridiplantae; phylum Streptophyta; class Magnoliopsida; order Gentianales; family Gentianaceae; genus Gentiana; species Gentiana straminea. Next base: position 510,130 of record JAVUPR010000320.1, read on the forward strand.
AAACGAATATAGAAACCTCAGATGAACTTGAATTCACTAATGAAGAAGAAGAAATTATTGAAGATTTCTTAAGACAAAATAGTAATGTTGAACCTGAAAGTAAGAATGAGGAATGGGTCAAAATCCCTAGGATTCTAAAAAATCCAATGGACAGTGACATGAGAACCTTATTTAAGGAACATGTTAGAGAAAACAATACTGAAGAAAAGAAGGAAGAATTGCCAATAACCGAAAAAGGAAAAATTGATACAGGGGATGTTTCAAAGAAAAGATCGAATGATAATGAAACATGGCGACCAGTTGATTCTCAAAGATTTAAGGAAAAAGGAAAAGAGAAATTAACTTCAGAACCAAAGGTTATAGATTTGGAATCTTTACCTTACCCACCAAAGGATCAAATTAAAAAGATAAAAACTGATAAGAAGTATGCTCGTTTCCTTGATACTTTTCGTCATATCCATGTCAATATCCTTATTATCGAAGCCCTAATCAACATGCCTACCTATGGAAAGTTTCTTAAGGATATCCTATCAAACAAAAAAGGTTAGAAGAATATGAGAATATATGCCTTAATGAAGAATGTTCTGCAATACTTCAACATAAGTTACCTCCTAAACTTAAAGATCCTGGTAGTTTTACCATTCCATGTGAGATTGGAGGATTTTTGTTTAAAAAAGTACTATGTGATCTCGGAGCAAGTATAAATCTCATGTCTTATGAGGATTATAGGAAACTAGGCATAGGAGAGCTTACAAATACTGAAATGACCCTTCAGATGGCAGATAGATCGATTAAACATCCTAAAGGAGTCATCGAGGATGTGTTGGTTAAAGTAGACAAATTTTACTTCCCAGTGGATTTTGTAATAATGGAAATGGAAGAAGGATATTCAGCGCCAATTATTCTAGGTCTTCCATTTCTAGCTACAGGAAGAACATTAATCGTTGTTCAAAAAGGTGAACTAATACTAAGAGTTAACGAAGATGAAGTTTCTTTCAATATCTTCAAAGCTATGAATCATCCATACAAATCACCAGAAACATTTTCTTTTATAGATGAGATATCTACATTCTGTGATGACCAATTGCTAGATTATGAAGATAGACTAGAAGAATGTTTGGCATTATCTATCTATAAAGAAGATGAAAATGATACTGAAATGAGAGAAGTAATCCTTTATCTTAATAAAGGACTATTTTCTAAGCATCCATGGCATAAGTATTTGGAATTAGAACTAGAAGGACCAGTTCTAAAACCTTCAGTAGAAGATCCAACCAGGAATCTGGAATTGAGAACACTTCCTTTAAATCTTAAGTATGCTTTTCTGGAAAATAATAATCTACTTCCGATTATTATTTCATCAACCTTAACAAATGAACAAGAAGATCAATTACTTAGAATGTTAAGAAATCATAAGAAAGCATTTGGATGGACAGTGGCAGATATTCAAGGAATTAGCCCTGAGATTTGCGTTCATAAGATCATTCTAAATGAAGGAGCTAAACCTTGTATTCAGCCACAACGCCGCCTCAACCCAAATTTACAATCCATTGTTAAGAAAAAGGTTATTAAGCTATTAGAAATGGGGATAATCTTTCCCATATCTGATAGTGAATGGGTGAGTCCGACTCAAGTGGTACCAAAGAAAGGAGGTTTCACGGTAAAAGAAAATGATAAAAATGAATGGATTCCGACAAGGGAAATTACCGGATATCGAATGTGTATTGATTTTAGAAAAGCGAATGATCATACTAAGAAAGATCATCATCCACTTCCATTCATCGTACGGATGTTGGAACGATTAAGTGGACATAAATATTCTTGTTTCCTAGATGGCTATTCGTGCTACTTACGAGATATTCATTGCAGCAGGAGATAGAGAAAAAACTACTTTCACTTGTCCGTATGGAACTTTTGCTTACAAACGAATGCCATTTGGTCTATGTAATGCACCAGCCTACATTTCGGAGATGTATGATGGCAATATTTTCTGACATGGTCGAGAAATTCTTAGAAATCTTTATGGATGACTTTAGTGTTTATGGAGATTCTTTCGATGAATGCTTATCGCATTTAGAGCGAGTATTGCAACGCTGTGAAGATACCAATTTAGTGCTAAACTGGGAAAAATGTCACTTAATGGTATCAGAAGGAATTGTTCTAGGTCATAGAATCTCTGAAGTAGGTATCGAAGTTGACAAAGCTAAAGTTGAAGTAATTGAAAATTTACCTCCACCAATTAATCTAAGAACTTTGAGAGGATTTCTTGGACATGCTGGATTTTATAGAAGATTTATTGCATACTTTTCGAAGATAGCAAAGCCTTTAAGTCATTTGCTTGAAAAGGAAGTACCATTTAACTTTGAAGATAAATGTATGGAAGCCTTTCAGACCCTAAAAGCAAGATTAACTACTGCACCAGTACTGGTAGCACCAGATTGGAATTTACCATTTGAAATTATGTGTGATGCAAGTGATTTAGCTGTAGGGGCTGTTTTAGGTCAAAGATATAACAAAGTACTCAAAGCAATTTACTATGCATCTCACACATTAAATGCAGCTCAACTTAATTATGCAACTACAGAGAAAGAACTGTTGGCTGTAATTTTTGCCTTAGATAAGTTTAGATCGTATATCATTGGATCTAAGGTTATTATTTATACAGACCATTCAGCCTTGAAGTATCTGCTAAGTAAGAAAGATGCTAAACCACGTCTTCTGTTACTTCAAGAATTTGATATTGAAATTAAGGATAAAAAAGGGAGTGAAAATGTAGTAGCAGATCATCTAAGTAGAATGGAAAATGATGAAGGAAAAGGAAATGAAATACGAGATTCATTTCCGGATGAACAAATTTTTAGGATCGATACTCCCTCAACCATGCAATTATTAAAAGATAAAATACCATCAAAAGAAAATTCACCATGGTTTGGGAATATCGTTAACTATCTTACCTGTAAATACATCCCGTCTCACTGGACTTGGCAGCAGAAAAAGAAATTATTTTACGACTTAAAGTTTTACTATTGGGAGAAACCAGATCTTTTCCGAAGATGTTCGGATGGAATAATCAGAAAATGTATTCCTGATAATGAGATTTTAAGTGTTTTATCTTTTTGTCGTGATTGTGAGGCAGGGGGTCATCATGGAGGATGGAAAACTGCTTTTAAAGTTTTACAATGTGGTTTTTATTGGCCTACAATATATAAAGATGTGTATAAATATGTAAAATCTTGTGAATCTTGTCAGAAATGGGGAAACATATCTAAAAAACATGAAATGCCTATGCAACCGATTTTAGAATGTGAATTATTTGATGTATGAGGTATAGATTTCATGGGACCTTTCCCTATATCGTTTGGAAAAAGATTTATTCTAGTAATGGTTGATTATGTCTCGAAATGGGTAGAAGCTGAAGCTCTTCCCACTAATGATACCAAGGTGGTGCTGAGGTTCCTTAAAAAGAATATATTTACAAGATATGGCACTCCGAGGGCTATCATTAGTGATAGATGTTCACATTTTTGCAACCGACCATTTACTAAAATAATTGAGAAATATGGTGTAACTCATAAACTAGGAACACCCTATCATCCGCAAACTAGTGGACAGGTAGAGGTGTCTAATAGAGAAATTAAAAGAATCGTGGAGAAAACAGTGGACTCAAATCGTAAAACTGGGCAGAAAGACTAGATGATGCATTATGGGCATACAGAACAGCCTTTAAAACACCAATTGGTTGTTCTCCTTATAAATTAGTTTTTGGTAAATCTTGTCATCTCCCAGTTGAATTAGAACACCGAGCTTTATGGGCTATTAAATTCCTAAATTTTGATCCTAAAAGCTGTTGGTGATCATAGGTTACTTCAGTTAACAGAACTGGAAGAGTTTCGACTCGATTCTTATGAAAATGCTCGAATTTACAAGGAACGCACGAAAGCTTTCCATGACAAGAAAATCTATAGTCGTGAGTTCCATGTAGGTGATCGAGTACTTTTATACAATTCACGTTTAAAGTTGTTTCCAGGAAAGCTTAAATCTAGATGGACAGGTCCATACGGTGTAACTAAAGTTTATAAGTCTGGAGCTGTTGAACTAACTGATGGAAAAACAACTTTCATAGCCAATGGCCACAGGGTAAAATTATTCGTGGAAACTGAAGGGGTACCGAAAACAGAAGAAATATTATTGCTTAACGACCCCACAACAGATTAAGGAAGCAGGAATTCTAAACTCAGCCGATTACGGGTACTATCTTTTTAATTCACTTTTTAATATGAAATTTAATTAGTTTCGTCTTTTACCGGATAGACGTTAAAGAACTGGAATGCCTTTTATAGATAGAATAGAAGTTTTTATTTTACTTTTAAAATTAGGTTTAGATAAAGATGTTGTCTTTAGAATAGAAGCCTTAGTTTTTAATTTGAACAAGGAGCTGTTACGCGAAATCAGAGAAAGAGATCTTTGTAATGGAAAATCGAGAAGTGCTATAAAGAGAAGGGCAAGATTTCTAATGAGATGTAGAATCTGTGGAAAAAGTGAACATAATGGAAAATGTGGAGACAGCACAACCAAATCCCAGGATGAATGTTTGAACGTAATTAAGATGGGAACGACTAGGTGGTTATCCGAAAATCTCGATGGACAACAAAGAGAGAATTCAAACGCATCATTTCTAGGAATTAGGTTGATGGACCGTTATTATAGAAATCTTGAAGATTTAAGGATGATAGGAGTAGAATTAGATTAAGTTTTATGTTTTTTTTTTCCAAAAAAAAAATAAAAAAAAAATTCACAGATTTCATAAAAATTTTATGATAAACTTATTTTTATATCATATATATGATTTATATGATATAAATCGATTACAATAACCCAAATCGCCAACAACAACAACAACCACCACCTCCATCCCCTATTCGTACTCCAGCACCTCGAGCTCCTAGGCAGTCACAGCAGCCGCAGCCAATTCAGAGCCAGAATAGCCAGATCGAGGCTATGTTTCAGCATATGGTTCAGGCTCAGGCTAGAACTGATGCTAATATAGCTTTAGCTTGTGAACAGAATAGGAAGTGGGCTGAGGATCTTAGAATTGGCCAAAGAGGCCACAGAGCTTTCATAAGTGAGATAGATCTCAGATATGCAGAGATTTCTGCTCGTTATCCTCAGAGTCAGCTTGACCCCTATACTATGCCAGATTGGATTCCACCTATTCCACCACCAGTTTTATTCTAGGACTATATGCCGTCATCTGTAGGACATGGTGGTATGTTTACAGGTTCGTTTGATACATCCATGGGCATGGGAGGAGTGACTTCAGTGGCAGATGTGACAGCAGGTCTCAGCTCGTTTGGATTGGAAGGTTCGGTGACGATGACGACTAGGCAGACTCAGGCTACATTTCAAGCATCTACTTCAGCGGATCCACAACAGTTCAACTATGATTTCAGTACGACTCAGTCTCTAGGGGCTGATTTTACTTCTAGTATGTTTGGATCATTTTCAGCTCATTTCGACTCATCTTATGACGAAGATGAGGATTACGATGAAGATGAGTAATTTGAATAAACTTTTCCTATGTTATGATGTATGACGATATACTATGGTTTGATTTTTTTGTTTTAGACTGTTTGATGCACTCTGTGGGTAGTGCACTTCGTAGTTTTACATTTTTTTACTGTTATTTCTATTTTATTAAACTTTAGCCCCATGTTTTAGACAAAAATACATATTTACACACTGAAAGGACCTGATAGAACATCCTGAAATGCAAAAATCTTTGAACGGGCACTGTAGCACCGGCCCGCGCCGGTACTGACCCGGCCCGCGCCGGTCTGGTGTACTACCGACCTTCAAAGTTGTTTCCTATCTCGTTTCTCGTCATTTCTATATAAGGAAACAGATGCCTCATTCCTCAAATTGCTAATTCAGTGCATAAAGCTTCTCGTTTTCTTATAAAGACCGTATAAAATGTCCGATCATTCGTCAGTTAATAGTTACTCTCCTCCTCATACCCCAAATTCTGTGCTTCCAAATCCCGAATATTATTATCCAACTTTTCACCCAATACCTTATAATTATATGAATGACTCAACTCCAAATCCTTTTATCAGTAATTTCAATCAGTCACCGGTGCTGATTGAAAAGGGTTTAAATTTTCGGAAAGTAGATAATTGGGCATTCATACGGATGCAAGGTGATGGGTGGGAACGTTTTTGTCGTATGCCAAGAGGAAGTGTTAACGTTACGATGGTTAGAGAATTTTATTCCATGTTGTCAGAAGCTACCACGGTCGGAGCAACACAGACTGTTACAGTTAGAGGTGTTGTTGTTCCTTTCACATCTATTGTCATAAATAGCGTTTTTCATATACCACCTGTCCAAACGTCACCGACTAGTCATTTTGAGTATCAATGGCGTCTTGATACTGCTGCTGGATTCATTAACAAACGGGAGGAATCATACCAAGTCATATTCTCACAGTATAATAATAATCAAGATATTTCCACCGCTGCCTTACTTCCCCATCTTAGAACGTGGAAACGTTTCATCAATTCCCGAGTATACCCTACTGCTGATTTTTCAGAGATCAGTGATGATGAAATGTTGTTGTTATATGCCATCACTTGTGGAGTCGTTATAGATTGGGAGTCTTAATTCAAAAGGTCGTTGTGAGTTTTGCCTTTGGGAGACAACCAAACCGTCGCCCAATGCCTTTTGCATGGTTGATATCCCGAATTTGTACTCATTTGGCTAGGGTCCGAGAAAGAGCGACAGATGAAATCTTCCCTGCTCGCCTTCCTCAGGTTGGGATATTACCAGTCGGTATCCTAGGAGGTTCGTCTAGTGAAGAAGATTAGATGTTTTATGATGAAGAAGTCAGTTAAGTTAAGTAAGAATAAGTTAGTTTAAGAAAAAATAAATTAACTTAGTTTCAGTTTTTCTAGTTTTTTAAGTAGTATTTTAGTAGTTAACTTGTACTTTCTTTTAATATTGTAATATATTTGTTTGTTTTTAATTTATTATTATGCTATGCTATATAAACGCTCGTCTATATGACACATAAAATATTCAACCGTTATAAAATTTATTTTATTTCCTAAACCAATTTTTTACTACTCATTACACATCGAGACGATGCCAATTCGTAAGTGGGGAGTAGAGATTGGCAAGTAAATAAAATGAATTTATTATATCAATTACTGATGCACTTAGTTTAATTATTCTTAAAGAAATAAACGAAATAATATATAATTATTATAATATGGATAATATATTTTGATAGAATAAATTTTAATTAAGTAAAGTAATCTCGATATATTATTTCTATATTATTTATATCTATTTTAGATTTTTATCAAGATTTTAAGTATGTATACCTAGATAAATATTATGAAATATTTTTTTTATGAAATTAGACAAAAGTTACCTATAATTATAATGAAATTTTAGAATGATTTTCTTTTCAAGACAAGTATGAATTTGGAATCGAATTAGGAATGATGAGATTTTTGGCATTACTTTGACTAACTATGGCCAAATAAGCCTACCCTAACGTAATTTCCAATTTTTGTCCCCACCTCAGCCTTGTAGAGTGATCAAGACCTCACTCGAAATTAGCCATTATGATTAACTAGATAAAACCGACCCTTAACTTAAAATGGTCTACATTTCCTTGAAATCCCGCAAGTTTAGTATGTGCTTATGGATAGCGGTGACGACATCGAAATTCAGTAGTGGTATATGCTGAGATTGGAATAAATATTATTCGGAAGGCAATCTTTTATCAAAAATTGTTATTTTCTAGAAAAAGAAAAAGTTGGAATAGTTAGGTACTGATGTATTTGTTCTCACCTCATGACGCTTGAAAGATAGTCGATTCTGGTAATGAGTTCGGATATGTTAGTATTCTGTAAAAAAAAAAAAAGAGAGAAAAAAAAGAAAGAAATAATATGGTTAGTAGAATTAAAATTTGAAAAACAGTGTCAGGATGTTACTGATCAAGATATTTTTGATCAAAAGTTGAAGGTGTAAGCACGTACGACTTGCTTCTATTTTTTTTGATTTTCCTTTGTTATCCTTTCGATTAGCCAAGCACCCTGAGCCTGAACATTATAAGCCATTTTGCCAACTACTTGACTTAGTCCTTGATTCCGAAATTTCATAAAGTGGCGATTACAAAGTTATTCTAAGTATTTTATTTTATATTTATTAAGTAATTCATGTAGAATTTCATTTAGATAATATTTTATAACTAATTTATTAAGTTATACACACTTTTTATCTTTTTAATAATCTTAGATAGATAAAATTAATATAATTATAATATTGACAAAGATACGTTACTAAGTTAGAAATTTAGTCTAAGAACTATATTATTTGCATTATAACATTTTATATATTATCGCTTATTTTGCTCGAGGACGATCAAAAGCTAAGTGAGGAGTAGTTGATGTATGATAAAAATATAACTATATTATATGATTTTTTATATCGTATTTACGATAATATCGTATAAATTCTATAAAAATATATCTAAAAACTCATAAAAATCTAAATCGTTATAAATAGATATTATCGTTATAATTTTAGTAAAACTTATAGTTTTTATGGTCAGAATTACTGTGGCTCGTGTTTTTGACTGTTTCAGGGTACGTGTGATGGAAAACTGAAGAATTAAAATCGAAACAGTAGAAAACCGAAGAAAGATATTTTTCAAAGTCCGGCCCGAGCCGGAATCTCTCTGCCACCAGCACATGGACTCTGACAGGAGAGAATCTGCACTGTTGGACCGGCCCGCGTCGGTACTGACCCGGCCCGCGCCGGCCTTATACCTCACCCTATAAATACGGATCAAATGCGAAGTCAGTAGGAAGGGTACCAATATATATATCACTTCTATATATATATATATATATATATATATATATATATATATATATATATATATATATATATATATATATATATCTCTTATCTTTAGTTAGTTTTTAGTTCGTAAATACCGTAAACGGCACTCGCCGAAATAATAATGTAGTATAAGTATCGTTGTAATACTTAGAAGGATTATCAAGGCTCGTTGTTGCTAAAGGAGTTGTTATTTCCGGAGAATACGGCTCGACGCTACAATTGTAATCTCGGTAACTTTTTAATGTATTTATGTTTGTTTGTTGTTATTAGTATCTATATATTAGTTATAATGATATTAGGCTAACTCTATATCTAGCTAAGATATGAAATTGAATTAGTTTTATCTTTTTAGGGAAATAGATGATGACTATGTTAAAACTGAATTAAAATCGATTATACTCAATCTCTTTCTATTTGCGCTTAATGAAAAGTTAAAATTGAATTAGCTACTCGATTTAACAAGAATCGTAACCTAATGATGAACTGACTAGAGAAGTTAGGATACGCGATCATGAATAGAAAGACCGGAGGGTAAAATTGGCCGTCTGACAAACGGAATCCTATTTCCTACCCGGGGGCAGATTTGTCCTAGAAAAACAAATCTTATTGAACATTGGACTCAAGAGATTATCACGTTAAAATCACATGTTTAATTGAGTAATACTCAAAATACCGGCCGTATGACAAAACGGAGTTCCCGAGCTTGAGGATGACATTAGACAGAGGACTTTTGGCATATGACAATTTCATACGCTCGTGTGAGGAGGAGTTGTCTAGCTTAGGAGTACACCGGTTTATATATAATTGATTAACCTTAAAATAAGGAAAGATCAAGCACATCTATTTCTACTAAAAAGAGATACTGATTCAGTGACATATTCTTGGCTAGTTTCTAATAATATTACTAGTATTTATATCATATATATTGTATTGGTACCTATATATATATATATATATATATATATATATATATATATATATATATATATATATATATATATATATATATATATATATATATATATATATGTATTTCTATATATTTATATATATATTTATGTATCTATATATATCTGTTTTAGTTTTATGCATTTATTTCTTGTTTTAATTTTATTTCTTGTTTTACGGTTACTAAAAAGGAAAAACTGCGACTTAGATTGAGTTAATAACAGCTTCTTGGTGTTTAATCACACTCTGAATTATCACACGTCTCCCTGAGGATTCGACACCTGACTCACCACACTAGCACTACAATTTGACCCGGTACACTGCCGGTAATGATTCTAATATAGCCTAGAAAAGGTCCGTCATGTCATGCATGTAGTTTATCCTACCATTCCAAGGATTTAATCTCACACCTCAGTGCCGCCGACGGGTAGGTCAAAGAGGTGACGATTAAATTGAGACAATCTCTCTCAACAATTAACTGAGAATCAGACATCTCGATTTAATTGTTGATTGCCTTCTTTTTTCAGCCAAGATATTTCCAAAAATACCCTTTAGAGTGTGACCTACCGTTTCAGATTTTTAAGTAGACCCCGAGTATGCCGCCGAAGGGTAGGTCAGTGACCCGATGAGTACTCAAATCCTATCCTTTCGGAAACCAAGCCTTGAATTTTGATAGCGGTGAAGGCCATCCGAAGGGGGCCGAAATCAAAGTGGCACGAGGCGTCACCATTCTCTCACGTTGCTTGTGTTAACAGTAAAGGCCGAGGGATTGGTTGTCACCTTCCCCGCTCCCACTCGTTATTTTGAAAAATAGGTAGTCTTATTAGGATTTTCAAAATTTCGTCACAATCCGAAAAACAATAAATCATGAACATTTAAATTAATCCTCCCACTAGTTTATCGGTTCCAAATACCATCTAACTAGTGTCACTATATTCACGATTTTCCAATTTTATGGATTTAAAAAATTCTTTGTGTAGACACTACACAATTTAAAATTCACCAAGCGTTTTATAATCCTATTACATTAGGACTTTATGGATTTTCTAATAATTCGAAGAAAAAAAAATCATGAAATTTTAAGCTCCCACTAGTTTATCGGTTCCAAATACCGTTTAACTAGTGACACTATATTCATGATTTTCCAATTTATCAATTATTTAGAAATATTTTGTGTAGTCACTGCACAATTAAAATTTCCGTAGAATTTTATAGTCCTAATCTTGTCAATATAAAAATGTAGGATCTCTGAATTTTTCCAATAATCGAAAAACAATAAATCATGAAAAAACAATCACCAACTTATCGGTTCCAAATACCGTCTAGTTAGTGTCCTATCTTTCACGATTTTCCAAAATTTTGGTTATTAAAATTATTTTTATGTAGACACTGCATAATTAAAATTCACAAGGAATTTTAGATCCAAAACAAATTTGCCCCGAAATTTTATTTCTATCATGTGAATTTTATATCCCGATAAAATTCTGTTTCCTTTAATTAATTATTAATCTAAATTAATTACCGTGTTCATACATGTCTAATTAATGCCAAAATTAATTTTCTACATGTATGCATATACTAGGAGTGGAATTCTTTAATATGATGCATGAGATGGTTATCTCACATAAATAATCACAAGAGAAAATAAATGCGAAAAACAAACCACTAAGATGGACCGTTGGTACCCCGTATCTAATCTATAAGTTTAAAATTAAATAAATAAATAAACCCTAAAAATTGTGTTTACTGATATCTAATTAAATTAGAATCTGAGGCCGGTCTGCTTCTATATTAATTTGCTTGTCCAATTCTTTATCAACCATCTTGATAGCTCAACTGGTTGTAATTTCTTCTTGGATTAATAGGATTCATGTTCGACTTTCGCATGCTGCGATTTTTTAATTTCTTTTTTATTTTATCACCCTAGCGCCGAGAAGAAAAAAATACAACTATACATCTACGAAATTAAAATAACAATAAATTACATAATTTCCTATACACGTAAAAACGGATTTACAATAGATCTAACGGGTAAACAATACCAACCCCAATCCATCTCGTCAACCAAAACCTTCAACCACGCATATATATATATATATATATATATATATATATATATATATATATATATATAATAAACATATAAAAGATGCAATATTTATTCAATTTCACTCCTTATTAATTAATTATGCAATCAAGATCGCAAAATCGCTTTAACCTTTCTCTGATACCACATGCTGGATACACAGAAACCCGAATCCGGATCCGATCCATAATTGGATCGTCGGATACGATTCACGGCACCGATCGAGACACTCGATCATGCACAGCGGTAGCTACGAATAAAAATTCGTTTTTCGATTTTACCACGGTATGATTTTCATAATAAATTAATCTACAAGAAGGTTAGTAGATTTACCCCAACCGGAGAGAAGCCGTGATCTTCTGGATTGTATCTCCAAGCGACGACTGGTGGACGTCGATCCTCGTAGTAGAACCTCCTCGAATATGCTTAACAAAAACCCTAGTTTTTCTTCTCCCAATGGCTAAGACGAGAAAACAAAATTTCTCTATTTTATTCGAAAATAGGCGTCGCCCATTTTGCCTAAAAAATGGCGTTGGTTTTTGTTCCAAATTTTGTGTTGGGAGAAACTCTATTTTTTTAAGAAAATAACTAATAATTTGAGAGTTTATCTTTTACACACAAATTTATCTTTTCCTTTTAGGAAAATAAAACATTTATTCAATAGGAAAACAAATTTCCTATTTATCTAATAAGAAAACCAATTTCTTATTTATAATTATTTAACACATAAATAATTATATTATCCACATTCAATTAATTAAGAGAAAATTTCTTTTCCCAAAACCAAATAAATGTGGCGCCATTTTCATTGTCATTTGGGATAATAGAAAATGTCTTTTCTATATTACATATTATTATCAAATAAATAATATCCGCATATTCATTAAATAGACCAACTATTTAATTTATCCTCGATATTACACAAAACGAGAAAACACTCGCGTGTTAGGAGCCAACCCGGGGACCATGGGTGTAATACCCTACTCCCGACCCCTAGGTCCACTGGGGTCATTCTAGGAGGGGTTGCGAAGCTCTCGCCGCGACTTCATTAACTAGACCATCTTTTCCAAAATAATCCAATAAATTTATAATTAAATTTACAAATGTACACTAACTGTTTCAATTATAAAATTACAAGAAATGAAATACTACAATAATAGCATGTTTCAAAATCCAAGTCCATGTCATCGCTTTCGCCCTCATTACATCTTTTTCGAACAATAACCTGATTTTATTTATAGAATAAAAACAAAACAAAACAAAAACACAAAGAAAACGAGTCGTCAGCAAAAACTCTGGTATGAGCATGTGCGAGAGTGTTATACATTTAAAAAAATGTTGTAACAAAATATACATTTTCTAGAAATCTTGTTCGAGTATTTATGTAATAATATACTTGTTTAAAATTTATATATCAAGTTCAAGTCGAGCAAGCTCATTCGAGATCCGTCAATTCATCAAGTTCCCTTACTAGACATCGATACGGTCGATACGATTGTCTCTGCCTTATGACTCCCCTTTCACACACCTTATATCCACAACTAGAAATTTTTATAGTGAAGTCCGTCCTTTCAACACCCAATCTCCTGGGGCTTCCGGAGAGTCCACTTGCCTCGGATCCCACAACCGCGGTTACAGGCCCAATGCTCAGCTAACCCGACTGCGAAACCCTCGGCGGGCCCATCGAGCGAGAACGAGAACGAGAACGAGCGAGAAACCATACCGCCGAAGCGGAAAGGTAAAAGTACAATATACCATGCCGCGCGAAGCGGGAAGTACGGTACCATGCCACCAAGGTGGGACATGCAATGTCATTTGTACAAGATTTGTATTATCATGTTATTATCATTAAGTCGAGAAAGTTAATAAAAACATTTTTAACAAGTTACATATTATTTATTTATATCAATAATAGATTAAATTAAAGTACTTTGAAAATACTTGAATAAAAACACACTAGATTTTTATAGAAAATAAAAATTGAACTTACCTTGGCTTGAGGTTAACTTAAATGTACAGGACTTTCAACTCTTGATTCACAAACCGGTACCACAACCTCCTAATATTTGAACGACAGAAGAACGTTAATTTCAATCCAAGTTAATCTACTTAAGTCTACCTGAATCCCCGCTTAGAGCCTTATTGTTTCTATTATTGACTCCATTCTATCAGCTGTTGATAGTCACAAAGGTGTGATTGTTGTATAAAAAGATTAAATCCCCACGTTAACTAATATAGGAAAGCTCTGGTACAGAGGTACATACTAGATGGACATATTAGGTTATCAAATATCTCAGATAAAGGAATTTAAATACAGACGGAAAATGTTTTGCTATAATATATATAGTACCAATTAAGACTAATGTCGAGTACACATACCAAGATTTAATAAAATGCATGTTTTTTCTTTTTTCTTTTTTTTGCAAGTGATAGACTACAACATGCCACCATGAAGTAATTAACAGACATAGCTTCAAATCTATAGTTCAGTAAATCGAAATATTAGATAAATGTTGTTGAATATAATTTACGGTAAAGCTTAACCGATTAATCTTATACCTCATGGATGATTCTGCAGAAAAGGAAAACGATACACCTGGTTTTTATTTATTTATCCTAAGGCTGATGAACCGAAACAATTTGAAGAGCCACTCAAGTAGGATAGCGCTAGCTAAAAACTTCCGCAAGATAAATAATCGAAATCCCTCGTATTTTGTCACCATACTAATTAGTTTTAACGAACCGAATAAATCATTAGACGAACTTACAAATTCTCGAGATTGAAAAAAAAAACAAGAAAAAAAGAATAAATTTACCTACGATGCTCTCCGTCTTCTTTACGACTTTTGTTGGAACTGATCATCTGACCACCGTAGTCTTCTAGTTGCTTAGTTCAATCCTTTCTTATATTTTTCCTTCGTGTATGTGAAGAACCAAGGTTCTTCCCACTTTATATACTACCCACTAGCTTTATGATCATGTAGTTCTAATTAATTTCTATAAGGATGTAACCCCCGAAACTGATAATTAGTAAAGATAATACTTAAGTTGAACTTATGAACAATTATTACCAAACCCATCCGTTCACTTATGTTTTTATGAGAGCACTTCAATTTTAATGCTACCAAAAAATAATAATAATAATAATAATCTTTAGTTATAAAAAATATTTGTAGCATACTCTACTGAAAAACAATAACATAGCTTGCAAGTTTTTTTCTATCAACTTATCTAACGACTATTATTAATGATAAATCGTATATTAATTATTGTGATTAATTATTAATAGTGACAACTATACCCTTCTCATTTTATTTCATAAAATTTGGGGCGTTACAATGGGTCTATAACCAGTAGCTACAATAATTTGAATAAAATATTCATCGAACAGAATACATCTACTCAACGTATTAATTCCGGAATTACGCCACCATAAATCCGAAACTAAACTCTATCGATTATAGATATAACTTATTCTCAAAGTGTTGAGTCAATAAGTGTCCATTGATATAATCATTACATATAGACAAACCCTCCATAGACTATCCGTAACGAAGCGGGATTATTTCCGTAAACTTTCTTCATTACATCTTATCCTTATTTACCATTAACCTACTAGTGATCAATTAGTTCATAATAAATACGAACTCGGCTGATCGATCAGTTTCTAGGATCAATAAATAAGAGGATTGTCTTTCTACTTCCCGCAAGAAGGAATGGATTCCATATCTTTGAGACACACACTCCTCACTCATTCCAGAATAGTGCCAACGTGAAAGTGATCCGGACCGCACCTTTTAGCGATCCTTAACGAACACATGAAACCCTATATATCTTGAAACAAGCAGGCGTCTGTTCAGGATTAAGGTTAATCCATATACGATCATCTTGTGATTTAATAATATTTCTCACTCACGGAATTATATGAGAACTGCAGATTAAATCGGTCCAGTCCTATTTGACTACATCATATATAAATGCCCCACTTAGATAACCAATATCGATGGTCCGGATAAGACGGTCACACCATAAAGTGTTCTGGGCGCATTAATGGTGGTTTAATCAATAGACCCCATACTTTGATTAAGTTCAACACGGACTAATAGTTCAAGTGTATCACCATAAACTTAATCCTCATGTGTGACACACACTAAGTTATATGGCTACATATGATACGATTTGGGGTTTTCAGCAGTGTTTTACTTACAAGAACGAAGCAAGTAATAAGATGAGAATAAATCTGTCATTTATTAATTATAAAAACAATTACATTAATTGTCTTTTGGGCACTACTTCCAACAGTTATGCGGACTACAGTTTAGAGAAGTTCGCACTTGAAAAGGTGACAAGTTTGCATGTTCAAGGAAATGGGTAAGTTTGATTTAATATATTCAAAGTGTAGATACATGTCTTTGTTATTAAAACGATTAATGGTGGTTTAACTTATTGTAATATTTTGTATGGTTGATTGTGTTAGGAAATCTACGCGGGAATGCAGCGGAATTCAAAAAATTATTTCCTTTTAACCAGGATCGACTTCGTTTAAGCAATAAACAAATGAGCTAGTAGACGGTGATTACCTTGGTTGATCTTAAAGATCGACGCTTTCACCGTCTAAGGAGAGTAGTGGTGCACAGAGCTGCCCAAGCGTTCGGCCTCTACCGCTAGTCCACATGAAACAACCCACAGGAATCCACCATTGGATTGCTACTAGAAAAATACGGTTGCTAGACATGCCTTTTCTCTCTCTAATCTCTCTCTAAGAAACTCTCTATTATTTCACAAGAACTATTTGCTTTTGGAATTGTGATGATCAAAAAAGCTAGCCAAGACCTCCAATTTATAGGAGTACATGCGCCCCATCATAGTCCCCAACTGATTGGGATTAGCTTCCAGTAGATTGATGTGAAAGAAAACATTTTCCTAATAAAATATGGAAAGTATCTTTTATTGATTTATCTCATTTAATATTTTATATCTTATATTAAATATATATCCAAGATATATCTTTTTCTTATTACCATAAATCTATTTTCCAAAAATCAATTACTATCCAATATTAATATTATGGTAATCTTATTAATTAAATTGCACAACTCAAATGTATCCAATACAAAATAGAAATGGCGTCCCTTCTCCCCACAAAATTTGTAATTGAGATTTTCTTTAATTAATATAATACTATGATTAATTAATTTGCAAAATACATGTATATCATATATATACATATTTCGAAACATACACATACATTATATTTATATTTAATTAATGAACATAATTAATATCTTGTATTATATATATTCATAATAAATAAATACCACCATATTAATTTACCACTATAACCTTTATAGTATGAGATAAATTCTTTCATTATTTGGTCATCAACTATAACCACATTTTAATCCGGCTAGATGTTCTTATGTGTATGACCCGATAGGCTTCCGAATATGTTGGCCGTAGACACAAAGTGCAAAATACGAAAATGCCCTTCATACCTAACGATCACGAGATAGCGTCTAGCAACACACCGTGACCCCAATCATCGGAAGAGTCAAATGCAATGACTACTACCATTCATTTGAAATAGTTACCGTGTAAATAGAATCCTATCGCTGTATTATATCAATACGGTCGTTTGTCGAGTGTCAAACATCAACGACCGTATCTTATAATCTGGATACCATGCTCTCTCGAAGTAACTCATTTACTTCCACTTTGCAAAGATTCACGTGAGTAAGACATTCCTTATAAGAATGCCCTTTCGGATATTCACCCCTACTGATAGGGTACGCGATTCCCAGACGACCAAACATGTATACTCCGCATGCTTCAGTATCACACCCAACCACTACAGCATAATCGCCCCATGGCTAGGGGAAACCTCAATAGCATCAAAGCATGACAATCCACACCGTGATGCCATGTAAACTCCGGTCTTAAGGATAATTACACAACCGTCACATAGTGTGACACTTAACAGTGTAAGTGGGTCAGTCGAACGTACGCATTCTCTAATACACGTCCACATACAGTCCAAGTGTCTCCACACTTCGATAGACGAGATCTATCCTTACCCTTAAAGATAGAAGACATCTAATACATGCTAGCATGTTCATACTATCAATGCCCTGTTTAATAATACATCAGCCTAGAGACATTTAAGTATCAAACTTATTAAAGTGATTAGAGATCTCATCAACCATAATCGCCTATCATGGTTTCTCTATCATAGTTTAATATTAAGGACGTTATCATTTAACAATTCATAATTGGTTCTTTAAAAGAACATATATATATGTATATATATATAGGGCAACAGAAAAGCCATTTAATATATGTACAAACATAAAGAAATAGTAGAAATGATCCGACCCGGTCGGATCCGGTCCAACCCGATTGGGTTTAGGACACTATTTCAACAGATTGTGGCATGCATGTTCACTATTAAGTGGATTGAGTTCTTGACAGGGAGACGGGATGTGCGATCTCTTCGGGTTGAATACATGCTGAAGTGGAGAATGAAGGAATTGTGATGTGAATCCGGAACCGGCTGATATACCACCTCCAATCACATTTCGCAATGGTCCTGAAACTCGCCAACAACACAAACTAAGGCTCGACTCTATGAACAAAGTGGTCAACTTAATTTTTGAAGATCCTACAACCAAGCAATTGCAAGTTTTTGAAGTCATCAAGTCCGTCATATATGCTAATGGACTGTCGGGGTAATTATTTTAGTTAATAAATGTTACTACTATATATAAGTTAAATAATATTCAGTTGAATTAATGATGAAGATGGTGCCACTTTTGGATACAAGAAGCATCCTTGGAATTTTTCAACATTCAATTGATCAACCAAGAGACTTTTTGAAGAAACCAAGAGACTTTACATTGGATCTACCAAGAGACTTGCATTGAACATCCAAGAGACTTTCTTTATGCATGTTGGACGAATTTTATTTTATATTTTTAGCTTGGATTATGTTATTGTACTCCTATAAATAGTCATTCCATCTACTTGTAATTTTCAACTCATCTTTGATCTAAAGAAAATATATTTTCTTCACTTTTTAAGTGTTGTGTGAATTCTTTGGATAGAGTATTCAAAACCGGATTATCAAGGGCCCGAGCAACCCTTGTGGGTATCCAATATACCAAGGTGCTTAGAGACAAGTTTTCTAGGTGTCGAGGTGTTATTCCAAAGTGCCTTCTCACAAGTTGAGATTGTGTCGAGGAGCTCATTATTCCAAGGTGCCTCCTCATAAGTTGGGGGTGTGTCAAGGAGACTTTCCATCAAATTCCAATACCTTCATCCTAGATCTTACGAAATCAGATCCGTATCAGTTAGTATCAGAGCTAAAGACGGATTTAAGGTATATATTCAAAATTATTATTACCTTCCTTTCATGTTGCATATAATCGTATGTATTTGAAGAACACTTTATTCCACATGAGCATCTATATATATGAATATAAAGTTATAAAAAAAAAGGTGCACAAGTAAATCGTGTGTACTTGAAGAATAATTTTGTTTCGTACGAGCAACCAGTGATCTAAAAAAAAGGAAGAAGGGAATTGGAAGTTACCTTTTCGTACACTTCAAATCTTGCGGATACACCTTAGGATTTTTTTTTCTCCTCAACATTTTCTTAATTTTTGAGAAACATTCTGTTTGAGTTTCCAAAAACACTTGTGATTTTGTATCTACATCTTGTAATTGAATACTTTCGAGCTTTGCGAGTTACTTGATATCGTCCGGTTAGTTGTCTCTATCTTGAGAAAAGCAACATAGTTTTCAAAGATGGAACAAGATAATCCACTTTTAGCTCAAGCACTACAACAAAGGTATCAACAAGATCTCGAGCGAATATCTAGGGATATTTCTGATCAATATGGAAGCACGATTGGCACAATTAAATCTTGGTCCAGGTGTTCAAAACAATGATATTGAACCAAGCAATTATCTGAACATGACAATGAAGACGAGGAGGAAAACGATGTAGCCACAAATACGATGCACCGGAGAGCACGGGAAACACTACAAGGTATCAAACAAAAGATTCCAGCCTTTAAAGGTAATTCTAATCCCGATGAATACTTTTCTTGGGTACTTAAAGTTGTATTGTCATGATTACTCTGAAAGAACTAAAGTTAAGCTAGCTACTAGTGAGTTTGAGGAACGAGCTATGCTTTGGTTCCAGAAAACTAATGAAAAGTGCAGGAAATCAAGACAACAGGTGATATCTTCTTGGGAGGTGCTTAAAAATGAGATGCATAGAAAGTGGGTTCCCGAATCCTACCGACGTGAACATGTGAGGAAATTGCAAACACTTCAGCAAGGCGAGAAATCCGTTCAAGCATACCAAGATGAGCTAGAAATGGCTTTGGATACTGATGAGTCTAACGAACATACCATGGCTCAATTTTTAGGAGGACTGCGTCCGGAAATAGCTGATCCGGTGGAAATGATGAATTGCACAACTTACGAAGAAATGGTACACGCAACCTTAACTAAGGAGAAGCAAATCAAGAAGCGAATGGTGCAATATTCTAAGAATTACTCATGTACCACACTGGCTAAGCCGAATTCTTTTCCATCCAAAAGCGACAGAGGTAAGTTTCCTGTTAAAAACTCCACTGTTAAATATACCCCTCCCCAAGTTTCAAATGACCGTCCGGTTAAAGAAAAATCTGAAAGCACTTTGAGATGTCATAAGTGTCAAGGATTAGCACACAAAGCAAGTGAGTGTCCAAGCAAGCGATCTTATGTCGCTCATAAAGAAGGAAATTATCAGTCAGATTCGGAAGGTAAAAATGAACCAGGGTATGATGAAACAGATGAGCTGGCTGAGAAGGACGATGAGGGAATTAAGCTTGACGAACGAACCATGTTTGGGAACAAAAAAGTCCTTAGCACCACGAGTCAACTCAACAATGATGAGGTACAACGCTAAAATATTTTTCAGATGCGTTGCATTATTGGAGGTAAGATATGTTTGATGATTATTGATTCATGTAGTTGCATGAACTCCATTAGTAGTGAGGTTGTTGAAAAATTAAGCATTCCCACACTTAAGCACCCACAACCTTATAAATTGCAATGGTTGAATGATTGCGGTACTGTTAAAGTAACTAGGCAGGCATATGTGAACTTTAATCTTTCAAAATATGAGGATAAAATTATGTGTGATGTAGTTCCTATCCATGTCACCCATCTGTTACTTGGCTGTCCTTGGCAATTTGATAAACGTGTCACTTATGATGGTTTTCTTAATAAGTACACTATGACGCACACGGGAAAACAAATCACTTTGAGTCCATTATCACCACACGAGGCTCATCCTGATCAAGTTTAATATGCTAAGAAATGAGAGGTTGATCATGCCAATGCACCCACTAACTCTGAGACTGCAATTGTTAAAGTGCCATTTGAAACCATCAAAGTAAATTCCCAGAATCGTGACAAGAAAGTAAAGTTTGCGGCTGTCCGAAGTCCTATATTATTCATTTACAAGGATTCCAATCCATTAGTTCCTCATCAAAATTTAATGAGCCGTTTTCTACTCCATTTCCTTGTTATATGATTATTTCTGATCTTGCGGGAACTCTTCCCGATGTTGTACAAACCCTTTTGCAGAAATTTGAGGACGTGTTTCCGGAGGAAGAACCAGGTGAATTACCACCACTACGAGGAGTGGAGCATCAAATCGATTTTAATTCCGAGGAGCTGAGATGTGAATTGCAATACGATATTGTTGAAGAGCCGAAAATTGAGAAATTGGTAAAACCATGTGAGCCACCAGTTGACGAGTTCCTTAGTCTATTTTTCTTGGAATATGATGACGATCTATATGAGGAGGAAACCGGGCGGTTGGATTCACCAAATGCAGCCCTTATATTGACTTTGGATGATCTATTTCTGATCGGTAATGGTGCAAAGACGATGCACACCTTGAATGATCCTTTTGTTAGATATATTACTGACTATCCTATACCGCAATGCAATGATAATGTTGCTGTCACATGGAACTTCATTCACATTTATTTCAAGCCGAGTGAATGCCCCTTGATGCATTAATGAAGCAAGAATCCCGATATCAACGTGTAATTCATTTAAAATTGTGTGTTTGCATGATGACCCCGGTATATCCTTCATAATTTTTACAAGTTGTTCGAAATTGGTGAATGTTTCTGAAGAATACGACGAACCACATGATCTTAGGACAGATCCTTCACAAACGGGAGGGTCTGATGTGAATCCGGAACCGGCTGTTACACCACCTCCAATCACATTTCGCAATGGTCCCGAAACTCGCCAACAACGCAAACTAAGGCTCGACTCTATGAACAAAGTGGTCAACTTAATTTTTGAAGATCCTACGACCAAGCAATTGCAAGTTTTTGAAGTCATCAAGTCCGTCGTCATATATGCTAACGGACTGTCGGAGTAATTATTCTAGTTAATAAATGTTACTACTATATTTAAGTTAAATAATATTCAGCTGAATTAATGATGAAGATGGCGCCACTTTTGGATACAAGAAGTATCCTTGGAATTTTTCTACATTCAATGAATCAACCAAGAGACTTTTTGAAGAAACCAAGAGACTTTACATTGGATCTACCAAAAGACTTGCATTGAACATCCAAGAGACTTTCTTGATGCATGTTGGACGAATTTTATATTATATTTTCAGCTTGGATTATGCTATTTTACTCCTATAAATAGTCATTTCATGTACTTGTAATTTTCAACTCATCTTTGATCTAAAGAAAATATATTTTCTTCACTTTTTAAGTGTTGTGTGAATTCTCTGGATAGAGTATTCAAAACTGGATTATCAAGGGCCCGAGCAACCCTTGTGGGTATCCAATATACCAAGGTGCTTAGAGACAAGTTTTATAGGTGTAGAGGTGCTATTCCAAGGTTCCTTCTCACAAGTTGAGATTGTGTCGAGGAGCTCATTATTCGAAGGTGCCTCCTCACAAGTTGGGGTTGTGTCAAGGAGACTTTCCATCAAATTGCAATACCTTAATCCTAGATCCTATGAAATCAGATCCGTATCAAATTGTTAGCATGGCGATTTGAGCCATAACCATTTCCAGTTGTTTAATATTTTATGATTTTGTGTACTACAATTCAACATTAAATGCTTCATGCAATTTAACATTTCTATCTTTTTAACATGTTATGATGTTTTGTACAATATAACATTTAATGCTTTCTGCAATTTAACATTCTCATCACAAGTTTAAGCATGTTACAATATTAAGATTTTTATTGGTATGTACGATGCATGAAAATATTAAATAGTACTCCGTAGGATACACATACAGCATGACATCACAATTTCGTCACAAGTTTAAGCTTGTTACAGACATCATTAATAATATCCGATGATGTTTGGGAAAAAAATTCTTAATAGACTTTTAATATAGTATTTAGGGAAATTAGGAGATAATTAAATAAATATAAAAGACTTTTAAATGAGGAGATAATTAAAATAAATAAAAGTTGATGGTTATCTTCCAATTAAGGATTAAAATGAAACATGTATCCAAAAATGATAGTAGTTTTTAAACGTCATAATTATCACTTACTAAATGGTAAATCATCCTTCACCGCATTAAATTAAAATAAAGACTGATAGAATTCGAGAGTCACTTGTTTTTAGTGGACCTTAATTCAACATTATTTTCCCTATTTTCTATGAGGCAGGTTTGAAGAGAATTTTTTTGTCCAAAACTTACATACCAAACGTCATTTCAAAAGGGGCCTACTTAAACAGCCAGAAACAGCCTTCTATTATCAACAATTTGAATTGAGAAAGAATTCTTGTACAAAATAAACAAAAAACCGAAAATGAATCCAGAAATCCAAGAGGGAGATGTAAGCATTCAAATTTTGAAGAAAGCATTTGATGCTATGAACACGGAAATGGAAGTTTTGAAGTCGCGAATCCAGAACCTGAATCTCGAGTTGAAGGAACATGACGATATGATAATGAAGCTGACGAAGGAGAACGAATCAATGGAGTCTGAGAATGTGATGCTGAGAGAGAGGTTCAATGTCTACATGAATATGATTAATGAACTTGTAAGACTGGTGAACAAAGTTTATGTTGCTACCTTACAACATCTTCATGTGGCTGAGATACCTAACGGATGTCTTAATTAATTATTGACATTTAAGTGTTTTTTTTGTTATAATATGTTTAACTTTTTTGTTTTTAAATTGGTTTATATGTATTTGGTTAATTTTTTTTATTTCAGTTCTATCTTTTCCTCCCGTGTTTGTTTTTACTTTTTTATTTTAATAACCCTTGTACGTTATGTCATTGAAATGCCTTTGGAGTTCCTTTGTCTTTGAAAATTTCCTTTTATTGTAATTAATTGGTGCATTTAAGACGCAGGTATAGAGAATAATTTATTAATTATAACGGGGAATTCGCTTATTATTTCAAATTTAAAAAATTAAAATATAAATAAATTTTTCCTCTAGTTTTTTTTTGTTGCTGATTTTGCTTTTTGTTTGCTGGTTTTTATTATAATTTTATAAAAATTCTTGTTTAAAAGTCTTTTATTTATTGATATAATCTTCATCACAAGTTTAAGCTTGTTAAATAGTATGATACAAAGGTTAAAATAAAATTCTTGACAGACTTCTAATATATATAGAAACAGATATATAGAATAAGCAGTACAAATAAAGGGATCATTAAACACAGGACTTCCATAATAATAAAAACAAACATGAACATAAAAAATAAAAATAGAACTTGCATAAAAAAACAAACTTGAACATAAAAATAAATAAACAAAAATATTCAAAAACAAAAAAAAACTTTTAATGAAATCAAATATAATTGGGAGAAGAGTTATGGTGCATCAATTATTGGGATTTATGTACCATAATGTTTCTCTATAATTGGGTAGGATTGCAGGAAAAAAAAGGTTGCAGAAGAAAAGAAAAGAGAGAAGGAACAATCAGTTGAGAAAACTAATAAAGACTCGAAACGAAGAAAAACTGAGTCACCAGTTAACCCAGTTCCTTCAGATAATGAAATTCAATCTCTACAAGTTCGGAAAACACAAAAAGCTGAACAAAGCCCCACCAAGCCGACAACATATGTTCAAGAAAAACCACATTTGGAAGAATCAGAGTTTGAGGACATCATGGAAGATTATGATGAAGTCCCACCAGAAATTGCAGGGGTGTTAACTTTGATTTGTAAAGCTCAATCCACTCATCAAAAGTCAGCATCCAGGATAAACTTTGAAGAATCAGTAAAGAAATATGAAGCATCTCAATCCGAGAATAAGGAAGTCTGGGCAACAAAAGACTATCACTCTTGTTGAAGAAACTGAAGAAGTGAATTATGAAAAGATCACTACTGAAAAAGAATCATCCTTGGAAGAAGTTGAGGAAGAAAAACAACTTGAATCAGTCCAGGAACTGATTGTTGAAGAAAAAGTGGTTGAAAGACAGGAAGAAAAGGTTGTTGAACCCACAAGAATTGAAGAATCTGTTGGTGTCACAACTGAAAAACTGTATGAACCAACTGTCAAACCACCAACTGAGGCAATAAAAGAACCTTCCAACATCACTGAAATAGAGGTTGCCACTACCACAAAACCTCCAGTTGAACAAACATAAACTGATCCTTCAAATGACATAGAACAAAGGACCAGAGCTGATTGCCAGAGACTTGATGATTATATTCACTGGAAACTCAGTTTCATTGGCAGTCAAGAAGGGAAAAAGGAGCGGATGATGATATATGAGCCATAGGTCTTTGGATTGTATGACAGTACTCACTTATTTCAATTGTTTGATGTTTCAAGCTTTTTGAGTACTGGTCATGCAGCCATTAGAGCTCGTCATTTGAAAAAACTAATGGGTGGTGAGTCCCAACCAAAAACAAGAAAGGATGATGATTCACAGGGAAATCCAGATCTACAAAGAGGGATACTTGCATCAATTCAAGATCAGAAAACTTATGAAAAAGAAGAAGACGACTCAGAAGAAACTGGAAGTTCAGAGGAGTCCACTGCATATGATCAGAATCTAAATCTGAATCTCAAACTAAAGAAGAACCAGAACAAAAAGGAATTGATTCTCCTACTGATAGAGGAGTTCTTGATGTAGCTAAGGATGGAGTTGCTCTAGTTGAAGCCATTGAAACTGAAAATGAAGAGAAGGAAGCTACAATAGTAGGGAAGCAAGAAACTGACCCCAAAGAAACCAATGTAGCACCTTCTAAGGGGGGAGTAAGTGTTGGAAATAGCGACCGAAAGACAATTTATGTAATTATTTTTATAATTAATAAATGACAGCTTTTATTTCATTTTATTATTTGCTTTGTGTTTATATTTAATACACTGCTGAAAACCCCAAGTCATATCAAATGTAGCCATATAACTTAGTGTGTGTCACACATGAGGATTAAGTTTATGGTGATACACTTGAACTATTAGTCCGTGGTGAAATTAATCAAAGTATGAGGTCTATTGATTAAACCACTATTAATGTGCCCAGAACACTTTATGGTGTGACCGTCTTATCCGGACCGTCGACATTGGTAGTCTAAGTAGGGCATTTATATATGATGTAGTCATATAGGACTGGACCGATTTAATCTGAATTTCTCATATAATTCCATGATTGAGAAATCTTATTAAATCA
This sequence comes from Gentiana straminea, assembly GCA_036785695.1. NCBI lineage: Eukaryota > Viridiplantae > Streptophyta > Magnoliopsida > Gentianales > Gentianaceae > Gentiana > Gentiana straminea. The sequence continues at coordinate 536,762 of JAVUPR010000320.1, forward strand.
CAAGATGATCATATATGAATTAACCTTAATCCTGAAGTGATTAAAGACTCCTACTTGTTTCAGGATAAGGTTTGATGTATTCGTTAAGGATCTCTAAGAGGCGCGGTCCGAATCACTTTCATGTTGGCACTATTCTGGAATGAGTGAGTAGTGTGTGTCTCACAGATATGGAATCCATTCCTTCCTGCGGGAAGTAGAAAGACAATCCCCTTATTTGTTAATCCTAGAAACTGATCGATCTGCGGAGTTCGTATTGGTTATGAACTAATTGATCACTAGTGGGTTAATGGTAAATAAGGATGAGATGTATTGAAGAAGGTTTACGGAAATATTCCCGCTTCATTACGGATAGTATATGGAGGGTTAGTTTCTATGTAATGATTATATCAATGGACACTTATCGACTCGACTTGACGTTCTGAGAATAAGTTATATCTATAATCGATAGAGTTCGGTTTTGAATTTATGGTGGCGTAATTCCGGAATTAATAAGTTGAGTAGAAATATTCTATTCGATTAATATTTTATTTAGTTTATTGTAGCTACTGGTTATAGGTCCATGGTCCCCGGGTTGGCTCCTAACACGCGAGTGTTTTCTCGTTTTATGGAACCTCGAGAATAAATTAAATAGTTGGTCTATTTAATGAATATGCAATATTATTTATTTGGTAAATAATATGTAAAATAGAAAAAATATTTTCTATTAATTTAATGATGAAAATGGCGCCACATTGTGGATAAAATTAGGAAAAGAAATTTTCCTAGATTATGTCACATGTGTTATTACTTAATTATTAATTTGTTAGATAATTAATGGAAAATAGATAAGAGATTGATTTTTTGGGGATTATCTCTTATCTTATGGAAAATATCTTTTCCTCATGGGAATAGGTAATTGTGGTGTGTAAATGATAACTCTCTCTTTACAAGTTATTTTCCTATATAAAGAGAGTTTCTCCCAACACAATGACATCACATTAATTGGCGCCACACTATAATAAAAAGAAGAGAAAAATTAGTTTTTCGTTCTAGTCATTAAGAGAAGAAAAACCTAGGGTTTTTCTTGGAGCATATTCGAGGAGGTTCTACGGCGAGGATCGACGTCAACCAATCGTCGTTTGGAGATACAATCCGGAAGATCACGGCTTCTCCCTTTGGTCGATTGCCTATTTCTCTCCGGTTGGGGTAAATCTACTAACCTTCTTGTAGATTAATTTATTATGCGAATCATATCGTGGTAAAATCGTAAACGAATCTAATTCGTAGCTTCCGCTGTGCAAGATAGAGTGTCTCGATCGGTGCTGTGAATCAGATCTGACGATCCAATTATGGATCGGATCCGGATTCGGGTTTCTGTATATCCAGCATGTGGTATCAGAGCGAGGTTAAAGCGATTTTGCGATTTTGATTGCATAATTAATTAATATGGAGTGGAATAGAATAAAATTGCATCTTTTAATTTTTTTATGCGATTGAATGTTCTGGTTGACGAGATGGATTGGGGTCGGTATCTGTTTACCGTTAGATCTATTGTATACCCAGTATTTCCGGGTATAGGATGTCATGTAATTTTTTTTGCAATTTTAATTTTCTGCAAAAAAAAGAATTTATTTCGACCGCACCTTTTATTTAAAATTCGGATGAAGATTGTGAAGAAGAAGAGCCGTGGCATAGTGGTCAAGACATAGGTTCAATTGTGCGCAGACCTGAGTTTGAATCTTCTTAGCTGGATTAATTCTGGAAATTTTTTCCCTTTGCTATTCGAAATTTTTTTACAGCCAAAAAAAAAAGGAAAGAGGAGCGGATGTTGTTGCAAGGATTCGAACTCGGGTGGTGATGAAGAAAAAAGGAGACTCTTACCAACTAGACTGAAGCAGATTTTGTTAGATGAACAAGAGCAGAAAATTACATACCTGAGGTGGCTGAAGAAAATAGTAGATTAATATTTTTTTTATGCTTAGGGTTTATTCAATTTATAGATTAGATACGGGTGTACCAACGGTCTATCTCAGTGGTTTATTTTTTGCATTTATTTTCTTGTATGAGTATTTATGTGATATAACCATGTCATGAATCATATTCATGAATTCCACTCCTAGCATATGCATACATGTAGAAAATTAATATTGAAATTAATTAGACATGTATCAACATGATAATTAATTTAGATAATAATAAATTAAATTAATTAAAGGAAACAAAATTATATCTGGATATAAAATTCACATGATAAACTTAATTTAGGATTATGAATCCTTCGGGGTTTTGGTCATGTAGTGTCTACATAAATTAGAATTTTAATAATAAAAAATGGAAAATAATGAAAAATTGGACACCAACTAGACGGTATTTGGAACCGATAAGTTAGTGATTGTTTTTCCTTGATTTATTGTTTTTTTCGATTATAGGAAAATTCTAAGATCCTAAATTTTTATCATGGTAAAATTAGGACTTTAAAATTCATTCGTGAAATTTTGTTGTGTAGTGTCTACACAAGAGATTTTCTAAATAATCGATAAATTGGAAAATCATGAATATAGTATCACTAGTTAGACAGTATTTGGAACCGATAAACTAGTGGGAGTTTTAAATTTGTGATTTGTTGTTTTTCGATTTAGTGGGAAATTCATAAGTCCTAATATATTAGGATTATAAAATTCTTGGAGAATTTTAATTGTGTAGCGTCTACACAAAGAATTTATAAATCCATAAAATTGGAAAATCGTGAATATAGTGACACTACTTAGACGGCATTTGGAACCGATAAAATAGTGGGAGGATTAAATTAAATATTCATGATCTATTGTTTTTGGATTGTTAGAAAATTCTAAAATCCTAATGAGACTACCTAATTTTCAAAATAACGAGTGGGAGCGGGGAAGGTGACAACCGAACCCATGGCCTCTACTGTTGACATAAGCACGTGAGAGAAGGGTGACGCCTCATGCCGCTTTGATTTCGGCCCCCGGAAGGTGGCTTTCACCCTTATCAAAATTCAATGCTGGGTTTCCGAAAGGATAGGATTTTGGGTACTCGTCAAGTCACTGACCGACCCTGAGGCGGCATACTCGGGATGTACTTTGAGATTTGAAAGAGTAGGTAAAACTCTAAAGGATATTTTAAGAAATATATTGGCTGAAAAGGAAGGTAATCAACAATTAAATAGAGATGTACGATTCTCAGTTAGTTGTTGAGAGAGATTGTCTCAATTTAATCATCACCTCTTTGACCTACTCTGAGGCGGCATTGTAGGTGTGAGATTAAATTCTTGGAATGGTAGGATAAACTGTATGCATGACATCACGTTTATAATTCCTAAATCATTATTTGTTGTGGTGTATGATTTGATTTATATTTCTGTCATAATTTATTTTACAACAACATATCATCTCGTTGTATCTAAACTGCTAAATACAATAAATTGACTAGTAATGACTTTATAAAAGTGGAAAAGTAACAAGAACATTGAACTCAATAATCAAAAATGCAAATTAATTTTTCGGAAGAGGAAGTTCCTCTTGAGCCTTCAAACTTAAGTGACAAGAATGTCACTGCTGTCACTTGTGTTGAATGAGAGACAAAAAAAATTAGTTCAAAGATGACGAGAATGATTAGGTATCAATCTCACTAAGACATACCACAGTTCACGAGTAGTGGCTACTCAAAAGAACTGCTAGTTAACGACCATTTCCTTTATAGAAAGCCAATAATGGGAAGGTAAATGTCTACAAGTGTAAGTCATCTAAACTAAATAAGTTAAAGGCTAAACCGAAATATTAATAAAAGAAAATAAAGGATAAGGAAAGTGATTTCGGATCACTAACCTATGAATCTTTAAAGACTTTCTTAACCGGGTAATTTGACTCGGAAGTTAAAGTTCTTTTTGTAAGAACAAGGTAGCAAGGCATTCATGATTAAAGAGTAGACAACGGGCAGTTATTTCAGCTGAGATAGTGGGAGTGATATAAGGAAATAAATTTCAGATTTTAATCCTTGAATATCGCAGAAATAATTTCTATTTTCAGATTCGTTAGAACAAATGAATTCACTTTCACATCGATAATATAATTGCCTTATAGAAAGTGAATATGACATTTGTATACGATTCTGAGACTCGGAATTTTGTTTGATAAAGTCAGAACCACTAAGTAATGTTGAGAAAAAAAGTATATGTAACACATCATAAACTATTAAGACAAATGGTTTCCGTATTTAGATAAACGATTCTTCAACATCTATTAATTAGTGCATATATCCTAAAGATAAGATCTGAAGACTAGCTAAGGGTGATTCCCATCTCCCAGTCTAAGAACACTATCTCAAAGGAAAAATGACTAAGTAACCTTTCAATTAGAAGAGAGTAATAGAGCTAAAGAAGTATCATAGCTTGTTCATATTGACCTTCGGGGTCTTATGAAGGATACAAGCTAGTGGGAGCTTTTGAGTAGTGGACAATTAGTCTTATAGCTACTCGAAATGCCGATTAGTTTGTCTAAATATTTGGAGTAATCACTGATATTACCAGAGAAATGCGTATTCCATGCTCAGATATAGGCTATAGCATAGTATTTGGAACTGATGCTCGGTCTACCTCCGAGTGAAACGATTTCACTGAAAGGATAAACCATGTATTGTCTTGTATAGTTATTGATATGCTGCATTACACTGCTTAACTCAATTAAGATATTAGTTGCAGAATAACGGTTTACATTATTATGTAATACCGAGAAGTCTACCTAGAAGATGCTTATGAATTTATGGATAATGAGTGAACTAAGTTTACTCCACTTCCGTAAATAGAGGCATTTAGCACTTGGTGCTTGAATGTAGGACTGGAGATTTTGCACACACGATCAGATGGTGACTGTTCATGAAATATCTTATGCAATGAGTAAAGGCTGGTTATAATATTCTTAAAATTGGAAAGTGACGGTTACACTGTTACATCCTTTCTAAAAGAATGTTTAGATAACAACCTTAGACCTTGAAGTACAGTTACTTAAGGAATTACTATCTAATGTAATCAGACCACATCCAACATTGGTTGTTGGGGATGACACTGATAAATACTACTAAACCAGATCAAAATATCAAACCACCCAAATGCAATGGGAGTTTGGTTTTATCCATAAACTCGCAGTGATTATGCAGACTTTATAGTGTTAGGAAATCACTAGTTTAACGCAGCGGAATTTAAAATTTGATTTCCTTTTTCTAGATCGTTCTTCGTTTAATGCAATAAACACGTTAAGTAGTTTGACGGTTATACCTTGATGATCTACTAGATCGTCGCTTTGACCGTCAACGGAGAGTAGTTCAATGCGCAAGCCGTCCATGCGTCCGGCCTCTATCACTAATCCACACGAACCCCTTGCCGGAATCCTCCTTGGACTGCTATCGGAAAAACTCCGGCTGCTAGACCGGACCTTTTCTTCCCTCACAAACTCACTATGGATGGCTCTCTATTTTACACAAGAATTATGAACTCTTGCAATTGTGATGTACAAAAGAGCTTGACACCCACTTCCTTTATATAGAGGAGGTGGCGCCCCATATGATGTGTGGAGGAGAAGAAAACCTTTTTTCCAATAAAATAAGGAAAATCAACTAGATTGATTTATCTCTTTAATTATAATTTATTTTTTGCCAATATACCATATTGATTATAATTATCTTATTACCATAAATCTATTTTTCCAAAATCCATTAATATCTTATATTAATATTATGGCAATCTTATTAATTAAAGTGCATAATCCAAGTGTATCTTGCACACTTAAAATGACGCCCCATTAGTCAACAAATTGACTTCCGGAATATTCTTTAATTAATATAATTTGTATATATATAATTAATATCTTGTATTTTATTTATTCATAATAAATAAATACCACCATATTAATTTACCACTATAACCTTTATAGTCTAGAGATAAACTTTCCTTATTTGGTTATCAACTATAACCGCATTTTAATCTGAATCGATGTTCATATGTGTGTGACCCGATAGGCTTCCGAATATGTTGGCCGTAGACACAAAGTGCAATTTACTAAAATGCCCTTCATACCTAACGATCACGGGATAGCATCTAGCAACACACCGTGACCCCCAATTATCGAAAGAGTCAAAAAGCAATGTGTTAAGGGTGAATTTACTTGGGTTATAACGCTATATTTTATAATATTTTCCCCCACATTCGTATGAATTGCATGGAAATCATGTGTTTAGATGGAATTATTGAACAAATGACATTTTTAATGAGTTAATCGCAAAGTTGGTGAATTCATATGTTTTAATTATGATTTTATGTTTATTGGAGTTATGTTATGCTTTGCGGTGTTTTTGATGTCATGTAGGTACAGTTATGTGGCTCAATTGATGATCAAATGTTGATGAATTTCGAGCTAATTCAAGTTAAAGAGAAAATGGTGAATTGGATAGAGAAGAAAAGAAGATAAAGATGGAAACATCAAGATTTTTCGACAGTGGACTAGCGTCCAGATAGGGTGGACGAGCGTCCAGATTAGAACGGGCGTCTGAAAAAGTAAACGAGCGTCCAGGGGAGAAATGTTGAACAGAGAGTTTGGACGGCATCTGGACGAGCGTCTTGCTAGCGTCTAAGGCATATTGAACGGGCGTCCAGGCAGATCGGACGGGCGTCCAACGCCGACTGAACGAGCAACCGACCTAGTTTTGACCTAGCCGACTTATTTTCCTATTTAAGCAGCAGCGCCCCAAACCCTAGGATATACGTTTTTTTGACTGCCGAATTTCATAGCAGCAGCTTTGTTCTTTCTTTTTCGTTTTTTTTATGCAATCAAAACACCTTTTTGTTTTGAAGATTATTATGAGTAGCTAAACTCTTGGGTTGGACGAACGGGTGAAGCAATTCAAGAGGTGTTTGGTTTTCTTATTTTCTGCGTTTTGCAATCAATAAAAGGTCAGATTTTTATTGAGTTTATTTTGTGCTTTATATCGATAGATAAAGCCTGTGATATTTGTTTGACGATAGTTGAATGGACTCTAGATCACCGCAATAGTATTCAAATTTTAATCAATTTGTCTAAAAACGAAAGTTATCAAATTGTTAACCTAGATAATAGATTCGAAAGAATTTATGCCTATCGTGCTTGAAGAATCAATCTTTGATAAAAGTTGATAAACAAATTATCTAAGAAATTAGTAATTTGCGTTGGGTATAGGTTAATCTTGGCCTTTAGTTGATTTGCATGCGTAGGGAATTAGAAGCCTTTATTGCTTTCTTGAATTGTGAATCCTTGTTCGTCTGCCTTTCCCCCCATTATTTGGTAAACCTTAAATTATTAATTCGTGACACGTTTAGCTTAAACTTAAAAACACATTCAACCTCACGTTCCTCGTGGGATCGACCCGGAATAATCGCTTTACTACAAGCTTTGCACTTGGAGCGACTAACCGGATTTTTATTACTTGTCTCTTTGTTTCGTTTACAAAAATCCACCACAAGTTTTTGGCGCCGTTGCCGGGGAACTGGCACGGTTTTATGTGTTTTTAGCATAAGCTTAGATCATTCGTCACTGAATCGAACGAGCGTCCATCCACTCTGGACGTCCGTCCAGTTCTTCGACTAACCGGACGAGCGTTTGGACTTGTAGACGCCCGTTTAGCTCAATTTCTAGGCAGACGCCCGTCCAGGACCTTGGACGCCCGTCTGTTTTCCTGACTCCTTTCTTCTTTTCTCTCCTTAGTTTTAGTTCGTCGTATGCAAACACGAAGTAAACAAGGACAGTTAATTTTTGAACCTGAGCTTGAACGAGACGTAGTTCGAGTAAACCGTAAACGAAAAGTTCCCGAGCCCATTTCGATTCCCGAAGAGGAAGTCGAAGCGAGTTCGAGTGAAAACTCTTCTGAAGATAATTTCTTCTCCAACCTTTTCTTTGAGGAAGAAACTACTGTTTCGATGGCTCAAGCCAACCGCACCCTGGCAGACTATGCCACTCCCGGTGATGTGAACATTCGCTCGGCCGTGGTTATCCCTACCGATACAGCCCCGTTTGAGATAAGACCAGCCCTCATCCAGATGGTGCAACTTGCATCAACTTTCTATGGGTATCAATCTGAGAACTCCTATACGCATCTTTATGTATTTCTGGGTATATGCGATACTACTCGCATTAAGGATGTCAGTCAAGACATCATTAAGCTGAAACTATTTCCATTTTCACTCCGTGGAGAAGCAATGGAATGGTTTAAATCTCTTCCTTCTGAATCCATCCAAACTTGGGCCCAGCTCGAAAGTCAATTTTTGGCCCAATATTTTCCTCCATCTAAGACAGCTCAATGTCTTAACGAGATCTCAAATTTTCATCAAGGCGAGTGATGAATCGTTCTTTGAAGCATGGAAGCGTTTCAAAATTTTGTTGAACAAGTGCCCCCATCATGGAATGGATTTGCGGAGGAAAGTCCACACTTTCTTCGGTGGTCGAATGAGTCCACTAAAGGGATGGTCAACTCCTCATACGGAGGAGTCTTCTTGAAGAAAACCCCACAGCAAGGGTGGGAGTTATTTGAAGATATAGCTAGGTACAACTATGCACCTACGTATCAATCACCAACGCTCCCTGCTGCACCTAAAATCGAAGAAGTCAACAACTAGAATCATGGTCAAATGATTGCAGCCCTGCAGGCTCAACTTTCTGCTTTGACCATGAGTAAAAATCAAAATTAGCCCTCTCTCCAACAGAATGCACAAGTATTCTCTTGTGATAACTGTTATCAGACTGGTCACATCAGTGACCATTGTCAGTACACTCCCATCCCCACCTTTCAAGCCAATGCTGCCCAACAAACGAGGCAGTATGATTCGGTGAACTGCTATACCTGTGGGCTTAGAGGTCACATTTCTGCAACATGCCCCTTGAATGGTGGAAATGAGAGAAACAATTTTTCTGGCCCGCAGAACCAGAGATTTTCAAACCAGAATAACTCTCAAGGTCAGAACTACAACCAGAATAGAAATTATGCTCAGAATCAAGGTTTTGACCAAAACCGCACTCAAAATTCGGGACAGAATACCACTCGCAATGCCTACTACCAGAATCCCAACTCGAGTCAAAGTTCAAATTCTCAACCAAAAACAAATCCAACCTGGCCCGCTAATCAAAACTCGCAGCAGAACCGCCCTACTCAGGACTCCTCAACTTATGGTACTACCCCTACAAGGGCAGAGTATGAAGAGCAACAGAGGACGATGAAGAACTTAGAAATACAGTTAGGACAACTGGCTGAACAATTAGCTGCCAGACCTCAAGGTCAGCTGCCTAGTTTTACAGAAAAAAACCCTAAAAGTGGGCATGCAGCCCAGGCGGAAGCAGGAACAAACCACTGTGCCGAGCTCGCACCCATTACTCCCTATGGACAAGAGGAGTCAAATGCTATGAACCTGAGATCCGGTACACAATTGCAACAACACCCTGGTTACAGACAGAACCAGGGAAACGAGTAAACCCTCCTACCCCTGATTCGGTAGGAGGGGAAGAATCGCAGTCCCCTGACCTGGATGAAGAGAAAGATGAAAATGAGATTGAAGCAGGAAAGAGATCTCAGGTGATTGAAAACCAAGATGATGAACCGGAGAAAGTCACTCAGGTGAATGATCCTCTGACGAGTAAAAAGACAGAAAAGAGGGTGAGGTGGAAGGATCTTGAGGACAAAGCTATAAGAGCTTCCTCGCCCAGGAGAGTCTTTTCCGAAGAGGAACTGAATAAGCTCCCATTTCCGCCAAGAAAGCAAAACATTTCATTATCTGAAGACAAAAAGTACGAGAAGGTACTCAACCTACTAAGAAACACCCAAGTAAATTTGCCTTTATCTGAAGTGTTGGTTGAGATGCCTAAGTACGCCAAGTTTGTGAAGGATGTTGTTTCTTCAAAGAAGAAGTTGGGTGAAATGGAGAAAAAATTGGGAGAGGAATGCTCCGCTATCAATGACGGAGAAATTCCTAAGAAGCGCAGCGATCCGGGAAAGTTTTTCTTAACTCTGCAGATCAAGGATTTAAGTTTCCCAAACTCTCTGTGTGATTTAGGAGCATCCATTAGTCGATGTCTCTATCCATGCAAGAGACTACACCTTGACCATCTATTGGAGCCTACCCCCATAAGTATCCGGCTTTCGGACGGATCTTTCAAGAGAGCCGAAGGAGTGCTTAGAGACCTTCTCGGTCCAAGTAGACAAATTTACATTTCTGTGGATTGGTACGTCTTGGACACTAAAGAAGAAGATACCCCCCTCCTCCTGGGACGACCTTTCCTATCCACTGCCAGAGCCTCTATAGATTGCGACGCAGGATTTGTCACTTTACGTGTTGGGGACGAGGAAGTACGCTACAGTGTAGTTAAAGCTCTCAGAGCACCTTCTGAAAATCCCTCAGGCTTTGTGATTGAGACGTCAGACGATTTCACAGACTACACTCTGGATGAGCTAGAGGCTGCTTATGGAGAAGAGCTTGTTGAAGAGGACACAGTGCTCTCTGAAAGAACTCTTTCCCCCTCAGAAGAAGTCGATTTGCTTGAGGCAAGAGTTTTTGACCCTATCAGCGAGGAAGATCTAAAACAAGGAGAAGCCAAGACCAGCTTAGAGGAACCTCCTGAGGACCTTGTTCTAAAACCTCTACCTCAACATCTGAAGTATATCTTCTTGAGAGAAGGCGAGCACCTACCTCTGATTATCTCCTCTACACTGTCAGCAGAAGAAGAAGATGAGTTGGTTGACGTTCTGAAGAAAAATGAGAAAGCCTTCGGTTGGCAGGTAGGTGATATAAGAGGAATATCTCCGGACGTACGTATGCATAAGATTAGAACCGAAGAAGGTGCAAAGAGTATAAGACAACCGCGAGAGACGTTTAAACCCACACATGCGGGAAGTGGTGAAGAAGGAGATTATTAAGTTTGTTGGATATGGGGATCATTTATGCGATAGTGGATAGCGATTGGGTGTCCCCCACTCAGGTAGTACCTAAAAAGGGAGGTACTACCATTGAAAAGAATGACAAAGGTGAGGAGGTAGCGGTCAAATTAGTCACTGGGTACAGAGTCTGTATAGACTATAGGAAGCTAAATGAGGTGACCTTAAAAGACCATTTCCCTCTCCCCTTCATAGACCAAATGTTGGAACGTTTGGCAGGGCATGCTTTTTCTCTTGTTTTTTACGGACGGCTATTCAAAGTTATTTCCAAATCCCTATTGACCCAGTAGATCAAGAGAAAACAACCTTCACCTGCCCCTATGGTACTTTCGCTTATAGGCGAATGCCCTTTGGACTTTGTAATGCACCAGCTACATTTCAAAGATGTATGTTGGCTATCTTTGATGGACTTATAGAGAAATGCATGGAGGTATTCATGGACCACTTCTCGGTGTTTGGCACATCGTTTACGGACTGTCTTGAAAATCTAGACAAAGTACTGCAAAGGTGTGTGGAGAAGAACTTGGTTCTCAACTGGGAGAAGTGCCATCTTATGGTAACCGAAGGGATTGTTTTAGGTCACAAGATTTCCGCTAAAGGCATAGAGGTTGATAAAGCTAAGATAGAAGCTATTGAAAAGATGAATTACCCCAGAAACACGAAAGAAGTAAGAAGTTTCCATGGTCATGTGGGGTTCTATAGGAGATTTATAAAAGATTTTTCAAAAATATCTAAACCTTTATCAACTTTACTGAAAGATGACATCACTTTCAATTTCGATAATGATTTGTCAAAATGCCTTCAAAGAGCTAAAACGGCGTTTAACTCTCGCCCCTATCCCGATTTCTCCGGATTGGAACATGCCATTTGAACTAATGTGTGATGCCTCCAATTACGCCGTTGGTGCCGTATTGGGGCAAAGGATTAATGGTAAGTTCCAACCTATTTCCTACGCAAGTCATACCTTGAATCCAGCCCAAGCAAACTATACCACTACGGAAAAGGAACTGTTAGCAGTTGTGTTTTCCATGGATAAGTTCCGCAGCTATTTGCTTGGTGCCAAGGTGATTGTATGGACTGATCATGCGGCTTTGTGTTACTTGATGAACAAGAAGGATGCTAAACCGAGACTGCTGAGATGGATTCTTACACTACAAGAATTCGATGTTCACATCAAGGACATACGGGGTAGTGAAAACACCGTAGCGGACCATATTTCGAGAGTTTTTCCAGTGGCTGAGGAAGACTCCCAGGACATTGATCTTTATTACCCCTTCGAGAGCGCTATGAACATGGATGTCCACACCCCCCTCCTCCTGGGACGACCTTTCCTATCCACTGCCAGAGCTTCTATAGATTGCGACGCAGGATTTGTCACTTTACGTGTTGGGGACGAGGAAGTACGCTACAGTGTAGTTAAAGCTCTCAGAGCACCTTCTGAAAATCCCTCAGGCTTTGTGATTGAGACGTCAGACGATTTCACAGACTACACTCTGGACGAGCTAGAGGTTGCTTATAGAGAAGAGCTTGTTGAAGAGGACACAGTGCTCATTGAAAGAACTCTTTCCCCCTCAGAAGAAGTCGATTTGCTTGAGGCAAGAGTTTTTGACCCTATCAGCGAGGGAGATCTAAAACAAGGAGAAGCCAAGACCAGCTTAGAGGAACCTCCTGAGGACCTTGTTCTAAAACCTCTACCTCAACATCTGAAGTATATCTTCTTGAGAGAAGGCGAGCGCCTACCTCTGATTATCTCCTCTACACTGTCAGCAGAAGAAGAAGATGAGTTGGTTGACGTTCTGAAGAAAAATGAGAAAGCCTTCGGTTGGCAGGTAGGTGATATAAGAGGAATATCTCCAGACGTCTGTATGCATAAGATTAGAACCGAAGAAGGTGCAAAGAGTATAAGACAACCGCAGAGACGTTTAAACCCACACATGCGGGAAGTGGTGAAGAAGGAGATTATTAAGTTTGTTGGATATGGGGATCATTTATGCGATAGGCGATAGCGATTGGGTGTCCCCACTCGGGTAGTACCTAAAAAGGGAGGTACTACCATTGAAAAGAATGACAAAGGTGAGGAGGTAGCGGTCGGATTAGTCATCGGGTACGAGTCCGTATAGACTATAGGAAGCTAAATGAGGTGACCTTAAAAGACCATTTCCCTCTCCCCTTCATAGACCAAATGTTGGAACGTTTGGCGGGGCATGCTTTCTACTGTTTTCTGGACGGCTATTCATGTTATTTCCAAATCCCTATTGACCCAGTAGATCAAGAGAAAACAACCTTCACCTGCCCCTATGGTACTTTCGCTTATAGGCGAATGCCCTTTGGACTTTGTAATGCACCGGCTACATTTCAGAGATGTATGTTGGCTATCTTTGATGGACTTATAGAGAAATGCATGGAGGTATTCATGGACCACTTCTCGGTGTTTGGCACATCGTTTACGGACTGTCTTGAAAATCTAGACAAAGTACTGCAAAGGTGTGTGGAGAAGAACTTGGTTCTCAAGCTGGGAGAAGTGCCATCTTATGGTAACCGAAGGGATTGTTTTAGGTCACAAGATTTCCGCTAAAGGCATAGAGGTTGATAAAGCTAAGATAGAAGCTATTGAAAAGATGAATTACCCCAGAAACACGAAAGAAGTAAGAAGTTTCCATGGTCATGTGGGGTTCTATAGGAGATTTATAAAAGATTTTTCAAAAATATCTAAACCTTTATCAACTTTACTGAAAGATGACATCACTTTCAATTTCGATAATGACTGTCAAAATGCCTTCAAAGAGCTAAAACAGCGTTTAACCTCTGCCCCTATCCTGATTTCTCCGGATTGGAACATGCCATTTGAACTAATGTGTGATGCCTCCAATTACGCTGTTGGTGCCGTATTGGGGCAAAGGATTAATGGTAAGTTCCAACCTATTTCCTACGCAAGTCATACCTTGAATCCAGCCCAAGCAAACTATACCACTACGGAAAAGGAACTGTTAGCAGTTGTGTTTTCCATGGATAAGTTCCGCAGCTATTTGCTTGGTGCCAAGGTGATTGTATGGACTGATCATGCGGCTTTGCGTTACTTGATGAACAAGAAGGATGCTAAACCGAGACTGCTGAGATGGATTCTTACACTACAAGAATTCGATGTTCACATCAAGGACATACGGGGTAGTGAAAACACCGTAGCGGACCATATTTCGAGAGTTTTGCCAGTGGCTGAGGAAGACTCCCAGGACATTGATCTTTATTACCCCTTCGAGAGCGCTATGAACATGGATGTCCACACTCCCGACCCTCCCTGGTATGCTTCGATTGTCAATTATCTTCACTCTGGCTATCTGAACCCTGAATTCTCTTACCAGGAGAAGAAGAAGTTCTTCTCTGATCTAAAGTACTATGTCTGGGAAGAACCATATCTGTTCAAGATCTGCAAGGATGGGTTGCTTCGCCGGTGTGTCCCTGAATCCGAGCAACGGGATATTATTGAGCAATGTCATAGTGGTCCCACTGGTGGCCATTTCAATCCGTGGAAAACCGTTGCCAAAATATTTCAATGTGGTTTTTACTGGCCCAGGATCTTTAAAGATACTGAAGCTTTCTGCAAAGGCTGTGATAGGTGCCAAAGGACCGGCACTTTGACCAGGCGGTATGATATGCCGCTTAAACCCATTTTGGAATGTGAAGTGTTTGACGTATGGGGCATTGACTTTATGGGACCATTTCCATCTTCATGCGGAAATAAATACATTCTGGTCTGTGTAGACTACGTATCTAAATGGGTAGAAGCTGTCGCAACTCCACTGAATGATCATAAAACGGTCATGAAATTTCGAAGAGGAACATTTTCACGAGGTTTGGCCGCCCTAGAGCTCGATCGGCGATGAAGGTTCACACTTCATTAATAAACCCCTGGATAGCTTGTTAGCTAAGTATGGTGTTAAGCATAAGAGTGGCACACCATATCACCCTATGACCAAAGTGGGCAAGTTGAGCGTAGTAATCGAGTATAAAGAAAATCCTCGAGAAAGCCGTCAACTCCCATCGAAAGGATTGGAGTCCGAAGCGGATGATGTACCGTGGGCTTACAGGACCGCATACAAAAACCCTATGGGTACATCACCATACCAAATGGTTTATGGAAAGCCATGCCATTTGCCAGTAGAATTGGAGCATAGAGCTTATTGGGCAACTAAGTCCTAAACTTCGACTCCCAAGCTTGTGGAGAACGTAGGCTCCAGCAGATACATGAATTGGACGAGTTTAGGCTCCAAGCTTATGAGAGTTCACGGATAAGCAAGGAAAGGATGAAATTCCTTCATGATAAAAAGATCAAGAAAAGGGAGTTTCACGCAGGGGAGCTGGTACTGTTATACAATTCCAGGCTGCATCTTTTCCCTGGAAAGCTAAGGACGCGTTGGTCCGGTCCATTTGAGGTCGTGTCTGTCTTTCCTAGCGGCGTTTTGGAACTTAAGGGGATTGGTGATCAGCCTTTCAAGGTAAATGGTCAACGATGCAAACACTACATTGGCCAACCGAAGGAATCACCCGAGATAGTTAAATTCCTTGATTTGCTTGGTTGTATCACGTCAGGAGTCGATGATTGCGACGAGTTCTCCCCAGACCTATTTTCTGATGCTACTGCTGAATCACCAGCTGAAGTTTTTGCCGGAAGCTGGGACATGGAACAATATTGGAAGGAAGTGGCCTTGAAGAAGAATAAAGCACGGAAAAGAGCCACAGTCAGAAAGAAGATCAAACAGGCCTGGGAGAGATGGGTGGGTCGGATCCCGAGTTTGCACCGCTGTTTCTGTAGTCATAATTCTGTTAAGACTTTTGTCGATAGGATGACCGGCAAAAAGCCAAAATGGCCTGACCCAGGCTGAGTTTAAATGGTGTTGAGCTAACGACATAAACCAAAAGCGCCACTAAGGGGCATCCTAGATATCCAATCTTGTTTTGGTTTTCCTTAGTTCTTTTTGTTTTCGCTTGTTGTTTTAGTTAGATTTACTAAGCTTTAATGTTTCTCTCTGTCAGTAGTTGCTTTCTAGATATGGATCTTTACGGAGTTCGCCCAGAGGAATTCCCACTCATTAGTCGGATCCCGCTGATCACAGTAGATGATGGACCAGGAGGCACTATAGTTCTTCATGTAGATTTCGACATTAGCACTCAGGTTAAGACCATCACGTACGTTATCATTGTTCCGCCTTGTTCGGGAGGCAGCGATTTCACGACTAAGGAGTTGCAGGAGGCCATAGGACGTCCTTACACGATCCTTAATGATCCTATGCTGACGGATTTGGCACTAGTGCTGCGGGCTGAGCATTTTAGAGGTGTTGAGGTAGCTGGTGAGGATTGGTGTTTGCAGGATGAGTACGACTTCCCTCCGGCTATCGACATGCTTCGACGTCTCATTCGCTTAGTGGATTGGGACGAGATCTACGTAGATTAGTGGTTTCCTTAGTTAGTTTTGCTTTCGTCGAGCCCCGACGTAAAACGGAAGCGCTTGGTGGGAGGCAACCCACTGTTTTATTTATGTTTGTTTTATTTTCAAGTTCTTTCATGATTTTCCGTATTATACTTTTGAATTTTAAATTATCAGTAATAAAAGTTTCGCATTTAGTTGTTTTATATGATAATTTATTTAGAAAAAGACAATTTTGCATTTTTCTTGACTGGACGCCCGTCTAGTGATTCTGGACGCCCGTCCGGCCCTCGATTTTCCTGGACGCCCATCCAAGTTATGGGACGCCCGTCTGGAAACGAGCTCTTCAATCCTGTACTCATCTTACTAGCCAGACGTTCGTCTAGAAATATGGACGCCCGTCCGGATAATTCCCTCCAATCCTGTATTCAAATCAAGCCTTTGGACGAGCGTCTGGCACTTTGGACGCCCGTCCAGTTCATCATGTTTCCGATCAGACGCCCGTCTGCCGAGTTGGACGAGCGTCCACCACCTGTCTATATATACCCCCCCTCATGCCATGAACCCTCATTCTTCAGGACTCAAAATCGAAAAAACCGACTTTTCTCCTCCCTTTTGCCCTAAATCATTCGATTCTACACCAAATTGGGCGCTTCAAGGTGCGTTAGAACGCCCTAAACACCTTCTTTTCGATTATCTCTTCCAGATCTCCCAACGTTCCACATTTTTGGAGAATCAGTCACCTATCCAGTTCGACTTTTTCAAGGAAAAATCGGATTTTTTGGGGTCGAATTTGCGTTGTTTGGTTTTCTACACAGCATCATCATCACCTACTCACCTTCAATCGTAAGTTTTCAACCACTTTTCTAGTTTTAATTCACGTTTTTGTGAGTTCGATTTCGAGTCGGCTCATTTTCTTGAATTTTCAACTATTGTTGATTTTCTTTCGTTTTTGTTTGCTCTTTTCTTATTCTTTCTGCTGTGGTGGTGTGGGGATGGTGATGGTGCGTTGTTGATGTGGGTGGGTTGGTCGTTTCGTTTGAAATCCCGATTTGGACGATAAACGGGTAACCATTTGTGTGAATGGTTTGGTTTAGATTTACGTTTGACAACGCCAGAATGAGATTGTGAAACGTTATGGTAAAGGGTTAGCACGGGAGAAAGGTAAACGGCAACGTCCTGAGTTTGATCCATCCGATTTGGACCCTAACAGAGGCATAGTCTTTAGAGATCAACCGCCTAGAACATCTCGACAAGCTAGAGCCAATTTACGGGATGATTCTTCCTCCAATTCTGATACTGAGGATGAAGATGCCGTCCCCCTGAGTAGGATGTCTCGAGGTACTCGTGGTGAGGAGTCGTCTAGAGCCAAGCCGTCTAGAATTGAGGGTGGTGAGGAGGATGTTGTGCAAGACGAGCCTGAACCGAGAGCACCTCCTAAGAAAAAGTCTAAGACTATTACCCCTCTTTCGATGCCTCGTCGGTTTGTCAATCCTTTGGCCCATGAAGCCTACACTAAGCACTACTCAACCAGAAGTCTTATTTTTGACAGGGAGGTGAACGTATCTCAAGTTGATCCTACTTTCGCCCAGATGTTCAAGACTAGGAAGTGGTCGCCCTTGACAAAAATTCCATCTACTCCCGTCAATGATTCTATTGTCCGAGAGTTCTATGCCAACTTTTCTGAGGCGGACTTAGATGAAAAGTGCGTTATGGTGCGAGGTGTTAAGGTCCCTTTTTCGGCTGAGGTCATTAATAAGAAATATAATTTACCGGCTTTTGAGGGTTTAGATTATAAGGAGGAGATTGCACGGAGGCAACGTGAGGATGGTCGTGACCCGATGGAGGAGTTGAGATTACGGGTTTGTCCGGATGTGGCTTGGACAATGAGACCGAATGGCCAGAGAAAGGAGTTGGTCACAACGACATGGGCCGAGGATTGGAGAGTCCAATGCCGTTTTATTCAAAGTCGTCTGATCCCGAAGAATAATCTCACACATTTCCATATCAGTGATCTCGGGATGTTGTATGCTTTGACGTTCGGGTTGAATGTAGATGTAGGTCAAGCCTTATACGATGAGATTTCCATGAACCAGCAGGTATACACCCGGAGTTTAATAGTACCTCATTTGATACATCAGTTATGTCTCGATGCGGGAGTTTTGGAGTATGCAGCGGACCACAAGACCAAGAGTTACCCCCCTATTCGTCGAGAGAAGGCTGTTCCCGTTTCCGAGCCTGGGTCCACATCGACACCGCCTCGAGCTTCAGTTCTTTCTGGACTATCTTCTTCCGAGATTACTCGGCATAGTATGGCTCATAGTTTGAGGGCAATGTTGAGTGATATTCGGGATGGCCAAGATAATATCTTGTCGGTTTTGGAATGTATCGTTGATGGACGGCAACCGAGAGATCGGCGGGTGTTCAATGCAAGTAATATGGATTATGTCTTCTCCGAGCAGATAGAGCGGGTGATAGCTGAGGTGGTCAAGATGGAGGAGAAGCCCGAGTCAGATGAGGAGGATGAGCCCCCGGTAGACCCCGCTCGCTTTCTACTACGCAGCCTGAACCTACACAGACGACATCCACTGTTGCTGTACCTACTTCAGATCCTCCTCATGTTGATGCCCCTGCTGGTGATTCTGCTGTTATTCCTCCGTCTGATGATCCGATCCCGCCCGAGTGATCTTGAGATTTTTATGCATTTTCTGCTTGATGTATTTCTTCCTTTTATCCGTATTCGATATGGTTGTACGATGACTATTACTACTTTCCTTTTGATGCTTCCATGATTTCTGTACTTTCTATTTTTCTCGCTACTGTTGATTATCGTAGGCGTATTTTTTCTTAAATCATGTAAGCTGTCTAGCACCACGTACTTGGATTGCGATTTCGTTGGTATTATGATCATTTTTGGATGACGCTTGTTGTTATATCTCTTTCATTCATTCCTTTCACATTATTCCGTTATTGTACCCCGTTTTCCCCCGAGATTCTGTTGTTTTGTCGAGTAGTACAGATCTAGTTTTTGTTGAGCTCTCGGTTGAGTTCGGTGTGAAAGTTTTCCGGCGTTTTTCGCGACCGTTGTTTCTTTCATGCTCTGGCCTGACCAACATCTCAATTTTCTACGCGCATACAGCTAAGTTTCTTATCCTTTTACTTTCTGCACAACATGAGGACATGTTGCATTTTTAAGTGTGGGGGAGGGGATAGTTCGATTTGTACCTATGCGTATACGTTGTTTAATACGTAGATTATTTCTATGCAAAATGAGCGTAAATTTTTCAAAATTTTTCGACACTTTTGTTTTTGTTTTGTCCCGAGTAGGCAATTCAATTTGAAGTTCGTTGTTTTTATAGTCATCTATGCGATATTTCATGTACTTGATAAGTTAGTTGTTTCACCTGACACTATTTTTCGCGAGCCATAGTGAATGATGAGCTAATTTATAAAGCTATACCCCGTTTTGGATTAGTAATTTTTGATTTTCTTATAAGTCATGTGCTTAGTGCTACGTATATATCTCGCGATTTATGATAGTTTGTATTTAGATCCGAAGTATGAGATACTGTGAATATCTAGAGGTTTGAATGTGATAAGTAACACGTAACTAATGTCAAGTGAGAAGTTGAAAAATTTAAAATGAATCTATGTGTGTGTCGGAAGCTAGTCGATGATTTGAGTGCGATAGGGTATACCACGTATGTCCTATACCACTATGATGACTAAGAGCTCACGACAGTTAGAAAAAGCTGCCTTATGATTGGAGTAAGGTAGGGGATTATCTTGAAATGTCCTATTCTGCTATGAGGGCAATAGCTTCTTCTAATGTGTGTTTAAAAGTGAATGAATTCAATCAACTTAAGATATGTTATGAATTAAATGAAAGACTTAGTTATCGTCTATCTTATCCCCAGTATAAACTGATAGATATGCTGTAGGGATTATCCTCTGAGTATTTCAGAAAGGCCCTAGATTCATTCGATCATCCTTTTCGGGATATGTCACGTTTGTAGGGTGCACCTTATGAGTGTCACTTATTACTAGTCTACGAGGGGGGTATTAGCTAGTTTTACTTTGAATTATTCAAGTTTGGATTTAGTGGAAATTTTCTATGGCTTTGCACACACACGGTGGTGAACTTCTAATTTATTGGCTATGTGGTATATGTGTTGAGATGTCTATATTCTTTCCGAGCCTTTACCTTGTTTTGTTTTGCTCGGGACGAGCAAAGTTTAAGTGTGGGGGAGTTGTTAAGGGTGAATTTACTTGGGTTATAACGCTATATTTTATAATATTTTCCCCCACATTCGTATGAATTACATGGAAATCACGTGTTTAGATGGAATTATTGAACAAATGACATTTTTAATGAGTTAATCGCAAAGTTGGTGAATTCATATGTTTTAATTATGATTTTATGTTTATTGGAGTTATGTTATGCTTTGCGGTGTTTTTGATGTCATGTAGGTATAGTTATGTGGCTCAATTGATGATCAAATGTTGATGAATTTCGAGCTAATTCAAGTTAAAGAGAAAATGGTGAATTGGATAGAGAAGAAAAGAAGATAAAGATGGAAACATCAAGATTTCGACAGTGGAGTGGCGTCCAGATAGGGTGGACGAGCGTCCAGATTAGAACGGGCGCGAAAAGTAAACGAGCGTCCGGGGAGAAAAGTTGAACAGAGAGTTTGGAACGGACGGCGCGTAGCCTAAGGCATATTGCGGGATCGGACGGGCGTCCAACGCCGACTGAACGAGCAACCGACCTAGTTTTGACCTAGCCGACTTATTTTCCTATTTAAGCAGCAGCGCCCCAAACCCTAGGATATACGTTTTTTGACAGCCGAATTTCATAGCAGCAGCTTTGTTCTTTCTTTTTTCGTTTTTTTTTATGCAATCAAAACACCTTTTTGATTTGAAGATTATTATGAGTAGCTAAACTCTTGGGTTGGACGAACGGGTGAAGCAATTCAAGAGGTGTTTGGTTTTCTTATTTTCTGCGTTTTGCAATCAATAAAAGGTCAGATTTTTATTGCGTTTATTTTGTGCTTTATATCGATAGATAAAGCCTGTGATATTTGTTTGACGATAGTTGAATGGACTCTAGATCACCGCAATAGTATTCAGTTTAATCAATTTGTCTAAAAACGAAAGTTATCAAATTGTTAACCTAGATAATAGATTCGAAAGAATTTATGCCTATCGTGCTTGAAGAATCAATCTTTGATAAAAGTTGATAAACAAATTATCTAAGAAATTAGTAATTTGCATTGGGTATAGGTTAATCTTGGCCTTTAGTTGATTTGCATGCGTAGGAAATTAGAAGCCTTTATTGCTTTCTTGAATTGTGAATCCTTGTTCGTCTGCCTTTCTCCCCATTATTTGGTAAACCTTAAATTATTAATTCGTGACACGTTTAGCTTAAACTTAAAAACACATTCAACCTCACGTTCCTCGTGGGATCGACCCGGAATAATCGCTTTACTACAAGCTTTGCACTTGGAGCGACTAACCGGATTTTTATTACTTGTCTCTTTGTTTCGTTTACAAAAATCCACCACAATGATCTTTATTCCTAAAATATAATTTTCGCCTCACCCAAGTCCTTCATTGAGAAGTTCTTGGATAACCAAGCTTTGACTGATTGTAACATAGGCACATCATTCCCTATGAGCAATATGTCATCTACATAAAGCACTAAGAACACAATGGCACTCCCACTATCCTTCTTGTAAACACAGGCTCATCTTCGTTCTTGATGAAATCAAACTGTTTGATTATCTCATCAAAGCGATGATTCCAACTCCGAGAAGCTTGCTTTAACCCGTAAATGGATCTTTGCAGTTTACACACCATCCTGGCGTCATTGGTTGTGAAACCCTCAGGCTGTGTCATATACACTTCCTCAGACAGGTTCCCGTTAAGGAAAGCTGTTTTCACATCCATCTGCCAGATTTAGTAATCATGGTATGCTGCAATAGCGTGCAAAATTCTAATGGATTTTAACATGGCAACAGACGAAAAGGTTTCGTCATAGTCAACTCCTTGTCTTTGCTTATAACCTTTTGCCACTAACCTAGCCTTGTAGGTAGTCACGTTACCGTCCATGTCAGTCTTTCTCTTAAAGACCCATTTACACCCTATGGGAACTATTCCCTCAGGTGGATCAACTAAGTTCCAAACTTGGTTGTCTTTCATGGATTCCATTTCAGAATTCATGGCTTCCAGCCATTTCTCTTTGTCATGCCTTAATAACACTTCCTCATAAGTTCTAGGGTCCTCATCTTCCATGAGATACACGCCAGTATGCCTTTCAGGTTCATGGCGTTCCCTGGTGGATCTGTGAGGTGCTAGTGTGTCCACAGTAGAGGCTGGTGTCACATCTGCGTGTGGCAAGTCCTCTACTTCCATCAACTGACTGTTATCCGTAAGTGGTTCTCGAATTTCTTCAAGATCAATCTTACTCCCACTGACCCTATCCAGAATAAACTCTTTCTCCAGAAAGTGGCCAGTCCTGGCAACAAACACCTTTTGTTCCTCAGGATGGTAAAATTGGTATCCTCTAGTTTCTCTAGGATAACCCACAAATAGACATTTGTCAGATCTAGCTTCTAACTTGTCGGGCATCATCCTCTTCACGTAAATCGGACAACCCGAAGGTTTAAGATAGGCTAGACTCGGTTTCCTCTTATGCCATACCTCGTATGGTGTGGATTCAACCGTCTTTTATGGAACTCGGTTCAGTGTATAGGATGCGGTTTCTAGAGCGTACCCCCAAAACGATTTTGGAAGAACTACATAGCTCATCATGGATCGTACCATGTCTAACAAAGTACGGTTCCTCCTCTCAGATATGCCATTCATTTGAGGCGTCCCTGGAGGGGTCCATTCAGGTAGAATCCCATTCTCCTTCAAATAACCTTGAAACTCTACATCTAGGTATTCTCCGCCTCGATCAGATCGAAGCGTTTTGATTTCTTTACCCAGTTGTTTCTCCACTTCACTTTTGAACTCCTTGAACTTTTCGAAGGCTTCAGATTTGTACTTCATTAAGTATATATAACCATAGCGAGAATGGTCATCAGTGAAAGTGATAAAATAAGAGTATCCTCCTTTGGCTTGAATTGACATTGGGCCACATACATCAGTATGTATGAGCTCAAGCAATTCATTGGATCTTATCCCTTTGCCACTAAAAGGTGACTTTGTCATCTTGCCAAGTAAACAAGCTTCGCATGTATCAAAAGATTCATAATCGAATTGATCCAACATTCCATCTTTATGGAGTCTGGAAATGCGATTCTTATTTATATGGCCAAGTCTACATCCATAGGTAGGATTCATTTAAGTCATTTGTTTTGGCTTTCTTGTTATTTATATTAAGTACGTCAACATTCATATCTAATATGTAGAGACCATTGCTAAGTATGCCAGTACCATAAAAGATTCCATCACGTGAAAAAGAACAACATTTATTCTCAAACGTAAATGAAAAACCATCAACATCTAATGCAGAAATGGAAATAGTGCTCTTCGTAAGAGCGGGAACAAAATAACGCTTACTAAGTTCAAGTACTAGCCCACCGGGCAATGAAAGAAAATAAACTCATATGGCTAGTGCAGCAACACTTGCTCCATTTCCAACGCGTAGGTCCACCTCTCCTTTCTTCAGATCTCTAGTTCTTCTTAGTCCCTGCATATTCGTACAAATATGAGAACCACAACCGATCTAATACCCAGTGGTTAGACTTAGAAGAAGTAATGTTGATCTCAATCATAAATATACCTGAAGTCGAAGCATCAGAATGCTTCTTCTTCGTACTCAAGAAGCCCTTGCAGTTTCTCCTCCAATGTCCGGTCTCACCGCAATGGAAGCAAGCATCCTTGGATTTGTCTTTTGCTATCTTATGCGTTGGCTTAGGTGCAGCCTTCGCCTTCTTGGACTTTTTCTGGGCTTTTGGCTTGCCCTTGCTTGAAGTGACCAACAACACTTGCTTTCCCTTCCCCACAGTGCCCTCAGTAGTCTTCAACATGTTCAATAACTCCGCAAGGGAGCAATCTATCTTGTTCATGTGATAGTTCATCACGAACTGTGAGAATGAATCAGGTAGAGATTGCAGAATCAAGTCAATACTCAACTCTCGTTCCAACTTGTGGCCCAGCTTCCCAAGCCTCTTTATATACCCGATCATTTTAAGCACGTGTGACCCCACAACAGTCCCAGATGCCATCTTACAACTAAACAGGGCCTTCGAGACCTCGTACCTCTCAGTGCGAGACTGAGAAGCATAAAGTTCCTTCAGGTGGACCATGATAGAGTAGGCGTCCATAGACTCATGTTGTTTCTGCAGTTCAGGTGTCATAGAAGCAAGCATGATACATGTAGCATCGCATCGTCGAACGGTGCTTGTTGTACTTCTCAACAAAGATTCGCAGCCCGAACCCTCGGCGGGCTTTTCCGGTAGGGCCTCGTCCAAGACATAGCCAATTTTCTCGTGCCTCAAAACGATTTTGAGGTTTCTTTCCCAATCGAGAAAATTAGTTTCGTCAAGCTTGTTTTCGATGATAAAACGAAGGTTCAATTTGTTTGACATTTTCTACAACAATAAATAAAGATAGAATAAGTAAAAGCTCATGTATAAAAACCCTAAATTTGCACTTAAAATTTTTATAAGGTTTTACTCCCACTAGCCAACTATTCCCTATTGGCTTTCAAGGATTTAATTAATTCTTTAGTGGATGGGATCCCATCTAGTTACCTCGATTCCCGACAAGGGCCGATCAACCGAGATAATTTTGACAGGTAGGTACTCTTACCAGTCGCATCACATGTGACTCCCAGTGGCTGACTAGTCAACTCTTTGACGTTTCACACCTCTATGTGATAGTCAACCTCTTGTCTCTAAAATCAGACGGTCCTGACGTGGGCCAATCACCGCAAGATTTTAGTCGAGTCGTAACCCAATATTCATGAGATCTCGTAACGATCATATCTCAATAATAACGATATACCCGTGGTAGGTCAACTCCCGACGAGGGCCGATCAGTTGGATCCGAACAAGGGCTCTTCACCGTCATTATAATATTGGGAGACAATTTTGGCTCGATTTTTGGCGTGGGAATAATTTTAAATTAATTCACTTAATTAATTTTGTTTAATTATGGTCTCATCTACTATGTGCATATTACTACGATATCATATAAAGTAAAACATACACAACATTCCGCACATAAAATAACCGGTATGATCATGGACTTTTCCTAGGTGCGGTTTCGAATACAAACTGACGAAACCGCGGGTCACAAACTAAGGGTATCTGCAACCGCCAATAGGATCTTTATTGCGGTACGCCAATGGGTTCTTTATCTCTCCTTGGTCTTCAACTTCTTGCTCCATTCTTGTTACATAATAAATAATTACACCCGCCGCACACGGGGGGGAGCTAACGGGAATGGGATAATTGCAAAAAGTAAACTAGGTCACGTTCTTCATAACGGCCTAGGACAATTTTTCAAAAACCAACATAAAGAAAACATTCCCATCTATCCTATTGGTCGAGTCCATGATCAATCGGGGTCCATATAATCACATTATATCTACACATCTAATCCATACAATTTTATCTTATGAAAAAGATTAAATTCTAATTTTAACTACTCATGCGTCTTTATTTTATCACGTCAAATAATTAAATAACTTTTAAATAATTATATGACTTAATCGAAAATTAAAATTAACATTTAATTTTAAATCGATTTTAATTTCAATTAAATTTGAACTATTCAAAGTAAAATTAAAATTATAAAGTCTCCTATTTATTTCCTTCCCAAAACTAAATTTAGCTTAGGCCTAGCCACTTTCCAAAATCAAAATTTTGGAAGTGGCCTAGGCCTAGGCCTTTTACAAATCAAATATTTGAAAAGGGCCTAGGCCTATTCCAAATCAAATATTTGGAAAGGCCAAAATATTTTAGTCTAGGCCTGGCCAATTTCCAAAATCAAAATTTTGAAAGTGGCCTAGGCCTAGGCCTTTTACAAATCAAATATTTGGAAAGGACCTAGGCCTATTCCAAATCAAATATTTGGAAAGGCCAAATAATTTTGGTTTAGGCCTGGCCACTTTCCAAAATCAAAATTTTGGAAGTGGCCTAGGCCTAGGCCTTTTACAAATCAAATATTTGAAAAGGGTCTAGGCCTATTCCAAATCAAAATTTGGAAAGGCCAATTTGCCATATGGTTTCCCAATGGTCCGAACTATTTGAACCATTGGTTGGCCATGTGACACAACTAAACAAACGAGATATCTATGCACAATAAATATCACAAAACGAAAAAGGGTCGATCTCCCCATTGGAAGAAGACAGTCGACGGACGGTAGCCCTAGGGCCACCGCCGCCGCCGCCGAGGAAGAGGGGCGCCGCCAGTCGGCCGACCCCCCATGAACCCTATTTTTTTTAACGTTTCGTGATTTAAATCTTGCATCTATTGATTAAATACTACGCAATTAAATTATGCTTATTGCTTAAGCTCGAAGTCTGTCTCTGATACCACTGTTAGGAAATCACTAGTTTAACGCAGCGGAATTTAAAATTTGATTTCCTTTTTCTAGATCGCTCTTCGTTTAATGCAATAAACACGTTAAGTAGTTTGACGGTTATACCTTGATGATCTACTAGATCGTCGCTTTGACCGTCAACGGAGAGTAGTTCAATGCGCAAGCCGTCCACGCGTCCGGCCTCTATCGCTAATCCACACGAACCCCTTGTCGGAATCCTCCTTGGACTGCTATCGGAAAAACTCCGGTTGCTAGACCGGACCTTTCTCACAAACTCACTATGGATGGCTCTCTATTTTACATAAGAATTACGAACTCTTGCAATTGTGATGTACAAAAGAGCTTGACACCCACTTCCTTTATATAGAGGAGGTGGCGCCCCATATGATGTGTGGGGGAGAAGAAAACCTTTTTTCCAATAAAATAAGGAAAATCAACTAGATGGATTTATCTCTTTAATTATAATTTATTTTGCCAATATCCTATATTGATTATAATTATCTTATTACCATAAATCTATTTTTCCAAAATCCATTAATATCTTATATTAATATTATGGCAATCTTATTAATTAAAGTGCATAATCCAAGTGTATCTTGCACACTTAAAATGGCGCCCCATTAGTCAACAAATTGACTTCCGGAATATTCTTTAATTAATATAATTTGTATATATAATTAATATCTTGTATTTTATTTATTCATAATAAATAAATACCACCATATTAATTTACCACTATAACCTTTATAGTCTAGATATAAACTTTCCTTATTTGGTTATCAACTATAACCGCATTTTAATCCGACTCGATGTTCATATGTGTGTGACCCGATAGGCTTCCGAATATGTTGGCCGTAGACACAAAGTGCAATTTACTAAAATGCCCTTCATACCTAACGATCACGGGATAGCGTCTAGCAACACACCGTGACCCCCAATTATCGGAAGAGTCAAAAAGCAATGACTACTACCTTTCATGTGAAGCGATTACCGTGTAACTTACAATCCTATCGCCGTAATAATATCCATACGATCGTATCTCGAGTGTCAATACATTGACGATCGTATCTTATAACGGATATCATGCTCTCTCGGAATAACTCATTTACTCCCACTTTGCAAAGATTCTCGAGAGCTAGACATTCTTATAAGAAGGCCGTTTCGGATATTCGATCCCAATCATAGGATACGCGATTCCCGGACGACCAATCATGTATACTCCGCATGCTTCAATATCATACCCAATCACTACCGCATGATCGCCCCGTGGTTAGGAGAAATCTCAATAGTGTCAAAGCATGACAATCCACACCGTGATGCCATGAAGACTCCGGTCAAAAGGATAATTACACAACCGCCATATAGTGTGACACTTAATGTAAGTGGGTCAGTCTAACGTACGCATTCTCTAATACACGTCCACGTACAGTCCAAGTGTCCCTACACTTCGATAGACGAGATCTATCCCTACCTTCTAAAAGATAGAAGACATCCAATACGTGCTAGTCTGATTATACTATCAATGTCCCATTTGATAATACATAAGACTAGAGACATTTAAGTACCAACCTTGTTATGGTGATTAGAGATCTCATCAACCATAATCACTATCATGGTTTCTCTATCACAGATTGATACTAGGGACGTTACTATATATATACAACAAATAATGTGAAGATAAACAATATATAATAACATAAGTGCTTTTATTAATAATAATAAAGTTATTACATGAACTAAATAGACTGTAAATGACCCGACCCGGTCGGATCCGGTCCAACCCGATTGGGTTTAGGACACCTTTCCAACATATAGTCTGCTGGGGGTGATTGATAACCTATGGTCTTTTGGAAGGACTGTATAAGATTATGATAATTAGAGGTTTGTTTAAAGCCATAAACCCGTAAATGGAGTTTTGATACTCCCATTCTATTCACAATTTTGTAGAACCACCTGAGTATCTCAAGCCTAGTGGGAGAAATTGGATCTACATGAAAAGAGTCGAATGAATGAGAAAGTTTAACTTTCAAGGCAAAGACAAGTGGTCTAGGGGTAATTCCCTGAGAAGTAGAGAGTTAACCAAGGGTGATGCCCTAAAACTCTCTCACCATCCGCCTTGCTTGACTCCCTGGATAGCAGAAAGACTAACAAGGGTGATGCCCTGAAACTTTATTGCCATACAAAGGAGCTTGAATTCATTCGGAACAGAACGGTTTTAGCTTAAAGTCAATGGTAGATTGACTGCCTATGCTTAAATCCATTGGTGGATTAAAGTAAACCTTCAGGTCATTGAAATTCACATATTTTGAAATGTGTGGGCTTACCAGAATATTGATGAGTCTTTTGTAGACTAGAGAATCAATATTGGTAAATTAGTAGACGTTAGTGTTTATACAGGTAACACTGCAACAGTTGTGAACAACACGTGTGTGTTATCTGAAGTCAAGAACTGACGAGCCAAAGCTTCTCTGAATCAGAGAAGTGGACTATATTGTTAGAATTTGATTCGGTCGAATTCATGAGAGCAAGTAGTGGTTGTATCCCATTCATCTTATTGTTAAGATGATGATGCATTTTTGAATGCTAGATTCAACGAGAGGTTTCCTAACCAACCCCTTACGGAATAATTCTCTCAAATCTTCGGATATAGAGAAAATAGAATAAGTTCTCTTTTGGATAGAGAAAATCAGGTTATTAATAGTCAATTGTAATCAAATCTTAGATTCGAGTATTGATAGTAGTATAGTGCATCCTCAAGTATCTTTAGAGAACGAGGAATCATATGCTTAAGTATTCAGGTGTAAACCTGAGTGTTGTTGACTACACTGATTCTGAATTTCAGTCAGATAAGGATGATCATAAGTCAATCTCTGCCTCAATGTTTACTTATAGTGAAGGAGCTATAGTCTGGAGCAATCTAGCACTGAATTTGACTCTGTTAGTCGAATACATAGCAGCTTTCGGAGCAGCTAAAGAGGTAGTGTGGCTTTAGAAGTTCTTTGTTGGACCAGGAAGTTATTCCAAGTCTCGATGAGCCGATACCATTTTTTCTGTGTAAACAGTTGAGATGTAGCTCATGAAAATGTTCTTCACAATCACAAGAGGTCAAAAGCATATTGAGATAAAGTACCAGCTACTCAGATAGACCATGTAGAGAGGCGACGTTTCGGTCCTAAAGATCACCTCGAGCCGACAACCTAGCAGATTAGTTTACCAAGTCGCGTGTCATCTAATGTCAATGATAAGCGCTTGGCGGGTACGTGATTGAGAGATAA
Organism: Gentiana straminea; assembly: GCA_036785695.1. NCBI lineage: Eukaryota > Viridiplantae > Streptophyta > Magnoliopsida > Gentianales > Gentianaceae > Gentiana > Gentiana straminea. Next base: position 566,958 of record JAVUPR010000320.1, read on the forward strand.
GTCTCATCTACTTTAGAGCAAGGGAGAGAGTGTTGTGGATAGAAAGAATAAGGGTGTGGTGCTCTAAAAACTATTGTTGCTTGTCTTTACGGGCAAGTGGGAGATTGTTGGATGTAGAGTGCCCGAAAGACAATTGTAGCTTATCTATACGGGCAAGTGGGAGATTGTTGGAAATAGCGCCCGAAAGACAATTTATGTAATTGTTTTTACAATTAAAAAATGACATATTTTATTTCATCTTATTATTTGCTTTGTGCTTATATTTAATACACTGCTGAAAACCCCAAGTCGTATCAAATGTAGCCATATAACTTAGTGTGTGTCACACATGAGGATTAAGTTTATGGTGATACACTTGAAATATTAGTCCGTGGTGAAATTAATCAAAGTATGGGGTATATTGATTAAACCGCCATTAATGCGCCCAGAACACTTTACGGTGTGACCGTCTTATCCAGACCGTCGACATTGGTTGTCTAAGTGGGGCATTTATATATGATGTAGTCATATAGGACTGGACCGATTTAATCTAAATTTCATATATAATTCCGTGATTGAGAAATCTTATTAAATCACAAGATGATCATATATGGATTAACCTTAATCCTGAAGTGATTACAGACTCCTACTTGTTTCAGGATAGGGTTTGATGTGTTCGTTAAGGATCGCTAAGAGGCGCGGTCCGAATCACTTTCATGTTGGCACTATTCTGGAATGAGTGAGTAGTGTGTGTCTCACGGATCCATTCCTTCCGCGGAAAGTAGAAAGACAATCCCCTTATTTGTTAATCCTAGAAGGCGATCGATCCGTGGAGTTCGTATTGGTTATGAACTAATTGATCACTAGTGGGTTAATGGTAAATAAGAATGAAATGTATTGAAGAAGGTTTACGAAAATATTCCCGCTTCATTACGGATAGTCTATGGAGGGTTAGTTTATATGTAATGATTATATCAATGGACACTTATCAACTCGACTCGACGCTTTGAGAATAAGTTATATCTATAATCGATAGAGTTCAGTTTCGGAATTATGGTGTCGTAATTCCGGAATTAATAAGTTGAGTAGAAATATTATGTTCGATGAATATTTTATTTAATTTATTGTAGCTACTGGTTATAGGTCCATGGTCCCCGGGTTGGCTCCTAACACACGAGTGTTTTCTCATTTTATGGAACCTCAAGAATAAATTAAATAGTTGGTCTATTTAATGAATATGCAATTTTATTTATTTGGTAAATAATATGTAAAATAGAAAAGACATTTTCTATTAATTTAACGATGAAAATGGCACCACATTGTGGATAAATTAGGAAAAGAAATTTTCGTAGATTATGTCACATGTGTAATTAGTTAATTATTTATTTGTTGGATAATTAATGGAAAGAGATAAGAGATTGATTTTTTTGGGAATTATCTCTTATCTTATGGCAAATATCTTTTCCTTATGGGAATAGGTAATTGTGGTGTGAAAATGATAACTATCTCTTTACTAGTTATTTTCCTATATAAAGAGAGTTCCTCCCAACACAATGACATCACATTAATTGGCGCCACATTATAATAAAAAGAAGAGAAAAATTAGTTTCTCGTTTTAGTCATTAAGAGAAAAAAAGCCTAGGGTTTTTCTTGGAGTATATTCGAGGAGGTCCTACGGTGAGGATCGACGTCCACCAGTCGTCGCTTAGAGATTCAATTCGGAAGATCATGGCTTCTCCCTTTGGTCGATTGCCTATTTCTCTCCGGTTAGGGTAAATCTACTAACCTTCTTGTAGATTAATTTATTATACGAAACATATCGTGGAAAAATCATAAACGAATCTAATTCGTAGCTTCCACCGTGCAAGATCGAGTGTCTCGATCGGTGCTGTGAATCAGATCTGATGATCCAATTATGGATCAGATCCGGATTCGGGTTTCTGTTTATCCAGCAGTAAGTCAGCTGGAAGAAGTTAAACAGAAAGATGAAATTGACATTGTTGGAAATGAGTTAAAACTGACTCCAACCAACACTAAGAAGAAAACTGAAGAGAAAGCATTTAGGAAACTGACGTTGTACAGAAATTTTATGTCGTGAGGTACACAACATGTGCTATTTTGGAAACTGAAGGTAAAAAATTGGATGTATTAGAGAAAATCATGACAACTTTAGCTAATAAAGAAGAAGAAATAAAGTAATCTTTGAAAGAAGTAAGAGAAATCAAAGATAACTTCTTTGACACTCTGATCAATATCAGGAAAATAGCCAATGAGTCTGAATCCACAAAGACTGAAACTCAAGTCTAGCTCGAGAACCTCACCAATGACTTGCATGCCAGAGTGTGATGATACGAAACACACTCAAAGACTCTGTCGTGGCCCAAACCATATTGGCATCCAACCAACACCATCTAAACTCAATCCTATTGAGTATACTCTCCAATGATGATGCCAATAAAGGGGAAAGTAAGGATATATTAAAAGTCAATGCTGAAGAGATGGGAGGGGTTCTTGGAGCGATTGATGAAAAACTATCTGAACTAAGGAAAGCTATAGTTGACTTAACTGATGAAGAGATGGAACTAATAGTCAAATTTTCACAACCCACTCAGTGAAGACTTGAATTAGATCCTCGGTTGTACGAACTATTCAAGAACATACACATTGCCGAAGATGAAACCGAGAGAACAAGCTTTGGAAAAATTATTGGTATCAAAGAAAATCTTTCTTCACTACCGGAAAAATTTGGACAAATGGGAGAAAGATTGTACTTTAACAACAACCGAAGAGAATGCAAAGGAAACGAGTTATCTTTAGCAAGACGAGTTATTGAAGGACTCACATCCGATGAAGAACTTAGAAGAAGCATGATGAGATTCACAATTATCTACAAAAACAAGTTCTTTGGAAATACACCGATGGCTATGGCTTGGTAAATCTGGACAAACATCAACAAACTAGATTTTGATCCATTAGTTGAATCAATGAAACAATCAGCTGAAGCCTATGACAAAATGGTTGTGGAGTCAGTAGGAAGATGAAAGATGAAAATAAGACTAAAACTAACACTGAGGAAAGTCCAGAAGTTTAGAAATGACAAAGAATCAGTTTTTCGTTTCAAGCACTGTACTTTAATACTCTATTTAACTCCAAGCGTGAAATGAATAAAGATTAGTTTAATGTGTGTATTTGTTTTTACTATTTGTTTTTATCTTTTTGCATTGCTTTTAATGAGGGTATTGGCATCATCAAAAATGGGGGAATTGTTGGAAATAAAATTAATGTTTTGATGATGATTCATCTTTTGATTGTTTATTTGTTCAAACCCTATTGATGAAGTGCCATAACTAGATGTTATAGTGAAAAAGCAAAAATATGTCTAGAACAGAATGTATATGATTTATTAGTGTCTGATTATTGTATAGGTTAAATCAGACAAGCACTGTAATAGATAGGATCAACTGAAGACTGAAGGCCGAGAGAACAGACTAAGTTATGAAGGCTGAGGGATCAGACTCAGTTATTGAAGACCGAAAACAGAGGATTCAAACTGAGTTTATGAATACTAAAAGCCGAGACTATAAGGTTAGAATTCATGTAAGTCTGTGATGGCCTGAACTGAATTTATAGATCTTGTATAGAAGATCAAAGTTACATAAGGAGAATGTAACTTAGTTAATGAGATTTTTATGGTGTACTCTGATCTCACAAATAATGAACCAGATGAAGAACTAGGCGTACTCAGTTTATGAAGAAGAGTAAAAACTAAGTTAGTGCTCCAAGTCAGTTGAAAATGAGAACTCAAATGAATAAGTTTTTAATGAAATATAAACTTTGAAGATCAAACAATTTGATTGGATAACAGTCTGTCATTTGTCAGAAAGGACACTGACATTCAACGTATACCGAGCAGGACCACCAACGGCTAAAAGGATTCAAATTCAAACGATGGAAAATCCCCTATAAATATATCACAATTACTTCAAGAAGAAGTGTGGATTTCTAAGGTTTAAATCATCAAGAAAGATCAAGAAATCTTCTAAGTGTTTCAAAGCATTCAAGAAATCATCTAGTTAAGATAACACTTAAAGAAACAGAGCTCATTGTGCTAATTATATACATCTAGAAGAAGAAACTCACACACTAGTTGAATCACTTACTTGATTCAAGTCTCAACTTTGAGTTAATCAAATGTTAGACTGTGAAACACCAAGAAGGTGTGAAGGATAGTTGAGGTGCAGTCAGGAAAACTGTGTTTGTGGATGAGCTGGTGAAGATGCAATGCTACCCTTCAAGGACCAGTTGAGCAAACTTAGTGATATAACAATTAAACCTGTTAAGGACTAAGGCTCGAAGATTGTGAAGATAGGGATTAGTGAAGGACAATTGTTATTTACTTTGTGTCTTGTAACGTCAACTCAAGAACTTAGTGAATTTCCTCCAACATCACATGAGAAGAGAGGACTAACAAGATCACACCACCTAAAACCTTTATAAACTTTGTCTTATTCATATTATGCATTTCCTTATAATATTTTACATATGTGATTGTGATTGTTTACATTATTGTTACCTAGCATTTCAAAAACTCAGCTTACACCAACAACTGAAGTTCACACAACATATTTCAAGAGAACATGACAATTGATATTTAACTAAACAGTTATTAAGATCATATAAGGCTTTAAAGTAATTTATTCCATTGTTTTTTACTAAGTTGATTGATTCAGTCATCAAATAGAATCTCAGCTCACTTATCTTAACTCCAGGTTACTTTAGTACCAATTCATTTAAGAAAGAAAAGTTTTCAGTGACAAGTTTATTCACCCTCCCTCTAAACTTGTCCAAGGTTTTTACAAGGGACCAACACCATAGCTTTTGGGAGCCTCACCAATCAGATGAAGACTTAAGTGCTGATGGTGCAGGTCTTAGAAATGAAGTTACCAATCTTGCTACCAGCACCAGGACATCTTTGGAGTATAAGGTTGACCAATGCATGGTCAACCAACATCAGCAAGTGTTGGAGGGAATTCATTTGAGTACAGATTTATCTGGAAGTCGACATGACTTCACACAACAAAAGATTGATCGACTGGAGGGCCAACTTAGGGCACATTTTGATTTAAGTGCATCCGAAACAGATGCACAGATCAAGGCTTTGTTGTCACTTCACTATCCTTGTCCTTCAATGAATTCTTAGCAAATTAGACTTCCTTGAACTAGATTCTTATCGACTCCCTTTTAGATCATGCCAAAAAGAGGTAAGATGGGGATGAGAACAACAAAGATAAAGATAAAGATGTTGCTACAGTTGGTGAACAACAAAGATAAAGATATTGTTCCTAGTGGATCTAAGAAAGGGAAAGACCAAGTTTGAAACTATTTTAAAGATAAGAAGGAAAGAAAGAAGCTTTTGATGTTTTGGTTGGAGATCTTGGAGATAAAAAGGGTTTTCATAAGTCTTTGAAGAAATATGAACAAGAGTATGGAAGAAGATAATATACTAGTGTTTTGTTTTGTTTTATATTTCATCTGTACTTCTTCCTATTTTGTATAACTTGTAAGGAACTCCTCATATAAATAAAGTCAATCATTTTCTCCAAAAGTCAAATTCTCTTTGGCTTACTTGCATTTACTTTAATTTTTAATTTATCTGTATTTATTTTTGTTTGTTTTGGCATCATCAAAAGAGGGTATATGTTAGGTCACCATAGGTTAGAAGTTTTGATGATACAAAAACTGGTTGTTTAGTAACCAAGTATATGTTTGCTTAGTAGTCTGACATGTGAATTGTATAAGTTTAGTCAGACTTTGTTTGAAATCATTCTTGAGCCAAATTAGTATAAGTTAGAATATGATTGAAAACATAGAAGACCAGAATCTTAGTCCATCTCCTCAAGACAGACTACAGCCAAGAGAAGCATTTTCGGACGAAGCTGAAACAAACTAGCAACTCAAAGCCAGACGAGCATCCAGAAAACAGAAGAGTAATGATCAGTCTGACGATGCAAGACCTCAAGTGACTTCTTGATACATGAAGATATAAATTAAAGGGCGTGTAGCTATCCAAGTGATCAAATCTGATCCAATGGCTACAAAATCACATAAGTGGAAAAAAAATAGCATTTAATGAGAGCCACTCATTATTGAAACGGTTAACCTACCCTACGGAGAGTATAAAAGCAAGATGAAGAGCAACTGAGAGAAGTGTGCTGAACTAGGTTCTATGAAATCAATTCTGTGATACAGTCTATTCAAGAACACCATCATCATCTTCAAAAGCTTGCAATTCTACATCTTGAAGTCAAGTAGATCACAAAAGGCACTCTAGAAGCCATCAAGTACAAGAAACCAACGGGCAAAAGCTGAACGGACCTTTTGAATTAATTACAGCTAAGCATTAAATAAGAGCCACTCATTATTTAAACGGTTAACCTACCCTACAAAGAGTATAAAAGCAAGATGAAGAGCAACTGAGAGAAGTGTGCTGAACTAGGTTTTATGAAATCAACTCTGTGATACAGCCTATTCAAGAACACCATCATCATCTTCAAAAGCTTATAGTTCTACATTTAGAAGTCAAGTAAATCACAAAAGGCACTCAAAGAAATTTTTAGAGATCTACTTGATCCAATAGCTGCCAATCAAACTAAAAGAAAGATCCAGTCAAGCTCTACATTGTATCATTATTTGATAAAGCACCAACTCAATCAAAAATCAGTCTACAAGGAAGAGGAAAACTTGTTGAAGCATCTGTGAGGTGTTAAGGATCAGAATAACAGAAGAATAGATGAGTCATTGGAGAATGAGAGTTCTTCAGATGAGTTGTGTGCAAATAGACCATTGATGCATTTACGGGGTGTCAAGGATTGGCTATTTAGAGTATGAAGCATCTGCGGGGTGCTAAGGACTCTTGCCTATTGTATTAGCATATAGTACAATAGTGATACATCCTAAGTCATAAGAGAAGCGGTCACGTAGGAGATTACGCCACTCCGAAGTTCGATAAAACTCTCTGACTCATTTACTATCAGCACTTTACTTTATGTACTAGTATATTTCATTGCACACTACACAACACAGAAAACCAAGCCAAGGCTTATTTTGAACCATAACATATTTTATTTGCACTCACTAAGTGAATCGGACTGACTTAATAAAATGGGCGAGTAGCATTACCGATCTGTTTTACTTAGTAGTCTCATCCATTTGTGAGAAACTCCAAACAACGAAAAGAGTTCATTCACCCCCTCTGAACTCTCACAAGCCTTGTATTATGGGACCAACCTTATTGAAGCTGCAAGAACCCTTGAGGGTATTTCCATTTATCATAGGAAGTACACCTAAACCTCGTACAAAAGTGTGAGTTTTTAGGGGCCGAACCTGCCAAAACACCTATGGAGTCTAAGAAGACCCTGCAACATGGAGATTCAACTTTGTTAGATGACTGCACTGCATACAGATCTCTTGTTGGTAAGTTGATCTACCTCAATTTTACCAAACCAGATATAGCCTTCGCAGTCCAGCAGCAAAGTCAGTTTTAGACACTCCAATTGAAAATCACTTGACATCTACTAACAGATTATCGAGGTAGTTGAAAGCCAATCTAGGACAAGGCATCTTATTTCCAACAGAGAACAACCTTATTTTGAAATATTTTACTGACAGTGATTGGGCTGGTTGTCTTGAAACTAGAAAGTCTGTTTAAGGATACATGATTTTTTGATATTCTGAAAGTCTGTTTCCGGATAAATGATTTAGCTGCCGTCTCTGCCGTTTTGTGACACTGCTAATGTTATGCATATTGCTCATAATCCCGTGTTCTATGAAAGGACCAAGCACGTTGAGATTGATTGTCATGTTCTTAGGGACAAGTCGAATATGAACTTATTAAACTGTTACTTGTGAATACCAATGAGCAGATTGCTGATATTCTGACAAAGGCTTTAGATACACCACTATTTTCTTATCTAATGGACAAGTTGGGGATTTTTAAGACATTTCAAGAAAGTTCTAGTGGCTGAAGGATTTCAGAGTGCAAGCTGATACATGTATCACTCTCATCTTGATAGGTTGTTACAATATATGGCTGAAGGCAGGGACGGACCCAATGTGTAATGGGTGGGGGCCAGTGCCTCTACTGAGAACCGAAAATGGACGTATTTTTGTAGGTAAAAAATGTAAAAACACTATTGATGCCCCCACTCGCCTTTTGAATTTGTTCCGGTGCCCCCATTGAGATTTTTTTCTGTGTCCGTCACTGGCTGAAGGAGTGCATAGTGCAAGATGAATAGCTCAGCTTAGCTGACCCACATGAACTCAGCAGAGTGCTGAGGAGTCAGCATACATAACTCAACATGATGGTTTATAAAGTTTGTAGTTATATTGGTTATTCTGTTATAACTGCCATGTAACATCTTCTGATTGATTCATGTGGTATATGATACTATAAATACCCTATGATCAGTAACATTGTAACTCAACTCATTCATTATTCTTTTGAGTGATAAAATTTCTCATTATATTTTATTTTGTTCTTAAGTTTCAGAACATCAACAACATGTGCCCCCTTACCCTATGGTAGGTATGCCTTTATCTAGAGGTGCCCCCATAGTCTCTCACGGTGTGGCACTAAGTCCTGTCTAGTTGCACATAGTCCCGTCTGATAGTCTTCTCTACTATCAATTGTAACACCCCCAAACTCCGGGTCTAGTAGCACTCACTTAGTGCTATCCTCGGGTCGGGTAGCACTCACTTAGTCCCGTCTTTTGGTAGCGCTCACTTAGTCTCGTCTTATGGCAGCGCTCACTTAGTCTCGTTTGGTAGTCGCCTCTGATACCAATTTTAAAGCCCTCAAACCTCGGGGGTGATAGCGCTAAGTGAGTCATAAATGATCCAGTAAACTGTTTATACCGTCTTTTTCACTTTTTTAAAAGAGTCAATCCGAGTTGACAATAAATGTCTCACAATTATAAGCAGATAATGTGTTTCTCTCATAACCAATGTGGGATATCACAGGTTCGGTTGTTAACTACAACCAAAATATTTTATTCCGTTCTAGGATAACAAACGAGCCATAAGAGAGATCCATAATAATGTATTAATCAAAATTATGGATACGAAATGCATCGGTCTAGTGATGAGCTAGACTATAATCTTGTATGAATACTATTGTTCAAACTCCGTTAGGAGAAAAAAAATAATTTGTGGACACGTCTATTTATTTATTTTAAATTTTTTTTTTGGGAAGAATTGGACGCATCTATTTTGAGAACCAAAATACACATCTACGCCTCTGTCGAGTACCGAGAGTCCACGACGTCGTTTGTTACTTCTCCTCTACTAGCGGCGCATGAGTATTCAAAAGTTCAACGGAGTCTCAAAAAAAAAAAAATTAAAAAAAGAGTTCAACTGACATTCTTAATATCGCGTCTTTTTTTCTTCTCGTGTGCGGAAGAATTTGCCTCTCATTTCCTTTGGGACAGTTTCTTCAAGGTGGACGTGTTTTTATTTTGTTTAATTTTTTTGCATCTGTTTCTTTCGTGGCGTGATACACATATTTGTGCTTGATTCCTCAGTTGCTTCACTCGCAATTTGTTGAATCGTCTTTTCATTGCTAAATTCTGATTCAGAGTCTGCATCAGAGCTCTTTTATTTATTTATTTAATTTTTTATTTTCGCTGTTGCAGATTAGTTTTCATCGGCCATCTAAAAATATGATGCCATATATAGCAGGCTCTTGAACTTATAATGATCTTAGTTCTGCAATAATAAATTTATTTTTTCTTTTTTTTTGGATAAAAATACTCAAAACAATCACCGAGCCAATTATGAGTGGAAACTGAACTTATGATGTTTTGGGTACTTAATTTTAAAATATTTGGGGCAATAAATTGATTCGTCCAAAAGAATAGAGAATGGTGTTTGTATATTACCTTATCAGCTAGAAAGTGAACACTGAGCTAATTAAGTTGAAACTGAACATTTAGTGTTTTGGATGCTATATTTTAAGTATTTTCTTTACTGGGTTGGTTAATCTGAATGAATGGATCACGGCTTTTGTGTATTACCTAACTAGTGCGTATTTGATATACTGGCTCTTGTTCTTAATTTGTTCCATGATGCTTGCAGCATGCTGACATGGAAAACTACTCGATCTTTGTACATTGAGAACCTGATTTTATTTTAGATGAATTGACAACAAAGTCGCCGTTCCTCTAAAATCGTCAGCGGGGAAATAGCATTGAGGTAAGATTATGTCCAATTGTTGATTAAGATTCATATTATATTTTGAATCCACCGTTAATTAGGCGTAAACACTCCGGTTTAGGATATACTTCATATTGATTCTATTGTTATCAAGGGTAGGGGTGAGTGAGAGTTTAATTTAAATTTTAATATGAATGAATCTCTTATGAGCATTGGTTGATTTTCCCGTAATTGAAATGTTCCCGCTTTTTCCTTTCTCAGTTTCTGACTCTTTGTGCTCATAAGAATGGAAGAAATATATAATGACTCTGGAAATGGCATATCAAAGCTTCTTCAACTCTCTGATTTTTTATTTTTTCTTAGACAGCAACGCTTTTTCCTCAACGTAGTATTATTTCTTCCTTCTTATTGTTCTTTTGGTGTTTGTTCTGTATGTCGTTTCTGCTGTAATCTCCAGCTATTACGATGAAGTGTTAATTTATCGAAGGAAAAAAATGAAAGATACATATGTAGTTACAAAATGCTAATCTCTTTTTCTCAATATCAAGTCACCGTAATGAGTCCCTGTTTTAGCTGAGTATAAATTTGCAATACTTGCCAAATGTGGCGATCAAGGTAAATAGGGATGCTAATGCACAAACAGTAATGCAGATTGACTTTTTCAGCTTTGTTTGTATCCGTCAATGTTAGAATGAAGTATCATCATCACGGTTAAGTACCGATCAGGATGCATGACACTTTGAATCATTTGCGAATTTGTTAGTTTGTTTATGCTTTGTAAAGTTGAAATCTGCAGTTACTTTTCATCTATCATAGTAGCAGATTAGTTGAAAAACTTGGAGAGCAGTCCTTTTGGTGTCAGGTGGTGAAATTTTGATGTTTCCTCTTCCTGTTTGTTGTAAATTGCACACCAGTCGTCAATTTATGGCTGCCTGAGTAAGTACATTGTTCTCAAATAATTTATGTTATGTTTTACGATTCTTATAATAGTCAGTAAGTTAAGGAGTGTATTTATGGTTGAATTCTTAATCAAAAGAATGCAAATCTTTACTGATCATGATGTGCACGTTTTCGCAATTTCAGGTGTAACTGGTCCAGCGAACTGTCATATTAGTCGTTCTTGGTTCTTTTTCTGTTGAGAGTATCCTTTTTACACATGGCAACAAGAAAGCACTTACCTCCAGCGTATGAAGGTCGTCCTTTACCGGCTTCAGGTTTGTTAAGGCATGGACCACCCTTGCCTGCTGGCCACCGTTCAGTGGAAACCTATCCACCACAGATTTTGGGGAATAGATTGGCAGTTCAGGATGCAGAAATAGAACAACTTACCGATGACAATCGTAGATTGTCTGCCACTTATGGTGCTTTCAAGAAAGACCTTGCTGCTGCTCAGAATGAAATACGCAGACTTTCAGATCATATAAGAAGCATGCGGGAAGAGAGTGACATTGAGATCCGGTCGATGTTGGACAAGATCAAGAATATGGAACTTGAAATTAAAGCAGGTGAGAACTTCAAAAGGGACCTACATGACGCCCATGTAGAGGCACGCAGATTGGCATTAGACAGACAAGAGCTGACATCCAAAATACATCTTGCCAGCAGGGAATTGGATAAAGCCCGTGCAGATGTAAAAAGGCTGCCTGTGGTCCATGCTGAACTTGATAGTTTAAGGCAAGAACACCAAAGTTTGCGGTACGTGAACTTTTTTTAATAATGTCGAGAATTCTGCAAAAGATTATGTCTACTATGGGTTTCTTCATGCAAATCAGCAGATGCATTAGGTGTTGCCGAAGTTTGTTTTAAACACCCACAAATATCCGACTTTTTTTATTGCAATTTGGCCAGATATGTTTATTTTGAAGAATGGATTGCACATCTGTATTTAGGGTTTTATAGTTGCGGCTAACAACTTTAAATCGACTAAGCTTAAATGTGTTGAAGACTTTATTCAGATACTGATCGAATTTTCAGCAATACATATTGATTACACATGCTTGGGTATCTGTTTATTCAGATATATGATACAATTGTCTAATCTGATGTTTTTCTGCGTTGTTTGGAATAAAGGGAAACCTTTGAGTACGAGAAAGGCTTGAACATAAAGAAAGTAGAACAAATGCGTGCCCAGGAGAAGGATATAGTAGGAATGGCTGGAGAAGTGGAAAGATTAAAGATTGAAGTGGCAAATGCCGAACAAAGAGCAAATGGTAATGAGAGCGAGCGAGCGAGCATGTATTCTGCCTGTTTTATTGTGCACTATTCTCTTGTGAATTTACTTGAATTGAGCTAAGAGTGCTTCTTTTTGCCTTAACAGCTCCCCCGCCTTATGCTGGACCTTATTTCAGTCAAACAGCATTCTATACACCTAGCAGTCATGGAAACACAGGGTATGCTGATAATTTCTCAAGGCCTCCAATTCAAATGGATACTGGTACTTTGCCACAGGGAATGCCTCCATATGGTAGCAGCGCTCTTGCATTTCCTTCAGCCGGAGTTGGTGGAGACATGTCTGGTGGCTATCCAACCTGGTATGCAACCTATGATGTCTCTCATGGTAGTAGGTGATAAAATATGTAAGCCATTGAAAGTAGAGTTCTTCATTTATCCTCCCCCCCCCCCCCTTTATTTTCTTCTTGGCGCTTGACTTCTTGATGTAGTTTCCAGCCAGCCAGCTACTGTTATATGGGCTCAGTCTTTCTCAAATGGTTTAGTTCCTTAAGCTTCATTTTTTGTGCTCTCTTTTACCAGCTTTCTAGGTTCACTTTTGCCCTAAGCATATGGAATAACAATATGCTAGATTTTTTTTTTTCAACAAAGTATAATCTTCTGATTTTGCCCCTCTCCAGCAATGTCAGAAACTTTATAAAGGAAAAAAAAAAAAAAAAGAACACACTAATGTTTTATGCTTGTCATTCTAGTGGCTTGCTCTTTCTCATGCCCTTTACTTTAGCAAGAATTTCCTCTAAATGTTCTGTAGAAAAACATTTCATTCTTGATCCGTGTAGTTAATAAAAGATTGCCTAGCATCTAGAAGCATAGCTCACTGGTTAAAAACTTTAGTGATGTAATGACAGCCTTGCCTTGAACTAGATTGTAGGGGTTCGATTCCGTATAGGGATGGTCTCTTCTTGGAAAAAAATAAAAATAAAAAAGAAAGAAAAAAAAGTGTACAAGCAGCCTATATATACCGAACCATGATGCATATTTCTCGATTTACAACATCCACATTGTCCTAGGTAGTGGCCTTTTGAGTTGGGGACCAACATTCACATATGACTGCTTATTATTTGCTTGCCCTTCATGAACTTTATCTCTCTAGAATGTAACGTAATTCGTTTGTACCTAATGCTTCTTCTGATGATCGATTCTACGATTCCACTATTTTACTTCAGCTCTAATCCTCTCTTTGATAATACGGATGCTTTATATACAGAAATATAGGCAACTCTTATTGTAATCTTATAACATATTTTTTATCTATATAATTATAAGAGTTCCCTCTTGTTAAGCCTTGTGTTTGTTCTTGAGTTTTTCGTCCGATTGAACGATATCAATCACCCTCGTTTGTTCGTACGATAATGAACTTGGTTCTTCCGGTCCTGTTCTACATCAGTTGGTATCAGAGCAATAGGTTTCGTATCAACTTGGACATCGACTACATCAATATCAATCACACATGAACTAGTACCATCGGATCGGATATCAACTCCGGTTTAGTATCCATCAGAGAAGTTGTTGATTTGTTATCTTTTTTCGTTCCTTTTGCTTCTTTTTCCCTACTAAAGATATCTACTTCTTTTTATTTTTATTTTTTAATTTTAATTTAGTTTAATTTTTTTTTTAAAAAGAAATTTCGTCCAAGTTTTGTCGTTTTAAATAAATTCACCTTTGCATTATGCATATTGTTCCATAATTTATGTATCCAATAAGTGTCAAAAAAATTAGTCTTGCATCCAACTATTTAGTGTCGGTCAAAGGAAAAAAATCAAGATTTTTGTTTACAGCAGCCTTTTAGTTTTTATTCTATAGTCTATTACTATTATGTGTCTATATAGTTGGTAGTCGTCTTTTAGTCCAGAAAAAAATCCATTGGAAAAAATTGTGATCTTCATGTCAAACATTCAACGGCTCGACATCCTTAGCCAACGGTTTGATTAAATGATTGACACCGCCCAAGAATTAACGCAATAATTCGAAAGCTTTTGGTTGTCATTCCTCCAAGAGAAGCACCCCTCATATACTGTGACCCATAATCAATTTCCCTTGAGAGGCGTGCCTCAGTTGTCATGTCACATCCCATTGGTGAAGCCATATGATCAACATGTCGTCCCCATAAAACCGCCACCGTCCCAAGCAAAGCAACATGTGCCTCCGGTCGCCGTGAACCACCAAAGGCCGCAACCCTACAGCAGTCACTACCCACAACGGCCTTTATCCACCCGCCGCAGCCATTCAAACCTTTGCCGATTCAAACATGCCATCAAGAAGAAGAATTTGATGATCTTATTGAAGTAGCTAGTGAAGATAGTAATTCTCATGATGAAGATGGTGACAAGGGAATTGAAAGAGAATCTTACGCTCATTCAAAAGATGAAGTGGATTATGTAGTTGGAGAGACGGAAAAAGGAAGTTGTTGATTCTTCGAGTTTCAAATACCTTGACTGCATGGGAACGACACAAAATTGACAGCTGGTTGCATGAATGTGATCAACCAAGACGACTTGTCCACCCATCCCGAAAAATGGCGTCAACAGGTGGATCTAATAGAAGCTTCAAATATAAAAACTTTGGTAGTTATACCCGAGATGAAGATTAAGGATTGTGATTTGGTTTTTCAAGATTTATGTTTTGATGGTTCCTTCAAGTACACTACTATTGGAGATTTGACTGGGAATGATGGCATCTATTTCAGAGTTGATTTTGAACAGGAAATCCCAACGGTCAACAATTCTTCTTTGGATATGCATTTTGCGTACACTCTCATTGTTGTGATGACAACTCGGGGATGAGTTGTTTTGAGGAGGGAGGGAATGATGAGGAATGAATATCCCAGAAAATGGCTTAAGAAGAAAAAGAGGAAAAAGAAATCAGATTTAATGACGAGGATTAATTAATTAAAAACATTTAATAGAGAATATTCTAGATTGATTTTCATTTATTTACTTTCCTTGGAATTGGGATCCTCTGTCATGTTGCCGTCTGCTGTGAGTCCGAAACGGCGTCGTTTTGATTGTGTGTTTTTTTTTTTTTTTTTTTTTTTCAAGGTCGGAACCAAACGGCGTCGTTTCGGGCCGAAACAATGCCGTTTTGCGTCCCAGCACGTGCTGCTGTGCTGCGTTAGAGATTAAGTATCTTATTTATTAGACAGAAAGTACTTTGATTTTTTTAGGGACCAAGTTATTTTAGAAGTTTCTTAGTTCTATTTTTACGCTATAAATATAGGTAACTCTTATTTTATTTTATTTGATCTTTTCCATCAATAAAATCATAAAAGTTTTCTCTTGTTAAGCATTTTGGCTTGGGTTTGTATTAAGTTTTCGTCCGATTGAACAATATCAATCACTCTCGTCCGTTCGTACGATAACGAACATGGTTCTCCCGGTCATGTCCTACATGAGCCAGTCTGTCTCAAATGGTTTTATTTATACTTTTTTGATGTTCCTTTAGCTTCATGGTTTGTGCTCTCTATTACCAGGTTACTAGGTTCACTTTTCCCCTAAGCATATGGAAGAATAGTATGCTAGATTTTTGTTTTCAACTAAGTATAATATTTTGATTTTGCCCCTCTAAAAAGGGGAAGGAATCACCGCCCAGCAATGTCAGGAACTTTAAATAGGAAAAAAAAAAAAAAAAAAAAAAAAAAAAAAAAAAAAAAAAAAGGAAAGAAATAAAAACACTAATGTTTTATGCATGTCATTCTAGTGGCTTGCTCTTTCTCTTGCCCTTTTTACTTTTGCCAGAATTTCCTCTAAATGTTCTGTAGAATCAAATTCAATACAAGGATGTGGCCTGTACAGAATGAACAACATTTCATTCTTGATCCGTGTAGTTAATATAAGATTGCCTAGCCTCCGGAAGCATAGCTCACTGGTTAAAAACTTTAGTGATGTAATGACAGTCTTGCCTTGAACTAGATTGTAGGGGTTCGATTCCGTATAGGGATGTCCTCATCTAGGAAAAAAAATAAAAATAAAAAAGAAAGAAAAAAAAGTGTACAAGCGACCTATATATATTGAACCATGATGCATATTTCTCGATTTACAAAATCCACATAGTCCTAGGTAGTTGCCTTTTGGATTGGGGACCAACATCCACATATGAATGGGTTGGAGTATTTGCTTGCCCTTCATGAACTTTATCTCTCAATAAATGTAACGTAATTCGTTTGTACCTAATGCTTCTTCTGATGATTGATTCTACGATTCCACTATTCTACTTCAAGTCTAATCCTCTCTTTGATAATACAGATGCTTGATATACAGAAACCCGAATCAGGATCCGAAACTTGGAAAAAACCGAATCCGGAATTTTTTTGGACCTCGTTTACTGGAGAGCGGGTCTTGCCTAATTGAGGGTATTTTTCCGTTCTTTTGTTAGATCATCATATCTGATTCATAGCACCAATTGAGACTCTCGATAATGCACAGCGGAAACTATGAATTAAATTCGTTTACGATTTTACCACGACATGATTCACATGATTAATTAATCTAATCTATAAAAAGGTTTGAAGATTTACCCAACCGAAGAGAAGACGTGATCTTCCGAGTTGTATCCCCAAGCGACTACTGGTGGATGTCGATCCCGCATTCGAACCTCCTCGAATATGCTCCAAGAAAAACCTTAGTTTTTCTTCTTCTTAATGGCTATGGCAAGAAATTAATTTTTCTCCATTTTCTCTCAAAACTGGCACAGGAAAAACTTGTCTATTGTGTTGGGGAAAAACTCTTTTTTTATTTTATTTTAGATAGGAAACCATTGAAAATTTATTAATCGATGTCCGAAATACAAGCCGTAATAACAGTTCTTGAGGGTAATTTCCCAATTCAACAAAAGAAATAAGGGAGGATCCAATCTCTGCGAGCAAATGTGCGGGATTGTTTCCTACTCTACTAACATAAGAGAAAGAAAAGGATGTGAACAAGCTAACAAGGCTAAAACATGCGTCTTTGATCCCTCCAATGTTCGAGAGATTGTCTTCATCTGAGTTAAAAATATGAATCACACGTTGAGAGTCACTTTCGACGATGATCCTCTGGTACCCATAGGAAAGAGCAAAGTTGACTCTATAGTACGATGCATAGGCCTCTCTTGCATCGACCGAGCATCGCGTCTTGAGATTGATAGCGAAAGGTTGTGGAATATTACCGGTTGAATCACGAAATATCCCTCGAACTGCTAAAGAGCCTGATTTAAAGGAAGCATCCACATTGCATTTTATTATACCAACAGGAGGGGGCTGCCATCTTTTGCCTGGGGCCTTTGGGTTACCCTACTTACTTTCCAACCGGTCTGCTAGGTACTCTTTTGGAAGAGAATCTACCGCAATCTTAAGGGAACAAATAGTTACGAATTTACCTTTAAAAATCCAATCACACCGGGCCATCCATATAAACCACAACAAATACATGATTCTACAACAAGTTTCCACTTCTTCTTGGCTTGTCAATAATCTATAATATCCGGAAAGGTTGTTAATCCCAGAACTTTCCACTTCTCAGCTCCCAACATTCCTCTATCTCCCAAACCGCGGTAGAAATATAGCAACCAAAAAGGAGATGTAAAAGTGTCTCTGGTACCCGACCACATACCTTGCAAGTGTCATCGCCAAGATTCCGAAGTGCCAAATTGGTAGAAGTGCGGAGAATGTCATGTGTTGCTTCCCAGATAAAGTGAGCTATTTTAGGTTGTATAGGAAGGCTCCATATCTATTTCCACAAGGGACTGCAACCCGAAGAGGAGCTGGCTACACATTTTTTGGGAGATCTCTTCTATATATTGCGACTTCATATCCGGATTTGACGTTATATAAACCATTATGTGTGTGCATCCAATGAATTGTGTTAGCGATAGGGGTAGGAGGTAGGGGATTTCAAGCACTCTATCAGCCTCAACTTGTCTTACCAATTACTCATTCCATCTTTGTTGGTTATGAAGTAAAAGATCCTTTACCTTAGAATCAGGATCAAGGGTGCCATTAAACAAATATGGCGATGCTTTCATGGGAAGTGGTAACCATGGATCTGAGATGATATTTATATCGTTACCGTTGCCTACTCTCCGACGGGTCCTGCATAGCTCCGCACATAAGAACCACAAGGCTTGAGAGTTTATCCCTTTTACATTACAATTATCTTTTTCCTTAAGAAAAAGATATTTTCCATCAATAAGAGTTAATCATCATAAAATGTGAAATTCAATTTTATTTATCCATCAATTATTTAACAAATAAATAATTAATTACAAATGTGATATAATTCACGAAAATTTCTTTTCCCAATTTTATACACATGTGGCGCCATTTTATGTGCCATGGAATGATAGAAAATGTCTTTTCTATTGTACATGTTTTTACCGAATAAATAATATTTCGCATATTCATTAATTATACCAATTATTTAAATATTTCCCAAGGTTCCAAAATACGAGAATTCACTCGCGTGTTAGGAGTCAAACCGGGGACCATGAACCTATAACCAGTAGCTCCAATAAATTGAATAAAATATTCAACATTTCTATTCAACTTACAAATTCCGGAGTTACGCCACCATAAATCCGAAACTAAACTCTATTGACTATAAATATAACTTATTCTCAATATGTCGAGTCAATAAGTGTCTATTTATATAATTATTACATACAGAATAACCCTCCATAGATTATCTGTAATGAAGCATGAATATTTCCGTAAACATTCTTTATTACATTTTATCCTTATTTACCATTAATCCACTAGTGATCAATTAGTTCATAACCATTATGAACTTCCGGGATCGACCAGTTTCTAGGATTAACAAATAAGGAGATTGTCTTTCTATCTTCCGTAAGAAGGAATGAATTCCGTATCTGTGAGACAAATTCCCAGCTACTCATTCTCGATAGTGCCAACGTGAAAATGATTCGGATCACGGCTCTTAGCAATCCTTAACGAACACATCAATCCCTATTTGAAACAAGCATGAGTCTGCAATCACTTCTAGATTAAGGTCAATATATGATCATCTTGTGATTTAATCAAATTTCTCAATTACGGAATTATATGATAAATACATATTAAATCGGTCCATTCCTTTATGACTACATCATATATAAATGCCCCACTTAGATAACCAATATCGACGGTTCGGATAAGATGGTCACACAATAAAGTGTTTTTGGCACATTAATGGTGGTTTAATCAATAGACCACATACTTTGATTACGTTCACCAAGGACTAAAAATTCAAGTGTATCACCATAAATTTAATCCTCACGTGTTCCACACACTAAGTACATATGATACAACTTACGGTTTTCAGTAGTGTATTACTTATGAGCACGAAGCAAATTATAAGATGAGAATAAATCTGTTATTTATTAATTATAAAAAAATTATATAAATTGTCTTTCAGACACTACTTCCAACAATGGATTCTACCTCAAGTGAAACACTCTCCGGAGTGAAAGAGCCAAACTGCATTGGGAGAAAGGCTATTGGATTCTAGATAAGGTCGTCATTTATAAATCACCGGCTTATCTTAAATTGTCGGAGGTTGAATGAATATGCATATATAAAAAAGGTTAAACCCTAACCATAAGGGTCCCCATTCCCCCTATCCATCGGGATAAGTGAAGATGTTAATCAGGTAACCTAGTGGCTCAGAGTCATGCGCTTGCAATTATACCAAACTGACTGAAAAAAGCCGACCTTTTACGTGATTCGAACCTCCACACTCCAGCTCCATGTCCAGCTGCTTTTTAAGGCACCCAAACCCTTTACCACTAGGTCATGTCCTGGGAAGGTTGGGCTGTTTTTCTTTTTGTTTGAGCATAAAAGCACATTAAGCCTACATTGTCGTGCCTCCGGCTGAGCTATTTTTAGCACTATAAAGTGCTTCTTTATATTGATCGAATGGAATGGAATGGAATAATGTTTATATTATTTTATATTTTTGTAAAATTTTATTCCATCATTTTGGCGTGTTTGATTATTAACTAAGATAATGAATTTTAAAGAATGAAATTTGTCTCTTTTCATTCCCTAAATATAAAATGGATGGAATGATTGAAATGATATGATGGAACAATCTAAAACACCCTAGATTACTATGATCCCTGTGGATTACAATGGCTCATTGCCTGGAGTGCTGTCTAAGAGTAGGTTTTTGGATTGGATCAACTTTCATTTAGATGTTGGATTCTTTTAGAGCATCCCTTGGTTTCATACATACTTGTTCATGATTAGTTTGTATCAGCTTTGGTTTATTTCTCGAGGAGGTTTTCTTGCTATGGTCTGCATTGTTGTATTCTTTCATGTGTTCCTAGGTTTTTCCACACTGAATTTACTAGCCATAGGTTTTGAGGAGACAAGACCACTCTCTGATGACATCATATATAGGGGCGGCCAAAATTGACAATTTGTTGTACAAAACTATTTACCTCTTAATAAAATAGTTTTGTTAAATATGTTGAATCTAAAACACTATAAAAACAACTACCAACTCAGCCACCCTACTTCCACATGCCACAACCACTCGCAACTTCCCACTCAACAACCACCACTACCTGTTTTTTCCACCCCACCACCACCGCCCACCTGTCTCTACTCGCCACCACCCCAGCCACAACTACCCACTTGTCTCTACTTGCCACCACCCTAGCCATAACTGCCCACCGTACAATCACTGAATTTCACCAGTCACTACCTACCCTATTATCAAACGTCACTGCCCAATCAAGGGCCTTGATGAACTCAAAACACAAGCACACAAACTTTGCTCGAAATTGCTTCGAGTTTTCCCTTTAGCCTTGTCGTCGTTTCTAGCTTGATCTTGCTTTTTTTTTCCTATCCAACTTTGGTCAAGAGTCGCATATTGTTCCTCTAAGTAGAGTCTCAGCAACAACTTTGAGGTTTTGAAAACGTTGAGGAAGAGGTGGAGAAATGATGGAGTGGAGGTGAAATGACAAGCCAACTTGCAATGTGTACCAACTTTAAATTTTGTGTGGTTGTGATCATTTGATCAAGATGCAGTTAGATTTCATCTCAAAAAATGATATACTTTTATATCATTTGTATCGTATGGATGATACATAAGTGTATCATAGTGTATCACATGTTAACATATTTACTTATATGATGTATCATTTGAATACTTGATGTCTTATATAGAATGCAGCATAGTAAATCTTGTGTAGACATCTTTATATCATCTTTAAAAGATAAATAAACTTTGTGCTATACATTGTAAGTCTAAGACTTAAGTGACATTGGCGCAAAGATGATATAATCATGATACACAATGTGACAAATGTTGACAAAAAAAGATTATGATATGACATATAAGTGTGTGCTCAATATTGTGATGACATGTTAGGATATAGTTAATTTTTCAATGTCATTTAGTCATATATGAGTTGACATTTTGAAATAATCAAACTTAATTAATCAATCGGGTTTACGAGACATCAATTACTCAACAATCTCCTCATCTTGATTGTTTTTAAGAAAACATACTATCCCCTTTAATCATAACTCCCCCTTGAACATATGTGTAGATATAAAGAATGTAAGCACGTTCAATGTTAAAATACGCAGGTACGCATATACGCAGAGAACATATAGATCTTCTATGTCCTTAATACAATGCATGTGATCAGAACATGAAATACTTCTCCCCAGCCCAACAAATGAGTATTATCACTTCTCCTCTTATTGAGAAATCAATTAAAAGATGAATTTAAGACCACATGGATAGCATATGCAATGCATTCCTCAAAAGTGGACTAAGGCTTATGTTTTGTAAAAATATATGCAATTTGGTTTTTTTTAGGGGTGCCATTTTCTTTTCAGTGGGGACAAACTCAATGCATGTCGCCATTTGAAATATGATCTCTGTGAAAATGATATTTAATGTCTATGTATTTAGCTCTCGCATGCAAGATAGGATTATGTGAAAGTTTTGGTATTATCACAAAAGATAGACACAGTAAGAATTCTAATGTTGAAGTCACAAAGTTGTTGTTTAACCCACGACAGTTGACAAGAATTACTCAAAGACAAATATTCAGTCTGAATGGTAACAATAGTAACACCAGGTTTTTTCTTAGAGAACCATAAAATGAACATGTCGCCTAAGAATTGGCATGTACCACTAGTTATATTTTTGTCAACCTTGCATTCCCTAAAATATGCATCGGAATGTGCATGTAAGTTAAATAGTGAGATTTTGCATAAAACATTCCAAATGTTTGTGTATGCACCAAGTACCTAAAAACTCTTTTCACAACAATTGTAATGAGATACTTTAGGATCAGTTTGATATCTACACATATACAAACAACATTCATTATGTCAGGTCTACTGGAAGTTAAGTACAATGAAGAACCAATCATTGACCTATTTAGCAGATTGCCAACTAGTTTTACATTGTTTTCTCGATCCTAAATTTTTAGTGTTCTCATAAGATTACTTGAAGGTTTCAACTTTTCAAACTTGAACTTCTTTAGCATGTCCTTGACATATTTGGTCTGACTGATGTGTGCACCATCCTTGGTTTGTTTCACTTGTAAGCCCAATAAGAAGTTTAGCTCTGCCATGGCAGACATCTCAAATTTATTGGTCGAATTAGACTCAAACTCTTTACACAAATAATGATTGATAACACCAAATGTAATGTCATCAACATAAATATATATTGCTAGAAAATATTATCTTTTTTTAGGAACAATGTGTTATCCAAATTTTCTATTTGGAAAACTTTTGAAAGAAAATAAGATGCAAGTCTATAATATCAACCTCTAAGAGCTTGTTTCAAAACATATAAAATCTTCTTTAATCTATAAACACGATTTAAGATAATCTTGGTCTTCAAACCTAGGGGTTGTTTGACAAATACTTTTCTCCTGATTAAACCATTCAGAGAACGCAAACTTCACATCCATCTTGAACAACAACTTGAAATCACATAAATTCACAATGGAAATCAAAAGACTTATTGCTTCTAGTCTTGCAATAGGGGCATAAGTTTCATCATAACATCTGTTTCTTGTTGATTGTATCCATGTGAAACTAGTCTTTATTTATTTTTAATGATTTCACCGCGCTTATATAGTTCGTTTCTGAATACCAATCTAGTGCCAATGACAGACTTACTGACAGTCAAAAGGACCAATTCCCAAACATCATGTCTAGTGAATTGATGCAACTCATCAGTCATGGCAAGTATCCAATCATTATGATTTAATGTCTTTTGAATATTTTTAGGCTTAATAGTGGATACTAGAACATGTAGATCATGAAGTTGATAGATAGTAGTGGACCTTTTGGTTCTTACACTTGTGGAGGGTTCACTAATAATCATGTCTCATGTGTGACTTCTATTCCACATAGTCTCATGTTGATTCTTTCTTTGCTCAGGTTTTGGTTGATGTTTCCAAGAGAGACTGGTTCAGGTTGATGCTCAGTTGGATTGAAATTATCAAGCACTAGATGTTTTGTGTCATTTGTAGGTTGTAGCACATCAGCATTGTTCTTACATGGAACTTCAACATCATCTTCAAGTTCCAACTGACTCATCTATCTTCTAAGATTTTCACAGGTCTGATTAGTAGCATTGGAACATTCAACAAAAGATACATAAGCAGAGTTAACAACTCTCACAGTTTCTAGATTATAAAATCTATATGCT
Organism: Gentiana straminea; assembly: GCA_036785695.1. Lineage (NCBI taxonomy): Eukaryota > Viridiplantae > Streptophyta > Magnoliopsida > Gentianales > Gentianaceae > Gentiana > Gentiana straminea. The sequence goes on from JAVUPR010000320.1 coordinate 591,035, forward strand.
TTTGAATTCTCATAATCACCAATGAAAACACATTCAAATGATTTATGAGAAAACTGATCTAAACTGGCTTTATCATTGAGCACATAGAGTTTACATCCAAAAACATTAAAGTAGCCAACCTTACAAGACATGCCTTTCAAAAGCTACTAAGGTGTTTTAAACAACTTCTTTCCAATAGATTACCAAATAACATGCACAATCGACAGCTTCAGCCCAAAGAAATCCAAACATCTTATATTCGGTAAACATTGTTCTTGCAATTACTTGAAGGGTATTATACTTCCTTTCTACCACTCCATTTTGTTGAGGTGTTCAAGGTGCTATGAGTTGGCGTTTACATTCAAATGATTTACAGAAATAAACAACAAAATTTCCTTCCCAGCTGAACTCATTCTGAAGTTTAACAAGAACCTCAAAAGCTGATGCACGATCTTTCATACTAATTAGAAACAATGTTCATGTATACCTGGAATAGTTATCTAGTATCACAATGACATAAGCTTTTCTGGAAAGATTTTCGGTATTGTTAGGCCCAAACTAATCAACGTGTAAAAATTGAAATGGTCTTGAAGTAGGTATTAAATTCATGGATTTAAAAGATGTTCTTGTTTCCTTATCATTAATACAAGATACACAAACAATTGCGTTAGAGAAATTCAAGTCTGGGATTCCTCTTATCAAGTTCAACCTCAATAACTTTAGGATTTTATGCACAAGACCATGACCTAATCTTATTGGCAGTCATGTGTCTGGAATGACCACTATCTAGGTACCATTTGGTCGTAGTCATCAACTTCGATTTTAAACAGATCGTCAAAACAAGAAACGTGACTTAGGTACACTTTAAATATTGATCTTCACAAATTTGTTGATTTTCTAAACATGTAGTAAGAATTTTGTAACCCCAACATTCTAGGATTTAGGTCCTAAATAGTAAAGACCCTTGAAAAGATCTATTTCCCAGTCATCACCATTTTGACCAGATGCAAAGAATGATCTTCTATAAGCATTACCAAGTAATCTATATGTAGGTCTTGATTTGTGAGTGTGTCAAGATCTGACCCAGTATTTTCTTTTACTTTTATGTGTGTGATCAGTGTGTGAATTTGTATAAGAATTTTACTATGTGTATGACCATCCTTATTTACAGAAGAATGTTTGTGTTGTGTGTGAGTAGGTCTTTTGAAATACTTGTATGCCTCCCTACCGTACATGAATGCATTATATTTCTTGGATTTCCATGACTAAACATCATCATCCCTCATAGGCTGCAAGGTAGATGATTCTTGAGATCATGAGGCGATCGCGTGTAAGCCACTAATATGCAAGACATACTAGCAAGAGTATTATGTCAATCGCAGTATAGTAGATGTGAGTGAAGGTCGACCCCACAGAGACAATGCAACACGGTTAATAGACACTAAATCCAAACAAGAAGACAAATATGGTCCTTGACCAACATAAATATAGAGAATGTAATTGGTTTATCTATCCTCTCCGATCTCATAACTTGGTGCCATTGATCTTTATGCCCACTTTTCTTCATAATTTCCTAGACTAACTAGAACGTTTTCTAATTCAGTTTTTTGCTACGGGTGCATTCTCCTAATCTTATCTATTTCCATTGAAAGGACAATAGACGTCTATGTGCTGTTAACCTCCTTCGCTGGTTGTATTAACTCGCATGCACTAAGTATTAGAGATTGCCGGCGCAGACTGAGTACCTCCCTAAGCAGCTATCGTGGATTGACTAGCACATTCTTAGGGATTGATCAGACTATGTCCAAACTAACACTTCACCTTGCAAGTCCTTCATGTTAATTTACGAATACAAAAAGCAGATTGGCCAGATCTAACTGATCGTGTGCAAAGCACTTTCTAGCAATAGGACTAGTTCTATCGTAGTAGGCATCGGCGAGTCAAGGTCAATCCCATGTAGAGACTCGTAAGAACGTCAAATTATCAAGATTGAGCTTGTCACAATTAATGGTTTACGACCAACTAGAATCTAGACAGTAGTAAAATTGGTGGCACATACTAACAATATTACGCTAGTTCACACGGAGTAAACAAGAGTTTCTAATGTATTAGTTCAATTATGAGTAATTAGTTATTCCCCCCACACATGCAATATTCCTCCTTATTGGTGAATTTAAATTCATTGTTCAGCTACGGGTACAACTCCTAACCCTATCTACTCTGACCATGGTAGTAGACAATATATACGCAAGCTACCCTCCTTAATTGGTCCGTAATAGCCCATACGCATAAAGAACTAGAGCTGTCGGTATTGAGCGGTAACTCATACCGTAAACCCGCCTAGACAGCTGTCGACACTGACCAGCACGTTCCTAGGGTCCATCAAGATAATGTCCAAACTAACACTTCACTATCAGTACTTCATGCTAATTTACGAAGACATGCAAATAGTTGATCAGGCTACTAACATGTAAATTAAATCTATCGGTCAACGTAGCTGGCGCCGATTATCATGAATTAGTATTTTACTAGGTATTCAGATCTAGAGATATATACTGTCGCAGATCTGAAGAACACAATCACTACTTCATGATTTCTTCACCAACGAATTCGATCTATAACACATAGGGTAAAATAAACTAACTACTACATAATTAAACTAAATAAGCAATTAAAACATATTAGTCGAATAGAACAACGACATATCTACATCTTGGAAAAGACTGAAAATCATACCCTCGAAGACGAGTGTAGATCTCCCTCGGATCTCTCCCTAGGCGGCGACTCCGTCGTCTCTCCGAACAGAACTCATAAAATAATAAAATAAAGAACAAAGTACTTTTATTGCATAATACTTGTAATTGTTGTGAGGTACATTGAATTATAAGGCGAAGCCTTTTATTTATAGCTACATAAACCGACTTAGAAACACCTAGATCTACCCCTCGTCCAAGAAAATGCGTTTCTGAAGATTCTAGAACCTCGGTAAGTCGGTTCCCACTCTCGGTAAACCGGGGGTAATTTTTTCTTTTTTCTTCTACCGACTTAGCTTGGAATGTTCTGGAATACCCTAGGCCCAATCCTTTCTTTCAGTCCACTCTAGATTCGTCCATGACGCTCAACCCATTATTTCGTATTCTGAAAATAATCAAATAATGCACGAAATAATATCGAAATAGGGAAAATAAATGCTAAGTGTAGATTTCTCCACTCACGAACCCGACATATGATATTCAACTTAAATGGTTCATATTTATAGGTCGAAATAACTATTTTTAGCTCATATTGGATAGAAAGTTGATGCCGTAGGATAGACTATTTTAAGCGTCATCAACTACCCCCACTAGCCTTCTGCTCATCCTCGAGTAGAGTATCAAGGCGGAATGTACCTCCAAGAGCAATCTCCATCAACTACCACATATTCAATAAAGATTTCCGGCAGAACATAGATTAAGCCACAATCCATAAGCTACCCATTAATCACTACCTATCATGCATCAATGTGTCGTGTGATGAATCATCGTGATAGTGCGTTCATGAGGAGAAACAAGTTGTATTTTCCCCACAATCTTAACTTACATGTGCATACACTCGCCCATCTTCCTTTCAGACTTGGATACACAACATGGATCTTTAATTGGGCCGGGTGGACTCGGGGGCTGCGCCTCGCTCTTAAGTCCTCATTTGTTTCTTTTTATGCGAGGGTCGGCCCTTTTTACACGAGTTCGCTTCCCTCACTGCCTTTATTGCATATATTTTTTGAATTTTCAATTTTTTTCTGGCATGTTTCCTCACTTTTTTCTCTTTCTCTCACAAGCCCGTTTTGTCCCGGTTACCTCTTGTGGCATTCAAGTTGCTTCCCTTGTCTTACAACAATTTGTTAAAGTATATAGACAGACAAATAATGATTCCCGGTTAAAACAATTTATCATCTGATCTTAAACGCTTCTCACTCAGATTACGTGCTCAAATATTGATTGCAATGATAGAATAATAATTAATAAGTTACTACTTCATGCAACATAACATATGCTCATTCTTCCATACTAAATTGAATATGCTATAGCTAACTTCAAATTGAACTTGTGCTCCTTTTCTACTGATTCCTTACTCGAAAACGTGCAATAAGTAAGCTAAAAGCAGTGTTAAATTTTCAAAAAAATTTCCTTTATCCACTACCCAGCTAAGACTGCCTTACCCCCCCCACTTATTATAGACATTGTCCCCAATGACTAATAATAAAGAAAAGAAAAGGTACTTAGCTCTGGAATTGATCGGCTGAGTCAGAGTGAATCCTGGAGCAGAATCCTTAGCTCCTATGTCATTCCTCTTCCAAGTTGTTACCTGCTTTCCAAAATGCTTCCAAAAACTGTGAGTAACATGCGAAGGGCAATAAGAAAATAAGGTTGCAGTAATTGTGCATATCGGAGGAATGCGCAAAAACAATTTAAGCCACTTGATTCTTTTATTGGCCTCGGCAAGGCGTGAAAACTTTTACGAGGGTATCACATGAGAATCGTGAAGGAAAAAACCACATATATCTCTAGTCAGATGACCAAAGATATATGTGATGAAAAAAACCTTGCGATTGTCATGCTACTTTATTGACTCTAAATAACTAAAATAAACAAAAGCAATAAATAAGGGTTTAGAAATAGTTCTGAGTTTATATTCGCCAGCTTGACTGTACTAATAGGGCTCTTTTATTCGTACTTCGGGTCCGTCAACGTAAAGACTTCCAACTCAGGGTTATACTTGTGCTCTAGGTAATGCTTCAGCCTATGGCCGTTTATTATGAAAGTCTTCCCAGAGTATTCATTTCTAACTTCACACGCACATCAATTGAAAACTTTCGTGACTATATGTGTTCCATACCATCTAGACTTCAGTTTCCCAGGAAAAAGACGAAGACATGAATTATATACCAGCACTTTATCTCCAACTTGAAATGTGTGATTGAGAATCCTTTATCGTGCAGAAGTTCAATCTCTCCTTGTAAATCTTTGCATTCTCATACGCTTGAAGTCTAAACTCCTCCAATCTATTCAACTCTAGCATTCTCTTTTTAACGGCTAAATTCTCATCCATGTTAAACTCCTCCAATCTATTCAACTCTAGCATTCTCTTTTTAACGGCTAAATTCTCATCCATGTTAAACTCCTCCAATCTATTCAACTCTAGCATTCTCTTTTTAACGGCTAAATTCTCATCCATGTTTAAAAACCTTGTAGCCCACGGCGCTCGGTGCTCGAGTTCTACCGGTAAATGACATGCTTTTACAAACACTATCATATACGGTGACATCCCAATCATGATCCTATAAGTTGTTCTATACGCCCAAAGAGTGTCATCTAATTTCAAAGACCAATATTTCCTCGTGGGATTCACAGTCTTCTCTAAGATCCTCTTAATCTCTCTGTTCGTCACTTCCACTTGTCCACTAGTCTGGGGGTGATATGCTGCTGCAATCTTATGTCTAACCCCATATCTCAACATCAATTTTTCAAACAACTATTACAGAAATGACTCCCTCCGTCACTAATTATGGCTCTGGGCACTCCAAACCTCATCAAGATGTTTTTCTTAAAAAACCTCAGGACAACCCTGGCATCATTAGTAGGTGAGGCCACTGCCTCCACCCATTTTGGAAACATAATCAACTGCTACCAGGATGTAATGATTTGATTTTGACGATGTGAAAGGCCCTACAAAATCAATTCCCAAAACATCGAATAACTCCACTTCTAAGATACTCTGCAGTGACATCTCATTCCGCTTAGAAATGTTACCAGTCATTTGACAGGAATGACAGGCTCGTGTAAACTCATAAGCAGATTTATGAATTGTTGGCCAATAGAATCCACACTGCAGTACCTTTGTTGTTGTCTTATCTGGCACATAGTGACCTCCAGCTTCTATAAAATGACATAGGTGCAAAATACTTAGAATCTCATCATCATGGACGCATCTCCTAAGAATGGCATCAGGGCACAACTTGTATATGTAGGGATCATCCCAATGATAATGCTTCAGATACATGAAAAACTTCTTCTTATCCGCATTCGTGAATTCCGGTGGAAGGTACCTTCCTGCTAGATAATTGACAATATTATCAAACCAAGTGCCCACTCTTGATGTATTTTGTCAGGACTGAGAGTCTACTCGAGCTACTGCTGAGACGGCAAAAGTTGTTCATCAGGGAAGCTCTCCCTGATCTCAGTCGGTTGCTCTTCTTCCAGCAAATTTAATCTTGACATGTGATCAGCCACCTGGTTCTCAGATCCCTTTTTGTCCTTAATCTCAACATCAAACTCTTGTAACAGTAGAATCCATCTCAACAATCTTGGCTTGGAGTCTTTCTTGGTTAGAAGGTATTTCAGAGCTGCATGGTCAGTGAATACAGTAACTTTCGATCCTATCAGATAAGGTCGAAACTTGTCAAATGCAATGATGACAGCTAAGAGTTCCTTCTCTATAGTCGCATAATTCCTCTAGGCACTGTTAAGGGTACGACTGGCGTAACATATAGGCTTAAAGATTTTATCCTTTCTTTGTCCCAGGGCTGCTCCAACTGCCGTATCGCTTGCACCACACATAAGCTCGAAAGGTTTGCTCCAATCTGGTGCTACAAGAATTGGGGCGGTTATAAGAATTTACTTCAATGTGTTGAACGCTTGCTTACATTCTTCTCCAAACACAAAAGGTACATCCTTGGAAAGTAATTCCGTCAAAGGTCTAGAAACTTTAGAGAAGTCCTTGATAAACCTCCTATAGAATCCTGCGTGGCCAATAAAGGCTCGTAATGTCTTTAAGTTTGTTGGAGAGGGTAACTTCTCTATTACCTCTATCTTTGCCTTTTCAACCTTCATTCCTTTCCTTGAAATCTTATGAACCAACACTATTCCTTCTATAACCATGAAATGGCATTTCTCCTAGTTAAGTACAAGGTGGGTCTCTTCACATCTCTTCCGCACTTTACTCAAGTTGTCCAGAACTTATCAAAGCTATCTTCAAATACAGAAAAGTCATCCATGAAAATTTCCAGAATATCCTCCACTATGTCTGCAAATAATGACATCATGCACTTTTGGAATATTGCTGGTGCATTACAAAGTCCAAAAGGCATGCGATTGTACGCAAAAGTTCCATAGGGACATATGAAAGTTGTTTTCTCTCGCCTTGGGGGCAATATGAATCTGATAGTAACCAGAATATCCATTTAAGAAACAATAAAAAGCATGACCGCTTAATATTTCCAACATCTAGTCAATGAATGGTAGGGGAAAATGATCTTTATGAGTTGCGTCATTCAGTTTCCTGAAATCAATGTAAACTCGATGTCCAGTAATTAGTCTCACATGGATTAACTCATCAAACGCATTAGGTTGGACAGTGAATCCTCCTTTCTTGGGTACCACATGAATTGGGATTACCCATTCACTGTCTGCAATTGGGAAATGATTCTCATTTCCAACATCTTTATAATCTCTTCCTTAACAACATCCTTCAGTTTTGGCGTCAGCCTCCTTTGTGGTTGTGTTACCGCTTTCTTTTCAGGGTCTACAGAGATCTTGTGCATGCACACCGATGGGCTTATTCCTCTAATATCTGCAATTGTCCACCCAAACGCTCCCTTGTGCTCTCTCAGTACTCGTAAAAGTTTCTCCTCCTCTAAAGGTGATAGTAACGATGAAATTATAAGACGAAGAGTATCGTCTTATATACATACGTACTTCTCATGAAATGACAAAGGCTTCAATGTTAAGTTCCTTGGTGGCTCTTTTAATGATGACCTTAACAGCTTACCAGTCAATTGTAAGTCAAAGAACTTATGCCACGAAGGTCTATGAATTGTTCCTCCTAAATCCATAGAAGATATAGGCTCTATTTCTCGCACTTGACCTTCGCTACACCCAGGCCATGATTCCTCATCACTTCCTTCTTCCTCTTTTAGGAACAAAGTCTCTGCTACCTCAGGGTCTAGTGCCACTTGCTGATGATATAGTTCTAAAACAAGCTCGTCTTTGGCATCTAGATGTATCATGCTTCTCCTTCATCTTGAGCACACCTCATTGAATTCATCAAATTGAATATTACTATATCCTCATTCACTCTCAGAATCAGCTCACCCATATGAACATCTATCAATGTCTTGCTCGTCGCTAGGAAGGGTCTTCCTAAGATCAATGGAACATCGTGGTTAGCCTTCATGTCTAGCACCACAAAGTCTACAGGGAATACAAACTTATCAACTTTTACCAAAACATCCTCCACCACTCCACAAGGTTGGTTCATAGATCTATCTGCTAATTGAAGGGTTATAGATGTTTCATTCAACTCTTTCATGCCTAACTTATAAAAGATGGAGAGTGGCATAAGATTGACACTGGATCCAAGATCACACAATGCTTTGTTTAGGCATACTCCTCCAATTGTGCAAGTTATGAGGAAGCTCCTAGGATCTTTACACTTAGGAGGCAGTTTGCGTTGCAAAATTGCCGAGCATTCCTCGTTGAGGTATATAGTCTCAAGGTCTAACAATTTCCTTTTGGTAGAGATTGCTTCTTTCAAGAATTTGCATACTCTGGCATACCGGCCAGAGCTTCTACCAAAGGTATATTAACTTGCAACTTCTTAAACATCTCTCTATGAACTTTTTATAACGAGCATCATCATTATTCGGTTTATTTTTCCTAGGGGGATAAGGTAAAGTAGCAGGATTAATAGTTACAGTTCGTGAAGACTTACTTGCTGCCTGCAGCTGCTCCGCCTGATTGTCTGTCGGATTTTCAGACTCCTGGTTTACTGGAGAGGTGTCCCGGTTTACCGGCCCCTATTTTTCTCCAGATTCTGCTGCATTCTACTGCTGACTACTTTCTGATCTTTCCTGGACAGTTGGTATAACTGGTCCAGGAAATTCCTTTCCGCTTCTGGTCATGATTGTATTTACGTCCTTCGGGTTCTTCTGAGTATTACTTGGCAATCCTCCCGGAGGACGGGCTGACACTTGTTTGGCGATGTGCCCCACTTGGTGTGACAGATTGTTCACTAAGGCTTCCGATTGGTCAGTCTTGTATCGTTCTTCTGACAATATGTGGTGAAGATTGTATTCAGCTCAGTCATGGATTTCGTAAATTGATTGACCGTATCGGTCACAGTTGAGCTCATTTTATCCATGGCTGCTTCATTGAGGCATGATTCACTAGTTTGTCTTGGTCTCTCTCCACCTTTAGAATCACTTTGTCGAAAACACCCAGTAGGGTCACTTAATCGAAAACCAGGGTGGTCATGAGAACCTGGGCGATATCCCCCCCCATAGGGATTTCCTTGCCTCCCCATACAGTTCACATCTTCAATGTTGGATGCTTCGATATCTTGTACTTTCTCAACCATGGCAATGCGATCTTGCATGCCATCGATCTTCTCGTTCATCGCCATTAGCTGGTATAAGATCTTTTGAGTAGTATCTTCTCCAAATACGCCTTCAGCTACTTTGACGGTTTCAATCTGATGGGTTCCCTATTGACTTGTAAGTGTGATTTGCTCCAATTTTTCTTCTGCTTCTTCAGGTGATAGCAACGCAAAACATCCGTTGCTCGATGCATCAACTCTCATTTGTTCACTTGGCCGTAATCCGTGATAGGTACAATGCATTCATACGGGCAGAGTGATATCATGGTGAGGGCATCTCCTTTGTGCTTCCTTAAATCTTTCCCAATCTTCTTTGAATGTTTCAGTGGTTTTCTGCTTGAAATTCATAATGTCTTGTCTAATCTGTAGTGAATTCCCAGGCGGGCAGTACTTATACATAAATTTCTGCAGCATCGGTCCATGTTTGGATCGATCCTGGTGCTAGAGACAATAACCATATCTTCGCTTTGTCTTTCAGAGTGAATGGAAACAACTTCAGCTTGATGTTATCTTCAGGTACTCCTGCTGGTTTGACTGTGATGACTATCTCCAAGAAGTTGGTGATGTGAACACTAGGATCTTCATTCGGTACTCCTTGGAAAGTAGTGTAATTAGTCACCATCTGTATCACATTCGGTTTCGGGTGAAATACCTCAGCCGCATTCTCTGGCTGAGCAATTGCTAGCATGAATTGCTCAATCGTCGGCATTGCATAACTTTATAGAGTTCTTATATCTGCTTGTACCACAACTCCTGCTCCATTTTGTCCATTTTGTCCGTTCTGCGTCATGTTGATTTCTGTATCCCACAAAGTTGGAATCTCTTCTTGCCTCTCATTGTGATCTTCTTCGTGCATACTCACGTCATCCGCCAGCCTAACAGATCTCTCTCAAGTTTCCTTTCTCTTTTGTCTAGCAAACTTTTCGATCTTAGGTATAAATCTCTCGAGTTTGGTCGTCGAAATTCATGTTGCGTACTACAAGACACAAATAGAAAACAAAAAGTTCATGACTTGCCTCGGCGGTAGTTACACATGCCTGGCAGACTCAAAAAAACAGACTCTTACTATGGACTTGACGTTGAATAGACAGAAACAATTCTGCCAAAATTGGGACCCTCAGTTTACCGCGGTATACCCTCGGTAAACAGGATGAAATTTTTCTCAGATTTTAGCAGAAATGATTCTGCACGACTCCAGTATAAACAGCCGATAAAACAGACTCAATTAAATAGACTCGAATATATACAGAAACTCAATCTCAAATAAAAGTATTCTTGACACGAGTCCCTGGCAACGGTGCCAGAAAATCTTGATCGCATGCAAAACACTTACTAGCAATAGGACTAGGTCTATCGTAGTAGAGTACTAGCGAGTCAAGGTCGATCCCACAGAGACTCGTAAGAATGTCAAATTATCAAGATTGAGCTTGTCACAATTAATAGTCTACGACCAACTAGAATCTAGACAGTAGTAAAATTGGTGCCATAAACTAACAATACTACGCTAGTTCACACGGAGTAAACAAGAGTTTCTAATGTATAAATTCAATTATGAGTAATTTGTTATTCCCCCCACACATGCAATATTCCTCCCCATTGGTGAATTTTAATTCATTGTTCATCTACGGGTACAACTCCTAACCCTATCTACTCCGACCATGGTATTAGACAATCTATACGCAAGCTACCCTCCTTAATTGGTCGGTAATAGCCCATACGCATAAAGAACTAGAGCTGTCGGTATTGAGCGCTAACTCATACCGCCCGCCTAGACAGCTGTCGACACTGATCAACACGTTCCTAGGGTCCATCAAGATAATGTCCAAACTAACACTTCACTATCAGTACTTCATGCTAATTTACAAAGATATGCAAATAGTTGATCAGACTACTAACATGTAAATTAAATCTATCGGTCAACGTAACTGGTGCCGATTATCATGAATTATTAATTTACTAGGTATTCAGATCTAGCGATATAGACCGTCGCAGATCTGAAGAACGGAATCATTACTTCATGATTTCTTCACCAACGAATTAGATCTATAACACATGGGGTAATATAAACTAACTACTACATAATTAAACTAAATAAGCAATTAAAACATACTAGTCGAATAAAACAACGACATATCTACATCTTGGAAAAGACAGAAAATCATACCCTCGACGACGAGTGTGATCTCCCTCGGATCTCTCCCTAGGCGGCGACTCAGTCGTATCTCCGACCATAACTCATAAAATAATAAAATAAAGAACAAAGAACTTTTATTGCATAATACTTGTAATAGTTGTGAGGTACATTGAATTCTGAGGCGAAGCCTCTTATTTATAGCTACATAAACCGACTCATCCAAGAAAATGCATTTCTGAAGATTCTGGAACCTCGGTAAGTCGGTGCCCACTGTCGGTAAATCGAGGGTAATTTTGTCTTTTTTCTTCTGCCGACTTAGCTTGCAATGTTCTGGAATAAACTAGGCCCAATTCATTCAGTCCACTCCAGATTCGTCCATGACGCTCTGCCCAATATTTAGTATCCTGAAAATAATCAAATAATGCACGAAATAATATCGAAATAGGAAAAATAAATGCTAAGTGCAAATTTCTCGACTCATGAACCCGACATATGATATATATGATATTCAACTTAAATGGTTCATATTTATAGGTCGAACAACTATTTTTAGCTCATAATGGATAGAAAGTTGATGCCGTAGGATAGATTATTTTAAGCGTCAGCACTAGCTACCATTATTGAAATCTGTCGATCAACGTAGCTGACACCGAATCTTTAGATTAGGGGTACCAAAGTTGTCGCGTCTGCGATATAGACCGTCGCAGGACCGGCGGCGGTGGTTCTTAATTCTAAAATCTACATCGTTCTGTTCTGATTACTCTAGTTAATTATGATTCGTTTAGACATGCAGATCAATTACCACGCGTTAATCTTACTAAATCCACCATGATTAAAATATGAAGGAACGTTCAAAGCTTCATACCTCTATCAATGGCGGATTTAGCTTCATCAACTCAAGCTTGTTGATGGACTGGAGAAGATAACCAAGCAACGAATTTTAAATGCTAATAATCACTTTTATTTCATAGAAGAAAATGTTTGATATAAAGTATGGTATCTATTCATATATTACAATGAACTGACACAACCTTTTTATAGATTGTAAAACCGACCTAGTTGATTTAACCTAACTGACTTAATCAAAAATCACGGCTTCTTATTTTCGTGTCGTCCAAGCCGCGGCTGAGGCTAGGGTTTCTACAGCCACGGGCTATTTTTCTCTTATTCTAGCCCAACAGTAATCGTCTTGACTTCTTCTAACTTCGGCCCAATGTCTTCGTCTTTAATCCGTATCCAGCTCTCTTTAGCCCATAATATGGTATCCTGAAAATCACATAAAACAAACCAAAATAGTACTAAATATTGGGATAAAATGTAAAGATGCAGAATTACTACCCAAGGAACCGGTATTAGGCAATTGTTACGTATTTCACGATATATTCTGCTGATAAGTAATCAATTGAGCACAATTCAGAGTAAATAAAGGTATGATTTATAGTCCCATTTTCATTGTGATCAACTACACCCAACTAGCTTTTGGTCATCCCGAACAAAAAGGCGAAATTAACTCAACTCCGGACTTACATACAACTAGACGTCATAAGCCGGGATAAGAATCAGGTCAAATCATATACATAAGCGGTGCATTAAAAACTTATCAATTCACGAACTGGTGTGTGTGTGTAATAACTCTACAATCAACAGTGACGCTGACAGAATCACATTATACCAATCAAGCACTTCTTGCAAAACATATATCATGCACAAATCCATAAGTTCCCCATTAACCATCACTTACCAATGCATCAATGTATCGTGTGATAAAACTTTTGCGATAATGCATTCAAGAAAAGAATTATGTTATAGCGACCCCACAACCATAACTTGCTAGTGAGCACACTCGCTCCTTTTGCTTTCAGACTCGGGCAAACAACATAAAACCATACATCGGCCGGGTGGACTTGGGGATTGAGTTTTACTCGTTATCCTCGTTTGTTTCTTTTTTATGTGAGGGACGTGCCCTTTTTGATACAAGTTCGCTTCCCTCATTGCATTTATTATCTTATATTTTTTTTCCTTCTCTTTTTTATGTAATAGCCATGCGTTTTACGCTCCATCGACTTCTCTTGGCCGATTTCTCACTCTTTTTTCTCTCTCACTCGCAAGCCCGTTTTGTCCCATTTTACCTTTTGTGGCATCATGATTGCTACCATCGTCCTACAACAATTGGTTTAAGTATATCCACCGACAAATATCGATTCCCGGTCTAAGATATCTCTTCATCTTATCCAATTACTTCTCACTCAGATTGCGTGCTCAAAAATTGAATGCAACGGTAAAATAATAATTATTAAGTCACTACTTCATGAATCATAAGACATGCTCATTCTTCCATACAAAATTGAATAATGCATCATCTATACTACATACTGAAGAAGTGAGTTATACGTGCGTAAAAAGGTTGGCCCATAAAAAGAAAATGCAGTTAATACGCTACTACTTTAAGAGTGACACGACTTTTATTTCGGTCATGAAACAAAGATGTAATTAATTATTTTCAAAAGGTCTAAGTGGTGAAAGATGCATCAACAAGACTTGTCACAACTCGACGCGTTTCATAATCAATTGCTAAGTGACATTCCTACCCCCCACTTAATTGAAGCATTGTCCCCGATGATGAAAAGATTAATAGCGAAAAGGAACTTAGCTTGCTATAAGCACAGAGCGACGAAAATGAATCCTTGTCGAACACGTCTTGGGCTCAACGTTGTTAAAAGTCTTTGAATATCTGCTATAGAATTTTGATATACAAAACTCGGGCAAAGTAGATGTGACACAATAACAAAATATAGGATGGCAGTAAGCAAATGATATTGATGAAATGCAAACATATAAGCCATGAAATATTTTATTGAAAAGAAAAGCCGTACATTGCCAAGTCGGGAAAAAAAAACAGCAATGGAAAAGAAAAAACTTTAAAAAAAAACTAGAACTAGGGACTAACAGAATCTAAGTCCCATAGTCATCGTGAACAGGAGGTGGTGCTGTTGAAGAAGGGCCGCCCCCCGAAGAAGATGGACCATGCCTAGGGGCTCGTGGTGTTAGGGCATAGGGAGGAATGTGGAGATGTGTCATCATATGTGTTAGCATTCCTCGCATCTTGGCTAACTCCCTAGTCACGTCAGCTTGAAATTCATGCTGAGGTCTAGCACGTCCTTGTGCCGGTATTGCAGCCCGTCTTCTCCTCCTTCCCGTCCTTTGGACTGCTATACTGTCTAGGATAGGCAGTGGCTCGACTCTCTCATCAGTGGCCAAGACTGGGCACTCAACTGCCATGGCCAATGCATCTATCAGGTTTCCATACGGTAAAATCTCTCGTCTTGTCCCGGAAACCTGGCGAATCCATCTATTTATCAACAGACCGATGTTCACGTCATTCTCGATATTGAGATAGTACATGAGCTCATCTTGTGGACAAGTCATAGTGTCCGCATGAGCATTGGGCAGAAGATTGGTAATGACAAATCTGTGCAGCATACGAGCATCTCATGCCAGCTCGTTTCAGTAGAAGGTATTTGAGTAATTGTTGGCTCCAAAATCCCACTGCACATCATAGTATTCATTGATATCCATCAGGCGATCCAAATCGCGCTCTCTAGTGGCAGCGATAAATTCTCCGTCATGAAAGGGTGCGTTGATATGCTGTAGCGGGCATTGATTGTCTCGATCGAGAAATAAATATGGACCCCTCGAACCATAGCGACATTAGACTCAGGGTTGGCTGCTACGAAGGCATAGAACTCACGAATGATAGTGGCATTAAAAGTGGCCGGGATGAGAGCCATATTCGCTATGCCGTGAAGTTGTAGAACTTATGAAATCACGTCACCACAATCATTGAGGTCGACGCCTCTTTCCGTAACAACCGGTCTGTTGTTCTAATGAGTCCTGAATGACTCATAAATTGCAATAGAAGCTAACTGGTTGATGCCATTGATAGTGGGCATGGCATCGCCCTAAAACCTCTGTTGTGCTCATCTACGTCTCGAAATCAGATTGCCTCTACCAGCCATTAAAACTGACGAACTAAACTCTGTTGTTGCTGATATTGTTTGGCATTGCTGTGAAAGGATGTCTCGCTACTTCCTAAGAATCATTCTTTTTGGGGTCTGGATTTTTGGGACCTTCTGCAACTCCTAAGGAATGGGAATGATGCAGAAATCAAAAATTTGACAGTAGCAATCTTGGGAAAATGTATGGTTTGGTTTGTGGAAATGGTGGTTTAGGTGGTTTAGTGGCTAAATTATGATGGTGTTATAGTGGTGGTGATGGTGGCCGAGTGGTGTAGAATAAGAAGAGAGAGGAAATGATTTTTGTGATGGAAGAAATGGTGAAGGTAAGGGTGGTTTTGTATAGGAGAAAAGTAAATGAATTTGAAATTTGAAAAGGTTGTATGGAATAGTGGGATGAGTTAATGGTGAGTGGATTGAGGGAGAGATTGATAGGATTGATGAGGGGTGGGGTAATAGAGGAGTAATGGGGAAAAGAAAAGGTGGAATAGTGGAGAGGGAGATAGGACGGCTGACTACCCCATCAGACTTTCAAGTCAGCGCGTGGCATACACGCTCCATCCTGACTTTCCAGAATTTAGTCAAACCTCAGGAACCAGGCCTGAGTACTTTTGCGGCTGCAGGTAGTACTATTGCGGCTTCCTGAGATTTTTCCTTCCAGATTCCTTAGATCTTCATTAAACTTTCATTCTCATAAAATCCTTGCTCCTTATCAATCAAGATTGACCCCTCATAGCCTAGTCCTTGCCTTTTCTCAGTATTTTCTTCTCCGACTCGACTAACCTACTTCACTGGACTTCTCAACAAGTAAAAAATCTTCCCCCATCCTTTAGATCAAACCTTGGGATGTGGTAGGATGAAAAAAAGATCTTGTTGTCCAATATTGCTACTTTTATTTGACCTAACAAAAAAAATACTAAGGGTAAGAGATTAGTTCTGAATTTAGAGTCGCCAGCTCGACTTTCTTTCGACTCTCACTTAGTCTGATTTTTGGGTTTTCACCCGCCAGCATATCACTCGAGAGGCCTTAAACAAAGTACATCTTCCCCCTCTTTCTACGAATGCCTTCCCTGGGCTTTTTATTCCCAAGTAGAAGAATTCTTCATTTATATCTAGAAGCGCTACTTCTCGGACCTCTGTGAAACTTTGAGCCTTCTGACCTGCGCTCCTGGCCTTTCTTGCCAGTGCATTCGGCTTTCTTTGCCTACTTCGAGATTTTACCTTTTTGCCTAGGGAATCCACTTTTTCTGCGTATGACCTCAAAATATCACTACGCTGGGCGGTTTTGTCAAACCTTACCGCATCTCTAGGCGCATTGTTTTGATTCTTCTCGTCCCTTTCTCGGAGTAAAACTGTCAAAAAATTCCGCTCTCTTGTTTCAACTGCCACTTGCCTCGTCTGATCTTTGATGTCCTTGATCTTAAAAACTTTAACTTCTCCGGTATTTGAGCTGACGCGGTATTGTCCTGGTCGGTTTGAGAGCGGCTCTATGATCGTATATGTTTTCGCATCGTTATTGACCCTAAACATGATGTCGTAGTTATCGTAATCCAAAATTGCTCGGCTGGTCGCTAAGAAGGGGCGTCCTAGCAAAACGTTTGCACTTGGATCATCTAGGATATCCATAACTCAAAGTCAGCGGGGAATTCGAAATTTCCCACTTTGAGCATGAAGTTTCTCATCGTGCCAATGAGCATATCGATCTCACGATCGATAAAACGCATACTGCACGTCTCTGTCAACTCGATCTTAAATTTAGCATGCACAAAGAAAGAGGTAGAATGTTGCAACTGGAGCTTGAATCACACATTCCCAGTCTTAAGGATACTCCATTTATCGAGACTATGAGCCTAAATGTTCCAGGGTCTCCTAATTTCTCTATCAATTCTGAATCAGGGTAGACCTCTGAATCAGAGAACATGGTGTCCGGATCCTCTCCAGGATCGGAGTCAGTGGAAGGTACATCAATTAACTCAATAGGAAACTCACCTGATCTATAGGTCTCGTACTCTTTGAGGTTAGATTCCTTCTCCTCTTCTACTCTTTTTTATCCGATCGGTATTGCTTATATACCATCGAGCCTGGGTACATTGAGATGGGCATGGCATGTATGATGTTTCGTGGTATTGTGCTAACTGGTTTCGTAATTCCTTTGATCTTACTAGTGATTGCCAAAAGCATTCTGTATCCTGCAAAATAGACAAATCAAAACAAAAACACGGTTAGTAATTTTCCACCTCAGCTGAGTTTAAACCCAACTGCTGTGGACCTACTAACTAGTAACAGACTGGGATGAACACAGAAAAACAAAGAAGCGATCAGGAACAGAGTCACATATTTTCGAGGCTGCGGCAGGAAATGTCGCGGATGCGGTAATTGTTTTTTTGATCGTAAAACGGTGCAAGTTTAATACATACAGACTCTTAACAAAATAACAAAATAACAAACGAATAATTCTTATCTAGATTTAAATGAATGTATTATCCACATTGGCCATTATCCCCGGCAACGGCGCCAAAAACTTGATCGCGTGTAAGCCATTAATATGCATGAGTAGATGCGAGAGTATTAGGTCAATCGCAGTATAGTAGATGCGAGTCAAGGTCGATCCCACCGAGACAATGCAATATGGTTATTAATGTTCTAAAACTCGCTAGGCAAAGTCGGTACGCTACAGGGGCGCCTAAGGCCTAGGGCGCCTAGGCGGCGCTAGGGCGTTTTTTTGGTTTTAAGGGGGGTTTTAAGGTTTTAGGGGGGGTTTTTAGGGTTTTTACGGGGGTTTAGGGTTTTAGGGGGGTTTTAGGATTTTTACGAGGGGTTTTAGGGTTTGTACGGGGGGTTTAGGGTTTTAAGGGGGAGTTTTAGGGTTTTATGCCTCTTTCTTGTCTAAACACCTGGGAAAACTTATATGTTCGCCCAGATGGAACCCTAATTGCCTTGAAGGGCCTAAGAGCGCCCAGAAGGGCCTAGGAGCGCCCAGAAGCGCCCAGAAGCGCCCAAAAAATCGCCCAGCACACTTGAACGCCCAGATAAATCGCCTAGAGCCAAGTCGAGACGCCCGGGGATCGTCCAGGGCCTAGGAGGCGCCTAGGCGATCGCCCAAGGAGATTTTTAGAACACTAGTTAATAAACACAAAATCCAGACAAGAAGACAAATATGGTCCTTGACCAACATAAATGCAGAGAAGTTAATTGGTTTATCTCTCCTCTCCGATCTCCTAACTTAGTGCTGTTGATCTTTATGCCCACTTTTCCTTGTAATTTCCTAGACTAACCAGAACGTTTTCTAATTCAGTTTTAGCTACGGGTGCATTCTCCGAATCTTATTTACTCCATTGAAAGGACAGTAGCCGTCTATGTGCAATTAACCTCCTTCGTTGGTTGTATTAACTCACATGCACTAAGTATTAGAGATTGCCGGCACAGACCGAGTACCTCCCTGAGCAGCTATCGTGGATTGACTAGCACGTTCCTAGGGATTGATAAGACTATGTCCAAACTAACACATCACCTTGCAAGTCCTTCATGTTAATTTACGAATACAATAAGCAGATTGGCCATATATAACCTACTGTTAATTAATCTCTCGATCAACATAGCTGACGCCGAATCTTCAGATTAAGGAGACCTAATTTGTCGCGGTTGTGATATAGACCGTCATAGGACTGACGGCGGTGGTTCCTAATTCTGAAATCTACATCGTTCTGTTCTGATTACTCTAATTAAGTATGATTCGTTTAGACATGCTGATCAATTACAACACGTTAATCTTACTAAATCTACCATGATTAAAATACGAAGGAACGTTCAAAGCTTCATACCTCTATCAATGGCGGATCTAGCTTGGTCAACTCAATCTAGTTGATGGATTGGAGAAGATAACCAAACAACGAACATTAAAAGCTAATAATCACTTTTATTTCATAGAAGAAAATATTTGATATAAAGTATGGTATCTATTCATATATTACAATGAACTGACACAGCCTTTTTATAGACTGTAAAACCGACCTAGTTGATTTAACCTAACCGAGTTAATCACAAATTACAGCTTCTTATTTTCGTGTCATCCAAGCCACCGTGGCTACGACTATGGTTTCCGCGGCCCTGGGCTGTTTTTCTCTTATTCTGGCCCATCAGTCTTCGTCTTGAATTCTTTTAACTTCGGCCCAATGTCTTCGTCTTTAATCCGAATCCAGCTCTCTTTAGCCCATAACATGGTATCCTGAAATTCACATAAAACAAACCAAAATGGTACCAAATACCGGTATAAAATGTAAAGATGCAGAATTACTACCCAAGGAACCGGTATTAGGCAATTGTTACGTATTGCGCGACATATCCTGATCACTAATCAATTGAGCACAATTCGGAGTAAATAAGGTATGAATTATAGTACCATTTTTAGTGTGATCATGAGGTGTTTGTAAGACTTTTGGTGAGAATTTAGTTTTTATGGTTCCTTGGAAGTACTTTAGACAAAATTAGTCTCTTTAAGCCTTCTTCCACCATTGGTAGGTTCCACACCACCTAAATCTCTTTTGCCTTTTTGGTTTTAAGAAGGGTGGATAAGTTGATCGAGATTTTTAATACTGTTTTCAAACATTTTAATAGTTTTCTCAAGATCACTTATCTTCTTCTTTTTCTTCAAAGAATCAATCTTAGCCTACAAACCATGCACTATCAACTCTGAATCGACAAATACATTACTAAGAGTGTCAACAATTTTAATCATTTCAGACAAGCATTCTCAGCTTTGAAATTGACATTATTACTTTGCAACTTCTCATTCATTGTGATGTGATCCATAACCAAATCATATCCGAAAATGCCCGATGACTTGACTGAAGACACCGATAAAAAAGCACCTCGACCCTTGGCTAACCCGTAACAATAAAACCTTGGTATATATGGACACCCACATGGTTCGCTCACAACCTCGATAAATCCCGTTTGGAATCCACTAACATGAGAAAACTCAGCAAAGTTTAAATGCTTCAAATAAAAATATATTTATCTCAGCATTTGTCTGATGATTACAATGACTCTAAACGCCCTTACACAGGCTACAGAATCCAAGTAAATATCACAGTTAAGCAATGTGGGACAAAAAAATAAATAATAGAAATAACAAAATAAAAAACCCAATAATATATATTAATAAAAGTCCAATGAAATCTGCCATGGAAACAATATGGGATAAATGATTTAATAAATAGACTCCAAGCTAAAACGTCTCATCTTCGATCACATCACATAGCAATGAAGCCCTCAGACTTTTCAAACAATGTTACAAATCTAGAATCAATTAGGTCATAATATACCTCATCTTCACAATTGTTTTCAGCTTCATTCTTACCATCATCACGGGCACTCTCATCATGATCAGTACCATCACCACCGTATCAGCCATCATGCATATATTGACATGGTCCTCATAGTCTTCATCTTCAATATAAGATTAATCACAATATGAGGCTTTATCTTTAAATGCTTTTTTTGTTACTATGCTTGCCAGGTGCTTCATCATTCTTCTTTGGACATTCACCTGTATAATGACCAAACCTATTACAGTTGTAACATTTGTCACTAGATATAACTTTGTACTGGCTTCATTTCTGTTTTTTTTCTTTTGGTGTAGCTAAAGCCTTATTTGCAAACTTCTTAGAGTTGTTAGCCATCAGTGTGATATCTTGTTGTCTCCCTATATATTAGAAGTTTTGATGATACCAAAGTAGTTTGTTTAGTAACCAAGTATACGTTTGCTTAGTAGTCTGACGTACAAAATTGTATAGGTATTGTCAGGCTTTTCATTTCTATGTAACAGAATAGGATAGTGTAAGTCAGAAGATTAGAAGACATGAAGACCAGACTCTTATCCAGACAAGAAAAGCAGACGAGTAAAGAAAGCGAACAAGTAAAGCAAGTAGACGAGTAAGGCAGAGAGCGGACGAGTAAAAATAACGGACGAGTAAAGAACAGACTACAAGGACACATAATATTCAAAGTGACTAAGTGACAAAATGTTGTGATAAATTAAAAAGGCATGTATCCAACCATACGATCTACTACTTATCAACGGCTACAAAACAATACAAGTGGAATACATAGCATTTAATGCAAGCCGCAATGATACATGTTATAGGCTAACAACTACAACCTATCAGTACCAAGTAAGCCAACCAACGGTTATGTACTGACAAGATTTGGAATTAATACAACCTGGCATTCAATGAGAACAACTCATTTTCCCCGATTGTTGTTTTATTCATTGAATGAAGAATTCAAAGAAGCATTATAAATACAAGAAGAAAAGGGAATGAAGATAGAATACAAGAGATAGAAAATATATGATAATTACCAGAGATACACAAGGAATATAGATACAACATTGATCATCATTCTCAAGTTTACCACTCTAAATTTAGAAAATCAAGAGATCTTCAAAGGCACTCACCAAGAAACATTCTAAGATCTACTTGATCCAAGAGCGACAAATCAAAATCTCAAAGATACATCTAGCAAAGCTCTAATCTTGTATCATTCTTGATACAACACCATTATTTTTCCAACAACTTGTTACCAAGAGAGTTGAACCTTTTGTAGCATCAGGAAGGTGTGAAGGAATAGAGAAAAGAGACGAGTCGTTGAAGAAGAGTTCTTCAGAAGAGCTGTGTGGAATTTAGACCATTGAAGTAATTGGAGGCTGTCAAGGATTGGCGGCTAGAGTGTAAACCATCCGAGGGGTGTCAGTGACACTTGCCTATTGTATTACCGTAGAGTACAATAGTGATACCTTCTAAGTCATAGGAGAAGCGGCCACGTAGGAGGTTACGCCACTCCGAAGATCGATAAAAATTCTCTGACTCTTTAGTTTACGAAATTTACTTTAAGCATTTATTCATTCCACTTCACATTACACCTCACTGAAATCCAAGCCAATGCTTTTTAAAAAGATATCGTTCCGCTGCATACACTCTAAGAATCATACCAGCTCAGTAGATCAAACGAGTTCCTTAACTAGTCTTATCAACCCACTAGTCTGATTCCTTAGTATGAAATTTATGAAGAAGAAGTGTTCATTCACCCTCCTCTAAACTCTTCCGAGCCTTGTATATCGGACCAACAAGTGGTAGCAAAGTGTGTCTCCTAAAAACCGATGCCTTCTTGAATATGTGTGTTGGAGTGATCCATTGCTTGTGTTTTCAAAATATATTTTCAAAATCATATTTTTGCATGGAGTCAAACAGTAATGTTATAAGAGTACCTACTTTTTCTATTTCAAACTTTGATGAATCGAAAATGCATATGTAGATGCACTTAGCTGCAACCCATGTGGACATGATCACCGTGATAGAAGATGATCCGATCACCATAATGAAGGCTAATTCAGTTCCTGCTACAAATACAGTTACACCATTCATAAGAAAGCAAAAGCATGAGTGGACACCTAAAGATAAAAAGATCAACAATCTATATCATGTTGCTAAGAACACCATAATGAAAAACCTTGATAGCAACATGTTCTTAAAGATTAAAGGCTGCAAAACGGCAAAGGAAATATGGGATACACTGATAAACTACTGTGAAGGCACTGAAGCAGTCAAAGTCAACAAATGATAAGTGGCAGTTCAAAAATATGAAACCTTTTAAATGAAGTCTGGCGAATGAGTTGAAAATGTGGAAGCAAGATTTCATGAGGTACTAAATGAATTACAATTTCTAATGTTGGATCGATGCGCAAACACACTCTAGAGAGGGGTGAATAGAGTGTGAGGTAAAATAGCTTTTTTTTTAAATATCTCAAGCACTTAACACAAATTCCAGACAGGTTAATGTAAAATTAGAGTTATAAAATAGTCAATCACACTTAGATAAAATTTGGAAGTAGAACTTTTAACTAAGCTCAATGTGATTAACTATTATACATAAGTCAAGTTTAAACACGCATATTGATTGAACACATAAACCAGAGTTACAACTTGATTAAGGTGTGTTGTTTTGTATGCAAAGGTAAACTTCAGTAGGATATGTATATATGAATTTGCTGAACTAAAATGAAAGCAAGCACAAAATGTTGAACCGAATCTTCGAATCGAACCGAATGCTATACAATGTTCGTGTATAATACGATCACAAGTGAAGATAAAACACTACTACTAAACAGAATAGAATGCATCTGTTTTAATACAACAGATCACAAATGATTATAGATATGTTCAGCAGATCAAATTCTATTACAAAACAAATTAGGTACAATGCTCAGTAGTTAATGATTATAACGAAAAAAAAAGGCCTGAACACTAAACCAACTACAGAAGTTATAATCAGGTCCACTTGACTAGATATCATAACATAAGTTACAATTGTTGAGATACAAGTTCAGCCAACCTACACAATCTAGAGGCTATGTTATTACAAGCTGTTCACAAAATACTCAGGATGATCAAGGCTCACCAGACTATCAAAGCAGACTCATCAATGGATCATGATTCAAACAATGAGACAACCGACTTGCGAGACTTTATAAAACAACCAAGGGGTGTTCCAAACTTGATAATCAGCAACACCAAGTGTATGCTGGTGATCAACCTTAGAACCAACTGAGTAAGGGGAATCAGCACACAAACACTGAATCAATGGTGAACTGACAACCTGAGGACAAACCTCTTACTGTAAGTGCAGGTCTACTCCCTTTAACACACAAGGCAGACACAATTGGCACTCCAAACCAATGTGTCTTGTAAACACCACTTACAATGGTCTTGAACCACAAACTCAATCAAGACATTAAGGATTCAAACAAAACAACAAGAACACACACATACTAGAATCTTAACAGACTTCTATCTGATGCAAGAAACAGAGACTTATAGCGTTGATTCAAATCAGACTCAAAGTATAGACAATATACCCCACTGGACAGTCTTGACATAGCATTTCAGACCAATCAAGCTGATGCCCACAACTTTGATCACATAGAATCAACCACTACAATCAGAGTTTTAAAACTAGAACACACTCAGACACTATAGGCAAAACTAGTATCAATAGGACTACTATAATGCAAAAATGAAGAGCAAACAACACATTCAAAAACCACAGATAGATTAGCAGAACTGAGTCAATTGTGTTTACCTCTCAAGGAGAACACAAAAGACCTCAATTCACAAGCTCTTTGCAAACCACTGATCAGTACCACACTTCTCAGTGTCAAGCACATAATCAAACACTTGGAAATTAGCAAACAACCATGTGACTTCCCAACTTATGCACAAGACCAAAACCAAAAACATAAAAGACAAATTTTTAATGTGTTTAGGAATGTTGGATTGCTCAAGAGAATAGTTTTTTGAGTTGTTGCAATCCAAATTCACTATCCTAGTCTATTTATAGCTTGAGTTTATGAGAAACTCTCAAGTCACAGGACTCTTTACCAATTCATCTCTAACTGGAATTTTGAATAAAGAAACCGAGCCACTAATAACTCACATCCTAAAATCCTAAATTTGTTGGATTTTTGAGTTTTGTTAACAATTTCACTTACCAGGCTTGCCAGTTAAGACCCACAATATAGGTAGTTTAGGCTGTGAAATGTTGAAACCGATTTTATTAAACCAAATAGGAATTGACCCTAACATGTGAGGAGCTTGACTTTGATCAAGACATCCACTAAAACCAGTTAATCCGACGTGTTGACACAAAATTGAACAAACTTTTTATAACATGTAGCACATAGGGTTCATAATTGAAATAAAAATTTGTATTGACTTAGAACTGACCATGAAAATCGAAGGTCAATCCCGAGGTTGGTCAAAATCATGCTTAGAACCGAATAATCCAACCAGGCACGATTTGACCCATCATTGAACCACTAGGGTTCTCAAGGATGAATTAGAACCGGACCAGACTTTGACCTCAGAGGGTATTAGACCCTAGTTCAGACTAGTTACAAAAATTAAAGGGGTCCAAGCTATTTTACCAGAGCAAAAACGGCCTAAAAACTTGGTTTGGTTGAACCAATAGTGTGAACAGTGGCACGATGTACGTAGATTGGACTCTTATAATCCATGCTTCGACCTTTCTGTTACGGCTCTTCAGTATCCGAAGAACCTAGTCAAAAGATGAAGCCTTTTACTCATTAACAACCACAATAGGATTAAGGTAGTCAAACCCCTATTTTATCTTCTTAAATTCAATGACCCAATTGCTAGAAGTAGTAGCACCGATCGAGACACTCGATCTTTGCACAGCGGAAGCTTATGCGATTTACGATATGAGACATAACTAATTAATCCTACGAGAAGGTTAGTAGATTTACCCATACCGGAGAGAGATGATAAAATCGACCAAGGGAGAAGCCGTAGTCTTCCGGATTGTATCTCCAAGCGATGACTGGTGGATGTCGATCCTCGCTGTAGAGCCTCCTCGAATATGCCCAAGAAAACCCTAGGTTTTTCTCCTCTAGATGACTAAGGCAAGAAACTAATTTTTCTTCCTTTATTTTACAAAGTGGCGCAATTTTTAAGTATGTATTGTGTTAGGAGGAACTCTCTTTATATAGGAAAATAACTAGTCAAGAGAGTTATCATTTTCACACCACAAAAACCTATTCCCATAAGGAAAAGATATTTTTGCTACAAAATAAGAGATAATTCCCAAAAAAATCAATCTCTTAATTTTTTCCATTAATTATCCAATAAATAGATAATTAACTAATTACACAAGTGACATAATCTAGGAAAATTTCTTTTCCTAATTTTATGAACATTAATGGCGCCAACTTCAACATTTATTTAATAGAAAATGTCTTTTCTATTTTATATATTATTTATCAAATAAACAATATTGCATATTCATTAAATAGACCAACTATTTAATTTATTCTCGAGGTTCCATAAAACGAGAAAACACTCGTGTGTTAGGAGCCAACCCAGGGACCATGGAGGTAGCTACAATAAATTAAATTAAATATTCATCAAACAGAATATTTCTACTTAATTCAGTAATTCCGGAATTACGCCACCATAAATCCGAAACTGAACTCTATCGATTATAGATATAACTTATTCTCAAAACGTCAAGTCGAGTCGATAAGTGTCCATTGATATAATCATTTCATATAAACTAACCCTCCATAGACTATCCGTACTGAAGTAGGATTATTTCCGTAAACCTTCTTCAATACATCTTATCCTTATTTACCATTAACCCACTAGTGATCAATTAGTTCATAACCAATACGAACTCCCGGGATTGATCAGTTTCTAGGATCAACAAATAAGGGGATTATCTTTCTATTTCCTGTGGGAAGGAATGGATTCCATATCTGTGAGACACACACTTCTCAATCATTCCAGAATAGTGCCAACGTAAAAGTGATTCGGACCGCGCCTCTTAGCGATCCTTAACGAACACATCAAACCCTATCCTGAAACAAGTAGGAGTCTGTAATCACTTCAGGATTAAGGTTAATCCATATATGATCATCTTGTGATTTAATAAGATTTCTCAATCACGGAATTATATGAGAAACTCAGATTAAATCGGTCCAGTCCTATATAACTCTCATCATATATAAATGCCCCACTTAGACAACCAATGTCGACGGTCCGGATAAGACGGTCACACCTTAAAGTGTTCTGGGCGCATTAACGGTGGTTTAATCAGTAGACCCCATACTTTGATTAACTTCACCACGGACTAATATTTCAAGTGTATCACCATAAACTTAATCCTCATGTGTGACACACACTAAGTTATATGGCTACATATGATACGACTTGGGTTTTCAGTAGTGTATTACTTACAAGCACGAAGCAAGTTTTAAGATGAGAATAAATATGTCATTTATTAATTCTAAAAACAATTAAATAAATTGTTTTTCGGATGCTACTTCCAAAAATCTCTCACTTGCCCGTAAGGACAAGCAACAATTGTCTTTCGGGCACACTATATCTAACAATCTCCCACTTGCCCGTAAAGACAAGCGATGATTGTTTTTAGAGCACCACACCCTTATTCTTTCTATCCACAACATTCTCCCACTTGCTCTAAAGCAGATGAGACATATCTCCAATTACATACCCGTCATGCGCTCATTAGTGACATTAGATGCCACATGACTTGGTAAACTGATCAGCTAGGTTTTCGGCTCGAGGCGATCTTAAGGACCGATACGTCGCCTGTTTGCATGATCTGTCTGACCAGGTGGTAATTTCTCTCAATATAATGTTTACCTCTTGTGATTGCGAAGAACATTTCATAAGCTACCTCTCAATTGTTTTCACAGTATAATGGTTTCGGCTCATCGAGACCTGGAATCACTTCCCGATCAAACAAAGAACTTCTCAAGCCACACTTCCTCTTTAGTTGCTCCGAAAGCTACTATGTATTTGACTAACAGAGTCAAATTGGCAGTGCTAGATTGCTCCAGACTGTAGCTCCATCATAATGAGTAAACACTGAGTCTGAGATCGATTCACGATCATCCTTAATCTGACAAAAATTCAGAATCAGTGTAGTCAACGACACTCAGGTTCACACCCGAATACAGAAGCATATGATTCCTTGTACTCTCAAGATACTTGAGGATGCACTATACTGCTTTCAACGTCGGAATCCAAGACTCGACTTTTATTGACTTTTAATAACCTGACTTTCTCTATCCAAAAGAGAATCTATTCCATTTTCTCTATATCCGAAGATTGAGAGAAGTATTCCGTGAGGGGTTGGGTAGGAAACCTCTCGGTGAATCTAGCATTCCAAAATTCATCAACATCTTAAACCAATAAGATGGATGGGATATTGCCAACAACTTGTTCTCATGAATTTGACCGAATCAAATTCTAAGAATATAGTCCACTTCTCTGATTCAGAGAAGCTTTGGCTCGTCAGTTCTTGACTTCAGATAACACACCCATGTTGTTATCAATTGTTGCAGTGTTATCCTTTATAAACACTAATGTCTACTACTTTACCATGTTGATTATCCAGTCTACAAAAGACTCATCAATATTCTGGTCAAGCCCACACATTTCAAAACATGTGACTTTTAATGACCTAGATGTTTGCTTTAATCCATCAATGGATATAAGCATAGGCAGTCAATCTGCCATTGTCTTTAAGCTAAAAAACGTTCTGTTCCGAATGAATTCAAGCTCCGTTGCTGGGCAAGAAAGTTTCAGGGCATCACCCTTGGTAATCTTTCTGCTTTCCGGGGAGTCAAGCAAGGTTGTATGGTGAGAAAGTTTCAGGGCATCACCCCTGTTTAACTGTCTACTTCTCAGGGAATTATCCCTAGACCACTAGGCTTTGCTTAGAAAGTTAAACTTTCCCATTCATTCGACTCTTTTCCATGTAGATCCAATTACTCACACTGGGCCTGAGACACTCAGGTGGTTCTACAAGAGTATGAACAGAAGTGGAGTACCAAAACTCCATATACAGGTTTATGGCTTTAAACCAACCTCATTTTATCAGAATCCTATACAGTCTTTCTAGAGGACCCTAGGTTATCAATCACCCCCAGCAGGCTGTAAAGTCTACATAATCACTACAGGTCAATGGTTAAATCATACTCCCACTGTATTTGGGTGGATTGACATTCTGATCTGGTTCAGAAGTATTTATCAGCGTAATCACCAACAACCAATGTTGGATGTGGTTTGATTAAATCAGATAGTAACTCTTTGAGTAACTGTACTTCAAGGTCTAAGGTTGTTATTTAAACATTCTTTTAGAAAAATATGTAACAGTGTTACTGTCACCATCCGATCCTAAGAATCTTATAACCAACCTTCACTCATTGTATTAAGATATTCACGATCAGTCACCATCTGAACGTGCATGCAAAATCTCCAGTCCTACCTTCAAGAATAAATGCTGAATGCCTCTATTTGCGGAAGTGGAATAAATTTACTTCACTCCTTATCCATAAATTCATAAGCATCTTCTAGGTAGACTTCTCGGTATAATGTAAACCATTATTTTGCAATCAATATCTTAATTGAGTTAAGCAGTGTAATGTAGCATATCAATAACTATACAAGACAATACATGGTTTATCCTTTCAGTGAAATCGTTTCACCCGAGGTAGGCCAAGCATCAGTGCCAAAACCATGCCATAGCTTATATCTGAGCATTGAATACTCGTTTCTCTGGTGATATCAGAGATTCCTCCAAATATTTAGACAAACTAATCTGCGTTTTGAGTAGTCATTAAACAAAAAATTCCTATTACTCAAAAGCTCCCACTAGCTTGTATCCTTCATAAGACCCCGAAGGTCAATATGAACAAGCTATGATACTTCTTTAGCTCTATAAACTTTCCTAATTGAAAGTTTACTTAGTCATTTTTCCTTGGAGACAGTGTTCTTAGACTGGAGATAGGAATCACCCTTAGCCAGTCTTCAGATCTTATCTCTAGGATATATGCACTAATTAATAGATGCTGAATAATCGTTTATCTAAATACGAAAACCATTTCTTAATAGTTTATGATGTGTTACATATACATTTTCAACATTACTTAGTGGATCTGACTTTATTAGACAAAAGTCCGAGTCTCAGAATCATATACAAATGTCATATTCACTTTCTTTAAGGCAGCAATATTATCGATGTGAAAGTGAATCAATTTGTTCCAACGAATCTGAAAATAGAAATTATATTTCTTTGATATTCAAGGATTAAAATCCGAAATTTATTTCCTTATATCACTCCCACTATATTAGCTAAAATAACTGCCCATTGTCTACTCTTCATCATGAATGCCCAGCTGTTTACTCTTCATCATGAATGCCCATAAATAACTGCCCGTTGTCTACTCTTACAAAAGAACTTTAGCTTCTGAGTCAAATTACTCGGTTAAGAAAGTCTCTAAGGATTCATAGGTTAGTGATCCGAAATCACTTTCCTTATCCTATACTTTCTTTTATTAATATTTCGGTTTATCCTTTAACTTATTTAGTTTATATGACTTACACTTGTAGACATTTACCTTCCCATTCTTGGCTTTCTTTAAAGGAAATGACCGTGAACTAGCAGTTCATTTGAGTAGACACTACTCGTGAACCGTGGGATGTCTAGTGAGATTGACACCAAATCATTCTCATCTTCTTTGAACTAATTTTGTTTTGTCTCCTGTTTAATACGAGTGACAGCAGTGACATAAATGTCACTTAAGTTTGTAGGCTCAAGAGAAACATCCTCTTCCGAAGAATTAATTTGCATTTTCAATTATTGAGCTCAACGTTCTTGTTACTTTTCCACTTTTACGAAGTCATTATCAGTCAATTTATCTTGTTTAGCAGTTTAGATACCATGGATATGTAGTTGTAAAAATAAATTATGACAGAATTATAAATCAAATCATACACCACAACATATAAGAAATTTTAGGAATTATAAACGTGATGTCATGCATGCAGTTTATCCTACCATTCCAAGGATTTAATCTCACACCTCAGTGCCGCCGAAGGGTAGGTCAAAGAGGTGACGATTAAATTGAGACAATCTCTCTCAACAATTAAACCATTGAGAATCAAACATCTCCTATTTGATTGTTGATTACCTTCCTTTTTCAGCCAAGATATTTCCTAAAATATCCTTGTGAGTGTGAACTACTGTTTCAGATTTTTAAGTACGCCCCGAGTATGCCGCCGTAGGGTAGGTCAGTGACCCGACGAGTACTCAAAATCCTATCCTTTCGGAAACGAAGCCTTGAATTTTGATAGCGGTGAAGGCCATCCGTAGGGGGTCGAAATCAAAGCAGCATGAGGCGTCACCATTCTCTCACGTGCTTGTGTCAACAGTAGAGGCCGTGGGGTCGGCTGTCACCTTCCCTGCTCCCACTCATTATTTTGAAAATTAGGTAGTCTCTTTAGGATTTCAGAATTTTCAAATAATCCAATAACAATAGATCATGAATATTTAATATAATCATCCCACTAGTTCATCGGTTCCAAATAGGTAAATACCGTCTAACTAGTGTCACTATATCCACGATCCTCCAATTTTATGGATTAAAATTCTTTTTTTTTTGTGTGTAGATACCACAAATAAAATTCACTAAGAATTTTATTATCCTAATCTATTAGGACTTTATGAATATTCTAATAATTCTAAAACAATAAATAATAAAATTTAAAGTTCTCACTAGTTTATCGGTTCCAAATATCGTCTAACTAGTGACACCATATTCATGATTTTCCAATTTTTCGAATATTTAGAAATTTCTTGTGTAGACGCTACACAATTAAAATTCACCAAGAATTTTATAATCCCAATACATTAGGACTTTATGAATTTTCTACCAAATCGAAAAACAACAAATCACAAATTTAAAGCTCCCACTAGTTTATCGGTTCCAAATACCGTCTAACTAGTGACACATTATTCATGATTTTCCAATTTTTCGAAGATTTAGAAATTTCTTGTGTAGACACTACACAACTAAAATTCACCAAAGAATTTTATAGTCCTAATATCGTCATGATAAAATTTTAGGATCGTAGAATTTTATCTCAATAATTTGAAAACAATAAATTTTGAAAAAGCAATCACCAACTTATCGGTATTAAACCTTGGCTGAGCTTTAACCGAGTTCACCGAATGGTGTCGGGATTGGCTAAGCCGACCCGTCCTTTTCGTTGGTTCAAAAACGACGCTAACGTCGCACGTGTGCGGGTGCTGGGTTGAAAATTGGGCGAAGGTTGCCCCATTGAGCCTCAACTCGCCGTATAGCTTGACCCTGCCGGACCCCCGTGGCTAACTCCGTACTTGGACAGACAAGTCGAGTCAAGCCGAAGCCCTGTTGACCGCCTGAACCAATTTTCGAACCTTTTGCTCAGTTGGTGTCCAACTTTTCTGGATTTTCCAATTTTTTTAATTATTAAAATTCTTTTATGTAGTCACTACATAAATTAAAATCCACGAATGATTTTTAGATCCCAAAATTAAATTTACCGAGTAAATTTTATTTTATCATGTGAATTTTATGTCCCGGTAAAATTCCGTTCGCTTTAATTAATTTAATTAATTACCTAAATTAATCTAAATTAATTACGTCTCATACATGCTTAATTAATATCACGATTTATTATCTACATGAATGCATATGCTAGGAGTGAAATTCATGAATATGATGCGTATCGTCGCGCGTGGTTATTTCACATAAATTATCGAACTTGAAAATAAATGCGTAAAATTAAACCACTAAAATGGACCGTTGGTACCCCGTATCTAACCTATTTAAACTAAGAAAAAACAAAACCCTAATATGTCTTCATTGCACCATCTGGATAAAAGAAGAGGTTTGATGCCTTTTCCTTTTCTTCTCTTCACACATACAGGATTTTTTTTTTTTTTTTTTTTTTTTTTGTACGGCAGCAAGATATGAATGTATAACATTCATAAATCATCTTTTCCATTCAAGAATTTTGCAGCGCCCCTTTTTCTTATCGGCTGACGGATTAAAAAAAAAAAAAAAAGACTATTACTATGAAATTTAAATTGCAAAAAATAAATTACATATATCCTATACTCGTATAATACTAATTATACGAGCTTACAATAGATCTAACGGTAAACAAGTACCAACCCCAATCCATCTCGTCAACCACAACATTCAATAAAATAAAAGATGCAAATATACAATTCCATTCCTAAATTAATTAATTTTGCTCTCGATATCGTAAGAATTTAACCTGGCTCCGATACCACATGCTAGGAGTAGTAGCACCGATCGAGACACTCGATCTTTGCACAGCGGAAGCTTATACGATTTACGATATGAGACATAACTAATTAATCCTACGAGAAGGTTAGTAGATTTACCCATACCGGAGAGAGATGATAAAATCGACCAAAGGAGAAGCCGTAGTCTTCCGGATTGTATCTCCTAACGACGACTGGTGGACGTCGATCCTCGCCATAGAATCTCCTCGAATATGCCCTAGAAAAACCCTAGGTTTTTCTCCTCTAGATGACTAAGGCAAGAAACTAATTTTTCTTCCTTTATTTTACAAAGTGGAGAAATTTTTGAGTATGTATTGTGCTAGGAGGAACTCTCTTTATATAGGAAAATAACGAGAGTTATCTTTTTCACACTACAAAAACCTATTCCCATAAGGAAAATATATTTTTGCAACAAAATAAGAGAAAATTCCCAAAAAATAAATCTCTTAATTTTTTCCATTAATTATCCAACAAATAGATAATTAAATAATTACACATGTGACATAATCTAGAAAATTTTCTTTTCCTAATTTTATCAACATTAATGGCACCAACTTCAACATTTATTTAA
This sequence comes from Gentiana straminea, assembly GCA_036785695.1. NCBI lineage: Eukaryota > Viridiplantae > Streptophyta > Magnoliopsida > Gentianales > Gentianaceae > Gentiana > Gentiana straminea. The sequence continues at coordinate 624,882 of JAVUPR010000320.1, forward strand.
TAGAAAATGACTTTTCTATTTTACATATTATTTACCAAATAAACAATATTGCATATTCATTAAATAGACCAACTATTTAATTTATTCTCGAGGTTCCATAAAGCGAGAAAACACTCGCGTGTTAGGAGCCAACCCGGGGACCATGGACCTATAACCAGTAGCTACAATAAATTAAATTAAATATTCATCGAACATAATATTTCTACTTAATTCATTAATTCCAGAATTACGCCACCATAAATCCGAAACTGAACTCTATCGATTATAGATATAACTTATTCTCAAAACGTCGAGTCGAGTCGATAAGTGTCCATTGATATAATCATTTCATATAAACTAACCCTCCATAGACTATCCGTACTGAATTATGATTATTTCCGTAAACCTTCTTCAATACATCTTATCCTTATTTACCATTAACCCACCAGTGATCAATTAGTTCATAACCAATACGAACTCCCGTGATTGATCAGGTTCTAGGATCAACAAATAAGGGGATTGTCTTTCTATTTCCCGCGGGAAGGAATGGATTTCATATCTGTGAAACACACACTTCTCACTCATTCCAGAATAGTACCAACGTGAAAGTGATTCAGACCGCGCCTCTTAGCGATCCTTAACGAACACATCAAACCCTCTCCTGAAACAAGTAGGAGTCTGTAATCACTTCAGGATTAAGGTTAATCCATATATGATCATCTTGTGATTTAATAAGATTTCTCAATCACGGAATTATATGAGAAATTGATTAAATCGGTCCAAATCTATATGACTCTCATCATATATAAATGCCCCACTTAGACAACCAATGTCGACGGTCCGGATAAGACGGTCACACCTTAAAGTGTTCTGGATGCATTAATGGTGGTTTTTAATCAGTAGACCCCATACTTTGATTAACTTCACCACGGACTAATATTTTAAGTGTATCACCATAAACTTAATCCTCATGTGTGACACACACTAAGTTATATGGCTACATATGATACGACTTGGGGTTTTCAGTAGTGTATTACTTACAAGCACGAAGCAAGTAATAAGATGAGAATAAATCTGTCATTTATTAATTCTAAAAATAATTACAAAAATTGTCTTTCGTACGCAACTTCCAACACCAATGACTTTGATCAGGCAGATTTCTTCGTTGTACATATATGCAAATCAGAGATACATTGATGGCAAATATAATCTCAAAATCAAAACAGCAACGAGAAAGAAGAACGATCTCACCGATTTAGACGTGAAGGAGCCTTCACGTCTCTTATCTGAAACGTGTTGCGAATCCCTCTAAAATCGAGAAATGAAACACTCGATTAGCACCAGAAAATTATGGGAGATGAAGAACAAGGGCCGATTTCTTGAGAATAGAAAGAGAGTTTTTCGAAACGGCCATGGGAGTTGGATACACGAAGGAACAACTTGAGAGAATTTAGGGATTAGGTTTCAGGAGACGGATGGGTGAATGAAATGAGGTCGGATATTTAGGGTAGAGACCTTAAATAGGCCGGGTCAATTCGGGTCAAGCGGGTTATAAGGCCAGTTAATGAATTGCTGGCCGGATTTATGGATTTGCAGCTTAATGGGCCAGGCTGAATAAAAGGGATTACGGGCTAGGCAATTTAAAGAATTATCTGGCCAAACAAATAATGGGTCCAGCAGATTATATCCAAATAATTAATAATTAAATTAAATGAATTAACAATAAATATGGCAATTGACTAATTTAAACAATTAAAAAAAATTCCTGCAAAATAATGTTGTGCCATATGATGTAAAATTTGAAGTTTCATGGCCATTAGTTTGACAAATAATTATATAACATATATAGTGATGAAATAATGAAAATTAATCAAACTATCATGATCAACTGGGGCATATAACACTACATTCTCCCCCTTTTGATTAATTTTCAAAATACATCACGCTCCTTATAGATTGCAACGCCTCCTACATACATACTCTCCCCCTTACTTTGAAAACTAAGCAAAAGGGATCATAATGGTATGAGATGTAGGTCATTACGCAGTTTTTCAAACAGATCCTGGGGTAGAGGCTTTGTGAAAATATCAGTCACTTGCTACGTAGTAGGGACGAACTCTACTAAGACAGTACCATTTTGCACGTGCTCACGTAAAAATGATACCTAATATTAATGTGTTTGTGTAACGCCCCCAGACCCCGAACCTGGTAGCACTAAATGAGTCATAAATAGTCCGGTCAACTGTTAAGACCGATGTCCTCGCTTGATCTAAAAAGGCTAACCTGAGTTGACTACACTTTTATGTCTCACACTTATATAGGGGTGAACATTTGTTTACTTTACCGATGTGGGACTTTACATTGTCCCCCCTTAAAAGGGACTGTAGTCCTCGCTAGGACGGCCAAGACTTGTCCCACTTGGACTTGTCCCAATTCGTCTGTACCATAGGATTCTAGAGATGGCTCTACTGCCTCTCACAGTGTGGCACTTAGGTCCGTTTGGAAGTCGGCTCTGAATACCATTTTGTAGCGTCCCCAGACCCCAGGCTTGGTAGCACTAAATGAGTCATAAATGGTCCGATCAATTGTTTAGACCGCCTTCTTCGCTTGGTCTAAAAAGGGCTAACACGAGTTGATAAGAACTTTATGTCTCACACATATATGGGGTGAGTATTCCTTTATTTACCGATGTGGGACTTTGCAGTTTTGGCCTGGGTGTGTAATACTGTATTGTGTGACAAGTTTATTGTGCTGATACTATCACAATAAACATGCACACAATCTACAGGGACGCCAAAATCTGCTAACTGTTGTTTGAGGCAAATGAGTTGGGCTACACAATTGCCTGGGGAAACATAATCAGCCTCAGTTGTACTAAGAGCAACACTAGGTTGTTTTTTAGAGAACCATGAGATGAGTCTATCACCTAAAAATTGGTAAGTGCCACTAGAGCTCTTTCGTTCAACATGCACTACAAAAAAAATCATGTTATTGTGTCGCGTTTTTTGCCACGCTCTACAAAATTGTTGCATTAAATAATATTTTTTTGTGGTACTTTGACGTTAGCAGCCACTAAACCTGAATATCTCATATTCTCCTTCTGGTTCACACACAAAAAAAATTGTTGAACCAAATCGGAGCATATGGGTTGATTCGTATCAATATGGAATTATTTTCTCACGCCCATTATCTACTTTCCCCTTGGTTAGTAATAGTAGGCACAATCCAAATAATCTATGCGGCTTCAACATCTCTTGGCCAACGGAATTTAAAAAAAAAAGTAGCGTATTCGTCTATATCTCATATGGGCTTTATAATTATAGGAATTGGTTCGATAAGTGATATAGGGCTAAATGGAACCCTTTTACAAATAATATCTCATGGATTTATTGGTGCTGCACTCTTTTTCTTATCAGAAACGACTTATGAAAGAATACGTTTTGTTTATCTTGAGGAAATAAGTGCAATGGTGGCTATTCCAATGCCAATAGTATTCACGATGTTCGGTAGCTTTTCGATGGCTTCGATTGCATTACCGGGACTTTCGCATTTTGCTTTTAGAAGCATTTAGACCGCATATGTTAATGTGAGAATAAATTCATTGATTCTCCAATGCTGATGAGAAAGACGTAAAGAACATTCATTGAATTCGTGATCACTGTTAAACTATTCTGAAGCAGTTAGCCGTGTTATTGTGTTAATGCGTCTTATAGGTATCGGGTCCGTATGAGCCTCTCACCGGAAATGATTCATTCCGAAGTCCCTAATTCGATGATAAATGTTTCAGATGCAGATTCATACTCTTCATCATATTCTACTGAAAATTCCTTGGATTCAAAAGTCGCTAACCAAATTTCTATGTACTAAGAAACTCAAGCAAGTGATGTACTTGTTTGTCCTTTAATTGAATCTTTTTTCAAGGCTGAGTTGCACGAAAATGATTGTCGTGATTCTCATTTTCGATCCCTGGTTAAAGCTTGTTGGTTGATGATGCGGGTGAGGCATCTATATCAAATTTGGAAGGGGTGGAAGTTGCGCAGCACATGTTCGTCGAAATGCCCAAGCTAACTACAGTTGATCCAAATGAGGAAATATGTGCTAACGAAGATTTTGTATCTTCACTTGATGTTCTTCTGCACGTTTCTTATCTTGGCAATGATGCAAGTAGAAGTGGTTTAACAAATGGTTCAAGGTATGAAAAAATTTTGTTCAACTTTGGGGAAGATAGAGTTGTTGGGTTAGTTACTTTGGGGAAGATAGAGTTGTTGGGTCAGTTTTGCAAATATTCTCTATTTAATATATATGCACTCAGGGAATACTGCGTGATTCAACAAGTGTGATTGAAGGACTTTGGTGCCTTTATCATCACTTCAACAGGTCTTTTCCTTCAGCAATATCGTTTCTTGCAATTATATGGATGGTGGTGTGAGCATGCTTCTCTTGTCAGTTTGGTTATATGCAAATATTCATATATGTTTTTTTCCCAATATTCTAATTTAGGTTGTTGATGACCGTAGGCAAGATGTTCTTGCATTACAAGTAATTTCGCTTCTGAAAGACATCTTTCAGGTTGTTGGATTAAACCTATATTTGTTTTCTTACGGTGTTCTACCTACTGGTCTAGAGAGAGGCATAATTGAGGTGAGTTTTTGTGCTTGTTCAAATTATTTAACAAAGCATAACAAATATGGATTTACAAATTTTTTATTTAGTTTCTTAGCTACGTAGCACCGAGACAATGAAAACATATATTTATTGGATGGTTGGTATGTTCTTGCGTATGTGGGATGAATTCTTTGTTGACAGTGACACCATATATTGATGATTATATAGGTTTCTGTTTATCATTGGGTTTGGCCATTGCTGTTGTCCAACATGCATTTTGGATTGTTTTATTTATTTACTCTTTCAGTTTTAACAAGACACAAAAACCTACACAAACAGTAGTGACTATAATATATGAGTACGTTTTTTTTCTGGGAACAATGAGGTTTAAGGTCGCACTATTTTTGGCCCAAGCTTTGTAATACTGAGTAGTAAAGGAAGGGCCTTGTACCATGATCTCCAGTACTACAAAGTTTTGTTAGATGAGATGAAACGAGTTCTTTAAATTACAGTTTCTATGTAAGTTTTAAATCCAAAGTGCATTTTTTTTTGTGACATTTAATCTGCAGGATGGTGATCCTAGGCTTTCTTCCGTTGGGCTAATGGAATAGTAGAGGTGGAAAAAGTTACCCCACAAACTTGGTTCACTCCTCCAGAGTATTCGAGAACAAGTTAGCAATGTGTTCCACGGATCATGACATAGTGTATGTTCTCATGGGCTTTTTCTTTCTTTTCCACATCACAATTTGCATAATGAAGAGGCTTAAATGGGAGCATAATGTCTGTTTGTACATGTCTTTGCATCAGGTCATGTTGCTCTGTCCAACTGAGTTTTTGCATCAGAGTAATGTCTAGATCTGTTATACATGTTGAGTGTCCTGCTTGTATGCATTTCTATAACAGTCTGTCTACATGTTCTGCTCGTGTACAGCTTCTTAGTTAATGTCCTGATCAGCTATACTTGTCCTTCAATGTTGGCACTTGAATGGAATGTGCTATATGATATGTCTAAGCATAAAATATGACAATGTGTATTTTTTGCACGACATTTTGGCTAATTAGGTCAAGTTTCCTTGCCAGAATTACTTGTTCGTCTCAAGAGAGGAGACCTCACAACTACAAGCTGTAGACTTTGGATTTTCCGATATTGTGAGGCCAGGTTTGTTAATTTTGAGTTCTGAGATCAAGTCCGTTCATTTATTTCTCGTGCCATTTGTATGTAAATCTTGTTCATTCAAAAATATCCAACCGGTTTTTGTATGAAAGACTCAGTGACATCGTTGGAAGTGCTTACTATGTAGCCTCTAAAGTTCTACGTCGCTCATTTGTCACCGAGATTGATGTTTGGAGCATCGGTGTTATAGCATATTTTCTGCTATGTGGTAGCCATACCTTTGCGGCATGGACTGAATCATGTATCATTAGGGCTGTCCTAAAAGCTGACCCTATTTTTGATGAACTGCCTTGGCCTGATCTTTCCTCCGTGACTAAAAATTTCGTAAAACATCCGTTGAATAAGGATCCACGGAAACGGATGACTGCATCACAAGCTTTGAGTGAGTCTCTAACCTCAACCGTTCGTTTGCTATTATCTATATGGTTTAAGGTTATAACTGAGGCTTTCGTTTCAGGTCGTCCATAAAAACACCGAAGGTGTGAAAGTACCGTTGGATATTTCGGTTTTAAAGCTAATGAAGGCTTACATGCAGTCATCTGCCTTACATATATCTGCTTTTTAATACTACTTTGATTATGAACTAGGCTTTTTTTTCATAAAGAAAATTTTACAAAATCAAGTATTTTTGAGTTTCCTGTTTATCCCTAGAGAACCCTTTTTGTAACTTTACTAGCTCATTCATTCAAACTTTTGCAGGCCTTATCGAGGACACTGACTGTTGATGAACAATTCTATTTGAAAGAGAAATATACCCTACGGGAACCAAGTAAAACGGTAGCATAAGCCTGGAAAATATTAAAATGGCCAATCAATTATGAACTTTATATGACTTTGATTACTCAAGGTCTACACGGTATGATTACGTTTGCTGCTTATGCTTGTACATTCATCTAATCTGGTATTCCTGTTAGGCCTTGATGCAATACAAAAGAATGTTATTTCAATGGATTTAAGAATCTTCCAATAGAATCTGTTATATTTACTTCTTTTTAAAGTAATCTGTTGTATTTCAAGGGATATTGTTAAATTGTTAATCAGGTTATTGTTTTATATGCTACTATTTTCTGTTTAGATCTGTTGATTATGTTATACGGGTCTCTTACATTTGCAGCTCTATATGAATAGTAGATTTTGCAAAACATTATTAGGTTATACTGCGGATTTCTTGGTGGATGGATCTCAAGTGATGATTGAAGAGAGCCGGATTTGACGGAGAATCTTCAAAGGTCGGAGAAGACTTGAATGCTTCTTGTGCTTCTTTGATCTCTTTCTTCTTGGTGCTTCTAGTGTTTGATTCTTTGAGTCACCAACTTCTTGTGTTCTTCTGTGTTTTTCTGCTTGTGTTCTTGCAAATGACCCAGGGCTCTCATATTTATAGTGCGGGGGCAGGAGCGTCTCTGTCTAAATTTAGGCTCGGGGCCAAATATTGTTTTAGGCCCTTCTAAATAAAAGGGTAACCAAAAAAAATATGTTGTTTTTGCCTCTAACAAGAATCGAATCCCGATCACTTATCAAGTTATATCATACTACATACCATTAGAGCAATACCCTATATATATATATATATATATATATATATATATATATATATATATATATATATATATATTAATATTTCGCGAGTTCCTTAAATTCATGATTTTGGGGGATCGGGGACGCGTAGCGCCTTTTTGTCCGCCCCCCGGGGGCGCCTCTGGCTGGAGGAGAACCTTTGATTGATTTGCATTTAATGCGTCAAATCTCATTATTGGTTTCAACCATATTTACAAGATTAACATTGATTACAAATCAATCAAATCACTTAAATAATTTATTTCAAGGGATTAATTTGACTTAAATGATCGTATATTATTGCCTAATATTTAATGTAGGAAATAATATAAAAATAGGGACAATTATCTAAAAGGACACATATTGGATTTAATTAGGTAAAAAGGACATCCAAAATAAACACTTAGTTATAAGGATACAAATTAGATAGATAGACCAAAATACCCTTAATGAAGAAAAAAATAAAAAAAAAATCAAAACGGGAACACGCGTCCATCCAGAAAAAGATATTTGATATATATACTTGAATGTTCATTTTTTTTAACAGACGCTTGTTGTCGTTTTGGTTTTGGTTTTGTTTTTTTTTTCTTTTTCTAGATGGACGTTGAAAGGTTTTTTTTTTTCCTGGACGGTGAACGTTTATTTTTTCTTTTTTTCATTGACCACCGTGATGTATTGACCACCCGATGCATTGACCACCGCGACGCAGTAACCACCGCGATGCAGTCACCACTTCGATGCACTGACCACCGCAATGTAGTGACAAAAACATTTGCAACAATTTGTGCAGTGACATTTTTTTTATAATCAAAAGCAGGCGCTGAAATATGTTTTTTTTACCGATGCATGTCTGCGATGCCGTGACCACGGCGGTGCATTGACCACCGCGATATAGTGACCACCCCGGATGTACTGACGATCCCTGATGCACTGACTACCGCACTGCAGTGACCACCCCCGATGCATTGACCACTGCGATGCATTGACCACCGCGAGACATTCTTCACCCCGATGCATTAACCACTGTGATGCAGTGACCACCCCAATGCATTGACCACTGCGATTCATTGACCACATCAATGCATTGACCACCGCGATGCATTGACATCGGCAATCATATATGCAGTGACATCAGCAATCATATATGCGTGACATCAATAATTTATGCAGTGACATCCACATTTTATGCAGTGACATCATCAATCAGATATGCAGTGACCACCTCCGATGCAGTGACATTTGATGATGTGACACCGAGATGAAGCGACACCATGATGACATTTGATATTTTTCCGACTTAATTTCAGAAAATCAATTTTTTTTTCTTTATAAACGGCTATATTTTTTGATATAAAACTCCGATCAACATAATTTTTTCACCCTAATTCATATTTTTTTTGTCCTCTTTATTTTGATATCTCATTTGATATTTTTCTGAATTAATTTCAGAAAATCAATTTTTTTCTTTATAAATTCGACTTCAAACGGCTAGATCTTTTGATATAAAACTCTGATCAACACAATTCTTTCACTATAATTCATATTTTTCGTCCTCTTTATTCTGATATCTCATTTTATGAAATGACACTTTATGCAGTGACACACAATAACACCAATATTTTATGAAGTGACATCAACACCTAAATTGCATAAACAAAAACTTTGTAAATTGTATATGCAGTGACATCGATGTCACTGCATCAATTCTCTAACTGTAAATACAGTGACATCAATATCACCTCATCAATTTTATTCCAAATCATACACAAACCCACCTTCAACGTATAGCTTTTCTTTCTTTGTTTCAAGGTGATGCATGTTAAACTAATTGATCATTATTACATCATGATCAACGGTGTCGATACACGATGTGACACTCGTTGTGTCACAACGGTTGTGTCCGGATCATTACTCAAAAAAAGATAGAAAAAATAAAATATCATCCAAATCCTTTCATAATCATACCAAAGGATACAACTTTTATTTCTATATTTTCACATTTCCAATACATTAGAATTTAGAAAGCTTTCCGGATGCTATAGCAGTCCGCAAGATATAAATGCGTAGCAATTTCTATCGAATCAAATCTATGCAACCAAATGTCAAAAACTACTCAAACAATGGCAATAACAAAATAGACGGCATATACATAAGAGAAGATAAGAGTGAAAGTAATGAAACCTTGCAAACAATCACAATTCTCAGCTTCTTTGCGCACAACATCGAGAACGAGAATCGATCAATTCAAAGACCTTCGGTGTAATGTCCTTTCACCCAATTGTTACCGGTGCGGACCGACCAAAGACAAAGTTATCGAGCCCGAAGATCGACCATTTGTACCTTGGATCTAATGTTGTCCATGGTTCCGGGCTCCAGATCCATGAGCACAAAGACGAGGAACATAACGGCCACCGGAAGCCTCATTGAAGTAAACATTGATATGCTCCAGTTACATAAATTTGCAAGGGTTTGTTCAATTCGTTGAAAGCGTAGAATGCATCATTCTCTACAACAATTTTACCGGCCTTGATATAAATATCAATAGCCTCGGCTCCCAACAAGGAATGGGAAAAGATTTCAGCTACTTTATGCGGTGAATGAAGTGGTTGCAAACATTCATCGGACAGTTTTTTTGCTGCTATTGTTGATCCGAAATCCCCATTTCCTGAAGCTTGAAGTTGTGCATTTGACTTCAATTCCACTTGTTCAGCCTTCGGATAAAGGAATTCCATACTCTCCAACTTGTCTTTTTTGCTCTTTTCATCTATTTTGGCTTCGTCTGTCAAACTGCCTTCGACATATGCGTTCTTAATTCCATATTCCAACAAACAATCAAATGATTCATATCCTTCAGAATCTGTAAATAATTCCAACCGATCCTTGTAGCAGCTCAAACACAGGTGACAGAAACACAACAGTTTTAACCCCATTTTGTTCTGTTAAACTCATACGAGATCCTTTAACAATTTCAACCAGCAGCAAGACTGCTAGGCATTTCAACAAACACTTTGGAGCATATTCCATTTCTTGCTTATATTATCAACATGCACAATCTGCCAAAAGATAAAATTGAAAAAGATTTCAATAACATGACTATCAATACCTACCCCGCCTCCCATTTGGCAACAACAAATTCAAAAGCAAACACCATTTTCTACCAAAATTGACTTTCTTTTTCTGAAATACACCTGTAACATAAACCAGAAAAAGGCCAGGCAAAACTGAGTATGACACTAAGAAAAGCAAAGCAGAGGAGAATCTTAGTATTGGACAACTAAATTGAGCATAATAAGAACACAAAACATCACGATGATAAAGAGGAGACGATTCCAAAAAAAGAAATTAGAACAAAAAACCCAATAAAATAAAACAAAACCACCATATGTACCTCCTCAAATAATCACTGAAACAAGAAAATAGCTAGCCTTAAAGTACCAGAATATTTCGAAAGAAGTGAGAAATGAAGCCAATTACATATGAAACTCATAAAAGAAATCGTCAAGAGCCCATTTTTACCTGTACGACTTTCCGTTGGAAGAAATGAGTGATTTCCGGCAAAGAGTTCGATCTATTTGCCTGCTTCCTAATTTCTATACGCCTCTTAGAAAAAAGGATTTACCTTTTTGTCTAATGCGCTATATTGAGTGGTAATATAGGAAAGTAATGTAGAATGTGTCCTTATAAATGATGATCTTTTTTGGCTGTACTAAGTGTCTATTAAGTTCCCAAACACGTCATTCTAAACAAATAACACATAAAAATATTCAGATTTAATAGCATATATAGTATGTGACATATATAATGTGTCACATATATTTAGTATATCTACGGGCCGTTTATTATAAATCAATTAAATCTCTTATTAGCCTTTTTTAATAGAATTTAATGGCAAGCTTATTTATCATTGTATTAATTATTCCACCGTTTTTTCATAGGAAATATTATAAAATAAACTTAATTTTAGGATATGTGTAGCACGTGACATATATATCATGTCACAATTTTTTATTTATATACTTACAATTGTCCCATCGAGACTAGTTGTTGTCACGGTAAAATTACATCGGTCTGTAGTCTGGACACAATTTAAAACACATTAATTGGCCCAATATTGTGTCAATTCCAGCCCATTTTTTCGATTTTCAGCCTTGCACATGCCATGCGATGATTTAATTATTTATTTATTTATTAATATTTTTATTTTTAATTTTTAGCAACTTGGCAATTTTAATGGAAAGCATCCGTGGAATTAACCCTTGCTCACCAAGAAAATCATATTGACAGTATCCATAAATTTGGGTAAAGTGATTCACATAATCTTGGTAATTAACCTCCTCGATTCTTTAGGTCCAACCACTTTTACCACTATAAATCAATTATAGATGATGATCTAAGGCTCTTACAATCACTTTATTCCCGTAGGACGTCACCAGTGCAGCTAGTATTCCACGGCGGAGCACTCCGCCCTGTTAAACTCATGGTTTGAGCAATTTTTTTTTCTTTCTGCTTTGATTTTGTTTACATTCACGTGTCATCATTCATGACCTAAGTTGCCTACGTACGTCCTCAGCCATAGATGTTTTCTGTAAGATTTTTTTTTTTGCTTTTACCTGCGTGTTGTGGTTTGATTTTTCATTCGAATAATCATAATTAATAATAGGCCATGATCTCCGAGCCGGCTGCTCGTACGATCCCGACATGTGTAAATCGATTACTTATGGATATGCATATGGCTTCAGGGGCGGACCCACCCTATGCCCGGGATGGTCTCAAGCCCCCCCCAAATGGTCACAAGCCTCCCCACATATGGTCCCAAGCCCCCCCCCCCTCCCCAAATTTTTATTATTGTAGTAGTAGTGTTAATATTAGTATGTTATGTGTCTTTTTCTTGAACAAAAAACCTTATATCCTAGTGGTTTAAGAACAAATCCTTTAAAGTCTCCATAATTCTAGATTGTAAGTTCAAATCCCACTACCAACATTTTTTTATTTTTTTTCCCGGATTTTTTTTAGCTTTGCAGTTTATATACCAAGACCACCCCGAAAATTTTTCCTCGTTCCGCCATTGTATGGCTTCAGGATCTCGAATATGTTGTATCGTCGCGTCTCGATGTGGCAGGATCTCGCAACATTATACTTTCTAGGATCCGCCACTCTATGCAACATTGCTTAACGGGTAAGGACAAAATCATGGCTTGTAATTATCCGTACTACTCAGAAGTGACATTGATTAATTGTACTTTTCCTTCTTTTTCGGTAAACCGGAATCTAATATTAAAATATTAGTAGTTTTATGGTGGTCCAGGATCATCATGTCACACTTATCCATCAATAAAAATCCTTATAAGATGGGTGAATATGTAAATTAATGGCATTTATATTTACCGTTGTGTGTTTTGTTGCTCTTCTATTGGTCTTGAATCACCAAATGATACTTGGTCCAGGATATGTTTTATAATCCATTCTTCTAAGTTATTTCTAGGACAACAAGTTAGTTTTTTATTTTATTTTTGTTTATGTAGACGATATATAGTCTTTAAATAGTACATCTTGTCTTTTCTCTTTTAAAGACATATATTTTTTTAAATAAAATACATTTTCTGAATAATATATCTCCTACAAATAAAATTTACGTAATCCTATAAATATTCAGTAAACACAACACGATATCAACTTTCTTTCTTGTCAACACACTAACATCACAACAACTAGGTTTTTTCTTTTCCCTTCGACGAAAGGAACTTTTTTTTTTTATAATTTTTTTTATCTTGTATCTCTGTTCTTTGTAGAATTCGACGACCGAGACGAAGATTTAATCGAAGAGGTCAATATATCATCTTGTTCTACTTAATTGGAGGTAAAAATCCGATATTTTCCATCATGCTTAAATTGCACTGGGTGGTTTAAAACCCTAATTTAAATTTTTATAGTCTTATCGTTTTAGTGTACGTTCTTATAAATATATTGAAGGAAATTGCGTAGGTAGTTACCTTTGTTTAAATCATAGTTTAGATTCGTTCATTCCATGAGAAAGTTAGAAGTTGTGTTAGATCTAACTCGATCAATATAGATTTTTGATTAAATATTTTTTTTCAAAATATCATATAATTAAATTGTTGTTGCCTAATCCGGGTCTGTGCATCATAATGGTGAAATCCGGTCAATTGGGTCGATTCCCGTGCTTTAAATTAAACAATTTTTATCTTCTAAAAAATTAATCTCCACTTAAAAAAATTTAATCAACTTTGGTCCATTATTTTTCATTTTTTCCCACAAGGAGAAATATCCTACAAAATAAAAAGAAAAAGAAAAAGGAAAGAAACAAACGTACAGGCTAAACAGAAATATCCCTGGCGTCTTTGAGCCTGCTCTAGCCAGAAAGGAAGGGGTAATTCTTCTTTAGTCACTCCATTTACACCGTAGATACACGTGGATGATTCTGGACCACACAGTTTGAATTTGATTTGAAATTGTATGGTCCAGAATCACCCACGTATATTACTCCTCAAATATCCTCATCATAGAAGAATTACCCGAAAGGAAGACTTAGTAAAGCTACTACCCTAAGAGCTAAGAGGCAAGGTCCTATATAATCAAAATCCCACATTAAAAGAAATATAAAGCTTGATTAAAAAGCTGATTAAAATGATGATTAAAAAGCTTGATTAAAAATCCCACATTAAAGCTTGATTAAAAAGCTGATACTAAAATGATGTAATTTTACTGTAAAAGAAATATAAATATCATTTGTATCTCTTGTGAAACCGCAACTTTGCTCCGATATTTTTTTGGAAATAAATATGTGGTGTCCCACATTGGAATTGTGAGAGAATCATATCTTATAATTGTGAGACAAATATTTTATCAATTCGGGTTAGCCATTTAACACCAAGCGATATACACGGTCTAAGTAATTGACCGGAATTCGCAATGTATATAAAGTCTGATTATCTATTCACGTATAATGCTTGGTACATTATTTACAGAAAATCAATCTACGTAAACCATACCTAAAATATCTATAAATCAAATATTATATTTTAGACTGTAATGTAGATAGGAATGAATAAATAAAGTATGAAAGAAAATACAAAGAAATGAAAGGGTATGGAATTCTCTTTTATTTGGATCTGAACTGAATCATGTATATGAAATAATAAATTCAACCAATCTATAAATATAAAATAGCTAATAAAAAATTGATGGGGTATATCTCGGAAAGATGAATTAAAATATACATTATTATTTAACCTATATTATAATTTAAACTATAGTATAAATGGGTTAGTCCTTTTAACACCAAGCGATGTACACGGTCTAAAAAGTTGACCGGAATTCGCATTGTAAAGTGTGATTATCTATTCACGTATAATGCTTGGTACATATAGCACTTACAAGAAATCAATCTACGTAAATTATGTCTAACCATACCTAAAATATCTATCAATCAAATATATATTATAGAAGAATTATTCTATCAATTAATACTAAATACACCTAATAAAGTGATGGACGGTTTTAAAACAAATCATTTTCTAAAACATAAAAATAAGGGTTTGTAATAAAACCGTTTAATCTTTTGGTTGTCAAGCCAGAGAATCACAAGTTAGACAAAAAAAAGCTCGACCATCAGCCAGTAAACGATCCAAGCTTTCTATAACCATCTCATCATCTTCTCCATAGTCCAATATGGTTAGGTTGTCTACCTCAATTATGCATAATATTGTTGTTTATTTTCAATTATTCTTCCTATCAGTTTTTAAAAAAAAAATTTAGTAGTGTTAGAAACCTTGCCCGCACAGTATTGTTATTTAAGTTCAATTACTTCACTCTATCAGTTTTTTTATATGTTTTTATTAGTGATTGTGCAGTTGTTGGCAGTATCCAACTCAATTAATGGAACAATTACTTTAATAGTTTGTCCATAACATACATAAGTGGTTTTTATATCCTGGGACATGGGTACCGATGGATGGGGACAAACCATTTGAAAATAATAAATTTTAGGATGCCTTACTAGACATATATTTATATGTCCACTGAGTCCCAATTCATCTAAACCGTCTCTTCCAGAGTCTTGTGTTAAAAACAACATTGATTCAAGGACCATATTAGGTTTCTAACTCAAATGTTTAAGCCTTGCATCACACTGAATCAGCTTCTCGAAATGCTTGTTTAACACTATCCTGGTGGGAACACTAGGCAATGTTTATTGCTCCAATCACATTAAAATTCAAATCACTAACTTTGGATACTACTTAAAACTTACGCATGTTTGGTTGTAATGCAAGTTTTGTGTAGTAACCATATATCCTCAGAGATTTTTGATATAATACAAAAATCCACAATGACATAGATCACACTAACTTAACCTTGGATACTATTCAAAACTTACGCATGTTGATAGTAATGCGTAAGTTTTGTGTAGTAACCAAGGTAATGTTAATGATGATCTATATCAATTAATAATTGTGGATTTTTGTTTTGTATTGTAATCTTATCCATGAGGATTTGAGTGGTTTGGATTTTAATGGGATTGGAGAAGTAAAATTTGCCTTGTGTTCCAACTAGCAGTGTTAAACAAGCATTTCGAGGAGCACGATTCAATGTGACTTACATGGTTCTTGAATCAATGTTGTTTTCTACACAAGACTCTTGAAGAGACGGTTCAGATAAAATGGGAGTCAGTTGAGATGGTCAATGTATGTCTAGTAAGGCATTCTCAAATTCATGCTTTTCAGATGGTTTATCTCTATCCATCCGTACCCGTGCATCCCAAGATATGAAGCCGCTAATGTATGTTTGGCATTCAAAGTAATTGTTTCATTATTTGAGTTGCATACTGCCAAGAACTTCCCAAGCAATGTTTCTAGCACTAATAAAATTTAAAAACAAAACTGATAGGAAGAAGTAATTGAAATTAAACAAAAATACTGTGCGGGCAAAGTTTCTAGCACTACTAAAAAATAAAAAATACAAAAAGGTGATAGAAAGAGTAATTGAAATTAAACAACAATATTGTGCATAATTGAGGTAGACCACCTAACCTTATTGGACCGTGGAGAAGATGATGAGGTGGGTATATAGAAAGCTTGGATCGTTTACTAGCCGATGGTCGGAGCTTCTTTTAGTCTAACTCGCGATACTCTCTCGGTTGGACAAACAAATGATTAAACGGTTTTATTACAAACCCTTATGTTATGTTTCACAAAATGATTCGTTTTAAAATAATCCATAACTTATATTATGTATCGTCAAATTATTTAGTATTAATTGATAGAATATTTCTTGTCTAATGTAATATTTGATTGATAGATATTTTAGGTATGGTTAGATGTGATTTACGTTGATTGATTTCTGATGGAAATAATATTTTGGGAATCATTTATACGGATTAAGGGACGCCCACATCTAAATAAATGTCAATATATTAATTGATGTTAAAAATTATTTTTTAGTGAATGAGAAATTATTTTCTAAGATGACAGTAAAGCGGTAAATATAGTTAGAGGAAATGAGATTATAAATATAATATCTCTTGGACATAATAGCCAAAGTCCACGCATTGATGCCTTTTTGAAAACCCCTTACATTTGCAGTGACCACTAGATATTAACCAGTGGATATTAAAGTGTTTGGAAGGGTGTGACCATTGATAAAAAGAAAGGATATATACTTTTATGAAGTGGTATAACTTGAGTACAATCATCTTATATATATATCCATGCAAAAGGTAAAAGTAAAAAGGACCTACTTTATTTTTCCCATGCATACATAAAAACTTTCTGCATTAAATTTTACGTATTCATTTTGAGTCAAAGAGAGATACAAAACAAAGGTCGGTTCGTCGTCCTCTTCTTATTTAAACACAACAATCCGAAAAAAGTATAACTGTTGTATCTTGGGAGACGATTGCCCTTACCGTGTACACATAATCGGAGTAAAAACGTCTTAAGGACAAAGTGATACACTCTCATCAGTCAACAAGTTTTCTTGTCCCGACATGCTAGATTGGTAATTATCCCAAGACGTTTTTTTTTAGATTCTCATTTTTTTTATGCATGTTGTTTCACTATCTAAAAATAATAAATTGCAGTATACATTAATTCAGTCGATTTAAAGTTTAGAATGGGAAAACAAAATTTATGTAGGTTGCAGTAAACCGTTAACATCACTTTGTTGTCAGTGGCGGACCTACATACTAAGGAAGAATCGCCCCTTTAATTAACAACATATATCTTTCTCCTTGTACGGATCAAGACAATGAGATAGCAACCTCATCCTAATGGAAAGCATTACTTCTTACATACCCAGTTTGGTATAGGTAAAAAGGACGAAGAGAATGTCTACTTAAAAAAAAAATGCCTTCATGAAGCCATCCGCTTGCATAGGGATACCCGAAAATCCTTCAAATCCTTTTAATTTTATTGTCTTTGGCTTTTCGTTCTTTGTTGCTTTGCTATGCCGTCCTTCTCAGGAATGAATTTGGAAATAAAATTTTTACGAAGGAAAAAAAAAAATACATATCAGAATGCAGGACACGTGTTGGGATAGGAACATAATAGATGATGATGATGATGAGATGGTATTAGTTTAGGTTTTGTTTATGATAAGGCTATTCTTTTCTTTTGAAGAAAGAAATGGTTTGTAAGTGTTACTTGATTGGTGAAATGTTACAATCCCCATACATTCCGTTGAAAATTAAAGACGTGACTATTCAAAATTCAAACTATTTTGATAGTTTAATTAAAAATAAAAATAAAAATAATAATAAAAACAAAAACAAAAATGTATTGGCTCTAATTAATTAGTTGACAGTGTATGTATATACTGCTTTTACAGTTCGGTACATTAGATGTATTGGCAATGAAATATTATAAGAATGCAATAGAATTTTGTCCACTTGCATGCGTTCCCTGAAGTGAAGTATGTATATGCTTTATACATAATTTAGGATCGTTAGACATAATTTAGTTTTAATAATGAGTGCCAGACTAGTTGTTATAGAGTAAAGCCAAAAAGATGTCTAAATTGAATGTATAGGTTTATTAGAGTTTGATCTTTGTATATTTTGATCAAACAAGCACTGTAAAGAGGTCAGCTGACTTGTTCAGCAGACCTATCTAGGTCAGTAGTGCACTCTAACTTCATAATAAAAAGTTAGATGAGAAACAATCAGCTGAGGTGTTTATAAAAACACAGCAGACTAAAAGTCAGCTGACCATATGTGGACCTCAGCAGAACTATACAATAAGTGTCTGCTGAATGCAAAGTCGAATTTAATCCAAGTTTTTCTGGAAGATTAAATGGATAAGGATGAATTACAAGAATTTGATTACTCAGTCAATCTATGGCCAAGATGAAAGGGACGTTGTAAGGATTTCAGAGCCACATCAAATGGAATTAAATCATTGGTTGACAGACTGGATTGTTAGAAGGACACTGACAATGTCAGTAAGGTACATCAGAGGGAATTTCAGGAATATTCAGACAATCCTGTAACGGTTGTATTTGAAATCAAATTCAAATCACATGATCTACACCTATAAATAGAGGTCTCCTGATTCAGATTGCAACAACAAGAATACACACGAAGCAACTAAGTTTTTGAGCAAGAAATTGATTAAAGTGCAATCTTACCCTGCTGATACTATCTGAGCTTTAACTTACTGATCAAGGATTTTCTTCAAGTGTTTTTGCAATCAAGTTCTATCCACACTTGAAGACTACAAGCTGTTGATCTTTTCATCCAGATCAAAAGCTTGCTGAAAGCTGAATCACTTTCTTGATTCAACCCCTTCTTTTTCAAGAAGAACCTGAAGACAGTGAAGCACTGCTGAAGTGTCAAGGACTGTTGTTTTTTGTGGTGGAGCTGGTGAAGAGGCAATCCTACCCCTCAAGGACCAGTGGAATACTTAGGAGTAGCAATCCTACCTGTTTCTAGTGTTCAGTTTGTGAAGCCATAGTCATTCGTCAAGGACAAACAACTTAGGGATTTTGTAACAGCTATTTCAAAGTCTCTAGTGAATTTCCTCCAACATCACAGGAGAAGAGTGGACTGACAGGATTACACCACCTGGAACCACTATAAATCTTGCCTATTTTACTTTAATGCATTTATTTTCTGCAATTTACTTTATCTGCATACTTATCACATCAATCTACTGAACTAGCGACTTAATCACACTACTTGCACTAATGAGTATCCAATACTTAGTATCATCTTTAAAACAACAAGTAACAAGGCTTAATCTAATATATTCCGCTGCAACAAATTCAATAGCTTCAAGAGTCAGCAGACTGCTGAAGGTCAGCACGCTATTGAACCCTGTTGAGTTTGTCAACTCCAAAAAGTTTTAAGTGTTAAGTTTATTCACCCCCTCCTCTAAAACTTAACCAAAGCCTTTTCAAGGGACCAACAATTGGTAACAAAGCAAGGATTCTGTTCTGAAGTAATCATACTTGTTGTGCTTGTGAAAAATCTTTGAAAACATTTTCAAGTTTCTATTTTTAAGTTTTTGCATCATGGATAACAACCGGTATGTTAGGACAATGTTGATGTGCTCTCTAGATCATTTTGATGAGTAAAAGCGTCGTATGCAGGCTTATCTAGCTGCAACTCATGATGAGATGATGGATGTGCTGATTGATGGACCACTGGAGATCACCAAAGTCATAACTGTGGATGGTCAAAATCAAAATGTTTCAAAGCCAAAGAATGAGTGGGGTGCTAAAGATAGAAAAAAGGCAAACCTGAAAAATATTTCTATTGATATTATCTACAGAACTCTAGATAGCCATATGTACATGAAGGTGAAAGATTGCAAAATTGCCAATGAACTATGGGAAAGATTGCAACTTATTTGTGAAGGCTCTGATGCAATCAAAAAGAACAAGATCAGAGTGGCTAAGCAAAAGTTTCAAAGTTCAAAATGAAATCAAATGAGACCATTGAACAAATGGAATCTAGATTCAATGCAATTCTGGATGAACTCACCCTGCTAAATGTTGTTTACACAAAAGAAGAGATCAAACACCAGGATTCTCAAAGCTTTACCTGTAAAAGAAGTTTGGGAAATGAAGGTCACTGCTATGGAGGAGTCTGGGAAACTACATGAGGAAGACACCTTCAATCTGTTTTATGATCTCAAAGCTTATGAATTCAACAAGGATGTTGTTGCAAGTGCTGAAATAGAAGCAACAAAGACAACATCATTGGCTGCTGCTTGATAACGCTCTAAATGGTACCAATAATTATACCTTTATTCACCCCAAATTCTGCTCAAGAGAGGATAGATAGACCCGTTATTATGTGGTATATATGTTAAATGCTACGTGAGTGTTTCTAGGATCGTAATTATGCATCTAAGCTATTTTACTGAAGATTTGGTACTGTTTTGTCTCATTTTGCATGTTTTATAGGATGTACTGGATCTGGAGCATTGAAGAATGGATCTGGACTGAAAGAAGTACATTGGGCCAAGTGATTAAAGTCCAAGAAGAAGCCTGGTGAAGAAAAAGGAGAAAAGATTGGCCCGGTTTGCCGGAGGCTAGGGCCGGTAAACCGAGGACTTGTTGGACACGAAAGTGATTCTGCCGCATTATCTAGGTCGGTTAGGGTTTTAGAGAGTCTTAAGTCGGTCACTGTATCTATATAAGGCCGCATCTACATACAATCTCATATCTTATCATTTATATTCAATTACATTATACACTTTTGATGAAATAAAGTTATTCAAGCTTTGGAAGAGTAGTTTCTGGTCTCCTCCTTTCTTCCATCATCTCTAGCTTGTGTAAATCGAGCTAGATCACCATTGTTGAAGGTATGAAGCTTTGAACTTCCTTTTTGTCTTCAATATGGTAGATCTGTTCGTATTTATGTGTTTTAGTTAATCTGCATGTTTAAAGACCCCATAATTTACTTATTTTAATCGTAACTAAGCAATGTAGATCCAGGAACAAGAAAAGCCACCCTCGGTAACCCTGCGGTCTATACCGGTTTACCGAGGCATGATTTAGAAAATCTAAAACTGGGATTCACTACAGCTACGTTGATCGACATGTTTAATTACCAGTAGGTTAGATCTGGCCAATCTGCTTATTGTAATCGAAAACTGGCATGAAATACGAATAGTGAAGTGCTAAGTTTGGACATAGTCTTGAATGGACCCTAGGAACGTGCTGACCAATGTCGACAGCTGTCTAGGCGGGTTAGTGGTATAAGTTAGCGCTTGATATTGGCAATTCTAGTTCTTTATGCGTATGGGCTATTACGGACCAATTAAGGAGGGTAGCTTGCGTATAGATTGTCTACTACCATTGTCGGAGTAGATAGGAGTAGGAGTTGCACCCGTAGCTGATAATGATTTTTAAAACTAAAGCTCATGATTAATTTAAGGAAATTATGTGGGGAAGTAAATGTAACAATTAACTAATCCAAGTTTAGTATATCGATGAGAAGAGGGAGAGGAATACCAAGTTCATTTTCTTTTATGTTATTGTTTGTCAATGACCGCCTCTATGTTGCTTCTTAATTAAGTTAGAATCGTTTATACTTATAGTTGCATTGTCTCTGTGGGATCGACCTTGACTCGCATTTACTATACTACGATGTACCTAGTATTCTTGCTAGTAATATCGACGTTAGTGACTCACACGCGATCACTGCTCATAAAGAAGAATCGACAAATGTTCAAGATGAAATACAAGAGCAATAAGCCCTACTTACTAAAAGGATAAGAATGATGAAATCTGGAAAAGAATCTCCAAGGTATTCTGGCAAGAAAACAACTGAGAAAAAGGATGAATCAAAGAAGGATCCTGACTTTTTGTGCTTCAATTGCAAGAAACTAGGACACTTCAAACCTGACTGTCCTGAGTTAAAACAAAAGAAGGATCCTGACTACCTATGCTTTAACTACAAGAAGCCTGGACATTTTGGACCTGATTGTCTAGACCTGCTGAAGAACAAAGGTCAGCAGAGGTGATCTGGCAGAAAAGAATTGGTTGCCGATGATGAATCTGGCTATGAAGTGGAATCAGAAAAAGGAAATGAATCAGATGACAATTCTCTCATAGCACATATGGATGATTATGCTTTCATGGCTCATATGGATGAAAGTGAGGAGGTATACAATTCTGTATCTATTAACACTCCTGCTGAAAGTGATTGTGAGTCTACTGGTGGTTCCAATCCAAACATTTTTGACAATGAAGAACCTCTAGATGCCCTCGTTAATCAACTGAGGATAATACAATCTGGTTATGAGATTATAAAGGCTGAAAGAGAAGCACTTCAAGCAGAAATCCAAAGATTGAATGCTGAGTTAAGAATTCTCAAAGGCAAGGTAGGGGATTATAAACAGAATCAGTATAAGTCTACTGCACCAGCAGTGACAACTGAATCTGCTGCACAATCAAGTTTCACAACTGCATTCAAATCTGGGAAACCTTATGGTGATAGAACAGGACTTTGATTTGACACTCAACAACCTTCTAATGATGGATCAAGTAAGGCTGCTGAACCGAGTGCTAGAATTGGTCGTATGTTTATGGCTACACAAGATCCAACACCTCAAAAGGTTGCTGAGGCAGTATAGCCTGCTGAGAATGCTTCAAAGGAGCAAAATAAGAAGTCCAAAGGGACAACAACACCTAACAAAATGGTGCATCCAAAGGTAGGACTGCTGGACTCTCTAGACCTGTTGATAGCAGACCTGCTGCAAAGTCTTCTGGACCACAAAAGGGTAAAAACTAGAAATACTACAAGGATAAGAATGTTAAACCCAAGAATGTTAATCATTCAAAGGATACTTATCACAGGGGGAAAGGCAGATTGTTCCCTACTGATGAAGATTGGAATATTCCTGCCCTTGCTGCTAGAAACAATAGATTTAACCATAATGATAAGGCTAGACCCCAGCAGTGGAATCAGCAGTGGAAGCAGCAGAGGACTCAGCAGAGGCCTCACCAGAGACCTCAACAGAGACCACAATACAGGGCATTTCTTAACAGACAACAATCATATGGTTATGCTAATGCTTCTAACAATAGAAATCACTTCAAACAGCATTTTGTACCAAAAGGCCAGAAACCATATGTGAATGCTACACAACCAAATGTTAGATTCTATGGAAATGTAGCATACATATATGAACCAAAGTGCAACACTTTCTAAAGAAGACCTTATGAAAATATGCCAAGGGTTGTGCTTACCACTGACCACTATGGACCCAAACAGGTTTGGGTACCTAAAACACATTAAATTTGTTTTGTAGGGTGTCTGGTACTTTGACAGTGGATGTTCCAGACATTTGACCAGAAGTAAGAACTGTTTGATGAATTATGTGGCAAAGGATGGACCAAAAGTCAATTTTGGAAACAAGGATCACCAGGATATACAAGAGGATATGGAACACTGGTGAAGAATGGATTGACAATAAAAATGTTGCATATGTTGAATGCTTGGATTACAATTTGCTGAGCACTGGACAATTTTGTGACATGGGTTACAAAGTCACCTTTGACAAAGCCTACTGCATTGTCATAAGTGAAATGGGAGAACAAGTTGTACTAGCTCGAAGAAGACAACAAAACATGTATGTGGTAGATTGGACTATTGATGTTCCTGAAACATGTCTTAATGTGCATACAAAGTCAGAATTGAATTGGTTGTGGCACAAGAATTTGAATTATCTAAACTTTAATGATTTCAATTAGTTAGTGAAGAAGAAGTTGGTGATTGGTTTACCTGAAATCACATATAAGAAAGATGGAATATGTGATGCCAGTCAGCAAGGTAAACAAACAAAATCAAGTTTCAAGTCAAAGACTAAACAATCAACCAAGAGAGTGTTGGAAATGATTCATATGGATTTATCTGGACCAGTAATACCAACAAGCATAACAGGAAATAATTACACTTTAGTAGTGGTGGATGATTATTCAAGATACACTTGGGTAATTTTCATGAACAAGAAAAGTGAAACACTTCAAAAGATGCCTGAACTTTTGAAGAGTTTGCATAATGAGAAAAGTGTGACAGTAGTGAAGATCAGATCAGACAAGGTTATTGAGTTCCTAAACAAAGTCATAAGAAAATACTATGAACAAAATGGTGTGCTGCATCAATTAGCAGTTGCTGGAACACCTCACCAGAATGCGGTTGCTGAGATAAGAAACAGGACTCTGAAGGAAACAAGGAGGATTATGATCTGTGAAGCGATGTTAGCTGAGAGGTATTGGGCTGAAGCAATTAACACAGCATGCTACACACAGAATAGAACCTCAGTTAACAAAAAGCTTATAAAGACACCTTATTAAATTTGGAATGGAAGAAAGCCAAATATATCCTACTTTCAACCATTTGGGAGTAAGTGCTTTATCTTAAATCATAAGGAGCAACTGAAGACTTTCCAACAAAAATCAGATGAAGGAATCTTTTTAGGATATTCTTCAATCAGCAAGGCTTTTAGGGTGCGTTTGGATTGCTGGAATGTAACGGAATGGAATGAAACTGATGGAATGGAATGCAATGGAATGGAATGAAACCGATTCCATTCCTATGTTTGACATGCAATGAAATAAAATATGCAAGATTGTATTAGATGTGACAAGTAATACGGTGAGTGATGAATGTGCATGATAACGAGTGTAGCAAGCGGTGGTGGGTGGTGGAGGATGATGTGAGGTGTGCGATAATAGTGGTTGTGGTGGTGGTGATGGTGGTGGTTGTGGTGTGTGATAGTGGTGGTTGAGGTGGTGGTTGTGGTGTGCGATACCAGTGGTTGTTATGGCAGCGGCGGTGGTGGTGGTGGTTTGTGATGGTTGTGGGTTGGGTTATGATGGGGGATGGTGACAAGTTGTGCTGAGGGTGGTGACAGGGTAGGCGGTGGTGGTGGAGGGTGGTGGTGCGGTGGAGGGTGGTGGCGGTGGATTGCGGTCGGGTAGGTAGGTGCCACAGGAGGTTGCGGGCGGGCGGGTGGTAGGCGGTGGTGGTTGATTTTTTATCACTATGTTATGCTTACATTTCATTCCATCAAATCATTCCGTCCATTTTTTTGATGGAATGAAAATGGTAAAATATCATTCCAATGGAATGAAAACCCATTCTATTCTCTCGCAACCAAACACGTCAAAATGATGGAATTGAATGAAAAAAAGCATTCCATTCCATTCCATTCAAGCAATCCAAACATACCCTTAGGGTGCTGAACATAAGAACACTTAAACATGAAGTATCCATGCATGTTGTTTTTTATGAATCAAAATTCAATGGAATGGAGGATGAAGAAGTTTCAGAACCTGCTGTAAATCTAGAAGTCATTGATCCTGAATAAGTTGATGTTCTAAAGAAAATAAGTGACTTAAAGGTGTCTGATTCTGGAATTGAAGAAGCCCCGGCTGAAGAACCTGCTGGTTACACTACTGATACAACAACAGATACATCTCAAGGATCTATTTATCCCCCTACTAAACCAAAAACAGACCCTACTGAAGATTAGGTTCTAGTAAATCAATCAAACCAAGATTTACAATGGTTGAAGGATCACCCTGCTGAACAAGTAATTCGTGATGTACAGCAAGGTGTAATGACAAGAAGATAACTAGAAGCCATGTTTACGTGCTTTCTGTCTCAAATGGAACCTAAAGTTGTTGAAGAAGCAATTTCTGATCCTAATTGGATAATTTCTAAGCAAGAAGAACAGAATGAGTTTGAAATAAATCACGTATGGACACTAGTGAATAAGCCTGATCATGCAAATGTAATTGATACAAAACGTGTATACATAAACAAACTTGATGAATCTGGTACCATTGTTAGAAACAAGGCCAGACTAGTGGCACAAGGCTATTCACAAGCGGAAGGAATAGTCTTTGATGGGACATATGCCCCAGTTTCAAGATTGGAAGCTATAAGACTGTTTTTAGCATATGCCGCAAATAAAAACTTCAAGGTTTACCAGATGGATGTCCAAAGTGCATTCTTGAATGCATTCTAGAAGAAGAGGTTTATGTCCTGCAACCTCCTGGTTTTTAAGTTATAGATCAAGAAGATAAAGTGTATAGACTCAACAAAGCACTTTATGGATTAAAACAAGTAGAAAGAGCTTGGTATGAGACTCTATCTCAATTCTTGGTGAATAATGGTTTTACCAAAGGAACCATTGACAAGACTCTTTTCAGAATCAATGAAGGTGACAGCACTCTGGTACAAATATATGTGGATGACATTATATTAGGTTCTAAAAATGAAGTATTATGTGAAAAGTTTGCCAATCTCATGAAAAGCAAGTTCCAAATGAGTATGATGGCAGAAATGAAATACTTTCTAGGATTACAAGTCAAGCAAATGCAAGATGGAATTTTCATTCATCGAACCAAATACACCAATGAGCTACTGAAGAAGTTTGGTATGGAAAATAGCACCAAAGTATAAACTTCTATGGGAACAAACATTAGGTTGGATGAAGATAAAGAAGGTAAAGATGTTGATCGGACTTTATACAGAAGGATGATAGGAAGTCTGCTGTACCTCATAGCCAGCAGACCTGATATATCCTTTGCAGTAGGTGTTTGTGCAAGATTTCAGTCTAAACCTATGGAAAGTCACCTAGCTGCAGTAAAAAGGTTTCTCAAGTATCTAAAAGAGACTTTGGGAGTCGGGATATGGTATTCAAAAGATGGAAGTTTCAAAGTTGTATCCTACTCAGATTCTGATTATGCTGGTTGCAAGATTGATAGAAAAAACACCACAGGAACTTGTCAGTTGATGGGAAATAAACTTGTTTCATGGTTTAGCAAGAAACAGAATTCAATATCAACTTTCACTGCTGAAGCTGAATACATTGCTGCTGGAAGCTGCTGTGCACAAGTACTATGGTTAAGACATCAATTAAGGGATTATGGGATTGAATAAAGAGAAATTCCCTTAAGTGTGACAATACAAGTGCAATAGAAATCACAGAAAATCCTGTTTTGCAATCAAGAACCAAACACATTGATGTAAGACACCATTTTATAAGAGATCATGTTGAAAAGAAAGATGTGGTGGTTCTCTACACTCCTACTAAAGATCAACTTGCTGATATCTTTACAAAAACTTTGGATAGTGAGAGGTTTTCTAAGTTAAGAACTGAACTTGGCATCATCAAGGTTTTTCGACCTGCGACGGCCGGCAGAGTAGTACTTGGAATTCACCAAGAGGACTAGTCTTTGCCCTGTTGGGTGAGCTCACTTGCGTATCGAGTCATTGGTATTAAACTTCATCTAGTATTATCGGTTGGGCAAAACTATTTTATATAAAGATCACCGTGCATTTTATGCATCAATGCAGGTTCGAACCTCTTTCGAGTCTATGCGAGAATGTCGCGGACTATATCCATTCTATTGAAGGTGAAATCTACTGAAGAAGTCTGCTAGAGATCTCATGTTGCTGATAAAGTCTAATTTAATGAAAGTCAACAACTATGTAAATGAATATTAATCTTATCCTTTATTATAGCTGTTACAAGTACATAACCATTGCTACATTAGTGGGTTCAGTTAGTGGGAGACGTGGCAGCACTACATTTATTTGAAGTTGCAATTTGTATTTGTGTACAGTACGTGCACAGTGTCTTACCCACTACAAGCTCTGTCTATATATACAACAGACCGTATATGCAAGGACTCGTATTATATTCTCTGTATTCTATACAAGTGTGAACACATATTCTCTTGGATTTCATATTCTTCATTCTATCAAAATTTGACATAACAATGGTGGCTAAAGATGTTTATCTTGGATCTAGTCAGAGTGTTAGAGGATATGTTACAGATGCAAATGCTACAGATATAGCGATCAATCCGGGAAGAAGAATAAGAAGAAATGAAGGGTTAGAAAATGTACTCAACATCAGATTGGAGAAGATTTCATACAAGAATGTCTGTGACTTCCGGAGAAATATGGTGATTATAGGTATCGAGGCATTTACAACAAATGTAAATGGTCGGGAGATTGAAGTTTCTTCGGACTCGCCGAGAGAGGTATTTGGATTTAGGATGAAGGAAATGAAGCTCCCACAAATCCGAGAATCTATGGAGTTATTAAGACTAGCATTTGTTGAATCAATTAGAACAAATCCAGATGCACCAATTGCCCTAAATATCAATGTCAACAATATTACCTTGGAGTACAACCTGCTGCGTAAGTACATAGCAAGGAATCTTTTGGGATTGGTTGGCAGCTATGATGAAGTACAATAAGTGGAAATTGATGGTGAGCTAGAGCAAAGAACAAATGCAAGGGATGATGTTCAACCTGCCGCACCAAAAAAGACAGCAGAGAAGAGGAAGTCTGCTAATACAAGAAATATTAGTGAAATCCTAAAGCCTAAAAGATCAAAGAAACCAATAGAAACCGCCAAAACTACTAAAGTTAGCACTGCTATTGAGCCTCTTGTGCCTACTGAATCTGCTGAAATGTTAAGAAGACTGCTGCAGATTTACTTAATGAACATGTTAGGGAGGCATCAAAGAAAAGAAAGGCTGCCAGTAAAGAGCAATTGGAAGAATCTCTCTTGGGGTCCCAAGAACAACCTTCACAAAGAAGAAAGCAAGTTGTAAAGAAGAAGGGACATGGCAAAGGAAAAGAGTTGAGAATTTTAGAGGAACAAAGAGAAGAAGAAGAAGAGGAGGTAGATGTTGCACAAAAAGTTGTTGAACCTACTGTGGAGGCTACTGTGATTGTGGAAGACCCTGCTAAAACTGCAAAGACTCAGGGGGAAGGAAAGATAGTTGAGACCCCTGCTGAGGAGCAAGGAATTCAGGGGGAAGAGAGTGTTCAACAACTGGAAGTAGTAGACACAAATGTACCTGCTCAAGAATCTACTGATCTTTTTGTGTCTGTTGGGGAAACTCTAACTCATTTTTTGAGACTTTTGGCAGTCAAGTTGAGAAACCTGCTGCAAAGAAACCTACCATGCCATATGAAAGGAAGACGAAGAAGCCAAAAGAAAATCTTGATTTCAAAAAGATTACAAAGTATTTTGCATGGAAGTTTTGTTTTTACAAGAGGCAAAGGCCAACAGCAGAACCCATGAGTGGATTTGAAGAATGGGATTTTGCAAATCTTGGAGTGGAAAGTTTGTTAGGACTGATTGATACACCACTCCTAGAAATAAGGTTGCTAGAACTCATTGAAGATGGAAGAAGCAAAGACAACATAATTTTTAAAGATCCCAAATTTACACCTGATGATAGTGATGATCCATCCGCTGATTCAGATGATGATCATCCTATGCATCCTGGAGAGTCCAGTGGTATTGAAAAGTAGAAATCTACTGAAGCTGCTGGACATGGATCAACTAAAAAGACAACAGAGCAACCTCTTGAGAATGGTAAGTCTGCTGAGGGTCAGCAGACTGATACTCTGGACCAAGAAATGTTTGATGTTTTCACTGAAGATTTGGATTTACAGATTGCTGCAACAACACTTCTTGAGGATGCAATTTGTTAGGAAATCTACGCGGGAACGCAGCGGAATTTAAAAATTTATTTTCTTTTAACCATGATCGACTTCGTTTAAGCAATAAACAAATAAGTAGTAGACGGTGGTTACCTTGGTTGATCTAAAAGATCGACGCTTTGACCGTCTAAGGAGAGTAGTTCTGCATAGAGCCGGCCAAGTGTTCGGCCTCTACCGCTAGTCCACACGAACAGCCCGCCGGAATCCCATCATGGATTGCTATTGGAAAACTCCGGTTGCTAGACCGGCCCTTTTCCCCTCTCTCCAACTCTCTATAGGATGCTCTCTAGTTTACACAAGAACTATTAGTTCTTGGAATTGTGTTGTACAAAAGAGCTTGACACCCACCTCTTATTTATAGTGTAGGTGGCGCCATCTTCTAGAGTGGAGGAGAAGAAAACCTTTTCCCAATAAAATAAGGAAAATATAATTGATTGATTTATCTCATTTATTATAATATCTCATATTAAATAAATCTAGGATATTGTCAATATCTTATATTGAATATTCCCAAGATATTGTCAATATCTTATATGGACAATATTTATCTTTTATTATATTACCATAAATCAATTTACATATGTGTATATATCACATATATATTACACAAATAAATCTATTAATATATATTCCACAAATATGCGCATGCATCACCAACATGCACACACGCACACAAGTTGGATATATATATATATATATATATTAATATCTTATATTAATATTTGGTAATACTATTAATTAAATTGCACAATCCAAGTGTATCTTATACACTCCAAAATTGCGCCACATTTAGCCAATAAATTGGCATCCGGAATATTCTTTAATTAATCAATATAATATTATTAATATCTTGTATTTAATTTATTCATAATAAATAAATACCACCATATTAATTTACCACTATAACCTTTATAGTCTCGAGATAAACTTTCCTTATTTGGTTATCATCTATAACCACATCTTAATCCGGCTAGATGTTCTTATGTGTGTGACCCGATAGGCTTCCGAATATGTTGGCCGCAGACACAAAGTGCAAATTACGAAAATGCCCTTCATGCCAAACGATCACGGGATAACGTCTAGCAACACACCGTGACCCCCAATCATCGGAAGAGTCAAATGCAATGACTACTACCTTTCATGTGAAATAGTTACCGTGTAACTTACAATCCTATCGCTGTAATAATATCCATACGGTCGTACGTCGAGTGTCAAACATTAACGACCGTATCTTATAATCTGGATATCATGCTTTCTCGAAGTAACTCATTTACTCCCACTTTGCAAAGACTCGCGAGAGTAAGACATTCCTTATAAGAAGGCCATTTCGGATATTCGATCCCAATCATAGGATACGCGATTCCCGGACGACCAATCATGCATACTCCGCATGCTTCAGTATCATACCCAATCACTACCGTATGATCGCCCCGTGGCTAGGGAAAACCTCAATAGTGTCAAAGCATGACAATCCACACCGTGATGCCATGAAGACTCCGGTCCAAAGGATAATTACACAACCGTCACATAGTGTGACACTTAACATGTGTAAGTGGGTCAGTCTAACGTACGCATTATCTAATACACGTCCACGTACAGTCCAAGTGTCTCTACACTTCGATAGACGAGATCTATCCCTGCCCTTAAAGACAGAAGACATCTAATACGTGCTAGTCTGTTCATACTATCAATGCCCTGTTTAATAGTACATTAGCCTAGAGACATTTAAGTATCAAACTTGTTAAAGTGATTAGAGATCTCATCAACCATAATCGCCTATCATGGTTTCTCTATCACAGTTTAATACTAAGGACGTTATCATATAACAATTCATAATTGGTTCTTTAAAAGAACATATATATGACAACAAAAAAGCCATTTTATATATGTATAAACATAAAGAAATAGTAGAAATGATCCGACCCGGTCGGATCCGGTCCAACCCGATTGGGTTTAGGACACTATTTCAACATAATTTTGAAAGATGCTATTGAGGTTATTGTGGTTGAGCAGACTGATATCATTTCTGAGGAATCTGCTCAATATCAAGACAGTATTGACACCGATGAAACCTTAGCACAGGCTGCTGAAGTACTAAAAGGGATTGCCGAGGTAAGAGGTGTATTAGGGGAAAATATGGATATCTTTCCAAGTGTTGAAGACATGGAGGTTCAGTCTGTCGAGGTTCGGACGAAAGAATCGAACAAAGGTCGAAGCTCGGTGGTCCAAAGTACTGAGGATCAGACAGTATTAAGACAAAGGTTGGATATTCTGTCGGGATTAGAGGAATCCCCTGTCTCTAGCTTAGATGCTGCTGATGAAATAGCTACTGATGGTAAAAGTGGACAAGAAGCTGCTGATGAACAATCTGAGGAACAACTTCTTGACTATGATTTCAGTGATGAGGAATTTCAGTTACCTCAAGAAGAAGAAGAAAATCAAGAAATAGAAGAAGATCCTCTCATTGAGCAAGTACCTGTTTTGGATGTAGAAGGTCCTGAGCCCTATGTATGGGACATAACAAGAGCAATTGTGGTAAGGATACCGAGGCTGATGACAATATTGAAGAATATGCTGAGAACCTTGCTGGTGGAATGGCTGGTTAGGCTGCTGCAATACCATCATACATTTTGGAATAGTTAAGAACTGCCAGAGATGATATCACACAGCTAAGAACTCAATTGACAAGAAGTGTGCAAATATTTGATGATTTGGTAAATCTGGTGGAAAATAAAGGATGGACTACATAGAATGTTGCATCCAATGTCACCTCTTTATAGTTTGCCATTGATGATATGCTTAAAGAAGTTGCTCATGTCAAGCAAGATTATGCAAAAAGATATAAATTCATGGTTGATCAGATTGCATCTTTA
The DNA here is from genome assembly GCA_036785695.1 of Gentiana straminea. Classification (NCBI taxonomy): domain Eukaryota; kingdom Viridiplantae; phylum Streptophyta; class Magnoliopsida; order Gentianales; family Gentianaceae; genus Gentiana; species Gentiana straminea. Next base: position 657,574 of record JAVUPR010000320.1, read on the forward strand.
CACTAGAAAGTTGATAAGATAACAAAGACATCAAACCCTGCAGCACTTGATCCAAAATTCACAGAAAGATTGAATCTGTTGGAGCGAACATCGGAATGCCGGATTACCTCAGTTGATACAATAATAGAAATAATGGAAGGGCAACTGAATAATTTGGTTAACACACATGAGAGTGTAATTGGCCTGCTGAACAGTTTTATTGATGATGTCAATAAAGGGGAAGAAGGTCAAACAACAGAAGCAAAAGAGGCAGCAAGTCTACAATAATATGAGGTTTGAGGCTGATATCAACGATTTTAGAGCACCTGCACCTGGAAGAGTACAATTGACAGATGACCTACTGAAGGAGTTCAAGAAGTAATACTTTGTAAGAAAGAGACCTTATCATGACATGACTTTTCGGGAGGGTCTAAATTCCTTCCTTGGACTCATATTCTGGGAGACAAGGATTAAATCCTTAAGATCTACATCAAGAGGAGGTCATAGTGGAAGATCAACTGAAGGGAGAGGACAGACTGCTGAGCAAAGATTGTGGAATTGGTCAGCAAATGACTCATTGGATGAATTCAAGCGTTTCTACATGAGACAAGGATTCAACCTTCAAAGCATAATGTTAACTTTACCTAAAGCTTGGAAATGGTGGATGTTGGTACATACCTGGATTGATTTCTCTACATTGGAAAATCAATGGATGCTAGACATTGTGAAAAAAATTAGGGAAAACCAAGAAAAGAGAGAACAAGACAATGACAGAAACTAGATCAGCAAACTCATATTCATATTGTTATCTTTATGCCGAGTCTAGTAGTTATAGTTTGGACAAATTTGAACTTAATGATATACGAATGCAATTTGTTCTATTTTTGTGTTTTTATCCTTTTGCTTTGCTGTAAGAAGGGTATTGAAATCATCACTAAAAGTGGGAATTTGTTAGACATAATTTAGTTTAAATGATGAGTGCCAGACTAGCTATTATAGAGCAAAGGCAAAAAGATTTCTTGATTGAATGTATAGGTTTACTAGACTTTGATCTTTGTATAGGTTTGATCAAACAAGCACTGTAAAGAGGTCAGCTGACTTGTTCAATAGACCTATCTAGGTCAGTAGAGTGTCTAGGACCTGCTGATGGTTGAAGGCTGAGGGTTCAAACTTAGTAATGAAGGCTAAGGGATCAAACTTAGTATTAAAAGTCAAGGATATGGGATCAGAATTTAGAGAAGCCTGTGATGACCTAAACTGATCGCATATACCTTGTGTATAAGGTCTAAGTTCCATAAAAGTAAAGTGATGATTGGAACTTGGTTATAGTTAAAAATGGTGTACTCTAAGTTCATAATAAAAAGTTAGATGAGAAACGATCGAGTGAGGTGTTTATAAAACATAGCAGACTAAAAGTCAGCTGACCATATGTGGACATCAGTAGACCTATACAACGGTGTCTACTTGTTGGTCCCTTGGAAAGGCTAACACATGTTTAGAGGGGGGGGGGGGGGTGAATAAACTTGTCACCAAAAACTAGATTATCACTATTAAGGTTCAATTTTAACTTGTGTGGAGTTAAGCTGACAAAGCTGAGTTTAAGTCAAACTGACTTATGACAAAATTGAGTCAACCGACAGCGGATATAAGTTTTAGCCTTTATCTGATCTTGTTGATTCTGTAAGAAAACGCTGAGTATGCAAAATTGAATTCTGGTGAATGTCAGTTTGTGTGTTGTGTATGCTTAAAACAATCAGTTTCAGTATGCTTATAACAAATATAAATGCTGTAAAAATAAGTAAATGCGTAAAGTAAGTAGAGCAAGAATTATAGTGGTTCTAGGTGGTGTAATCCTGTCAGTCCACTCTTCCCCTGTGATGTAGGAGGAAAATTTCACTAGAACTCCTTGAGGTACGCTGTTACAAAAAGTCCTATATGATAGTCATCGACCAATCCCTAATGTCACTATCTAAACAACTAAAGAACAGGTTGGATGGCTGCTCTTCAACTGCTTGAACCACTGGTCCTTAGAGGGTTGTATTACCTCTTCACCAGCTCCCACCACAAACACAGTCTACCCGACTGCAAATGTCACAACTGTTCTTGGCAACTTCTTGACCCGATTGCTTCACAGTCTAAACCTTTAATTAAGACTCAAAGTTGGGCTGAGAATCAATAAATTGATTCTTGCATGTGGTTCTTCAAAGTGTCGAAATCTGGATATGATCGATGTAGCTTGAACACTTGAAGAAATTCTAGATATAATCTTGTTGAGATATTGATCGCAATTCGAATGAACTAGACTTGAGCACAAAAATGCTTGTAAACTTGTTAATTCGGTGTTGGATCCTTGATGCCAAGTCCTCTATTAATAGTGTGAGGTCCAATGTTCATCTTTCTTGAATTTGAATTGTATCAACGTCTATATTTTCAGATGTCAGGTGTCAGTGACCGTTCTGACATGTCAGTTCTTCATCCAATAAAAAATCCTTGATTTACAACGTTCGAATGTACTTTCAGTTTCTTGGATGGCTGACTATAAAATTGAGTTTCCTGATCAGTTTTATACTGAGTGTGTCAGTTTTCGGTTTGTTAACCGACTTAGAGCATTAAGCGAGTTTTTACTCTTCTTCAAAATTTCGGTACTCTATTTATCGATTTTATGTGACCGAATCAGATTACACCATTTCTTATACAGATCATCTAAGATATCATTGTCCTTACGATACTTAGGTCTTCTTTCAAGATCCATAAAGTCAGTTCAGGCCATCATAGACTTACCTGAATTCTAACTTTACAGTCTCGGCGTAAAAGCTTTATAACTGAGTTTGAACCCTCAGTTCTTCAATCTTCTTTAACTGAGTCTGTGTCCCTCAATTCTTCAAATACTGTGTTTGTTCTCTCAGCCTTCAGTTCTAGATAAGCCAACCGAGTTTGTGTCCCTCAGCAAACTTACCCTCTTCAGTTCTGAGTAAACTTTAGTTCTAGGTGTACATATTCAGTCTTATGTTAAGTTCCAGTTTTCAGTTTTACGACACTTCTATCTATTACAGTGCTTGTCTGATATAACCTATACAATTATCACACTCTAGTAAAACTTATACATTCAGTTCCAGACATCTTTAAGCTTTCCACTATAACAACTAGTTTCAGCGCTTCATCAATGAGGTGTAAACAAACATATACTTAAATGAGATGAATCATCATTAAAACTAAATTTTATTTCCAAAAATTTCCCCTTTTTTGATGATGCCAAAACCCTCCTTAAAAGAAAAGCTTAAAGATAATAACAATGCAAAACAAATTGGAAACTGGATTTCATTAAGAATTTTGCAATAACTGGAATAGTTACGCAGTTGATAATAATAACTGAAATAAGATCTAAACTTCAGTTCCTTGTGTAACTTTGATAAACTTCTGTTCCTTAACATAAAGACGATATTCTTGTTCAATCTTTGTATCTTTCTTGTTGAAAGTTCTGAGATAATCCACTTGACTTGTAAGTTTCCACTTTCTCCAAAGAACTAACTCAGGAAGATGTCTTTCATCTTTGTAGTAATCTTCAAATTCTGAAATATTAGCTTTCAGCTGTTCTCTCTTGTCTTTAATTTGAAGTTTTTCTTCAATTCTCTTGATCTTCTTGTGATGTGCCATCTTCTGATTGTGAAGAGCATCAAATTAGAAATAGGCAATAGATTCTTCATAAGTTTTGTGCCTGTATTTCGTTTTGACATGGTTGTAATCTGCAACAAATTTCATCCATAGATCCATTGTCAGAGTAGATCTTCTTTCTCCAAGTTGACTGTACTTGGCAATGAGCTGTTCATTAGTGAGTTCTAAAACATCCCTGACATAAGAATCTGCTGCTGATTTGCATGTCTTCAATTCTGTCAATTTAGCTTCAAGCTTCAGTTTTTCTTCACATAACTTCAGCTTTTCTTTCTCTACTTCCCCCTTTTTGGCATCATACAACTCATTGATTAGCTGATGTGTTGCCTTCTGATCTATTGACATATATTTCTAGGAGGTGAGAACTTCTTTGAGTTGAGTTTCTAGACCATAAATGCGTTGATTGAGGTGCCATTCAGCTTGAGTATGAGTTTCTTGATCTTCCATGGTTGTAACTTCGATTTTTTCCTTGGGATGAAATCTCTGAAACTGAATCTAAAGTGGATTTATTGATAGTATCCAACTTAGTATGAGCTGATACATCAGTTTTCTTCCTGTAATCCAAGTAACTTGAAATATGTGACAGAAGACCATTGTAATCATCCTTTTGGTTGAGCATAATTTTCAAACCTTCTTGTACTTTGCTCAATTATTCTGTTGTAAGCTTCTCAGATGGGTCTTATTCTTCTGTCTCTTTGATTTTAGACTGACTAGCATCTTCAATTATCATCAGTTGCTGATTATCATTAGTTCTGGCTTCTTCTTCTGTGTTGTCAGTTGTTTGATTTCCAACTGGCACTTCTTCTGCCTTAGTATCAGTTTGCTCTGGTTGTTGTTCAAGCTGATTGTTTGACTGCAAAACTGTACTTTTCTAAGCTTCTTTCCTTGAATCATCATCCTTATCATCATCTTTCTTCTTTAAAAATTCCTTCAGTATAGATGATGTGGTTGATTCAATTCTCCGAGCTATTTCATTGAATCTATTGTAGCAGTTGGTGAGAAACTCTTCCATTGGAAATAAGGCATACATATTTTTTATTTCCAGTTTCTCCAACAATAGTTTTTCCTCATAGGTAGAGTAGCTTCACGAGAATCTTCAGTTTCATCTTCATAAATTTGATGATCCTTTCAGCATCGAAGATGAACTCCTTTCATTGCTGAGTTACCTGTTCCTCTTGCTAATCATGCATAACGGAAACTTGTTTCTCAGATATTTTCTGTTTAAGGTGAGAAACAATCTCAGGAACCAAGGCTTTCAGCTTACCGACTCTAGTTGTCAGTTGTTGTTCCCCCTCAGTTGGTGCCAACGGACTTGAAGTACCTGGGAACAAACAACGTCCAACTAATTTTCCCCCTTGTCCCTCAGCTTTTCTTTTAATGCCTTTCTGCTAAGTGATCTGCTAAGACACAGTTTTCTTATTAGCTTCAGGTTGAGAAGTCTTCGAGGTTTCTTTCCTTGAAAGAGCTTATGCTGCACTTGTTGTAGATGAAGCAGCAGTTTGTTTTGCTTTCTTCCCACCATTGATTGTCAGTTATAGCTATTGCACTTGTATTATCACACATTATAGGAATCAGTCCCTCTTCTATTCCATAATATCTTAATTGTTGCCTGATCGAAAAAACTTGAGCATAACAGCTTCTAGCTGCTATGTACTCAACTTTAGCTGTTGATGTCGAGATAGAGTTTTGCTTCTTGCTGAACCATGACACAAGTCTATTTCCGAATAACTGACATATGCCTGAAGTACTTTTTCTATCCACTTTGCATCCGGCATAGTCTGAGTAGGATATTAGTTTGAATTCTCCTTCCTTTGAGTACTATATCCCAACTCCTTCTGTATCTTACAAATACTTCAAGGTTCTTTTGACAACAGTAAGATGGCTTTCTTTAGGTCTTGTTTGAAATCTGGCACGGACACCAACTGCAAAGGATATGTCAGGTCTACTGATTGTGAGATAAAGTAGACTCCCAATCATTTTTCTATAGAGAGTTTGATCCACATCCTTGCCATCTTTGTCTTTATCTAATCTGATGTTGGTTCCAATTGGTGTTGCAATGCCAGTTGATTTTTCCATCCCAAACTTCTTGATCAGTTCTCTGGTATACTTGGTTTGGTGAATGAAAATTCCACTGTCCATCTGTTTTACTTGTAAACCGAGAAAGTAATTCTGTTCTCCCATGAAACTCATTTGAAATTTGCTCTTTATTAAACTTGCAAATTTCTCACAGAGTTGCTCATTTTCTAATCCAATCCTGTAACGGTTGTATTTGAAATTAAAATTCAAATCACAGGATCTACACCTATAAAAAGAGGTCTCCTGATTCAGATTGCAACAACAGGAATACACACAAAGAAATTATGTTTTTGAGCAAGAAATTAATTAAAGTGCAATGTTACCCTGCTTATACTATCTGAGCTTTAACTTACCTGATCAAGGATTTTCTTCAAGTGTTTCTGCAATCAAGTTCTATCTAGTATACACACTTGAAGACTACAAGATGCCGATCTTTTCAACCTGATCAAAAGCCTACTGAGAGTTGAATCACTTTCTTGATGCAACCCCTTCTATTTCAAGAAGAACCAAAAGACAGTGAAGCACTTCTGAAGTGTCAAGGACTGTTGTGTTTTGTGGTGGAGTTGGTGAAGAGTCAATCCTACCCTTCAAGGACCAGTGGAATACTTAAGTGGAGCAATCCTACCTTTTTCTAGTGTTCAGTTTTTGAAGCCATAGTCATTGGTCAAGGACAAACAACTTAGGGATTTTGTAACAGCTATCTCAAAGTCTCTAGTGAATTTCCTTTAACATCACAGGAGAAGAGTGGACTGACAGGATTACACCACATAGAACCACTATAAATCTTGCCTATTTTACTTTAATGCATTTATTTTCTGCAATTTGCTTAATCTGCATACTTATCACATCAATCTACTGAACTAGCAACTGAATCACACTACTTGCACTACTGAGTATCCAATACTTAGTATCATCTTTAAAACAACAAGTAACAAGGCTTAATCTAATATATTCTGGTGCAACAAATTTAATAGCTTCAATAGTCAGCAGACTGTTGAAGGTCAGCAGACTATTGAACCCTGCTGAGTTTGTCAACTCCAAAAAGTTTTAATTGTTAAGTTTATTCACCCCCTCTCAACTTAACCAAAGCCTTTTCAAGGGACCAACAATTGGTATTAAAGCAATGCTTCTGTTGTTAAGTATTCCTACTTGTTGTGCTTGTGAAAAATCTTTGAAAACTTTTTCAAGTTTCTGTTTTCAAGTTTTTGCATCATGGATAACCACCAGTATTCTAGGACAATGTTGATGTGCTCTCTAGATCATTTTGATGAGTATATGCGTCGTATGCAGGCTTATCTAGCTGAAACTCATGATGAGATGATGGATGTGATGATTGATGGAAAGATATGTTCTAAAGCCAAATAATGAGTAGGGTGATAAAGATAGAAAAAGGGCAAACCTGAACAATATTGCTATTGATATTATCTACAGAACTCTAGATACCAATATGTACATAAAGGTGAAAGATTGCAAAGAACTATAGGAAAGATTGCAACATATTTGTGAAGGCACTGATGCAATCAAAAAGAACAAGATCAGTGTGGCCAAGCAAAATTTTCAAGAGTTCAAGATGAAATCAAATGAGACCATTGAACAAATGGAATCTAGATTCAATGCAATTCTGGATGAACCTACCCTGAATGTTGTTTACACAAAAGAAGAGATCAACTCCCGGATTCTCAAAGCTTTACTGGCAAAAGAAGTTTGGGAAATGAAGGTCACTGCTATGGAGGAGTCTAGGAGACTACATGAGGAAGACACCTTCAAACTATTTTCAGATTTGAAAGCTTATGAATTCAACAAGGATGTTGTTGCAAGAGCTGAAAAAGGAGCAACAAAGACAACAGCATTGGCTGCTGCTCATAAAGAAGAATCATCAAATGTTCAAGATGATGTGCTAGACGAAATACAAGCGCTAATAGCCTTACTGACTAAAAGGATAAGAATGATGAAATCTGGAAAAGCATCTCCAAGGAATACTGCCAAGAAAACAACTAAGAAAAATGATGAATCAAAGAAGGATTATGACTTTTTGTTCATCAATTTCAAAAACCAGGTGACTTCAAACCTGACTGTCCTGAGTTAAAAAACAAAAGAAGGATCCTGGCTACCTATGCTTTAACTGCAAGAAGCCTGGACATTTTAGACCTGATTGTCCAGACCTGCTGAAGAACAAATGTCAGCAGAGGAGATCTGGCAGAAAAGCATTGGTTGCTGATGATGAATCGGATATGATGTGGAATCGAAAAGGAAATGAATCGGATGACACGCTCTCTCATAGCACATATGGATGATTATACTTTCATGGCTCATATGGATGAAAGTGATGAGGTATACAATTCTGTATCTATTAACACTCCTGCTGAAAGTGATTGTTAGTCTACTGATGGTTCCAATCCAAAAATTTCTGACAATGATGAACCTCTAGATGCCCTCCTTAATCAAATGAGGATAATACAATCTGGTTATGAGATTATGAAGGCTGAAGGAGAAGCATTTCAAGCATAAATCCAAAGATTGAATGCGGAATTAAGAATTCTCAAAGGCAAGGAAAATGACTATGAACATAATCAGTATAAGTCTACTGCACCAGTAGTGGCAACTGAATCTACTGCACAATCAAGTTCCACAACTGCATTCAAATCTGGGAATCCTTATGGGGATAGAATAGGACTTGGATTTGAGACTCAACAACCTTCTGAGGATGGATCAAGTAAGGCTGCTGAACCTAGTGCCAGAATTGGTCATATGTTTGTGGCTGCACATGATCCAACACCTCAAAAGGTTGCTGAGGCAGTAAATCCTGCTGAGAATGCTTCAAAAAAGCAAAATATAAAGTCCAAAGGGACATCAGCACCTAAGAAAAATGATATATCCAAAGGTCGGACTGCTAGACCCTTTAGACCTGCTGATAGCCGACCTGCTGCAAAGTCTGCTGGACCACAAAAGGGTAAAAACTAGAAATATTCCAATGATAAGAATGTTATACCCAATAATGATAATCATTCAAAGGATACTTATCTCAGAGGGAAAGACAGATTGTTCCCTACTGATGAAGATTGGAATATTCCTGCCCCTGCTGCATGAAATAATAGATTTAACCATAATGCTAAGGCTAGACCTCAGTAGTGGAATCAGTAGAGGACTCAGCAGAGGCCTCACCAGAGACCTCAACAGAGGCCACAATACAGGGCTGTTCCTAACAGACAGCAATCATATTGTTATGCTAATGCTTCTAACAATAGTAATCACTTCAAACAACATTTTGTACCAAAAGGCCAGAAACCATATGTGAATGCTACACAACCAAATGTTAGATTTTATGGAAATGTAGCATACATATATGAACAAAAGTGCAACACTTTCCAAAGAAGACCTTATGGAAATTTTCCAAGGGTTGTGCTTACCACTGACCACTATGGACCCAAACAGGTTTGGGTATCTAAAACACATTAAATTTGTTTGTTAGGGTGTCTGGTACTTTGACAGTGGATGTTCCAGACATATGACCAGAAGTAAGCACTGTTTGATGAATTATGTGGAAAAGGATGGACCAAAAGTCAATTTTGGAAACAAGGATACACCAGGATATACAAGAGGATATAAAACACTGGTGAAGAATGGATTGACAATAATAAATGTAGCGTATGTTGAAGGATTGGATTACAATCTGCTGAGCACTAGACAATTTTGTGACATGGGTTACAAAGTCCCTTTTGACAAAGCCTACTGGCATTGTCATAAGTGAAATGGGAGAACAAGTTGTACTAGCTGGAGGAAGATAACAAAACATGTATGTGGTATATTGGACTATTGCTATTCTTGAAACATGTCTTATTGTGCATACAAAATCAGAATTGAATTGGTTGTGGCACAAGAAGTTGAATCATCTAAACTTTGATGATATCAATCAGTTAGTGAAGAAGAAGTTGGTGAGTGGTTTACCTGAAATTACATATAAGAAAGATGGAATATGTGATGCCTGTCAGCAAGGTAAACAAATAAAATCAAGTTTCAAGTCAAAGACTAAACAATCAACCAAGAGAGTGTTGGAACAGATGCATAAGGACCTATTTGGACCATTAATACTAACAAGCATAATAAGAAAGAAGTACACTTTAGTAGTTGTGGATGATTATTCAAGATACACTTGGGTAATTTTCATGAACAAGAAAAGTGAATCACTTCAAAAGATGCCTGAACTTTTGAAGAGATTACAGATTGAGAAAAGTGTGACGATAGTGAAGATCAGATCAGACAAGGGTACTGAGTTCCTAAACAAAGTCATAAGAGAATACTATGAACAAAATGGTGTGTTGCATCAATTAGCAGCTTCTAGAACGCCTCAGCAGAATGGGGTTGTTGAGAGAACAAACTGGACTTTGAAGGAAGAAGGGAGGAATATGATCAGTGAAGCAATGTTACATAAGAGGTATTGGGCTGAAGCAATTAATACAACATGCTACACACAAAATAGAACTTCAGTGAACAAAAAGCTTATGAAGACACCTTATGAAATTTGGAATGGAAGAAAGCCAAATATATCCTACTTCCATCCATTTAGGAGTAAGTGCTTTATCTTAAATCATAAGGAGCAACTGAAGACTTTCCAACCAAAATTAGATGAAGGAATCTTTTTAGGATATTCTTCAGTCAGCAAAGCTTTTAGGGTGCTGAACAAAAGAACACTTAAACATGAAGAAACCATACATGTTGTTTTTGATGAATCAAAATTCACTGGAATGGAGGATGAAGAAGTTTTAGAACCTACCGTAAATCTAGAAGTCACTGATCCAGAATATATGGATGTTCTACAGAAAATAAGTGACTTAAAGGTCTCTGATACAGGAATTGAAGAAGCCCCTGATAAGGAACTTGCTGTAACACAATTGATACAACAACAAATACAGCTCAAGGATCTACGGATCCCCCTACTGAACCAACAGCAGACCCTACTAAAGATCAGGTTCCAGTAAATCAAGCAAACCAAGATTTACAATGGTTGAAGGATCACCTTGCTGAACAAGTAATTGGTGATGTATAGCAAATTGTAAGGATAAGAAGACAACTAGAAGCCAAGTTTACATGCTTTCTGTCTTAAATGGAACCAAAAGTTGTTGAAGAAGCAATTTCTGATCCTGATTGGATAATTGCTATGCAAGAAAAACTGAATGAGTTTAAAAGAAATCAAGTATGAACATTAGTGGAGAGGCATGATCATGCAAATGTAATTGGTACAAAATGGGTATACATAAACAAACTTGATGAATCTGGTACCACTATTAGAAACAAGGCCAGACTATTGGCAAAAGGCTATTCACAAGCTGAAAGAATAGAAAAAGTTATGTCCTACTCAGATTCTGATTATGTTGGGTGCAAGATTGATAGAAAAAGCACCACGGGAACTTGTCAGTTGATGAGAAATAGACTTGTTTCCTAGTTTAGCAAGAAACAGAATTCTATGTCAACTTCCACAGCTGAAGCTGCTGTGCACAAGTACTATGGTTTAGACAGAAATGAAAGGATTATGAGATTGAATAAAGGGAAATTCCCAATAATGTGTGACAATACAAGTGCAATAGCAATCACAGAAAATCCTGTTTTGCACTCAAGAACCAAACACATTGATGCAAGACACCATTTTATAAGATATCATGTTGAAAAGAAAGATGTGGTGGTTCTCTACATTCCTACTGAAGATCAAATCACTGATATCTTTACAAAACCTTTGGATAATGAGAGGTTTTCTAAGTTGAGAACTGAACTTGGCATCATCAAGGTTGAGTGACCTGCTGATAGGGCAACAGAGTACTAGAATTCACCAAGGGGACTAGCCTTTGCCCTGCTGGGTGAGCTTACTTGGCAGATCAGTCATTGCTATTAAACTTCATCTTGTATTATCAGTTGGACAAAACTATGTTATATAAAGATTAGCTGTACATTTTATGCATCAACAAGGCTGCTGAACCTGCTGAGTCTACCGAAGAATGTCAGCAGACTATATCCATTCTAATGAAGGTGAAATCTATTGAAGAAGTCTGCTGGAGATCTCATGTTGTTGATAAAATCATACTTTAATGAAAGTCAACAACCAAGTAAATGGATATTAATCTTATCCTTTATGTTGGAAATAAAATTTATGTTTTGATGATGATTCATCAGTAATTCTGTTATTGTTTTTAAATGCCATTGATGAAGTGTCATAACTAGCTGTTATAGGGCAAAGCAAAAAGATGTCTAGAAATCAATGTATAGGATTTTAACGGAGTCTGATAATTGTAAATAGGTCACTTCTACCTCAATAACCGTTTGACAACCAACAGAATTCTAAGTTCAGACCTAATACAACTGTACCTAAGTTTGTAGCTGCACAAAAGTTAGGAAGTCAGAAAACTGACAAAATTGTTAGAACTGACAATAACTCAGCACAACCTTGACTTAAAACTGACAAAACTGTAAAATCACTCAGTGGAAAACAGCAAACTGAAAGATTCTAAAGAAAAACTCAGTAGGCTTAAAAGGGCAGAACTGATCAGAGATCAGTTAGAAGAACATTCAAGTCATATCCATTAAAGAATGATAATCGCTCATCGAATAGAAAATCAGGGGGAAAGAAAGACTCTTTCCTACTGATGAAGACTGGAATGCACCTATGATCACAAAAAGATCATACCAGTTTCACAAAACAAATGAACAAAAGACTGTTAGACCAAAACAATAAAACTTTGTGAAAACTGACTTTACTCAGTCAAAATATCAAGAATTGTATAAAGCTAAGAATTATAGAAATTCAAAGACTAATCTAAAAGGACCCAAACAGATATGGGTACCAAAAATCTCTCAATTTGTTTTGTTGGAGAATGTCAAATGCTGAGAGGACTGAGAACTTGTAATTTTCAAAACTGAGTTGTGTTCTCAACTGATGTTTGGAACTAATCAAAAGAATGACTGACTCAAGTTTTGGATAAGATCAAAACTGAATCCTTACAGCTGGAGATACACCGTATCCACTGCATTTACTGACGCAAGCTATGGATGACAGTAAATATGTGACCTACATTCATCTCAACCATCCATCTTATCCACTCACCATATTTATCGTGATCTCAACGTCAGATGTGATTTATGACAAGACATCTTTGAACCCACTCAAAACCTTCCAACTACCCTTTCTATCACATACAAATACCCTCTTATTTTTCCACATTAATTCTTTACACTCAGTTTTCACATAATCCTTACTCAAATTTCCAAATAATTCTGAATTCTATTCAACCTTCAGAAATCATGTCTTTTACCCGAGTTGAACCTGGAATTATCATCTCTCTCGATCAATATATCGCAAGATACACTGATCAAACACTAGCCAAGCAAATAGTAGAGAAAATCCGGAAATCAAAGGTCTGGAACAGGTGTTCAACATCAATTTGAAGAATGTGTGCCTGGATAGCATCGGTGACTTCTATGAGTTTAGGAGCAAAACCAGAGAGAATGAAAGGATCTTTACCTATGTAACCCAAGTCAATGGGAAAGAGATCAAAGTCACTGAAGATCTCATCAAGGATATTTTTGCCTTCGAGAAATATGGACATTCCTCTGCACTAAAAGTAACAAAAGAATAGAAAGAGAATCTTTGGAAACACATTGCAATCATTTGAGATTCAAATGTATCACTGTCTGGATCAATAGGGCTACTCAAACCAGAATTCAACTACTTGACCAAGATGCTAGCTAATTGCGTAATTGGGAACGCAGGCAACTTTAGTAATCTCTCGGGCACAAAGATAGAATTGCTATATGTTATCTGGTTTGAAGAAGATTTCATTTGGTAGAGATACAATCTGGACCAATTGGTAGCACAATCGTCTGATGTGCCCAAGAAGAAAACTGAAGTGAAGAAAAAATGAATTTACCACAAGAAAACTCTTGCACTTTTGGCACAAAGAATAATTGATCACTTTGGGATTGCAAAGAGAAAGGAAACTGCGGTTGTTGATGGCAAAATCACAACAATGGATGAGAAGAATAAATCTGAAAAGAGGAAAGCTGAAGGTTCTGAAGCTAAACTAAGAAGAAGAGAAAAAAGATCATTCAAGAAGAAAATGAAAACCGGAGAAGCACTAGAAAATTTTGAAAAGTTAAGAGAAAAGAAGAGGAAACTGGAAGAATTAGAAAAAGGAAGCACTGGGGTAATTACTGAGAAAGTCATGGAACCCTCACCGGAAAAATCTATCACATCAGTTGCGGGGAGTCAAGCAAAGAAACCTATAACTGAGGAGACCCCCACAAAACCAGCCCCTACTGAAAGAGAAGTTGTTGCTGATGAAGCTGTTGAAGAAGAAGTTGTTCCTTCACTTCCAGAAGCTAACACTCAGGGGGAACAAACCCTGAGAATTGATTTTGATGATGAAATGACTGACAGTGATGAAGAACTGATTGGACCTGGTATATTGGCTATGCTCAACTTGATAAATATAGCGACCACCACACCACAAAAATCAGCATCCATAATTGAGTATAAGAATCGATCAGAGAATTGGAGGACTCACAATCGCAAGAAAGAGAAGGTGTTGAAGTAGAATCTAGACGAGTAAAAGTCATCACTCTGGATGAACTTGTTAATGAAGGAGAAGTTGAAAAAGAAGCTATTAGTATTGAAAAAGAGAAGGAACCGGTTGGTGAGCTAGAAACTAAATCCGTCAAAGAACTTAATGTTGATGAGCCTCAGGCAACTGAGTCAAGAAAAGAAGTAGAACAAGTTACTGAACCAACAACAGAAATCAAATGCTTACCAGAGAAAGAAGCTGTTGTTGAAGAGAAACTGGAAACTGAGCAGGCTACCTCAGTCCCAGTAATTGGAGCTGAATCATCCGCCATCCCAGTTGTTGCTGAGGGGGAAGCCAGCAAAACTGAAGTAGAGAAAACCAAAATCAAGAAAGTTGGAACTTTAGCTGAATCCATCCTAGAGAATCCTAGAGAAACTGAAGAAGTTACTACCCAGCTTGATTCGTCTGATGATATTAAGGAATTGATTGAAGCTGACTGCAGAAGACTTGATGATTATCGACACTAGAAGTTCAGTTCAATCCAAAATTAAAGAAGTCAACTTGATGAAATGGAAAGCACAGAACAATGGGTTTTTGACTTGTTTGATATCACTGATCTGTCCGAACTTTTCAACTCTGATGAATTTTTTAGCACTGGCTACTCACTTATCAGAAACAGTTACTAGAAGAAAGTTTCTAGAGAAGGACGCTTTAATTCAAAGAAAGATGATAATGAAGATGATGATGACTCACAGGGAGATCTTGATTTGCAAAAAGGGATTCTCGCCTCACTACAAGAAAAATATACAATCAAAGATGCTACTAAAGAAGGGTCATCTGAATAAAGTTCGGAAGGAAGTGAAGAAACTGAAACTGACTCAGTCAGTCAATCTGAAGATCATGAAATGCAAGGATATCAGTCTCCAACTGACAAAGATGTGTTTGAGATAGCAAAAGCTGAAGCTGACCAAGCTAAGGCCAACATTACTGAAGAAGAAACTGATGATGAGTTTGATGTGAAACTGTCACCAGTAAAGGAAACTGATTCTTCCACCCTGGAGAAAATTGGAAAGGAGTCTAAAGAAAGAATAAAGCCTGAAGAATACAAAGAAAAACTTAAAGATATTATCTCTCCCTTGTCCAAAGAAAAGAAACAAGCTGAGAAGGCATCTGGAACTGGAAAAGACAAAACTGAGAGTTGATGACGGTTAAAATAGTCTATCCTATGACATTAATATTCTATCCATTATGAGCTAAAAATAGTTGTTTCGACCAATAAATATGAACCATTTACGTTGAATGTCATATGTCGGGTTTGTGAGTCGAGAAATCTGCACTAAGCGTTTATTTTCCCTGTTTCGATATTATTTCATGCATTGTTTGATGATTTTTAGGATACGGAATATTGGGATGAGCATGATGGACGAATCCAGAGTGGGCTGAATTAAAGGAATGGGCCTAGGGTATTCCAGAAGCATCCAAGTTAAGTCGGTTGAAGAAAAAAGACAAAAGTACCCCCGGTAACCCGGGAGGCGGTGCCGACTTACCGAGGGTCGAGAAGCTTTCGACGCGCATTTTCTTGGATGAGGGGTAGAACTAGATGTTCCTAAGTTGGTTTAGATAGCTATAAATAAGAGGTTACGCCTCAGAACTATATGTAACAATAGTACCATACAATTTACAATTATTAGGCAATAAAAGTTCTTAGTTCTTTATTTTATGAGTTCTGGTCGGAGAGACGACGTAGTCGCCACCTAGGGAGAGATCCGAAGGAGATCTACGCTCGTCTTCGAGGGAAAGATTTTTTGTCTTTTCCAAGATGTAAATCTATCGTTGTTCTATTCGACTAGTATGTTTTAATTGCTTATTTAGTTTAATTATGTAGTAGTTAGTTTATTTTACCCCATATGTTATAGATCTGATTCGTTGGTGAAGAAATCATGAAATAGTAGTTGCATTCTTCAAATCTGCGACGATCTATATCGCTAGATATGAATACCTAGTAAATTACTAATTCATGATAATCGGCGCTAGCTACGTTGATCGATAGATTTAATTTACAAGTTTTTAGCCTTATCAACTATTTGCATGTTATCGTACATTAACATGAAGGACTGTTAGTGAAGTGTTAATTATGACATTATCTTGATGGACCCTAGGAACGTGCTGGTCAATGTCGACAGCTGTCTAGGCGGGTTTGCGGTATGGGTTAGCGCTCAATATCGACATCTCTAGTTCTTTATGCGTATGGGCTATTACGGACCAATGAAGGAGGGTAGCTTGCGTATAGATTGTCTACGGCCATTGTCGGATTAGATAGGGTTAGGAGTTGTACCCGTAGCTAAACAATGAATAAATTCACCAATGGGGAGGACTGTTGCATGTGTGGGGGAATAACTAATTACTCCTAATTTAACTAATACCTTAGAAACTCTAGTTTGCTTACTTGAACTTGCATAATATTGCTAGTTGATTGTTACCAGATTTACTGCTATCTATATTATAGTTGGTCGTAGACCGTTATCTTGACAAGCTCAATCTTGATAGTTAGACATTCTTACGAGTCTCTGTGTGCTCTACTACGATAGACCTAGTTCTATTTTTAGTAAGTGCCTTGCACGCGATCAAGATTTTTTGGCGCCGTTGCCGGGGACTCGTGTCAAGAATACTTTTTATTTAAGATTGAGTTTTCTGTATATATTTAAGTATGTATAATTGAGTCTATTTTATATTCTGTTTATACTAGAGTCATATATAGTCAGTTCTGTTAAAATCTGGAAAAAAGGTACGACCGGTATACCGAAGGTTACTTACGGAAAACCGGGGGTCCCAATTTTGCCAAAATCATTTCTGTCGGTTCAGAGTCAAGTCAGTAGTCAGAGTCGGTATTTTCTTAAGTCTGCCAAAAGTGAAACAGATGGTGACTAATCACACTACATTTCATGGAGTAATGAATGAAGATCCTAGTGTACACGTCACCAATTTTCTGGAGATAGTCATCATGGTCAAGCCAGCAGGAGTACCGGGAGACAACATCAAGTTGAAATTGTTTCCATTCACTCTGAAAGACAAAGCAAAGATATGGTTATTGTCTCTAGCACCAGGATCGATTCAAACTTGGACCGATCTGTTGTAGAAATTTATGAATAAGTACTGCCCACCTGGGAAGTCACTAAAGATGAGACAAGAGATCATGAACTTCAAGAAAAGGCCCACTGAAACCTTTGAAGAAGCTTGGGAAAGATTTAAGGAAGCACAGATGAGATGCCCTCATCATGATATCACTTTGCCCGTACGAATGTTTATCACGGATTGCGGCCAAGTGAGCAAATGAGAGTTGATGCACCAAGCAACAGATGTTTTGCATTGCTATTGCCTGATGAAGCTGAAGAGAAATTGGAGCAAATAGCACTGACAAGTCAATGGGGAACACATCAAGTTGAAACAGCCAAAGTAGCTGAAGGCGTAGTTGGAGAAGATACTTCTCAAAAGATCTTATACCAGCTAATGGCAATGAATGAAAAGATAGATGGCATGCAAGATCGCATAGCCAAGGTTGAGAAAGTTCAAGAGATTGAAGCAACCAACACTAAGGATGTGAACTATATAGGGAGGCAAGGAAATCCTTATAGGGGCGGATATCGCCCAGGTTCTCATGACCACCCTGGTTTTCAACAAAGTGATTCTAATAGTGCAGAGAGACCGAGACAAACTGGTGGATTCATGCCTCAATTCAACAAGTCCGGTGGTTGGGAAGTGATGAGGGAAAAATTCACTGTTATTTTTATAACTTTTCACCCCGTTTCTGATATCATTTTGAGCACTTTTGTATCATTTCGAGTCTTTAATTCCTAAATTTCATAAAAATATATAAGTCATGAATATTTTATAAAATATTGTGTTTTTATGTGTTTTTATTAGTTTTTGTACCGGTTTAGTAACCGGAGTGTCGTGTCGGATTTACGTTTGGTATTTTGGTGGTTTATTGCAGAATTGTAGGTTGACCAAAATCCTGAGTAATGACACGTTTTGAGGCCTAAAAGAGGTATTTTTAGGGATATAAGAGTGTGCCATTAACTTAAGTGGTCAAGTGGCTCAATGGTTAGTGGTACCACTAACGAATTATATCTTCGACGAACAAATGGCTCATTAAAACGGCATTTTATGAAGAAGTGTCCTTAATGAAAGTTGTAGATCTTTGCAAGAGCTTTCCAATGCATTTTGAATCACGTCAATCGGACTTCTACAACTCAAGTATCATTAAGTCAAGTGGTCAAGTGGCTAATCGATTCGATTTAGTGGAAATCGAGAAATATCTTCGACGAACGAATGTCCCATCTAAAATACATTTTCTGAAGAAGTGTCCTTCATGAAAGTTGTAGATCTTCAAATAAGCTTTCCAACGCACTTTGAATCACATCAATCGGATGTCTACAACTCAAAATATGGCCATTTTACTGAACTGCGATACCGTATAGACGAATTTTGACAATACGGATCAAGATTTTTGACCCGGATCGATCCTAGATGCTCCCGGATCGATCCGGCTGTTTCAATGATGAAAATGAACGTGCTGTTCATCATCTTCTTCAGCCATGATCATCCCTACACATACATATACATACATACACATATTTCCTATATATACTCCCCCAAAATCAACACAAAAGGGTGCTAATTCACCTCTCTTCTCCAACCTCTCTTTTTCTTCTTCCCCCTCCCCTCTTCTCCATCGTCCATGATCATCTTTCTTTTCTTTTCTTTTTATTTTTTTTTGTGATATAATTATATAGATATAAATATATATATCCTTATATATATATATATATATATATATATATATATATATAGCCCCAAAAGAGATGGAATGGAGATGAAGTGAAGAGAACATGGAATGATATATATATATATATATATATATATATATATATATATATATATATATATATATATATATATATATATATATATATATATATATATCATTCCATGTTCTCTTCACTTCATCTCCATTCCATCTCTTTGGGGCTATATATATATAGATATATGTATATGCCCCAAAAGAGATGGAATGGAGATGAAGTGAAGAGAACATGGAATGATATATATATATATATATATATATATATATATATATATATATCATTCCATGTTCTCTTCACTTCATCTCCATTCCATCTCTTTGGGGCTATATATATATAGATATATGTATATGTCTATGTATATATATATATATATATATATATATATATATATATATATATATATATATATATATATATGTTTTTATATAAATTAGTTAAAATATCGTTGTAATGGGATAATTATCAATAGATTATTGTTTTCGAGCTTTTATTTACTTTTACGCACTTATAACTATATATATATATATATATATATATATATATATATATATATATATATATATAAATATATTTACTTACGCATTTACTTACGCACTTATATATATATATATATATATATATATATATATATATATATATATATATATATATATAAGTGCGTAAGTAAATGCGTAAGTAAAATATATATATATATATATATATATATATATATACACTTTTATGCACTTATATATATCTATATTATTAAGCACTTATTTACTGTTTTTCATATGATGTTGAATTCGCTTTTACTTACTGTCTTTAGTATAATTTCCTTTAATCATTCCGTTGTTATCACCATCATGAGTAACTAAATTTGTGTATAGTCGAATTATGTAAAATCGAGTGAAATGCCCTAAAGGGGATTAAACGGGAGTTGTGTAGCGCGTAATTTTATGTTTTAATAATTAATCCACGTCCTAAAACTTATTTTAAACGTCTTTGAATTAGATTGATCACCTAGTTCACTATCACACACATCGAACCTATAGATGTATTTTGCGGTGAGATGTGGGATAAGGGGTTTTGGGATCGTTGTGTAGATTCGGCCTAGTTGTTAGGACCGTTTCCAATACAGAGGTTTGTCATCGTTGTTCGAGCGACTCTAAGAGCGTAATCATGTAAGGTTAATCGGTTTTCTAAAGGGAAAATTAATTAACTTCACATAGGGTGTTGAGTGAGAATTGTTCAGACCTTAACACCAGAATTAGGAGTTGGCACCCGTGGATGTTGTTAAATTACCGTGGAAAGGTAGGTTGGTTAAAACACGCTCCCTGTCAAGTCTTCTCTTAGGGGTAAAAGTAACTCATTGGATCATAATTCGGCTATAGCTTTTAATAACTAGAACTACAACCGTTAGTTAATCTTTACTTTTGCACTAGTGTAATATCTCCCTACCATAATCTTGACCGAACTAAGTTCTACGTCGACTTTGGTACTTAAACGTTATTCCTGTGGATTCGACCTTGTTACCATTATACTACGTTGACCCGATACTCGTCGGTTAAAGTTAGCAGTTAGTTATTTTGCTATCAAGCTTTTTGGCGCAGTTGCCGGGGAACGAAACGTTTGATATCTTGTAAGTTGACCGAAAGCTTGGGCTTAGGTCGTTTTTATTTTTTCTCATTGTTTCTTGTTTGTCAGTGCATGACCCGAAGCTCCAAAGAACCACTCATCGAGCCAATTGAAGAAATTGAAGCTTACGCACGTCATAGAAACAGTCAGCGCCGAGGAGAACCGCTGATTGCCAGTCCGAACCCGTTGTTTGAGGAAGAAGGGGTAGTAGAGAGTTCATTGTCAGAATCCTCAGAGGGAATGGAGGATTCACCAACTCATAGAGATGGCAAAGAGCCCTTAAGCGAGCACAATGTACAAGGGCAAACCTCAGACACTACTGGTGGTAACGCAACACTACCATTGCATACTCCACCGAGGACCCCTCGTCACGAGTCGTCAAGAGATGACAACACAGTATTGCATCAGTTGAGAACCCCACAGCTTAATCAGAGGACATGGATTGGACAGTACAGGGGAGGACAAAATATTCAGAATACGCAGAACTTAGGACCCGAATTAGACCAAGAGACGGTAAATCGAGTATTGCAGATGCTAGAGAATCAAGGAAATCAACAGGGGTTCCAAAACCCATATAATCAGCAACCACCTATGCAGCAGGATTATCAACAGCAACAACAACAGGATTATCTGCCACAGATGGCTCAGCAGGTACAGCGACCGAGGGTTTGCCGAGATTACGTCGCTACTCCTCATGAAGTGATAGGGCACAATCCTATTAGAGTGCCCCCAATTATTGCAAACAACATGGACATCAAACAGAACATTCTGAACATGTTGGGGGAACATGCTCTATTCCACGGGAAATCAACTGAGAACCCGAACAGTTTCCTTGACCATTTTCTCCAGATTTGTGGAACGATGAAATATAATAGGGTGAGTGACGAGGCGGTAAAGCTAATCGTTTTTCCGTTTGCATTGAGAGGAGACGCAAAGGATTGGTTCGATTCATTACCCAATGATTCATTGCATACCTGGGCAGATGTAGCGAGAGTATTTCTGAAAAAGTACTTTCCTCCGGCAAAGATGTTAGATCTGAAAGAAGAAATCTCTTCGTTTGACGGTCTCGAGGGGGAGACATTAAAAGAGACTTATGAGAGATTTAGGGGTTTACTGAAGAGATGCCCTCCACACGGTTTTTCTACGGTGGAGCAAGTCATTATGTTATTCAGGGCCTTAGAGCCGATGGACCAGAACAAGTTGAATGCCGCTAGTGGTGGAGACATTATGAATCTGCCGCCAGAACAAGCTATGAGATAGATTGAGAATGCAGCAGAAGGAGAAGGACAATGGGGGTCCAGTAGAAAGAAGAAGAAAGCCCCAATGGAAAGTGTGAAGTCGTTGAAAGAAGAACTTGATAGAGAATCGGCCATACACGATAAGATGCAAGAAATGGTACTAAAGATGGACCGAATGGAGTTAGAAAGAAAGAAAACACAGCAATGCCAGCTTTGTGGAGGTGGACATTCGGCCACGGAATGTACATCATCCAGAAAAACCACTTATCCACAACAGTTGCAACCTACTCCAGTGCAACAACAGTTGGGAAATCAGAATGACCAACAGCGAATGGATATCTACCAACTGGGACAAATGAATATGAATCAACAAGAGTTTGGCCAGCAACAGTGGAATCAGAACTTTGATAATCAGCAAGGGCCTCAAATGGATTATGGTATGGGTAATGATTCACAACAATATGATGTGAATTATGTTGGACAAGGAAACCAGGGGCAATGGAATCAGAATCAGCAGAATCAAGGTTGGAACCAGGGGCAGAATCAGAATTGGAATCGAAACAGTAATCAGAACCAAGGCTTTAGGCAAAACCAAAGCCCGTACAACCAACCTTGGAATCAGAATCCCCAGAATCAGAGTTCATACGAGAATCAGAATCAAGGCTGGAATCAAAACAGTCAGAACCCGCAATCTCAGTCACAAGGCCAACAGCAACAGCAAGGGCAGAATTGGGGCCAGAATCAAGGTTGGAATCAGAATCAGGGCCAGCAAAGTAATCAGAATCAGCAAGCGAGCCAACCATTGAGAAATAATAATTATGGCACCTATCAGCATCCGAATGCTCATCTGCACCAGAACAACCAAAACAGTCAGCAATCAAAAAATTCTGGTGTTCAGAAGACGCACGCTGAGATACTTCTGGAAAGATTAGACAGAACTGTTTCTGAGCTAAACAAGAATGCTGTAGAACAAAAAGTGGCCACACATTCTGCCATTCGGAACTTGGAGACCAAAGTGGGTCAAATAACCGACACATTGAAAACAAAATCGAGTGGTGGACTTCCAAGTAACACCGAGAGGAACCCAAAGGGTGTCAATCCGTGTTCACACGAAGTGGTAAAGAGGTTGGGCTGAGTGATAAGAAGAAGGAATTATGGGCTGAAAAAGCGTAAAGCGATAAGGGCCGAGAAAGAGAAGGCAGTCGACCGTGAAGGGGCCATGTATGGTGAAGTCGAGATTGAGGACTTGGAAGTTGGCAGTGTGAAGAAAGAAATGGCTGCAATGAGGAAAGAATTGGAAGCGACGAAAAAGGCATTGGCTGAGGCAAACCAGAAAGCAGTGGAAGGGGCAGCACCGAAGAACGACTATATGGTATTGGACATCAAAGAAGAAGAAGCCTCGCCGCCTAAAGAATGAGGTAAGAAAAACACAGAATTCCTCCTCCTCCCCCTGATTTTGATGTTAATACTTTACCCTATCCTCCTAAGGGACCCATAAAGGACATACTGACTCAAGGTCAGGCAAAATTTCTGAATCTCTTAAGAAAGGTAGAGGTGAATATTCCCCTATTAGAGGCAATTTCGAGCATTCCCCCATATTTTAAATTTTTGAAAGGAATGTTATCGAGTAAGGAAAGGATGCAACAGATGGTGCATTTGAGTGAGGAATGTTCTGCAATCTTTGAGAATAAGATGCCCCCCAAGCTACAAGATAGAGGTAGTTTTACCATCCCAATTACCATTGGAGAAACTGTGTTTAAAAATGTGTTATGTGATCTAGGGGCTTCTGTGAGCCTGATGCCTAGAGGAGTGTATGAGAAATTGGGGTTGGGTAAGTTAGAACCAACAGGGATGACCCTACAGATGGCAGATAGGTCTTGATGGGTATAAATAATTCCACCACCTCAACAGTAAGGGACAACCCATTGCGGCCACCCTCCGGCATGACAGGAGAGATCGCAAAAGGGGCGGCCATTGTGTCTCACCTCGCCGCGACCAAGGCATTTGCGGTCCCGGGCAAGTGCAACGGATCTGTGAATCTCATCCGGGCAAGTCAAGAAGGGTCGCCAGGGGGACGAGGCCAGAGAGGGCTTGCTCCTTGCGACCTCAGAGAGATGGCCGCCGATTGATCCAGATCTTTTCCCCACTTGTAGCTTAGATATTTCGTCTTGCTTAGTATCTAAGTAAGACCTAGCTATTAGTAAAATATCTAATAGATTACTTATTCCCTAAGTTATCCACCTCTATAAAAGGGGTGGTCATTGTAAACTAAAGAGAGAGATGAGATATATGAAATACACACTATACTTGCAAGCCAAAGCTCTCTCCATTCTAACTCTCTCCATACCACCACCCGCCGGAGTAACACCACACCTTAAATACAGCCAGATATCCACCATCTATACACCGCAAGGACACCCGTGACGATTTAGACATCTTCAGTTGGCTCCGTTACCGGGAACGCGATTGTGTAAAAAATCACCTAGAACTCTTATCAAGGAGGAGATAATCTTACAAAGAAAGTCCTCAAACTGCCTTTATTTCTTCCCTTTACCAAAGAAATCGCTCAAAAAGCCACCCCGCAGAGATGGCCGGAAGTAAAGGACATCTAACACCCCAAACCCCTGCAAAAGGTACTATGCTACATCAAGCTCGTGGGGAAGGCGCAGGAGAAACGCTAGACAATCTCCCTGCAGAAGGAGGATCCCAGAGAGGGGTCTTAGCACCTAGCGACGCTCGAAATGTCATTAATCAAAAAACCAAGTCGAAAGAGGCTGTTGTTGCCCTGGATGGAACTCGCAGAGAGAAGTCACAGCAAAGCCAAAGATCGATCCCAGAAATACAACCGGGCTTTCAGGAGGACCCAGAGGTCGCCGAAATGAGGGAATACGCCAGGTACGCCGAAACTATGTATCTCACCAATTCCCGCCTGGTGGCTAAGGGCCAGGCCCCTATGACGATTCGACCCCAAAATCCTCCCAGAAACGAAATCCCTCTTGCGGTCGCAGACCAGGGCCGCCAGAGCCAAATTCAGCAGATCGACGTAGAGGAGAGCGTGCACTCTTCAGGTCGCTATGGACCGAGGAAAGAAATTCCACGAACCTCGGCCCCCCAAGATCGCGACCATCAAAAAGGAAAGAGGATCGACAAAGGGTCCGCGTTTAATAGGTTGGGTGAGAAGGACAAGGCCTTAGCCCCAAGTCGTCTCAGCCTTCCTAGAGAAGAGATGCCCATCCAGCAGGATAGACACGCACAAGATGCACGCATAATTATCAGGGAAAAGAGGGCCCGCCAAGAGGGATCACGAGATCATAGGGAATCAGAGCGTAGAACGGAGCGAGCTGATACGCAAGCACAGTCGCGACCCAGAATCGACCCTATTTTGGCGGAACAGATGGAGGTAATGAGAAAAGAGCTTGCAGAATTAAAAAAGTCGAGGCCCGTCGAGAAAGTCGCCCCAATTTCGGGGATCGACGTACTCGCTAAAGGGATTACCGAAACATTGCCTCCCGGCGAGAGAAAAGGTTAGTTATCCCGAGTTACAACTATTACAATGGAAATTCATGCCCAAACGGCGGCTCACCGCGTTCCGGGGTCGCATCACCCTTGCTACACAAAATAAATCCGCCTGGTGCATCGCATTGGTTGGCGGCATGCGGGATAGGGCTGCGTCCGGATACGCGGGCTTCCTCGCGGCTCAGTTGAAAGTTGGGAGGATTTGTCGGAAAAGTTTGTCAGAGAGTTTGAATCGGCAAGCAGGCCAAAGAAAACCATTGAGGACCTATATGAGGTTCGTATGGGAGGGCATGAATCCGGAAAAGAGTATTACGAACGGTTCGTCAGAATATATGATCAAACAAGGAACATCCCAGACGATGCGGTCATAACATGTTTCCTCACCGGAATCGCCAAAGGCCCGATGGCGAATTCAATGCGGCCCCCCAAAGCGGGTCTCGGGGAGATGTTAGAAAGGGCCGAATGATGGGGGTCGGCGAGGCGCCATGCGGGGAAAGCAAAGCCTAAGACGAGCCACGTTCGCCGAAGGAGGATCGCGTAGATGACCGTAAAAAGGAAAAGGGACGAGATACTAATCGCGATCGTGAGGTAAAGAAGCCGTACAAATTTAGCGAGGATAATTTTACCCCGCTCAACACCAAAGCATCCCAAATCGTTTGAAATTCGTGAACATTTCGACAAACCAAAGCCTATGAGGGGCGATCCGATAGCCGCGATAAATCCAAATCGCGACTATCACAAGGACCATGGCCACATCACCGATGAATGCTTCACCCCGAGGCGCGAGATAGAAAGGCCGATCCGTGAGGGACCGGCCAATAAATATAAACGCGAGGGGAACAACACTCCCGGTCGGGGACGCCAACCTCGCGTCTATCGAGAGAGAGGTTCGGGTCATCCACGGGAATATTCCCAAAGCAACCATCAAGCGAAATCTCGGATAAATCAAATCAATACCCGCGGCTTCGAAAAGCGATTGTGTTGGGAGAGAATGAGAAGGGAATCATATTCACAAAAGCGAGGCGACAACGGTCGGTGGCCCTATGGAGATACCCCTCATTCTAAAGGTGGGGGTGAACGACAAGCACGGCGTCAACCGAGTAATGGTCGACACGGGGGCCGGCCGCGACGTCATCTATTTCGATTTGTTTAAAACAGATCGGATTCGGGGAGGCCAAGTTAAAACCCTACCTTGGGGTCCTCGAAGGTTTTACCAACGACACAGTACGGGTCAAAGGCACGATCGACCTCAATATCATTTTGGGCGACTATGAGCCCGTAGAACGGAGATAATAAATTTCTTGGTAATCGACCCGCCCTCTTACTACAACATGATTTTGGGAATCCCGGCTATGAAGAAGTTCCAAATGGTGGCGTCCGTTCCCCACCAACGGGTCAAATTTCACGTAGGGGAAGAAGTTGGGGTCGCCATCGGCCGACTGGAGCTTTCCTCGACTATATGACCAAAAACGGGGTCGATTCTAAGCGACCCCGGCGGATGGTCTTAACACGGCTACGGATCGGATTGCTATGATGAAAGAAATCCCGGAGAAGGCCGTAGAGGTAGAAACATTGCAAGTTCGGGACGAGCCCGACTTCACCGCCGAAGACGAGTTGATCGAGGTTATAATAAACGACAAATATCCCGATCAAAAGATAAAAATAGGATCGAGGACTACCGAGGAAGAAAAGGAGGAAGCGATCGAGCTTCGAAAGCAAACTTGGACGCATTCGCACGGGAGGTAGCGATATGAGAGGTGTGGAGTCGGAGGTCGCCTTGCATAACCCGAGTGTCGATCCCAACTTCGAGGCCAATACAACAAAGGGCGCGTCAATTCTCTACGAGAAAAGGAGGTCGCAATAAAAATTGAGGTCGAGAAACTTTTAGCAAGCGAGGCATAATCAAAGAGCTTCAATATCCCACCCGGGTGGCAAATGTAGTAATGGTGAAAAAACACAACGGCAAGTGGCGGATGTGCGTCGACTTCACCGATCTAAACAAAGCTTGCCCCAAGGACCCCTACGCGCTCCCTCGAATCGATAAAATGGTGGATGGGATCGCGGGTTTTGAAACCTTAAGCTTTACGGACGCCTATTCCGGCTACCACCGGGTCAAAATGGCCGATGAAGATAAGGAGCCGACGGCCTTCGGGGCCGCCGGCGGGCTATATTACTATGAGATGATGCCGTTTGGCCTAAAGAACGCAGGCTCAACCTATCGAGAGAATGGTAAACGAGTTTTTAGCACGCGAGATAGGCAAGAACATGGAGGCCTACATTGATGACATGGTCGTGAAATCAAGTCGCCAAGATCACCTGGAGGACCTTCGCGAAACCTTTGCAAACGTGAAGAATCACTCAATGAAACTAAACCCTACGAAATGCACTTTTGGGGTCCAGGCAGGGAAATTTCTGGGCTTTATGGTAAGTCAAAGGGGGATCGAGGCAAATCCCGAAAAAATCGAGGCCCTGGTCAACATGAGCGAGCCTACCAGTATTAAAGAAGTACGGCGGCTCAACGGCGGGATCACGGCTACGGGTAGGTTTGTCTCGAAATGCGAGAAAGAAGTCTGCCTTTCTTCAAAATTCTGAAAGGGGCCGATACCTTCCTTTGGACAGCGGAATGCTCCCAGGCATTTAAAGACCTCAAAGAATACTTGTCAAGACCGCCGTTGCTAACCAGCCCGAGGCTCGGGGATACTCTGTTTTTATATTTGGCAGCCTCAGATAGGGCCGTAGCCGCAAAGCACTTGTAAAGAGGAGGAAGGCTCGCGAGAAGCCGAGTTTTTTATGTTTCCAAAGCTCTAAGCCCCGTTGAAAGTCGTTATTTTAATATAGAAAAGTTGGCTTATTGTGTTGTTATATACGCCCGCAAATTAAGGGCTTACTTTTCATCGCACACCATCGTAGTATTATCAAATGCATCGCTAAGACGGAGTTCTTCACAAACCGGACTGTCCGGTCGATTGCTCCGATGGGCCATCGAGCTTGCGAGTTCGATATCCGATATGAGCCCCGGAAGGCTGTAAAGGCCCGAGCTCTCCCGGATTTCATAGCAGAAACAAGCTTCAACGAAGAGGTGAAAGAGCGGCTACGCTCCGAACGCGACCAAGATAGGGTCACCACAGAGGATGAGCCCATCGGGCCAAGTCCGTTGGCGGCTCTACGTTGATGGGTCCGCTAATCACAAAGGGTGTGGCGCGGGAATAATCCTGTTAGAACCGGGCACATCGAAGAAATTGAGCGAGGCTACGAGATTTGATTTCACCGCCTCTAACAACCGGGCGAGAATACGAGGCCGTCATTCTTTGGGTTGAAACTCGCCAAAGCCATGAAAGTCGAAAATATACAAGTATTTTGCGATTCACAGTTGGTGGTGAATCAAATCAATGGGTCATTTGGCATTCATTGCGAAATTTTACAAAGGTATATTAACCTCGTCAAAAGACTCGAAAGCAGCTTCACATATTGTCAATTCAAAAACATCCCTCGAGAGGACAATCATAGGGCAGACTACTTATCCAAATTAACCAGCGAAGACGCGTCGTGCGATCCTAGCATCATGGTCGAACACCTATCGGAACCCGCCATCTCCCAGGACGAGATCATGGATTTCCAACCCAGTAACACTTGTTGGGTCGACATCATGAAGTCTTATATTGAGTTAGGAGAGCTTCCGAGCGACCCTTGCAAAGCTAAGGCCTTAGTAAGAAGGGCCGCAAGATATACGATTATGGACGACGTGCTTTACCGTCATTCATTCTCGAAACCCCTTACTCGCGATGCGTACGACCGAGGAGGTAACGGGAATCCTAACGAGCTACATGAGGGAATGTGCGGCGGCCATCTCTCCAATCGAACACTAGCACGAAGGTACTTCTAGCCGGATATTATTGGCCGAAATTAGCGAGAAGACGCCAAATCTTATACCGAGCATGTGATGCTTGCCGAGAGGTTCGCAAGTATCCCCGAGGCTACCCTCGGTCGAACAAAGCATAGTGGTAGTTTGCACGGCCTTTCGACATGTGGGCGATCGACCTCATCGGACCCTTGAAGAAGGGTCGCTCGGGTTGCGAATACGTGGTCGTCGCGGTGGATTATTTTACTAAATGGGTCGAGGCTAAGGCCTTGGTAAAAACCAATACCGGGGACATAACATACTTTTTGCTCGAACAAATATGGACAAGATTTGGTGTTCCAAGAGTGATGGTTTCCGATCACGGACCTCGGTTCGAGACGAATTCGACAGATTCGTGAGGAGAACAATGTTAAACATTGGCAATCATCCGTGTGCTACCCGCAAGGAAATGGGCAAGCCGAAAATGCCAACAAACGGAGTCCTAAGTGTGTTGAAGAAGAGCCTGGGTGAGAAAGCAGGCCACTGGCCGGATCACCTTCCGGTGGCTCTATGGGCACTCAGGACGTCGCGAAAAATCACAATGAGGGAAACTCCTTTTGCTTTAACATATGGATCTGAGGCTATGGCGCCTGTGGAAATGGCCTTACCAAGCCCTAGGGTCGTTTTTTACAGCGAGATCAATAATACAGCGGCGCGTAAACTCGAGCTTGATCTAGTAGAGGAGCGGCGCATCCAAGCATACAGTCGTCTAGTCAATTATAAACAGGCGGCAAAGCGTCATCACGACAAACGTATTCGAAATCATCACTTCGCCGTCGGGGATTACGTTACGCAAAAAAGACAAGCCACGGGCCACGAAGCGAAAAAAGGAAAGCTATCGGAAAAGCGGGAGGGCCCCTACGGATTTCGCGAGTTATCAAAAAGGGGACGTACATGCTAAGTGACAAGGAGGGCCGCGAGTATAATAGGCCATGGCATGCGGACAATACGAAAAAATACTATATGTAACAAGCCAATTCAAATAAAGTTTGTTCTTCCAAATTGTATTTACATTCTTGTCTTTTCGTCATCATCAAAAAAAAAAAAAAAAAAAAAAAAAAATGACGATGAAAAGTTTTTTCAAACATATCGATCAAGCCTGGACAAACTTCCATCAAGCTGAGAATGGTTATCTTCCTCCGATCACATGTGTGGAGGTCCAAAAACGACACCACGCTTGCAAAGGGCTCCACCGGATAAGTTTTTTCAAACATATCGGTCGAGAGTATGGAAGGGAACCCTGGCGCCACTGCATAATTTGGTTATCAGCGACGCGAAAGGCATGCGGCGACCAGTACCTCGGCGATCTTGACTCACCGAGCACGCATATCTTAGTGCCTCGCGATGGATCAGCACTCCCCAGTCTATATCCACTCGATGGTCGCGAATGGCGTGCAGAAGGAGCGCTTCGCTCTCGCTAACAACATCAGCATCGGCAAAGATAAGAGCGCGGGAATTTATAAACTTCTTCCACTCACGGTCGCTGCGAGAGAGGTCGGACGCAGTCACTCCTAAAGACCAAACCCGCTGATTCTCGGGGAACAGCTCGCACATTGCAATACCTAGACGAATCGCCTATTTTCCTCATCCGCAAGGTCCCGGGCGATCTCATAATGGGAGGAGGGATTTATAGCGGGTATGTTAAAAACTTGGTTAATTCTCTCCGGAGTAAAGATAACGGGGACACCCCGGAGAGAAATGCTTGCTCACGGTCCCGCCGAGGCTACCTCGGACAACACGGAATAAAATTCCCGTATCATGGTAACATTAACCGCTCCCGAGAGGCTCGGCAATAAATTCCCACCGGCCCGGAAAGCCGAACGCGCGGCATGGAGCCGTCTTCTATTCGTTGTTCATTTAAGCCCCTCTCCCTCATAATATCACGCCACTTAAAATAATCCCGAAATAATCCTTGGCTACGGGGAGGCGGTGGTGAAAAAGGGAGAAACATCCCGGATAGGACGAGCTTTCCATATCCGAAACACATTTGCTTTCCCCTGGATGAGACATAGAGTCGGGGGATAAACGGTAAAGAGGATAATGAACGATTGAGGAAGAAAGAAAGCAAATTCGGTATGAGGCAAGAGGTAGAGTGAGTCCAAAGTAACCCCCTTTTATACCGAGAAAAGGGACACAATCAACGGTTGGGATTAAGCGGATCCTAGGGCCGGATATGCAAGCGCCCCGAAAACCAAGGCAACGAGAACGCCGGACCATGAAGAGACCGAAATTTATGGCTACGGTTACAAGCGACGCCTAGTCATTAGGGGTCATAACTCGCTTTAATGACACGGTCAAAGGCGCTCCGAGAGGCTCTGTTTTCTGGCAAAAGCACTGTTCTCAATAGGACCGCTGAAACTTTGAAAAATTAGCGTCGCATAGCGACTATGGTTAGAATAAGACGACGAAGTTTCATGACTGCCGGACGCCGCCAAATTATTGAACAACCTCGCACGAATCAAGAGGACAGCACACAGAGAAAATAAAATAACCTGTCACATCCTCGCGAAAGGCCGCCAGATCGAATCAGGGACATGAAAAACCAAGTTTTATAAATTGAAAAATGCAGAAAGTAAATTGTCAAGATATTACAACTCAAGATTCAGTCAAATCACAAAATAAATAGTCAAAGTTACAAATCAAATTTTCAAGGGGCTCGCAGAAAAATCCAAGAAATCTAGAGAGCATGAGGAGTAGGCGGGGTGCTGATAAACTCGTCGCCTTGCTCAGAGGGCGGCGGCTTCTTCAACATCTCAAAGTTTACAGGATTAACAGGAGCAGGATCCCAAACAGGCTCGCCACGTTTAAGGCTGTTCGGTCGTATCGAGGTAACAAGCTCGCTTGCATAAGGGATTTCCGGGTGAAAGACCACTAAATCGGGATGACCTTGGTGCGTGTTCACCCACCGCAGCATATCTTCCAGAGTAATGTGCTCCCTGCCGCGATCAGCCCAGATACAGCGAGCTAGGTGACTAAAGCCCTGGTCAAAGCTATGCTCCATAAGGTCGAAGAAGTCATCCGAATTCTTGTAGGCGGCGACGGCCCCAGACTTGGCCTCTCGACGGCCTCAGCCGTTTTCTTCGCAGCTTCCTCAATAGCTTTCTCAGCAGCCTCCTTGGCAGCCGTCTCCGCCTCAGCAAGCTTAACCCTCAACGCGGCGATCTCCTCCTGCGCCCCCGCATGATCCTTTGTCAAAGATGCAACTTTCTCATTGATCTCAGCGTCCAATTTAGAGTGCTCCTCCATGATTGCTTTCATCTTCTCCACCTCGCCAGCCGCATGCTTAGCCTTCTTTTCGGCGGTAACCCTCGCCTTATCAGTCGCCCCCAGCTGCGCCGTCACTTTCCTCACCTCTGCCTCGCGCCTCTCAGCGGCCTCAAGTACCCTGTTTAAACGAGCACCGAGCTGTCGAAAACAGAGGACAGTCAGCAAAAAAAAAAAAAAAAAAAAAAAAAAAAAAAAAAACTGGTCTTACCAGAGAAGCAGCAAGCCCAAACTGGCCACTGAGATCTCTAATTTCAGCAATCTCATCTTGAGGCGGAGAGTTGTCTTGAGCCGCAAAGCGGGCTAATATGCCCCGGCCAATCTCCACTTGAACAGTATCAGGACAGTCATAGGGAAGTGGCCCTAGAGGAATCACATCGGCAATTGCTTCGCCAATCTGGCGAGCTTTGGACAGGTCGAGACCCTGGGTGAAGCTCGGATCCAACCAGAGGGCCTCTTTCCCGGTATAACCTCGAGGCAAAGTTTTTTGTGGCAGCGTCTCAGCGGGTGCGCTCTTCTCCACCGGAGTTTCAACCTCTTCAAGATGCGCCGGGCTGGGAGCGGACCGTTTGGGTGGGCGATCATCCTTCGCCTTCTCTGGTTGAGGTCGCTTCACTCCGTGCGACTCTTTAATAGGGGGATGAGTCTTTTTTGAGGCACCAGCCTGACCTGGGCCCGCAACAAGGGCAGAGGAAGTCGCAACAAGGGCAG
This sequence comes from Gentiana straminea, assembly GCA_036785695.1. Taxonomy (NCBI): domain Eukaryota; kingdom Viridiplantae; phylum Streptophyta; class Magnoliopsida; order Gentianales; family Gentianaceae; genus Gentiana; species Gentiana straminea. The sequence goes on from JAVUPR010000320.1 coordinate 690,950, forward strand.
AAGAGGTCGCAGCTTCCGGGTTATGTGTCTCTTCGACAATCGAGGCGTCTACAGTTCGGGGCACCATCCCTAGAGCTTTCTTCAAAGCCTCCTGTCGAGCATTGGCCGCCTTGTCTGCCTCCGCATTAAGCTTGTTTCGATGAGCCCTGCGAGCATTTGGATCCATACCTACAAAAAGAAAGCAGTTTAGAGCCCAACAAAACAAAATGAGCATTTACAAATAAATACAAGTGGACAAAGAAAGTTACAAAGCGGCCTAAGTATAGGATCGCCCCCACATTCCGGACACTCAGAGGGGAAACATTTGTTGATATGACAACCCCCAATCCGTCCGGATCGCGGCTCTCGGGACCCATTCGTACCAAGGGCGCGGCATTCCCCCTGCCCACTAGGCCCGCCATACATACAAAAGGCTCGGCCAGATCAAGAAGTTCAACCCAGGAAACATTTCTCCGAGATGGCGCCGCCCCGTCCGACTGAATTAACGTCTTCAGCCCCTTTACGTAGCGCCGCTCACTCACAGGGGGGTCAAAGATTAAAAGTGTGGATTTGCCTCCGCGGACTTCCGCCCTAGGAAAAGGCCAACCTACCTTCGACTCGACTTTCAGTACCCGCTGCCCCCATTTATGAAACTTATTGGGAAGCGGGAATAGTAGGCGGGGAGTCTGCGACCTCAGAGAGACTTGTCCAGGAATAGACGTCACACAGAAGGAATAAAATTGCCCCAGTAAAGTTAACGTCGGCTCGATCTTCAGAATCCGGCACATAACGATGAAGGCCATCAACTGGATAATAGCCCCGACGGCAAAATCAGAGGGAAGCGCCTCCAACTCCTTGCAGATCTTCACAAAGAAAGGATCGAAAGGCGGTCTCAGACCCGCACACAAATGATGGAAGTGGAGGATAAGGGTGTCCTCGGAGCGACGCGCACTTACGTAATCCTTGTGGTCCCCGGGTTTAAATTTATCGGACTCTTTCTTATAATCGAAAAAAGAAAACCGATACACACTGGTGTCGATTCCGAATATGCTATTAATGGTCCTGTTGAGATCGTTGCTCTTGCACAGTCGGGACCATTTCTTATCAACGTCCTTCTCATACGCCGCCACGATCGCAAACTCTCGCATAGCTTCAGGATTGTTAGGACGAGAGCTCTTCGGCTGGGTGTCGGCCGCGGCGGCCTCACCAAGCTCGTCATGGTTTGGCTCGCAATTTTCCTTTTCTTCTGCTTCTTTGCAGGCCTCCAGATATCCTTCCGAGGCAATTCCGCATTTTCATCCTCACCGGACCCCATTAACTCATGAGCGTGGCGTCCCGAACATAAGCTTCGTCGTGGTCGGGAGCGCCGCTAGTACTCGGGACCGCGGTTGTCCTTCGGCCGGGGACGCGATCTTTTCGGCCCCGTGAACGGTTGGAGACTTTTGAGCCCGCGCCTTCTCCTTAAGGCTCACTCTACGCGGCGGATTTCTAGCGGCGACAAAGGCCTCCAACTCAAAAGGGTCGGCACCCATAGTAGCGACCTCATCGGCGGTAATCTCGCCAATATACGCGCGAGTGCTTTCCACTTCAGCCTCATCCAGTAAATCGCCAACTGAGGCCACAGATAATATGGGGTCATCCTCAGCATAATCGTAAATCTCCCTTTCCGTAGAATCATCGCCAGAATGATCATTCCCCGACATCCTGCAAAAACAAGGGAGGAAAAAGGTGGAGCTTTCAGACCTGGTATAATAATAAATTAGCCCAGGAAGGTGATCGCACCCACTTCAATACCGCCTCCTCCGTTTTTGCAAGAGAGATCGCAAATAAAATTACGAGAGGATAGCGGGGAGCGGGTGAAACCCCAATTTTCCCGGGAAAGCTATAAACTCTCCCCGGGAAAAACCCCCATTATTAATCGGAAACAAGGCAATGTTGCATCTCCGTAGCAAAAAGAATGACAAAATTGATATGTATGGAAAAACAAGGCGGGGATGGATGAGTAAACGAGTTAACGAAAGGATTTCTTACCCGATTTCCGAGAAAGATTGGAAAACCGCGTAAAAGCGGGAAATACTCAAGGAGGTGGCCGGAATCTTCAAAAGAACCGCCGTGAAATCCTAGAACCACCGCGAGAACGCCGTTGAACCTTCAAAGCTCTGCCAAAAACTTGAGAATTCTAAAACAACAAACAACGGAGAAAATAAGAAACACTAAAAGTGTGAGGGGTGAGAAGCGAAAGCTTTATATAGGCAAGGGGGCCACGATCGTACGGTTGGGAACGCTTCATCCAACGGTTCAGATTAGGGCGGCAGTTGTCAGTTTTGAAATACGAAAAGGCGTCCCACCAGTACCCACGTACAACTACCTAGGCAGTTGCTGAAACGGCCGCATCGTTCCGCAGAGGAAAACCTAGAGGACTGACGTCAGCCACGATTGACGGCGACAAGGTCGCGAAAACAGGCCCAAAGTTACTTTGAGGTCGCTTGCTTTGAAAGCACGGCCCTTAGAGAACAAGTCGCATCAGACGACAAGGTCGCAAAAACAGGCCCAAAGTTACTTTGAGGTCGCTTGCTTTGAAAGCACGGCCCTTAGAGAACAAGTCGCATCAGACGACAAGGTCGCAAAAACAGGCCCAAAGTTACTTTGAGGTCGCTTGCTTTGAAAGCACGGCCCTTAGAGAACAAGTCGCATCAGACGACAAGGTCGCAAAAACAGGCCCAAAGTTACTTTGAGGTCGCTTGCTTTGAAAGCACGGCCCTTAGAGAACAAGTCGCATCAGACGACAAGGTCGCAAAAACAGGCCCAAAGTTACTTTGAGGTCGCTTGCTTTGAAAGCACGGCCCTTAGAGAACAAGTCGCATCAGACGACAAGGTCGCAAAAACAGGCCCAAAGTTACTTTGAGGTCGCTTGCTTTGAAAGCACGGCCCTTAGAGAACAAGTCGCATCAGACGACAAGGTCGCAAAAACAGGCCCAAAGTTACTTTGAGGTCGCTTGCTTTGAAAGCACGGCCCTTAGAGAACAAGTCGCATCAGACGACAAGGTCGCAAAAACAGGCCCAAAGTTACTTTGAGGTCGCTTGCTTTGAAAGCACGGCCCTAAGTGTACAAGTCGCATCCGACGATGAGGTCATAAAAGGTGTTGATAATTACTCCATCCTTCATATCCTCAGGGAATATCATTAAAGCACGGAGTAGGGGGCCATTGATGGGTATAAATAATTCCACCACCTCAACAGTAAGGGACAACCCATTGCGGCCACCCTCCGGCATGACAGGAGAGATCGCAAAAGGGGCGGCCATTGTGTCTCACCTCGCCGCGACCAAGGCATTTGCGGTCCCAGGCAAGTGCAACAGATCCTGTGAATCTCATCCAGGCAAGTCAAGAAGGGTCGCCAGGGGGACGAGGCCAGAGAGGGCTTGCTCCTTGCGACCTCAGAGAGATGGCCGCCGATTGATCCAGATCTTTTCCCCACTTGTAGCTTAGATATTTCGTCTTGCTTAGTATCTAAGTAAGACCTAGCTATTAGTAAAATATCTATTAGATTACTTATTCCCTAAGTTATCCACCTCTATAAAAGGGGTGGTCATTGTAAACTAAAGAGAGAGATGAGATATATGAAATACACACTATACTTGCAAGCCAAAGCTCTCTCCATTCTAACTCTCTCCATACCACCACCCGCCGGAGTAACACCACACCTTAAATACAGCCAGATATCCACCATCTATACACCGCAAGGACACCCGTGACGATTTAGACATCTTCAGGTCTGTTAGGAAACCAATGGGGGTAGCTGAAGATGTGTTAGTGCAGGTTGACAAGTTTGTTTTCCCCGTTGACTTCGTAGTTTTAGATATGGATATGGATACTAAAACCCCACTTTTGTTAGGTCGGCCTTTCTTGAACACATGAGAGACCTTGATAGACGTAAAGAGGGGAGAGATCATACTACGAGTCGGGAAGGAGAGTGTAGCCATAAATGTGTATAAGGCAATGAAGCATCCTGATGATGAAAAGAGTGATTGTTTTTCTGTCGATGCTATATATCCTTGTATTTTGGAGCACACTAACCTGCAGGGATACCAAGAACCAATGGAAGAATGCTTGATGAAGTCAAGCACCGTAGAGGATGACGATCCACAAATGAGAGTTCATGTATCATTTGGGGGCAACTCCTTTTGTCGACGCAAGATGGAATAAGAAGCTAGAGCTCGGTTTGACTGGCAAGCTGCCAAAGCCGTCAATCGAGGAACCACCTACTGATCTGGAGCTGAAGCCACTTCCTAAGCATTTAAAGTATGTGTTTTTAGAACCTGATGAATTACTTCCTCTTATTGTTTCTTCTGCACTAACCGTTTTGCAGGAAGCTAAGTTGATCCACGTCTTGAAGAAACACAAAAAGGCCTTCGGATGGAAGATGGTTGACATAAAAGGGATTAGTGCTGATATTTGCAAGCACAAGATCATCCTGGAAGAAGGTGCCAAGCCGGTTAGGCAATTTCAGAGACGGCTGAACCCACATATGCAAGAAGTGGTAAGAAAAGACGTGGTAAAGATGCTTGAGTTAGGGATAATCTACGCAATCTCCGACAGTGAATGGGTGAGCCCTACACAAGTCGTGCCTAAGAAAGGAGGCATCACAGTTGAGCTTAATGAAAAAGGTGTGCCCATTCCTACTCGTTTAGTTAATGGTCACAGAGTTTGTATTGATTTTCGCATGCTGAATGATAAGACTAGGAAAGATCATTGTCCCCTACCCTTTATTGATCAAATCTTTGGAGCGTCCGAGTGGTCATGCATTTCTTGCTTTTTGGACGGTTTTAGTGGCTATTATCAAATTCACATCGATATACATGACCAGGATAAGACTACATTCACATGTCCGTATGGCACCTTTGCATTCAAAAGAATGCCGTTTGGGTTGTGTAATGTACCCGCGACGTTCCAGCGATGCATGATGGCTATCTTTGCCGATATGATAGAGAATTTCATGGAAGTTTTTATGGATGACTTTAGCGTTTTTGGTGATACTTTTGATGAGTGTTTGTCGAATATTGATAAGGTGCTTGCACGTTGTGAAAAGACAAACTTGGTTTTAAATTGGGAAAAGTGTCATTTCATGGTAAATGAAGGAATTGTTTTAGGACATAAGGTATCGGGTAAAGGAATAGAGGTCGATAGAGCAAAAATAGAGGCAATTTCTAAGCTTCCTATGCCTACAAATCTGAAGACTCTATGTTCATTCTTGGGACATGCAGGTTTTTATCGTAGATTCATTCCGGGTTTTTCCCACATTGCTAGACCTCTTACTCTTCAATTGATGAAGGGTGCCCCTTGTGTTTTTGATGCGGCATGCTTAGATGCTTTTCGAACTCTTAAGAAACTTCTTACTTCGGCTCCCATCTTGGTAGCACCTGATTGGTCTAAGGAGTTCGAAGTGATGTGTGATGCGAGTGATTATGCCGTAGGAGCTGTCCTAGGTCAGAAGGTTGACAAGTTGTTTCGCCCTATCTACTATGCGAGTCATACTATGAACTCGGCTCAACAAAAGTACGCCACAACTGAAAAGGAACTTTTAGCTGTTGTTTTTGCTTTCGACAAGTTCCAGTCATCCTTGGTTGGATCGAAAGTCATAGTTCACACTGACCATGCTGCGTTGAAATACCTATTTGCCAAGAAGGATGCAAAACCACGGTTGTTAAGGTGGATCTTGCTTCTTCAAGAGTTCGATGTAGAGATTAAGAATAGAAAGGGGTGCGAGAACGTAGTAGCTGACCATTTGAGTAGGATAGAGCCGAGTGAAGAGAGATGTTTTACAAAAGTTGAGATTGATGACCGTTTTCGGGATGAGCAGTTGTTCGTAGTGGATACGATGCTCCCGGTTAAGCGAGGAAATCTTCTGCAGAGAGGAAAGAAAGGATACCCATGGTATGCCCCATTCGTTAATTATCATGAGTGTGGATTCGTAGATCCTGAGTTTGATGAGAACCAGAAGAAGAAGTTCTACAGTGAGGTGAACCGATATGTGTGGGAAGATCCCTTACTTTTTAGGCTTTGCGCAGATGGAATCCTAAGGAGATGTGTTGATGACAGTGAGATAGTGAGTATTCTCTCGTTCTGCCATGATAAAGAGGCCGGTGGCCACTTCTCGGGCGAGAGAACAACATTGAAGGTGTTACAAAGTGGGTTCTACTGGCCCACTATTTTCAAGGATGCACATGCGTATGTTAAGACATGTAACGCCTGTCAACGTTCAGGGAGGATTTCCAAGAGAAATGAGATGCCCCAGAAACCAATAATAGTGTGTGAAGTTTTTGATATATGGGGATTAGACTTCATGGGACCATATCCGTCTTCTTTCGGGAATCGGTACATTCTTGTCGCCGTGATTACGTTTCAAAGTGGGTTGAGGCAATTGCTTCGCCTACTAACGACAAACATGTAGTCATACGGTTTCTTAAGAAACATATTCTATCCCGGTTTGGAATACCTCGAGCAATAATCAGTGACAATGGAAGTCACTTTGCAAATAGAGATTTCAATAAGCTTTTTATGAAGTATGGGGTCACTCATAAGTTAGGCACTGCCTACCACCCTCAGACTAGTGGCCAAGTAGAAGTGTCCAATCGGGGAATTAAAAGAATCTTGGAGAAGACAAATCAATTCTAATCTTAAGGAATGGTCAAAGAAGTTAGATGAAGCGCTTTGGGCACACCGAACTGCGTTCAAGACACCAATAGGTATGTCACCCTACATGCTTGTTTTTGGCAAGGCTTGCCATCTCCCCGTAGAGTTAGAGCATAAGGCCTATTGGGCGATTAAGAATCTAAATATGGATGATGCATTAATCGGTGAAAGAAGGATGGCTCAGTTGAACGAGTTAGATGAGTTTCGCTTTCAAGCTTACGATTGTTCGGTGAAATATAAGGAAAAGACCAAAATGCTTCATGATAAGCTGATCAAACCTCGTATTTTCAACGTAGGTGATGAGGTCCTTTTCTATAATACTCGCCTCCATTTATTTCAAGGTAAACTTAAGTCAAGGTGGTCAGGACCATATACGGTATTGCGAGTTTTCGACTCAGGAGCCATCGAGGTAACACATCCGAAGCACGGAACTTTCATCACGAACGGCCTTCGTCTAAAAAAGTATAAGAAGTTACCATTCGATGAGGCTCTCAAAATTGTGCATTTGACTGATCCCGAGTCTTGATAAATCGTTTCTAAGTCTTAATCGAGCCAACGACGTTAAACAAAAGCGCTACCGGGAGGCAGCCCGTTAAATAATAATAATTTGGATAAGACTAGTCTTAATGAAATGTAGAATCTGTGGAAAGTATGATCATAATGAAAGGTGAACACAACGCACAACCAAGTCTCAAGATGAAGGTTTGAATGTTATTAAAAAGGGAACGATTAGGTGGTTATCCGAAAATCCCGAGGGAGAATACAGAGAAAAATTCAAACACTTCATTTCTAGGACTTAGGTTGTTAGAACAATTTGAAAGAACCCTTGAGAATCTGGGTATAAAAGGCTCACTACATTTTATGATTTAGTCTGTTTCCAATTTGAATTGATGCCTTGACTATGATATGTATATGCTCTATATGATATGTTTGCACATATTGCCTATCGAATTTTCTGACGTGACAGGGCCATTTCCTTATTATTCCCATATCCCTATTCGATGACTTGGCACGAGGACCATGTCCCGTGTTTGCTTTGTTTTAGTTTTGTATAGGGATTCGGGTCGTGCTTTCTCATGGCTGTTACGGGATTCGGTAGCACCTTTCTGCCAGGTTTACAAGCTAAGTCTTCCTCTCTATCTCATTCACACGCTTGGGACATTGCAAGTTCGTAAGTGGGGGGTAGAGTCGAGGTTGGTCTAGTAATGGAATTAAGTATTTATTTTGTATCAGAAAATCCCTTAGTTTTTGATTTTTTTTCGAGCATTATTTAGTTGATTAAAATAAATTGTATAAGGTATATATTTCATGGATTTGATGATGTAATGATCGATTTGGATGTATATAACCAAAGTGAACCGTAAGTGCATTTTAACCCCAAATTTATTTGTGTAACATGAATTCATTGTTCACGTAAGCCTTTGATTTTGAAGCGAAAATTTTAAACTGTATCCATTCAGTATCCTAGTGGTTATTCTAGAGATAATTGCAGTAACTTAGTACCTAATTTTTTGAACATGTACTGTGAATATCTGAAGGTTTGAATGTGATAGAAAGGATATAAGTTGAGTGGAATGAAAAGAAAAATACCAAATTAAGATGAACTACATATATGTCGCTTGTAGCTACCAATGATTTGAGTGCAGTAGGGCGTTATCACGAAACGTCCTATATCACTATGAGGTTTAAAAGCTCCCGACCGCGATGATAGTAGTCCGGCTAGGGTGTTATCACGAAACATCCTATTGCTTTGGGAATGAAGGCATATGCTACACATGTGAAATTAAGTCCGGCTAGGGTGTTATCACGAAACATCCTATTATTCATTGGGAATGAATTAAGCATGGTTGAAAACTTAGTTATCTTCGACTATCCCCAATATAAAGCTGAATGATACGCTTTAGGGATTATCCTAATAAGTACAGGGGAGGACTTTGTGTGGAAGCTCATTCTGTCTATACCTAGGAAAGTCATTAGGACTGTCTGAATGGATACTTGTGTGAGGATAGTGGAAATTGAAAAGGCTTGTCACACACACTCTGTTATACATTTATATTGAGGTTAACGTGTGGTTATGATTCGAATGGTTTCATCATCGGGTTGTCCCTTACATCTTATCTCTTCATGAATTTTTCCTCCTTCATTTTATTTTATCACTTGTTTTGCTCGAGGACGACCAAAAGCTATGTGGGGGGTTGTGATGAGGGAAAAATTCACTGTTATTTTTATAACTTTTCACCCCGTTTCTGATATCATTTTGAGCACTTTTGTATCATTTCGAGTCTTTAATTCCTAAATTTCATAAAAATATACAAGTCATGAATATTTTATAAAATATTGTGTTTTTATGTGTTTTTATTAGTTTTTGTACCGGTTTAGTAACCGGAGTGTCGTGTCAGATTTACGTTTGGTATTTTGGTGGTTTATTGCAGAATTATAGGTTGACCAAAATCCCGAGTAATGACACGTTTTGAGGCTTAAAAGAGGTATTTTTAGGGATATAAGAGTGTGCCACTAACTTAAGTGGTCAAGTGGCTCAGTGGTTAGTGGTACCACTAACGAATTATATCTTCGATGAACAAATGGCTCATTAAAACGGCATTTTCTGAAGAAGTGTCCTTAATGAAAGTTGTAGATCTTTCCAAGAGCTTTCCAATGCATTTTGAATCACATCAATCGGAATTCTACAACTCAAGTATCATTAAGTCAAGTGGTCAAGTGGCTAATCGATTCGATTTAGTGGAAATCGAGAAATATCTTCTACGAATGAATGGCCCATCAAAAAGATATTTTCTAAAGAAGTGTCCTTCATGAAAGTTGTAGATCTTCAAATAAGCTTTCCAACGCACTTTGAATCACATCAATCGGATGTCTACAACTCAAGATATGGCCATTTTACTGAACTGCAATACTGTATAGACGAATTTTGACAATAGATGCTCCCGGATCGATCCGGCTGTTTCAATGATGAAAATGAACGTGCTGTTCATCGTCTTCTTCAGCCATGATCATCCCTACACATACATATACATACATACACATATTTCCTATATATACTCCCCCAAAATCAACACAAAAGGGTGCTAATTCACCTCTCTTCTCCAACCTCTCTTTTTTTTCTTCCCCCTCCCCTCTTCTCCATCGTCCATGATCATCTTTCTTTTTTTTTTTTTTTTTTTTTTTTTTTTTTTTTTTTTTGTGATATAGTTATATAGATATAAATATATATATCCTATATATATATATATATATATATATATATATATATATATATATATATATATCATTCCATGTTCTCTTCACTTCATCTCCATTCCATCTCTTTTGGGGCTATATATATAGATATATGTATATGTCTATGTATGTATATATATATATATGTATATGTTTTTATATAAATTAGTTAAAATATCGTTGTAAGGGGATAATTATCAATAGATTATTGTTTTCGAGCTTTTATTTACTTTTACGCACTTATAACTATATATATATATATATATATATATATTTACTTACGCATTTACTTACGCACTTAATATAATATATATATATATATATATATATATATATATATATATATATATATATATATATATATATTTACTTTTATGGACTTATATATAACTATATTATTAAGCACTTATTTACGTTTTTCATATGATGTTGAATTCGCTTTTACTTACTGTCTTTAGTATAATTTCCTTTAATCATTCCGTTGTTATCACCATCATGAGTAACTAAATTTGTGTATAGTCGAATTATTTAAAATCGAGTGAAACGCCCTAAAGGGGATTAAACGGGAGTTGTGTAGTGCGTAATTTTATGTTTTAATGATTAATCCACGTCCTAAAAATTATTTTAAACGTCTTTGAATTAGATTGATCACCTAGTTCACTATCACACACATCGAACCTATAGATGTATTTTGCGGTGAGATGTGGGATAAGGGGTTTTGGGATCGTTGCGTAGATTCGGCCTAGTTGTTAGGACCGTTTCCAATACAGAGGTTTGTCATCGTTGTTCGAGCGACTCTAAGAGCGTAATCATGTTAGGTTATTCGGTTTTCTAAAGGGAATATTAATTAACTTCACATAGGGTGTTGAGTGAGAGTTGTTCAGACCTTAACACGAGAATTAGGAGTTGGCACCCGTGGATGTTGTTAAATTACTGTGGAAAGGTAGGTTGGTTAAAACACGCTCCCTGTCAAGTCTTCTCTTAGGGGTAAAAGTAACTCATTGGATCATAATTCGGCTATAGCTTTTAATAACTAGAACTACAACCGTTAGTTAATCTTCACTTTTGCACTAGTGTAATATCTCCCTACCATAATCTTGACCTGAACTAAGTTCTACGTCGACTTTGGTACTTAAACGTTATTCCTGTGGATTCGACCTTGTTACCATTATACTACTGTTGACCCGATACTCTGTCGGTTAAAGTTAGCAGTTAGTTATTTTGCTATCAGGAAGCAGCCATGGAAAAAATGAGCTCAACTGTGACCGACACGGTCAATCAACTTATGAAATCCATGTCTGAGCCGAATACAAACTTCACCACATATTGTCAGAAGAATGATACAAGACTGACCAATCAAGAATCCTTAGTGCAGAATTTTTCGCACCAAGTGGGACAGATTGCAGAACAAGTGTCAGCCCGTCCTCCGGGAGGATTGCCAAGTAATACTAAGAAGAATCCGAAGGATGTGAATGCAATTATGACTAGAAGCGGAAAAGAACTGCCTGGACCTATTATACCAACTGTTCCAAAAGAATCAGAAAGCAGTCAGCAGCAAAACGCTGCAGAATCTGGAGAAAAAGAGGGGCCGGTAACCCGGGACACTACTCCGGTAACCCGGGAGTCTGAAAATTCAACAGACATGCGAGCGGAGAAGCGTAGCGGTTAACGGGTAAGTCTTCACGAGCGTAACTATTAATCCCGCTACTTTACCCTATCCCCCTAGGAAATATAAGCCGAATAATGATGATGCGCATTATAAGAAGTTCATAGAGATGTTTAAAAAGTTGCAAGTGAATATACCTTTGGTAGAAGCTCTGGCTAGAATGCCAGAGTATGTAAAGTTCTTGAAAGAAGCAATTTCTACCTAAAGAAAGTTGTTAGACCTTAAAACTATATGCCTTAACGAGGAATGCTCCACAGTTTTGCAACGCAAACTGCCTCCCAAGTGTAAAGCTCCTGGGAGCTTCCTCATACCATGCACAATTGGAGGAGTATGCCTGAACAAAGCATTGTGTGATCACGGATCTAATGTCAATCTAATGCCACTCTCCATCTTTCATAAATTAGGCATGAAACAGTTAAATGAAACATCTATAACCCTTCAATTAGCAGATAGGTCTATGAAGCAACCTTGTGGAGTGGTGGAGGATGTTTTGGTGAAAGTTGATAAGTTTGTATTCCCTGTGGACTTTGTGGTGTTAGACATGGAAGCTAACGACGATGTTCCATTGATATTAGGAAGACCTTTCCTAGCTACGAGCAAAACATTGATAGATGCTCATAAGGGTGAGCTGATTCTGAGAGTGAATGAGGTCAATGTAGTGTTCAATGTGATGAATTCAATGAGATATGCACAAGATGATGGAGAAGCATGCTACATGCTAGATGCCATAGACGAACTGGTTTTAGAATTATATCAAGAATCGGCACTAGACCTCGAAGTAGGCCGAGACTTTACTCCCGAAGGAAGAAGAAAGTTATGAGGAAACCGGCCTGGGTGTAGTGAAGGTCAAGTGCAAGAAATAGAGCCTATATCTTCTGTGGATTTTTTATGAGGAACCATTCATAGACCTTCCTGGCACAAGTTCTTTGACTTACAATTGACTGATAAGCTGTTAAAGATCATCGTTAGAAGAGCCACCAAAGAACTTAACGTTGAAACCTTTGCCATCTCACTGAAGTATGTGTACTTACAAGATGATGCTCTCCCCCCTTATAATTTCAGCGTCATTATCACCTTTAGAGGAGGAGAAACTTTTAAGAGTACTGAGAGAGCACAATAGAGCGTTTGGGTGGACAATTGCAGATATTAGAGGAATAAGCCCATCGGTGTGCATGCATAAGATCTCTGTGGACCCTGAAAAGAAAGCAGTAGCTCAACCTCAAAGGAGGTTGACACCACAACTGAAGGATGTTGTTAAGGAAGAGATCATAAAAATGTTGGAGATGGGAATCATTTTCCCAATTGCAGACAGTGAATAGGTGAGCCCGATTCATGTGGTGCCCAAGAAAGGAGGATTCACTATCCAACATAATGAGTTTGATGAATTGATCCCTTTGAGACTAATTACTGGACATCGAGTTTGCATAGACTTCATGAAACTGAATGATGTAACTCGTAAAGATCATTTTCCCCTACCATTCATTGATCAGATGTTGGAAAGATTAAGAGGTCATGCGTTTTATTGTTTATTAGATGGATATTCTGGTTATTATCAGATCCATATTGCCCCCGAGGACCGAGAGAAAACAACTTTCACATGTCCCTATGGAACTTTTGTGTACAATCGCATGCCTTTTGGGTTATGTAATGCACCAGCAACCTTCCAAAGGTGCATGATGTCATTATTTGCGGACATGGTGGAGGATTTTCTAGGGATTTTCATGGATGATTTCCTTGTATTTGGAGATAGCTTTGATTTATTCTTGGACAATTTGAGTAAAGTGTTGAAGAGATGTGAAGAGACCAACCTTGTACTTCACTGGGAAAAATGCCATTTCATGGTTACAGAAGGCATAGTGTTGGGTCATAGGATTTCAAATAAAGGAATGGAAGTTGATCGAGCGAATATAGAGGTAATAGAGAAGTTACCCCCTCCAACGAACTTAAAAACGTTGCGAGCCTTTCTTGGTCACGCAGGATTTTATAGGAGGTTTATTTAGGACTTCTTTAAAGTTTCTAAACCTTTGACAGAATTACTTGCAAAGGATGTATCTTTCGTATTTGGAGAAGAGTGCAAGAAAGCATTCAACACATTGAAGCGAATGCTCAAAACCGCCCCAATTCTGGTAGCACCAGATTGGAACAAACCTTTTGAGCTAATGTGTGATGCAAGCGACACGGCAGTTGGAGCAGCCCTGGGACAAAGGGAGGATAAAATCTTTAAGCCTATCTACTACGCCATTCGTACCTTTAACAGTGCCCAGAAGAATTATGCTACTATAGAAAATGAACTCTTAGCTGCCATCTTTGCATGACAAGTTTCGACCCTACCTGATAGGATCAAAAGTCACTGTATTCACTGACCATGAAGCTTTACCTTTTAACCAAGCAAGACTCCAAGCCGAGACTTTTAAGATGGATTCTACTCTTACAAGAGTTTTATGTTGAGATTCAAGATAAAAAGGGATCTGAGAACCAGGTGGCTGATCACCTGTCAAGATTAACTTTGCTGGAAGAAGAGCAACCGACTGAGATTAGGGAAAGCTTTCCTGATGAACAAATTTTTTCCATCTTATTGGTAGCTCGAGTTGAATCTTAGACCCGACATCATACATCAAGAGTGGACAAGGTATACCCTTGGTTTGCCAATATTGTGAATTATCTAGCAGGAAGATACCTACCACCGAAAATCAATAATGCAGATTAGAAGAAGTTTTTTCACATATTTGAAGCATTATCATTGGGACTATCCCTATCTATACAAATTGTGCCCTGAATATGCTTACGAGTTTACAAGATCCTGTCATTCATGCCAAATGACCGGTAATATTTCTAAGCGGAACGAGATGCCACTGCAGAGTATCTTAGAAGTGGAGTTATTCGTTGTTTGGAGAATTGATTTTGTTGGGCCATTCACATTGTCAGAATCAAATCGTTACATCCTGGTAGCAGTCGATTATGTTTCCAAATGGGTTGAAGCAGTAGCTTCACCTACTAATGATGCTAGGGTTGTCCTGAGATTTCTTAAGAAAAACATTTTGACAAGGTTTGGTGTGGCCAGAGCCATAATTAGTGACGGAGGGAGTCATTTCTGTAATAGGTTGTTTGAGAAGTTGATGATGAGATATGGGGTTAGACATAAGATTGCAGCAACATATCACCCCCAGACGAGTGGACAAGTAGAAGTCACGAACATAGAGATTAAAAGGATCTTAGAGAAGACTGTGAATCCCATGAGGAAATATTGGTCTTTGAAATTAGATGACGCTCTTTGGGCATACAGAACAGCTTACAGGACCACAATTAGGATGTCACAATATATGATAGTGTTTGGAAAAGCATGTAATTTACCGGTAGAACTCGAGCACCGAGCGTTGTAGGCTACGAGATTTCTAAACATGGATGAGGATTTAGCCGGTGAAAAGAGAATGCTAGAGTTGAATAGATTGGAAGAGTTTAGACTTCAAGCATATGAGAATGCAAGGATTTACAAGGAAATAATGAAACGCCTGCATGATAAGAAGATTCTGAACCGCACATTTCAAGTGGGAGATAAAGTGCTGGTATACAATTCGCGTCTTTGTCTTTTTCCTGCGAAGCTGAAGTCTAGATGGTATGGACCACATGTAGTCACAAAATTCTACAATTCAGGTTCATGTGAAGTTAGACATGAACACTCTGGGCAAACTTTCACAGTTAACGGCCACAGGCTGAAACATTACCTAGAGCACACATATAACCCTGAATTGGAAGTCTTTATGTTAAAAGAGCCGGAATATGATGAAGGAGCCCTATTAGTACAGTCGAGCTGGCGACTATAAACTCAGAACTACTTCTAAAACCCTTAATTTTTGCTTTTGTTTATTTTATTTTGAGTCAATAAAGTAGCTTGACAATCACAAGGTTTTTTTCATCACATATATCTTCAGTCTCCTGGATAGAGATATATGTGGTTTTTTCCTTCATGATTCTCATGTGATACCCTCGTAAAAGTTTTCGCGTCTTGCTTAGGCCGGTAGCAGAATAAAGTGGCTTAAACAGTTTTTGCGCATTCCTCTGGTATGCACAATTACCGCCACCTTATTTTCTTATTGCCCTTCGCATGTTACTCACTGTTTTTGGAAGAGTTTTGGACCGCAGGTAATAACTTGGAAGAGGAATGACCTAGGATCTAATGATTCTGCTCTAGGATTCGTTTTGACTCAGCAAACATTTCCAGAGCTAAGTACCTTTTTCTTTCATTATTATTAGTCATTGGGGACAATGTCTATAATAAGTGGGGGTAGGCATCTTAGTTGGATAATCAAAGAAGGGAATATTTTTGAAATTTTAAAACACTGTTTTAGCTTGCTTATTGCACGTTTTCGAGTAAGGAATCGGTAGAAAAGGAGCCCAAGTTCAATTCGAAGTGAACCATAGCATATTCAATTTAGTATGGAATAATGAACATATGTTATGTTGCATGAAGTAGTAACTTATTAATTATTATTCTATCATTGCAATCAATATTTGAGCACATAATCTGAGTGAGAAGTGTTTAAGATTAGATGATGAATTGTTTTAACCGGGAATCATTATTTGTCTGTCTATATACTTCAACAAATTGTTGTAAGACAAGGGAAGCAACTTGGATGACGAAAGGTGACCAGGACAAAAGGACTTGTGAGAGAAAGTGAAAAAAGAAAAGAAAAATATATGCAATAAAGGCAGTGAGGGAGGCGAACTCGTGTAAAAAGGGCATGACCCTCGCATAAAAAGAAACTAACGAGGAATTAATAGCGATGCTCAGTCCCCGAGTCCGCCCGACCCAATTACGGTCCCATGTTGTGTAACCGAGTCTGAAGGCAAGATGAGCAAGTGTATGTGCAAGCAAGTTAAGATTGTGTGGTAATACAACTTGATTCTTCTCACGAACGCACTATCACGACTGATTCATCACACGACACATTGATGCATGATAAGTAATGATTAATGGTGAGCTTATGGATTGTGTCTTGATATATATTTCTGCCGGAAATCTTTATTAAATATGTGGTATTTGATGGGGATGGTTCTTGGAGGTACATTCCGCCTTGATACTCTGCTCGCGGATGAGCAGAAGGCTAGTGGGGGGTAGTTGATGACGGTTAAAATAGTCTATCCTACGGCATGAATATTCTATCCATTATAATATAAAAATAGTTGTTTCGACCTATAAATATGAACCATTTACGTTGAATGTCATATGTCGGGTTCGTGAGTCGGGAAATCTGCACTTAGTGTTTATTTTCCCCGTGTCAATATTATTTCATGCATTATTTGATGATTTTCAGGATACGGAATATTGGGCTGAGAATGATGGACAAATATGGAGTGGACTGAACGAAAGGAATGGGCCTAGGGTATTCCAGAAGCATCCAAGTTAAGTCGGTTGAAGAAAAAAAAAGTACCCCTGGTAACCCGGGAGGCGGTGCCGACTTACCGAGGGTCGAGAAGCTTCCGAAACGTGTTTTCTTGGACGAGGGGTAGAACTAGATGTTCCTAAGTCGGTATAGATAGCTATAAATAATAGGTTTCACCTCAGAACTAAATGTAACAATAGTACCTTACAATTTACAATTATTATGCAATAAAAGTTCTTAGTTCTTTATTTTATTTATTTTATCAGTCCTGGTCGGAGAGACGACGGATTCGCCCCCTAGGGAGAGATCCGAAGGGGATCTATGCTCGTCTTTGAGGGTATGATTTTCTGTCTTTTCCAAGATGTAGATCTATCGTTGTTCTATTCGACTAGTATGTTCTAATTGCTTATTTAGTTTAATTATATAGTATTTAGTTTATTTTACCCCATATGTTATATATCTGATTCTTTGGTGAAGAAATCATGAAATAGTAGTTGTGTTCTTCTGATCTATGATGGTCTATATCGCTAGATCTGAATATCTAGTAAATTACTAATTCATGATAATCGGCGCCAGCTACGTTGATCGATAGATTTAATTTAAATGTTTTTAGCCGGATCAACTATTTGCATGTTATCGTATATTAACATGAAGGACTATTAGTGAAGTGTTAATTATGACATTATCTTGATGGACCCTAGGAATGTGCTGGTCAATGTCGACAGCTGCCTAGGCAGGTTTGCGGTATGTGTTAGCGCTCAATATCGACAGCTCTAGTTCTTTATGCGTATGGGCTATTACGGACCAATTAAGGAGGGCAGCTTGCATATAGATTGTCTACTGCCATTGTCTGAGTAGATAGGGTTAGGAGTTGTACCCGTAGCTGAACAGTGAATAAATTCACCAATGGGGAGGACTGTTGCATGTGTGGGGGGAATAACTAATTACTCATAATTGAAGTAATACCTTAGAAACTCTAGTTTGCTTCATTGAACTTGCATAATATTGCTAGTTGATTGTTACCAGATTTACTACTATCTATATTATAGTTGGTCGTAGACCGTTATCGTGACAAGCTCAATCTTGATAGTTAGACATTCTTACGAGTCTCTGTGGGATTCGACCTTGACTCGCCAGTACTCTACTATGATAGACGTAGTCCTATTGCTAGTAAGTGCCTTGCACGCGATCAAGAATATAGCTGAGATCCAGAAAGATGTTCCTACACAAGTTGAACTCATCAAGTTTCATTTTAATGAACTTGTGAAATTGCAGAATGAAGACTTAAGCGTCTTTGGAAAGGTGCTACAATCCATGGAAGGAAGCAAAAATGAAAGATCCAACATGGAAAAGACCTTAAACAGTGTTATGGAAGATTGTCATGACACTTTAATTGAAATCAGGAAGACAACCATTGAATCAGATGCCAGAAAAACTGAGACTCAAGAATGTCTAGTGAATATAGTCACAAATGTGCATGACATAATGCTTGTACTGGAAAATGCTATAAGAGACACAGTAGTTGGACAAACCATATTGGCATAAAATCAGCAGAATTTAATTCCATATCAGGAGCTTAATCAATCAAGATGATGTGAATAAGAGGGAAAGTTTGGAGCTCTTAAAAGTCAATACAGTTGACATGCCCCAAGTTCTTAAAATCATTGATGATAAACTGGTTGAACTAAAGAAAGCAGAGGAGATTTTACTGATGAAGAAATGAAGCTAATTTCAAAGTTCTCAGAACCAACTGAGAAAAGACTTGGCCTTGACTCACAGCTTTACAACCTCTTCAAAGAAATACCTAAAAAAGGAGAATCAAGAGAACAAGCCATGGAAAGCTTTTTAATTTGTCAAAAGGTTCTTGTGCACTACTGGCACAAACTGGGTAAATGGGAGAAAAATGGTACTTTAGATAAGGCCTCACACAAAGTTGAAGAGACTGACTCTGAGTTTGTACAAGACTTACTGGAAACTGGCACAAGCGAAAGATTAAGAAGGGTTGTGTTCTTATTTGCTGTATTATTCAAAAGCAAGTTTTTCAGCAAACCAAACATGGCAGATTCATGGAACATATGGGCTAATATTCATGGATTCGAAAGCACTGCAACAAATACCTCCATGAGAGAACGTGCTGAGATCTATGACATCAAATCTAGTGAAGCTAATCAAGGGAAAGGACAAGAAATTTTAACCTAATTTTCTTTTCATGTATTGTATTTTAATACTCTGTGTTGTAACTCAGTACCATCAATAAATTACTCAGTTTCTCAGTTCTTTGTGTTCGTTTATTTTATTGTCCATATCTTTTTGCATTGCTTTTAAGGAGGGCATTGACATCATAAAAAAAGGGGGAAATTGTTGGAAATAAAATTTATGTTTTGATGATGATTCATCAGTAATTCTGTTATTGTTTTTAAACCCGATTGATGAAGTTTCATAACTAGCTGTTATAGTGCAAAGCAAAAAGATGTCTAGAAATCAATGTATAGGCTTTTAATAGAGTCTATTAATTGTATAAGTAAATCAGACAAGCACTATAATAGTTGTAGGATCAGAACTGAGAAAACAAGAAACTGACTTGATGTTACTTAGAATACTGAGTTTACAACTTAAGATATAAAACTGACTCAGAGTACACAACTGAATAAATAAAGAAGGTAAGTTCGCTGATGGACACAAACTCAGTTGACTTATCTAGAACTGAAGACTGAAGGAACAAACTTAGAGAATGAAGAACTGAGGGTTCAAAACTGAGTTATAGAGGATTGAAGAACTAAGGGTTCAGACTCAGTTATGAAGTCTTAAGCCGAGACTGTAAAGTAAGAATTCAGGAAAGTCTGTGATGGCCTGAACTCACTTTATGGATCTTGAAGAAGACCTAATAATCAAAAAGGACAATGATATCTTAGATGATTTATTTAAGGAATGGTGTACTCTGATTAAATCATCTAAGCAGATGAAAAATGGAGTACTGAGTTCTTGAAGAAGAGTAGAAACTCAGGTAATGCTTCTAAGCTGAAAATTGACTAAATCAATAAGACCAGTTTTCCTGCTGAGGTCAAAGAAAGGAAAACTAAAGGAAAGCTAACCGTTATAAAGCAAGCAATCTTATTGGACGCATAGAAATGTCAGAAAGGACACTGACATTCCTCAGGACAAGCAGGACCACTAACGGATACAAGAATTCAATTTCAAATGTTCAAATTATTCTAACTATTGGAGACACCCCTATAAATAGGTCACTTCTACCTCAAGGAGAAGTGCGGAGTTCTAAGATAAATTATATTCAAGTGAAAGGGAAAATCAATCAAAAAGAACTCCTGCTGTGTACTTTATTGCAAGATCAAGTTCAAGAAATCTTCAAGTGTTCATAAGGATTCAAAGAAAGATCAAGATCATTTGAAGAAAAACAGAGCTGAGCATTTATCATATTCATCTAGAAGAAGAAGCTCGAAACACAGATTGAATCATAGTTATTGATTCAAGTCTCAGCTTTGATTTTATCAAAGGTTTAGACTGTGAAACAACAAGAATGTGTGAAGGACAGTTGAGTGCAGTTAGGAAAAATGTGTTTGTGTAGAGCTTGTGAAGAGGCAATCCTACCCTCTAAGGACCAGTGTAGCAAGCATAGTTCAAACAGCAATCCCACCTGTTGAAGACTGCAGCTGGAAGATTGTGAAGCTAGGGATTAGCGAAAGACAATCAAGTGTTTAGAATTTACTTTGTGTCTGGTAACTGTAAACCTCAAGAACATAGTGAATTTGGCCTCTTACGTCACAGGAGAAGAGAGGACTGACAGGATTACACCACCTGGAACCTCTATAATCTCTGTCTCAATTACTTACTTACTTGACGCATTTAACTACTGCATCTAAGTTTATATCGCACCTGATCACACACTCAGCAAGCATAAGAAGTTGAGTCAACAAAGCATTGCATTTCATTTTAACAAACTGATAAACTAAAGTTTTAATAAAGGCTTAACTTAATCCGCTGCAAGTTAACTCATTTAAGAATAATTCAGGTTTGACTTATACTCAGCTAAGTTAGCTTAACTCCACACAAGTTTAAAGCTGAACTCAATCTGCTCAAGATTCAGTTTACAGTCAGTTTTTGGGGACAAGTTTATTCACCCCCCCTCTAAACTTGTGTTAGCCTTTCCAAAGGACCAACACATTATTATAGCTGTTACTAGTACATAACTGTTGCTACATTAGTGGATCAATTAGTGGGACACGTGGCAGAACTGCATTTATTTCATGTTGCAATTAGTATTTGTGTACAATGCATGCACAGTGTCCTACCCACTACAATCTCTGTCTATATATACAATAGACCGTATATGCAAGGACTCACATTATATTCTCTACATTCTACACAAGTGTGAACACATATTCTCTCAGATTTTATCTTCTTCATTCTATCAAAATTGTACATAAAAATGGTGGCTAAAGATGTTTATCTTGGATCTAGTCAGAGTGTTAGAGGATATGTTACAGATGCAAATGCTACAGATTTAGCAATAAATCTGGGAAGAAGAATAAGAAGATATGAAGGGCTTGAAAATGTACTCAACATCAGATTGGAGAAGATTTCATACAAGAATGTATGTGACTTCTGGAGATATATGGTGATTAGAGCTAATATTGAGTCATTTACAACGACTTTAAATGGTCAGGAGATTGAAGTTTCTTTAGACCTTCTGAGAGAGGTATTTGGATTTAGTGAAGGAAATGGAGCTCCCACAAATCCAGAATCTATGGGGTTATCAATACTGGCATTTGTTGAATCAATTAGAACAAATCTAGATGCACCAATTGCCTTAAATATCAATGGAAACAATATTGCCTTGGAGTACAACCTACCGAGTAAGTACATAGCAAAGAATCTTTTAGGATTGGTTGGTAGTTAGGATACTTTGTCAGGACCCAAAATAGACCTGATGATTATCGTTTCTAGAAATATGAAGTTTGACGGGGCTGGTTTCTATGTGCATTATATGAAAAAGGTAATGACTGAGGAGAAAGAAACCATTAGAAAAAGGTTGAAAGAGAAAGAAAACTGCTGGATATATGGGTTTAGGTTTCTTTGTTAAGGCAAAACCTTTGGGTTTGATGATTCAGACCCTGCTGAATCATCTAAGGATTGCTAATGTTGCTCCATCAACTATCAACAAAGCAAGGTACAAGCCAGAAATCAACACACATATTCCTGGCTTAGATGATGTTGATGATGAAGTACAAGAAGTGGAAAGTGATGGTTAGCATGAGCAAAGAACAAAAGCAAGGGATGATGTTCAACCTGCTGCACCAAAGAAGACAGCAGAGAAGAGGAAGCCTGCTGATACAACAAAGATTACTGAAATCCTAAAGCCTAAAAGATCAAAGCAACTAGTAGAAACTACCAAATCTACTGAAGTTAGCACTGTTGTTAAGCCTATTGCGCCTACTGAACCTGCTGAACCTGTTAAGAAGACTGCTGCAGATTTACTTAAGGAACAGGCCAGGGAGGCATCAAAGAAAAGACAGGCTTCCAGTAAAGAGCAGTTGGAAGAATCTCTCTTTGGGTCCCAAAAACAACCTTCAAAAATAAGAAAGCAAGTTGTAAAGAACAAAGATAAGAAGATGAAGAAGAGGTAGATGTTGCACAAGAAGTTGTTGAACCTACTGTGGAGGCTACTATGATTGTGGAAGACCCTGCTAAAACTGAAAAGACTCAGGGGGAATGAAAGATAGTTGAGACCCCTGTTGAGGATCAATGAATTCAAGGGGAAGAGAGTGTTCAACAACTGGAAGTTGTAGACACAAATTTACCTGCTCAAGAATTTACTGATCTTTTTGTGTCTGCTGAGGAAACTCTGACTCATCTTGTTGATACTTTTGGCAGTCAACAAGTTGAGAAACCTGTTGCAAAGAAACCTACCATACCATATGAAAGGAAGACCAAGAAGCCAAAAGAAAATCCTGATTTCAAAAAGATTACAAAGTATTTTGCGTAGAAGTTTTGTTTTTACAAGAGGCAAAAGCCAACAACAAAACCCATGAGTGGATTTGAAGAATGGGATTTTGCAAATCTAGGAGTGGAAAGTTTGTTAGGACTGATTGATACACCACTCCTAGAAATGAGGTTGCTAAAAGTCATTGAAGATGGAAGAAGCAAAGACATCATAATGTTTAAAGATCCCAAGTTTACACCTAATGATAGTGATGATTCATCCTCTGATTTAGATGATGATCATCCTATGCATCCTGGAGAGTACAGTGGTATTGCAAAGGAGAAATCTACTGAGGCTGCTGGTCATGGATCAACTGAAAAGACAATAGAGCAAACTCCTGAGAATGGTAAGTCTGCTGAGGGTCAGTAGACTGATACTCTGGACCAAGAAATGTTTGATGTTTCCACTGAAGATTTGGATTTACAGATTGCTGCAGCAACACTTCTTGAGGATGCAATTTTGAAAGATGCTACTGAGGTTATTATGGTTGAGCAGACTGATATCATTTCTGTGGAATCTGCTCAATATCAAGACATCATTGACATTGATGAAACCTTAGCACATGCTGTTGAATTACTAAGAGAGATTGCTTAGGTAAGAGGTGTATTGGAGGAAAATATGGATGTCTTTCCAAGTGTTGAAGACATGGAGGTTCAGTCTGTTGAGGTTCAGACATCAACTGAACAAAGGTCAGAACTGGTGGTCCAAAGTACTAACGATCAGACAGTATTAGGACAAAGGTTGGATATTCTATTGGGATTGGAGGAATCCCCTGTGTCTAGCTTAGAGGCTGCTGAGGAAATAGCTACTGATTGTAAAAGTGGACAAGAAGCTGCTGATGAACAATGTGAGGAGCAACTTCTTGACTATGATTTCAGTGATGAGGAATTTCAGTTACCTCAAGAAGAAGAAGAAAATCAAGAAATAGAATAAGAAACTCTCATTGAGCAAGTACCTGTTTTGGATGTAGAAGGTCCTGAGCCCTATTTATGGGATAGAACAAGAGCAACTGTGGTAAGGATATATAGGGCTGATGACAATATTGAAGAATCTGCTGAGAACCTTGCTTGTGGAATGGCTGGTGTGGCTGCTGCAATACCAGGATACGTTTTGGAAGAGTTAAGAGCTGCCAGAGAAGATATCACACAGCTAAGAACTCAATTGACAAGTAGTGAGCAAAGATTTGAAGATTTGGTAAATCTGGTGGAAAATAGAGGAAGGACTACAGAGAATGTTGCATCCAATGTCACCTCTTTACAATTTTCCATTAATGATATACTTAAAGAAGTTGCTCATGTCAAGCAAGATTATGCAAAAAGAGTTAAATTCATGGTTGAGCAGATTGTATCTTTACACCAGAAAGTTGATAAGATAACAAAGACATCAAACCCTGCTGCACTTGATCCAAAATTCACAGAAAGATTGAATCTGCTGGAGCAAAAAATGGAAGGCCGGATTACTTCAGTTGATATAAGAACATAAATAATGGAAGGGCAACTAAATAATTTGGTTAACACAGAGGAGAGTGTAATTGGCCTGCTGAACCATTTTATTGAAGATGTCAATAAGGGGGAAGAAGGTCAAACAACAGAAGCAAAAGAGGCAGCAAGAGTCTACAATAAGAAGAGGTTTGAGGCTGATATCAATGCTTTTAGAGAACATGCACCTGGCAGAGTACAGTTGACTGATGACCTGCTGAAGGAGTTCAAGAAGTAATACTTTGCAAAAAAAAGAGACCTTATCATGACATGACTTTTCAGGAGGGTCTAAATTCCTTTCTTGGACTCAAATTCTGGGAGACAAGGATTAAATCCTTAAGATCGACAACAAGAGGAGGTCATAGGGGAACATCAACGGGAGGGAGAGGACAGACTGCTGAGCAAAGATTGAGGAATTGTTCAGCAAATGACTCTTTGGATGAATTCAAGCTTTTCTACATGAGACAATGATTCAACCTTCAAAGCGTAAGGTTGACTTTACCTGAAGCTTGGAAATGGTGGAAGTTGGTACATACTTGGTTTGATTTCTCTATATTGGAAAATCAATGGAAGCTAGACGTGGTGAAGGAAATAAGGGAATACCAAGAATAGAGAGAACAAGTCAAAGACAGAAACTAGATCAGCAAACTCATATTCATATTATTATCTTTATGCTGATTCTAGTAGTAATAGTTTTGAACAAATTTGAACTTAATGATATATGAATTAAATTTGTTATGTTTTTGTGTTTTTATCTTTTTTCTTTGCTGTAAGGAGGGTATTGACATCATCACTAAGAAGGGGAAATTGTTAGACATAATATAGTTTTGATTGAATGTATAGGTTTACTAGAGTTTGATCTTTGTATAGGTTTGATCAAACAAGAACTGTAAGGAGGTCAGCTAACTTCTTCCATAGACCAATCTAGGTCAGTAGACTGTCTAACACCTGCTGATGGTTGAAGGCTGAGGGTTCAAACTCAGTAATGAAGGCTAAGGGATAAAACTTAGTATTAAAAGACAAGGATATGGGATCGGAATTTAGGGAAGTTTGTGATGACCTAAACTGATCACATATACCTTGTGTAGAAGGTCTAAGCTCCATAAAAGTAAAGTGATGATTGGAACTTGGTTATATTTAAAAATGGTGTACTCTAACTTCATAATAAAAGGTTAGATGAGAAACAATCAGCTGAGGTGTTTATAAAACATAGCAGATTAAAATTCAGATGACCATATGTGGACAACAGCAGATCTATACAATAGGTGTCTGCTGAATGCAAAGTCGAATTAATCCAAGTTTTTCTGGAAGATTAAATGGATATGGATGAATTACAAGCATTGGATTAATCAGTCAATCAATGGCCCGGTTGAAAAGGATGTTGTAAGGATTTTAGAGCCATATCAAATGGAATTAAATCATTGGTTGACAGACTGGACTGTCAGAAGGACACTGACAGTGTCCGTAAGGTACAACAGAGGGAATTTCAGGAATATTCAGACAATCCTGCAATGGTTGTATTTGAAATTCAAATTCAAATCATAGGATCTACACTTATAAATAGGGGTCTCCTGATTCAGATTGCAACAACAAGAATACACATGAATCAACTATGTTTTTTTAGCAAAATATTGATTAAAGTGCAATCTTACCCTGCTGATACTATCTGAGCTTTAACTTACTGATCAAGGATTTTCTTCAAGTGTTTCTGTAATCAAGTTCTATCCATTATACACATATGAAGACTACAAGCTCCTGATATTTTCATCCTGATCAAAAGCTTGCTGAGAGCTCAACCACTTTCTTGATTCAACCCCTTCTTTTTCAAGAAGAACCTGAAGAGAGTGAAGAACTGCTGAAGTGTGAAGGACTGTTGTGTTTTTTGGTGGAGTTGGTGAATCGGCAATCCTACCCTTCAAGGACCAGTGGAATACTTATGAGCAGCAATCCTACCTGTTTCTAGTTTTCAGTTTGTGAAGCCATAGTCATTGGTCAAGGAGAAACAACTTAGGGATTTTGTAACAGCTATCTTAAAGTCTGTAGTGAATTTCCTCCAACATCACATGAGAAGAGTGGACTGACAGGATTACACCACTTGAAACCACTATAAATCTTGCCTATTTTACTTTACTGCATTTATTTTCTGCAATTTACTTTATCTGCATACTTATCACATCAATCTACTGAACTAGAAACTGAATCACACTACTTGCACTACTGAGTATCCAATACATAGTATCATCTTTGAAACAACAAGTAACAAGGATTAATCTAATATATTCCACTGCAACAAATTCAATAGCTTCAATAGTCAGCAGACTGCTGAAGGTCAGCAGACTATTGAACCCTGCTGAGTTTGCCAACTCCAAAAATTTTTAAGTGTTAAGTTTATTCACCCCCTCTAAACTTAACCAAAACCTTTTCAAGGGACCAACAATTGGTATCAAAGCAAGGCTTCTGTTCTGAAGTAATCCTACTTGTTGTGCTTGTGAAAAATCTTGGAAAACTTTTTCAAGTTTTTGCATCATGGATAACAACCAGTATGCTAGGACAATTTTGATGTGCTCTCTAGATCATTTTGATGAGTATAAGCGTCGTATGCAGGCTTATCTAGATGCAACTCATGAAGAGATGATGGATGTGCTGATTGATGGACCACTGGAGATCATCAAAGTCATAACTATGGATGGTCAAAATCAAACTGTTCCAAAGCCAAAGAATGAGTGGGGTGCTAAAGATAGAAAAAGAGCAAACCTGAGCAATATTGCTATTGATGTTATCTATAGAACTCTAGATAGCAATATGTACATGAAGGTGAAAGATTGCAAAATTGCCAAAGAAATATGGGAAAGATTGCAACTTATTTGTGAAGGCACTGATGCAATCAAAAAGAACAAGATTAGCATGGCCAAGCAAAAGTTTCAAGAGTTCAAGATGAAATCAAATGAGACCAATGAACAAATGGGATCTATATTCAGTGCAATTCGGGATGAACTCACCTTGTTGAATGTTGTTTACACAAAAGAAGAGATCAACACCAGGATTTTGAAAGCTTTACCTGCAAAAGAAGTTTATGAAATGAGGGTCACTGCTATGGAGGAGTCCAGGAGACTACATGAGGAAGACACCTTCAAACTGTTTTCTGATCTCAAAGCTTATGAATTCAGCAAAGATGTTGTTGCAAGTGCTAAAAATGAAGCAACAAAGACAACAACATTGGTTGCTGCTCATGAAGAAGAATCATGAAATTTTCAAGATAATGTGCTAGATGAAATGCAAGAGCAAATAACCCTACTGACTAAAATGATAAGAATGATGAAATAAAGTATTATGAGAAAAGTTTGCCAATCTCATGAAAATCAAGTTCCAAATGAGTATGATGGGAGAAAAGAACTACTTTCTGGGATTACAGGTCAAGCAAATGCAAGATGGAATTTTCATTCATCAAACGAAATACACCAAGGAGCTGCTGAAGAAGTTTGGTATGAAAAATAACACCAAAGTATCAACTCCTATATGAACAAACATTAGGTTGGATGAAGATAAAGAAGGTAAAGATGTTGATTAAACTTTATACAGAAGGATGATAGGAAGTCTGTTGTACCTCACAGCCAGCATACCTGATATATTCTTTGCAGTAGGTGTTTGTGCAAGATTTCAGCCTAAACCTAAGGAAAGTCACCTAGCTACAGAAAAAAGTATTCTCAAGTATCTAAAAGAGACTTTGGGAGTAGGGATATGGTATTCAAAAGATGGAATTTTCAAAGTTATATCCAACTCAGATTCTGATTATGCTGGATGCAAGATTGATAGAAAAAGCACCACAGGAACTTGTCAGTTGATGGGAAATAGACTTGTTTCCTGGTTTAGCAAGAAACATAATTCTATATCAACTTCCACTGCTGAAGCTGAATACATTGCTGTTGGAAGCTGCTGTGCCCAAGTACTATGGTTAAGACAGCAATTAAGGGATTATGGGATTGAGTAAAGAGAAATTTCTGTAATGTGTGACAATACAAGTGCAATAGCAATCACAGAAAATCCTGTTTTGCACTCAAGAACCAAACACATTGATGTAAGACACCATTTTATAAGAGATAATGATGAAAAGAAATATGTGGTGCTTCTCTACATTCCTATTGAAGATCAACTCGCTGATATGTTTACAAAACCTTTGGATAGTGAGAGGTTTGCTAAGTGAAGAACTGAACTTGGCATCATCAAGGTTGACTGACCTGCTGATAGGCCAACAGAGTACTGGATTTCACGAAGGGGACTAGGAATTGTCTGAAACAATATACATACACAGTGTTAATATTATTAGAGGGGTATATTAGTAACTTCGTCCAGAAATTTGAGTGGGGTTCATGCACCCCACCCCTACCATAATGGTCCGCCCTTGGCAGCATGCCTCTGTAGCCTTTACATACATATTTTCATGGACTATATTTTTCCATGAGCTCATAAAAGGTGTGTGCAATATATATGCTAATATATACTTTGAGATTGATTGATAATAGCAAAATTTACTAAAATGTCTATGATTTAAAGTCTGCACATATCTTTTAAATAGCATAAGATATTGTTATGTTTATCTACTGAGAAGCAAAGACGAGACCCATAAACTTGAGATATAACATAGTAAGATACTAGTGACAATATGAAAACTCTTTTTTAATTTGGAAATACTAATGTAACAAAGACTATTACAAACACTCCTGATAGGTGTTTAGATGGCTGGAAGCAACGTCATAAAAATGCTTAATTTTGTTTTTCCATTGACTTGACCTTCTTTCTTGGATTTTGAAGAAATGCAACTTTGGTAGTAGGGTTGCCTTCATTATTAACCGGTGCTTCAAGCAAGGTGTCTGGGGCTGAACTAGATTTGTCCTTGGATACTTTAGCAAGCATCAATGTTCTTTTCAGTGACGAACAAGACGTAGAAGACACTGATGGGTCAGCTGGTGCACTATCAATTTCCTCAATAACTGAAGTGGTTTCATGCACAATATTGTCAACATTTTTGTGGGATTTAGCAGCAGTCATTTCCTCAACGGTACACACTTTCATAATAGGGTAATCTTTAGTAGTATTTCCACGATATGTTTTGTCACGATACTTCAGCAAACACGCAACAGCTTTTTTATGGATTATTTTTCCAATCTCTTCAGTTATTGGAGTTTTCTGCAAATTCAATTGAAGAAAAGAAACATGTTTATTAATTTAATATGAAATGGTAAAGGGCATTCTAGTGTTCTTAAAAAATTGCAAACGTGTAGATGATTAATACTATGACATATCATTCACGCTTTTTTTCCATGGTAACATGTTTTGTTTTCCTAATGTTAAAACTACTAATGGTTTTTCTTCTAAAAAAAAAACTACTAATGGTTTTGGACTTTAAAGTTTACGTAATGTACTTTAGTTATATTGGTTAAAGTACATTCTTAGCTCTTTTGATAGTTAGAAAAAACACATCAAACATGTATTATAAACAAATATTTCACTCACTACGTAGGTAAAAACACAAACTTAGATAACTAAGTCGAATGTGTAGGTAAAAATTTTATGTGACATATTATATATATGTCACGTAGTATATATGTCCTAAAATTAAATTTATTTTCTTATTATTTCCTATATAAAATATTAGGAAATAATATAAAAAAATAATAATTAAAATCTCTTAAAAAATTAGAGATTTTGTTAATTTGTAATAAATGGCTATATAAGTATAAATGTGAAATGTTATATGTGTCAGATACTACATATTCCATTAAATCCAAATATATAATATTATTTCCTACAATAAATATTAGGGACAAGGGTCCAAAAGGACACAAAATAGACTTAATTAGACAAATAGGACACTAAGAAAACTTATTTGATTATAAGGACACAAATTAGATAGATAGACCCAAATACCCTTAATGAAGAAAAAATAAAATAAAAGACAATAAAAAAAACTGGCGCATGTTTGGCACATCTTTTTAATTTTTTTTATTCATATTAGCGCTGAAAGTTCAGTAGTTTTTTATTTATTTTTTTTTTTTTTTCAGGATCTGAAAGCCAGTTTTTTTATTTTTTATTTTTTAATTTTATTTTATTTTTACCGATGTATTGACCATCGCAATACAATGACCACCCTGATGCATTGACCCGATGCATTGACCACCGCGACGCACGACGCATTGACCACCGTGATGTATTGACCACCGCGACGCACGACGCATTGACCACCGTGATGCATTGACCACCGCGATACAATGACCATCCCGATGCATTGACCACACCGATGCATTGATCACCACGGTGCAGTGACCAACCCGATGCATTGACCACCGCGATGCAGTGACCACCGCAATTCATTAACCTCTGCGATGCAGAAACACCGCAATACAGAGATATCACGATGAAGTGACACCGCGATGCAGAGACAGCACGATGAAGTGACACCACGATGCAGAGACACAGCGATGCAGGGACACCGTGATGCAGTGACACTGCATTGCAAATACACCGTGATGAAGTGAAACCGTGATGCAGAAACACCATGATGCAGAGACAGCGCGATGAAATGACAACGCGATGCAGAGACACCGTGATGTAGAGACACCGCGATGTAGAGACACCTCGATGCAATGACCATCCTCAATGCACAGGATGCAGAGACATCACGATAGTATAATATTTGATGATGCAGAGACACCGCGATGCAGAGACACCGTGATGTAGAGACACCGCGATACAGAGACACCTCGATGCAGAGACACCGCGATGCAATGACCACCCCCAATGCACATACACCGCGATGCAGAGACATCACGATGGTATAACATTTGACGATGCAAAGACACCGCGAAGAAGTGGCACCGCGGTGTAGAGACCACCGCGATGCACTGACAACCGCGATGCAGAGACACCGCGATGCAGAGACATCACGATGAAGAGACACCGTGATGCAGTGACCATCGCGATGTGACACCGCGATGCAGTGACCACCCCCGATGTAGAGACACCGGATGCAGTGACCACCCCCGATGCAGAGACACCGCGATTAAGTGACACCGTGATGCACTAACAACCGCGATGCAGTGACACCGCAATGCATTGACCACTATTAACAAGTCGAGCTCGATCATGTTATATTTTATTAAAAATTAAATGAATTCTAAGAAAATAATCGACCTTACCCGCCGAGTCGAGCTATATCGAGTACTTAGCGAGTCGAGTTCGATCTTGCCTTTTTATGGCTTCATCGAGCCCAAACTTTATCAACATTTTATGCAGTGACAATGTCAATCATATATGCGTGAATCAACAATTTATGCAGTGACATCGGTAATCAAATATGCAGTGACATGAACATTTTATGCAGTGACATCGGTAATCATATATGCGTGACATCAACAATTTATGCAGTGACACCGGCAATCAAATATGCAGTGACATCAATTCACAAATGATTGTAAATTTTGGATGTTAAAATACATGAGCATAATTATTCAAATCTTTCAAAATTCATTTTATCTTTCAAGTTCTCAATCTAAACAATCAATTGAATTCAAAAGAAACTATAAATTAAACAAAGTACCACATAAAAATATTCACAACAAAGTACCACAACAAACTTTTTCACCATTGATTTTATTATAAAATTATTTTATTATAATTCAACAAAAGGCAACCGAGTTCAACAAAAGCCTCAGATTTCTCATTTTTTGCTCAAGAATCATAGGCAAAGGGCTAAAAACTAATCAAAAAGCACCATAAACGCCACAGAATGTGAACAAATCTATCCCCAAATAGCATAACAAAAATTTTTCAATGCTTTCACATACAACAAATTGCCATTCTGCACTAACTTATAACCTAAATGCACATGAAAAGGAACTGCTAAGTATCCAATAAAGAAATGAACTCCAGAAATGTACCAACTGTATCATTAAAGAACCCATGTTCTAATCAATCAATATTATAATCATGATCAAACCAATCACATAAAACAAGCATAATGATCACACCAAAGCATTTCCACCAACAATGCCATTTTCTTCAATGACTCTTCAACCAATTTCTTCACCTTCTCGGTTTACAACTCTCGCATTCAATCTCATAACAAGTCCCGAAATCTTAAATTGTTTCATCAAGATCCAAACTTGAGGCCATTCCATTCATAAAGCTTATCGGAAGGAAAGCACTAAAACAAAGATTACGAGCATATCGATTTTTCGGCATAACTCTAACACCATGTTCCATCCCAAATTGACAATCTTCTTTACATCATCAACGAGTACACCATATCAACAAGATTAAATAACATATCGAAAAATCCTCGATGACTTCATTAGTAAAAACTCGGTTTTGTTTGAACAAATTTGCCCAAGAAACATCATTTTCACCAATAAAACTTCATTAAGAACACTATCCTTAGAAAGTAAAACGGGGAGCGGGTTCTTTAACGGCAAGATTTTTGACAAAGGCAGTTCAACCAAAAAAGCATTTTCGAAGTTAAAGCAACATTAGCAAAGCAGTTATCCCGAAATTGGAGAACCACATCATCATGAATAACATTACCATTGTTCTAAAAAAAAAGAATAACATTACCATCAACTATATTGCTAATTCTCCTAGCGAGAATCCAAAACAAAGAAGAATAGCGGGTAAACCACCAGAATCGGTCACATCGAATACTTCAAAAGTGTATCACCGATAGGAGGAAAATTCAATACCTTGGAAGGGAGAGGAGACGCCGCAACAACGGGTGTAGCAGCGAGAATTGACTACCAAGGAGTCTTTCTTTGAGGTCCGAACCGCGAAACTAGCCATCCGGACTTCAATCTCATTGAAGAAGATTCGGTTTGCGCACCAATCTTCAAAGATACAAAGGAACTTGAACTCGAGAAGGAGAAACCGAGATTCCGGCAATGGGAATTTCAATACCGGCAAAAGAAGGAACCTTCTTAGCCGGGAGGACAATATCGGGGGAGCTATCATCAAAATCCGAAGAATGTGCAATGGGTAACTTGGGGTCCTTCCGATTTTTCTTACCGATGAAAGAAAATCAATAAAGAGATTGAACGAGCAAGCCGAAAATAAAAAGAGGGCTCGAAGAAGGGAATTGCCGGACGGAAATTGCCAAAAGCCATTGCCGCCGGTGAGAGAAGCATCTCTCGATCTCCATCTTTGCTTGCTTGATGGAGGACATAAAGGATGCAAGAAAAGGGGGCGGAGAAGAGGAAGGGGGCATCGAAATCTATTTTTCCTTTGTTGCAAAATCATATCGGCGTTATTGTCTAAGGGTATAATAGGAAAGTTGTTTAAAATCTGTCCTTATAACCAATTATGTTTTATGTGTGTCCTAAATGCCTATTAAGTCTCCAAATCAGTCCTTATAAACAAATACCCATAAATATTAGGAGATAATATTCAAATCAAATCGCTAAAATAAATTAGTAATTAATTTGATTGATTTGTAATAAATGTCAATCTTCTAAATATGGTTGGAATCAATCAAGAGTCTGGACGCATTAAATGCAAATCAATCAAGAGTCTGGATGCTTTAAATGCAAATCAATCAGGAGTCTGGACGCATTAAATGCAAATCAATCACGAGTGTTGATGCATTAAATGAGTGTGAATGCATTAAGTGCACATCAATTCAAAGGCTCTCATCTACCACTATAAATAGGAGGCCTTGGTCATTTACAAAAACACACAGAAACACAGAAGCCACACAGATGAAGAACAAGCACAACGAAGAGAATAGAAGCTGGTGAGAAGTCCCAGAGCATCTTCAAGCATCAAAGATCTATCAAGAAATCCTCAAAGTTTTTCAAGAAAGAAAAAAGATCAAAGAGCGTCTTCAA
The DNA here is from genome assembly GCA_036785695.1 of Gentiana straminea. NCBI lineage: Eukaryota > Viridiplantae > Streptophyta > Magnoliopsida > Gentianales > Gentianaceae > Gentiana > Gentiana straminea. Next base: position 725,247 of record JAVUPR010000320.1, read on the forward strand.
ACCTCGAAGATATCCCAAGAATTCCTCAAAGTTCTTCAAGAAAGCCATGAAGATCGAGGAGCGTCTTCAATAATCGAAAATCAACACAAAGGAGGAGCTTTTCAACAAGGCGCCTTTAACACTTGAAGATCAATAAAAAGACAAAACTCTTCAAGAAGGCATTTTACACATTTGAAGATCAACACAAAGACGGAGTTCTTTGACAAGGCATCTTCAACACTTGAAGATCAACCCAAAGTTAAGAAAGGCGAAAAGATCGAATAGCGTCAGCAACGCCGGAAGAAGTCATCTTCAAAGTTCTTCAAGAAGTTGAAGAACATCAAAGCTTCAAAGCACCATGAAAGATCTCTTCAACGTCGAAGATCTTCTGCAAAGTTGAAGCACTTCAACTAAGAGATTGAAGGTAATACAAAGTATTCCTTCAAGTCTTCGTTAAAGTCAAAGTTCTTTCGACATATCTGGGAGTTCATCAACACAACAACAATTGGTGAAGAAGATGGGGAGAACGCATAAAGCCCTCTACTCAATACCCATGGAGAAGATTGAAGGAGTAACGAAGAAGCCTCCAAGTTATCTCCAATAACCAAAGATCGTATGCCAAATTCGGAGTTCTTCAACAAAGAGAAGGTCTAAGAAGAAATGAAGAAGTCTTCAAGTTCTTCAACAACATTTGAGGATCATCCACCACATCCGGAGTACTTTGCCAACATTCGAAGCTCATCTGCCATATCTAAAGTTCATCAACAATTGAAGGTCTTCCGCCATATTCGGAGTTCTTCAACATTCGAAGCTCGTCCGTCATATCCAGAGTTCTTGTACAACAATCGAAGGTCTTCCGCAATATTCGGAGTTCTTTAACATTTGAGGACCGTCCACCACATTCGGAGTTCTTCACCAACATTCGAGGGTCATCCGCCATAACCGGAGTTCTTCAACAAAGAGAAGATCTAAGAAGCAACAAAGAAGTCTTCAAGTTCTTCAACAACATTCGAGGATCATCTACCAAATCCAGAGTTCTTCACCAACATTCAAAGCTCGTCCGCCATATCCAGAGTTCTTCAACAATCGAAGTTCGTCCGCCACATTCGGAGTTCTTCACCAAATCGAAGGTCGCCAAGAAACCCGGTGTTCTTGAACAACTAATAAAGGCCCACCTCCCAACAAATAGAAGGAACACCGCCAAAGTCTGAGAACAAGTCACCGCAACCCTCGGAGTAATCAAATGAGAAGATCAAGGAAGCATGAAATCATCTAGGTTATCTCCAACTAATGAAGACTATCCTACATGTCCGGAGTTCTTCAACAAATATCGAAGATTATCCGCCATATCCGGAGATCTTCCATAAATCTAGCATCCTTCCCAACAAATTGGAAGAGTATTGACAAATCCCGAGAAGATGTCCCCGCGACCCTCGGCTAAATCAAAGGAGAATCAAATGCGTCCCGTAGATATAGGGATTTTGCAAGAGATTGTATCCACTCATATTTTGAAATTAATAAAATTATATTTGTTCCAATTTTCTTGTCTTTTTTTTTAATTTAACTGCAGGACAACAAAATTTGTGTTACAAAATGTTTTAAGAAAATCAATTTTAGTCCGTGAAAATGATAAAAGTATGTTAAGCAACCCGGCAGACAAAAGTTTAATATATTAGTGAAATGTGTGTATGTATATATATATATATATATATATATATATATATATATATATATATATATATATATATATATATATATATATATATATATATCCGAGAGAGAGAGAGAGATAAACATTATAAGTAACATAGCGATTGGAACAACTAAAAGGTAGCAATTAGGAAGTTAGGAGTAGCTCTGGTCAATAGTAATATTCTGTAGCATGTACATATATTATTGAAACATAAATTACAGTATTTGTAAAAGAAAATAAAGATGATTGATTGAGATTAATACTAATTGATTATTGATAGGAAAATTATCTCCTAATTTGTCGGAGTCCTTCTCATCTATGACTCTCTTTCTAGCCTATTTATTGTAGAGTGTAATGGTCATAATTATTCTAATAATATCAATATCTTTTCTATTTTTCTTCCTTAGCCCCATTCAGGTTCCATGGCTGGTGAAAAATCAAGGACTCCCTCACCCTCCTTGGACAACCCAAACCATCCATTGTTTATTCATCACTCAGATCAACCTGGTGCGGTTCTTGTTTCACAACTCTTAACAGAAAATAACTATAATACACAGAAGCAATCCATGGTCATGGCATTGACTGTCAAAAATAAGATTGGGCTCGTGGACGGAACAATTCCCGAACCATCAACAAAATCAGTAGATGAATATCAACAATGGAATCGATGAAACAATCTGGTAAAACCATTGTTGCTTGGTTCCATTTCCACAGAAATAGCAAGCACCGTTATTCGTTGCAGGTACGCAAAGCATATTAGGGATGAATTAAACGAGTGTTTTTCAAATGTCAATGTTTTAGAATTATTCAATGTTGAAAATGAAATTCACTCGTGCGTGCAAGGAGGTGCATTGGCTGGTTCGTATTTCACAAAATTAAAGGGATTATGGGATGAACGTGACTCTCTTTGTTCATTCCCTCCGCACATGTGGATCAATTAATAAAGTGGGATCGTATCTAGAAATCCAAAAGACCATGAAATTTTGTAATGGGATTGGATGAATCATTTGGAGGGGTTCGAAGTAATACCTTGTCACTTGACCCTTTTCCATCTGTAAAAAAGGCATACGCCTTAGCTTTAAGGCATGAGAAACAATCTGCTGCTACACCGGTACCGACAAATCATCGAAATGATTCAGCAATATAAGGGGCCGTATTTGCTGTGAGAAGTTCCGGACAACATAAGCAAAATGATGACAAAAAGTGTGCAAAATGTGGAAGAAACAAATCACTCTCTCAATGTATACCAGTGACGGATCGATTTGAGACACTTCCTAATGGTGTAAAATTACGGGTCACACATGTTGGGAGAATAGTTGTATCCCATTTTTTAGTTCTCGATCTTGTTCAATGCATTCCTGATTTTCGATTGAATCTCATTTCACTTAGAAAACTTGTAAATAATTCAAACTATGTCACCGTGTTTCTTACTAATTGTTGTCTTATCCAGGACCTGCTTTCGGGGAAGACGATTGGGACGGGTGTTGAAAAAAGGGCTATGCTATCTCCAAAAAACTACAAACAGTGCTTGCAACCAAATTTCATCTGACAACTTCTCCTTGTGGCATCAACGGTTGAGTCATCCTTCTTCAAAAGTCATGTCTTTGTTTTATTCTATAGAGATTAAAAATAATTCTTGTGCCGGAGAGTCATTCTTAGTATGTTCTTTTTTCCAAGCAGACCCGTCTCCCTTGTCCCAAAAGTTCCATTTTTAGTACTTTTCCTTTCCAAATAATTCGTGCCGACACTTGGTGTGGTTATAGAGTGCCATCATTATCTGGGACACGATACTTCGTCACTATTGTGGACGATTACACTATGTGTACTTGGGTTTACCTTATGCAAAAAAAATCAGATGCAAGAAATTTATTGATTTAGTTTCTAATCTATCTAATAATCAATTTGATGCCAAGGTAAAGATTATTTGTAGTGACAATGGTGCATCATTTAAACATTGGGATTTTTTTTGCAAACAAGGAAATCATACACCACACTAGTTGTGTTGATACGCCCCAACAAAATAGGGTTGCGGAACGGAAATAGTGACACCTTCTTAATATGGATCGTGCACTACTCATTCAAGCAAACCTTCCAAAGTAATTTTGGGGCGATGCCATTCTCACTTCTGCCTATTTAATAAATCGCACACCGACTCCCTTACTAAAAGGTCAAACACCCTTCGAAAAATTATTTCAAAAGCCACCAAAATATGTGCATTTACACACATTTGGTTTTCATTGCTTTGCCTCAACCCATGCAGATAACCCAACCAAATTCGATGCCAGAGCCTCAAAATGTATTTTTATAGGATACCCACATGGCCAAAAGGGATATAAACTTTTTTATTTGGTCAAAAAAAGAACAATTATATCTCGTGATGTCCAATTCTATGAAGATCATTTCCCTAATAAGCAGATGCATGATTCAAAAAAAATTCACCATGTAGTTCCACAAAATCATTTTCCTACCACTGCACAAACTGACCATGCAACAAACATTCCACACACTACTCCATCAGCCATTCTTGTACTTGACACCCCAAAAACTGAACCTTGTCCACCTCCTGTCGCACCTCCCATTAAAACATCCGACGTCTCATCTTCTCCATCTCCGCAGCATGTTCCTCGACGCAGCCAAAGCATAACCAAGACACCGTCCTATTTACATGATTACTATTTGGATATGGCCTTTCCATGGAGGAGGTATGTCCTATCCTTTACATGATGTTTTTTCTTATGATAATTTATCTACCCCTTATAAAGTATATGCGGCACAACTCAGCATTTTAAAAGAACCCCAAAATTTTGAACATGCTGTACATGATGCTAATTGGTGCAAAGCCATGCATGAAGAACTAATGGCTTTACAACAAAGTAAAACATGGAGTTTGGTATCTCTACCCACTGGAAAAGTGCCCATTGAATGTAAATGGGTGTACAAAATTAAATTCAATGTAAATAGCACCGTTGAGCGATACAAGGCATGTTTGGTGGCTAAAGGTTACAATCAAGTGGAAGGGATTGATTATCCCGAAACCTTTACCACGGTAGCTAAAATGGTCACCATCCGTATACTTCTTATACTTGCAGCATTGCGTGGAGGGCATCTTCATCAACTTGATGTTAATAACACTTTTCTTCATGGTGATTTACATGAAGAAGTGTACATGTCTTTACCACATGGACTCGGTCGAAAGGGGAGACACGAGTATGAAAATTACACAAGTCCCTATATGGCCCAAAGCAAGCATCACGACAATGGTTTCTCAAAGTATCAAAAAAGTTAGAGCATGCAGGGTTTGTTCAATCCCATTTTGATCATTCTTTATTCTTTCGAGCTAAAAATGGTAAAATCCTTGCCATTTTGGTCTATGTAGATGACGTATCTATCGCAGGGAATGACGTGCATGAGATTAATGATACAAAAGTCTTCTTGTCGAATCATTTCAAACTCAAAGATTCGGGTCATTTAAAATATTTTTTGGGAATAGAAGTGGCTAGGTCACACAAGGGAATTAGTCTTTCTTAGAGAAAATATGCTTTGGAGATTTTGGAAAATACATGTTTTGGGAGCAAAGCCGTCTCATGTACCAATTGAAGAAAACATTGTGCTCACTATGGAAGATGGTACATTATTGCATGATCCATCTCTTTATCGAAGACTTGTTGGAAGATTGATCTATTTGATAGTCACACGGCCTGATATCACATATGCCGTCAATATATTGAGTCAATTCATGCATAAGACAAGACAACCACATCTCAATGCTGCACATAGTTCTATGATATATTAAGAGTTCTCTAGGGTGATGAATTCTACTACCATCTAAAGGGGTGTTACAACTCAAGGCCTTTTGTGATGCTGATTGGGCTCGTTGTAAGGATACAAGAAGATCTATTTATTGTGTCTTTCTTGGATTAGCACCCATTACTTGGCAAACAAAGAAACAAACGACATTAACTCACTCTAGTGCTGAAGCAGAATATCATTCAATGGCCACCAAAAGTTGTGAGATAGCATGGATAAAGAATATATTGCGTGATTTGCATGTTCACCATGATCAACCAGTCTATTTGTTTTGTGACAATAAGGCAGCTATACATATTGCTTCGAATCCATTTTTTCATGAGCGAAGCACATAGATATTGGTCGCCATTTAGTACGAGATAAATTGCAAAGTGGATTAATCAAGAGTATGCACATTGCGATCGGAGATCAACCGGCTGATCTTTTTACCAAGCCTTTAAATGGAAATCAATTCAATTTTCTGGTAGACAAGTTGGGGTCATAGACATACACTCCAACTTGAGGGGTGTGTAAAAGAAAATAAAGTTGATTGATTGAGAATAATACTAATTGATTATTGATAGGTAGATTCTCTCCTAATTTGTTAGAGTCCTTCTCGAATATGACTCTCTTTCTAGCCTATTTATTGTATAGTGTAATGGTCACAATTATTCTAAAAATATGAATATCTTTTCCAGTTCACTTATCTTTATTATTTCTCAGATTACTCTATGGAAATATTTGTATGGCATTACTTGAATGACCGTAATATTTGTGGGGCTAATACATGTTAGAGCATAGATGCAAATTATTTATTGAAAAAAAGAATTTGATTACAAAAACAAGAGGGCGTAATTAGTTAGCGGTGAAGGTTTTTGACATACGTACCTTATCATATGCTGCTTTTATTTCATCACCAGTAAAATGTGTCAGTTTTTCTACATCCGGTGTGAACAAGGTTGCATAATGTGTTCCCGTATCATCGTTAAGATACACTCCAATATGGAAGCTGGATCACAAAAAAACAAAGTGGATATTCATATCAAATAAAAGTGATGTATGATGACATGATCATGTGTCCTTACCGTTGATGGATTTGTGCTTCCTTGCCAGAAGATGAACATGTGATTTCCCAATCTGCCCATACTATGAATGCTTTGCCACAGTTATGGCAAGCACTGTACAATAATTTCTCCTATGCTGGTGCAAGTTTCATACTTGCCGTAACCCATGCAGTTTTAGTTGCATCAGTTAAAGAACACTGTTGGACTTATTTCTTAGTTTTGATGATGAGTGCCATACTAGCTGTTATAGTGCAAAGGCAAAAAGATGTCTAGATCAAATGTATAGGTTTATTAGAGTTTGATTCATAAATAGGTTTGATCAAACAAGCACTGTAAAGGGCTGCTGATTGATATCAGCAGACTAGTCTAGGTCAGTAGGGTAGATAGGTCAGTAGACTAGTCTTGAATCTGCTGAAGACTGAAGACTGAAGGCTGAGGGTTCAAACTCAGTTACAGAAGGCTAAGGGATCAAACTTAGTAATTTAAGTCGAGGATATGGAATCAGAATTTAGGCAAGTCTGTGATGACCTAAACTGATTACATATACCTTGTGTAGAAGGTCTAAGTTCCATAAGTTGGATGATGTTTGGAACTTAGTTATATTTAAAATGGTGTAATCTAACTTCACAATTAAAAGTTAGATAAAAGGAATCAGCTGCATTGTATTTTATACACAGAAATATCATGATCAGCAGACTGATTGAAACTTCAGCAGACTGATGAACCTGTTGATATATACCTCGATTAATTCAAGATTATTTTTGAAGATTACATGGATAAGGACAACCAACTACCTCTGATTTGATCAAACAAATCAGTGGTTAGGATTAAAAGAACGTTGGGATGATTCAGGACTTTATCCAATGGACACAAGTCAAAGGGTGGACAGACTGCACTGTCAAAAAGGAATTCTGACAGTGTCAGTCCTATGAATAGTGACAGAATGCAAATCAGATGGGACAAAAACAAGGAACGGTTACATTTGAAATTCAAATACAAGTCACATGCATTCTTGCCTATAAATAGAAGACTTTCAACTCAAAAAAAGATGATGAATTTTGGATAAACTTTAAGTGTTAATACTGAGCTGAAAAACACCCTGCTGAACTTGCTGAGCATAAAGCTGCTGATCTAGTAAATTTCTTCAAGTGCATTCTGTATTCAAGCTGCATCAAGACTACACACTTGAAGACTGCAAGCTGCTGATTACATCATCCTAATCAAGCTGCTGCAACTGAATCATTTACTTGATTCAATCTTTATTTCATAAAGAACCTGCCGAAAACAAGTGAAGCATCCGTGGGTGTGAAAGACTCGTTGTTTGTGGTGGAGAGTGGTGAAGAGGCAATCCTACCCTTCAAGGACCAGTGGAAGACTCGGGAGCAAACAATCCTACTGTTCCCGTTTTCGGTTGTGAAGCCATAGTTATTGGTGAAGGACAAACAACTTAGGAATCTTTGTAACGACTACATCAAAGATCTCTAGTGAATTTCCTCCAACATCACGGGAGAAGAGTGGACCGACAGGATTACACCACCCGGAACCACTATAAAATCGCCTACTTACTTTCGGCATTTACTTTCGCACTTAGTTTATTTCATTCATCAACCTATCGAATCTAGCAACTGAAATCACACACTTGCACTACTGGGTATCTAATACTTAGTATCATATTTAACAACAAGTACTAAGGCTTAATTTTGATATAATTCCGCTGCACAAATTCAGCAAACTAAAGCGTCGTAGTCTCCGTTTATCGGCGAGCTGCGAGGTCTCAACAGACTCTGAAGTATCGCCAGCCGCCGAAGTTGCAGAATTTGTTAACTCCAAAGTTTTAAGTGTTAAGTTTATTCACCCCCCACTCTCTAAACTTAACCAAAGCTTTTTCAAGGGACCAACAATTGGTATCGGAGCAGTGCTTCTGTTCTGAAGTAATCCTACTTGTTGTGCTTGTGAAAATTCTTTAAAACATTCTTTCAATTTACAGATTTTCTAAGACTTGCATCATGGACAACACACAGTATGCTAGAACTATGTTGATGTGTTCTCTTGATAGATTTGATGAGTATAAACGTCGAATGCAGGCATACCTTGCTGCTACTCATGATGAGATGATGGATGTACTAACTGATGGACCACTGGAGATTACAAAGGCAGTAACAGTGGGTGACACAACTGAGTACATTCCTAAACCAAAAAGAGAATGGAATGCAGAAGACAGAAAAAGAGCAAACCTCAACAACATTGCTATTGATATCATTTACAGAACCTTGGATAGCAATATGTACATGAAGGTTAAAGATTGCAAGACTGCAAAGGAACTTTGGGACAAGATTCACTTGATCTGTGAAGGCACTGATGCAATAAAGAAGAACAAAATCAGTGTGGCCAGAAAGAGGTTTCAAAAGTTCAAGATGCTGCCAAATGAAACCATTGAGCAAATGGAGTCAAGATTCAATGCAATCTTGGATGAACTTACCCTGCTGAGTGTAAGTTATTCAAAAGAGGAAATAAACACCAAAATCTTGGAAGCTCTACCTGCAAAAGATGTTTGGAAAATGAAGGTGACTGCAATTGAAGAAATGAGAAAGTTGCATGAAGAAGACACCTTCAAGTTGTTTTCAGATCTCAAGGCTTATGAATTTAGCAAAAAGCTTGTACCTGAGACTGAAAAGGAAGAGCCAAAGACCACTGCATTGGCTGCTTCACATCATGAAGAAACATCAGGAGGACATGATGATATGCTGGATGAGATGCAAGAACAGATTGCCCTACTGAGCAAGAAAATCAGGATGATGAAGACTGGAAAGGCCATTGCAAGAAACTTTACAAAGAGGCCTACTGAAAGAAGGAAAGAAGAACCAAAGAAAGATAATGACTATCTGTGCTTTCATTGCAAGAAACCAGGACACTTCAAACCTGACTGTCCTGAGTTAAAACAAGGCAAGGAACCTGATTATCTTTGCTTCAACTGCAAGAAGCCTGGACATTTTAGACCTGATTGTCCAGACCTACTGAAGACCAAGAGTCAACAAAGAAAACATGGCAAGAAGGCTATGGTTGCTGAAGATGAATCAGGGTATGAAGTTGAATCTGAAAAAGGAAATGAATCAGATGACACAAAGACGCGGTTGCCGATATGGAGGATTATGCTTTGATGGCCAATATGGATGAAAGTGAGGAGGTATACAACACTGTATCTATCAATACTCCTGCTGGAAGTGATTGTGAATCAACATGTGGTTCAAATCCTAGAAATTCTGACAACAATGAGACATTGGATGCCATCCTTAATCAACTGAGGATAATACAATCTGGTTATGAGGTTGTGAAGGCTGAAAAAGAAGCTCTTGAATTGGAAGTTGGAAGATTGAAAGCTGAATTAAGGGTTCTCAAAGGTAAGGAAAAAGATGTTGGACGAGAATCAAGATAAGTCTGCGCGAACATCCGGCAACCTCGAATCGCCGAACCATCTTGTTCCACTACCGCATACAAATCAGGAAAGCCTTATGGAGATAGAACAGGGCTTGGATTTGGAACACAGCAATCTAACAAGAGTGGATCCAGTAAGGTCACTGAACCTAGCACCAGAATTGGTCCTAAGTTTATACCTGCACTAGATCAAACTCCCAGTAAGGTTGCTGAGGCAGTTAAACCCAATGAGAATGCTTCAAAGAAGCAAAATCGAAGTCAAGGAAGTCAACAGCTCCTAATAAAAAGAGTAAATCTAAAAATAGGACTGCAGTGCCTTCTAAGCTCGCCGATAGCGGACACCGCTACCAAGTCCGCTGGACCACAGAAGGGTAAGAGACAGAAATATTCCAAGGATAAGAATCCTAAACCCAAAAATGTTAATCATTCAAGGGATACTTATCTCAGGGGGAAAGGTAGACTGTTCCCTACTGATGATGATTGGAATATTCATGTATCTAATACTAGAAACAGTAAGTTTGACCATACTGCTAGGGTAAAACCTAGACAATGGGATCAGCAGAGGACTTACACAAGACCTCAGCAGACTCCATACTACAGGGCTGTTTCTAACAGACATCAAGCAAATGGTTATGCAAATGTTTCTAACACCAAGAATCACTTCAAACAGCATTATAAACCAAAAGGCCAGAAAACATATGCGATTCCTACACAACCTACTGTTAGAACTTATGGATGTGTGAAATACATGTATGAACCAAAGTATGAACCAAAGTATGACACATTCAGGAGAAGACCTTATGGAGACATGCCAAGGGTCATGCTTACCACTGACCATTATGGACCCAAACAGGTTTGGGTACCTAAAATGCATTAACTTTGTTTTGTAGGGTGTCTGGTACTTTGACAGTGGATGTTCCAGACACATGACAAAGAATAAGCACTGTCTGTCAAACTTTGTGGCAAAAGATGGTCCAAGGGTGAATTTTGGCAACAAGAATACACCTGGATATACAAGAGGATATGGCACACTTATCAGAAATGGACTTACAATCAAGAATGTTGCTTATGTGGAAGGACTGGACTACAACTTGCTGAGCATTGGACAATTCTGTGACAAGGGATACAAGGTTATTTTTGACAAAGACAACTGTATTGTCATTAGTGAAAGAGGTGATCAAGTTGTACTTGCTGGTAGAAGACAACAGAACATGTATGTTGTTGATTGGTCTACTGCAGTTCCAGAAACCTGCCTGATTGTGCATACCAAATCAGAACTCAATTGGTTATGGCACAAGAAGTTGAATCACTTAAACTTTGATGATATTAATCAGTTGGTGAAGAAGAAGCTAGTGATTGGTTTACTTGAGATCACATTCAAGAAGGATGCTATATGTGATGCATGTCAACAGGGTAAACAGATAAAGTCAAGTTTCAAATCAAAGACCAAACAATCAACTAATAGAGTGTTGGAGCTGATGCATATGGATCTTTTTGGACCAATAACTCCAACAAGTGTTGAAAGAAGTACACCTTAGTGGTTGTGGATGATTACTCTAGGTACACTTGGGTGATATTTATGAACAAGAAAAATGAAACACTTCAAAGCATGCCTAATCTTTTGAAGAGATTACAAAATGAGAAAAGTTTAACAAGTAATAAAGATAAGATCGATCAGGGTACTGAATTTCTCAACAAAGTTATAAGAGATATTGTGAACGAGAATGGTGTACTACATCAACTTTGTGCTATTGGTACACCTCGGTAAAATGGGGTTCTTTGAAAGAAGAAACGAGAACTTTAAAGGAAGCGGGAAGAACAATGATTTGTGAAGCATTGCTACGAAAGATATTGGGAAAGCAAGTAAATACGAAGATGCTATACACAAAAAAGAACATCAGTAAACAAGAAGCTGCTGAAGACACCTTATGAGGTTTGGAATGGAAGGAAACCTAACATATCTTACTTCCATCCATTTGGAAGCAAATGTTTTATTCTAAATCATAAAGTTCATTTGAAAACATTCCAACCAAAATCAGATGAAGGAATTTTCTTGGGATATTCTTCAGTCAGCAGAGCATTCAGGGTACTGAACAAGAGGTCACTGAAACATGAAGAAACAATCCATGTTGTGTTTGATGAACCTAAATTTACTGGTATGGAAGATGAAGATTGTGGACCTGCTGAGAATCAACAAGTCACTGATCCAGATTGTGTTGAAGTCTTGGAAAGATTCAATGACTTGAAAGTTTCTGATACTGCCCCTGCTAAACACCCTGCTGATAATGTTACTGATGCAACAACTGAAGCAGTTCAAGGATCTGCTGAAACCCCTGTAGAAGAAGCTACAGCAGACCCTACCGAAGATGATGTTCCCGAAAATCAAAATAACCAAAATCCACAATGGTTAAGGAATCACCCCGTCGAACAAGTTATTGGCAATGTACGGCAAGGTGTGAGGACTAGAAGACAACCTGGAAGCTATGTTTACTTGTTTTCTATCTCAAATAGAACCTAAAGTTGTTGAAGAAGCAATTTCAGATCCAGATTGGATAATTGCTATGCAAGAGGAATTAAATGAATTTGAAAGAAATCAAGTTTGGACACTAGTTGATAGGCCAAATCATGCAAATATCATTGGTACTAAGTGGGTATACAGAAATAAACTTGATGAATCTGGTACCATTGTGAGGAATAAGGCCAGACTAGTTGCAAAAGGCTATTCTCAAGCTAATGGAATAGATTTTGATGAAACATATGCACTGTTGCAAGATTGGAAGCTATCGATTATTCTTGGCACATGCCGCATATAAGAACTTCAAAGTATATCAAATGGATGTCAAGAGTGCATTTTTGAATGGCATTCTAGAGGAGGAAGTGTATGTTCAACAACCTCCTGGATTTGAAGTTAAAGATCAAGAAGATAAAGTGTATAGACTCAACAAAGCACTTTATGGATCGAAACAAGCACCAAGAGCATGGTATGAGACTCTATCTCAATTCTTGGTGGACAATGGTTTTACAAAAGGCACCATTGACAAGACACTTTTCGAATCGGTGAAGGGACAAAGACACCTCGCCGGTACAAATTTATGTGGATGACATAATTTTTGGTTACGAAAATGATTTACTTTGTGAAAAGTTTGCAAATCTAATGAAGAGCAAATTCCAAATGAGTATGATGGGAGAAATGAACTACTTTTTGGGATTGCAAGTTAAAAGATGAAAGATGGAATCTTCATTCATCAAACCAAATATACCAAGGAGTTACTGAAGAAGTTTGGTATGGAAAACAAAGACTAAGAACTCAACTCCTATGAGTACAAACATCAGATTGGATGAAGATAAAGAAAGCAAAGATGTTGATCAGACCTTATACAGAAGGATGATAGGCAGTCTACCGTACCTAACTGCCAGTAGACCTGATATATCCTTTGTTGTAGGTGTTTGTGCAAGATTTCAATCTAAACCTAAAGAAAGTCATTTAGGTGCAGTCAAGAGAATTCTCAAGTATCTAAAAGAAACTTTGGGAGTAGGGATATGGTATTCCAAGGAAGGAAGCTTCAAAGTTATATCCTACTCAGATTCTGATTATGCTGGATGCAAGATTGACAGAAAAAGCACCTCAGGAACCTGTCAGTTGATGGGAAATAGACTGGTTTCCTGGTTTAGCAAGAAACAGAATTCTATTTCAACTTCCACTGCTAAAGCTGAATACATTGCTGCTGGAAGTTGCTGTGCACAAGTACTATGGCTAAGACAACAATTAAGGGATTATGGACTCAAAGAAAAGGAAATTCCAATTATGTGTGATAACATAAGTGCAATTGCAATCACTGAAAATCCTGTTTTGCACTCAAGAACCAAGCACATTGATGTGAGACATCATTTTATAAGAGATCATGTTGAAAAGAAAGATGTGGTGGTTCTATACATCCCTACTGAAGATCAACTTGCTGATATCTTCACTAAACCACTTGATAGTGAAAGATTTGCTAAACTAAGGACTGAACTTGGAATTATTAAAGTTGACTGATATTCAGCAATGTACTGGAATTCACCAAAGGGATTAGTCTTTGCTATGTTGGGTGAGCTCACTTAGCAAATTAGTCATTGGTATCAACAATTCTATGTACTTATGTTTGGACAATTGAGCAAATGAGGTTGCCAAGGGGATTGGTCTTTGTCATTTTGGGTGAGCTCACTTGACAGATCAGTCATTGGTATTAAACTTCATCTTGTATTATCAATTGAACAAAACAAGAAGAAAATAGGGATCAGCAGAGTATATATGTCAGCGGGCTGCTGAAGCCTATTTATCAGCAGACTGCTGAGCCCACCCTGCTGAGGATCACCCTGCTGGATGGAACGTTACTCAGTCAAAGTTATTAAAGTCAAAAAGCATATTTGGCGGGATATTTATTTTATCTCTATAACCGCAGTTTACACGATCTAACAGTTATCATACGTTTTGGAACACGTGTCAAGCCAGCATTTATTCAGATTAATCGTGGTTACCTCAATGTACGTGCATTGACAGTTTCAACTACCCACTGTCTATATAATCAGACTGTTACACAGCGGATTCTCTACTTGCAATTTTCTGCTTTATCTCTGTGAACACAGATTTGAGAGCAATTCTTCTTCATCTTTTTCTTATTTCAATGGCGGAAAGGATTGAAGTTCAAATCGAATCAAGCCAAAGTGTTAGAGGCTATGTTGTTGATGCAAACCAAACAGAGTTGGCTATTAATATAGGTCGAAGAATAAGGAGGTTTGCAGGCTTGGAGAACAAACTCAATATCAGATTAGAAACAATCTCATACACCAATGTTATTGATTTACGGAAGAATATGGTTGTGGAAGAAGGAAGCGAAGCATTCAAGACAAGCGTGAATGCCGAGGAGCTTGTAATCTCCTCTAGTCTGCGAGGGAAGTGTTTGGATTTGAAGAAGTGGTGGATGGTTCGGTCAATCCCGAAGCAATGGGATTGGACAAATTGGCGTTTGTTGATCAGATTAAAACAAATGCAGCCACCAAATCCGTACCAGGCATCAACTGCAGACATATTGGAAATGAGTACGATCGCCGAGCAAGCTCATTGCAAAGAACATACTTGGTCTAGTTGGCGGTATGGATACTCTATCGGGACCCAAGATAGAGTGATGATAATCATCTGCGGGAGCATGAAGTTTGATTAGGTGGTTATTTCATTCATTATATGAAGAAAGTAGCCAAGGAGGAGAAAGTAGGGAAAAGGAAATCAAAGACCTTACCCTTAGGATTGATGATTCAGACCCCGCCGAATCATTTGGAAGTTTCTGATCTTGAATCTGAGAAGATAAATCAGTCTAGATACAAGAAGGAAATTGATTATGCTATTCCTGGTCTAGATGTTGATGAAGAGGTTGCTGGAGAGGCTGCTGGTGATGATAATGATGGAGATGATGGTGATGCTGGTGGTGAGAAGGTTCAGCAAACTAAGAAGATATCTATCAAACCTGCTGCACCAAAGAAAGCTGCTGATAAGAGAAATAGTGCTGATGTTAGAAAGATTACAGAAATCTTAAAGCCAAAAAGAACTAAGAAGCAAACAAAGCCACGGCTATCGCCGAGTCCGCCGAGTGTCAAGTGGAGGTTACTGACCCTGCTGTAGCTGCAAGAAAAACTGTTGTTGATATTTTGAGGGAACAACAGAAGGAAGCTAGTAGAAAGAGAAAATCTACTGGAAAAGATGATGATGAATCCCTCTCCAAAAGAATGAAGGAGATTGCCAAAAAGAAGAAACATGGAAAGGGAAAAGAATTAAGAAACTTGGAAGCTCAAAGAATCCAAGAGGAAGCACCAGTAGAAGCAGAAGAAGAGGCTGTTGAGGCTGAGCCCTTGACTATAATCAGGCCTGTGGAGATTACTGACTCCTCACCTGGAGAGGGTGTCAAGTCTGCGATCTTTGGACGGAGTTGTTGTTGAACAATGCGTTGAAGATATACGACGAGCCTACCGACCCCGAGCCCGCCGTAGTATCTACCGAGGAACCACGGCAAACCACCGAATCCGAACTCTTTGTGGTAGTTGAAAAGGTAATTGAAGACTTGGTTGAAGACCCCGCAAGTGTGGCAAGAACTCGGGGGAAGAGCGATCTGGCTGGCGACCTGCTCGATGAGCATGTAAGTCGGGGAGGAACCAAGTGTGGTACAGATGGAAGTAGTAGGTACAAATGTACAATCTCAGCAACCTACTGACTTTAGAACGTCTATTGAAGAAACCATGAGCTTACTTGTTGGAGCTTTTGGAGGTCAGCAAGCTGCTGAACCTGCCATTAGGAAGCCATCTATGCCATTTGAGAAGGCATCTAAAAAGGGCAAAGTAGATCCCAACTTCAAAAAGGTGCAAAACTACTTTCAGTGGAAGTTTGGATTCTACAAGAAACGAAACCATTGGCGATCCAATGAGTGGATTTGAAGAATGGGCATTTGAGCGACTAGGTGTGGACAAACTGTTGGATTTGATAGACACTAGCATGCTGCAATCCAGGCTGATGGATCTTTTGGATGAAGGAAAGAAAAGAGGAGCCATTATGTTCAGAGATCCAAAGTTTACACCAGATAGTGATTCATCAGATTCTGATGATGATACCCCTATGTTTCCTGGGTAGACCAGTGGAGTGGCTAGATAAACAACAACTGAAGCCACTGGTCAAGAAGCTACCGAGGATCGGTAAGTCGCCGAGGGCCGACGAGATTTGGAGAGATGGATGAGGATCTACAGGATCTCACCATGGATGATCCGGAAGCATTGATCAATGAAGGAATCAATCCGAGTCTTTGGTAGGCTAGCCGATGAATCTTCTACATTCCATGTTATAGAGCCTACTGCACAAACTGAAGCTGAACAGATTGAGGATTTGGATGGAGAGAAGGTTACTGATTTCATTGAACCTAGTGTCAGTTCAGAGGAGTCCATTGAGTATCAAGATGGATTTGACTTTGAGGGCACTCTTACTAAATCTACCATCATCCTGCACAAGATTGGTCATGCAGAAGGATTCCAAGTGGATAATGAGGCTGTATTCAATCCACAGAGAATTGAAGAGGAGGTACAGGTTGCTGGGCTACAAACAGCACCTGGACAAGGGTTGGAACAGGAGGTACAGTCGTCGAGTCTCAAACAAAGACTGGACAAAGGTTGGAACCTGATTTGGGTTTAGAGGAAACCCTTGTTGTTGATGAGGCTGCTGTAGTGGAGCCTACTGGAGGCAAGACCACTGAAGGGAAAGATGGTCAACAGACTGCTGTTAATGAGGATGAGCAGCTGCTGGACTTTGACTTCAGTGATGAGGAATTTCAGATGCCTGAAGAAGAAGATATTGATGTTAATCCCCCTCAGGCATTTGTACCTATTTTTGAGGAAACTGCCATTGATCCTATCCTGGAGGAATATGAAGGACCTAACCCTGCTGGACTGGATAGGAGTTGGGCAATGGTAATAAGCAATCAGAGGCCACAGTACAATGTGGAGGAGCCTGCTGATGAAGCCACTGGTGGAAGGATGACCAGTGAAGTGCCAGTTGAAGTGTTAAATGAGTTAAGGACTGTAAGGCATGATATGCAATAGTTAAGGACACAACTGGACAGACAGGAAGAAAGATTTGAAGAACTGATGAAGATGGTAAATGAAAACAGACAATCAACTGCCACAGTTGCTTCAAACTTCACATCTACTCAAAATGCTGTGAATGATCTGATACTAGATGTGAGGAGCATCAAGGTTGGAAATACTTTGAAAGATAAGTTTCTGAAAGACCCACTTCTTTCTATCCATCAGAAACTTGACAACCTTGCTGCAACACCTGAAACTACTGAGCCTGCTTCACAACAACTGCTGTGCCTGATCCCAAACTTACTGAAAGGATCAACAGACTGGAGGAGACATTGCAATCCAGGATCACTGCTATTGATACTAGAACTGGAACTATGAAAGGTCAATTGAATAGAGTGATAGTATCACAGGAGGGTATTCATGGCCTTATATCCCGTTTTGTTGATGATGTCACTAAGGGGGAAGAGGGCCAATCAGCTGCAACAAAGGAGGCTGCAAGACTCTTTGCACAAAAAAGATGGACTGATGAAACCAACGCTTTCAGGCAACCTGCACCTGGCAGAGTTCAACTTACTGATGATCTTCTTAGACAGTACAAGAAAGAGTATTACAACAGGAGGAGACCTTATCATGACATGGGGTTTCATGAAGGTCTTAACTCTTTCTTGGGATTAAAATTTTGGGAAGCAAGAGTCAGAGCCTTAAGGGCAACTTACAGAGGAGGCAGAGGTGGAAAAGGTGGAAGAAGTGGCAGAGGTGATAGGACCTTACCTATCACAAAAGCAAAGGACTCACTTGATGAATTCAAGGAACTGTACATGAAGTTTGGATTCAGAGTGAATGACATCAATCTTATCCTGCCTGAAGCATGGAGCTGGTGGAAGCAAGTCAATCCCTACATTGATTTTACACTGATTGAAAATGAATGGATGAGGGATATGATAGAACAAATCAGAGCCTATCAAGAACAAGCTGAGAAGGCTAGACAAGAAAGAGAGAAGAGACAATAGATCAGCATACTTATCATTCTTTATCTTTGCTGTATCTAGTTTGTAATAGCCTTGAACAAATGATTTTAATGAAATATGAATACTTGTTCTGTTCTTGTGTTTTATCTTTTTGCTTTGCTGATTAGGTGAGGGTAGTGGCATCATCACCAAAAAGGGGGAAATTGTTGGACTTATTTCTTAGTTTTGATGATGAGTGCCACACTAGCTGTTATAGTGCAAAGGCAAAAAGATGTCTAGTTCAAATGTATAGGTTTATTAGAGTTTGATTCATAAATAGGTTTGATCAAACAAGCATCGTAAAGGGCCGCCGATTGATATCGACAGACCGGTCTAGGTCGATAGGGTAGATAGGTCGGTAGACTAGTCTTGAACCCGCTCGAAGGCGAAGAGGCGAAGGCCGAGGGTTCAAACTCGATTACGAAGGCTAAGGGATCAAACTTAGTAATTTAAGTCGAGGATATGGAATCAGAATTTAGGCAAGTCTGTGATGACCTAAACTGATTACATATACCTTGTGTAGAAGGTCTAAGTTCCATAAGTTGGATGATGTTTGGAACTTAGTTATATTTAAAATGGTGTAATCTAACTTCACAATTAAAAGTTAGATAAAAGGAATCAGCTACATTGTATTTTATACATAGAAATATCATGATCAACAGACTGATTGAAACTTCAGCAGACTGATGAACCTGCTGATATATACCTTGATTAATTCAAGATTATTTTTGAAGATTACATGGATAAGGACAGCCAACTACCTCTGATTTGATCAAACAAATCAGTGGTTAGGATTAAAAGAATGTTGGGATGGTTCAGGACTTTATCCAATGGACACAAGTCAAAGGGTGGACGGTACTTGCTTGTCAAAAAGGAATTCGCGTGTCGGTCCTATGAATAGTGACGAATGCAAATCGAGATGGGACAAAAACAAGGAACGGTTACATTTGAAATTCAAATACAAGTCACATGCATTCTTGCCTATAAATAGAAGACTTTCAACTCGAAAAAGATGATGAATTTTGGATAAACTTTAAGTGTTAATACCGATTTGAAAAACCCCCTCGAACTTGCCGAGCATAAAGCCGCCGATCTAGTAAATTTTTCAAGTGCATTCTGTATTCAAGCTGCATCAAGACTACACACTTGAAGACTGCAAGCTGCTGATTACATCATCCTAATCAAGCTGCTGCAACTGAATCATTTACTTGATTCAATCTTTATTTCATAAAGAACCTGATGAAGACAGTGAAGCATCTGTTGGGTGTGAAAGATCGTTGTTTGTGGTGGAGTGGTGAAGAGGCAATCATACCCTTCAAGGACCGGTGGAAGACTCGGGAGCAAACAATCCTACCGTTCCCGAGTTTTCGGTTGTGAAGCCATAGTTATTGGTGAAGGACAAACAACTTAGGAATCTTTGTAACGGCTACATCAAAGATCTCTAGTGAATTTCCTCCAACATCACGGGAGAAGAGTGGACCGACAGGATTACACCACCCGGAACCACTATAAAATCTGCCTACTTACTTTCAGCATTTACTTTCTGCACTTAGTTTATTTCATTCATCAACCTACTGAATTTAGGAACTGAAATCACACACTTGCACTACTGAGTATCTAATACTTAGTATCATATTTAACAACAAGTACTAAGGCTTAATTTTGATATAATTCTGTTGCACAAATTCAGCAAACTAAACTGTCAGTAGACTACTGTTTATCAGCAGGCTATTGAGGTCTCGACGGACTCTGAAGTATCGCAGACAGCCTTCGAAGTTGTAGAATTTGTTAACTCCAAAGTTTTAAGTGTTAAGTTTATTCACCCCCCCTCTAAACTTAACCAAAGCCTTTTCAAGGGACCAACAAACACGGTTAAGAGTTTTACTTTAGTGTGGAGGATTTTGGGGAGTTATAATGTTATGCCTACCACATCAATATTTTACAACACATCATCTAATGGGAAAATTTCAGTGTCAGCAGGTGGGGGAAACAATCTATTAGTGTCTGCGTATACTTTATTTTCCACAAGTTTCTTCACTACTTCAACATTGGCAGCATACCTGTTTGCAAGTGTGTATCATACATTAGTTTTATGTTTGCTAGTGATTATGACTTATCGGTATACGTGTTTGAATTTTACAATTTATATCAACAATTTAAAGAGGATGGAAATTACCAATCGAGTAGGCCATCGTCTTTAGGTAGAGGGGGGGTTCTCCATGAAAAATGCATTGCTTTTAGTTGTCAAGGACAAGCCATTATGGGTAGTTACTTTCAAGTTCACACCAACAATGATGTTTGGTTGAGGAAATCTTGCTGAAATATGAAGTTCCTCATTATCCAACACGTCAGACCACAACCTTAGAATGGTAGCCTTTTCTCTAGAGCATTAGAATAAAATGTCATGGATCATTATCGTTATATAGTTGCAGCAACAAAAATTAAACTTTTGTATCAAATTATAATGTAATTTGGTGTATAACTTACTCATTTGTAACCATGATGTAATCCTTGACTAAGTAGTTTGTTGGATGTGGTATCGGGTAGGAATGTACGACCAAAGCTCTTACTGCTGTAAGAAGTAGAGGGTAAATAAACATGTGATTTTGAATAAAGGATTGAAAATTAAAATAAAGAACACTTACCAATTGGCGATTCAGTGTCGGTATACTTGAGAATGTCTGAAAAGCATGTAAAGTTAAATGCACATGGAATGCTAGGAGGAACTGGTTCTTGGAAAGGTTCCACCATAGTACCATCATACAAAGTCCAGCTGTGGGAGTACACCCTAACTTGATATTCTTGAAGCGCTTCTTTAATACCAGCATTTGAGACATAAAATCTGTGATATGGTTGCAGAATTCTGTCAAATGTTGCGACTGTTTGATCACATGTCACTGCTAAAACGAGTGTTCTTTGATGCAACAAAAAATAAGGATGTTAGTAACGAAAATTACTGATGCAATTTACCCACATCAATGCGTAAAAAGAAACATAAGTATACCGTCATATCAGTGAATACAAAGTTCTTGTAGGTGCTACCAGCCTGGTATAACTTTGTCTTTGATTTAGCAAGAACTTGAATGAGAACAATCCAATACTACTTGCTTGAAACATCAAATGCGTCGTACAGTTGACAATTGTTTTTGCTCTTTGATTGTAAATACACACATTTGTAGTACCACTTAGTATAAAGTATATGCATACTGTAACATATGACTATAAGGTAAAGAGATGTACATGAAGTATATAAAGTCTAGTAAACTAGAAAATTGTTATAGAATGTCATAAATGCTAAAGGTTAGGGTTTGATAGAACTTCTTTATACACTACATTTTATGTTTCATTAGTATTTTCTTTTTCATAAATGGCCGGAGCAATAAACACTTTAACACAACTTGTTTTGTGCGAGATAAGACCACATATAGTTGCCCATCAGCAAATACATGTTCTTTAAGGTATTTTGCCTACAAAATCTATAGTTTGACCTTGTGATTTATGAATAGTCATTGCAAAGCATAACCTAATCGGGAATTGTATCCGTTTGTAAGGAGCTAGGTAAAACTCTTCATTGGTAGGTTGCGATGGAATTCTGTGTATGAAAGCAGTCTTCCCGACATGGTCTCCTATTGCTATCTCGGCATGTATCACATTTGTATCCAA
The DNA here is from genome assembly GCA_036785695.1 of Gentiana straminea. Lineage (NCBI taxonomy): Eukaryota > Viridiplantae > Streptophyta > Magnoliopsida > Gentianales > Gentianaceae > Gentiana > Gentiana straminea. The sequence continues at coordinate 747,470 of JAVUPR010000320.1, forward strand.
TTGTTTACATATCAGAAGTATACCATTACACAAACCTTCGGTTGGATCTAGGTTTTGTAGTAGAATTATAGGTACATTAGGTTTTAGGATTAGTTTATGAGGTGGCAAGCCATTGGGAGCCAAACTATTTAACATATCTTCATACATGCCTTGGTCATCTGGATTTGAATTCTTGTCAAAACTTATATATTCAATTTCAGATCCTGGGAATTGTTGAATCATTAGCTCATTTATCTCGTCCACAAATTGGTTATTCGTTGTAAGAATAGCTCTATTAATAGGATTTCTCGAAATTGGTAAAGATGATTCACAACATGGAAACACTGTATTTCTTAGCATGTCAAGACCATTATTGTTAGGAACAAGTTTAATTACAATGTCATAAGGCAATTCCACAGTTTCACTATTAGCTTCTTGATGTCGTCCTTTGCCAATATCTAACAAAAATATAGTAAAAGAAGGATCTAAATGTGATATCCCACATCGGTAAATTAAGCGAATGTTCACCCCCATATAAGTGTGAGACATAAAGGTCTTGTCAACTCGGGTTAGCCCTTTTAGACCAAGTGAGGACGGAGGTCTAAGCAGTTGACCGGACCATTTATGACTCATTTAGCGCTACAGGCCCGGGTCCGGGGGCGTTACAGAATGGTATTCAGAGCCGACTATCAGACGGAACTATGCGCTGCACCGTACAAGAAGACGGTGTAAGGATGGCCTCTAGTTACCTCTGGTAGGGACGTTCCGGGACAAGTCTTGGCCGTCCTGGCGAGGACGCCAGTCCCTTATAAGGGGGGGAGAATGTGATATCCCACATCGGTAAATTAAGCGAATGTTCACCCCCATATAAGTGTGAGACATAAAGGTCTTGTCAACTCGGGTTAGCCCTTTTAGACCAAGTGAGGACGGAGGTCTAAGCAGTTGACCGGACCATTTATGACTCATTTAGCGCTACAGGCCCGGGGTCTGGGGGCGTTACACTAAACGAGCCCTCATGTTTTCAATTAGTTTAATCTTATTTAATTTTGGCCATAAATATGATGTTATCAAGGATGCGTTAATTGTTTCAACTTTTGTTCCTTTGGTGACAACTGGCAGAATTAGCATGAAACCCCTCCCAAAACAACAAATTTACTCCCAAATAATTCTGAATTACTCATGAGGTCTTTTAAGAGGTCATCTAATGCCTCTATTGCAAATTTAATGGACATTGGAGCTTCATCCCATATAATCAATCTAGTTTCTCTAATCATATGTGCTAAAGATGTTTACTTACTTATTCTACATATTGATCCTGGTTCTATGTCTATAGGGATTTTAATTCGAGAGTGTGATGTTCTTCCACCGGATAGAAGCGAAGCTGCTATGCCAGATGTAGAAGTCGCCAAAGCTATAACCTTTAGTCCGAACATATGCAAGTAATGCTCTATATACAAAAGTCTTGCCTACACCTCCAGGTCCATCTATAAAGAAGCATGCATATGCATTTTTGTAAATGGAATTTGTTATAGACTCAAAAGCTAACTTTTGTTCTGTATTTAGTAGGTTTCTAGCATTTATGTCAGATTCAGAAATTACAATATCTTGTTCACATCTTAGTTCTTTCACAGGATCTTAAAAATGATTTATATTCATATCGTGGGTATTAGTCCAAACGAACCAATGTTTTTTCCCATGGACTGAAGGAAATTATTTATTTGTTGCAATAAAAGATTTCTTATTTCAACTTTAGTTAGATGTTGCTGCTTCACTTTGTCTTTTGACATATTTAGTTGAAACTGTTTCTAGAGCTTTAAGGGATCTTTAGGACAAGAGTATACTAAAACTGTGGCAAATAGGAGCCTTAATTCATATGGGATATGGTACAAAGATGCTTCATGTAAACAATTTTCTTGACTTTTGTTCTCTTCTAACAAACCGCGTGCCAAAGCTGATTCATGGTACGATTTATTTGACCACGTAAACACTTCAAATCACTAAAGGACTTAGGGCATCTGATTATAGATAAGAGTAATTTTAAGTAATATCTTTCCCCCTCAATTGGATTTATTGCTACCATTCGGCCTATTGTATCACCTCTAGCCCTTCGCTTCCATCTTTTCTAATCAGTTTCCCATACAAAAAAATCTAGGAATTCAGCATAAGTACATTGTTTTTCTTGTGCTTGAGTACTTGTTTTATTCATCGTAAAGTACTCCGTAAGCATCAATTTTTTATTAAATGGATTGTTCATTACATTTTTCAATTGATGTTTATGATTAAAGTTGATTGGTTGATAGTTTTCAAGATACGCTTGAAGTTGGATAACAGAAGGTTTCATGTCACCTAAATGAAATTTGTAAATTTGCCACAAAGCTTATGGAGGAGAAATCCATCTTCCAGATTGGTATTGATCGATTTCATTAACCTTGTTGGGAATAAAATTTAGTTTTGATATTGATTCATCGTATTCAAGAATATGTTTTTTAACACCCCATTGATGAAGTGCTGAAACTAACAGTTATAGTGGAAAGCTAAAGGATGTCTAGAACTGAATGTATAGGTTTTACTAGAGTCTGATAATTGTATAGGTTATATTAGACAAGCACTGTAATAGAAAGAAGTATCATAGAACAGAAACTGGATATCATCTGAGAAATAGGAAAACACTTAGAACTGAACAGAAGACTGAAGATATACACCAAGAACTGAAGTTCACTCAGAGCTAAAGAAGGTAAGTTCGCCGAGGGACACGGACTCGGTTGGCTTATCTAGGCGAAGGGCGAGGGAACAAACTCGGTATTTGAAGAAGCGAGGGACACGAGACTCAATTAAGGAAGATTGACGAACTGAGGGTTCAAACTCAGTTATGAAGATTTTAAGCCGAGACTATAAGGTTAGAATTCAGGTAAGTCTGTGATGGCCTGAACTGAATTTATGGATCTTGTAGAAGACATAAGTATCATAAGGACAATAATATCTTAGAATATCCTTTTAAGGAATGGTGTAATCTGATTCAGTCACATATAATCAGATAAATAGAGTACTGAAGTTTTGAAGAAGAGTAAAAACTCAGTTAATGCTTTAAGTCAGTTAAGTAAACCGAAAAACTGGACATACTCGTATAAAACTGATCATGAAACTCAGTCTTATAAGTCAGTCATCCAACAAGTTGAAAGTACATTCGAACATTGTAAATGAAGCAATTCTATTGGATGAAATACTGACAGGTCAGAACGGTCACTAAATGTAGCCGTTACAAGATAGTCGTTGATACAATTTAAATTCAAATGAAATGAACATTGGACCTCACGCTATAAATAGATGACTTTGCACCAAGGATCAAATACCAAGAATTAACAAGATTACAAGCATTTTTGTGCAATAGTCTAGTTCATTCGAATTGTTATTTGCGCTCAACAAGATCTTATCTAGTATTCTTCAAGTGTTCAAGCTACATCGATCTTATCCAGATTTATACACTTTGAAGAACCACAAGCAATCAATTTATTGATTCTCAGTCCAACTTTGATTCTCAGTCAAAGGCTTATACCGTGAAACAAACCGGTCAAGAAGTTGCCAAGGACAGTTGTGACATTTGCAGTCGGGTAGACTGTGTTTGTGGTGGTAGCTGGTGAACAGGCAATACAACCCTCTAAGGACCAGTGGTTCAGCAGTTTAAGAGCAGCCATACAACCTGTTCTTTAGTTGTTTAGATAGTGGCACTAGGGATTAGTCAAGGACTATCATATAGGACTTTTTGCAACTGCATGCCTCAAGAAGTTCTAGTGGAAGATTCCTCCTACATCATAGGGGAAGAGTGGACTGACAGGATTACACCACCTAGAACCACTATAATTCTTGCTCTACTTACTTTACGCATTTATTTACTTTACATCATACTAAAATTGATTGTTATAAGCACACACAGTTCACAAACTGATATTCACCAGAATTCAGTTTTGCATACAACTTTTTCTTATAGAATAACACGATCCAGATAAAGGCTAAAATTTATTTCCGCTGCCGGTTGACTCAGTTTTGTATAAGTCAGTTTGACTTAAACTCAGCTTTGTCAGCTCAACTCCACACAAGTTAAAACTGAACTTTAATTGTTAATTAATCTGCACTAGAATCAGTTTCCAGTTAGGTTTTTGGTGACAAGTTTATTCACCCCCCACCCTCTAAACTTGTGTTAGCCTTTCTAAAGGACCAACAATTGGTATCAGAGCAGTGTTTCTTTAACAAGTCATTGTTAAAAACTCATTTGCTCTATATCTCCTCTAGTTGTTCTCCTGAAAAAGATCAGTGTTTCAATTTTCAATCTTTGCATAATCCAGTTTTCAATCACTCACACAATGGATAACAATCAGTATGCCAGACAGATGCTAATGTGCAACATGGATAGATTTGATGAATATAGACGTCATTTGTAGGCTTGTCTAGCAGCTTCTCATGATGAGATGATTGATGTACTCACTGATGGACCTATCCAGATCACCCACATGCAAACTGTTGGTGAAAATCAAGTTAGAGTTCCCAAGCCTACAGCTGAATAGACCAGTGATGATCGAAAGAGAAACAACCTGCACAATGTCTCCATGGATATCATACTCAGAACTCTTGACAACAACATGTACCTAAAAGTCAAGGATTGCACAACTGCAAAAGAGATGTATGAGAAACTTCAGTTAGTTTGTGAAGGAACTGACTCTATTAAAGAAAATAAGATCTCTGTAGCAAAACAGAAGTTTGAAAATTTCAAGATGAAGTCAGGCGAAAATATTGATCAGATGGAAACAAGATTCAGTGCTATCATGGATGAATTGGCTCTACTCAAGATTGAGTACACCAAGAAAGAAATCAACACCAGAATCTTGAAGGCTTTACCAATGTGCTGGAAGATGAAGGTCACGACAATGGATGAATCAAGAAGACTGGACATAGAAGATTCCTTCTAAATCTTCTCAGATCTCAAAGCTTATGAATTCAGCAAAGATTTAACCATGACAATAGCTCTAATCAAAGCCATGGAGGAACCTAAAACAACAACTGCAGCAGCAGCATCAAATGATAACCAAGAAACCTCATCTAGCAATCTTCAGCAATTGGATGAGATGGAGTAGCAGATGGCTCTAATGATGAACAGAAATGGAAGAATGAAGATTGGACACCTAGTCACTCAGAAGTTCTTCAAGAGGACTCCTGAAAAGAAGAAAGACGATTATCTTTGCTTCAACTGTAAGAAGCCTGGACACTTCAAAGCTGAATGTCCAGAGCTGACCAAGAAGACTCCACAACGAAGAACTGGCAGAAGTGCACTCTTAGCCGGAGATGAGTAAGATTATGAAGCTGGCACTGAAAGATTATCCGATGACACAGCTCTAATGGCTCATATGGAGAATCCAAATGAGGTATGTGAATCTAACTCTAAATATTCTTCAGCTCAGATTTCCATACAAAATACATGTTCTTCGACTGCTGACTCCAATCCAAAAAATCTAGAATTAGAAGAAACACTTGACGAATTGATGAATCAGCTAGTAACTATTCAAGTTGGTTATGAATCAATTAAAGTTGAGAAAGAAGTTCTAATTCTTGAAGTTGAAAGATTTAAGTCCGAACTAGATATGATGAAATTGACTAGAACTGATAAAGGAGAGAATCAGTATCAGCCAACTGCATCAGCAGCAACAACTGAATCTTTTGCTCAATCAAGTTAAGCTACTGGATTCAAATCAGGAAAGCCATATGGAGATAGAAATGGCTTAGGATTTGATACACATCAATCTTCTAAGGAAGGAACTAGCAAAACTGCTGAACCTAATAACAAAACTGGTATTAAGTTTGTAGCCGAGCAACTTCCACAGACTGAGAATATTGACGAACTAGTAAAGTCAACCTCACATAAGACAACTCAGTTTTCTAAGAAGACAACTGTACCTACCAACAAAGGTAAACCAAATGGTAGATCAGATGTACCTCAAGGAAACCGAAATGGTAGATCAACTGCCAGATCCACAAAAACTGATCAAGTCAAGAACCAGAAAATTATAATCAGAGTAAATCTAAGAATGTCAATCATTCAAAGATTCACACATCTTGGGGGAAAGGTAGACTATACCCCACTGATGATGATTGGAATTTTACAGAACCTACTATTAAAACTGATAAGAACAATCATTCCAAACAGAAAACTTATAACATGTTTAAGTCCAAGACTCAGCAGAGAGCTTATCCCAGTTCTCAGCAAAAGTCCCAGTACAAAGGTCAGTCCAGACCTCAGTACAAAAATAATGATGGTTATTATACAACTTTTAATAATATAAAACTTTTTGGAAATCATTCTAATCCAGAAGACCTGAGAAATCATATAAATGAGACACAATCCAGAAAAAAGATATTATGGAATTGTGGCTTACATATATGAAAATAAGTGCAACAATTTCCAGAGAAGACCTTATAGAAATATACCCAGAGTTGTACTGACAACTGACCACTATAGACCCAAACAGAGTTGGGTACCTAAAACATTTTAATTTGTTTTGCAGGATAGTTGGTACTTTGACAGTGGATGCTCTAGACACATGACAATGAGCAAGGACTGCCTCATTGATTTTGTAGCTAAAGATGGACCAAGAGTCAATTTTGGAAGTAAAGACAAACCTGGTTACACAAAAGGTTATGGAAACTTAATCAGAAATGTACTCACAATCAAGAATGTATCTTACATGGAAGGACTACATTACAATCTACTCAGCACAAGTCAATTCTGCGATATGGGATATAAAGTCAACTTTGATAAAGAGTACTGCATTGTCGTCAGCGAAACAGCTTTCCAAGTAGTTCTTGCTGGAAGAAAAGAAGAGAATATGTACGTTGTAGATTGGTCTACTGCAGTTTTAGAAACTTGTTTGATCGTGCACACCAAGTCATAACTCAGTTGGCTGTGGCACAAGAAACTGAGTCACCTAAATTTTGATGATATCAACCTGTTAGTCAAAAAGAATTTGGTGATTGAACTACCAGAGATAACATACAAGAAAGACAGCCTGTGTGATGCATGTCAACAAAGAAAACAAACAAAAGCAAGTTTCAAGCCTAAGTCTCAGCATTCAACAAGCAGAGTTTTAGAACTGGTACATATGGACTTGTTTGGACCAGTTACACCAATCAGTGTTATTGGAAAGAAATACACTTTGGTGGTAGGTGATGATTTTTCTAGATACACTTGGGTTATTTTCATGACCAAGAAAAGTTAGACTAAGCAACAACTGACCGAACTTCTCAAGAGACTCCAAAACCAGAAGAGTGTTACAGTAATCAAGATCAGATCAGATAAAGGAACATAATTTCTCAACAACATAATCATTGAATATTATGGAGAGAACGGAGTTCTACACCAGCTTGCAGCTACAGCAACACCTTAAAGGAGGAATAGAACACTCAAAGAGCTGGAAGAACAATGATCTGTGAATCTAAATTGCCAGAAAGATACTGGGCAGAAGCCGTTAATATAGCTTGTTATACTCAAAATCGAGCTCTCATGAACAAGAGACATGAAAAGACATCTTATGAGATTTGGAATGGAAGAAATCCAAATGTCTCATACTTTCATGCCTTTGGAAGCAAATGTTTTGTTCACAATAATGGCAAAGATCAGCTCAAAGTTTTTCAACCCAAAGCTAATGAAGGAATATTTCTGGGCTACTCAAGTTTCAGTAAAGCTTTTAGAGTGTTAAACAAGCGAACACTCAAGCATGAAGAATTGATACATGTGGTTTTTGATGAACCAAAGTTTAATGGAGACATAATTGAAGACAAGGATGAACCAGCTTGTCAGCCCCAGTCAGGCAAGACTCCAGAACCAGTTTTCATTGATAGTGGTAGATTAAACCTCTCAGATTGTTCAGATCAAGATCAACCTCAGTTACCCGTAACTGAACGATTAACTGAACCAGCAACTGAACAGCAACAATGAGAAACTGATCCAGTTGAAAATGATTTAGTTCAAGAAGAACCAACTTAACAGAATGAAGATCCGTTGAGGCAACCCTCAGTACATCAATGGATGAGAAATCACCCTGAAGAACATGTGATAGGTGATTTTCAAGCTGGAGTTCATACCAGACACCAATTAGATACTATGATAGCATGCTTTTTGTCTCAGTCTGAATCAAAGAGATTGAAGAAGCCTTAAATGATCCAGATTGGATTTTGGCTATGCAAGAAGAACTCAACGAATTTGAGAGAAATCAAGTTTGGGATTTAGTTGACAAGCCAGATCATGTCAACATAATCGGAACTAAATGGGTTTTCACAAACAAGCTTGATGAAGATAGGAATATTATCAGAAAAAGCCAGACTTGTAGCAAAAGGTTACTCACAAGATGAAGGGATAGACTTTGATGAAACTTATGCCCCAGTTGCAAGGTTGGAGGCAACCAGACCATTTCTTGCCTTTGCAGCTCACAAGAAATTCAAAGTGTACCAGATGGATGTTAAAAGTGCATTTTTGAATGGGATACTTGAAGAAGAAGTCTATGTTCAGCCACCACCCGGATTTAAAATTAAAGATCAAGCTGATAAAGTATTCAAACTAAGAAAAGCTCTATATGGACTCAAACAAGCACCAAGAGCTTGGTATGAAACTCTATCTCAGTTTCTGATGGACAACGGTTTTACAAAAGGAACTATTGATAAAACCTTAATCAGAATGAAAGTTGAAGAAAGTACCCTCCTAGTTCAAATTTATGTGGATGACATCATTTTTGGATCAGAAAATGAGCAACTCTGTGAGAAATTAGCAAGCTTAATGAAGAGAAAATTCAGATGAGTATGATGGGAGAATTAAGTTATTTTCTAGGATTGCAAGTAAGACAGATGGACAATGGAATTTTCATTGACCAAACCAATTATACAAGGGAATTGATCAAGAAGTTTGGAATGGAAAAATCAGCTGGCATTGCAACACCAATTGGAACTAACATCAGATTAGATGAAGATAAAGATGGAATGAATGTGGATCAAACTCTCTAAAGAAGAATGATTGGAAGTCTGCTCTATCTTACAGCCAACAGACCATACATATCCTTTATTGTTGGTGTATGTGCCAGATTTCAAACTAGACCTAAAGAAAGCCATCTTATTGTCGTCAAAAGAACCTTGAAGTATTTAAAAGATAGAGAAGGAGTTGGGATATGGTATTCAAAAGAAGGTGAATTCAAACTGATATCCTACTCAGACTCAGACTATGCGAGATGCAAAGTGGACATAAAAAGTACTTCAGGCATATGTCAGTTATTGGGAAATATACTTGTGTCATGGTTCAGCAAGAAATAAAACTCAATTTCAACTCAACAGCTGAAGCTGAGTATATAGCAGCTGGAAGCTGTTGTGCTCAAGTTTTGTGGATCAGATAGCAATTAAGAGATTATGGAATAGAAGAGGGAATGATTCCTATCATGTGTGATAATACAAGTGCAATTGCTATAACTGACAATCCGGTTTTGCACTCAAGGATGAAACACATTGATGTGAGACACACTTCATAAGGGATCATGCGGAAAAGAAGGATATCACAGTTCTCTATGTCCCGACTGAAGATTAGTTGGCTGACATTTTCACTAAACCCTTGGTCAAAGAGAGATTTGCCAAACTGAGAACTGAATTGGGTATAATCAAAGTCAGCTAAGTCAGTTTAAGCCTAGAGATTTGGCAAGAGGATTGATCCTTGTTATGCTGGGTGTGCTCACATAACAGATTAGTCATTGACATCAACAATCTCAAACTGACTAACTGAAAATGAAGAATTGACGGAACTGAACATTCTAAAACTGACTTCAAACATCAGTTTTCCCAGTCAAAGAAAGTCAAATGGTGGAAAGGATAAAACCGACAGCGGTTATATCACATTTAATTAGCGCCGTTTATGTCAGACCCTATTCCTTGTACACCCCCACTACTGTCAGAACAGTACATGCATCGGTTACACAAACCATCATGGAATTTGAATAGTCAGTACAAAATCTTCAGAAAATCCATGAACCGCCCATACACCCCCTCTATATTCTCTATATATCCAACCCCCTTTGCACATTCTTATTCACCCCAAAAATAAAAATTCGAACTTTGTCTCTTCAAATTCAAACCTTATCTTTCTCAAAATCACACCTTTATGAAAAATTCGCAATGGCAGCCTCCAAGAAATCACAAGAGGAAAGGCTCATTACTGAATTGGATACTCTATCTTTCGAACAATATGAAGAACTCTGCAACAATACTCTGTTAGCAAGCCTTATGTGTGAGAAGAATAAGCGTCAACAAGGATTAAGAGACATCCTGGAAGTAAAATTCAATGATGATCGTGATTTGGAAGGAATTTTACAGGTCTAGGAAAATATGAGATTAGTAAAGCAATCTATGATTACTAAAGTCCGAGGTGAAAGAATTATTCTCAATGAAGCAGTCATCCAGATGCTATTTGATTTCAAGGAACCACTTGTGAAATCAATAGATTTGAGTTGTTTACCACTGAAAAGAGATGTCTTTCTCAAACAAATTTCTTTAACAAAGGAACCTGCAGCTATTGGTTTTCATGTCAACAACCTCAAACCAGAGTTTGGACTCCTCAGCAAATGGCTATGCAGGCACATTATTGGACTATACTGTTGGACTTATTTTATGTTTTAGTGGCTGTTGTAGAGCAAAGGCAAAAAGATGTCTAGATTAAATGTATAGGCTTATTAGAGTTTGATCCTTGTATAGGTTTGATCAAACAAGCTTTGTAAATGGCCAGCTGACTTTCATCAGCAGACCTGTCTAGGTCAGTAAGGTACCTAAGTCAGTAGACTAGTTTAGGAACCTGCTGAAGACTGAAGGCTGAGGGTTCAAACTCAGTTATTAAAGGCTAAGGGATCAAACTTAGTATTTAAAGTCAAGGATATGGAATCAGAATTTAGGGAAGTCTATGATGACCTAAATTGATTACATATACATTGTGTACAAGGTCTAAGTTCCATAAGTTAAGTGGGGACTGTAACTTAGTTATGCTCAAATTGGTGTAATCTAACTTCACAATTAAAAGTTATACATAAAATAGTCAGTTGCAGTGTTTTATAAACACAACAACCTCGGAACAGCTGACTGATGTATATCTCAGCAGACTTTTACACATAGGAACCTGCTGGATATATATTTCGAATTAATCAAAGGTTACATTGTAAGATTACAAGGAAAAGGACAGATAACAACTTTTGATTTTGTCAACAAATCAATGGTCAAGATTAAAAGAATGCTGGAAAGAAACAGAGGTTTTACCAATGGATATAAGTCAAAGGGTGAACAGTCTAAAAACTGTCAAAAAGTAAACTGACATTGTCAGTACTATGTACAGGGACATAATGCAAGTCATGAAAGGGACAAATCTGAAACGGCTATGTTTGAATTTCAAACATAAGTCACAAGGATTCTCACCTATAAATAGAAGACCCTTCATACAGAAACAGATGATGAAAATTGAAGAACAACAAGATAATTTGCCTGAAGCTATCAAGTTTATTATCAAGAAAATCACCCTGCTGACCCTACTAAACTTAAAGCTACTGGTCCAGTAAATTCTTCAAGTGTAATATCTTATCAAGCTACATCAAGTTTACACAGTTGAAGACTTCAAGCTGCTGATCATTTCATCCTAATCAAGCTGCTGAAAGCTGAATCACTTACATGATTCAAACTTTCTTTTATAAGAAACCTGCGAAGATGGTGAAGCATCTTTCGGTGTCAAGAACTGTTGTTTGTGGTGGAGCTGGTGAAGAGGCAATCCTACCCTTCAAGGACCAGTGGATGACTTTGGAGCAGCAATCCTACATGTTCCGAGTGTTAAGTTTTTGAAGCCATAGTTATTGGTGAAGGACAAACAACTGAGGGATTTTTGTAACTGCAACCTCAAAGATCTCTAGTGAATTACCTCCAACATCACATGAGAAGAGTGGACTGACAGGATTATACCACCTGGAACCACTATAAAATCTGCCTACTTACTTTCTGCATTTACATTTTTCATTTAGTATATTTAGCACATCAACCTACTGAAACTAGCAACTGAATCACACACTTACACTACTGAGTATCTCATACTTGGTATCATATTTTAACAACAAGTAAGAAGGCTTAATTTGAATATATTCTGCTGCAACAAATTCAGTAAAATCAATAGTCAGCCGACTACTGAGTGTCAGCAGGCTACTGAACTTCTTGAGTTTGTTAACTTCAAAAGTTTTAAGTGTTAAGTTCATTCACCCCCCTCTAAACTTAACCAAAGCCTTTTAAAGGGACCAACAATTGGTATCGGAGCAGTGCTTATGTTCTGAAGTAATCCTACTTGTTGTGCTTGTGAAAATACTTTGATAACTTTTTCAAGTTTCTGATTTTCAAAGCTTTGCATCATGGATAACAACCAGTATGCTAGAACAATGTTGATATGTACTTTAGATCAATTTGATGAGTATAAACTTCGTATGCAGGCCTTTCTAGCTGCAACACATGATGAGATGATGGATGTGCTGACTGATGGTCCACTAGAAATCACAAAAGCTATAACTGTAGACAATCAAACTCAGTACATTCCAAAGCCAAAAAGAGAATGGAATGCTAAAGATAGAAAAAGAGCAAACCTCAACAATATTGCTATTGATATCATATACAGAACTTTGGATAGCAATATGTACATGAAAGTGAAAGATTGCAAGACTGCAAAGGAACTTTGGGATAAGTTACAATTAATCTGTGAAGGCACTAATGCAATCAAGAAAAACAAGATCAATGTGGCCAAAAAGAAGTTTCAAGAATTCAAAATGAAACCAAGTGAAACCATTGAACGAATGGAGTCAAGATTCAATGCAATCATGGATGAACTCACCATACTAAGTGTAAAGTATTCAAAAGAAGAAATCAATTCAAAAATTCTAGAAGTAGTACCTACAAAAGAAGTTTGTGAGATGAAGGTGACTGCCATAGAAGAAATGAGAAGTCTACATGAAGAGGATACCTTCAAGTTATTTTCAGATCTCAAGGCTTATGAATTCAGTAAGAAAGTTGTACCTGAGACTGAAAAGGAAGAACCAAAGACCACTGCTTTGGCTGCTACACATCAAGAAGAAACATTAGGAGCTCAAGATGATCTACTAGATGAGATGCAAGAACAGATTGCCCTACTGAGCAAGAAAATCAGAATGATGAAAAATGGAAGGGGTTCTGCAAGGAATTTCACAAAGAAGTTTAGTGAAAAGAAGAAGGAAGAATCCAAGAAAGACAATGATTACTTGTGCTATCAATGCAAGAAACTAGGGCACTTCAAACCTAACTGTCCTGAACTAAAACAGAAGAAGGAACCTGATTATCTTTGCTTCAACTGCAAGAAGCCTGGACATTTCAGACCCGATTGTCCAATCCTACCGAAGAGCAAAAGTCAACAAAGAAGATCCGGCAAGAAAGCTATGGTTGCTGAAGATGAATCAGGATATGAAGTAGAATCAGGAAAAGGAAATGAATCTGATGACACTGCACTTGTTGCCGATATGGATGATTATGCTTTAATGGCAAATATGGATGAAATAGAGGAGGTATACAATTTTGTATCTATAAACACTCCGGCTGGAAGTGATTGTGAATCAATTTGTGGTTCAAATCCTAAAAATTCTGACAATGAATAAACTTTGGATGCCATCCTTAATCAACTAAGGATAATACAATCTGGTTATGAGATTGTGAAGGCTGAAAAAGAAGCTCTTCAAACAGAAGTTGAAAGGTTAAAAGCTGAATTAAGAAATCTCAAGGGTAAGAAAAAAGAGATTGGTCAGAATCAGCATAAGCCTGCTGTACATTCAGTAGCTGCTGAATCTGCTGAACAATCTTCTTCCTCCACTGCATTCAAATCTGGAAAGCCTTATGGTGATAGAACAGGCCTTGGATTTGGAACTCAACAATCCAATAAGAGTGGACCCAGTAAGGTTACTGAACCTAGTACCAGAATTGGTCCTAAGTTTGCGCCTACATAAGATCCAACTCCCAAAAAGGTTGTTGAGGCAGTGAAGCCTACTGAGAAAACTTCAAGAAAGCAAAATCAGAAGTCAAAAAGGTCAACAGCACCTAACAAAAAGAATAAATCTAAAATTAGGACTGCTGTACCTTCTAGACCTGCTGATAGCATACCTGCTACCAAGTCTGCTGGACCACATAAGGGCAAAAATCTGAAATATTCCAAGGATAAGAATCCTAAACCTAAAAATGTCAATCATTCAAGGGATACTTATCTCAAGGGGAAAGGTAGACTGTTCCCTACTGATGATGATTGGAATATTCCTGCCCCTACTGCTAGAAACAACAGGTATAACCATAATGCTAGGGTAAAACCTCAGCAGAGGACTCAGCAAAGAACATATACAAGACCTCAGCAGGGACCTCAGCAGACTCCATATTACAGGGTTGTTCCTAACAGAAAGCAAACCAATGGTTGTGCTCGTGCTTCTAACAATAGAAATCACTCCAAACAGCATTACAAACCAAAAGGCCAGAGAGCATATGTGAATCCTACACAACCAAATATTAGACCTTATAGATGTGTAGAATACATGTATGAACAAAAGTATAACACTTTTCAAAGAAGACCTTATGGAAATTTGCCAAGGGTCATGCTTACCACTGACCACTATGGACCCAAACAGTTTTAGGTACCTAAAATACATTAACTTTGTTTCGTAGGGTGTCTGGTACTTTGATAGTGGATGTTCTAGAAATATGACAATGAATAAGCACTGTTTGTCAAATTTTGTGGCAAATGATGGTCCAAGAGTGAATTTTGGCAATAAGAACACACCAGGATACACAAGAGGATATGGCACACATGTGAGAAATGGATTAACCATCAGGAATGTTGAATTTGTGGAAGGACTGGACTACAACCTACTGAGCACTGGACAGTTTTGTGAAGAAGAAACTGGTAATTAGGGAAAGCGATTCGAATTCAAACGAAATGAACGTTGGACCTCACACTATAAATAGATGACTTTGCACCAAGGATCAAATACCAAGAATTAACAAGATTACAAGCATTTTTGTGCAATAGTCTAGTTCATTCGAATTGTTATTTGCGCTCAAAACAAGATCTTATCTAGTATTCTTCAAGTGTTCAAGCTACATCGATCTTATCCAGATTTCTACACTTTGAAGAACCACAAGCAAGAATCAATTTATTGATTCTCTGCCCAACTTTCATTCTCAATCAAAGGCTTAGACTGTGAAGCAATCCGGTCAAGGAGTTGCCAAGGACAGTTGTGACATTTGCAGTCGGGTAGACTTGTGTTTGTGGTGGGAGTGGTGAAGAGGCAATACAACCCTCTAAGGACGAGTGGTTCAAGCGGTTTAAGAGCAGCCATACAACCTGTTCTTTAGTTGTTTAGATAGTGACACTAGGGATTAGTCAAGGACTATCATATAGGACTTTTTGTAACTGCATACCTCAAGAAGTTATAGTGGAATTTTCCTCCTACATCATAGGGGAAGAGTGGACTGACAGGATTACACCACCTGGAACCACTATAATTCTTGCTCTACTTACTTTACGCATTTATTTACTTTACAACATACTAAAATTGATTGTTTTAAGCACACACCGTTCACAAACTGACATTCACCAGAATTCAGTTTTACATACAGCTTTTTCTTATAGAATAACAAGATCCAGATAAAGGCTAAAATTTATATCCGCTGCCGGTTGACTCCGTTTTGTATATGTCAGTTTGACTTAAACTCAGCTTTGTCAGCTCAACTCCACATAAGTTAAAACTGAACTTTAATTGTTAATTAATCTGCACTAGAATCAGTTTCCAGTTAGGTTTTTGGTGACAAGTTTATTCAACCCCCCCCCCCCTCTAAACTTGTGTTAGCCTTTCTAAATGACCAACAAACCTATTTTTGGGAAGATTGTTCAGCTATGTTAAACATTATTTTGTCATTTCCTTTACATATGTATTTATATATGTATTTAACAGCTTTCATAGTGGAACTTATTTCTACATTTATATGACAGCTGAATTTCACAAGTAGGTATAGACTATAGGGGACAACCCACCTATTATCTAGCCATGCACCTCTCACTTTAACTTTTGAACCATTGCTTTGCCTTTCATAATTGGGATATGCATATGAGGTTACAGTGGCGTGTGCACAAAAGTCTCTAGGGTATGAATTCTTAAAGAACCCCGCTTTATTCATGCAGACATTTGTTGGCTTCAAAGAACCACATGGACCGTGAAGCATATGTTTAACAACTAATTTGTATGAGTAGGGATAAAGTTCTTTATCTGGCAGTTCTGCAGAAACAATTTTATCTAATTCTTCTGGCCTATAAATTTGGTAATGAGGTTTTAGAATAAGTAAAAAATGGGCATGAAGAAGACCTTTTTTTGAAATTTGATCACATATGTCTAAGCCGCCACTTTACCAAAGACATTTTTTTAAACAGTTCTATTTTCAGCTCTTCAAGTTTAGCTCTAAATATTCTGTCTAATAAGTCAGGCTGATCTTGGGCATGCTCGCCCATATGTAAATTTTTTTAATCTCTGGCCAATTAGAATTGCATGTCATAGTAGGAAAATGTATGGTTTACCAAATTTTCATACTAATGACATTGCATCTAGATATTTTCCACATATGTCGAGGGCCTCCCGTAAACGTAGCAGGAAGAACAATGCGCTGACAAATCTTGCCAGAGTCAGTTTCGCCAGTAGAGACAGCATCGACAATGCCTTGTAGGAATTCTTGTCTTATGTTTTTTTGTTGTGATCTAAAGTAATCTAATCTTTGTGTTTCAGGTTTTACAAACATGTCAACAACGTATAGTTGGAAAAGTCTACCGATCCGAAGCAGGTAGGACTCGTCATTAGCTCTTATTTAGAATTTGTAACAATAATATTCACGTATTGAGATGTAATGGGTCATCATTAACGGAAGATAAAGTTTCAGCTTCTTGGTCAAGTAATTCTTGAACATTATGAGGATTAAGTAGCTAACTTGTTTCAGTTATCCTTTTTCTCTTGCGTGAATTAGGCTTAGTTCCTCTCTTACTTATCCCTTGATGCTAGCCTAACTGCCCATAAGGAAACATTAAAGGGTACTGAAGGGATCATAACAACCGAAGTAGTATTGTATGGCACGTGAGTGACCACTATGTGTATAAACTTTAAAACTTCTTTGCTGATTTTCTTGACCATCAACCAAATTGCAAGCAACTTCAGACACAGTTGGTTTATTGTAAATTTTCTGAACAATTTTAGGATTGCAAAACAACACGATATTCAGTTCATCAAGTTTGGAAGTTTTTCTTAGATCCTCAAAAATTTAGCATACGGATTTTCATTTAGTACAACCAAAATTTTTTCGAGAGTCGTTTCAAGTAGTCTAGGGCATTTTTCTAATCTGTTGGACAACTCAAAATCAGTATCATGGAAATAGAATTGTAAGTTACTACACTTTTCATCAATTCCTATTAGACTATCCATAAAATGATAAACTTGTCCCTGCACCCGGAAAGTGTAAACTCCTTTATTAATGGATTCTTGTGTTTGGTCCGTAAGAAAATGAACAAGAATAGATGGATTTAGTATTAACCAAAGACACGTCACTGGATGAACAACAAAAGTTTTTAGTTATATTATCTTAGTAAAACAGTGAGGACAATCAAGAACATTTTCTAATATATCAGGCTGACTTGCAATAATATCAAGTACAACCCTACCTTTTTTTTGTTCTTTGGGGTTGACCTTCACATGCAGAACAATTGATCTTCCATCTAGTAGCAAGTTCTACTCTGTCATTATGCTGGGCTTCAATATAGCTAGCATATGCAGGCATATTATGACAAGGGTCTGCAAAACTATTACAATGCGCTGAATTAAGGCTCATACATGCAAGACTTGGCAGTGTCAAACACCTTCCATGTATGGTATTTTTATCCATAGCAGGCCAAAATGATGGTAGATTATGCAAGGAGGACAACACATAAGGACTAGTGTGTTCCGTAGGAATCTCAGAGAGGTGTTGCTTTGTTCCGACACTTTCTTCTTGTTTTTTTCTTTCTATTAATAGTATTTAATTTTTTTGCCCTCCATCTACTAATTGATGATTGCATGTATTCTTTTGTGCCTAATTTGTAGCTAACACTCTATGGTTTGAGAATTCTTTTTATAACTTTTTTTTGCTTTCCACCTACGAATTACATTTTGCCTATATACCTTTGTATCTCTAACATAAGGATAGGTTCCTGAGGATTGGTGCTGTAAGGATGAAAAGAGTAATACTTTTTTGTGCATACTTATTTTTCCAGTTAAAGAGTAACGATATTTTGTTGAATGGAAACCGGGTATTATATAATCCTATTACAGACTTAAAAGAGCAAGGATAGCCAACAACAAAATGTATATGAGTATAGTAAAAGTAAATGGAAACACACAATGTTTTCAATATGAACTACAAATGAGCAAAGCCGACACAAAAGGCTGAAACCAAATTAATATACCTGTGAGGTCGCCATTACAAACCAAGCACAATAAGGTTAATAGTCAGCTAGGGAGTTTTTGTAGTGAGAATCCTGTAGGATTAAATGTTTTGACAGGTTTAGCAAGTAGAAACAATTTAAAAGAAGTTCATCATCAAACAAGAAGTCAAGCTCAAGCAAAGACATGAAGAAAAATGATAATGAATACAGATGCTTCAACTGTAAAAAAAAAGGTCATTTCAAGGCTGATTGCCCTGAAGAAAAAGACAAAGATGAGGATAAGAAGAAGTACAAGACAACTGAAAAGAGAAAGAGCAAGAAGGCACTCAAAACTGAAACTAGCAGTGAAAAGAATGAAGAATCATCCGAAAATCATTCTGATGACGATGAAGCTGACAGCTCAGATAATGAAAAGGCTTACTTATGCCTTATGGCTAAAGAATCTAATGAAAGTGAGGTAACATCTAGCTCATACTCATCATCTAGTGCATCCATAACTGACACTGCACAATCATCTATTCTCCCCTTAGATTCTGCAAACCTAATTCAAAATCTCATGAGTAAATTTGAAGTAATTCAAGTAAATCATGAAATTATGGAACAAGAATGTGATAATCTAAGAAAGGAAAATAAAAGATTAAAGAAAGAACTGGATGAAATGAAAGCTGAACAAACCAGTAAGGAAATTCACTCAACTGATCAACAAGCAGGAGATGATCACCCATCTGATGTTGAAAACCAGCTGAGAAAATATCCTTACCAGTTAAGAACACCACTACACCAAATATTGGATGGATTGATGATTTTTGGTGTAGTGGTGTTCTTAACTGGTAGGGATATTTTCTCAGCTGGTTTTTCAACATCAGATGGGTGATCATCTGCTGCTTGTTGATCAGTTGAGTGAATTTCCTTACCGGTTTGTTCAGCTTTCATTTCATCCAGTTCCTTCTTTAATATTTTATTTTCCTTTCTTAGATTATCACATTCTTGTTCCAGAATTTCATGTTTTACTTGAATTACTTCAAATTTACTCATGAGATTTTGAATTAGGTTTGCAGAATCTAAGGGGAGAATAGAAGATTGTGCAGTGTCAGATATGGATGCACTAGATGATGAGTATGAGCTAGATGTTACCTCAGTTTCATTAGATTCTTTAGCCATAAGGCATAAGTAAGCCTTTTCATTATCTGAGCTGTCAGCTTCATCATCATCAGAATGATTTTCGGATGATTCTTCATTCTTTTCACTGCTAGTTTCAGCTTTGAGTGCCTTCTTGCTCTTTCTCTTTTCAGTTGTCTTGTACTTCTTCTTATCCTCATCTTTGTCTTTTTCTTCATGGCAATCAGCCTTGAAATGACCATTTTTTTTTTACAGTTGAAGCATCTGTATTCATCATAATTTTTCTTCATGTCTTTGCTTGAGCTTGACTTCTTGTTTGATGATGAACTTCCTTTAAATTGTTTCTACTTGCTAAACCTGTCAAAACATTTAATCAGTACAGCTAATGGGAAAAAAACACAAAGCATCAAAGATATTGTTAAATAAAGATACATATTGAGATGCTTTTTTCCGTTTGTGCAAACCTGAATATAGCAAAATAGTTTACGATTACAAATGCAGTTTCATGTTTGTTTTGAAATAAATGTAAAATTTATAGGTTTGAATATAGGCATGGCCGGCCCATGCTGTAAGCAAGAAAAATTTATCTCGACTATAAAGTGTTATGGTGATAAATTAATATGGTGGTGTTTATTTATTATTAATGGATATAGTACAAGATATTCATTATGTTGATTAATTAAATATACATATAATGTATATGTATAAGTCGAAATATATATTGTGTATATTGATACGCGTGTGTTTTGTAAATTAATTAATCATAGCAATATATTAATTAAAGAATATTCCGGAAGCCAAAAGATTGGTGTTTGGGGTGCCACTTTAAGTGTATTAAGATACACTTGGATTGTGCAATTTAATTAATGAGATTACCATATATTAATATTAGATATTAATTGATTTATGAAAAATAGATTTATGCTAATAAGATAAAGATAGTTAATATTAGATATTGACAATATCTTGAAAATATTTAATATGAGATATTAAATTAAATGAGATAAATCAATCAAATACATTTTTCTTATTTTATTAGGAAAATGTTT
Organism: Gentiana straminea; assembly: GCA_036785695.1. Classification (NCBI taxonomy): domain Eukaryota; kingdom Viridiplantae; phylum Streptophyta; class Magnoliopsida; order Gentianales; family Gentianaceae; genus Gentiana; species Gentiana straminea. The sequence goes on from JAVUPR010000320.1 coordinate 768,170, forward strand.
TATTTCTCCTCAATCTACTAGGAAGCTTCTCCCAATCAGTTTGGGATTGACATTCGGGCGCCTCTCTCCCTATATAAGAAAGGGGTTGGCTAGCTCTTTGGTACATTACAATTCCAAGAGACTAATAGATTCTTGTGAAAATAGAGAGCTTCTTAGAGTGAGATTTGAGAGAGAGAGAAAAGGTCGGTCTAGCAACCGAGTTTTTCTAGTAGCAATCCAATGGTGGATTCCGGCGGGTTATTTGTGTGGACTAGCGGCAGAGGATGAATGCTTGGACGGCTCCGTGCACCACTACTCTCCTTAGATGGTCAAAACGTTGTTCTTTTAGATCAAGCAAGGTAACCACCATCTACTATCTTATTATGTTTGTTACTTACACAAAGTCGATCCTGGATAAAGGAAATAATTTTTTGAATTCCGCTACATTCCCGCGTAGATTTCCTAATAGTGGTATCAGAGCGAGTTTCGAGATTAAGAAATAAGCATGTTAATATACTAGTTAATGGTATCGTTTAAATCACGTAATCACCGTCTACTATCTTATTATGTTTGTTGCGTAAACGAAGTCGATCCTGGTTAAAGAAACTAAAATTTTGAATTCTGTTGCGTTCCCACGTAGATTTCCTAACACAAGCACTATGTGTAGAGGAATATTTAGAGTTAGAGTGATATACCTCAAGTGAATCTTCAATGTGAGCCATTAGTGCTGTGTCATCTGATTCAGCGGCTGACAAGGCTTTTTCCGTTTCAGCTTCATCATCAGTTTCATCTTTTGAAGTTAGAGTGATATACCTCAAATGAATCTTCAATGTGAGCCATTAGAGTTGTGTCATCCGATTCAGCGGCTGACAAGATTTTTTCCGTTTCAGCTTCTGATGACGGTCAAATTATACCCGTAAAAGTCATCAACGTTGACCCTAAATCGAGATTAATAATGTATATTTCATATTGAATCACTCGTTTATATTTATTATTTAATGTTAAGTGATTATTAATATTATATTTGGTATTTAGCTGTTTTTATTATTAAAAGGCCGATTTATTGTGCGATAAATGCTGATTTTGCTGATCACAACAAATCGAGAGGATTAATGTCATTCAATCAATGGTCTCAACATAATAGAGGAAGGAAATCGGAGCATTAAATGAAAGATTAATCAGATCAACACGCAAGCGTGCAGTGGGGAGCAAGGTAGACGAGAAAAATGATTAACATGTGCAAAGTTAGGTTCGGTCGACCGAGCCTATAGCTTCGGTCGACCGAGTGGGGAGCTTCGGTTGACCGAGTTGGGATTTTCGGTCGGTTATCGGATATTTTCGTATTTACCTTCTAGATCCTTCATAAGTCAGCAGAAACTCCTATATAAGCAGCAACTACGAAATTTGTAGAACATACCTTGAATCATTCATCATATAATTCATAATACAACTTTGATACAATGTAGAATAATTTGAGGGCTTTCAGAATTTGGAGGCTGCAATACGTAAGCCCTTATTTTCTGTTTCTTTTCTTTTAAGTAATTAATCCCTCCCAATTATACTTTATCGTTTGAATTAGTTAATCATAGCTAGATGATGTAGATCTAGGCTATGACGATAGGGATATGGCGACGCCTTGTCTTTGGGGATCCCATCACTTACGTCATACACTTAGTATTTATTCATGAATCTACTTGATTTAATTAATGCGTATCTATGTTAGTTTATATGAATACTGTGCGAATTACTGTTTAATCTGTTATGTATGATGAAACGCTGAGAGATATATTCTAAGATGTAATCTGGGGACGAAATCGATTCGGGTGACCGAATAAGTTCATTCGGTCGACCGAGCCTATTCACTCGGTCGACCGAGCCCCTGTCATCTGTTAATTACACCTCGTCTTTATGGTTAGGTTAACCTGGTTGAATTTATTATCTCAGTAGGTATGGCTATGGCTACGTTACTCGCTTAGTTTAATTAAAACGTGTAAAAAGGAAATACCAATATAAAACTCTTAGGTAGGCTTATGAATTGCTCTTCACGGACGTTCAACGTTATCTAGGTAGGTTTATATTTGGGGATTGCTAGCACCTGATTATACGTACGTCGTAGATTAGCATGAGACTATAACTTGGTAATTGCTAGTTGGACGAGAGCTTGAGTAATAGCTTAGGAAGTACGCCTAACCATAGGAATGTTGCCTAGACGAGGTGTACGATTAATATCGGCATCCTTAGTGTCGTAAGCGTGCAAGTTATATGAGATGGATACCCAAAAGGTGAAGTCACGTAATGTAGCACAGTGATCTAGCAACCTGACCGGTGCTAAGTCAAGTTAAAGAGGATGACTCCCGTAGCCAATCTAAGATAGATAAAAATGGATTGACAGTTAATAAGTTCAGTTTATTATATAAATTATCTACGTCCAAACGATAAAGACTATAATTGGGAAGGTTAATTACGTTGTGTCGAGTCGTGTCTTTACCTTTCTTGTCTTATGTTGGTCGTAGACCGCCTCTATGTCCTTGACATGTTTAATTAATTGTTTGTATATAAGATGATCCACAATTGGTTCCCTGTGGGATCAACCTTGATTCACTATAGCTATACTACGATGGGCCTAGTCCTCTTGCTAGTATTGGTTTATGGTGGTCAAGTATATTATAACCTGATTGACCCCGATCAAGTTTTTGGCGCCATTTCCGGGGAACCAACGTTCAATTTTATATATAAATAATTTTTTTATTCATGTCAAGTTTTCTGTTTTAGAGTCTGTTTTTGAGTCCCCCTGGTTGTCCGCTATGTGTAAAAATTCCGAATGGGAACATTTGGTTTCGCTCCCGCGGGGGCGCTCTCGCCGCCCGCCGAGCCTCGGTTCTATTTTCTCGGGACTTCGCGTGTCTGTTTATCCCCGTATGTTTAATCCGTAGGTCCGATAGCAAAGCATGGGAAACCATGTTAAAAATCAGTCTACGGTCTGTTTTGTTTTTCTTCTGTTTGCAGAAACCAGGGAAGCAATAATCTGAGTCAGTGATTTTTCGCGGGCGCTGAGAAAATAACCCAGCAAACATGTGGAGCTACGAATCTAAGATGGGAAAAGCGATGGAAGCAATACTTTTAAAGCACCAAGATGGCTCCGAAAATTTTTTAAAGGCTTAAATTCTTCGTGGTACAATGTTGAAGGCAAGGTACTACCTTTTTGCTTATGTTTTACTACCTTTTGGTTTTTTGAGCATAAGTTAGCTTATACATGAACCTTAGTATGAATCTCGGCCCGGAGTGGTTTGTAAGAATAATTTTATTAGTGTCGAAGGTTTTGCCCCATATCTGTCTCATCTAGAGGGTGTAGGGAAACATGTAGTCGTTGAAAGGAAGCAGTGAATAGAGAGTTCCTCGTAGTTTTGTTAAAATCTCTTTGTCCTATGCATGAGATTGCTTCTACTGGCCAGGGGAGCAACAAATTGTGTTGTATAAGCATTCACAATCTAAAGAAGACGTTGAGTTTTGAGAGAACACCATCTTCTGCTTTCGTTGAGTTTCATGGTGATGGCTTCTCGGTGAACCCACCTTAAACAGAAACGAGATTACGCTTTGGGTGACAATTTAGAAATCGCAGAATCGTAGTACATGGGTTCGGAAATGGTCTAACCATGGCTGGGCGAGTTCAACCGAGCTTCGGCTCAATCGAATCCCCTCCACGTGTGATGTACGTTACAACAGTTCAACAAGACTTAGCATAGCCGATAAGCCTTCGGGCTAAACGGGGCTTAATCTTGACGGATTGGCCTGAACTGTCACATATGTTCCAACGAATAAGACGGCGTAGGCTTGCCTACATAACCGACCTTATTCGGAGTACTTTGATTCATTGTTTCTTATTGTCAAGGCCAAAACCGTAATTTTAACCGAGTTACTTAGAATTCACTAATTCCTAAAACGAGAGCCGAGGTAAGAGCTTTGGATAAATGGTATGGATAAATGTCGTTTCCTAGGTCTCACAACCAAGGGAAGGGTATTAATCCGCAAAAGCAACAAGCCCACCTCTTATAGTGCTCAGAGGGTCAAAGTCTGGCGATCCAAGAATGATAACTGACAAGGATAATCTTTGGAAAGTCGAGCTGAGAACTTTAAACTCAGAACTACTTCTTTAGAACCCTTAAGATTTGTTTTTAGGATTTTAGGTTTTGAGTCTAATAAAAGCAACGTGACATATGTTGAGGTTTTTTATTTTTCCGTGTTCCGATGGCCTTTGGGCTAAGGATGTGCAAAACTTTTTTACTCAGTAGGCCACGTGAAATAGAGTTCCGTAGGAGAGTCAAGAAATTGCTAAAGAAAAGGAAATTTAGCAATCCACCTTAAGATGGAGGCATTAAGAGAACTTGAGAATTACTGAAAATGTAACAGAGAATGATTGGTGTGAACAAGAACAATCTTGGTCAAATTCTAAAACTTTTTAGGTGATCCAAGTGAAAATCCAAAGTAGTGTGCAATTCATTCTGCAATTATCCTTATCTTTCCCTTTACACTTTTTCACCTTCAAACTTTTCGATCCTCTCACCAATCTGCCCCAACAGTTCACATTTCTAACCATTCTTTCATCGCCTCTCTTTCTTTCCATCCGTTTCACTCTCCCACCCAATCCCATTCCTTTAAACAATTCTCAATCCCAAACACACAATTTCTTACCCAACCTTTATCTTTTCTTCCCATCCTTATGTGTATCTTTTTCTAAACCCATCATAGTCTCAACCTCCATTTTGTTTACACAATACCTATATGTTGCGGAATTTGAAATATTGCTAAGCTTTAATGATTATATTTTATCATTTTGATTTTCATGATCGTAGCTGGGGTAAGTGTAGCTCTGACCCTAGCTAGATTTTAAGAGTTTTTGGTTCAATCAAAATACAACTTATCTTTCTACCGGAAGTTTTAAATTTCCCACTTTTACGCTATTCCGGCATTTATAAATGATAAGTTTTGTTCTGAACTATCACACCGATCCGACCTTGTTGATGACGGTTATGACTTTTATGTGATACATTGGGTTATTAGTAATTTCGAGGAGTAGCAACATCTCCCTAAGTTGTTGATATCCAATGCAAGCGAGAAGTTTTTGCGTTAAGTATTTGATTTTATCTTTATTCTATAGGTCGCATTGAATCTGTTATACCTTACCCAGTTTCTCTTTTATACTGGACTGAATACATAGTGAGCCAGTCAACCTCGTGTTTTCCCACATGGGGTTATGCTTTTTGATCTTTGTCTTCTCCACCTGGTTTTAAGAATATTTAGGCGGTGGAGGTTGTAGATGAAGACTACCATCTTTAGTTGCTTGTTTCTTTTTCTTTCTATTTAGTATTTTTCTTGTCTTTGGTTGTATAAAATAAAGTGGCATAAAATGTTTTTCGGTATTCATACCTAATTACTGCCATATTATTCTATAACTTCCATAGACATGGTGTTATTAACGGTTTCGTGGAGTTTGTATGCTTATACAGGTTTTCACTTGCTTCTCCACAACGTGCTGACATTTACTCCGATATTGTTCATTTACTTGAAAGCCGTTTCCAGAGCTAAGTCTTTTTCTTAAATTCTCATTTATTTTTGTTATTGAGGACAATGCCATGTTTAAGTGGGGCGTAGGAGACTTAGCTATGTTATGTTATGATTGAAATTTGAATGAAGCGGTAGAAAAATTGAAAAATTGAAAATTTGAATACATACCATATTATTTATCTCTACCCTTAGAATTGTGAGTTCCTAGCTAAGAATTGATAGGAAATAAACCAAGTTTCATGAGTATGTGATCATTTTATACTTATGTTAAGTAAATTTAAGGATATTCATGCCCGTTTTTGTAAGTAGTTATTTATTATTCAATTACTCAATCTGTGAATCGAGTATACCGCGCAAATCATAATAACTGAAGAAATTATGTGTACATTGCATAGATGATTGGTTATGTGAACTTAGTATCAATATCTATCTGTGATGCATTCTTATCTTTTAGCCATTAAATCGAGTAATAAGCTTGAGACGTACCTGTGTTTTAGCAAAATGTTAGACACTGGGCTTGTAGTGACATTACCAAAGTAGCCCCGCGCTTGTGGTAATATTCAATGCTATGCATGATCTAAGATAGGGGGATACTTTAAAAAGTTTTCTTCCTTGAGATTGATAGTATTTGAAAAATATGAAGAATTGAAGAAATTCAACTTTTAAGATGCTTTGAGTAGTACTCGGTCTTCAAGTCCAAAATCCCTATAGATACGCTCTTGCTTATTGCTCTAGTGCTCTAACCATTGCGAGGCATAAGAAGTATGAATGCTGAGGTTGGTAGGTTGAGATTGTGAAGTTAGCATAAACTCTAATCTTGCCACGAATATATAAAACTAAATGCACATGCACACATCACTTCGATTCATAGTAAGTAGTGAATAATGGATATCTTATGAGCCTGACTAGTATGATTTGACTTGAGTTTCTTGAGTAAGTATGATTTGACCATAGAAAATGTTGTCTAGGGGAATGACTTCTTGATGCTTTGTTCGGGACGATCAAAGTCTAAGTGGGGGGTAGTTGATGACGGTCAAATTATACCCGTAAAAGTCATCAACATTGACCCTAAATCGAGATTAATAATGTATATTTCATATTGAATCACTCATTTATATTTATTATTTAATGTTAGTGATTATTAATATGATATTTGGTATTTAGCTGTTTTTATTATGAAAAGGCCGATTTATTGTGCGATAAATGCTGATTTTGCAGATCACAACAAATCGAGAGGATTAATGTCATTCAATCAATGGTCTCAAGATAATAAAGGAAGAAAATCGGAGCATTAAATGAAAGATTAATCAGATCAACACGCAAGCGTGCAGTGGGGAGCAAGATAGACGAGAAAAATGATTAACATGTGCAAAGTTAGGTTCGGTCGACCGAGCCTATAGCTTCGGTCGACCGTGTGGGGAGCTTCGGTTGACCGAGTTGGGAATTTTGGTCGGTTATCAGATATTTTCGTATTTACCTTCTAGATCCTTCATAAGTCGGCAGAAACTCCTATATAAGCAGTAGCTACGAAATTTGTAGAACATACCTTGAATCATTCATCATATAATTCATAATACAACTTTGATACAATGTAGAATAATTTGAGGGTTTTCAGAATTTGGAGGCTGCAAATATATAAGCCATTATTTTCTGTTTCTTTTCTTTTAAGTAATTAATCCCTCCCAATTATGCTTTATCGTTTGAATTAGTTAATCATAGCTAGATGATTTAGATCTAGGCTATGACGATAGGGATGTGGCGACTCCTTGTCTATGGGGATCCCATAACTTACGTCATACACTTAGTATTTATTCATGAATCTACTTGATTTAATTAACGCGTATCTATGTTAGTTTATATGAATACTGTGCGAATTACCGTTTAATCTGTTCTGTATGATGAAACGCTGAGAGATATATTCTAAGATGTAATCTGGGGACGAAATCGATTCGGGTGACCGAATAAGTTCATTCGGTCGACCGAGCCCCTGTCATCTGTTAATTACACCACGTCTTTATGGTTAGGTTAACCTAGTTGAATTTATTATCTCAGTAGGTATGGCTATGGCTACGTTACTCGCTTAGTTTAATTAAAACATGTAAAAAGGAAATACCAATATAAAACTCTTAGGTAGGCTTATGAATTGCTCTTCACGGACGTTCAGCGTAATCTAGGTAAGTTTATATTTGGGGATTGCTAGCACCTAATTATACGTACGTCGTAGACTAGCATGAGACTATAACTTGGTAATTGCTAGTTGGACGAGAGCTTGAGTAATCGCTTAGGAAGTACGCCTAACCATAGGAATGTTGCCTAGAAGAGGTGTACGATTAATTTCGGCATCCTTAGTGTCGTAAGCGTGCAAGTTATATGAGATTGATACCCAAAAGGTGAAGTCACGTAATGTAGCACAGTGATCTAGCAACCTAACCGGTGCTAAGTCAAGTTAAAGAGGATGACTCCCGTAGCCAATCTAAGATAGATACAAACGGATTGACAGTTAATAAGTTCAGTTTATTATATAAATTATCTACGTCCAAACGATAAAGACTATAATTGGGAAGGTTAATTACGTTGTGTCGAGTCGTGTCTTTACCTTTCTTGTCTTATGTTGGTCGTAGACCGCCTCTATGTCCTTGACATGTTTAATTAATTGTTTATATATAAGATGATCCACAATTGGTTCCCTGTGGGATCGACCTTGATTCACTATAGCTATACTACGATGGGCCTTGTCCTCTTCCTAGTATTGGTTTATGGTGGTCAAGTATATTATAACCTGATTGACCCCGATCAGCTTCATCATCAGTTTCATCTTCAGCTACCAAAGCTTTTCTGGCTGGCCTTCTCTACTGGTACTTTTTGTTCTATAAGTCTGGACAGTCAGCTTTGAAGTGTATAGACTTCTTACAGTTGAAGCACATATACTCATCATCATTCTTCTTTTCTGATGTGTTCTTCATATACTTCTTGGTGTTAGCTTGACCAGAATTCATCTTTCTTATTTTTCATCATTTGGGCCATTTCTTTCTCCATTTCATCCAGTTCATCAGTGTTGATGGTCGTTTCTTCCTTTTGAGGGGCAGCAGCAAAAGTTGTAGTCTTTGGAACCTCTAATGCTTTTAGTTCGGCAAAATCTTCGCTGAACTATGCCTTAATATCTGAGAATATCTTGAAAGTATCTTCATTTTCTTGGTCTATTGATTCTTCCATGGTTTTCACCTTTATTTTCCAACATGAGGGTAAATCTTACAGCACTTTAGTGTTGATCTCCTTTCTTGTATAGACAATATTTAGAGGTGTAAGTTCATCTTGAATGGTATTGAATCTTCCTTCCATTATCTCAATGGTTTCACCAGATTTCATTTTAAACTATTGGAGTTTCTGTTTTGCAACAGTCACTTTGTTTTCCTTAATTGAATCAGATACCTCACAGATTAGTTTCAGCTTGCCCCAAAGAGCTTTTGCAGTCTTGAAATCCTTGACTTTCAGATACAGGTTACTATCCAAGGTCCTGTAGATGATATCTACTGCTATGTTGTCCAAGTTGGCTCTATTTCTATCTTTAACATTCCACTGATCCTTGGGCTTTGGAACTCTGACTTGTGCATGATTGCGGGGTCAAGTAATAAAAATACTCGATACCTAAATAGCACACTAGCACGAGAACTAGGTTCAATCGTAGTATAGTTAGATAGAGTCGAGGTCGATCCCACAGAGACTCGGCTTAAACAAAATATTACTTACTAAACTAAAAAGCAAATTAAAGGCGGTCTCTGACCAACAATAACGTAGAATTAAGATTGACACAATAGAAACACAAAACCAACAAAAGACACAACGACACTAAGAAACTTATTTTTATAGGTTTTATAAATAATTAACAAACGGTATTGATAACGCTAGTAGTAATTACTCCCCCATGCTATGTAGATTGACGACGAGACAAAATAAGACATTTAAGATTAATTATACTGACTACGGGAGTCATCCCCTAAAATAGATCTAGCTCCGGGTAGGCCATCTAGATCATCGTGTCTCCATTACGTGACTTTAGTCTCCATCTCATATAACTTCTGACACAATTACGAAACTAGGGATGCCGGTATAAACCGTTACCTCATCTAAGCAACATTCCTATGGTTAGGCGTACTTCTTAGTCACCGATTCAATCTCTGTCCTAAGTAACAATCACTTTTTGTGTCTCATGTTAAATTACGATGACAAATAATTAAGTTGATCAGGTTTAATTACTCGTTTTAATTACAAAGCAGAGAACCTGACGTAGTCGAAGCCGTTCACAGACAAATCAAGAACATCACAGATCTCGCTACCAGCAAGACATAGGCTCGCTGCCAGCGAGCTCATATCTGAACCAGATTTGCTCGTGAAATGTCTTTTACGTCTCAAATCTACATAAACATGGGTTCGTTAATTAACTACATCACGAAATCAATACACAAAACAACTACTTCATAACGAAATAAATTTGATTTACGAATAAAGATTGCATAATTGAGTAGACATTACCCTCGAAGACGAGTGTGATTCCCACTCCTCGATATGATTTCTATCTGGCGATTCTAACGACTCCATAATGAAAGAACATAAAATAAAGAAAACATGTATTGAAAATAGAACCAATGTTGTGAACTGTATTTTGCTAAAGTATTCTAGAGTGTCTAGAGTGTGTATAATAAAATTCGTAGTTGCTCCTTTATATAGAGACTTAGACCGACTTAAAGATATATTTGAAAATCCTAAAACGCGTAGAGATAACTCCCAGCCGATCCTCGAAATTTTCCGACCTCGCCCCCAGCGAATCCCCAGCTCGCTGCCAGCGAGCCCTCTGCTTTCTGATTGGGTCGCTGGCTTTTCTTTGTTCCTTACTCCACTTTTCGTGCTGCTTCGGTATTTATCTTTAATGTAGTCCGATTCTGCTTTGATTTCTTTTGAGATTTACTTCCTCCGTTGGTAGATATCCTCCGATTCATCACAATCTACAAAATCAATATTTATTTCACAGTAAATCATATTTAAATAATAAAAATAGATAAATACCAAATTATATCTTATAAATCACACAACACTAAATAATCAATATAAACATATGATTTAATATAAAATATATATTATTAATCTCGATTTAAGGACAATGTTGATGACTTTTATGGGTATAATTTGACCATCATCAACTACCTCCGTAGACTTCATCTCCTCAACATGTCCAGGGGTTCCTCTACAACATCCAGGCCATATCACTTTTTCTTCTTTGCTACGCTCATATGGCACTTCATCCTCTCACGCTAGGGTAGTCTCGAGGAAATCCTTAATATCCTCATATTGTTGGAAGTCATTGACAAGCTTGTCAACAGAATCCAACATGAAACATGCATCCTCTTCATCATCAGGTGTCTTCATAGTGTCAAGCACGTTGAATGCTATTTCTTCTCCATTAACTCTTAACACTAACTCTCCTTTGTAAACATCGATAAGCGTCCTGCTAGTGGCCATAAAAGGTCTTCCTAAAATTAGGGGCACTTCGTAGTTAGCTTCCATATCTAGCACAACAAAGTCGATAGGAAACACAAACTTCTCAACTCTTACTAACACATCCTCAACCACTCCACAAGGTTCCTTAACCGAACGGTCAGCTAATTGCAAAGTAATTTAAGTCTTCTTAAGGTCTTTCATACCTAGCTTTTGAAAAATGGACAGAGGCATCAGATTTACGCTCGCTCCTAGATCACATAAGGATTTTTTCAAACATATGTTACCTATGGTGCAGGGAATGTGAAAACTTCCCGGATCCTTACACTTAGCGGGTAACTTATGTTGAAGAATGCTGAGCACTCCTCATTTAGGCAAATGGTCCCTAAATCTAGGAGTTTCATCTTAGTAGAGACAGCTTCTTTTAAGAACTTGGTGTACTCAGGCATCTCAGCAAGTGCTTCAACTAAAGGTATATTGATGTGTAGCTTTCTAAAGATATCAATGAACTTCTTATACCTCTTGTCATCAACCTTAGGCTTAGATTTGTGTGGAGGATAAGGTAAGGTTGAAGGATCGAAATCAGTGAAAATAAGATATTTATTATTATAAAGCTCAACTATAGGGCCAGTAGGTTCCTTATAGGTTTCTTGCTCAGGTAAGGTTCCAGAGGTACTTGCTTCCTTGCTGGGCTCACCATTCTTACTCTCGACTACTTTTTCTTTCTCTTTCAGAGATGGTGGAGTTACTTCTTTCCCACTTCTAGTCATGATCGCATTCAAATCCTTAGGGTTTTTATCAGTGTTGCTCGGCAATCCTCCAGGAGGTCTATTTGAGACTTGTTCAGCTAGTTGTCCTATTTGGTGAGTGAGATTCTGGACTATGGCTTCTTGGTTGGTCACCTTAGCATCGTTATTTTGACAATATTGGCTGAAGTTAGTGGCAAACTCAGCCATCGATTTTGAAAGTTGTCCCATATTGTCAGTGATGACATTACTCATCTTCTCTATCGCAGCTTCCCAACCAAAAGTTTTAGTTTGCTGGGGTACATAAGTAGTAGGCGGTTTAGGCCCATCTCCTCCATTAGGGTCACTATATCGGAATCCAGGATGGTTATGATTAGGCTTATATCCTCCCCATTGGTTTCCTTGTCTCCCAATATAGTTGGCTTTTTCCGTACCAGCATTCTCATTTTGATGAATCACTTCGATTCCAGTCCCTTTCTCTACTCTTGCCATCCTCTCTTGCATTCCATCTACCTTATTGTTGATAACAGACAGTTGTTCTAAGATTTTGGTAGATGCACTATCCTCAAATATGTCAGCGGCCATCTTCACAGTAGCTATGTCATTGCCTCCCTATTGACTATTCATCGCTATTTGTTCCAGGAGATAAAAGAACAAACGATCCATTGCTAGAGGCGTCTACTCTAATTTTCTCAGTCTCTCTCAATCCATGGTAAAAAGTTTGCATTAAAAGCCAAAGAGAGATATCATGATGAGGACACTTCCTCATAGCTTCCTTAAAATGCTCCCAAGCTTGATCAAAACTCTCCCCAGGTTGTTGCTTAAATCCTAAGATGTCTTGGCGTAACTTAAATGTTTTTCCTAAAGGAAAGTACTTATTCATGAATTTTTGCAACAATTGTTCCCAAGTAGTGATAGATCCAGCCTCTAAAGAGAGAAGCCATTGCTTAGATTTATCTTTCAAGTTGAAAGGGAAAAGCTTAAGACGAATGTTACCCTCCGGGATTAATTCTGGTTTCACAGTTCTGACGATTTCCAAGAAATTTGTCATGTGAACACCAGGATCCTCGTTTTGGATTCCATGAAAAGTGGAATAGTTGGTCGCCATTTGAATTACATTAGGCCTAGGGTGATAGACTTCCGCAGCATTTTGCGGTGCTACAATAGCGGGAGTGAATTGCTCAGTAGTAGGCGTTGCATAACTTTGTAAAGTGCACCTCGCGGCTTGGTTTCCATTATTAGCATTAAGATTATTCGCATTATTAACATTATTCGCATTATAACATTATTGGCATTATTGTAGCAAGATTAGCCCTCTGCTTTCTGATTGGCTTGCTGGCTTTTCTTGTTCCTTACTCCACTTTTCGTGCTGCTTCGGTATTTATCTTTAATGTAGTCCGATTCTGCTTTGATTTCTTTTGAGATTTACTTCCTCCGTTGGTAGATATCCTCCGATTCATCGCAATCTACAAAATCAATATTTATTGCACAGTAAATCATATTTAAATAATAAAAATAGATAAATACCAAATTATATCTTATAAATCACGCAACACTAAATAATCAATATAAACATGTGATTTAATATAAAATATATATTATTAATCTCGATTTAAGGACAATGTTGATGACTTTTATGGGTATAATTTGACCGTCATCAGTGCACCTCCTTCAAGTGTCTGCATATGTGTGATTCTAAGTGGTCCATCAGTGAGTACGTCCATCATCTCATCATGACTTGCTGCTATATAGCCTGTAAACGTCTCTTATACTTATCAAATCGGTCCATGCTACACATCAGCAATCTAGCATACTGATTGTTGTCCATGATGCAAGTTTATAAAAAAACTGAGTTCTTTAGTCTTTCAAAAAGAACAACAAGAGAATCTAGTCAGAATAGACTTCTGTAAAAGAACACTGCTCCGATACCAATTGTTGGTCCCTTGTAAGTCTGGTGACAAGTTTAGAGGGGTGGTGAATAAACATGTCCTCTAAAACCTTTTGTTATTTTAAATGAACTGGTATATTAAAATATTACGGAGTTAAGATAACTAAGCTAAAAAAACGTTTGACTGACATTTTCACAACTGAGCTAAATGCACCAGAATAAATTAATTAGCCTTAGTTATGTTGTTCTTGTTGAAATATGTTGAACTGAGTTTTGGTGAAACTCAACTTTGTGATAAGTGTGAGTTCAATCAATTTGTGTACAAGAGTTCGATTGCTGGATAGATAAAAACTACAAAGTAAATAAACTGAATAAAGTAAATTTGCTGAATGAGAATGCAAAAAAAAACCCAGTTTTATAGTGGTTCCAGGTGGTGTAATCCTATCAGTCCACTCTTCCCCAGTGATGTAGGATGAAAATTTCCACTAGTCTTCTTGACGTTACAATGGTTACGAAAAGACCTAGTTGATTTTCCCTGAATAATCCCTATAGCTTCACAATCTAAACACTTAGAAAACAAATGAAATTGCTGCTCTCCAAATGCTTCACTGGTCCTTGAAGGGTGTGAATTGCCTCTTCACCAGCTCCACCACGAACACAGTCTTCCGGACTGCAAACAACTGTCTTTGACACCCTAGACCAGATCCTTCACAGTCCAAACCTTTGTTTAGAAAACAAATTTGGGTTTGAATCAAGTATGTGATTAAGACTTGATGAATCTTCAAGTGTTGGTTTTCTTGATTAATGTTGAATGCTTGAACACTCTGAAGATTTTCTAGATTGTAACTTGTAAGCTCAACTTGAAAGCAATTTCTCAGATGTAGGACTTATGTTCAAAACTTAAAAGAAATGTATTTGTTAGGTGTTTGATCCTCGATGCCAAGTCCTCTATTTATAGGGTGAAATCCAACGTTCAAATTTTGAATTCTTTTAACATTCATCTTGGATTCCATTGAATATGCTATCATAATGTCAGACTTTGTCAGTGACTTGTCAGACCATCAACCAATCATATGACTTGATCTTCAACGTTCTAATCTTCTTTATTAAACTGATTGGCTTACTTGTTATAGTTAAAACAAAGTATATTGAGTTTTTAGTTTTCAACTATTAAGGGGCATTAACTCATTTTTTACTCTTCTTCATAAACAGAGTACTCCTAGTTCTTCATCTGATCTTTTATCTGTGAGATCAGAGTACACCATTAAAAAATTTCATTAACTAGGTTTACATTGTCCTTATGTAACTTTGATTTTCAATACAAAATCTATAAAGTCAATTCAGACCATCACAGACTTACTTGAATTCTAACCCTATAGTCTCGGCGTTTAGTCTTTATAAACTGAGTTTGAACCCTAAGTTCTTCAGTCTTCCAAGCTGAGTCTGTTCCTTCAACCTTCTTTACCTAGTTTGTTCTCTCAGCCTTCTTTACTATGTTTGTTCCCTCAGTCTTTAGTCTTGTAACTGACCAACCGAGTTTGATCCCTCAGTGAATCATCTTTGGCCATCAGTTTCAGTTCTTAAACTTTACTAAACAAGTTTATTATAGTGCTTGTCTGATATAATCCATACAATAATCAGACTCTAGTAAATCATATACATTCAGTTATAGACATTTTTTAGCTTTTCACTATAATTGCTAGTCTTAGCACTTCATCAATGGGGTTTAAACAAACAAAAAAAATAAGTGATGAATCGTCATCATAATCCAATTTTATTTCTAACATGTAGAAAGGCATCATGGCATCTTTGAAGAAAGACAATAGGAAATCAACAAGTAATGACTGTTGATACTGAGAAATCAGCTTGTGGAGAAGAATCAGAAAACTCTAAACAGTCCTCTGCGTTTGACTCTGAATCTCATTCAAAATCCATGTCTGAAGATAATTCAGAGAAGAAAGGTTATGAATCTCCTACTGACAAAGGGATTCTTAATGTATCAAGACTTGTTGTGACTGAAATTAAAGAACTTGGTTAAGATGATAACAAAGATCAAGTGACTACACATGCTTAAAAGGATGAAATACCAGTTAGGAACAAGATAGCTAGAGATACTGACATGATATCTGAGGATGTGATTCCTATGATGCTTGCTTTTCTAGAGGAAAAGAAGAAACTAACGATAGAAATTCAAAAGAAGAGAAATCAGTTGAACCGAAGGACTTTGAGATATCTGAACTTGACATGATGAAGTTTACTACAAACGAAGTCATCAAGAGTGAAAAAAACAACATTGATCTACTTTAGAAATTTTTGACAACAATGAGAGAAAGTTAGAAAGAAAGGAAAGAGTTCATGACTGAAGTTTTCAATATTAGAGGATCAATTCTAGATGAAGTAAGGAACACTGCCATTGAAGCAGAAACAAGAAAAACTCAGACTCAGGTAATGTTTGTCAACTTCACTGCAGATCTACATGACAGATTTCAGGCCATTGAAAATGCTTTAAAAAACTCAGAAGTAGACCAAACTATGTTGGCATCCAATCAACAGGCCCTGAATACAGTTCTATAGAAAATGCTTTCAAAGGGTGATGACAATAAGGGGGATGAAACTGAGATGTTAAAAGTCAATATTGCTGAACAAATGGAAGATGTTCTTAAACATGTTCATGAGAAGATACAAGAACTAAAAAATGCTAGAGCAGACATTGTTGATGAAGAAATCAAGCTGATATTGAAGTATGCTCAACCCACTGAGAAAAGACTCGCTTTAGATCCAGAGCTATATAGATTATTCAATGAACAAATGCCACTATCTAAACATTGTGATAAAGAAGAAGCATTTGATAGTTCTCGTAGAACCAAAAAAACCATTGTGCATTACAAACAACAACTGATGAGACTTTGAGAAATAGTGTGCTGAAATTTACAACCCTATTCAGAAGAAAATTCATTAGAAATATCAACACGACTGTTTCATGGAAAATCTGGACCAACATCTATAATCTAGATTTCACCCTAGTTCATCAAGCCATGAAAGATTCGGTTGAAATATGTGACAATCAAGTGCTGAAAGTTACTGAAGACAAGCAAACTGAGCAAAAGAAGAGTTAGTTTTAATCCAATTCGAACTTGTTGTAGTTTAATACTTTTGATGTAATCTCAGTTGAATTGAATAAAGTCAGAAATTTTCAGTTTAGTTATTTTGGTCTTTTATCTTTTTGCATTGCTTTTAATTTTGGGTATTGGCATCATCAAAAAGGGAGAAATTTTTTGACATAATATTGTGTTTTTGACATAATACTTTTCTGCATTTACTTTATGCAATTTACTTTCCAGTACTTACATTTGCATAGCTGCTTACTTAACAAACTTGCTGAATCAATCACGGAGCACTCTGTTGAGTTCACCAAACTCAGCACATCAAGTTTCAAGAACAACAAATTTAAGGCTAAAATTTAATCTGAAAAGTTTGGAGTGTTAAGTTTATTCACCCCCTTTAAACTTAACGAAAGTCTTTCAAAGGGACCGACATATACAATAAGCCCCTTGTTGCCTATATAGATCCTATGTATATTGTATGCCATTTCAGATATTATATGTCCGAAAATATGTTAGCCTTTCATCCTCTGCAAGTGATTGAAAATTTCTTGCAAATATATGTCTCCCAATTCTTCCACACTTAAATGTACAATACAATGCAGTAATTCATTAGTTTTAGGTTGAGGAAATGATTGATTTGTTTAACGCAGAGAGCAGACCTCCTATGGAAATTCTGGTGGGAACCACATTTTGGTTCAAATTGCCCTTATGTTGACCATTTAAAGTGTTCTCATGACTGTAGCTAACCATGCCTCAGGGAGAATATGAGTATTAATGTTGCCCGGCCCTACGACATAATAATGAGTATTCTTCAAATCAACCTTTACACTATCAAAATCATTACTATATGCAAGCCTCTATTGAGAACCTCTACTTTTGCCTTACGCAATGGTTGAGATCATGTACACGTACGTATCCTTATGATTGTAGCATCTTGTTCTGCAATTCAGATCATAGATTGAAGGAAATTGTTAAACCGAAGATAAGTCTCCTCCTTTTTCTGGTTCATTCTATTGTGTAATCTATGCCCCAGTTGTGTATTAAGTTTGATTAATTCTAAAAATTATATTAAGTATGTGCAATATTATTTTATCAAATGTCACTAATGGCCATGAAACTTTAATGTTTACGTCATATGGCATTGTTTTGTGTTTTATTTATTTTTCCAGGATTTAATTAAATTAATTAGAAATTAAATTTGTTTAATTAATTATTTAATTAATTTATTCTATTTTTGGATAATTTGGTTAATGGATCACAATTAAATAGGCCTGCTAAACCTTTTAACATGTCCACCCCATTTCACCCCTGATGACGGTCAACTTAGTATCATATTTTACGATCAACATACCCCGGATTTGTGTTCTCAATTGTGATAATATGTATGAAATAATGTTTTAATTAGCTAAATGTGATTAAGTTACGTCTGGGGTGATGAAATTCGTATTATGCGTATTAACCGTGTATTTTATGCGTTATTTGCCATAAATAGAAGCTACTATGTGTGTTATGGTTTTATTGAAAGATTTATGCTCATTTGGAGCATAATTTGGGATGAATATGAGAGTCAATTGATAAAAAAGTGAACGGAGCTGAAGGTTGAAGTGTTCCGAGCGGAGATTGGACCTGAGAATCTGATTTGTGATCTTGCAATGTTGTTTCATGATACTTACAAGACGAATTTGGCTTGGACTTCTGCATAAACGTTGTAGGGTCTGAAACGTGGATTCCAAATCACTTTAAATCACCCCAATCGGAAGTACGTTGGCCAAGTTATGGTCCAAATACCAAAGTGTGCACCGGCAATTACTAGGCCCACTCTCGCAATTGAGAGCCCAATGAAAATGGGCCTAGGTTTTCTAGAAGCTTTCGAGTTAAGTCAGCAAAGGAAATGGATAGAAATTCTCTAGCAATTGCAGAGCCTGCCACCGCTATTGCGAACCTTCCAGAAGCCGGAAACGTGTTTTCTTGTCCTCCAATGATTAGGTTTTCCCTTTGGTCGGTTTATACACCCTATATAAGACCCATCGGAGTTGCAAATTTGTATTCAATCAATCCTATTATTCATTCAACCATCAACAAGATACAATGTAGTCTTTTTGTGAATAAAGTCTTCTTTTCTTTTCTTGCAAATAAGTCACGAGTCTTCCATTATTGAATTGTGCTTGGTATATGTTTTTCGCGGATCAAATCAATCGGTAGTGTGGAAGAAACTTGATGGGTGAGAGCGTGATTCACTCCATGGTATGTCCTGCTCTGTTGTTTAATTTCATAACTTTGATTTGATCAGGCTTTCGTGATAGATCTAGATTATGCTTGCATCTAATCAACTATGAATTAATTAAACGAACCTTAATCCTGATTATTCGATTCATTAATATGACAACACATAATTAACCGTTGATCTCTCTCGCAATTGCGATGGTCTTTATTTCAATTGTGAGATACCTAGTAAACCCTAATTCTGTGGTTCGGCGTCAGTTACGTTGATCGACTTGTTTAATTTACATGTTGTTAGCCTGATCACCTAATTGCATGTCATCGTAAATTAACATGAAGGACGATAAAGTGAAGTGTTATTTAGAACATAGTCTGGATCAATCCATACGAACATGCTAGTCAATCCAAGATATCTTCTTAGGTAGGTTCTCGGTCTTGAGCTGGCACTTTCTAGAACTTATTACATATGGGTTAATACAACAAATGAATGAGGTTAACTGCACATACACGTTTACTGTCCTTTAAATGGAAGTAAAAAAGCTTAGGAGACTGCACCCGTAGCTTAATTACAAATATGGATTAGATTAGGATTAAAGGGGAGATTAGTTGTGAATAGTTTGGTAAATTCCTTTTCAATATATGATTGACCATGGCTTTATTTGCATCTCGTTTATTTACTTTTTCCTTTATGTTTGTCAATGACCACCCTATTCAGTTGACATATGAATTGTGGTCGTGTTTAACATTATTATATAATAGCTTTTGTGGGATCGACATTGACCCGCCTTGCTATACTACGATTTAACTAGTCATCTTGCTATTTGAAGCGACTTACACACAATCAAGTTTTTGGCACCGTTTCCATGGACTATTTATTTAATTGATAGGCATAGCCATTAATCTATGGTTAACATTTTTTGTTAGTTTTTTTCCCGATAATTGAATAAAAGTGAGAAGGTTTTTTTTCATCGCCATGTTCCTAAGGCTGTTGAGCAAAGGATGTGCGCGAGTTTCTTTTTAACTTCGCATGATTATTCTTTTATTATCTTGAGTCTTAAATCTTTTTATTTTTATTTGGAGTCTTATATTACTTTTGTTGTGTTTAAGTAGTAAAGTTGTTCTGTATCATCTTAATTTGTTTATTGTACTTCTTTTTAGTGGTGCTATTTACTGGCATGTGACATAATTATTTTGCTACTTATTCACGTCTCGTGGTACTAATGGCCTTTGTGAAAGAATCATTTGTATTAGCTGAACTAGTGCAGATTACTCCTTGGGATGAGACAATTTTGGTTCCAGTTCACTGATACAGTTTGCTTCAGACTGTTATCCGAGTTCTTCTAATTTCCAAAACTAAGTGTTCTTCTTCTTCCTACTTTTTTTTGCCTTACTTACAACATTAAGAACCTTGAGGATATATACATTTTTGAGAGTTTCCAAACTGCCAAAAAGGGAAAAACAAAAACAAAACAAAAATAATACATAAAGTGCATTCTCTTTGGCAAATGGGAAGCAAATTCGGAATGTAAGACGTACGTCCCTTGCATAATAAATAGACCTGATAAACGTGAGCCTTGGAGTAGTACTCGATTCTCGGTCAACCTTTCTCTATTTACTTGACCTACGCAAATAAAATAAAATCAATTAATAAAATTAACGGAGGAAAGGGACAAACGTTATCGTTATTTCCTAGATAGACTATGGGTTGATATAATGTGATTCTGTCTACGTCACAGCAGTTTGAGAGTTATTGCACACACATGTCGGTTCTACTATGAGATAATACTTTATGGATTACTGATTGATATGTGTTCACCCTCATCTTATATAGAATTCTTGAATGATTCTGTTCTTAATTAGTTTGTAATTGTTTATGGGGTTTGTTTAATACGGTTTTTGCTCCGATCAAAAGCTAAGTGGGGGGTAGTTGATGATGATCAACTTAGTATCATATTTTACCATCAACGTACCCTGAATTCGTGTTCCCAATCGTGATAATATGTATGAAATAATGGTTTAACTAGCTAAATGTGATTAAGTCACGCCGGGGTGACGAAATTCGTATTATGCGTATTAACCGTGTATTTTAAGCGTTATTTGCCATAAATAGAAGCTACTATATGTGTTATGGTTTTATTGTCATATGTATGACCGTTTGGAGCATAATTTGGGATGAATATGAGATTCAATTGATAAAGAAGTGAACGGAGTTGAAAATTGAGGTGTTTCGATCGGAGATTGGACCCAAGGATCTGATTGGTAATCTTGCAATGCTGTTTTCGGATACTTACATGATGACTTGGGCATGGACTTTTACATGAAAGTTGTAGGGTTTCAAACTTGGATTCCAAATCACTTTTAATCACCCAAATCAGAGTTACGTAGGCCAAGTTATTGTAACACCCCGGTTTTCCAATCCCGTCGGCCGCCGGAATTGGTCACCGAAACGTCACTTCACGACACACAGTCGCAGAAGTAATACTCAACATTCCACAACAGAAGAAAAATAAACATTCACCATTCATTATTAAAAGGGTCAAAGTAATTAAAATTTCTTGAAAGAAAATGAAAATATGTGGAAACGTCAATAAAATCTTAAAGTGCCGGAAATCCAGTAAAGTGGAAACGTAAGACTGCGACTACGTGGCTCTCGATACCCCGCGACACCCCCGCAATCGGCAAACGTCAAGGAGAAATACCTGCTAAGAATCGCTCCCCAAAACGGATCATAGCGGGGTCAACGAAAGTAACCGGTCAACTAAAAGTTGAGTAAGGATAAATCTAATATACGTAGAATGAAAGTTAACAACAATTTAAGGAAACTTCTCTACAGACATCAACCATCACATAACAAATACGACCAAACTATAACTGATACAACCATTCCATAGAAGATATGAAACACCACAATCCATCTATACCTAAAGGTCCCGAATGTGCACATTCCTAAGGGTCATCCAATGGTACCATTATTAAAATGGTCCACGCGTACTGGGGTGCAAGGATTTCCTCTCCCGGGTTATCGGATTCGGAGATACCCTATCCGGCCCAACATTACATCCGTCCGCAACTCCCCAAATACGGAAGGTCATTAAAGTCGTAAGGCAATTCCACTCCCGGATACCCGGCTTCGGTAGCTACCCTATCCGGGCCCAACCACTACGGGTCTACGAACATTCAATGCCTCAAAAATCAGGTTCCACAATGATAACACCACCCTTAACTCATCAAAACCCAACTTACAAAGCATGTTAATAAGATTTAACAATAACTAACAAAGAAATAAGGACACTTAAGCTGGACGCCCGTTTGGATAACCGAACGCCCGTCCAAAAACTCGGACGTGCGTCCAAAAGGACCTGTTACATCCTGAATCCAGTTTTTACACCTGGACGCCCGTCCATTATGCTTGGACGCCCGTCCACTAAAATAAATTACATCCCGTATCGAAAATGCCTTCGACGCCCTTCGACGCCCGTCCGAGTTGAAACCAAGACCGGACGCCCGTCCATTAAGGCGCACGCCCGTCGGCCCGGGCCGCAACCGGAACCCTAATAATTTTCAACGCGATTTCTGGGTTGTTCCTCAACAAAACAGCAGCAACAGCAATATAATATGTACAGCAAACCTCATATCAAAGTACCACAATGTCCACAAATTTTAACCCCAAAGCCAAACACGTTTTTATGGACGGTTAACACCCCAAAGTATGACTAACAACGTAACGATTTTAACAAAAGATTTACAGTAATTGTTTTATGTTTCCACGCATAAACACAATGGTCTATACACCTTAAAACACAGCTAGCAACCCCCAACTTATACTCAAAACCTTGATCAACAATGCTATACAACCCAAACCACCCACACAACCCTACATGTTATTAAAAGCTCCATCTTTCGAACTAAACGGACACGCAACTTAGAATTATTCTTACCGATTGTGCAGCGTTTCTTGACTGCCCTTGCTAACGAATTAGAATCGTTCTTCCACGAAGCCCGAATCTATAACAAAAGGGAAAGACGATAATTACCAAGCCATTCTAATGGACCACCAAGGCAACCACCAAAAAAAATATCGAAAACTCCCCCCACGAAAGCACAAGAGGATCGGCCATGGCCTTTGGCCGGCCGATCAACGTTTCTCCCATCGTTCCGTTCGCAAGAATTATCTGGGAGGACAAGAAAACGGTACTTACCGACGACGACGGCGGAAACTCTCACACCAAGAAGGAGGTTTTCTCTCCTTCTTCTTCACAATGTATGGCGGCAAGGGGGAGGGTTTTCTCTTGAGGTTACACGTCTCTTTTGAGAGAAGGAGGAAAAAGGCTAATTGATTAATTGGGAGGTTTAGAAAGGATTAAAATCCTTTTAATTACTACAATCCCTTTTTTTTTTTTTTTTCAATTAAATAGGGAATCAAAATTTCGGGATATTACAGTTATGGTCTAAATACCGTAGTGTGCTCCGGCAATTACGAGGCCCACTCTCGCAATTGCAAGACAGTGAAAACGGGCCTAGGTTTTATAGAAGCTTATGAGTTAATTGAGCAAAGAAAAATGATGGAAACGCCCTCACAATTGCGGAGCATGCCACCACCATTGCGAACATTCTGGAAACCAGAAATGCGTTTTCTTGTCCTCCAAGGATTAGGTTTTCCCTTAGCTGTTTATACACTTGATATAAGAGCCATCAGATCTGTGAATTCGTATTCAATCAATCCTATTATTCATTCATCCATCAACTGGAAACAATGTAGTCTTTTGGTGAACCACTATAAATTTGTGTCTATTTACTTTTTGCACATTTACATTCTTGCACATTATTTTATATTGTCTGCTTTATTGTGTGTGTGCTTATTTACTTTGAAAATACAATTTAAAAAGGGTTTTATGTGCTGCACAAAATCTTGTAATTATGAAAAGTTTTTAAATTCCTACTGGAGTCATTCACCACCCCCCTCTGACTCTAGTCAAGACGATGATGATCATGGTGATGGAAAGGATGGTGGAGATGGTGGATCTGGTATTCCAGATGCAACAGATGATGATAATTTGACACTTTTTGAGTTAGTACAACAAGGAGCAGCAGCACAACAGAGGCAGCAGCAGACTGGATTAGCTAAGGGCACTTTACTAGTTGAGGCCAGCACATCACCACCATCTCATAAAGAGGCAGCAGTGAACTCACCAGCATAAGACACACAACAAGTCTCATCTGCTACATCTGAAAGAGAAGCAGATCCAACACATGTGCTAGGTACCGGATCGGCGGTTGCAGCACCAGTGAAGAGCATCCCCAACACTCAGCAAGGGGGAATGCAGGACAGTAAAGCCCAACAGTTCTCTACAACTCTGGTGATTGAAGAAGTATTAGGTAATGATGTTACTCAGCCGGGGCAGGCAGCTGAGGCAACAATCAATGAACAACTTGCACTGGTACCCACTCCACTACTTCAACAAGTACCCATACAGTAGACTGAGGCACAACCAGCTTAGACACAGATCCCAACAGGAATTTCTTATCAATCCTTTCAAACAGCTATGCTTTCATTGATAAAGGAGTTAGAGCAGCAGACTCTATGTCTATGGAATTCGTAGAAGGACGAGAGCTCGCCTTTGAGCAACATATTTGAGGCTGTTTTTGAGTACATTAATATGCAGAATCATGTAGCGAAGCAGAAAAAAAAATTCATCACTCAAATAAACACAAATCTTACCAATAGGTGCTTAGGCTTAGAGAGGCATGTCTCAGATGAGATGATGGGCCTAGAAGGAGTAGTTGGCAACAGGCTAACACCTATCACTAACATACTTGAGGAGCATGGTGAGAGATTCAAAGCCATTGAGGCAAAATAGGACAATATGATCTTAGGAGCTGAAACAACAAACAATATCCTATTGCAACACCTTACTGATGCGGCCAAAAAGGGGGAAACAGCTGATAAGCCTGAAAGCTCCTCCAGACATCACTTAACAGAAGAATAAAGAAGAGAAAGGGATAGGGAAATCGAAATAAGCAGTCAGTTGATCAAAAACAAAGAAAATTGTAGGAAGAAAGGGAAAAATATAGGAATAAACCCTGTATTGGTTTTCTGTTCCTAGTTCAATGAAGAAAAGATGATAGATACAGATCAGGAAATCAGTAAAGGCATGGGTCTTGAAGTCAATGACGTGGATCTAGCAGCCAATAGATAAGTAGCTCTAGCAACAGAGGTAGAGGCTAGTTTAGTTCAGAGTAGAGAAGGTACTCTACTGGTAGAGGACAACAGAGAAGAAGCTCCATACACAGAAATAAAGACAGTCATAAGGAGGAAGTGCAAAGGATTGCATAGGAATTTTTATGAAATTCTAAAACCCTCTATCCAAATTAGTCATAAGATTCAGCATGGATAGAGTGGCTGGGATTGCATGATAGAAATCTTCATGTGGACATAGTGAAGCTATACAAGGAATTGAAAGATTTCTATGTATCCCGGAGAAGTGATAGGGTAGCATAGGGACCAGTAGCTGTGGGGGAAGGTTCTGCCAGTAGAGGGAACCAGCAAAGTCAAGAATATCCTCCCAGATTAGTGCTAAGGCTTGAGGACTTAACAACTGAGGAACTCGAGGAGTTCAACAATCTGAAGAGACTGTGCAGACCTAAATCCAGATTGTCAAATCAGCAACAGTGGACTGTTAACAAAGATTTGAAGAGGGCTGATCCTCACATTGCAATGTTAACGAGCAGACTAGAGGAACATTTTGGAGAGACAGCAGCTCATGAAACAATGTCTGATTTCAATCATTTGTTGAACAGAATAGTCTTTGGCAATCTGACTCATGCATATACCTTATAATACTTGAAGTGGAAGCTACATGAAGTGGGTTTCACATATATGGAGGGGATTCAGAAAACAAAGTTCAATAAGTACAAGGATATGATCAGAAAATATGTAGTTGTAATAATATTTTTTCCCTTGAACTTTTGCCCTGATATGGATGAATAAAAGTCTAAATGTTCCCTTGTTTATTATTTCAATACTTTACTTATCATCAGGCTTATAAGGGTTTGGCATCATCAAGAAAGGGGAATTGTTAGGAATATTTTATTTAGTTTTGATGATGGCCATACTAGCTATTATAACAAGCCTGATAAAAGTTAGAATCATTTTTATAGGCATCGTTATAAGTTTGACAAGTGTATAAGTTCTGTCAGACAAGAATTGTACTAGTCTGGTAGGCCAGCTCAGAGAAGTGAAGAATAGAAGACCAGATGTTTGAGATAGTTGAGGATCCAGACTCGGTGAAGTGAAGACCTATGGACGACTTACCACCAAGGAAGTCTGTGATGACCTTTTGCAAGTCTAAGTTATCCGACAACTGGCGGAACTTAATTTTCTCAAATATGTTGTACATTGACCTCACCCAAAATGAGGGTCAGTGAAGTAAACTTTCTTTGGCAAAATAATACCAACAAAAAATAAATGGCAGAGTAAAAGTGGACAAGTAATCTAAAATCAAATAATAGCCAAGTGAAGCAGTCACTTGACTAGTGAAGTAACAATATCAGAGTAATATGTCAACAGAATAGTGAATCCAGAAGTAGCCAAGTAATTTATCAGCTGAGTGACTTAACTGGCAAAAGGAATTCAAAAACATGGAAAATATGGAAGCAAGGCATTTAATGCAGAATCAATCAAGGACAAATTTTAAGATGGACATTGGGAAAAAATTCCGGATCACTGAAATCAAAGAGATTTAAATCATGGCAAAATCAAGGATTATTCTCCACATTAGTTAGCCAACGGACGGAAATTCAAATTCAAGGAAATTTGTCTTTAAATAGAAGGCATTAATAGAGAGGCAAAAATAACAAAATATTCCTAAGCTCTTTAAGTACCCTAAACTCTACGAAAATAAAAGCCTTCATTCTTGATCTTACATTGACAGACCAAGATAATCAAACTAAGAAAACATATCTCAAAAGCCTCATCATGCCTGAGTTTTATTAACCTTGTGAGTTCCTAAATCCACATCCTAATCAAGAAACTTTTATCAAGAAATTGAATCAGAATCCCTGAGAAGGAATTTCAAGACCTGTGATAGCTGCTGAAAGATTTGATCTCAAAGAGTAGTGTGGAAGACTCAGTCACAAAAGCATTTGTTGTAAAGGAGTGACAATCTATAGATTGTGAAGCTTGTGTAGCTAGGGACAATCACACTATTGTATTGGTGATAAACGATAGTGAATTCCTCCAATAATCACAGGAGAAGAGTGGATTAAGGGATTACACCACCCTAAACCACTATAAATTTGTTGTAGATTCCTGCACTTTGTTTTCTATTATGTGCTTGATTGTGTGGGTACTTATTTACTTTGAAAATACACTTGAAGATGGGTTTAATCCACTGGATAATAACTTTTCATTACGAAAAGTTTTTAAAATCCTACTCTCATTCACCCCCGCCCTTTCTCTGACTCTAATTTTACCCTTCTCTAGGACCAACCTCCTGATTCTAGTAACTGCTATTGAGAAGTGTGGTTTCCGATCAATAGCTTATACATAATCGTTGCATTGAGGTTTCTGTGTTTCCTTGTGCAGGGTAACACTATAACTCAATTGCTTTCAAATTTCAATGTTCTGTTTTTGTTTTGATTGCTTTTATCTGCACTACGGTAGTCTTTAGATACTAGTTATGTGTTAGGTTTTATGCCCGAAAGACAATTTGTAATTGTTTTATTTAAATAAATGACAGAATTTATTTCATCTTATTTATTCGCATTTATTGCCAATATGTATACACTACGTAAAACCCTAAGTATATTGATTATGTAATCACAACTCGGTGTATGGCTATACACACGAGGATTGAGTTTGTGAAATATACTTAAAATTAACTTAGTCCGTAGCGTTTATTAATCGGAGTACGGGTCTCTAGATTAATTTGCTATTAATGCGCCCGTAACACTTTACGGTGTGACGGTCGTATCCGGACCGTCGGTAATAGGGTACCTAGTGGGGCATTTATATATGATGATAATCATATAGGATCGGACCGATTTGATTTGAGTTCTCGATATAATTCCGTGATCGAGAAGTCTTATCGAATCACAAGATGATCATATATGGATTAATCGAATCCCGAGGTGATCACGGCACAACCGCTTAGACTAGGGTAGAGTTTGATGTGTTAGTAAGGATCACTTCGCAAGTATGTGGTCCAACACTTCTCGTTGGCTCTATTCTCGGAATGAGTGAGTGGTCCGTGTTATCACGAATATGGAATCCATTCCTTCCCTCGGGAAGTAGACAGACAGTTCCCTTATTTGTTAACCCTAGAAACTGATCGATGGGCCCAGTTCATATTATATTGGTTATGAACTAATTGATCACTAGGGGGTTAATGGTAAATAAGGATAATATGTTTCGAGAAGGGTTTACGGAAATATCTCGAATCGAAGTGAACAGTCTATGGAGGATTTATCCGTATGTAATGATTATATCAGTGGACGATTTCGACTCATAAATTGAGTGTAAGTTATCTATATTCGATAGAGTTCAATTTCGGGTTTATGGTGGTGTAATCCCGGAATTAATAGGTTGGATATAATTATTCTGTCTGACGAATAATTTTATCTAATTTATTGTAGCTACTGAATATGGGTCCATGGTCCCCGACGTGGCTCCTAATATAGCATATAGGTTTCTCGTCGTTGCACCTCAATTATAATTAAATAGTGGATTGGGCTATTTAATTTGATATGTGGATTAATTGTTTAGTTGGACTAAATAATTAAATACACGGAAAAGACATTTTTCGTGGACTCGGCCCAAATTGGTGTGTTGACTTAATTTTTGGTCAAATATAGAAAAAAGGTGCGTGACCTTATTTTTGAGAGAAAGGTGCGCATGAATTTTGTGATATTATTTTATTATTGGGAAATTAGTTTTCTTGGATAATTATTTAATGTGTGATTTATCTTTTATTTGTTAAATGATAATTCATGGAATATTAGATAATAATATGATTTATCCTAATTTGTTTGGGATAATTATTTTATTTATCTTTTATTTGGAAAAAGGATTAATGTAATAATTATCTCTTAATTATTTAATCCTTGGGGCTTAAGTTTTACTCTCCTATATAAAGAGAGTTCTCTCAAGCCTTTTGACAATCACTATTCACGTCACTATTCACAAGAGAAATTGGCTGAAAATTTCGGCCTCTATTCTTAGGGTTCGAGTTGGAAAAATCTTCGGGATTTTTCCGGTAGCATATCAAGGAGGTCCGGCGGCGGGAAACACCATCCACTTGGTGTTGCTGGGAGACACACGTTGGAAGACGGTGGCTGCTTAATCACGTGTTCAAGGAGCCTTTTTGATCTTGGAGTTAAGCACCATAAAAAGGTAGGCTCCTAAACCCCCTTGTAGATTTAGATCTTAAATTTATGTTTTTTGTTTCGTTTAGATCTAGATCTGATGCCTTCCGCTGCGTAATCGGGTCAATCTATGATTGATCCGACGATATTACATCCAACATTATGTTGTGTATATCTTGAGTCTATTCTGCTTGATTGGAATCCTGATCTTGAATTTTGGTCATCGTTTGTCAAAGTGGTGGTCACTTCATTGCATTGTTTGAACTACCAAGGCAATCTGTATAGTGAGACATGTAGACTACACTTTGACTATAATTGAAGGATCAAGATTCTTAAGTTTAGATTTCAAGTGACTGAAGTCTTGGTTTGATTCTGGTCACTATTGTTGTTGTCTGGTTGTTTTCATTTCATACTATACTTAGAAATCTTTCAGCCAAGGCCCTTTTAAGTGTTGACTACATTGCATACTAGTTTGAAGTGCTAGTAGTGCACTCCCTTGTGGATAAGGCATTAGGTCCTCGCTCACTGTAAGAGGTTTGTATGGATTGATTCCAAGTATTGTGTGTTTCAGTGTCTTGCTGGCTTTCCCCCATAAATTGTTGGTTCTGGATTTCATATTTCAGTATACACTATGTGTTACTGTTGACCGAATTCAGTAACACCCATGTTGTTACTGTTCTGCAAGTCTTTGTCTTACCTGCTGCATCATGACGTCCTTGATCCTGTTGAGACTTGCCTGCTGAATTTCTGAAACATCCCCTGCTATACACTGTGATAATCTTGTAGATAGATATAGCTTATAGCCATATTGAACAGTGTATTTAGCCTAGAAACTTCAGTTTTGATAATTTTGTTCACTGAACTAAATCATCATTGTTGAAGCTAACGGATAGTTCAGTATTAGTTTCTAGTAAATAGTTGTACTTTATTCCAGTAAATTGCTTTTTGCTATAATTTTTATTAGATTGCTGAGTACTCCATTTGTTTTAAGCCTGATGAGTGTTGTAATCATTATAAGACATGTTGTACTGTGTATTTTAGATCTGCTAAACTTGAGAAACTGTAGTCTGCTGAAACTTGTTTTTCTGCTGGTCTTATAATACTTTTTTCCTGAATTATCTAGCTAAGTTGTTGTACTTGCAATATCTTGTAATCTAAATTGTATACAACGCAAGTTTTTTATTTTCACTAATCAATTCTTAGTATCAGCTCTATATCTGTTATTGATTGATTCAGTTCTGTTATTGCCATAGTTACATCATCTTGAATTGAACCATTCCATGCCATATAACATCACCTAAACTCAATTTGTTAAATTTTTTGTGCTATAACTGTTTCAATCAAACTGGTATGTTAACTTGACTAGGTTTATAATAGTTATTCACATTAACTTAGTACATTTCTTGCTTCCAGATTTGTATTAAGTAGTATACTATTTTTCTAAACTCTGATTGTGCCTGCATCATTATATAAGTGCTGCAAAAAAATTATAATGGCATAAAATATACACACTCTATTCAACCCCCTCCCACTCTAAAGTGTGTTTACGCATCAATCCAACACATTCAGTAACCTTGTTTTTTGCCACTTTGCATTCCTCTCGATCTAAAATATGTTTCCTTGATAATTCAAACTTCCTGTTGGATTAAAATTTCTATTTGCCATAATTTCTTTCTTTCACACATTTTCTTTTCCAGCTCCAATTCAATATTCGGAATATGTTCACATGATTGATAAAAAAATTGGGTGAAAAGTTCCCATTTACATCAATCCAAGAAAATGGCTTTCATTTACCACTGTCAAATTCAATCTAGCAACATCCTACAAAAATCTAGAAGACAATGAGAACCTCCATGATTTACGTCAACCAACGGATTTTTCTCTTGGAAACATCTCCGGACTAAATCCACAACCTCTGGCGTGTAATCAACCCACGATCCATCCTCCTCGTAGTACATAACCCAATCCAGACTCCAGTTCTCCTCGAAATTCAAATAGTTTTGTACTAACCGCTATGCATCCATGTTCCATACCTCTGAAGTTGTCTACGGTGACTAGAAACTCATCTTCTCCGATGAAATTATAATCCTTATAACATTCTCTTCAGCTTGCTCCATCGGGTCATCTCAGATCTCCTATGATCTCAAACGATGGATCGGCCTTACCAGATGCTCATGGTTCGTGTTCCAATTCAGAAAAAAGATATTGATAAATCGAAGAAGGAATAATTCATGGTCATCATAAGGGTAAAATAGACATATAATATTAATTTTGTCCTTATTGCAAATAATTAATAAAGGGTAGATTAAAACCTAATGATAAATCGAAGAAGGAATAATTCATGGTCATCATAAGGGTAAAATAGACATAATATATTAATTTGTCCTTATAGCAAATAAATGATGAAGGGTAGATTGAATCATAATAATTGTCCCAAACGTGCGTTTAAACATAAATTTTCTCTTTTTAATTTCTTTATTTGAAATATAAGGGATACATAATTCAAGAGGTAAATTAAGGTATCCCACGAGTATTATCCTTTTATCAATTGCCTCTGAATTAAATTGGTATGTATCATATAATCATTTTGTATAAATAAAATTGTTGTTGTAAGATATTTCTTCGTGTGATAAAGATGTTTATACGGTAGTTTGAACCCTCTCTCTCTCTGGTAACTCTCTCTTGAGCATCCTTTCTGGATATCCTCTGCCTCTCCGGAAGCTATCGAAGGTGGTTCTCTTCTTATTGTCTTGTTTTCCTTATGTGTTCTTGTTTTCTTCTTTCTATTTGTTTCCTATCATGTGTTCTTTGCCTTTCTTATGGTTTGTGTTCCGTTTCTTCTTTCTGCAACTCTATTTTGTTGTGAAGTACCTGCTACTGATAGTTGATGTAGAACACCATTTTCTTCACAGTAAGTTCTGATTACTTCATTTAGGAATTTTGTTCCTCTGTCTGATCTTATCTTGATGATCTTCAATTCTTTTTCATTCTGAATTCTTCTTAGTAGATCTGGGAGCTTCTTGAGAGTTTCTATTTTCTTGTTCATGAAGACAATCCATGTGAACTTTGAAAAGTCATCTACCACTACTAGAGTGTATTTCTTTCCACTTACACTTACAGGTGTAACTGGTCCAAAAAGATCCATATGTAGTAGATGTAGGATCCGTGTTGTTGATTGTTGTGGCTTTGACTTGAAGGAACTCCTGATCTGTTTCCTTTTTTGACATGCATCACAAAGACTTTCTTTCTTGAATGTAATGTCGATAGGCCTTCTACAAGCTTGTTCTTTGATAGTTTGTTGATAGTCTTGAAATTAAGATGATTCAGTCTTCTGTGCCAAATCCAACTGATTGATTTCTTGTTCTTGACAAGTAAAAAAGTTTCTACTTTTTTTGTCTTACAATCTACCACATACATGCTGTCTTGTCTCTTTCCTGCAAGTACAACTGTGTTGGTTTGATTGTGAATCACCTTGAATCCTTCTTTACTGAAGTGCATATTGTAGCCTTTGTCACAGATTGACTGATGCTTAACAGATTGAAGTTTAATCCATTGACAATGCTTATTCTGAATCTTCAGATTGTTCTTCAACATGATGCCTTCCCTCTTAATTTTTCCGGGGTTCTTACCTCCAAAGGTAACTTTGGATCCATCAAAAGCTTTAAAGTTAGTCAGCCATCCTTTTTTTCCTGTCATGTGTCTGGAAAATCCACTGTCTATGTACCAGACATTCTACAAAACAAATTAAGCAAGTTTAGATACCCAACACTGTTTTGGTCCATACCTGTTAGCAGTCATGCCTCATACTCCAAGTGTATATCCAAATGATTTTATTCTTGGAGGGTTGAAGTCATCAACCTCATAAGTATAAGGCATGGCAGAATAGCTTCTAATAGATTTAAAAGTATTTTGATAATTTATCTGCCTTTAGGTGCATTTGCATCCTTTTTTTCACCTTCCAAAATGCAGAGAGAGACCTATTTTCATACTGCCTCTTATATCCAGGAATATGCCTGGGTTGGCTTTTCCTGAATGCATATTGCATGGCATGAAATGGTTTCTTTTTGTATTTCGGGGGTCGACTATTCCAATCATCTTCTAAAGGGTAAAGTCTGCCCTTTCCATTCAGTATGCTTTTAATGGGCTGGTAAGATGATTTACAATGTTGTTTCATTATACTAGGTTTTGACTTCACTGGTGCAGGATGAGTAGTGGAAACTATGGTCTGTTCTTTTCTGAATTTAGGTCCTTGATTCAGAATTATGTTGTCCATTGTTTTCTTTCTTCTCTTGACTATTGTAGCCAAGACCAAATCTAGATCCAAACCTTTGGGGGGGGTTTGTAAGCTGGTGCTTTGAATGATGTAGTGGTGGTCTGAACTGGTAGGCAGGTTTTCTCAGCCGGTCTTTCAACACTAGATGAGTGATCATATGTTGCTTGTTGATCGGCTCAGGGTACTTAATTCCTTACTAGTTGATTCAACTTTTAACTTGTCCAGTTTTTCTTTTAATCTTTCATTTTCTTCCCTCAGATTATCACAATATTGTTCTAGAATTTCATGATTTGTTTGAATTTCTTCAAATTTACTCATGAGATTTTGAATTAGTTTTGCAGAATCTAATGGAGAAATAGAAGATTGTGCAGTGTCAGATATGGATGCTTTAGATGAGCATGAACTAGATATTACCTCAGTTTCTTAAATTTCTTTAGCCATTAGACATAGACATGTTTTGTCATTTTCTGAGCTGGTGCCTTCTGTTGGAAGTAGCGCCCGAAAGACAATTTATGTAATTGTTTTATATTTAATAAATGACAGAATTAATTTCATCTTATTATTTGCTTTGTGCTTATAAATTATACACCATTGAAAACTCCAAGTCGTATCATATGTGGCCATATAACTTAGTGTGTGTCACACATAAGGATTAAGTTTATGGTGATACAATTGAACTATTAGTCCATGGTGAACTTAATCAAAGTATGGGGTCTATTGATTAAACCACCATTAATGCACCCAGAACACTTTAAGGTGTGACCGTCTTATCCGGACCGTCGATATTGGTTATCTAAGTGGGGCATTTATATGTGATGTGGTCATATAGGATTGTACCGATTTAATCAGTATTTCTCATATAATTCCGTGATTGAGAAATCCCATTAAATCACAAGATGGTCATATATGGAATAAACATAATCCTGAAGTGATTGCATACTCCTAATTGTTTCAAGATAGGGTATGATGTGTTCATTAAGGATCGCTAAGAGGCACGGTCCGAATCACTTTCACGTTGGCACTATTCTAGAATGAGTGACAAGTGTGTGTCTCGCAGATATGGAATCCATTCCTTCCTGCGGGAAGTAGAAAGACAATCCCCTTATATGTTGATCCTAGAAACTGATCAATCGGCTGAGTTCGTATTGGTTATGAACTAATTGATCACTAGTGGGTTAATGGTAAATAAGGGAAGAAGGTTTACGGAAATAATCCCGCTTCGTTACGGATATCTATGGAGGGTTACTCTGTATGTAATGATTATATCAATGGACACTTATCGACTCGACGCTTTGAGAATAAGTTATATCTATAATCGATAGAGTTCATTTTCATATTTATGGTGGCGTAATTCCGGAATTAATAAGTTGAGTAGAAATATTAAGTTCGATGAATATTTTATTCAATTTATTGTAGCTACTGGTTATTTAGCAAGTCAAGTCGCATGGTCTAATAATGAAATTTCTGATTAGTTGATAATATTCTGGTTATTGGTTGGGTATTTTGTGAAAGATTCCTTATAGATGGTCAGAACTCCATCTGGGTTCAAATAGGTACATGGTCCCCAGGTTGGCTCCTAACACGCGAGTGTTTTCTCGTTTTGTGGAACCTCGAGAATAAATTAAATAGTTGGTCTATTTAATGAATATGCAATATTATTTATTTGGTAAATAATATGTAAAATAGAAAAGACATTTTCTATTAAAAATATTGGCTAAAGTGGCGCCAGTTATTGTGATAAAATTAGGAAAATAAATTTTTCTAGATTATGTCAAATGCGTAATTAGTTAATTATTTATTTGTTAGATAATTAATGAAAAAGAGATAATAGATTGATTTTTGGGAGTTATCTCTTATTTTATGGAAAATATCTTTTCCTTATGGAAAAAGGTAATTGTATTGTGAAAATGATAACTCTCACTTGACTTGTTATTTTCCTATATAAAGAGAGTTTCTCCCAACACAAAAACACATTACTAGGGTTTAATTAAAGAAGAGAAAATTTAGTTTTCTTGTTCTAGCCATTAGGAGGAGAAAAACCTAGGGTTTTTCTTGGTACATATTCAAGGAGGTTCTACTACGAGGATCGACGTCCACCAGTTGTAGCTTGGAGATAAAATCCGGAAGACTGCGGCTTCTCTCTTTCTGTCGATTGCAAATCCCTCTACTATTGGGTAAATCTTCATCCTTCTCGTAGTTATGTTAATTAATTATGTGAATTAAAATCATGGTAAAATCGCATACGAATTTAATTCGTAGCTTCCGCTGTGCATGATCAAGCGTCTCGATCAGTGCTGTGAATCGGAACTGACGATCCAATTATGGATCGGATCCGGATTTGGGTTTCTGTATATCCAGCACCTTCCCCATCAACTGAGTCATTTTCAGATGATTCTTCATCACTGTCACTGCTGGTTTCAGCTTTCAGTGCTTTCTTGCTCCTTCTTTTATCTGAAGGCTTGTATTTTTCTTGTCTTCTTCTTTGTCTTTCTCATCAGGACAATCTGCCTTGAAGTGTCATTTCTTCTTGTAATTGAATCATATGTATTCTTCATCCTTTTTCTTCATGTCTTTGCTTGAGTTTTACTTCTTGTTTGATGTTGAACATCCCTTAAATTGTTTCTTCTTACTAAACCTGTCAAAGCGTTTGATTAGTAAAGCAATTTGTTCATTTAGCTCTTGTGTCTCTTTACTGCTTGTGTCATCCGCTTTGCTTTTCTGGGGTGCTACCAGTGCACTGGCTTTGTGTGCCTCTGCAGGTACACCGTCTTCACTGTTTAACTCAAATTTATGAGCCTTTAACTGAGACATCAGAGTCAAGGTAACAGTATTTCCAAGATCTATTGTGCCTCTGAGTACTGATGTGACGATCTTCCATCTTTCAAGTAGACCTCTCAAGATTTTCAGACAAACTTATTTCTGTGAGTATGTGTGTCCAAGTTGCTGCAGTTTGCTGATAATGCTTGAGAATCTGTTATCCATTTGATCAATGGATTCACCAGTCTTCATTTTGAAATTCTCAAATTTTTGTTTTGCAACAGATAATTTGTTTTCTTTGACTGACCTCTGATCCTTTATTGACAAGTGATAATTTATCCTACATCTCCTTTACTGTTTTACAGTCTTTGATCCTCATGAACATATTACTGTCCAGAGTCTTCAAGATCATATCTTTGGCAACAAAGTCAAGATTTGCTCTTCTTCTATCATCTTTGGTCCAATCTTTCTTAAGCTTTGGTATTTCTTTTCCTTGATCTACACCTGTGGCTTTCACAGTCATGATCTTGATTGGGCCATCATTGATAACATCTCGCATCTCCTCATGAGTTGCTGCAAGATGAGACAACATTCTTATTTTATATTCATCAAAATTGTTAACATTGAATACATGTACTTTAGACATGAAATTTGAAGAGTCCATAGTCACAGACAAAAGATGTATGTATAAAATCACAGATTTGAAAACAAATTTGAAAATATGTGACCTTCTTGTTACTAGAAATCAGATCTGAACAGTTCTAATACTAGGAACACTGCTCCGATACCAATTGTTGGTCCCAGAGAAAGGTGAAAGTATAGTCAGAGGGGGTGAATGACTATACTGGAGTTTTGAAAACTTTTCTTATTTTAAAAGCTTTTGGTCAGCTGATAAGTCCATTTTTAAAAGTTTTTTCAAAGTAGATTATGCACACACAGAGTATGAGTATAATGCAGTAAAGTAAAGCTGTAAAGTAAAGTGCTGTAAGTAAATGAACACTAAGAATTATAGTGGTTCAGGGTGGTGTAATTCCTTAATCCACTTTTCTCCTGTGATGATTGGAGGAATTCACTATTGTCTTTCACCAATAAAATAGTAAGATTGTCCTTGGATACACAAGCTTCACAATATTTAACACTATCACTCCCTGGGTACCAAATCTTCAGTGATTCAGTATTCAACACTGCTCCATATGAACAAATCCTTCAGCAATTGTCACAAAATGGTTCAACTACTTTTTAGACTTCTCTGATTCAATTGATGCAAACTGGTGTGAATAAAATTCATAAATGTGTTGATCAATCTCAGTTCTTGATATGACTTTATGCTCTGAATGCTGAGTTGATTGATCGCGTGCAAAGCTCTTACTAGCAATAGGACTAGGTCTATCGTAGTAGAGTACTGGCAAGTCAATGTCGATCCCACAGAGACTCGTAAGAACGTCTAATTATCAAGATTGAGCTTGTCACTTATATGGTCTACGACAAACTAATAATATAGACAGTAGTCAAATTGGTAACAATCAACTAGCAAGATTATGCAAGTTCAATGAAGTGACAAGAGTTTCTAAAGTATTAGTTCAATTATGAGTAATTAGTTATTCCCCCCACACAAGCAACAGTCCTCCCCATTGATGAATTTTAATTCATTGTTCGGCTAAGGGTACAAATCCTAACCCTATCTACTCCGACAATGGTAGTAGACAATCTATACACAAGCTACCCTCCTTAATTGGTCCGTAATTGCCCATATGCATAAAGAACTAGAGCTGTCGACATTGAGCACTAACTCATACCGCAAACTCGCCTAGACAGCTATCGACACTGATCTGCATGTTCCTAGGGTCCATTCAAGATAATGTCCAAACATAGCACTTCACTATTCGTATTTAATGCTAGTTTATGAAGACATGAAAATAGTTGATCAAGCTACTAACATGTAAATTAAATCTATCGATCAACGTAGCTGGCGCTGATTATCATGAACTAGTAATTTACTAGGTATTTAGATCTAGCGATATAGACCATCGTAGATCTGAAAAATGCAACCACTATTTCTTGATTTCTTCACCAATAAATCAGATCTATAACACATGGGGTAAAATAAACTAACTACTACATAATTAAACTAAATAAGCAATTAAAACATACTAGTCATATAGAACAACGACAGATCTACATCTCGGAAAAGACAGAAATTCATACCCTCGATGACGAGCGTAGATCTCCCTCGGATCTCTCCCTAGGCGGCGAATCTGTCGTCTCTACGACCAGAACTCATAAAATAATAAAATAAAGAACAACGAACTTTTATTGCATAATACTTGTAAGTCGTCTGGTACAATCGTTACTAAGGCGAAGCCTCTTATTTATAGCTATCTAAACCGACTTAGAAACACCTAGTTCTACCCCTCATCCAAGAAAACGCGTTTCTGAAGATTCTAGACTCTTGGTAAGTCGGCACCGCCTCTCGGTAAACCGGGGGTATTTTTGTCCTTTTTCTTCAGCCGACTTAACTTGAAAGCTTCTGGAATACCCTAGAATCAATCCTTTCATTCAGTCCACTCCACATTCGTCCATGATGCTCAGACCAATAATTGGTATCCTGAAAATAATCAAATAATGCACGAAATAATATCAAAACAAGGAAAATAAACGCTAAGTGCAGATTTCTCGACTCGTGAACCCGACATATGATATTTAACTCAAATGGTTCATATTTATAGGTCGAAACAACTATTTTTAGCTCATAATGGATAGAATGTTGATGTCGTAGGATAGACTATTTTAACCATCATCAACTACCCCCCATAGCCTTCTGGTCGTCCGCGAGCAGAGTATCAAGGCGGAATGTACCTCCAAGAGCAATCCCCATTAACTACCACATATTCAATAAAGATTTCTAGAAGAAACATACATTAAGCCACAATCCATAAGCTTGATCGACGTGATCAGTCAAGTGATAATAAAATACTCGATCACCAATACTAGCAAGAGGACTTGGTCCATCGTAGCATAGCTATAGCGAATCAAGGTCGATCCCACAGGGAGCCAATTATGAATCATCTATATATAAACAATCAATTAACCATGTCGAGCACATAGAGGTGGTCTAAGACCAACAAAAGACAAGATTAGGTAAAAACTGACTCGACACAACACAAATAAAGATAACGTAATTAACCTCCCCAATCATTGTGTTATCGTTTGGATCTAGAGATTCTATAAAATTGAACTAGACTCAATAACTATTAATCCGATTCGTATTTCTTTTATATTGGCTACTGGAGTCATCCCCTAAACTTGACTTAGTTCCGGGTAGGACACTAGATCACTGTGCTACATTACGTGACTTCGCTTCGTAGGCCTCCATCTCATATAACTTGCAGGCTTACAATACTAGGGATGCCGATATAAACCGTATTCCTCACCTAGGAAACATTCCTGTGGTTAGGCGTACTTCCTATATGATCACATCAGTCTCTGTCCCATTAACACTAACTTCGTAGGTATCATGTTAATCTACGATGTACGTATAACTAGGTGCTAGCAATTCCCAAATATAACACAGATCTAGATTTCACTGAAAGTCCCGGAAGATCAATTAATGAGCCGACCTATGAGTACTATATTGGTATTTCCTAATAATACGCTAATTAAAACAGACGAAAAATGTAGCCTTAGCCATACCTACTAAGACAAGAAATTCTAGGTGGACAATCACACCATAAAGACATGGCTAGATTGACGCGGCGAAAACCTAAGTCTTAGCGTTTCTATATACGTAACGGATAAAATAGAGATTCATAAAGCAATTATATAGATCTACTATAACCACGATTGTCGATCATACCAAAGTCATCTATAGATCACCGGATAACAGATCTAGGCGTGTGGATCCTTATAGACAAGGAATCCCCACTGCCTCATATCGTAGCCTTAGATCTACATCATTCGGTGAAGAACGAACAACCTCAAACGATAAACAATAATTGGGGGGACTTAATTAAAAAGAAAAAAGAACAAATTAATACAAGCAACTCACATAATTGCTGCTGACTTGTATAAAAACTGCTCTGAAAAACTGAGGATTTGTGCTATGAAAAGATGTATCTAAATTGTATTGTGTTGTCTAATGTTTTTCTTTGAAACAATATATTTATAAGCTGCCGAAACCGACTTAAAATTGTATTTCCTAAACCCTAATGGAGTCTAAAACGCATCGAGATAACTCCAAGCCGATCTGCTGATTTTGCCCAGCGAGCTCCCAGCGAGCTCTTATCTCGCTACCAGCGAGTCCCTCAGCCTTTGATTGGTTCGCTGGCTTTTCTTGTTTGTTACACCACCCCTCGTGCTGACTTGATGTTTATCTTTTTTAGAATCTGATTCTGCTCCGATTTATCTTGAGATTTATTTCCTTATGTCGGTAGATATCCTCCCGATTTATCGTAATATGTAAAATCAATAATTATCACACAGTAAATCATATTTTAATAATAAAAATAGATAAATACCAACTTACATCTTATAAATCACATAACATTAAAAAATCAATATAAACATGTGATTTAATATAAAATATATATTATTAAGGTCGATTTAAGGACAACGTTGATGACATTTACGGGTATAATTTGACCGTCATCAACTACCCCCCACTTATACTTTGATCGTCCCGAACAAAGCATCAATAAGTCATTCCCCAAGATAACAATTTCCAATGGTCAAATCATACTTACACAAGAAACTCAAGTCAACTCATACCATTCATGCTCATAAGGTATCCATTAATCGCTACTCGCTATGAATCGAAGTGATGTGTGCATGTGCATTCAGTTTTATATAATCGTGGCATGATTAGAGTTTATGCTAACTTCGCAATCTCAACCTACCAACATCAGTATTCCCATTTCTTAAGTCTCGCATGGGTCAAGACATGGTGCAATAAGCAAGAGCGTTATCCAACAAGTTTTTGGACTCGGAGACCGAGAAATACTCAAAGCCTCTTAAAAAGTTGAATTTATTCGCATTTTCATAATTTCAAGCATTAACACCTCTCAAGAAAGAAACTTGCTTTAAAAGTAAATTATGCATTGCAAGAATCCCCCTCTCACGGATTAGTCAATAGCATTGAATATTACCACAAGCGCGAGGCGACTTTGGTAATGTTACTACAAGCCCAGTGTTCAACGCTTTGTCAAAACACAGATAATTCTCAAGCTTATTACTCCGCTTTGATGGTTAGAATATAGGAATACATCAGTAGATAAATATCGACACTAAGTTCACATAACAAATCATCTACGCAATGTACACATAATTTCTTTAGTTATTATAATTTGTGTGGTATAAGTCGATTCAAAGATTGAGTAATCGAATAATAAATAACTACTTGCAACAATCGGCATGAATATCTTTAAATTTAGATTCACATAAGTATAAAATGATCATGTATTCATGTACTCGGTTCCTTTCTTAGTAATTCAAAGCTAGGAACTCACATTTCTAATGGTACGAGATTATTAATTTGGCATTTATTTAATTTTTATTCAATTTCCACCGTTTCTTTTTCACACATATAAATAGCTAAGTCTCCTTCCCCCTACTTAAACATGGAATTGTCCCCAATGACAAACAAAAAATGAGAATTTAAGGAAAAGACTTAGCTCTGGAAACGGCTCTCAAGTAAGAAGCAGCATGCAGACGTAATCCAAGCACGTCATGGAACTTCGGGGTATATCGACAAACCATAGATCGAACAAGAAGTATAACGCTGCAAAATAATTCTTGAACAAAGCTCGAAACTTGTTACAGCGTTAGCCCATAAAAAGTAATAATCGAATAAAAGGGACAGTAAATGGAAATACATTAAACCTTAAATATTTTTAAGTCCTTAATACGATTACATTTTGAAACATTACAAACTACTAATCCCGACTTGTTTTTAGTACAAAATTATGATTAAGAAAATACGACAACAGACTCGATACAACAACAGACTCGATATGTAGGAAAACATACTAGTAGAGAAATACAAATCTACAGTCAATCGCCTCCACCAAAAGATCGTCCAAAACCCGGAGGGATACGAGAATGAGAGGGTTCCTGACCCTCAAAACCAGGTGGTGGTGTAGGCCGATGTTCACGTCGGGTCCTAGAGACTTCATCTCCATCTATATTTCTCACAATCCTTCCGACCATGTGATGAGTCTCAGCCACTATCCGCTCCATTCCATCGATTCGAGCAAAAAGTTGCTCCAAGTCTCACCCTCGTCCGGCGGCATTGCCTTCACCGTTATTCCTAGCTTGGCGGGGTCGATGTGGCGGCCGTGGATGTGGGTTGGCATTGGTGAGAGCCGGAACGGATGTTTTTGACAAGGGAGTCTCTGGGTCAACATACACATCGGCCCCTAACTCTTGGCAGCCAACCGCTATTGCAATAGATGAAATCATAGAACCGTAGGGCAAAACGGTCCTTTTCATCCTGGCTACCTCGGTCATGTTCCCCCGTAAGACTGTTCCCAAGTCTACTGGCCGCTCTAACCATAACCAATACATCAAGGCAGCATGATCATCATAAACCGTGGAGGTATGGCCGGATAGGATTATATCGGAACAAATAAACCGGTGTAACAACTTGTCTTCCTATGTGGAAAATGTGGCTTCTTGAAAATTGCGATCATATCGGCCCATATACCACTCGATATCGAAGTGATTACCGATTTCTTCTAATAGTGCATCAGAATGGTCATAGACATTTGTAAATTCCTCAGGGTGAACCACTAAACTATCCAAATTAAAATAATTATTGATAGTGGTAGGTGACATAGCAAACGTGCAGCCTCTAACCGTGGCAGTGTGGGAATGGGGGTGCACCTATAAATAAGCATAGATTTCCTTTACCAGGGACCTGTTACAACGAGTAGGCGGCTCGGCCACGTACTCCCAATTAAGATAAGCGATTAGATCTCTAACGAGTTCCCTGCAATCCTCTAGATCTATGCCTCTTCATTGTTGCACCGTCGCATTGCTCCAATGGGTATGAAATGCCTCGTATACTGTGGGGCTAACAAATTGTGGCACCCAGTCAATTACCGGTATAGCGTCACCATCGAGAACAAATTGCGCCCTAGCCCGATGAATCTGTGGTTGATTCCTTATACTACGATTGTTCCGATTCATCTTGCTACGCTAGAAAAACACCCCAACTCAATTTCTGCTTCGAAAATGGACTTGCTGGGGGCGAGGCAGTTCTCGCTAGGAGCGAGCTACCCAGTCCTGGCTCGGCTCGGCTCGTTTTTCTAATTGACACCTTGAACAGCCCGAAATGTGTAATTTCCAGATTTTTAGGAACCAAATTGAATGAGGAATGGACTCATTTCACTTTATAAGATTTGGAAAAAGGTAGATAGTAAACAATTTCAGGTAAAAAATGGTATAAATTGGCTAAGATAGCATCACAACAATTTTCTACATAAATTGGGTGTGAGAGAAAAAATGGAGGTTTAGAATGTTATAGGTTTAGAAAAGTGATAGAGAAAGAATGATAAGAGTAGAAGTGATAGAAGGTTAGAAATTTGTGGAATGGGTGTGGTAAAAATGTGGGTAAAAGAGGGGTTTAAATATGTAAAGGATAAGGGAAAAAGAGAGGGAAGTAAAAATGGGTTTGAATTTGAGAAAGATGGGGATAGGTAGATTTAGAGAAGAGATGATTGATGAGGTGGAAAGTGATAAAGGTAAAGGTGGAAGGTTGGGATATGTAGAATAAGTGTTGACCACTTTTTTAATTTTTGACCCTCAAAAATTAAGATTGGAAGATAGGAGGGCAACCCAAAATTTATTGATACTTTCACACATTACCAAAAATATTGTCCTAAAAAATAATCTGGACACTTCCCGGTGAAATATACAGTTTCGCATGGGGCAGTCTGACCAACTGTCTCCGATTTTCT
The DNA here is from genome assembly GCA_036785695.1 of Gentiana straminea. NCBI lineage: Eukaryota > Viridiplantae > Streptophyta > Magnoliopsida > Gentianales > Gentianaceae > Gentiana > Gentiana straminea. The sequence continues at coordinate 812,503 of JAVUPR010000320.1, forward strand.
CCATCCTGCCTCCAGGCAGTTTCATTTTAAAAACTCATGCTTCACTCCCGTCTCCTTCTCGGCTTGATCGTAAACCTTTTATTCCTACTTTAGCATGTTATCCTCGACACACCTAAGAAACTCTACTTCACGTCGAAACGAATCGAGTAAGAAACCTTTTGCACATCCTTAACCCAATGGTCATCGGAACCTGGCAAAAATAAAAAACCTCAACCATTTTAACGTTACTTTTATTTGACTCAAAGAAAAGAAAAAGAAAAAGATAAGGAAAAGGATTAAAAACCTAAAAAATTACGAAAACCTAAAGGATAGAAAATAGTTCTGAGTTTTTAAAGTCCTCAGCTCGACTTTCCAAACATCATCATTCCATTGAACTACCGTCCTTTGCCTTCCAGATTTGCACCCGGTTAGCTTTTACTGAGGTTTGTTTACCTTCTTTTGAGAATGCGTGCTTTTCCTCGGGTCGTGAGACCTAGGAAAACACAGTCATCCTTACTATCCAAACAGGCACCAACCTCAGCCTCTGTCTCAGATATTAGTGAGCTCATTGAAGATCGAACTCTACGAGTTCTCTTTTTAACACGACTCCGTCTATCTTTTGAACATAAGCTCTCTCGACCCTCAGCATCTCCTTTGGATGGGGCGAACCCACCTCCGTACACAGTTTCTGCCTCGTCAGCCAGAAACATCGAGGTATCTACCGGTACTGTATGCTGGGATTGAGCATCTATTTCCCTTCTTAAGACAGACAGGAACTCTAACTCACTATTTCCCATGACAGCGTCAACTTCATCAACATTTCCTTGACTAGGAATCAAGGCAGTGTCCTCCGCACCATGAACCTTGATTACAGAAATACTAGGCGGAAGTGGATATCAGGGTCTAAGAATCTTATTCAATTCCGAGCCTTTAGTGTCAGACAATGTAAGCTCGAAGTGGGCCATGTCTACTCTAGCCTTCGAGGTTGCAATAAATGCTCTGCCCAGCAAAAGCGGGCAGTTTGGATCCTCTTCTATTTCCATCACAATTATGTCAACTAGGAAGCGCAACTTCCCAATCCCTATAATCATGTTGTTCAGGGCTCCAGTATTCACAGTCTGAGAGCCATCCACAAAACGGATGGTCATTGGCGTATTCATAAGAACATAAACACCAATTCTCCTACAAACGCTAAGAGGAACAATATTCAGGCTCGATCCAGAATCAATCAGTGCTAAGCCAGCCTTCTTCTTATCTAAGAACACATCAACAATAAACGCTCTGGGATCTCCTAACTTAGGTAGTAAACGAGCGCGATCCTCTAAGTCTTCTGCCTCAGGTTGGCAGGGCACTAGGGGTTTAGTGTTGAAGTCAGACTTAGGGTCAGAATCAGAACTTGGATATTCAGGAGGTGGGGAAAGAGATGGTAGATACTCAGGGTCAGATTCAGACTCAGAACTAGAGCTAAAAGTAGAACTACAATCAGAATCGTAAATAACAATAGGGGTACAGTCATACCTTGGAAAAGAGTGGAATTTCTTGCTCCCATTCGCTCATGCCTCCGTCTTTTTCGTTCCTCTATTCGCTTTTGCGTATCCAGCCTCAGTGGTGTGGTTTTAGTATGTAAGACATTAACATCTTCCTTCCTTGCTTCAGAAAATTGATTAGTCGACATTTTCAGCTTGGCTTGAACAGTATTCGATGGAACAAGTGATTTCTCTGGCTCTCTGCAAACATACGAAAAACATGCAAACGTCAGTAAACTAACAGTCAGCATGATTACTCATGCTGCCGTTAGACCCTACAGACTACAAATAGGGGTAAAACAGACACAAAGAAAACCTAGAATGCTGAAAAAGTGACCTCACTGGCAGCGAGCATAGTGCTCGCTGGGAGCAAGCCAAGATTTTTAGTTTCTGGTGGTTTTTTGATAGACGGACAGCCAGAGAGACTCTAAGAACGTAAAAACAGACTCTAAAACAGAAAACTCAAAATGAATAAAAAAATTATTTATATATAGAATTGATTTTTGGCTCCCCGGCAACGGCGCCAAAAACTTGATTGACGTGATAAGTCAAGTGATAATAAAATACTCGATCACCAATACTAGCAAGAGGACTAGTTCCATCGTAGCATAGCTATAGCGAATCAAGGTCGATCCCACAGGGAACAAATTGTGAATCATCTTTATATAAACAATCAATTAATCATGTCGAGCACACAGAGGCGGTCTAAGACCAACAAAAGACAAGATAAGGTAAAAACTGACTCGACACAACACAAATAAAGACAACGTCATTTACCTCCCCAATCATTGTGTTATCGTTTGGATTTAGAGATTCTATATAATTGAACTAGACTTAATAACTAATAATCCGATTCGTATTTCTTTTATATTGGCTACGCGAGTCATCCCCTAAACTTGACTTAGTTCCGGGTAGGACACTAGATCACTGTACTACATTACGTGACTTCGCTTCGTAGGCCTCCATCTCATATAACTTGCACGCTTACAATACTAGGGATGCCGATATAAACCGTATTCCTCACCTAGGCAACATTCATGTGGTTAGGCGTACTTCCTAAGTGATCACATCAGTCTCTGCCCCATTAACACTAACTTCATAGATATCATGTTAATCTACGATGTACGTACAACTAGGTGCTAGCAATTCCTAAACATAACACAGATCTAGATCTCGCTGAAAGTCCCGGAAGATCAATTAATGAGCCGACCTAAGAGTACTATTTTGGTATTTCCTAATAATACGCTAATTAAAACAGACGAGCAACGTAGCCGTAGCCATACCAACTAAGACAAGAAATTCTAGGTGGACAATCACACCATAAAGACGTGGCTAGATTGATGCGGCGAAAACCTAAGTCTTAGCATTTCTATATACGTAACGAAAAAAAAAATAGAGATTCATAAAGCAATTATATAGATCTACTAAAAACACGATTGTCGATCATACCAAAGTCATCTATAGATCACCGGATAACAGATCTGGGTGTGTGGATCCTTATAGACAAGGAATCCCCACTGCCTTATATCGTAGCCTTAGATCTACATCATTCGGTGAAGAACGAACAACCTCAAACGATAAACAATAATTGGGGGGGACTTAATTACAAATAAAAAAGAACAAATTAATACAAGCAACTCACATAATTGCTGCTGACTTGTATGAAAACTGCTCTGAAAAACTGAGGATTTGTGCTATGAAAAGTTGTATCTAAATTGTATTGTGTTGTCTAATGTTTTGCTATGAAACAATATATTTATAAGCTGCCGAAACCGACTTACAATCGAATTTCCTAAACCCTAATGGAGTCTAAAACGCGTCGAGATAACTCCGAGCCGATCTACTGATTTTGCCCAGCGAGCTCCGATCTCGCTGCAAGCGAGTCCCTCAGCCTCTGATTGGCTCGCTGGCTTTTCTTGTTTGTTACTCCACCCCTCATGCTGACTTGATATTTATATTTTATGCAATACAATTATGCTCCGATTTATCTTGAGATTTATTTCCTTATGTCAGTAGATATCCTCCCGATTTACCGTAATCTGTAAAATCAATAATTATCACACAGTAAATCATATTTTAATAATAAAAATAGATAAATACCAACTTACATTTTATAAATCACATAACATTAAATAATCAATATAAACATGTGATTTAATATAAAATATATATTATTAAGCTCGATTTAAGGACTATGTTGATGACATTTACGGGTATAATTTGACCGTCATCAAAGCTCCCCCTTAATCACTACTTACCACACATCAATGTGTCATGTGATGAATCAGTCGTGATAGTGCATTCGTGAGGAGAATGTAGTAGTATTAACCACACAATCATAACTTACCTGTGCATACACTCACTATCCTTGCCTTCAAACATGGTTACACAACATGGTACCTTAATTGGGTCGGGAGGACTCGGGGACTGAGCATCGCTCTTAAGTCCTCGTTTGTTTCTTTTTATGCGAGGGTCATGGCCTTTTTACATGAGTTCGCTTCCCTCGATCCATTTATTGCATATTTCTTCTTCTTTTCATTTCTATTTTTTTTTTATTTTTTCTGGCAGATTTCCTCACTTTTTCTCTTTCTCTCAAAAGTCCGTTTTTGCCCGGTTACCTCTTTCAGCATTCAAGTTACTTCCCTTGTCTTACAAAAATTTGTTAAAGTATATAGACAGACAAATAATGATTCCCGGTTAGAACAACTCATCATCTAATCTTAAACACTTCTCAGTCAGACTATGTGCTTAAATATTGAATGCAATGATAGAATAATAATTAATAAGTTACAACTTCATGCAACATAACATATGCTCTTCCTTCCATACTAAATTATATAGCTCACTTCAAATTGAACTTGGGCTTCTTTTCTACCAAATCCTTACTCAAAAATGTGCAAATAGAAAGCTAAAAACAGTGTTAAAATTTGCAAAATTATTCCCTTTTCGACTATCCAGCTAAGACTGCCTACCCTCCACTTATTATAGAAATTGTCCCCCAATGACTAGTAATAAAGAAAAGAATAGGTACTTAGCTCTGGAATTGGTTGGCTGAGTCAAAGCGAACCCCAGAGCAGAATCGTTAGCTCCTAGTCATTCCTCTTCCAAGTTGTTACCTGCTTTCCAAAATACTTCTGAATATTGTGAGTAACATGTGAAGGGCAATAAGAAAATAAGGTGGCGGTAATTATGCATACCGGAGGAATGCGCAAAAACAGTTTAAGCCACTTTATTCTTTTATTGGCCTAAGCAAGACGCAGAAACTTTTATGAGGGTATCACATGAGAATCGTGAAGGAAAAAACCACATATATCTCAGGCCAAACGACCGGAGACATATGTGACAAAAAAAACCTTGCGATTGTCATGCTACTTTATTGACTGAAAATAAAATAAACAAAAGAAATAAATAAAGGTTTAGAAATAATTCTGAATTCATAGTCGCCAGCTCGACTATACTAATAGGGCTCCTTTATTTATACTCAGGCTCTGTCAACACAAATCCTTCCAACTCAAGGTTATATTGGAGCTCGAGGTAATGCTTCAGCCTGTGGCCGTTAACTGTGAAATTTCGCCTAGAGTATTCGTGCTTAACTTCACATGCTCCTGAATTGAAAACTTTGGTGATCACATATAGTCCATACCATCTAGACTTCAACTTCCCAGGAAAAAGACGAAGACACGAATTATATACCGGCACTTTATCTCCAACTTGAAATGTGCGGTTCAAAATCTTCTTATCATGCAGGCGTTTCATTCTCTCCTTGTAAATCTTTGCATTCTCATACGTTTGAAGTCTAAACTCCTCCAATCTATTCAACTCTAGCATTCTTTTTTCACCGGCAAAATTCTCATCCATGTTTAGAAATCTCGTAGCCAACAGCGCTCGGTGCTCGCGTTCTACCGGTAAATGACATGCTTTTCCCAACACAATCATATACGGTGACATCCCAATCATGGTCCTATAAGCAGTTATGTACGCCTAAAGAGCTTCATCTAATTTCAAAGACCAATCCTTCCTCATAGGATTCATAGTCTTTTCTAAGATCCTCTTAATCTCTCTATTTGTGACTTCTACTTGTCCACTAGTCTGGGGGTGATATGCTGCTGCAATCTTATGTCTAACCCTATATCTCAACATCAATTTCTCAAGAAACCTATTACAGAAATGACTCCCTACGTCGCTAATTTTGGCTCTGGGCACTCCAAACCTCGTCAAAATGTTTTCTTAAGAAACCTCATGACAACCCTGGCATCATTCGTAGGTGAGGCCACTGCCTCCAACCATTTGGAAACATAATCAACTACTACCAGGATGTAACGATTTGATTCTGATGATGTGAAAGGCCTAACAAAATCAATTCCCCAAACATTGAATAGATCCACTTCTATGATACTCTTCAGTGGCATCTCATTCCGCTTAGAAATATTACCGGTCATCTGACAGGAATGACAGGCTCTTGTAAACTCATAAGCAGATTTTTGAATTATTGGGCAATAAAATCCACATTGTAGTACCTTTGCTGCTGTCTTATCTGGCCCATAATGACCTCCAGCCTCCCTAGAATGACACATGTGCAAGATACTTGGAATCTCATCATCATGGACGCATCTCCTAAGAATGGAATCAAGGCATAGCTTATATAGGTAGGGATCTTTCAAATGATAATGCTTTAGATATGTGAAAAACTTCTTCTTGTCCATATTTGTGAATTCCGGTGGTAAGCACCTTCCTGCTTGATAATTGACAATATCAGCAAACCAAGGGTATACCTTGCCCACTCTTGAAGTACTATGTTGGGGTTAAGATTCAACTTGAGCTACCACTGAGATGGCAACAAGTTGTTCGTCAGGAAAGCTCTCCCTGATCTCAATCGGTTGCTCTTCTTCCAGCAAAGTTAATCTTGACAGGTAATCAGCCACCTGGTTCTCAGATCCTTTTTGTCTTTAATCTCTACATCAAACTCTTGTAAGAGTAGAATCCATCTCAACAATCTCGGCTTGGAGTCTTGCTTGGTTAGAAGGTATTTCAAAGCTACAGGGTCAGTGAATACAGTGACTTTTGATCCTATCAGATAAGGTCGAAACTTGTCAAATGCAAAGATGATAGCTAAGAGTTTCTTCTCTGTAGTCGCATAATTCCCCTGGGCACTATTAAGGGCACGATTGGCGTAATAGATAGGCTTAAATATTCTATCCTCCCTTTGTCCTAGGTCTGCTCCAACGGCCGTGTCGCTTGCATCATACATAAGCTCAAAAGGTTTGTTCCAATCTGGGGCTACCAGAATTGGGGCGGTTATAAGCATTTGCTTCAATGTGTTGAATGCTTTCTTACATTCTTCTCCAAACACAAAAGGCACATCTTTTGCAAGTAATTCCGTCAAAGGTCTAGAAACTTTAGAGAAGTCCTTGATAAACCTCCTATAGAATCCTGCATGGCCAAGAAAGGCTCGCAACGTCTATAAGTTCGTTGGAGGAGGTAACTTCTCTATTACCTCTATCTTTGCCCTATCAACTTCCATTCCTTTCTTCGAAATCCTATAACCTAATACTATTCCTTCTGTAACCATAAAATGGCATTTCTCCCAGTTAAGTACAAGGTTGGTCTTTTCACATCTCTTCAGCACTCTACTCAAATTGTCCAAGAATTTATCAAAGCTATCTCCAAATACAGAGAAATCATCCATGAAAATCTCAAGAAAATCTTCCACCATGTCTGCAAATAATGACATCATGCACCTTTGGAATGTTGCTGGTGCATTACATAGCCCAAAAGGCATGCGATTGTACGCAAAAGTTCCATAGGGACATGTGAAAACTGTCTTCTCTTGGTCCTCAGGGGCAATATGGATCTGATAGTAACTAGAATATCTATCTAAGAAACAATAAAATGCTCTTTCTAACATCTGATCAATGAATGGTATGGGAAAATGATCTTTACGAGTTGCGTCATTTAGTTTCCTGAAATCAATGCAAACCCGATGTCCAGTAATTAGTCTCACAGGGATTAACTCATCAAACTCATTAGATTGTACAGTGAATCCTCCTTTCTTGGGCACGACATGAATGGGGCTCACCCATTCACTGTCTTCCAACATCTTTATAATTTCTTCCTTCACAACATCCTTCAGTTTGGGCGTCAACCTCCTTTATGGTTGCGCTACCACTTTCTTCTCAGGGTCTACAGAAATCTTATGCATGCATACCAATGGGCTTATTCCTTTAATATCTGCAATTGTCCACCCAAACGCTCCATTATGCTCTCTCAGTACTCTTAACAGTTTCTCCTCCTATAAAGGTGAAAACAACGATGAAATTATGAGGGGAAGAGTATCATCTTGTAAGTACACGTACTTCAGGTGAGAAGGCAAAGGTTTCAACGTTAAGTTCCTTGGTGGCTCCTCTAATGATGATCTTAATAGCATACCAGTCAATTGTAGGTCAAAGAACTTGTGCCACGAAGGTCTATGATAAGTCCACCATATGTGGTTATTCTTGGATCGTTTAGGCCTGTTTTAATGCCTATTTTGTGATATTCATATGATAAATTGCCTTTTTGGACTAGATTACTGCTGTGGCTTTGATATTTTGCAAATATGATGAATCCAAGCATAAAAGGCAATGAAAATGAGCTATAAAGAAGTCAAAGTTGTGGAGGCATGATGAATCACACCCAGGTGTGAAAGAATGGAACAGGGTGTGAAAAAATGCAGAAAATATTCAGAATTTCTACAGGCCAACGAAATGTTCTGATTGGTGGACACAGCTTCCATCGTAATTTTCATGTTGATGGCGCAAATTCGGTTGGAAAGAAGATTTACACGCATATTTTTTGGGGATTTTATTTTAGGAGCTAAATTACACAATTTGAATTAAGGAAAATTCCTATTTATCCTAAAATAATTTCCTTAAATTGGAAAAATGATCATAGACACCAATATCAAAGATTGGAGGCGTGAAACATTATTCCCCTTCCATCTACTATTTTTTCTCAACTTTTGAAGAACATGATTTTTGCCTAGGGCTCAAAAACGAAGAACGATCGTGAATTTCTTGGTTTTATGCTATTTGTGAGACAACTCTATTTTCTTTCTCTTAATATTCTTCCTTTTATTTTATTTTTACGTCTCATAATGCCTAAATCCATGATTTTTGTGATCTCTTTAATTACGCGCGAGTAGATTTAATTTTTTAGGATTAGGAGATCCCGGTAAATGAATATTTGAGTTAAAGATTCGATCTTTCCTATTATTAGGAATCGATATGCTTTTGTATTGATTTTAGTGCACTATTTCGTATGAATTTATGGATTGATGGATCGAAAGATGAATTTCCATAGGTTTATATGAAGAATTTATTATCAATTAGGTGATGGTGTTAAAGATCAAGCGCTTACCAGTTCTCCTAAAAGCTATAGCTGTTAAGGAAGGCGCTACTATATTTCTTATATCAACACTCCCCCTCAAGTGTGGGCCTATAACAAGGCTAAGCCAATTAGGCAGCCGGAGCAAACTAGGCTCCAATAACAAAGAGGCCCAACACATGCATCACGTGCACAATATAAATGGGGGAAATAATAATGTTTATAGCCGGGTTCGAACTCGAGACCTCTGGCTCTGATACCATGTTAAAGATCAAGCGCTTACCAGTTCTCCTAAAAGCTATAGCTGTTAAGGAAGGCGCTACTATATTTCTTATATCAACAGATGGACTGAAAGGTAAAATTTAATTGATAGGTTAGAACCCTAATTTCAATCAAGAAAATTCATGAGAGCGAAAGTTAATTGAAATTTCTTGTGACATTATGAATAATGATGTTTAATGGGTCTAGATTAATTTAATTAGAGAGAAATCAGATTTAATATTAATTTAGGCAAGATTAATAGTAGTTCGAAAGAATATTGTTAATCACTTTTTATTATTCGTCAACATAAGTAAAAATTCATAATAAATGGGAAGGTCGTTGTAAAGTCATATGTTCGTTACCGTGGTAATCCGATGTCCTAGAAGTTCTTCCAACTTGATTTCTAGTAATTTCTTGGACTTGCGTGGACTTTTAAATAGGACCTTAGTTTTAGTTATTTTATAATTCAAAACACCAAAATTTGATTAGTTTAGCTAATATAAATTGATAAATATTCGGTGATTGTCCCAAGTCCCTGTGGGATCGACATCCTAAGTACTACTTGACAAGCCGTGCGCATGCGGTAGCATTTAGTGATTATCTATTGAAAATCGCACAACATATTTTCTGGTGCCGTTGCCGGGGACTTGAGTGTCAACATCGAGCCGGTTGTTAATTGTGTTAGCCTAGACTAACTCACCATAACAAGCTGCACCTTGTTACTGTGAGACCTTTTTGCTCTTGATTTTCCTTTTTTTTGTGTGCAGTGCTTGATGGATTCATTATTCTCTGGATTCGATGCTTATGAGCAATCGACTAATGGAATGATGTATGGATATGGGTTTAATCAGCTTCATGTGAGATGTTCGTATTGTGGTGGAAACCATTGTGAAGCTCAGTGCAAGGGAGGTTATTCATCCCACCAATTGAATACTTATGACAATTATGGTGCGAGTTATGAGAATCAATTCCAATATAGCCATAACTATGCACCAACATACAATGGTGGGAGGAGTAACTATCCTTATTCTCTGTGGGGTCAAGATCAAAGCAATTGGCAACAACAAGTGTTCCCTCACTCAGAGCCCAAGTTAACATTGAAATTTTGTTAGAGAAATCTATAGAGAGCAGAGAGAAATTTCTTAGAGAAATGTCACACCTATTGCGTCTTGCTCCAAAAAAAGGGAACTGACTTTAGGGGAATTAGTTGCACATAATCGCCATGTTCTTGAAGATGAAAGGGAAACAGAGATGATGGCGATTCAAGAGCAGGAGGCCGACCTTGAAATTTGTGGGGATGAAAACTATGCTCTTTATGAGATCCTACATTGTCTTGATCTAAATGTTTTCAGTGATGATTTCTCGAAGACCGCTGAGTGTTTAGGCCTCCGAATTCACAAGAGTGAAGGCACATGGAAACTCGAACCATCTTCACAAGATAATGGTGCAATAATCCCATATTCGACATTGATGAACCAAGAAAAAGATGAAAAGGGAGGTAACAATATTGTGTTTGATTTAAATGCATTTGATAATGATAACCCACATTCATTGTATAATGATGTTGAATTTGAGAATGTTGAGCATGTAGAATATATAGATGTTGCACCTCTAATAGTCCATAATTCTCTTAGATTTGTCATGAGCATTGATAAAGAGATCAATAAATTGTTGAGTGGCACTTCTTTCCTTAGAGCTAAAATGATTGAACACTTTTTAAGAAGACATGATTACAGGCTCCCAGTGCTATATCTTAAAATCCTTGTCAATATCCTTGATATGTGGAGAATAATGCAGAGGGGTGCTCTTCTTTGGTTTAGTCCTCCTTGAGAATGATGTTTAAAGATAGTCCAACTGAACACTATAAATTCAGAATGTGTTTTTTTTTCTTTTTTTTTCTTTTTTGATTAATGAATAAATAAAGGAAGAGAGTTGTCATCTCGGTCCTTTAGTCTGGGTTTGTTTTGTTTTTGGTGTCTGTTTTGCAGCCAAGTAACCATGCACAAGTGGAACATACGGATTTTGATGTCATGGAGTGGAATACTTAACATGAAGAAAGCCACGATCAAGGTTAAAGGCAATTTCGTGGTGGATTTAAGACGGTCTTTTGAAGAGAAAAGGGAGAGGCAAAAAAAACGAGGGAATCACACCAGGGTGTGATTTTTTTCACACCCGGGTGTGTTTCACACCTAGGTGTGATTTTTATCACACCCTGTGAATCTCAAAAAAAAAAAAAATTCTTTCCCTCTTCCTCACTTTTCACTACAACTTTCATACCCATGGACCACCATCTCTTGCCACCACCTCCCACAACTCCGGCCAACCACCACTCCAGTCACCGGAAAACGACCACCCTGCCTTTCCGGCCACAACCTCTTGCCGGAGTCTGGCGAATGACCATCATTAACACAGATTCTTTAAGAGCTGAACGACGTGCTTGCCCTCTAGATTGCTTGCACTGTCTCCTCGATCCATCTGACCTTCCGGCATCATGATTCGGTAACCTTCCTTCCTACCCTCACTGGTTTTTCATTTATTTATATAGGGGACAATGTAATATTAACGTGTGGGGGAAGGTCAATTGTAACTTGTATAGTTTCCTTGGTTGCTATTTGAGTCTATTGTCTTAGGGTCAATAAAAGTCTCTTTTCTGCATTTTGGTGTCTTAGTCAGTGTCAGTCGAGTCAGTTTGTGTCATTTTGTGTTGATGGTTTTATTGATCACACATAACTACTTTAGATGAGATTTGCAATGCATGAAAATTGATATGATTTGTTCTGACAATAGAAATGCATGACATGGAGTGAAAATTCCTTTTTAGAATATCATGTTTAAAAGTGCCATTATTTTCTTTAGGAAACAATAGAGTCCGAGTGAATAGACAATATTGACCTGGTGACGTATTGTTCCAGCCATATGACTGACCACTTCAGTCTCACCCTAACTTTGTGCGTATTTTCTCTTCCTTGAATTTGTTCCTTTAGAACTTGTCTTAAGTCTTGTTGATGTTATTTTGGTATGTGCAAACACGTAGAAATGATTGAGGCATTTGTTCCTACCTTTCACCATACTATATACCTTATACCTTTTGAGCCTTGATCTTTATTACACCATTTTCCCCACTTTATCTCACATCCACTTCACCATATATTGAAAAATCCCTAGAAGAGGTAGCCCAATTCCTTTCACCCAACCTTAGAACTAATTGGGACATGTGGCTATCAAATTTCTTTTACTTAGTATGTAATGGTCAAGCTTGGGGGAAATCAATACTGGTACTACGTGTTCGTTTCTTAGTTTGAAAAAAAATGAAAATAAAATCTGAAAAAAGAAAAAAAAAATGAAAATAGAAAATAGAAAAAAAAAAAAAAAAAAAAAGAGTCAATAAAGGAGGAAATCTAAAAATTAACCTCCTAAGTCTATTTTGTTTTATTCGTTAAGAATAAGGATGGAGTTGTATCATTATTCTCCCAAAGTAAAGAAATTATCCATTGTATTCTATTTTGTTTTAATAGTCATGTGGCTCGCTATGGTTTTGCCATCTCTTATACATTTTCCTACACCTATCACTTTCTTTTTCTTACTAGGGCTATCCTCACTTACCATTTTTTCCCCAAAGACCTTATGATTTATGTGTTTCACAATGCCTTGGTGATGATATGAGACGATATACAAGCATATAGTAGGGCATTTTCAATGGACTGGGCTTGAGAGTTTAGTCTCCTCATAAATATTGAGTGTTGAGTGATTTATCCCATGAGGGTCTATTTGCTTGGTCTATGTTGTTTCCCATTGACAATTTTTGTTCACTTTTGCTTATGATACGACAAAAAGGATTAGTTAGTCCATATCTTGTGTTTTGAATGCCAAGATAAAATTTTATATATGCTTGTGTGTTATGCATCTTTGTCTAATGCTATGTCATGTGTGATCTTCTTAGTCCATCTCGTCTTGAGACTTTTTGTTTGCTTGAGGACAAGCAAGGTTTATGCTTGGGGGAGTTTGATAATTCCACTATATGTGGTTATTCTTGGATCATTTTGGCAAGTTTTAATGCCTGTTTTGTGATATTCATATGACAAATTGCCTTTTTGGACTAGATTACTGCAGTGGCTTTGATATTTTGCAGATACCGAGCATAAAAGGCAATGGAAATGAGCTAAAAATGAGACAAAGTCATGGAGGCATAAAGAATCACAACCAGGTGTGAAGGAATGGAACAGGGTATGAAAAAATGCAGAAACTATTCAGAATTTCTACAGGCCAACGAAATGTTCTGATTGGTGGACACAACTTCCATCGTAATTTTCATGTTGATGGTGCAAATTTGGTTGGAAAGAAGATTTACATGCATATTTTTAGGGGATTTTATTTTAGGAGATAAATTACACAATTTGAATTAAGGAAAATTCCTAATTATCCTAAAATAATTTTCGTAAATTGAAAAATGATCATAGGCACCAATATCAGAGATTGGAGGCGTGAAACATTATTTCCCTTCCATTTACTATTTTTCTCTCAACTTTTGAAGAACAAGATTTTTGCCTAGGGCTCAAGAACGAAGAACGATCGTGAATTTCTTGGTTTTATGCTATTTGTGAGACAATTCTATTTTCTATCTCTTAATTTTCTTCCTTTTATTTTATTTTTACGTCTCATAATGCCTAAATCCATGATTTTTGTGATCTCTTTAATTATGCGCGAGTAGATTTAATTTTCTAGGATTAGAAGATCCCGGTAAATGAATATATGAGTTAAAGATTCGATCTTTCCTATTATTATGAATCGATATGCTTTTGTACTTATTTTAGTGCACTATTTTGTATGAATTTATGGATTGATGGATCGAAAGATGAATTTCCCAAGGTTTATATGAAGAATTTATTATCAATTAGGTGATGGACTGAAAGGTAAAATTTAATTGATATGTTAGAACGCTAATTTCAATCAAGAAAATACATGAGAGCGAAAGTTAATTGAAATTTTTTGTGATATTATGAATAATGATGTTTAATGGGTCTAGATTAATTTAATGAGAGTGAAATCAGATTTAATATTAATTTAGGCACGATTAATAGTAGTTCGAAAGAATATTGTTAATCACTTTTGATTATTCGTCAACATAAGTAAAAATTCATAATAAATGGGAAGGTCGTTGTAAAAGTCATATGTTCGTTACCGTGGTAATCCGACGTCATAGAAGTTCTTCCAACTTGATTTCTAGCAATTTCATGGGCTTGCGTGGAGTTTTAAATAGGACCTTAGTTTTAGTTATTTTATAATTCAAAACACCAAAATTTGATTAGTTTAGCTAATATAAATTGATAACTATTCGGTGATTGTCCCAAGTCCCTGTGGGCTCGACATCCTAAGTACTACTCGATAAGCCGTGCGCTTGTGGTAGCATTTGGTGATTATCTATTGAAAATCACACAAAAGTCTATGAATGGTTCCTGCTAAATCCACAGAAGATATAGGCTCTATTTCTCGCACTTGACCTTCGCTACACCCATGCCAGGTTTCCTCATAACTTTCTTCTTCCTTCAGGAGTAAAGTCTCTGCTACTTCAGGGTCTAGTGCCACTTGCTGATATAATTCCAAAACAAGCTCATCTTTGGCATCTAGCATGTAGCATGCTTCTCCCTCATCCTGTGCATATCTCATCGAATTCATCCTATTGAACACTACTTTGTCCTCATTCACTCTCAGAATCAGCTCACCCTTATGACCATCTATCAATGTCTTGCTCATAGCTAGGAAAGGTTTTCCGAAGATTAATTGAACATCGTGGTTGCCTCCATGTCTAGCACCACAAAGTCTATAGGGAATACAAACTTATCAACTTTCACCAGAACATCTTCCACCACTCCACACAGTTGCTTCATACACTGTTGGGAATAAAATTTAGTTTCTATGATAATTCATCGTATTCAAGAATATGTTTACACCCCATTGATGAAGTGCTGAAACTAACTGTTATAGTGGAAACCTAAAAGATGTCTAGAACTAAATGTATAGGTTTTACTAGAGTCTGATAATTGTATAGGTTATATCAGACAAGCATTGTAATAGATAGAAGTGTCAAAGAACTGAAACTGGAAATCATCTAAGAAACTAGAAAGCACTCAGAACTGAACTGAAGACTGAAGATATACACCAAGAACTGAAGTTCACTCAAAACTGAAGAAGGTAAGTTCGCTGAGGGACACATACTCGGTTGGCTTATCTAGAACTGAAGGCTGAGGGAACAAACTCAGTATTTGAAGAACTGAGGGACACAGACTCAGTTAAAGAAGATTGATGAACTGAGGGTTCAAACTCAGTTTATGAAGATATTAAGCCGAGACTGTAAAGTTAGAATTCAGGTAAGTCTGTGATGGCCTGAACTGACTTTATGGATCTTGAAAGAAGACCTAAGTATAATAATGACAATGATATCTTAGAAGATCTTTATAAGGAATGGTGTAATCTGATTCAGTTACATATAATCAGATAAATAGAGTATTGAAGTTTTTGAAGAAGAGTAAAAACTCAGTTAGCAAACTGAAAACTGACATACTTAGTATAAAACTGATGAGGAAACTCAGTTTTATAAGTCAGTCATCCAACAAACTGAAAGTACATTCGAACATTGTAAAGGAAGCAACTCTATTGGATGAAATACTGACAAGTTAGAACGGTCACTAAATATAGCCGTTACAAGATAGACATTGATACAATTCGAATTCAAACGAAATGAACGTTGGACCTCACACTATAAATAGATGCTTTTCACCAATGATCAAACACCAAGAATTAACAAGATTACACGCATTGTAAGTTCATTCGATTTGTTATTTGCGCTCAACAAGATCTTATCTAGTATTCTTCAAGTGTTCAAGCTACATCGATCTTATCAAGATTTCTACACTTTCAAGAACCACAAGAAAGAATCAATTTATTGATTCTCAGCCCAACTTTGATTCTCAATCAAATGCATAGACTGTGAAGCAATCCGGTCAAGGAGTTTCCAAGGACAGTTGTGACATTTGCAGTAAGGTTGGCTGTGTTTGTGGTGGTAGCTGGTGAAGAGACAATACAACCCTCTAAGGACCAGTGGTTCAAGCAGTTGAAGAGCAGCCATGCAACCTGTTCTTTAGTTGTTTAGATAGTGACACTAGGGATTAGTCAAGGACTATCATATAGGACTTTCTGTAACAGCGTATCTCAAGGAGTTCTAGTGGAATTTTCCTCCTACATCATAGAGGAAGAGTGGACTGACAGGGTTACACCACCGGGAACCACTATAATTCTTGCTCTACTTACTTTACACATTTACATTCTGTTATTTACTTTACATCATTTATATTTGTTTATACAGCATACTGAAATTGATTATTATAAGCATACACAGTTCACAAACGGACATTCACCAGAATTCAGTTTTGCATACTGCTTTTTCTTATAGAATAACAAGATCCAGATAAAGGCTAAAATTTATATCCGATACCGGTTGACTCAGTTTTGTATAAGTCAGCTTGACTTAAACTCAGATTTGTCAGCTCAACTCCACACAAGTTAAAACTTAACCTTAATTGTTAATCAATCTGCACGAGACTCAGTTCTCAGGTAGGTTTTTGGTGACAAGTTTATTCACCCCCCTCTAAACTTGTGTTAGCCTTTCCAAGGGACCAACAATTGGTATCGGAGCAGTGTTCCTTTAATAAGTCACTGTTAAAAACTCATTTGCTCTATATCTCCTCTAGTTGTTATCCTGAAAAAGCTCAGTGTTTCAATTTCCAGTCTTTGCATAATCCAGTTTTCATTCACTCACACAATGGATAACAATCAGTATGCCAGACAAATGCTGATGTGCACTATGGACAGATTTGATGAATATAAACGTCGTTTGCAGGCTTTTCTAGCAGCTTTTCATGATGAGATGATTGATGTACTCACTGATGGACCTATTCAGATCACTTACATGCAAACTGTTGGTGAAATCAGGTTAGAGTTCCCAAGCCTAAAGCTGAATGGACCAGTGATGATCGAAAGAGAAATAACCTGAACAATGTCGCCATGGATATCACACTCATAAATCTTGACAACAACATGTACCTGAAAGTCAAGGATTGCACTACTGCAAAAGAGATGTGGGAGAAACTTCAGTTAGTTTGTGAAGGAACTGACTCTATTAAAGAGAATAAGATCCCTGTAGCAAAACAGAAGTTTGAGAATTTCAAGATGAAGTCAGGCGAAAATATTGATCAAATGGAAACAAGATTCAGTGCTATCATCGATGAAATGGCTCTACTCAAGATTGAGTACACCAAGAAAGAAATCAACACTAGAATCTTGAAGGCTTTACCCATGTGTTAGAAGATGAAGGTCACAGCAATGGAAGAATCCATAAGACTTGACATAAAAGATTCCTTCAAAACCTTCTCAGATCTCAAAGCTTATGAATTCAGTGAAGATTTCACCATGACAACAGCTCTAATCAAGTCCATAGAGGAACCCAAAACAACAGCTCTTGCAGCAGCTATTGTTTGCGAAGGAACTGACTCTTTTGCGAAGTAAAGGATTGCACTACTGCAAAAGAGATATGGGAGAAACTTCAATTAGTTTGTGAAGGAGTTTGAGAATTTCAAGATGAAGTCAGGCAAAAATATTGATCAAATGGAAACAAGATTCAACGCTATCATGGATGAATTGGCTCTACTCAAAACAATAGCTCTTGCAGCGCTATTGTTTGCGAAGAAACTGACTCTTTGGCAAAGTCAAATATTTCACTACTGCAAAAGTGATGTGGGAGAAACTTCAGTTAGTTTGCGAAGGAACTGACTCTATTAATGAGAATAAGATCTCTGTAGCATAACAGAAGTTTCATAACTTCAAGATGAAGTCAGGCAAAAATATTGATCAAATGGAAACAAGATTCAACGCTATCATGGATGAATTGGCTCTACTCAAGATTGAGTACACCAAGAAAGAAATCAACATTAGAATCTAGAAGGCTTTAAAAATGTGTTGGAAGATGAAGGTCACAGGAATGGAAGAATCAAGAAGACTTGACATAGAAGATTCCTTCTAAACCTTCTCAGATCTCAAAGCTTATGAATTCAGTGATGATTTCACAATGAGAACAGCTATAATCAAAGCCATAGAGGTACCCAAAACAATAGCTCTTGCAGCAACAGCCTCAAATGATAACCAAGAAACCTCATATAGCAATCTTCAGCAATTGGATGAGATGGAGGAGCAGATGGCTCTAATGATAACAGAATACGAAGAATGAAGAGTGAACACCCAGTCCAAATGAGGTATGTGAATCTAACTCTAAATATTCCTCATCTCAGATTTCCATACAAAATGCATGTTCTTTGACTGCTAACCCCAATCCAAAAAATCTGGAATTAGAAGAAACACTTGACGAAATGATGAACCAGCTAGTAACTATTCAAGCTGGTTATGAATCAATTAAAGCTGAGAAAAAAGTTCTAATTCTTGAAGTTGAATGATTTAAGTCCGAACTAAATATGATGAAACTGACTAGAACTGATAAAGGAAAGAATCAAGAAAAAGATGGTGCAATAATTCCAGCTCAGATTTTGACTTTCGAATATGGCTCTAATGATGAACAAAATTCGGACTTGACGAAGAACTGGCCAAGAAGACTCAGATGTCCAGAACTGACCAAGAAGACTCAGCAATGAAGAACTTGTAGAAGAGCACTCTTAGCCGGAGATGAGTCAGATTATGAAGCTGGCACTGAAAGATTATCAGATGATACAGCTTTAATGGCTCATGTGGAGAATCCAAATGAGGTGTGTGAATCTAACTCTAAATGTTGCCATGGATATTATACTCATAACTCTTGACAGCAACATGTACCTGAAAGTAAAGGATTGCACTACTGCAAAAAAGATGTAGGAGAAACTTTTGTTAGTTTGCGAAAGAACTGACTCTATTAAAGAGAATAAGATCTCTGTAGCAAAACAGAAGTTTGAGAATTTCAAGATGAAGTCAGGCGAAAATATTGATCAAATAGAAACAAGATTCAGCGCTATCATGGATGAATTGGCTTTACATAAGATTGAGTACACCAAGAAAGAAATCAACACTAGAATCTTGAAGGCTTTACCAATGTGTTGGAAGATGAAGGTCACAGCAATGGAAGAATCAAGAAGACTTGACATAGAAGATTCCTTCAAAATCTTCTCAGATCTCAAAGCTTATGAATTCAGTGAAGATTTCACCATGACAACAGCTCTAATCAAAGCCATAGAGGAACCCAAAACAACAGCTCTTGCAGCAGCAGCCTCAAATGATAACCAAGAAACCTCATCTAGGAATCTTCAGCAATTGGATGAGATGGAGAACAGATGGCTCTAATGATGAAAAGAATTTGAAGAATGAAGAGTGGACACCCAGTCACTCAGAAGTTCATCCAAAGGACTCCTGAAAAGAAGAAAGATGATGAATATCTTTGCTTCAACTGTAAGAAGCCTGGACACTACACAGCTGAATGTCCAGAACTGACCAAGAAGACTCAGCAACTAAGAACTAGCAGAAGAGCACTCTTAGCCAGAGATGAGTCAGATTATGAAGCTGGCAGTGAAAGATTATCATATGACACAGCTTTAATGGCTCATATGGAAAATCCAAATGAGGTTTGTGAATCTAACTCTAAATATTCCTCAGCTTAGATTTCCATACAAAATGCATGTTCTTCGACTGCTGACTCCAATCCAAAAAATCTAGAATTAGAAGAAACACTTGACGAATTGATGAATCAACTAGTAACTATTCAAGCTGGTTATGAATCAATTAAAGCTAAGATAGAAGTTCTAATTCTTGAGGTTGAAAGATTGAAGTCCGAACTAAATATGATTAACTGACTAGAATTGATAAAGGAAAGAATCAAGAAAAAGATGGTGCAATAATCCCATATTCGACATTGATGAACCAAGAAAAAGATGAAAATGGGGGTAACAATATTGTGTTTGATTTAAATGCATTTGATAATGATAACTGTTAGGTGTAGTGCCCGAAAGACAATTTTGTAATTGTTTTAGGACATAATTAATAATTCATCTTGTTATATGCATTTATGTTTATAATTAAGACACTACTGAAAACCCTAATTACCTCGTTTAAGTAATCACATAACTCAGTGTATACACAAGAGGATTGAGTTAGTGAGATGTACTTAAAATTAACATAGTCTGTAGCGTTGATTAATCTGAGTACGGGTCTCATGATTAATATGCTAATAATGCGCCCAGAACACCTTACGGTGTGACAGTCTTATCTAGACTATCGGTAATAGGGTACCTAATGGGCCATTTATATATGATGATAATCATATAGGGCAGGACCAATTTGATTTGAGTTCTCGATATAATTCCGTAATCGAGAAGTCTTATTGAATCACAAGATGATCATATATGGATTAATCTCAATCCTGAGGTGATCACAGACAACTGCTCAGACTAGGGTAGGGTTTGATGTGCTAGTAAGGATCACTTTGTAGTATGTGGTCCAACACTTCTCGTTGGCTCTATTCTAGAATGAGTGAGTAGTCTGTGCTATCACCGATATGCAATCCATTCCTTCCCTCGGGAAGTAGACAGACAGTTCCCTTATTTGTTAGCCCTAAGAAAATGATCAATCCCGGGAGTTCATGTTAGACTAATTAGCTACTAGTCCGGTATGTGAACTAATTGATCACTAGGGGTTAATGGTAAATAAGGATAATATGTTTCGAAGGGTTCACGGAGATATCCCGAATCGAAACGAACAGTCTATGGAGGATTTATCCGTATGTAATGATTACATCAGTGGACGCTTATCAACTCATGGTTGAGTGTAAGTTATCTATATTCGGCAGAGTTCAGTTTCGGGTTTATGGTGGTGTAATCCCGGAATTAATAGATTGAATATTATTGTTCAGTCTGTCGAATAATTCTATTTAATTTATTGTAGCTACTGAATATGGGTCCATGGTCCTTAACGTGGCTCCTAATATAGCATATAGGTTTTTCTCGTCGTTTCACCTCAATTATAATTAAATAGTTGGATTGGACTATTTAATTGATATGTGGATTAATTGTTTAGTTGGACTAGATAATTAAATACATGGAAAAGAGATTTTTCGTGGACTCGGCCCAAAATAATGAAACATGCGTGTGCCCTAAATTTGTTTTAGGGTGGGGCGCATTTTTTAATTGTTATTTATTGGGAAATTAGTTTTCTTAATAAATAATAAGACATGTGATTAAATTATTTATGTGTTAAATAATTTAAGGAAAAGAAAATCTTTTGTATATCCTAATTAATTTAGGAATATTTTAGATTTATCTTTTTAAGGAAAAAGATTATTTTGATTGATTTTGTATTAATTAAATAATGCCTTGGAGGCTAGGATTTCTCTCCTATATAAAGAGAGTTCTCCCAAACCAATACACATGACATAATGCAAGAAATTTGGGAGTAAAATAGCTTAGAATTTTCGGCTATTTTACTAAGGGTTCGAGTTTTAGGAAAACTTCGGGTTTTTCTAAGGTAGCATATCGAGGAGGTCCGGCGGCTTGAAACACCATCCACCTGGTGGTGCTTGGAGATACACGTTGGAAGACTTTGGCTTCTCAACTAGGATCTCAACTAGCTCGGATTGGATTGAAGGTTGTTCTAGACGTTTATTCACAATAAACCGGTAAGCGATCTAACCCCCTCGTAGGTTAGATCTATTTATTTATGTAGTTTGGTTGTTAGGTCTAGATCTTGTACTTTCCGCTGTGTAATCGGGTGGATCTTGATCCATCCAACGATATTACATCCTACAAGTGGAATCAGAGCCTTTGATCTATCAATCAAAGTATGTGAATTTTAGATCTAGGAGTGGAAATTGCATGTTTAGATTGCATTGTTTTTTTTTCATTTTTAAAATTCGAAAATCATGATGATGAATGCTTTGATATGTTGTGGTTGAAGAGATGGATTGGGGTTGGTATTGTTTACTCGTTAGATCTATTGTAAACTCATATAAATTCGTTTATATGAGTATAGGAAATTTTGTAATTTTAGTATCCTAGAAGTAGATATGTTTTGTCTCTGTTCCTTTTTTTTTATTTATTCCCGGAGATTGTGCCGTTGAAATGACAATCCCTCTAGTTAGAATGAAGAATAAAAATTGATGATCATTACCTCAAAATTTGGTGTCGATCGGAGTCCGTCTCGATATTAGATCGGTGCAATAAAGTTACTGCTGTAACAGAAAAGCACAGCAGCCGTAAAAACCCTAGCTATGATTTCGTCGAATTTCTAGAAGAGTTTGGAACGTTGAAACATTGATCCGACCGTTCAGATTTACTATCAAGGAGCCATGAACAAGCCCTAAAAATTTAGGTCGATCGGGTTTTGTCTCGGTTCCCGATCGGCCCCGGGAAGACACTGTTGTGCTGCAGTTATAAACTGTTGCAGCAGTTGGATCGGCAGATTGCTGGAGAAAATTGGACCGTTGAAACGAAGATCCTGTTGGATGTAATATCGTCGGATGGATCAAGATCCACCCGATTACGCAGCGGAAAGTACAAGATATAGATCTAACAACCAAAATACATAAATAAATAGATATAAACCTACGATAGGGTTTAGATTGCTTACCGGTTTATTGTGAATAAACGTCTAGAACATTCCGAGATCCAAGATCCAAGAATTGATAAGCCACCGTCTTCCGACGTGTATCTCCAAGCAACACCAAGTGGATGGTGATTCAAGCCGCTTGTCCTCCTCGATATGCTACCTTAGAAAAACCCAAAGTTTTTCTAAAACTCGAACCCAAGTACTTACGCCGAAAATTCTAAGCCTAATACTTACAATAATTTCAAAAATTATGTTAAGTCTAAGGCTTGTGAGAACTCTTTTATATAGGAGAGTAATCATTGTCCTCCAAGGATTTAATAATTAAGAGATAATTATTAGATTAATCCTTATTCCAATAAAAAGATAAATATAATATATATCCCAAACAAATTAGGATAAATAAATATATTATCTAATATTCCCTGATTTATCACTTAACAAATAAATGATTAAATCACATATTAAATAATTATCCAAGAAAACTGAATTCTCTCTAATTATTCAATCACAAAATGCGCCCCCCCCCCTAATCAAATAAAGGCCCACACGCATTCTTGACATACATTGGGCCGAGTCCACGAAAAATTTCTTTTCCATGTATTTAATTATCTAGTCCAACTAAACAATTAATCCACATATCAATTAAACAGTCCAATCCAACTATTTAATTATAATTGAGGTGAAACAACGATAAAACATATATGCTATATTAGGAGCCACGTCGGGGACCATGGACCCATATTCAGTAGCTACAATAAATTAAATAAAATTATTCGTCAGACCAAACAATAATATTCAATCTATTAATTCTGGGATTACACCACCATAAACCTGAAACTGAACTCTGCCAAATATAGATAACTTACACTCAACCATGAGTCGAAAGCGTCCACTGATATAATCATTACATACGGATAAATCCTCCATAGACTATTCATTTCGAGTCGGGATATTTCCGTAAACCCTTCTCGAAACATATTATCCTTATTTACCATTAACCCCCTAGTGATCAATTAGTTCATATACCGGACTAGTAGCTAATTAGTCTAACATGAACTCCCGGGATCGATCATTTTCGTAGGGCTAACAAATAAGGGAATTGTCTGTCTACTTCCCGAGGGAAGGAATGGATTCCATATCTGTGATAGCACAGGCTACTCACCCATCCCTGAATAGAGCCAACGAGAAGTGTTGGACCACATACTACGAAGTGATCCTTACTAACACATCAAACCCTAGCCTAGTCTAAGCATTTGTCTGTGATCACCTCAGGATTGAGATTAATCCATATATGATCATCTTGTGATTCGATAAGATTTCTCGATCACAGAATTATATCGAGAATTCAAATCAAATCGGTCCAGCCCTATATGATTATCATCATAAATAAATGCCCCACTAGGTACCCTATTACCGACAGTCCGGATAAGACTGTCACACCTAAAGTGTTTTGGGCGCATTATTAGCATATTAATCATGAAACCCGTACTCAGATTAATCAACGCTACGGACTAAGTTAATTTTAAGTACATCTCACTAACTCAATCCTCTTGTGTATAGCCATACACTGAGTTATGTGATTACATAAACGAGGTACTTAGGGTTTTCAGTAGAGTCTTAATTATAAACATACATGCATATAATAAGATGAATTATTAATTCTGTCCTAAAACAATTATATAATTGTCTTTCGGGCACTACACCTAACAATCTCCCACTTGCACGAAAGGCTAGTGGATTAATTGTTTTAGAGCATATCCTTATTTATCTATATCTTTAACATTCTCCCACTTGCTCAAAACAAGTGAGACGTATCCCTCAAATCTGTACCCTTCAAGCGCATCTTAGTAATTCATCCTTCCAAGCACGACCGGAGTGTGCCGCCGCAGGGTAGGTCAGTGACCCTGCGCGTACTTAGAATCCGAATACCATGTGACTTAGTACACTAATCAGGTAGGTTGGCCACTTGGGTCAATATTTGGGATCGAAACGTCGCCTTTCCATCTAATCCGGTGGTACGATTTCAATATGCCTTTGATTCAACACTAAGGATGAAATTGACTTAACGATCATCCTTAATCTGACCTAAAGTCAGAATCAGTGTCATCACTTATATTCTAGTTCGCACATGAATATACTAGCATATTATTCCTCATTCTCCCGAAGAGAATTGTGGGTTGACTAAACATCCCATTTCGTATTCATCTGCAGGTTTAGATAACCATTCCTGAGAGGTAGGGTAGACTACATCGTTGAATGTTGCATAAATACAAGGATATCTTAACCAGATTAATGGATGGGATTGCTAATGATCGATTCTCGAGAATTTGAGTGAATCAAATCCTTAAGAATGAATCCCGATGGCATGTCAGACTCTGACTTCAGATAACACACCCATGTTGTTTCCAACTGTTTCAGTGTTACCATTCACAACACTAATCTAGATAGTACTTTACTAATATCGATGCCCAGTCTACGAAAGACTTATCAACATTCTGGTCAAGTCCACATATTAAAATATATGACTTTGAAATGACCTAGAGGTTTGCTGTAATCCCCAAAGGATATAAGCTATGGCAGGCATCCAGCCAAAGGATCTTTCTGAATAAATTAATATACCGTTAGTCTCGCAAAAAGGTCTTAGGGAATCACCCCTATTTTCTGCTTTGTAACGAATCCACCATTTGTTCTTAGCTAAAACTCTTCTGTTCTGAATGAATTCAGATTCCGTTGTTCGGCAAGGAAGTCTTAGGGAATCACCCCTATTTCCCGCTTTCTGACAAAATCAAGCAAGACTGAGTGGTAAGAGAGATCACGGTCTGGTTAACTCTCTACCTTTTAGGGAATCACCCCTAAATTACTCAGCTTTGCGTGGAAAGTTAAACTTTCCTATTCATTCGAATCTTCTCGGTGTAGTTCCAATTACTCCCACTGGGCCTGAGATACTCAGGTGGTTCTATACGAGTTCCAACAGAACTGGAGTATCAAACTCCATTCACAGGGTTATGGCTTTTAAACCAACCTCTATGATCGGGATCCTACATAGCCCATGAAGGACTATAGGTCATCAATCTACCCTATAGACCGTAAGGTCCTGCAATAGGTAATGGACAAAGCATACTCCCATGCGTTCTGGGTGGATTGATATAATGATCTAGTTTAGTAGTTTTCTATTAGTGTTTCCACCAACTTCCGGTGTTGGATGTGGACTGAACAAATCAGTTAGTAACATCTTGAGTACAAATACTTAAAGATCTAAGGTTGTTATTTATAGACTCTATCAGACCGAGTTTGACAGTATAACCGTCATTCTCTGATTTTACGAGTTTTACAACCAACCTTTACTCAATGCATTAAGATATTTCACGACCTGAATGTTTACGCAAAATTTCTAGTCCTACTTTCAAGCACTAAATGCTAAATGTCTATATTCACGAAAGTGGGGTGAACCGAATTCACTCCTTATCCACAAATGCGTAGGCATCTTTTAGGTAGACTTCTCGGTTTTTCATTACAACCGTTATTTTGCAACCAATATCTTAAATAAGTTCAGCAGCGTATCGTAGCACATCAATAACTATATAAGGAAAATTTATGGTGTATCCCTTAGTGAAAACATTTCCCTGGGAGGCAGGCCGAGCATCAGTCCTGAAGACTACGCAATGACCTATTTCTGAGTATGGAATACCTTACCTCTGGTAAAATCAGAGATTCCTTCAAATATTTTTGATAAACTTACCGGAGTTTTGAGTAGTTATCAGACAATATGTCACCACTCAGAAGCTCCCACTAGCTTGTATCTTTCATATGACCCCGAAGGTCGATATGAATAAGCTATGTTACTTCTTTAAATCTATTACCCTTTCCTGATTGAAAGGAAACTTAGTCATTGTTCCTTTGAGACAGTGTTCCTTTGACTGGGAGATAGGAATCACCATAAGCCAGTCTTCAAGTCTTTTCTTTAGGGAATATGCTCTAATTAATAAAATAGAAAGAAGCGTTTATCGAAATACGGAAACCATTTGCGTTTATATATTTCAAGAAGTGTTACTAATACCTTCTCAGCAATGATTAGTGGTCCTGACTTTATCAAACAAAAGTCCGAATCTTTGTTTCATGCTACGAATGTTATATTCATCGTCAATAAGACAAACCAATTATCCTATTGAAAATAAATACGGTCGTTCCAACGAATCCGAAAAACATAAAATGAATTTTCTGTGATACTCAAGAATTGAATCCGAGATTCATTTCCTTATATCACTCCCACTAGTCTATCTGAAATAACTGCCCGTTGTCTATTTTATTTATCATTTTAATGCAAAACTACCTAGTTCTTCCAAAGAACTTTAGCTTTCGAGAAAATTGCTAAGGATGCATTGGTCAGTGATCCAAAATCACTTTCATTATCCTCTAATTTCCAATTTATTAATTTTCCGGTTTAGCCTTAAAACTACTTAGTTTAGATGACTAACACGTAAAAACATTCTTTCCCATGCTCGACTTTCCTTAGATGGAAACAGTCTTGAACTAGCAGTAAGTTTGAGTAGACACTAATCTTGAACTGTGGGATGTTCAGCGTTACTTGCTTGGACTATCAATTTTTCTAATCGTCAAATCATAAGACCAAAGCTCCCACTAGTTTATCGGTTCCAAATACCGTCTAACTAGCAACACTTTGTATTTATGATTTTTCAAAGATTAGAAAATCCCCCAGAACTAAGCTCCCACTAGTTTATCAGTTCCAAATACTGTCTAACTAGAAATGCTTTGTTCATGATGTTTCAAAAGATTATAAAATCTCTAGAACTAAGCTCTCACTAGTTTATCAGTTCCAAATACTGTCTAACTAGTAATGCTTTATTCTTGTTTTTCCAATATATGGAGAAACTCATGTGCAGTCTATTACACATTTCTAATGATTTAGAAAAACAACAAATCATAAGACTAAGGCTCCCACTAGTTTATCGGTTCTAAATACCGTCTAACTAGCAACGCCTTATGTATATGATTTTCCAATTTTTCAATTTAGAAATTTTTTGTGTAATTACACTTTTAAAATACACTAAATGAATTTTATATATATAGTCTTAAATCATCTTTTGTAAACTAAGAATGGTCGTCTTTCGTTCAACACGAGTGACACCCGTGACATACCTATACAATGTCACTTAAGTTTTTAAAAGCTTTAGAGAATAAATATTTTCTGAAAAATTAACTGCATTGTTTGATAATTACAACGTACTTGTTACTTTCCACATTTTTAATGAAGTTCTATTACTAACAGTTTAGTAACCTAGAGATTTAGTTATAAATAAAATGGCAGCAAGTTAAATTCAAAATAAATTTTCCAAGAAAACTGAATTAATCCACTTGCCTTTCGTGCAAGTGGGAGATTGTTAGGTGTAGTGCCCGAAAGACAATTATGTAATTGTTTTAGGACAGAATTAATAATTCATCTTGTTATATGCATTTATGTTTATAATTAAGACACTACTGAAAACCCTAAGTACCTCGTTTTTGTAATCACATAACTCAGTGTATGGCTATACACAAGAGGATTGAGTTAGTGAGATGTACTTAAAATTAACTTAGTCCGTAGCGTTGATTAATCTAAGCACGGGTCTCATGATTAATATGCTAATAATGCACCCAGAACACTTTACGGTGTGACAGTCTTATCCGGACTGTCGGTAATAGGGTACCTAGTGGGGCATTTATATATGATGATAATCATATCGGGCTGGACCGATTTGATTTGAGTTCTCGATATAATTCCGTAATCGAGAAGTCTTATCGAATCACCAGATGATCATATATGGATTAATCTCAATCCGGAGGTGATCACAGACAACTGCTTAGACTAGGGTAGGGTTTGATGTGTTAGTAAGGATCACTTCGTAGTATGTGGTCCAACACTTCTCGTTGGCTCTATTCTGGAATGAGTGAGTAGTCTGTGCTATCACAGATATGGAATCCATTCCTTCCCTCGGGAAGTAGACAGACAATTCCCTTATTTGTCAGCCCTAAGAAAATGATCGATCCCGGGAGTTCATGTTAGACTAATTAGCTACTAGTCCGGTATGTGAACTAATTGATCACTAGGGGGTTATGGTAAATAAGGATAATATGTATCGAGAAGGGTTCACGGAGATATCCCGAATCGAAACGAACAGTCTATGGAGGATTTATCCGTATGTAATGATTATATCAGTGGACGCTTATCAACTCATGGTTGAGTGTAAGTTATCTATATTCGGCAGAGTTCAGTTTCGGGTTTACGGTGGTGTAATCCCGGAATTAATAGATTGAATATTATTGTTTGGTGTGTCGAATAATTCTATTTAATTTATTGTAGCTATTGAATATGGGTCCATGGTCCCCGACGTGGCTCCTAATATAGCATATAGGTTTTCCCATCGTTTCACCTCAATTATAATTAAATAGTTGCATTGGACTATTTAATTGATATGTTGATTAATTGTTTAGTTGGACTAGATAATTAAATACATGGAAAATAGATTTTTCATGGACTCGGCCCAAAATAATGAAACATGCGTGTGCCCTAAATTTGTTTTAGGGTGGGGCGCATTTTTTAATTGTTATTTATTGGGAAATTAGTTTCTTAATAAATAATAAGACATGTGATTAAATAATTTATGTGTTAAATAATTTAAGGAAAAGAAAATACTTTGTATATCCTAATTAATTTAGGAATATTTTAGATTTATCTTTTTAAGGAAAAGGATTATATTGATTGATTTTGTATTAATTAAATAATGCCGTGGAGGCTAGGATTTCTCTCCTATATAAAGAGAGTTCTCCCAAGCCAATACACATGACATAATGCACAATATTTGGGAGTAAAATAGCTTAGAATTTTCGGCTATTTTACTAAGGGTTCGAGTTTTAGGAAAACTTCGGGTTTTTCTAAGGTAGCATATCGAGTAGGTCCGGCGGCTTGAAATACCATCCACCTGGTGGTGCTTGGAGATACACGTTGGAAGACTTTGGCTTCTCAACTAGGATCTCAACTAGCTCGGATTGGATTGAAGATTGTTCTAGATGTTTATTCACAACAAACCAGTAAGCGAACTAACCCCCTCGTAGGTTAGATCTATTTATTTATGTATTTTGGTTGTTAGATCTAGATCTTGTACTTTCCGCTGCGTAATCGGGTGGATCTTGATCCATCCGACGATATTACATCCTACAATAACCCCCCTTCATTGTATAATGATGTTGAATTTGAGAATGTTGAGCATGTAGAATATATAGATATTGCACCTCTAATAGTCCATAATTCTCTTAGATTTGTCATGAGCATTGATAAAGTGATCAATAAATTGTTGAGTGGCACTTCTTTCCTTAGAGCTAAAATGATTAATCACTTTTTAAGAAGACATGATTATAGACTCCCAATGCTAAATCTTAAAATCCTTGTTAATATCCTTGATATGTGGAGAAAAATGCAGAGGGATGCTCTTCATTGGTTTAGTCCTCCTTGAGAATGATGTTTAAAGATAGTCTAACGGAAAACTACCCCCTGCCTTTCCGACCACCACCTCTTGCCGGAGTCTGGTGAATGACCATCATTAACAAAAATTCTTCGAGAGCTGAACGACGTGCTTGCCCCCTAGAATGCTCGTGTTGTCTCCTCAATCTTTCTGACCTTCCGGCATCATGATTCAGTGACCTTCCTTCCTACTCTCACTTGTTTTTAATTTATTTACATAGGGGACAATGTAATATTTATGTGTGGGGGAGGGTCACTTGTAACTTGTATAGTTTCCTTGGTTGCTATTTGAGTCTATTGTCTTAGGGTCAATAAAAGTCACTTTATGCATTTTGGAGTCTTAGTCAGTGTCAGTCAAGTCATTTTGTGTTAATGGTTTTGGTGATCACACATAGCTACTTTAGATGAGATTTGCAATGCATGAAAATTGATATGATTTGTTCTGACAATAGAAATGCATGACATGGAGTGAAAATTCCATTTTTAGAATATCATGTTTAAAAGTGCCATTATTTTCTTTAGGAAACAATAGAGTCCGAGTGAATAGACAATATTGACCCGGTGACGTATTGTTCCAGCCATATGACTGACCACTTCAGTCTCACCCTAAATTTATGTGCATTTTCTCTTCCTTGGATTTGTTCCTTTGGAACTTGTCTTGAGTCTTGTTGATGTTATTTTGGTATGTGCAAACACGTAGAAATGATTGAGGCATTTGTTCCTACCTTTCAGCATACTATATACCTTATACCTTTTGAGCCTTGATCTTTATTACACCATTTTCCCCACTTTATCTCACTTCCACTTCACCATATATTGAACAATCCCTAAAAGAGGTAGCCCAATTCCTTTCACCCAACCTTAGAACTAATTGGGACATGTGGCTATCAAATTTCTTTTACTTAGTATGTAATGGTCAAGCTTGGGGGAAATCCATACCGGTACTACGTGTTCGTTTCTTAGTTTGAAAAAAAATATATGAAAAAAAAATTAGAAAAAAGAAAAAAAAATGAAAAAAAATGAAAAAAAAAATTCGAAAAAAATTAATCAATAAAGGAGGAAATCTAAAAAATAACCTCCTAAGTCAAGTTTGTTTTATTTGTTAAGAATAAATATGGAGTTGTATCATTATTCTCCCAAAGTAGAGAAATTATACATTGTATTTTCTTTTGTTTGGAATAAAGCATATGACCCTCTTGCACTTGTGTGATGTTAAAGTTTAATAGTCATGTGTCTCGCTAGTTCTAATGGTTTTGCCATCTCTTATACATTTTCCTACACCTATCACTTTCATTTTCTTACTTGGGCTATGCTCACTTACCATTTTTTCCTCAAAGACCTTATGATTTATGTGTTACACAATGCCTTGGTGATTGATATGAGACGATATACAAGCATATAGTAGGGCATTTTCAATGGACTGAGCTTGAGGGTTTAGTCTCCTCATAAATATTGAGAGTTGAGTGATTTATCCCATGAGGGTCTATTTGCTTGGTCTATGTTGTTTCCCATTGACAATTTTTGTTCACTTTGCTTATGATACGATAAAAAGGATTAGTTAGTCCATATCTTGTGTTTTGAATGCCGAGATAAAATTTTATTAATGCTTGTGTGTTGTGCATCTTTGTCTAATGCTATGTCATGTGTGATCTTCTTAGTCCGTCTCATCTTGAGTCTTTTTGTTTGCTTGGGGACAAGCAAGGTTTAAGCTTGGGGGAGTTTGATAAGTCCACCATATGTGGTTATTCTTAGATCGTTTTGGCCTATTTTAATGCCTATTTTGTGATATTCATATGATAAATTGCCTTTTTGGACTAGATTACTGCGGTGGCTTTGATATTTTGCAGATATGATGAATCCAAACATAAAAGGCAATGGAAATGAGCTAAAAAGGAGTCAAAGTCGTGGAGGCATGAAGAATCACACCCAGGTGTGAAAAAATGGAACAAGGTGTGAAAAAATGCAGAACCCATTTAGAATTTCTACAAGCCAACGAAATGTTCTGATTGGTGGACACAACTTCCAACGTAATTTGCATGTTGATGGCGCAAATTTGGTTGGAAAGAAGATTTACACGAATATTTTTAAGGGATTTTATTTTAGGAGATAAATTACACACTTTGAATTAAAGAAAATTCCTAATTATCCTAAATTTCCTTAAATTGGAAAATGATCATAGACGCCAATATCAGAGATTGGAGGCATGAAACATTATTTCCCTTCCATCTACTATTTTTCTCTCAACTTTTGAAGAACAAGATTTTTGCTTAGGGCTCAAGAACGAAGAACGATCGTGAATTTCTTGGTTTTATGCTATTTGTGAGACAATTCTATTTTATTTCTCTTAATTTTCTTCCTTTTATTTTGTTTTTACGTCTCATAATGCCTAAATCCATGATTTTTGTGATCTCTTTAATTATGTGTGAGTAGATTTAATTTTCTAGGATTAGGAGATCCCGGTAATGAATATATGAGTTAAAGATTCGATCTTTCTTATTATTATGAATCGATATGCTTCTGTATTGATTTTAGTGCACTATTTCGTATGAATTTATGGATTGATGGATCGAAAGATGAATTTCCATAGGTTTATATGAAGAATTTATTATCAATTAGGTGATGGACTGAAAGGTAAAATTTAATTGATAGGTTAGAACCCTAATTTCAATCAAGAAAATTTATGAGAGCGAAAGTTAATTGAAATTTCTTGTGACATTATGAATAATGATGTTTAATGGCTCTAGATTAATTTAATGAGAGAGAAATCAGATTTAATATTAATTTAGGCAAGATTAATAGTAGTTCGAAAGAATATTGTTAATCATTTTTTATTATTCGTCAACATAAGTAAAAATTCATAATAAATGGGAAGGTCGTTGTAAAAGTCATATGTTCGTTACCGTGGTAATCCGACGTCCTAGAAGTTCTTCCAACTTAATTTCTAGCAATTTCTTGGACTTGCGTGGAGTTTTAAATAGGACCATAGTTTTAGTTATTTTATAATTCAAAACACCAAAATTTGATTAGTTTAGCTAATATAAATTGATAACTATTCACTGATTGTCCCAAGTCCCTATGGGATCGACATCCTAAGTACTACTCGATAAGCCGTGCGCTTGCGGTAGCATTTATTGATTATCTATTGAAAATCACACAACAGTCTATGAATGGTTCCTCCTAAATCCATAGAAGATATAGGCTCTATTTCTCGCACTTGACCTTCGCTACACCTAGGCCAGGTTTCCTCATAACTTTCCTTTTCCTTCAGGAGTAAAGTCTCTGCTACTTCAGGGTCTAGTGCCACTTGCTGATATAATTCAAAAACAAGCTCACCTTTGGCATCTAGCATGTAGCATGCTTCTCCCTCATCATGTGCATATCTCATCGAATTCATCATATTTAACACTACTTTGTCCACATTCACTCTCAGAATCAGCTCACCCTTATGAACATCTATCAATGTCTTGCTCGTAGCTAGGAAAGGTCTTCCGAAGATTAATGGAACATTGTGGCTAGCCTCCATGTCTAGCACCACAAAGTCTACAGGGAATACAAACTTATCAACTTTTACCAGAACATCCTTCACCACGCCACACGGATGCTTCATAGACTGTTGGGAATAAAATTTAGTTTAGATGATGATTCATCGTATTCAAGAATGTGTTTACACCCTATTGATGAAGTGCTGAAACTAACTGTTATAGTGGAAAGCTAAAAGATGTCTAGAACTGAATGTATCGGTTTTACTAGAGTCTAATAATTGTATAGATTATATCAGACAAGCACTGTAATAGATAGAAGTGTCGTAGAACTGAAACTGGAAATCATCTAAGAAACTGGAAAACACTTAGAACTAAACTGGAGACCGAAGATATACACCAAGAACTGAAGTTCGCTCAAAACTGAAGAAGGTAAGTTTGCTGAGGGACAAGGACTCGGTTGGCTTATCTAGAACTGAAGGCTGAGGGAACAAACTCAGTATTTGAAAAATAGAGGGACACAGACTCAGTTAAAGAAGATTGAAGAACTGAGGGTTCAAACTCAGTTTATGAAGATTTTAAGCCGAGACTGTAAAGTTAGAATTCAGGTATGTCTGTGATGGCCTGAAATTACATTATGGATCTTGAAAGAAGACCTAAGTATCATAAGGACAATGATATCTTAGAAGATCTTTATAAGAAATGGTGTAATCTAGTTCAGTTACATATAATCAAATAAATAGAGTACTGAAGTTTTTGAAGAAGAGTAAAAACTCAGTTAATGCTCTAAGTCAGTTAGTACACTGAAAACTGACATACTCAGTATAAAACTGATAAGGAAACTCAGTTTTATAAGTCAGTCATCCAACAAACTGAAAGTACATTCGAACATTGTATAGGAAGCAACTCTATTGGATAAAATACTGACAAGTCAGAACGGTCACTAAATATAGCCGTTACAAGATAGACGTTGATACAATTCGAATTCAAACGAAATGAACGTTGGACCTCACACTATAAATAGATGACTTTGCACCAAGGATCAAACACCAAGAATTAACAAGATTACAAGCATTCTAGTTCATTCGATTTGGTATTTGCGCTCAACAAGATCTTTCTAGTATTCTTCAAGTGTTCAAGCTACATCGATCTTATATTCTACACTTTGAAGAACCACAAGAGAGAATCAATTTATTGATTCTCATCCCAACTTTGATTCTCAATCAAAAGCTTAGACTGTGAAGCAATCCGGTCAAGGAGTTTCCAAGGACAGTTGTGACATTTGCAGTCGGGTAGACTGTGTTTGTGGTGGTAGCTGGTGAAGAAGCAATACCACCCTTTAAGGACCAGTGGTTCAAGCAGTTGAAGAGCAGTCATACACCCTGTTCTTTAGTTGTTTAGATAGTGACACTAGGGACTAGTCAAGGACTATCATATAGGACTTTTTGTAACAGCGTATCTCAAGGAGTTCTAGT
Organism: Gentiana straminea; assembly: GCA_036785695.1. Lineage (NCBI taxonomy): Eukaryota > Viridiplantae > Streptophyta > Magnoliopsida > Gentianales > Gentianaceae > Gentiana > Gentiana straminea. Next base: position 847,727 of record JAVUPR010000320.1, read on the forward strand.
GGAATTTTCCTCCTACATCACAGGGGAAGAGTGGACTGACAGGATTGCACCACCAGGAACCACTATAATTCTTGCTCTACTTACTTTACGCATTTACATTCTGTTATTTACTTTACAGCATTTATATTTGTTTATACAGCGTACTGAAATTGATTGTTATAAGCATACACAGTTCACAAACAAACATTCACCAGAATTCAGTTTTGCATACAGATTTTTCTTATAGAATCCAGATAAAGGCTAAAATTAATATCCGCTGCCGGTTGACTCAGTTTTGTATAAGTCAGCTTCACTTAAACTCAGCTTTGTCAGCTCAACTACACACAAGTTAAAACTGAACCTTAATTGTTAATCAATCTGCACAAGACTCAGTTCTCAGTTAGTTTTTTGGTGACAAGTTTATTCACCCCCCCCTCTAAACTTGTGTTAGCCTTTCCAAGGGACCAACAATTGGTATCGGAGCAGTGTTCCTTTAACAAGTCATTGTTAAAAACTCATTTGCTCTATATCTCCTCTAGTTGTTCTCTTGAAAAAGCTCAGTGTTTCAATTTCCAGTCTTTGCATAATCCAGTTTTCATTCACTCACACAATGGATAACAATCAGTATGCCAGACAAATGATGATGTGCAACATGGACAGATTTGATGAATATAAACATCGTTTGCAGGATTTTCTAGCAGCTTCTCATGATGAGATGATTGATGTACTCACTGATGGACCTATCCAGATCACTTACATGCAAACTGTTGGTGAAATCAAGTTATAGTTCCCAAGCCTAAAGCTGAATGGACCAGTGATGATCGAAAGAGAAATAACCTGAACAATGTCGCCATGGATATCATACTCAGAACTCTTGACAGCAACATGTACTTGAAAGTCAAGGATTGCACTACTTCAAAAGAGGTGTGGGAGAAACTTCAGTTAGTTTGCGAAGGAACTGACTCTATTAAAGAGTATAAGATAACTGTAGTAAAACAGAAGTTTGAGAATTTCAAGATGAAGTCAGGCGAAAATATTGATCAAATGGAAACAAGATTCAGCGCTATCATGGATGAATTGGCTCTACTCAAGATTGAGTACACCAAGAAAGAAATCAACACTAGAATCTTGAAGGCTTTTCCAATGTGTTGGAAGATGAAGGTCACAGCAATGGAAGAATCAAGAAGACTTGACATTGAAGATTCCTTCAAAATCTTCTCAGATCTCAAAGCTTATGAATTCAGTGAATATTTCACCATGAGAACAGCTCTAATCAAATCCATAGAGGAACCTAAAACAACAGCTCTTGCAGCAGCAGCCTCAAATGATAACCAAGAAACCTCTTCTAGCAATCTCCAGCAATTGGATAAGATGGAGGAACAGATGGCTCTAATGATGAACAGAATTCAAGGAATGAAGAGTGGACACCCAGTCACTCAGAAGTTCATCAAGAGGACTCCTGAAAAGATGAAAGGCGATGAATATCTTTGCTTCAACTGTAAGAAGCCTGGAAACTACAAAGCTAAATGTCCAGAATAGACCAAGAAGACTCAGCAACGTAGTGTTAGGAAATCACTAGTTTAACGTAGCGGAATTTAAAATTTGATTACCTTTTACTAGATCGTTCTTCATTTAATGCAATAAACACGTTAAGTAGTTTGACGGTTATACCTTGATAATCTATAAGATCGTCGCTTTGACCGTCAACGGAGAGTAGTACAATGCGCAAGCCGTCCACGCGTCCGGCCTCTATCGCTAATCCACATGAACTCCTTGCCGGAATCCTCCTTGGATTGCTATTGGAAAACTCCTGTTGCTAGACCGGACTTTTTCCCCTCTCTCCAACTCACTATAGGATGCTCTCTATTTTACATAAGAACTATGAGCTCTTGCAATTGTGATGTACAAAAGAGCTTGACACCCACCCCTTATTTACAGTGAGAAGTGGCGCGCCATATGGTGTGGAGGAGAAAACCTTTTTTCCCAATAAAATAAGGAAAATCAATTAGATTGATTTATCTCTTTTATTATAATTAATTTTGCCAATATCTTATATTGAATATAATTATCTTATAACGATAAATCTATTTTTCCAAAATCAATTAATAACTTATATTAATGTTATGGTAATCTTATTAATTAAAGTGCACAATCAAAGTGTATCTTATACACTTATAGATGGCGCCCCAAATGCCAATTAATTGGCTTCCGGAATATTCTTTAATTAATATATATATTTTGTATATAATTAATATCTTGTATTTTAGTTATTCATAATAAATAAATACCACCATATTAATTTACCACTATAATCTTTATAGTCTAGAGATAAACTTTCCTTTTTTGGTTATCAACTATAACCGCATTTTAATCCGACTCGAAGTTCATATATGTGTGACCCGATAGGCTTCCGAATATGTTGGCCGTAGACATAAAGTGCAATTTACTAAAATGCCCTTCATGCCTAACGATCATGAATAGCGTCTAGCAACACACCGTGACCCCCAATCATCGGAAGAGTCAAAAGCAATGACTACTACCTTTCATGTGAAGCAGTTACCGTGTAACTTACAATCCTATCGTTGAAATAATATCCATACGATCGTATCACGAGTGTCAATACATTAACGATCATATCTTATAATCTGGATATCATGCTTTCTCGGGATAACACATTTACTCCCACTTTGCAAAGATTCTCGAGAGCTAGACATTCCTTATAAGAAGGCAACTTCAGATATTCGATCCCATTCATAGGATACGCGATTCCCGGACGACCAATCATGTATACTCCGCATGCTTCAATATCATACCAAATCACTACCGCATGATAGCCCCGTGGCTAGGGGAAATCTTAATAGTGTCCAATCATGACAATCCACGCCGTGATGCAATGAAGACTCCGGTCCAAAGGATAATTACACAACCGCCACATAGTGTGATACTTAATGTAAGTGGGTCAGTCTAACGTACGCAATCTCTAATACACGTCCACGTACAGTCCAAGTGTCTCTACACTTCGATAGACGAGATCTATCCCTACCTTCTATAAGATAGAAGACATCCAATACGTGCTAGTCTGATTATACTATCAATGTCCCATTTGACAATACATAAGACTAGAGACTTTTAAGTATCAAACTTATTAAAGTGATTAGATATCTCATCAACCATAATCACTATCATGGTTTCTCTATCACAGTTTGACACTAGGGACGTTACTATATAGGTACAACAAATAATATGAAGATAAACAATATATAATAACATAAGTGCTTTTATTAATCATAATAAAGTTATTGCATGAACTAAATAGACTGTAAATGACCTGATTGGGTTTAGGACACATTTCCAACAATATCCCACTTGGCCTAAAGCCAATCACCTATATGCCTAAGCCCGTGCAAGTGAACATGTTTATCATGCTTTGCTTGAGACAATGCCTTGGTTAACAGATCAGCTATGTTATCATCCGTGTGGACTTTCTCTATCTTTACATCTCCTCTATCTACTATCTCTCTAATCATGCGATAGCGCCGTAACACTTGTTTGGACTTCTGATGAGACCTTGGTTCCTATGACTGAGATATCGCTCCATTATTGTCACAGTACAGAGGCACTGGACCTTAATGGTGGGAACCACACCAAGTTCAGTTTTGAACTTCTTCATCCAAACTGTTTCATTTGCCGCCTCCGAGGCTGCTATGTATTCGGCTTCCGTTGTAGAGTCTGCAATAGTCTCCTGCTTGGAACTCTTTCAGCTCACTGCTCCGCCGTTAAGCATGAAAAAAAATCCAGATTGTGACTTAAAGTCATCCTTGTCAGTTTGGAAACTGGCATCTGTATAACCTCGTAAAACTAAATCATCATTCTCGAAAACCAGGAACATATCCCTAATACGTCTCATGTACTTGAGGATATTCTTGACAGCAATCCAGTGACCTTCACCTGGATTGGACTGGTACCTACAGTCATACTAAGAGGGTACGAGACATCTGGTCTTGTGCACAACATGGCATACATGATAGACCCGATTGCCGAAGCATACGGGATCTTACTCATTTGTGCCATTTCCTCCTGTCTTAGGACTCATTCCCTTCGACAGGTCGACCCCATGTGACATGGGCAGCAATCCTTTCATGAACTGCTCCATGCTGAATCTCCCTAGCATTTTATCTATATAGGTGGATTGCGACAGACCAAGCAACCTTTTAGATCTATCTCTATAAATCTTTATTCCTAGAATATAGGTTGCATCACCCAAGTCCTTCATTGAGAAGTTATTGGATAACCAAGCTTTGACTGATTGTAACATAGGCACATCATTCCCTATGAGCGATATGTCGTCTACATAAAGCACTAAGAACACAATGGCACTCCCACTAACCTTCTTGTAAACACAGGGCTCATCTTCGTTCTTGATGAAATCAAGCTGTTTGATTATCTCATCAAAGCGAAGATTCCAACTCTGAGAAGCTTGCTTTAATCCATAAATGGATCTTTGCAGTTTACATACCATCCTGGCGTCATTGGTTGTGAAACCCTCAGGCTGTGTCATATATCCCTCCTCAGACAGGTTCCCGTTAAAGAAAGCTATTTTCACATCCATCTGCCAGATTTCGTAATCATGGTATGCTGCAATAGCGAGCAAAATTCTAATGGATTTTAACATGGATACAGGCGAAAAGGTTTCATCATAGTCAACTCATTGTCTTTTCTTATAACCTTTTGCCACTAACCTAGCCTTGTAGGTAGTCACGTTACTGTCCATGTCGGTCTTTCTCTTAAAGACCCATTTACACCCTATAGGAACTATTCCTTCAGGTGGATCAACTAAGTTCCAAACTTGGTTGTCTTTCATGGATTCCAATATAGAATTCATGGCTTCTAGCCATTTCTCTTGTCATGCCTTAATAGCACTTCCTCAAAAGTTCTAGGGTCCTCATCTTCCATGAGATACATGCCATTGTACCTTTCGGGTTCACGGCGTTCCTTGGTGGATCTTCGAGGTGCTAGTGTGTCCATGGTAGAGGCTGGTGTCACATCTGTATGTGGCAAGTCCTCTACTTCCATCAACTAACTGTTATCCATAAGTGGTTCTCGAATTTCTTCAAGATCAATTTTACTCCCACTGAACCTATCCAGAATAAACTCTTTCCCCAGAAAGTGGCCAGTCCTGGCAACAAACACCTTTTGCTCCTAAGGATGGTAAAATTGGTATCCTCTAGTTTCTCTAGGATATCCCACAAACAGACATTTGTCGGATCTGGCCTCTAATTTGTCAGGCATCATCCGCTTCATATAAGTCGGACAACCCCAAGATTTAAGATATGCCAGATTCGGTTTCTTCTTGGCCCATACCTTGTATGGTGTAGAATCAACCGTCTTTGATGGAACTCGGTTCAGTGTATAGGATGCGGTTTCTAGAGCATACCCCCAAAATGATTTTGGGAGAACTGCATAGCTCTTCACGGATCGTACCATGTCTAAAAAGGTACGGTTCCTCCTCTCAGATACACCATTCATCTAAGGCGTACCTGGAGGGGTCCATTCAGGTAGAATCTCATTCTCTTTCAAAGAGTCTTGAAACTCTCCATCTAGGTATTCACCACCTCGATCGGATCGAAGTGTTTTGATTTCTCTACCTAGTTGTTTCTCCACTTCACTTCTGAATTCCTTAAACTTTTTGAAGGCTTCGGATTTATACTTCATTAAGTAAATATAACCATAGCGAGAATGGTCATCAGTGAAAGTGATAAAATAAGAGTATCCTCCTTTGGCTTGAATTGACATTGGGCCACATACATCAATATGTATGAGCACAAGAAATTCATTGGATCTTATCCCTTTGCCACTAAAAGCTGACTTTGTCATCTTGCCGAGTAAACAAGCTTCGCATGTATCAAACGATTCATAATCGAATTGATCCAACATTCCATATTTATGTAGTTTGGAAATGCGATTCTTATTTATATGGTCAAGTCTACAATGCCATAAGTAGGATTCATTCCAGTCATTTGCCTTGGCTTTCTTGTTATTTATATTAAGTACGTCAACATTCATATCTAATATGTAGAGAAGGTTGCTAAGTATGCCAGTACCATAAAAAATTCCATCACGTGAAAAAGAACAACATTTATTCTCAAACGTAAATGAAAATCCATCAACATCTAATGCGGAAATAAAAATAATGCTCTTCGTAAGAGTAGAAACAAAATAACAGTTTTTAAGTTCAAGTACTAGCCCACTAGGCAATGAAAGAAAATAGACTCCTACGGCTAGTGCAGCAACACTTGCTCCATTTCCAACGCGTAGGTCCACCTCTCCTTTCCTTTGCTCTCTAGTTCTTGTTAGTGCCTGCATATTCGTACAAATATGAGAACCACAACCAGTATCTAATACCCAGTGGTTAGACTTAGAAGAAACAATATTGATTTCAATAATAAATATACTTGAAGTCGAAGCATCAGAATGCTTCTTCTTGGTACTCAAGAAGCCTTTGCAATTTCTCCTTCAATGTCCGGTCTCACCGCAATGGAAGCAAGCATCCTTGGATTTATCTTTTGCTATCTTAGGCATTGGCTTAGGTGCAGCCTTCGCCTTCTTGGACTTTTTCTGGGCTTTATCCTTGCCCTTGCTTGAAGTGACCAGCAACACTTGCTTTCCCTTCCCCACAGTGCCCTAAGCAATTTTCAACCTGTTCAATAACTCCGCAAGGGAGCAATCTATCTGTTCATGTGATAATTCATCATGAACTGCGAGAATGAATCAGGTAGAGATTGTAGAATCAAGTCAATACTCAATTCTCATTCCAACATGTGGCCCAGCTTCCCAATCCTCTCTATGTACCCTATCATATTCAGCACGTGTGACCCCACAACAGTCCCAAATGTCATCTTACAACTAAACAGGGCCTTCGAGACCTCGTACCTCTCAGTGCGAGACTGAGAAGCATAGAGTTCCTTTAAGTGGACCATGATTGTGTAGGCATCCATAGACTTATGATGTTTCTGCAGTTCAGGTGTCATCGAAGCAAGCATGATACATGTAGCATCAGTACTTTCAGAACAGTGCTTGTTATACTTCTCAACAGCATCTGCAGCCGAACCCTCAGTGGGCTCTTTCGGTACGGCCTCGTCCAATACATAACCAATCTTCTCGTGCCTCAAAACGATTTTGAGGTTCCTTTCCCAATCGAGAAAATTAGTTTCGTCAAGCTTATTGTCGATGATAAAAAAAGGTTCAATTTGTTTGACATTTTTCTACAACAATAAATAAAGATAGAATAAGTAAAGTTCATGTATAAAAACCCTAAATTTGCACTTAAATTTTTATAAGGTTTTACTCCCACTAGCCAACTATTCCCATTTGGATTTCAAGAATTTAATTAATTCTTTAGTGGATGCAATCCTATCTAGTTGACTCGATCCCCGACGTGGGCCGATCGACCGGGTCAATTTTGAAGGTGGGTACTTATTACCGATCGAATCTTATTCGATTTCCATTGGTTGACTAGTCAACTCTTTGACAGTTCACATCCATATGTGATAGCCACCCCATGTCTCTAAAATCAGACTGACCTGACGTGGACCAATAAAGGCAAGATTCTTAGTCGAGTCATAACCCAAATATTAATGAGATCTCATAACGATCATATCTCAATAATGACGATATACCCGAGGTAGGTCAACTCCTGACATGGGCCGATCAGTTGGATCCAAACAAGGGCTCTTCACTGTCATTATAATATTGGGAGACAATTTTGGCTCGATTTTTGGTGTGAGAATAATTTTAAATTACTTCACTTAATTAATTTTGTTTAATTATTGTCTCATCTACTATGTGCATATTACTACAAAACATACACAACATTCCACGCACAAAATAACCGGTATGATCATGGACTTTTCCTAGGTGCGGTTTCGAATACAAACTGACGAAACCGCGGGTCACAAACTAAGGGTGTCTGCAACCGCCAATAGGATCTTTATTGTTGTATGTCAATGGGTTCTTTATCTCTCTTTGGTCTCCATTCTTGTTACATAATAATCTATCTAACAAATAATGGCACACGCCGCGCACGGGGGAGCTAACGGGAATGGGATAAATGCAAAAAGTAAACTAGGTCACAATCTTCATAACGACCTAGGACAATTTTTCAAAAACCAACATAAAGAAACATTCCCATCTATCCTATTGGTCGAGTCCATGATCAATCGGGGTCCATATAATCACATTATATCTGCACATCTACTTCATACAATTATATCTTATGAATAAATTAAAATTTAATTTTTTAACTACTTATGCGTCTTTATTTAATCATGTCAAATAATTAAATAATTTTTAATTAATTATATGACTTAATCGATAAATAAAATTAACATTTAATTTTAAATCGATTTTAATTTCAATTTTATTAAATTTGAACTATTCAAAAAAAAATTATAAAGTCTCCAAATCAAATATTTGAAAAGGGCCTAGGCCTATTCTAAATCAAATATTTGGAAAGGCCAAATAATTTGGTTTAGGCATGGCCACTTTCCAAAATTATAATTTTGGAAGTGGCCTAGGCCTAGGCCTTTTACAAATCAAATATTTGAAAAGGGCATAGGCCTATTCCAAATCAAAATTTGAAAAGGCCAATATGCCATATGGTTTCCCAATGGCCCAAACTATTTGAACCATTGATTGGCCATATGACACAACTAAACAAACGAGGTATTTATGCACAATAAATATCACAAAACGAAAAGGGTCGATCTCCCCGTTGGAAGAGGACAGCCGACGAACGGCAGCCCTAAAGCCTCCGCCGCCGCCGCCGCCGCCGTAGAGGGTGGCCACCGCCAGTCGGCCGAGCCCCCCAAATCGAACCTTTTTTTTGTTTTAATCGTCTCGTGATTACAGATCTTGCATCTATCGATTAATTACTACGCAATTAAATTATGCTTATTGCTTAAGCTCGAAGTCTGGCTCTCTGATACCACTGTTAGGAAATCATTAGTTTAACGCAGCGGAATTTAAAATTTGATTTCCTTTTACAAGATCGTTCTTCGTTTAATGCAATAAACACGTTAAGTAGTTTGACGGTTATACCTTGATGATCTATAAGATCGTCGCTTTGACCGTCAACAGAGAGTAGTACAGTGTGCAAGCCGTCAATGCGTCCGGCCTCTATCGCTAATCCATACGAACTCCTCGCCGGAATCCTCCTTGGATTGCTATTGGAAAACTCCGATTGCTAGACCAGCCTTTTTCCCCTCTCTCCAACTCACTATAGGATGCTCTCTATTTTACACAAGAACTATGAGCTCTTGCAATTGTGATTTACAAAAGAGTTTGACACCCACCCCATATTTATAGTGACAAGTGGTGCCACATATGGTGTGGAGGAGAAGAAAACTTTTTCCCAATAAAATAAGGAAAATCAATTAGATTGATTTAGGGTGCCTTTATTCGCACCACAGCAAACCTACCGCTGCACCACTTTATACTTTATACCACACCTAAAAAGTAAAACCTACCTTTGCACCACATTGATTTTCATAAAAAAAAAATTCTTTATTTACACCACATTATCTACCTTCATACCTCACTTTAAAACTATTTCCACACCAATTTTTTTAATTATAAATTAGTCCCTCAATTTTAATCTACTTAATATCCCACACCCCTACATACACACCCCATTATTTCCTCCATCTCTTATTCTCCTCCAACACCACCACCCATTTCCACCATTTCCACCATCTACACCATCCAACACTTTAAACATTTCATCTCCCTCTTCTATCCCCCCTAAACCCCGCCCCCTTCCACGATCTGAAACCTGCTCCCCTTTCATGATCTGAAATCGACCCCCTCTCCGATCTGAAATCGCCCCCTGATTCTCAGCTCCAATAATTCTTCTTCCTTCTTCTTTCTACTAATTTCCAGCCAAGATTAAAAGGCAAACTAAAATAAACAAAGTTCTATGTTTTTTTATATCTTTTCGAAAAGATTTAATGAAAAAACAAATCCAAAGAGAAATTCATTTCAGTCAAATCAAAAAACTCCAAAATCTTGTCATTGCAACAATAAAAAAAGTTCAAAATAAAGAAAGAAGCAGCTAAATCCATCCAGAACTATCCCAGCTTGTAATGCATAGCTTTGTTCACAGATCTTGAACGGTCAAAGAAGAACAACGGCGGCGGCGAGGAACGGTGGCTGTGGAAGAAGAACGGCGGCGGGGAACAGCGGAGGCAGCGGAATTGGGTCACAGATCTTGAACGCTCAAAGAAGAAGAACGGCGGCGGGGGGAACGGTGGCTGTGGAATAAGAAGAACGGCGGCCGGGAACGGCGGTGGAATTGTGTGGAAGACCTAATCGGGGAGCAGGGGAGGGGAGAAGCTAATCTGGGATTTAGCCGGAATGTCACCGGAGAATATGGTTTTGACTTTTGATGAAGACGAAAAAATGAAGAAAGATGAAGATGATGATATAATGGGGGATTTGTGATTTTTGTGTTAATAAGGGATAGTTTTGTAGATTTTAAGTATTTAGGGGAGATATGACAATATAACAGATTGGTAGTAGTAAAAAGTGAGTGACAATATTGATTTTATTATAAAATTTTGATATTAAAATGTGGTGCAAATAATAGATGTGGTGTAAAAAGTAGATTAAATGTTTTTGTATCTTACTGTGGTGCAGCGGTAGGTTTGTTGTGGTGCGAATAAAGGCCTCCTTGATTTATCTCTTTTATTATAATTAATTTTGCCAGTATCTTATATTGAATATAATTATCTTATTACCATAAATCTATTTTTTCAAAGTCGATTAATATCTTATATTAATATTATGGTAATCTTATTAATTAAAGTGCACAATCCAAGTGTATCTTACACTTATAGATGGCGCCCCAAATGCCAAGTAATTGGCTTCCGGAATATTCTTTAATTAATATATATTTTGTATATAATTAATATCTTGTATTTTATTTATTCATAATAAATAAATACCACCATATTAATTTACCACTATAACCTTTATAGTCTAGAGATAAACTTTCCTTATTTGGTTATCAACTATAACCGCATTTTAATTCGACTCGAAGTTCATATGTGCGTGACCCGATAGGCTTCCGAATATGTTGGCCGTAGACATAAAGTGCAATTTACTAAAATGCCCTTCATGCCTAACAATCACGGGATAGCGTCTAGCAACACACCGTGACCCCCAATCATCAGAAGAGTCAAAAGCAATGACTACTACCTTTCATGTGAAGCAGTTACCATTTAACTTACAATCCTATCGCTGTAATAATATCCATACAATCGTATCTCGAGTGTCAATACAATAACGATCGTATCTTATAATCTGGATATCATGCTCTCTCGGGATAACACATTTACTCCCACTTTGCAAAGATTCTCGAGAGCTAGACATTCCTTATAAGAAGGCCATTTCGGATATTCGATCCCAATCATAGGATACGCGATTCCCGGACGACCAATCATGTATACTCCGCATGCTTCAATATCATACCCAATCATTACCGCATGATCGCCCCGTGGCTAGGGGAAATCTCAATAGTGTCAAAGCATGACAATCCACACCGTGATGCCATGAAGACTCCGGCCCAAAGGATAATTACACAACCGCCACATAGTGTGACACTTAAGGTAAGTAGGCCAGTCTAATGTACGCATTCTCTAATACACGTCCACGTACAGTCCAAGTGTCTCTACACTTCGATAGACGAGATCTATCCCTACCTTCTATAAAATAGAAGACATCCAATACGTGTTAGTCTGATTATACTAGCAATGTCCCATTCGACAATACATAAGACTAGAGACTTTTAAGTATCAATCTTATTAAAGTGATTAGAGATCTCATCAACCATAATCACTATCATGGTTTCACTATCACTATTTGACACCAGGGACGTTACTATATATGTACAACAAATAATATGAGGATAAACAATATATAATAACATAAGTGCTTTTATTATAATAAAGTTACTACGTGAACTAAATAGACTGTAAATGACCCGACCTAGTCGGATCCGGTCCAACCCGATTGGGTTTATGACACCTTTCCAACACGAAGAACTGGCAGAAGAGCACTCTTAGCCGGAGAGGAGTCGGATTATGAAGCTGGCACTGAAAGATTATCAGATGACATAGCTTTAATGGCTCATATGGAGAATCCAAATGAGGTATGTGAATCTAACTCTAAATATTCCTCAGCTCAGATTTCCATACAAAATGCATGTTCTTCGACTGCTGACTCCAATCCAAAAAATCTGCAATTAGAAGAAACACTTGACGAATTGATGAATCAGCAAGTACTATTCAAGCTGGTTATGAATCAATTAAAGCTAAGAAAGAAGTTCCAATTATTGAAGTTGAAAGATTGAAGTCCGAACTATATATGAAGAAAATGACTAGAACTGATAAAGGAAAGAATCAGCATCGCCCTCTTGTATTAGCGACGAATCGAATCTTTTGCTCAATCAAGTTCAGCTACTGGATTCAAATTAGGAAAGCCATATGGAGACAAAACTGGCTTAGGATTTTATACACAGAAACTTCTAAGGAAGGAACTAGCAAAGCTGTTGAACCTTGTATCAAAACTGGTATTAAGTTTGTAGCTGAGCAATTTCCACAAACTGAGAAAATTGTTGAACCAGTAAAGTCAGCTTCACATAAGACAACTCAGTTTTCTAAGAAGACAACTGTACCTACCAACAAAGGTAAACCAAATGGTAGATCAGATGTACCTCAAGGAAACCGAAATGATAGATCTATAAAAACTGATCAAGTCAAGAACCAGAAAAATTATAATCAAAGTAAATCTAAGAATGTCAATCATTCAAAGATTCACACATCTAGGGGGAAGGCGGACTATACCCCACTGATGTTGAATGGAATTTTACTAAATCTACTATTAAAACTGATAAGAACAATCATTCCAGACCGAAAACTTATCATAAGTTTCAGTCCAAGACTCAGCAAAGAGCTTATCCCGGTTCTCCGCAAAAGTCCCAGTACAAAGGTCAGCCCAAACCTCAGTACAAAAGGAATGATAGTTATTATGCAACTTTTAATAATAGAAAACATTTTGGAAATCAGTCTAAACCAAAAGACCTGAGAAATCATATAAATGAGACACAATCCAAGAAAAGATATTATGGAAGTGTGGCTTATACATCTGGAAACAAGTGCAACAATTTCCAGAGAAGAACTTATGGAAATATACCCAGAGTTGTACTGACAACTGACCACTATAGACCCAAACAGAGTTGTGTACCTAAAGCATTTTAAATTGTTTTATAGGATATTTGGTACTTTGACAGTGGATGCTCTAGGCACATGACAAAGAGCAAGGATTGTCTCACTGATTTTGCAGCTAAAGATGGACCAAGAGTCAATTTTGGAAGTAAAGACAAACCTGGTAACATAAAAGGTTATGGAAACTTAATCAGAAATGGACTCATAATCAAAAATGTATCTTACGTGGAAGGACTACACTACAATCTACCCAGTGTTAGGAAATCACTAGTTTAACGCAGCGGAATTTAAAATGTGATTTCCTTTTCTAGATCGTTCTTCGTTTAATGCAATAAACACGTTAAGTAGTTTGACGGTTATACCTCAGATGATCTATAAGATCGTCACTTTGACCGCCAACGGAGAGTAGTTCAATGCACAAGCCGTCCACGCGTCCGGCCTCTATCGCTAATCCACACAAACCCCTTGCCGGAATCCTTCTTGGATTGCTATCGGAAAAACTCCGGCTGCTAGACCGGACCTTTTCTTCCCTCACAAACTCACTATGGATAGCTCTCTATTTTACACAAGAACTATGAGCTCTTGCAATTGTGATGATCAAAAGAGCTTGACACCTACCTCTTATTTATAGTCAAAAGTGGCGCCCCATATGTGTGTAGGAGAAGAAAACATTTTCCCAATAAAATAAGGAAAATCAACTAGATTGATTTATCTCTTTAATTATAATTTATTTAGCCAATATCTTATATTGATTATAATTATCTCATTACCACAAATCTATTTTTCAAAATCAATTAATATCTTATGTTAATATTATGGCAATCTTATCAATTAATGTGCACAATCCAAGTGTATCTTATACACGTAAAATGGCGCCCCATTAGTCAATTAATTGACTTTCGGAATATTATTTAATTAATATAATTTATATATAATTAATATCTTGTATTTTATTTATTCATAATAAATAATTACCACCATATTAATTTACCACTATAACCTTTATAGTCTAGAGATAAACTTCCCTTATTTGGTTATCAACTATAACCGCATTTTAATCCGACTCGATGTTCATATGTGTGTGACCCGATAGGCTTCCGAATATGTTGGCCGAACACAAAGTGCAATTTACCATAATGCCCTTCATACCTAACGGTCACGGGATAGCGTCTAGCAACACACCGTGACCCCCAATCATCAGAAGAGTCAAAAGCAAAGACTACTACCTTTCATGTGAAGCAGTTACCGTGTAACTTACAATCCTATCACTGTAATAATATCCATACGATCGTATCTCGAGTGTCAATACATTAAAGATCGTATCTTATAATCTGGATATCATGCTCTCTCGGAATAACACATTTACTCCCACATTACAAAGATTCTCGAGAGCTAGACATTCCTTATAAGAAGGCCATTTCGGATATTCAATCCCAATCATAGGATACGTGATTCCCGGATGACCAATCATGTATACTCCGCATGCTTCAAAATCATACCCAATCACTACCGCATTATCGCCCCGTGGTTAGGAGAAATCTCAATAGTGTCAAAGCATGACAATCCACACCGAGATGCCATGAAGACTCCGGTCAAAAGGATAATTACACAACCGCCACATAGTGTGACACTTAATGTAAGTGTGTCAGTCTGACGTACGCATTCTCTAATACATGTCCACGTACAGTCCAAATGTCTCTACACTTCGATAGACGAGATCTATCCCAATCTTCTAAAAGATAGAAGACATCCAATACGTGCTAGTCTGATTATACCATCAATGTCCCTTTTGATAATATGTAAGACTAGAGACATTTAAGTACTAATCTTGTTATAGCGATTAGAGATCTTATCAACCATAATCACCATCATGGTTTCTCTACCACAGATTGATACTAGGGACGTTACTATATACATACAACAAATAATATGAAGATAAACAATATATAATAACATAAGTGATTTTATTAATCATAATAAAGTTATTACATGAACTAAATAGACTGTAAATGACCCGACCCTGTCGGATCCGGTCCAACCCGATTGGGTTTAGGACACCTTTCCAACAATCTCCCACTTGGCCAAAAGCCAATCACCCACATGCCTAAGCCCGTGCAAGTGAACATGTTTCTCATGCTTAGCTTGAGACAATGCCTTGGTTAACGGATCAGCTATGTTATCATCCGTGTGGACTTTCTCTATCTTTACATCTACTCTATCTACTATCTCTCTTATCAAGTGATAGCGCAGTAGCACATGTTTGGACTTCTAATGAGACCTTGGTTCCTTTGATTGAGATATTGCTCCATTATTATCACAGTACAGGGACACTGGACCTTCAATGGAGGGAACCACACCAAGTTCAGTAATGAACTTCTTCATCCAAACTGCTTCCTTCACCGCCTCCGAGGCTGCTATGTATTTGGCTTCCGTTGTAGACCGCAGTAGTCTCCTGCTTGGAACTCTTCCAGCTCACTGCTCCACCGTTAAGCGTGAAAACAAATCCAGTTTGTGACTTAAAGTCATCCTTGTCGGCCTTGGAACCGGCATCTGTGTAACCTCGTAATACTAAATCATCATTCCCGAAAACCAAGAACATATCCCTAGTATGTCTCAAGTACTTGAGGATATTCTTGACAAAGACAATCCAGTGACCATCACCTGGGGACTGGTACCTACTAGTCATACTAAGAGGGTACGAGACATCTGGTCTTGTGCATAACATGGCATACATGATAGACCCGATTGCTAAGCATAAGGGACTTTACTCTTTTGTGCCCTTTCCTCCTCTGTCTTAGGACTCTTTCCCTTCGACAGGTAGACCCCATGTGACATGGGCGCAATCCTTTCTTGGATCGCTCCATGTTGAATCTCTTCGCATCTTGTCCGTATAGGTGGATTGCGACGGACCAAGCAACCTTTTAGATCTATCTATATAGATCTTTATTCCTAGAATATAATAGGTGCCTCACCCAAGTCCTTCATTGAGAAGTTCTTGGATAACCAAGCTTTGACTGATTGTAACATAGGCACATCATTCCCTATGAGCAATATGTCATCTACATAAAGCACTAAGAACACAATGGCACTCCCACTAACCTTCTTGTAAACACGGGGCTCATCTTTGTTCTTGATGAAATCAAACTGTTTGATTATCTCATCAAAGCGAAGATTACAACTCCGAGAAGCTTGCTTTAATCCATAAATGGATCTTTGCAGTCTACATACCATCCCAGCGTCATTGGTTGTGAATCCCTCAGGCTGTGTCATATACACTTCCTCAGACAGGTTCCCGTTAAGGAAAGCTGTTTTCACATCCATCTGCCAGATTTCGTAATCATGGTATGCTGCAATAGCGAGCAAAATTCTAATGGATTTTAACATGGCAACGGGCAAAAAGGTTTCGTCATAGTCAACTCCTTGTCTTTGCTTATAACCTTTTGCCACTAACCTAGCCTTGTAGGTAGTCACGTTACCGTCCATGTCCGTCTTTCTCTTAAAGACCCATTTACACCCTATGGGAACTATTCCCTCATATGGATCAACTAAGTTCCAAACTTGGTTGTCTTTCATGGATTCCATTTCAGAATTCATGGCTTCCAGCCATTTCTCTTTGTCATGCCTTAATAGCACTTACTCATAAGTTCTAGGGTCCTCATCTTCCATGAGATACACGCCAGTATACCTTTCAGGTTCACGGCGTTCCCTGGTGGATCTTCGAGGTGCTAGTGTGTCTACGGTAGAGGGTGGCCCCACATTAGTACGTGGTGTCTCCTCTACTTCCATCAACGGACTGTTATCCGTAAGTGGTTCTCGAATTTCTTCAAGATCAATCTTACTCCCACTGACCCTATCCAGAATAAACTCTTTTTCCAGAAAGTGGCCAGTCCTGGCAACAAACACCTTTTGTTCCTCAGGATGGTAAAATTGGTATCCTCTAGTTTCTCTAGGATAACCCACAAATAGACATTTGTCAGATCTAGCTTCTAATTTGTCGGGCATCATGCTCTTCACGTAAGTCGGACAATCCCAAGGTTTAAGATAGGCTAGACTCGGTTTCCTCTTATGCCATACCTCGTATGGTGTGGATTCAACCGTCTTTGATGGAACTCGGTTCAGTGTATAGGTTGCGGTTTCTAGAGCATACCCCCAAAACGATTTTGGAAGAACTGCATAGCTCATCATGGATCGTACCATGTCTAACAAAGTACGGTTCCTCCTCTCAGATATGCCATTCATTTTAGGCGTCCCTGGAGGGGTCCATTCAGGTAGAATCCCATTCTCCTTTAAATAACCTTGAAACTCTCCATCTAGGTATTCTCCGCCTCGATCAGATCGAAGCGTTTTGATTTCTTTACCTAGTTGTTTCTCCACTTCTTTTCTGAATTCCTTGAACATTTCAAAGGCTTCAGACTTATACTTCATTAAGTATATATAACCATAACGAGAATGGTCATCAGGAAAGTGATAAAATAAGAGTATCCTCATTTGGCTAGAATTGACATTGGGCCACATACATCAGTATGTATGAGCTCGAGCAATTCATTAGATCTTATCCCTTTGCCACTAAAAGGTGACTTTGTCATCTTGCCAAGTAAACAAGCTTCGCATGTATCAAACGATTCGTAATCGAATTGATCCAACATTCCATCTTTATGGAGTTTGAAAATGTGATTCTTATTTATATGGCCAAGTCTACAATGCCATAAGTAGGATTCATTCAAGTCATTTGTTTTGGCTTTCTTGTTATTTATATTAAGTATGTCAACATTCATATCTAATATGTAGAGACCAATGCTAAGTATGCCAGTACCATAAAATATTCCATCATGTCAAAAAGAACAACATTTATTCTCAAACGTAAATGAAAAACCATCAACATCTAATGCGGAAATGGAAATAATGCTCTTCGTAAGAGCAAGAACAAAATAACAGTTACTAAGTTCAAGTACTAGCCCACTGGGCAATGAAAGAAAAAAACTCCTACGGCTAGTGCAGAAACACTTGCTCCATTTCCAACGCGTAGGTCCACCTCTCCTTTCTTCAGATCTCTAGCTCTTCTTAGTGTCTGCATATTCGTACAAATATGAGAACCACAACCAGTATCTAATACCCAGTGGTTAGACTTAGAAGAAGTAATGTTGATCTCAATCATAAATATACTTGAAGTCAAAGCATCAGAATGCTTCTTCTTGGTACTCAAGAAGCCCTTGCAGTTTCTCCTCCAATGTCCGGTCACACCGCAATGGAAGCAAGCATCCTTGGATTTGTCTTTCGTTATCTTAGGCGTTGGCTTAGGTGTAGCCTTCGCCTTCTTGGACATTTTCTAGGCTTTTTCCTTGCCCTTGCTTGAAGTGACCAGCAACACTTGCTTTCCCTTCCCCATAGTGCCCTCAGCAGTCCTCAACATGTTCAATAACTCCGCAAGGGAGCAATCTATCTTGTTCATGTGATAGTTCATCACGAATGCGAGAATGAATCGGGTAGAGATTGCGAATCAAGTCAATACTCAACTCTCATTCCAACTTGTGGCCCGCCTTCCCAAGCCTCTCTATATACCCGATCATTTTAAGCACGTGTGACCCCACGCGAGTCCCGGATGCCATCTTACAACTAAACGGGGCCTTCGAGACCTCGTACCTCTCGGTGCGAGGCGAGAAACATAGAGTTCCTTTAGGTGGACCATGATAGAGTAGGCGTCCATAGCATCATGCTGTTTTCAGTTCGGGTGTCATAGAAGCAAGCATGATACATGTAGCATCGATCTTCGTCGAACAAAGTGCTTGTTGTACTTCTCGACAACATCCGTACCGAACCCTCAGCGGGCTTTTCCGGTATGGCCTCGTCCAAGACATAGCCAATATTCTCGTGCCTCAAAACAATTTTGAGGTTCCTTTCCCAATCGAGAAAATTAGTTTCGTCAAGCTTTTTTTCGATGATAAAACGAAGGTTCAATTTGTTTGACATTTTCTACAATAATAAATGAAGATAGAATAAGTAAAAGTTCATGTATGAAAACCCTAAATTTGCACTTAAAAATTTTATAAGGTTTTACTCCCACTAGCCAACTATTCCCTATTGGCTTTCAAGAATTTAATTAATTCTTTAGTGGCTGGGATCCCATCTAGTTACCTCGATTCCCGACGAGGGCCGATAAACCGAGATAATTTCGACATGTAGGTACTCTTACCAGTCGCATCGCATGCGACTCCCAATTGCTGACTAGTCAACTCTTTGACGTTTCACATCTCTATATGATAGTCAACCCTTTGTCTCTAAAATCAGACGGTCCTGACGAGAGCAAATCACCGCAAGATTCTAGTCGAGTCGTAACCCAATATTCATGAGATCTCATAACGATCATATCTCAATAATAATGATATACCTGTGGTAGGTCAACTCCCGACGAGGGCCGATCAGTTGGATCCGAACAAGGGCTCTTCACCGTCATTATAATATTGGGAGACAATTTTGGCTCGATTTTTGGCGTGGGAATAATTTTAAATTAATTCCCTTAATTAATTTTGGTTTAATTATGGTCGCATCTACTATGTGCATATTACTACGATATCATATAAAATAAAACATACACAACATTCCGCGCATAAAATAACCTGTATGATCATGGACTTTTCCTATGTGCGGTTTCGAATACAAACTGACGAAACCGCGGGTCACAAACTAAGGGTATCTACAACCGCCAATAGGATCTTTATTGCTGTACGCCAATGGGTTCTTTATCTCTTCTTGGTCTTCAACTTCTTGCTCCATTCTTGTTACATAATAATTTATCTAATAATTACACCCACCGCACGGGGGGGAGCTAACGGGAATGAGATAAATGCAAAAAGTAAACTAGGTCACGTTCTTTATAATGCCCTAGGACAATTTTCAAAACCAACATAAAGAAAACATTCTCATCTATCCCATTGGTCGAGTCCATGATCAATCGGGGTCCATATAATCACATTATATCTACACATCTAATCCATACAATTTTATCTTATGAAAAAGATTAAATTCTAATTTTAACTACTCATGCGTCTTTATTTTATCACATCAAATAATTAAATAACTTTTAAATAATTATATGACTTAATCAAAAATTAAAATTAACATTTAATTTTAAATCGATTTTAATTTCAATTAAATTTGAACTATTCAAAATAAAATTAAAATTATAAAGTCTCATATTTGTTTTCTTTCCAAAACTAAATTTAGCTTAGGCCTGGCCACTTTCCAAAATCAAAATTTTGGAAGTGGCCTAGGCCTAGGCCTTTTACAAATCAAATATTTGAAAAGGGCCAAGGCCTATTCCAAATCAAATATTTTGAAAGGCCAAATTATTTTAGTCTAGGCCTGGCCACTTTCCAAAATCAAAATTTTGGAAGTGGCCTGGGCCTATGCCTTTTACAAATCAAATATTTGAAAAGGGCCTAGGCCTATTCCAAATCAAATATTTGGAAAGGCCAAATAATTTTGGTTTAGGCCTGGCCACTTTCCAAAATCAAAATTTTGGAAGTGGCCTAGGCCTAAGCCTTTTACAAATCAAATATTTGAAAAAGGCCTAGGCCTATTCCAAATCAGAATTTGGAAAGGCCAATATGCCAAATGGTTTCCCAATAGCTCAAACTATTTGAACCATTGGTTGGCCATGTGGCACAACTAAACAAACGAGATATCTATGCACAATAAATATCACAAAACGAAAAGGGTCGATCTCCCCATTGGAAGAGGACAGCCGACAGACGGCAGGTCTAGGGCCGCCGCCGCTGGTGAAGGGGGCGCCGCCAGTCGGCCGACCCCCCATAAACCCTATTTTTTGTTTTAACGTTTCGTGATTTAAATCTTGCATCTATCGATTAAATACTATACAATTAATTTTTGCTTATTGCTTAAGCTCGAAGTCTAGCTCTGCTACCACTGTTAGGAAATCACTAGTTTAACGCAGTGGAATATAAAATTTGATTTCCTTTTCTAGATCGTTCTTCGTTTAATGCAATAAACACGTTAAGTAGTTTGACGGTTATACCTCAGATGATCTATAAGATCGTCGCTTTGACCGCCAACGGAGAGTAGTTCAATGTGCAAGCCGTCCACGCGTCCGGCCTCTATTGCTAATGCACACGAACCCCTTGCCGGAATCCTTCTTGGATTGCTATCGGAAAAACTCCGGCTGCTAGACCGGACCTTTTCTTCCCTCACAAACTCACTATGGATAGCTCTCTATTTTACACAAGAACTATGAGCTCTTGCAATTGTGATGATCAAAAGAGCTTGACATCCACCTCTTATTTATAGTCAAAAGTGGCGCCCCATATGTGTGTAGGAGAAGAAAACCTTTTCCCAATAAAATAAGGAAAATCAACTAGATTGATTTATCTATTTAATTATAATTTATTTTGCCAATATCTTATATTGATTATAATTATCTCATTACCATAAATCTATTTTTCAAAATCAATTAATATCTTATATTAATATTATGGCAATCTTATCAATTAAAGTGCACAATCCAAGTGTATCTTATACACTTAAAATGGCGCCCCATTAGTCAATTAATTGACTTCCGGAATATTCTTTAATTAATATAATTTAAATATAATTAATATCTTGTATTTTATTTATTCATAATAAATAAATACCACCATATTAATTTACCACTATAACCTTTATAGTCTAGAGATAAACTTTCCTTATTTGGTTATCAACTATAACCGCAGTTTAATCCGACTCGATGTTCATATGTGAGTGACCCGATAGGCTTCCGAATATGTTGGCGGTAGACACAAAGTGCAATTTACTAAAATGCCCTTCATACCTAACGATCACGGGATAGCGTCTAGCAACACACCGTGACCCCCAATCATCGGAAGAGTCAAAAGCAATGTCTACTACCTTTCATGTGAAGCAGTTACCATGTAACTTACAATCCTATCCCTGTAATAATATCCATACGATCGTATCTCGAGTGTCAATACATTAACGATCGTATCTTATAATCTGGATATCATGCTCTCTCGGAATAACACATTTACTCCCACTTTGCAAAGATTCTCGAGAGCTAGACATTCCAATAAGAAGGCCATTTTGGATATTCGATCCCAATCATAGGATACACGATTCCCGGATGACCAATCATGTATACTCCGCATGCTTCAATATCATACCCAATCACTACCGCATGATCGCCCCGTGGTTAGGAGAAATCTCAATTGTGTCAAAGCATGACAATCCACACCGTGATGCCATGAAGACTCCGGTCAAAAGGATAAATACACAACCGCCACATAGTGTGACACTTAATGTAAGTGGGTCAGTCTGACGTACGCATTCTCTAATACACATCCTCGTACAGTCCAAGTGTCTCTACACTTCAATAGACGAGATCTATCCCTTTCTTCTAAAAGATAGAAGACATCCAATACGTGCTAGTCTGATTATACCATCAATGTCCCTTTTGATAATATGTAAGACTAGAGACATATAAGTACTAATCTTGTTATAGCGATTAGGGATCTCATCAACCATAATCACCATCATGGTTTCTCTATCACAGATTGATACTAGGGACGTTACTATATATATACAACAAATAATATGAAGATAAACAATATATAATAACATAAGTGCTTTTATTAATCATAATAAAGTTATTACATGAACTAAATAGACTGTAAATGACCCGACTCTGTCGGATCCGGTCCAACCCGATTGGGTTTAGGACACCTTTTCAACACTCAGCACAAGTCAATTCTGCGATATAGGATACAAAGTCACCTTTGATAAGGAGTATTGCATTGTCGTCAGCGAAACAGCTTTCTAAGTAGTTCTTGCTGGAAGAAGAGAAGAGAATATGTATGTTGTAGATTGGTCTACAGTAGTTTCAGAAACTTGTTTGATCGTGCATACCAAGTCAGAACTCAGTTGGCTATGGCACAAGAAACTGAGTCACCTAAACTTTGATGATATCAACCTGTTAGTCAAAAAGAATTTGGTGATTGGACTGCCAGAGATGACATACAAGAAAGATAGCTTGTGTGATGCATGTCAACAAGGAAAAAAAACAAAAGCAATTTTCAAGACTAAGTCTCAGCATTCAACAAACAGAGTTTTAGAACTGGTACATATGGACTTGTTTGGACCAGTTACACCAATCAGTGTTAGTGGAAAGAAATACACTTTGGTGGTAGTTGATGAATTTTCTAGATACACTTGGGTTATTTTCATGACCAAGAAAAGTGAGACCAAGCAACAACTGACCGAACTTCTCAAGAGACTCCAAAATCAGAAGAGTGTTACAGTAATCAAGATCATAGCAGACAAAGGAACATAATTTCTCAACAATATAATCATTAAATATTATGGAGAAAACGGTATTCTTCACCAGCTTGCAGCTACAGCAACACCTCAACAGAATGGAGTAGCTGAAAGGAGAAATAGAACACTCAAAGAAGCTGGAAGAACAATGATCTATGAATCTAATTGCCAGAAAGATATTGGGCAGAAGCCGTAAATACAACTTGTTATACTCAGAATTGAGCTCTCATGAATAAGAGACATGAAAAGACACATTATGAGATTTGGAATGGAAGAAAGCCAAATGTCTCATACTTTAATGTCTTTGGAAGCAAATGTTTTGTTCACAATAATGGCAAAGATCAGCTCAAAGTTTTTCAACCTAAAGTTGATGAAGGAATATTTTTGGTCTATTCAAGTGTCAATAATGCTTTTAGAGTGTTAAACAAGCGGACACTCAAGCATGAAGAATCGATACATGTGGTTTTTAATGAACCGAAGTTTACTGGAGACACAATTGAAGACAAGGTTGAACCAGTTTGTCAGCCTCAGTCAGACAAGACTCCAGAACCAGTTTTCATTGATATTGGAAGATTAAACATCTCCGATGCTTCAGATCAAGATCAACACCAAGAATCGAACTAAAGAATCGAACCAAGAATCGAACCCTTAATCGAACCAAAGAATCGAACAAAGCAACAAGAAGAACTGATCTAGTTGAAAATGATCTAGCTCAAGAAGAACCAGCTCAATAGAATGAAGACCCATTGATGCAACCCCCAGTACATCAATGGATGAGAAATCACCCTGAAGAACAAGTGATAGGTGATTTTCAAGCTGGAGTTCGCACCAGACACCAACTAGATGCTATGATAGCATGCTTTTTGTCTCGGTCTGAACCCAAAGAGATTGAAGAAGCCTTAAATGATCCATATTGGATTTTGGCCATGCAAGAAGAACTCAACAAATTTGAGAGAAATCATGTTTGGGATTTAGTTGACAAGCAAAATCATGTCAACATAATCGGAACTAAATGGGTTTTCAGAAACAAGCTTGATGGATATGGGAATATTATCAGAAACAAAGCCAGACTTGTAGCAAAAGGTTACTCACAAGCTGAAGGGATAGACTTTGATGAAACTTATGCCCCAGTTGCAATGTTGGAGGCAATCAGACTATTTCTTGCCTTTGCAGCTCTCATGAAATTCATAGTGTACCAGATGGCTATTAAAAGTGCATTTTTTATTAGGATACTTGAGGAAGAAGTCTATGTTCAGCAACCACCAGGATTTGAAATCAAAGATCAAGCTGATAAAGTATTCAAACTGAGAAAGCTCTTTACGGACTCAAACAAGCACCAAGAGCTTGGTATGAAACTCTATCTCAGTTTTTGGTGGATAATGGTTTCACAAAAGGAACTATTGATAAAACCTTATTCAGAATGAAAGTTGAAGAAAGTAATCTTCTAGTTCAAATCTATGTGGATGACATCATTTTTGGATCAAAAAATGAGCAACTCTGTGAGAAATTTGCAAGTTTAATGAAGAGCAAATTTCAGATGAGTATGACGGGAGAACTAAGTTACTTTCTCGGATTGCAAGTAAAACAGATGGACAGTGGAATTTTCATTCACCAAACCAAGTATACAAGGGAATTGATCAAGAAGTTTGGAATGGAAAAATCAGCTGGCATTGCAACACCAATTGGAACCAACATCATATTAGATGAAGATAAAGGTGGAAAGGATGTGGATCAAACTCTCTACAGAAAAATGATTGAAAGTCTACTCTATCTTACATCCAGCAGACCAGATATATCCTTTACTATTGGTATATGTGCCAGATTTCAAACTAGACCTAAAGAAAGCCATCTTACTGTCGTCAAAAGAACCTTGAAGTATTTGAAAGATACAGAAGGAGTTAGGATAGGGTATTCAAAAGAAGGAGAATTCAAACTGATATCCTACTCAGACTTAGACTATGCAAGATACAAGGTGGACAAAAAAAGTACTTCAGACACATGTCAGTTATTTGGAAACAGACTTGTGTCATGGTTCAGCAAGAAACAAAACTCAATTTCAACATCAACAGCTGAAGCTGAGTATATAGCAGCTGCAAGCTATTGTGCTCAAGTTTTGTGGATCATACATCAATTAAGAGATTATGGAATAGAAGAAGGAATGATTCCCATAATGTGTTATAATACAAGTGCAATTGCTATAACTGATAATCCAGTTTGGCACTCAAGGACGAAACACATTGATGTGAGACATCACTTCATAAGGGATCATGCGGAAAAGAATGACAGTTCTCTATGTCCCGACAAAAGATCAGTTGGCTGACATTTTCTCCAAACCTTTGGACAAAAAGATATTTGCCAAACTGAGAACTGAATTGGGTATAATCAAAGTCATCTAAGTCAGTTTAAGCCTAGAGATTCGTCAAAGGGATTGATCTTTGTTATGTTGGGTGCGCTCACTTAACAGATCAGTCATTGACATCAACAATCTCAAACTGACTAATTGAAAGTG
This sequence comes from Gentiana straminea, assembly GCA_036785695.1. Lineage (NCBI taxonomy): Eukaryota > Viridiplantae > Streptophyta > Magnoliopsida > Gentianales > Gentianaceae > Gentiana > Gentiana straminea. Next base: position 873,815 of record JAVUPR010000320.1, read on the forward strand.
AAGACTTGACGGAACTGAATTTATTCTAAAAACTGACTTCAAACATCAGTTTACCTAGTCAAAGGAAGTCAAATGGTTGAAACGATAAACCAATAGCGGTTATATCACATTTAATTAGCACCATTTATGTCAGACCCTGTTGCTTGTACAACCCCACTATTGTCAGAACAGTACATGCATCGGTTACACAAACCATCATGGAATTTGAATAGTCAGTACAAAATCTTCAGAAAATCCATGAACCACCTGTACACCCCCTCTATATTCTTTATATATCCAACCCCTTGCATATCCTTCCTCTCACGAAAAAAATTCAAACTTTGTCACTCACAAAAATCAAAATTCTATTTTTCTCAAAATCACTTCATTTTTAGAAAAATTCATAATGGCAGCCTCCAAGAAATCACAAGAAGAAAGGCTCATTACTGAATTGGATACTCAATCTTTCGAACAATATGAAGAACTCTGCAACAATACTCTGTTAGCAAGCCATATTTGCGAGAAGATTAAGCATCAACAAGGATTAAGAGACATCTTGGAAGTAAAATTCAACGATGATCATGATGTAGAAGGGATTTTACAGTTCTGGGAAAACATGAGATTGGTAAGGCAATCTTTGATTACAAAAGTTCAAGGAGAAAGGATTATTCTCAATGAAGTAGTCATCAAGATGCTATTTGATTTCAAGGAACCACTTGTGAAATCTATTGATTTGAGTTGTTTACCACTCAAAAGAGATGTCTTTCTCAAACAAATTTTAGGAACCAGCAGCTATTGATTCTCATGCCAACAACCTCAAACCAGAGTTTGGACTCCACAGCAAATGGCTCTGCAGGCATGTTATTTTTCGATACAAAGGCATTGCCACATTATCTGAAGAAAGCATTTATCTGATGAACATAATCCGGGATGAACTTGAGATCAATTAGGTAGGTTATGTGTTCAATCAGTTAAAACAGCAACACCTAGCTGAATTAGAAAGTGTTCGAAAAGCTCAAGCTGATGCAAGAGCCCCTGTTGACAGACTTTGACTGAAAAAGACACTAAATGGCGTTATTCAACATTATCTGGAAAGACTCAAGGAAGGGAATGCAGCAGAATGAACTGGTGGATCTATAAGAAGAATTGATACATCCACAGGAGATGTAACACTAGTTCATTCTAGGAAAGAAACCTCCATGACATCCCAACCTGAAGCCAAGAAGAAAACTGTGTCTCGGAAAATAGCTGAACACAAAGGAATCAAACAAAATGCTGACTCGGAGATAGTTAAGTCAGTTGGAAAATGTTTGTTCCCAGGCACCTCAAGTCAGCCAGCACCAACTGAGGGGGAACAACAACTGACAACTGTAGTCACAAGACAGGACATTATAGCAACTGAAATTGTTTCTCAATTACAACAGACGATCTCAGAGAAACAAGTTTCCGTTATGGATGCTGAAAATGAGCAACAGCAATTTAAGCAACAACCAGCTCAGCAATCAGCTCATATTTTTTAAGCTAAAAGAATCATCAGGCTGATAAAGATGAAACTCAAGACTGAAGACAGTCGTGAAGCTACTCTATCAAGTGAAGAAAAGTTATTGTTGGAAAAACTTGAAGTTAAGGATCTATACACTCTATTTCCAATGAATGAGTTTCTCACAAACTGTTTCAAAAGATTTACTAAGATAGCTCAACGAAGAAAATCATCCACATCATCAACACAGGATAATCAAAATAAGAAGGGTGATGACAAGGATGATGAATCGAAGAAAAAAGCTAATAAGATTACAGATTTGCAAACTAAACACAACCTCAAGGTCAAACTACGCAAACTGTTGATCAGCAAGAAAAATTGCCAGTTGGAAACCAAACAACTGTCAATCAGGAAGTAGTTGGAATGGTTGAAGATAAGCAATTAATGGTATTCAAGGATGATACTCAGCCGGAAGTCCAACAAGATGAAGAAATAGATCCTTCTGAGATTTGATGACGTGGTCAATCAGGTTATAAAATACTTGACCACCATAAACCAATACTAGCAAGAGGACTAGGCCCATCGTAGTATAGCTATAGTGAATCAAGGTCGATCCCACATGGAACCAATTGTGGGTCATTCCATATATAAACAATTAATTAAACATGTCAAGGACATAGAGGCGGTCTACGACCAACATAGGACAAGAAAAGGTAAAGACACGACTCGACACAACGTAATTAACCTCCCCAATTATAGTCTTTATCGTTTGGACCTAGATAATTTATATAATAAACTGAACTTATTAACTGTCAATCCATTTGTATCTATCTTAGATTGGCTACGGGAGTCATCCTCTTTAACTTGACTTAGCACCGGTTAGGTGGCTAGATCACTGTGATATTGTTACGTGACTTCGCCTTTTGGTGCCTCCATCTCATATAACTCACACGCTTACGACTCTAAGGATGCCGATATTAATCGTACACCTCGTTTAGACAACATTCCTATGGTTAGGCGTACTTATACTTCCTAAACGATCGCTCAAGCCCTCGTCCAACTAACAATTACCTTTTAGGTCTCATGCTAGTTTACGAACTACGTATAACTAGGTGACGTCAATTCCCTAATACAAAACCTACCTAGATCTCGCTGAAAGTCCCGAAAGATCGTTCGTGAACCGAACTAGACGTCTTATATTGGTATTTCCTAATCGTACGCTAATTAAAACTGACGAGCAACGTAGCCGTGGCCATACCTACTGAGATAATAAATCCTACTAAGCTAAACCTGCCATAAAGACGTGGCGGACTAACTAACAGACAAATATGGGCTCGGTCGACCGAGCATAGACACTCGGTCGACCGAATGATTCCATTCGGTCACCCAAACGATTTCATCCCCAGATTACATCCTAGAATATATCTCTCAGAGTTTCATCATATAGAACAGATTAAACAGTAATTCGTAAAGCAATCATATAAATTAACATAGATACGCATTAATTAAACTAAGCAGATTCATGAATAAATACTAAGTATATGACGTAGGTTATGGGATCCTCATAGACAAGGCGTCGCCACATCCCTAACGTCATAGCCTAGATCTACATCATCTAGCTACGATTAACTAATTCAAACGATAAAGCATAATTGGGAGGGATTAATTACTTAAAATAAAAGAAACAGAAAATAAAGGCTTACATAATTTGCAGCCCTTAAACTCTGGAAAACCCTCAAATTATTCTATATTGTATCAAGATATGAATAGAGTGATTTTTATTGAATGATATTCTAAGGTATGAATTACAATTCTCGTAGCTGCTTGCTTATATAGAGGTTTTTGCCGACTTAGGGTGGTTCTAGAAGATAAGCACGATATAAGCCGGAAACCGACCCGAAGCTGACACTCGGTCGACCGAAGCACTAGGCTCGGTCGACCGAACCTAAACTTGGCATATTTAACACGTTTTCTTCGTTTGCCTTGCTCCCCACTGCACGTTTGCATGTCGATCCGATTAATCTATCATTTAATGCTCCGATTTCCTTCCTTATCTTGAGATAATTGATTGAATGACACTAATCTTCTCGATTTGTAATGATCTGTAAAATCAACATTAATCGCACAGTAAATCGGATAAAAACGAGTAAATACCAATTTACATAATATAAATCACATAACATTAAATTTTAAATATAAACGTGTGATTTAATATAAAATGCGTATTATTAATCTCGATTTAAGGTCAATGTTGATGACTTTTACGGGTATAATTTGACCGTCATCAAGATTATGACAAAAGAAGAATTGAGCAAAGTACCTGAAAATCTGAAGATTATGCTCAACCAAAAGGAAGAAGACAATGGCCTTTTGTCAAGTATTTCTGGATACTTGGAATATCGGAAGAAAACAGATGTCTTAGTCGACACAAAGCTATGTATTATTCAAAAATCATGTTCTAGCTCAGCCTCAGAAATTCTCCGTCTCAAAGAAACACTTAAACTCACAACTTCAGTAGACAGAGAAACGCATGCTCAAGCAGAATGGCATTTAAATCAGCGTATCTATGGTTTAGAAACTTAGCTGAATGAAGTACTCACTTCTCAAAATATTATCTCAACAGACCAAATAGTAACCCATCAGTTGGTAAATCAATTATATGATGCCAAAAAGGGGGAAGCTGAAGAAGAAAAGTTGAGACTGCTTGATGAAAAGATGAAGCTGGAAGAGGAACTGAAGAAATACAAATCAGCAGCAGATCCTTATGTTCGGAAAGAACTATCTGAATAGCAGCTAATTGCAAAATACAGTCAATCTGGAGAAAGCAGAGCTACTCATACACAGGATCTATGGATGAAATTTGTCAATGATCATAGCAATGTCAAACTCAAGTACAAAGACAAAACTTATGAAGAATATTTCTCTTACTTCTTATCTGATCAGCATCATAATCAGAAGATGGCACAATATAAGAAGATCAAAAAGATTGAAGAGAAATTGCAGATCAAAGACAAGACTGAACAAATGAAAGCTGATGTCGCAGAATTAGAAACTTAATATAAATGTGAATCAACATTGCCAAAGCTAGGTCTGTGGAGAAGATGAAAACGTTCCAGTCAAGTAGATTATCTCAGAACCTTCTCCAAGGAAGACTCAAAACTAGAGAAGAAGTTTATTTTAGTTACACAAAGAGCACAGAAAATAGTTTAGCTCTTATTTTAGTTTATCTACTTTGTAACTCTTCCGGTTTTTGCAAATTCTTAATGAAATCCAGTTTCCTGTTTTACATTGTTTTTAATTGTTATCTATCTTTAAGCTTTTCTTTTAAGGAGGGTTTTGGCATCATCAAAAAGGAGGAAATTGTTGGGAATAAAATTTATTTTTGATGATGATTCATCGTATTCAAGAATATGTTTACACCCCATTGATGAAGTGCCGAAACTAACTGTTATAGTGGAAAGCTAAAAGATGTCTAGAACTGAATGTATAGGTTTTACTAGAGTCTGATAACTGTATAGGTTATATCAGCCAAGCACTGTAATAGATAGAAGTGTCGTAGAACTGAAGCTGGAAATCATCTAAGAAACTGGAAAACACTTAAAACTGAACTGAAGACTGAAGATATACACCAAGAACTGAAGTTCGCTTATAACTGAAGAAGGTAAGTTCGCTGAGGGACACAGACTCGGTTGGCTTATCTAGAAATGAAGGCTGAGGGAACAAACTTAGTATTTGAAGAACTGAGGGACACAGACTCAGTTAAAGAAGATTGAAGAACTGAGGGTTCAAACTCAGTTTATGAAGATTTTAAGCCGAGACTGTAATGTTAGAATTTAGGTAAGTCTGTGATGGCCTTAACTGACTTTATGGATCTTGAAAGAAGACCTAAGTATCATAAGGTATATGATATCTTAGAAGATCTGTATAAGGAATGGTGTAATCTCATTCAGTTACATATAATCAGATAAATAGAGTACTGAAGTTTTTGAAGAAGAATAAAAACTCAGTTAATGCTCTAAGTCAGTTAGTAAACTGAAAACTGACATACTTAGTATAAAACTAATGAGGAAACTCAGTTTATAAGTCAGTCGTCCAACAAAATGAAAGTACATTCGAACGTTGTAAAGGAATGAACTCTATTGGATGAAATACTGACAAGTCAGAACGGTCTCTAAATATAGCCGTTACAAGATAGACGTTGATACAATTCGAATTCAAACGAAATGAACGTTGGACCTCACACTATAAATAGATGACTTTGCACCAAGGATCAAACACCAAGAATTAACAATATTACAAGCATTTTTGTGCAAAAGGCTAGTTCATTCGATTTGTTATTTGTGCTCAACAAGATCTTATCTAGTATTCCTGAAGTGTTCAAGCTACATCGATCTTATCCAGATTTCTACACTTTGAAGTACAACAAGAAAGAATAAATTTATTGATTCTCAGCCCAACTTTGATTCTCAATAAAAGGCTTATACTGTGAATCAATCCGGTCAAGGAGTTGCCAAGGACAGTTGTGACATTTGCAGTCGGGTAGACTGTGTTTGTGGTGGTAGCTGGTGAAGAGGCAATACAATCCTCTAAGGACCAGTGGTTCAAGCAGTTGAAGAGCAGCCATACAAACTGTTCTTTAGTTGTTTAGATAGTGACACTAGGGATTAGTCAAGGACTATCATATAGGACTTTTTGTAACATCGTATCTCAAGGAGTTCTAGTGGAATTTTCCTCCTACATCATAGGGGAATAGTGGACTGACAGGATTACACCACCTGGAACCACTATAATTCTTGCTCTACTTACTTTACGCATTTACATTCTGTTATTTACTTTACAACATTAATTTTTTTTATACAGCATACTGAAATTGATTGTTATAAGCATACACAGTTCACAAACTGACATTCACCAGAATTCAGTTTTGCATACAACTTTTTCTTATAGAATAACAAGATCTGGATAAAGGCTAAAATTTATATCCATTGACGGTTGACTCAGTTTTGTATAAGTCAGCTTGACTTAAACTTAGCTTTGTCAGCTCAACTCCACACAAGTTAAAACTGAACCTTAATTGTTAATCAATCTACACGAGACTCAGTTCTCAGTTAGGTTTTTGGTGACAAGTTTATTCACCCCTCCCCCCCTCTAAACTAGTGTTAGCCTTTCCAAGGGACCAACATAGACCTATCCGCTAGTTGAAGGGTTATAGATGTTTCATTCAACTCTTTCATGCCTAACTTATGAAAGATGGAGAGTGGCATTAGATTGACACTAGCTCCAAGATCACACAATGTTTTATTTAGGCATACTCCTCCAAGTGTGCAAGGTATGAGGAAGCTCCCAGGGTCTTTACACTTAGGAGGCAGTTTGCGTTGAAAAACTTCCGAGCATTCCTCGTTAAGGCAAATAGTCTCAAGGTCTAACAATTTCCTTTTGGTAAAGATTGATTCCTTCAAGAATTTCGCATACTCTGGCATTCCGGCCAGAGCTTCTACCAACGGTATGTTCACTTGCAACTTCTTAAACATTTCTATGAACTTTTTATAACGCCCATCATCATTATTAGGCTTATATTTCCTAGAGGGATAGGGTAAAGTATCAAGATTAATAATTATAGTTCGTGAAGAATTACCTGTTGACTACTGCTGCTCTGCCTTCTTGTCTACTGAATTTTTAGACTCTCGGTTTACCGGAGTAGTGTCCCGGGTTACCGGCCCATATTTTTCTCCAGATTCTACTACGTTCTGTTGACTGCTTTCTGATCCTTCCTAGATAGTTGGTATAACTGGTCTAGGCAGTCCCTTTCCGCTTCTAGTCACAATACGCCTTCAACTACCTTGGCAGTCTCTATTTGATGTGTCCCCCATTGACTTGTAAGTGGGATTTGATCCAACTTTTCTTCGGCTTCTTCAGGTGATAGAAATGTAAAACATCCATTGCTCAATGCATCAACTCTCATTTGTTCACTTGGCCGTATTCCATGATAGAAACTATGCATTCATACGGGCAAAGTGATATCATGGTGAGGGCATCTCCTCTATGCTTCCTTGAATCTTTCTTATGCTTCTTCAAAAGTTTCAGTGGGTTTCTGCTTAAAATTTATAATGTCTTGTCTCATCCGTAGTGACTTCTCAGGCGGGCAGTACTTGTTCATAAATTTTTGCAATAGATCTGTCCAAGTTTGGATTGATCCTGGTGCTAGAGACAATAATCATATCTTTGCTTTGTCCTTCAGAGTGAATGGAAACTATTTCAGCTTAATGTTATCTTCTGGCACTCGTCCTGGCTTGACCGTGCTGACTATCTCCAGAAAGTTGGTGATGTGTACACTAGGATCTTCGTTCATTAATCCATGAAAGATAGTGTAATTAGTCACCATATGTATCACATTCGGTTTCAGGTGAAATACTTTAGCCGCATCCTCTGGCTGAACAATTGCTGGCATGAATTGCTAAATCGTCAGCATCGTATAACTCTGTAGCGTTCTCCTATCTGCTTGTACCACAACTCCTGCTCCATTTTGTCCATTCTGATCCATGTCAATTTATGTATCTTCCAAAGGTGCGATCTCTTCTTCCCTCTCACTGTGATCTCCTTCATGCATACTCACATCGTCCGCCAGCCTAACAGATCTCTCTCGAGTTTCCTTTCTCTTTAGTCTAGCAAACTTTTCAATCTCAGGTATGAATCTCTCGGGTTTTGGCTGTTGAACTTCATGTAGCATACTACATAACATAAAAAGTAAATAAAAAGGTTTGTGACTTGCCTCAGTGGATGTTACACATGCCTGGTAGACTCAAAAATACAGACTCTGATTACTGACTCGACGCTGAATGAATAGAACTGATTCTTCCAAAATTGGTACCCTCGGTTTACCGCAGTATACCCTCGGTAAACCAGAAGCAATTTTTTTTCCAGATTTTATAGAATTGATTCCGTATGACTCCAGTATAAATAGACTATTAAACAGGCTCAATAAAACAGACTCAAATATATATAGAAACTCAATGATAAATAAAAAGTATTCTTGACACGAGTCCCCGGCAACGGTGCCAGAAAATCTTGATCGCGTTCAAAGCACTTACTAGCAATAGGACTAGGTCTATCGTAGTAGAGTACTGGCGAGTCAAGGTCGATCCCACAGAGACTCGTAAAAACGTCTAATTATCAAGATTGTACTTGTCACTTATATGGTCTACGACCAACTAATAATATAGACAGTAGTAAAATTGGTAACAATCAACTAGCAAGATTATGCAAGTTCAACGAAGCTACAAGAGTTTCCAATGTATTAGTTCAATTATGAGTAATTAGTTATTCCCCCACACATGCAACAGTCCTCCCCATTGGTGAATTTGAATTCATTGTTCAGCTACGGGTACAACTCCTAACTTTATATACTCCGACAATGGTAGTAGACAATCTATACGCAAGCTACCTCCTTAATTTATCCGTAGTAGCCCATACGCATAAAGAACTTGAGCTGTCGATATTGAGCGCTAACTCATACCGCAAACCCGCCTAGATAGCTGTCGACACTAATCAGCACGTTCCTAGGATCCATTCAAGATAATGTCCAAACATAACAATTCACTATTCATATTCCATGCTAGTTTAGGAAGACATGCAAATTGTTGGTCCCAGAGAAGGGTGAAACTATAGTCAGAGGGGGGTGAATGACTATAGTGGAGTTTCAAAAACTTTTCTTGTATTTAAAAGATTTTGGGCAGCGGATAAGTCCGTTCTTAAAATGTTGTTTCAAAGTAGATTATGCAATCACAAATATAGATTATGCAATGAAAAAAATGTTGTAATATAAATTGCTGAAAGTAAATAGACACAAAGGTTTATTGTGGTTCAGGGTGGTGTAATCCCTTAATCCACTCTTCTCATGTGATGATTGGAGAAATTCACTATTTTTTCACAGATACAATAGTACGATTGTCCTTGGCTACACAAGCTTCACAATCTGCAAGACTTTCACTCCCTGGCTTCAAAAGCTTCAGTGACTCAGTCTCTATCACTGCTACTTGAGAACAAATCTTTCAGCAGCTATCACAAAGGTTGCAACTCCTTCTCAGATTTCTCTAGTTCAATTGCCTCAGTTGATGTGAATTGAGTTCACAAATTTGTGATCAATCTCAGATCTTGATTTTCAATTGAAGTTCTGATTCCTGAGTTGATCTCAAGATATTTCTTTATAGTACAGATAGAGGGCTTTTCACTTTGATAGAGTTTCTACTTGTATTTTTATCAGACTTGATCCTAAATCTCTTTTCTGTCAATGCCCTCTATGTATAGCCTTGATGATCCTTAATTTGAATTTCCGTCCGTTGGCTATTTAATGTGGAGAATAATCCTTGATTTAATACTTCATTCCTCCTTAATTATATTCTCCTTGATTTCAGTTATCGGAGTTTTCTTCAACGTTTATCAGAAAATCCATCCTTGATTGATCTTCAATCAATTGTGCATTTAATGCTTGATCTCATACCTTGAAATCTGAATGAGTAAAATTTATTTGGCCGTTCCCTGAATGGTGGAGTAATTCTTCTGACTTGGCCGTTTGGTTCTTCCTTCACTTCTCTATCTTTACTCAGCCGAAAGCCAGTTTACTTTGCCGGTTTACTGCATCATTATTTTTCTTTGATTCCTTCAACTACTTTTTGTACTTTACTGATTCTTGATTTGAGTCAGATAAGTGTACACCATATTTGACAATGTACTTCATCATTTGAGCTATAACAGACTTATCCAAGGTCATCACAAACTTCTTTGGTTATAAGTCAGACCATAATGTCTTTGATCGCGTGTAAGTCACTAACGTCGATATTACTAGCAAGAATACTAGGTACATCGTAATATAGTAAATGAAAGTCAAGGTCGATCCCACAGAGACAATGCAACTATAAGTATAGACGGTTCCTAACCTAATTAAGGAGCAACATAGAGGCGGTCATCGACCAACAATAACATAAAAGAAAACAAACATGGTATACATCTCCCTATCCTCACCGATCTACTAAATTGGATTAGTTAATCGTTATGTTTACTTCCCCACATAATTTCCTTAGATTAATCGTGAGCTTTCGTTTTAATTATCATTATCAGGTACGGGTGCAATTCCTACTCCTATATACTCCGACAATGGCAGTAGACAATCTATACGCAAGCTACCCTCCTTAGTTGGTCTGTAATAGTCCATACGCATAAAGAACTAGAATTGCCGATATTGAGCGCTAACTCATACCGCTAACCCACCTAGACAGCTGTCGACATTGACCAACACATTCCTAGCGTCCATTCAAGACTATGTCCTAATTAACACTTCACTAACAGTCATTCATGTTAATTTACGAATTACAAATTCTAGATTGGCCAGACCTATTACTCGTTTTAATTATTCCTGCCGATCAACGTAGCTATAGTGAATCCCAGTTTAGGTTTTCTAAAACATATCCCGGTAAACCGGTATAGACCGCCAGGTTACCGGGGGCGGCTTTTCCTAATTTCTGGATCTACATCGCTCAGTACGATTAAAATAAGTAAATCATGGGGTTGTTAAACATGTAGATTAACTAAAACACATAAGTACGAACAGATCTACCATATTGAAGACTATAAAGGAATGTTCAAAGCTTCATACCTTCAACAATGGAGATCTAGCTCGATCTACTCAAGCTAGAGATGATGGGAAAAGGGTGGAAACCAAAAACAACTCTCCAAAGCTCAAGAAACATTATTGCATAATAATAATTGTAATGTAATATGTAAAACTTATATTTTTATTGAGCATATCAAAGCTTTCAGTATATGCGGGTTTATATAGATACAATAGCCGACTTAAGACTCTCTAAAACCATAACCGACTTAGATAATGCGGCAGAATCAATTTCGTGTCCAACAAGACACCGGTTTACCGGGCCTAGCCTTCGGGTTACCGGGCCTTCTTTTCTTCTTTTTCTTCAGCAGGCTTCTTCTTGGACTTCAACCACTTGGCCCAATGTATTTCTTTTGGTTCAGATCCACCCTCCAATGCTCCAGATCCGGTACATCCTATAAAACACGCAAAACGAGACAAAACAGTACCAAAACCTTAGGAAAATAGCATAGATGCAGAATTACGATCCTGGAAACACTCACATAGCATTTGACACATATTCCACATAATAACAACCCTATATATCCTCTCTTGAGTAGAATTCGGGGTAAATATAGGTATAATTATTGGTACCATTTAGAGCGTTATCAGTCTTCATGCTTCTCTGTTGGTACTCGGTTGGTTTCACTCTGCCGGATATCTGTTTTACTTAGCCGTCCTACCAACTAGTATAATACTTGTCTGACTCAACTTATACAACATGTTAGACTCTAAGTAAAGACTTATATAGAGAATTCTAACTTATTCCAGGCTTGATATAACAGTTAGTATGGCCATCATCAAAACATAATAAAATGTTCCTAACAATTTCCCCCTTTTTGATGATGTCAAAACCCTCATAAGCCTGAACATAAGTGTACAAAGATTTCATAATTAACAATGGAATAAAACTCAATAATTTTTATTCATCCATTCAAGGGCAATAAGATAAATAGGTTCAGAGCATATTCAGGGAGTTATGATTACATTTCACTTAAATTTTCTTTATACCTCTTGAATTTAGTGGTCTGGACTTCCTTCATATCTTTCTAATTAATCTCTGGAAACTTCCATTTCCAGTATGCCTTAGCAGTGTACTTAGAGACTCCCTGGAATATCTTCTTGTTAAAGAGTTCACGAAAATCAGGCATAGTCTCATTTGCTCAAGCTTCTCCAAAGTATTTTTCAAGTCTATCCCTAGCATCAGCAATGTGTGAGTCAGCAAACTTGAGATATTTGAACAGACCCCATTGTTCTTGTCGGTTCATCTTCCCCATAGGATCAAAGAATTTTGCCATGTAGTTGAAATCTTTATGTTGTTCACTGGGCAAATCTTCTGGTCCTTGTGTAGAGAAGGGAATGGTTGTACTTGGTCTGCTGGTTGAGTTGGATCCAACAGTCTGGTTGAGAGATGCATGCTGTCTCTTAACATCATTTTAGATTTTGGCCATGTCAATTCTCTTCTTCTCATCCTGATACCTTAGCCAGTCTGCCCAAGCTTCATCTTGTGTTTGATTTGGATACAGACCGTTTTGGACCCTGAAGAACTCTCTTACATTGTTTAGTACTTCAGCATCATACTCTTTCCTATGTCTGTGAGTTCTTTTCTCACCAGTATATCTGGTGCTGCTGCTTCCTCTACTGGTGTTACCTCTGCTGGTCCTGACTCTATGTTGACTTTATGATCCTCTTTGCTGATTTGATCCAGGTCTTTATTGTCTGCCTGATCTGTCTCTATCATCATCTTTTCTTTGGATGGGGTGAGGAAAACCTATGCAAGGTTCATTTGATATCTTTTCCCTTTCCTCTCTAGTCTTTCTTAGCTGTTCTTCAGCTTCATTTCGAATCTTTAGTTCTCTATCCCTTGCTTTTAGCTGCTCTTCAGTGAAGTTTGGGGGTCTAACTGTTGATCCTTCAGGCTTATCACTTCTTTCCCCCTTTTTGGCAACATCATCCCTTTGCTGTAGCAAGATACTGTTTGTAGCTTCAGTTGTACCAATCAGAGTGTCCAGTTTGGACTTAATGGAAGTGAACCTTAAGTCATGATCAGTCAGCTTTTGGGATACACTTCAAAATATGGTGCCAAAAGCAATTTCCATGGACTCATTTTCCTGAGAAATGTGATGTCTGAGTCCTGCGAGATTGTTGGTGATATTGAGGTTTAACTGTTTCAGCAAGTCTCCTAGTCTTTGCACAACAATAATCTTTGCATCAATGTACTCAGCAACTGCCTGAAATCTTGTCTCTATAGAGTGGCTTTCATCTTTAAATACCATAGTCATAGACCTGAGATACATTGCTTGTTGTTCCAATTCTTCAGCAAGCAGATTTGCTGCTTTTTCAAATGCCTCATTGGATATACCAGTGGTCAGTTGAGTGAGTTTGTGATAGGTATCAGCTAGTTCTGGCTCTGTTTGTTGTCCCTGGTCTATACGTTGAGTGACATCTACATCAGCTTCTACTTCTTCAAGTACTTGAGTAGAGGTGAATTGTGATGCAGCAGTTTCTCCTATTTCCCCATGCTCTGTGCCGGTAGGTGCCTTGACCGGTGTGGCAGCAGCTGAGCTAGTGTCCAACGCTATTGTAGGATCAGCTGGAGTGTCAATAGACAGCTGCTGAGGGGTTGTCTTAGCTGGCGGTGTTGACTTGGATGATTCATGTGTTTGAAGAAAAGAACTTAAGAAGATGTTGTCATCAATTGCATCATCTGTTTGATCAACTTCTTTTTCTTTCTTATCAGTAGTATCATGTGGATCATTACCAGCATCCTGTTGATCAGCACCATCATGATTATCCTCATTATGATCATCATGATCACTGTCATCACCATCATCAGATGATTCATCACTTTCTTTTCCAGAGGTTGGATGTGTTTTGGCCTTTGTTGCATCCACCATATCCCATAGTGGAGATTCATCAAGTACACCAACCAGGGTTGTGATTCCCAGAAAGTCAAAGAACCAAGCCTCCTCAGCAAGCATGTGTGTTGAGTCTTGAAGCTGAAGTCTTGAATCACCTTCATTCCATTCAAGATATGCTGTGATTCGATCATCAATATCATTTGCAGACAACTGTGCTGGTTCTTCTGGAATTTCCTCATCATCTCCAATTGCTCCTGCAGCTTCCTCAGTTTGCGGTTGTTCATCTTCACTTCCACTTTCTTCCTCTTGTTTTTTGGCCTCTTCTTCTGATCCTTCTTCTTCTTCTTCATCAATTAACTTTCCAAACTCCTCTTTGTTCAAATTTCTTTGAACTTTTAGTTTCTTTCTTTGACTAGTTGTGATTCTTCTAGGTTGCTTTCGCTTTCTTACTTCTTCTTTCTTTGTCAGTTTGACATAGGTAAACATTACTTTGGATTCATGTAATTTGTGGAGTTTTACAATAGGGACTTATAGACATTGCAACAGATAGTGTAGTTGAATCCCATAGGACTTTTTCCCCCAATAGTGTCCCTTTTTCTTCTTTCCTTCTGGTAGCCACTTTTTGGCCACATTTGCCTCTCCTTGGATTTGCTCTTTGATTATTAAGAAGAAATAATTGGCCTAATTGAACTCCAGACTTTGTAGATGATTCCCATTAGTCGCATTCTGACCTCTGTCATGGCATTATTTGCCCCTAGCTTTCCTTCAATGCTCTTTCCAATTAGTGCACTGAACTTACAGAAGGGTTTCTTTAAAGCGGATCGAAGACAATTGACCTTCTTAGTTCCTGGGTTTGCTGTCTTGGCAATAGTTGCCCAGATTTGATCCAGGTTTTGCGGTACCAAGGCCACTTTTGCTTGACCTTTATTCGAAAGTTTGAGGTGTTTACGAATTACCTTCGCAGTAATGACTACTTCTGTGCCGTTGACAGATGCAACAATCTTGTCTTCCTCCCAATCGTCACCTTCTTCTGCAAGGAGCCCAGAGACATACTTTGCAGTCTTCCAGAAGGAGATTAGACTTTCATAGAAAACATCGGTGATTGGAGGATTTAGAAAGGTAAGTAATCTCAGATTTTTGCAGCCAACTGCCAATCTTTTTGCTTCTTTGTCATTTCCGCACAATTTTAGGTAGTGTTTTTCTTGAAAGAACGATCCAGTAGCAATCGATTTCCCACATTGTGTTCCAGTTTGAGTGGTTTGGGGAGAGGAAGCCATTGTTTGATCAGTGTTGATATTTAGAAGAGTTTCGATTTTTCAAGGAAAGAAATAAGGTTTATGATTTGCAAGGGAGCGTAAGGAATTCTGAAAAACCTCTAAGTGTGGTTTATATATGATGATTTTTGGTAGTGTGAACGTGGTTGAATATGGAAGGATTTTGTGACGTAATGGCGTGATTTTGTGTATGTAAATTGCGATATTTGAGTGAAGTGGGAGAGAGAATTGAGGGAGGTAATGATAAATCCTGGATATCGAGGCGTTTGTAATTCGAAAATAATATAGTTACCTCCACGATTATGAATTGATCTGCACGTGTATAATTTTCCACAAAACAATCCTCCATTACTTCTTGATTTTCCACTTGTATAAAGTTGATTTAGTTCACACTTTAGTTTGTTGTTTACTTCAATGTATGTTCCGGTGGGGTGACTTGACTAGTCAGTAAGCCGGTGTAGTGATTTCTTCACTGAGCTGATGTATATAACTGTTCCTAACAATCAGTGTTGTGGACTTCGCTGATACCATTGCCTGCCAAATGAGCTCACTCGTAACGGCAGATGTTTAGTCAGCTGTTGAAGTTACATAGCCGATTACTCCAGTTAGCTGCTCCTTAGTACTTAGCCAATTTCTATCATTCCTAACTCAGTTCTCAACTTGCTGAATCATTCATGACCGAGTGGTTTTGTGAAGATGTCAGCCAATTGATCTTCAGTGGGTATGTATCTTAGAATAACATCCTCTTTTTCAACATGATCTCTGATAAAGTGATGTCTCACGCCAATGTGTTTTGTTCTTGAGTGTAACACTGGGTTTTCAGTAATAGATATTGCACTTGTGTTGTCACACATAATTGGAATTGTTTTCTCCTTCATTCCATAATCCCTTAGCTATTGTCTGATCCATAGTACTCGTGCACAACAAAGCTGCCTGCTGCTATATATTCTGCTTCAGCTGTTGATGTAGATATGGAGTTTTGCGTTTTGCTAAACCATGAAACTATTCTGCTGCCTAGCATTTGACAAGTTCCAAAAGTACTTTTTCTATCTATTTTGCATTCAGCATAGTCAGAGTCTGAATATGATATCAACTTAAATCCTCCATCTTTTGGATACCAAATTCCAACATTTATGGTGTTCTTCAGGTATTTGATTATTCGTTAGGCAGCTAGGAGGTGTGATTCCTTTGGTTGAGCTTGAAATGTTGCACATACTCCTACTGCAAAAGCTATGTCAGGTCTTCTTGCAGTTGGATACAGTAAGGATCCAATGATTCCTCTATAAAGCTTCTGATCTACATCCTTTCCATTTTCATATTTTCCAAGAATAACTCTTGCACACTGATATGAACTATGATGATCTAGATTGAAGTATTCTAAGAAACTACAAGTAAAAACACGTTTTTTGTAAGAAATAATAAAACAAAACTTACACGATTTTTATGGAAACAAGGATAGATGAGCACAAAATTAGATCAGCCTGTGGAGTCAGCACCTCGGGATTTACCAAGCTGAGAATGCCGCACAAAAGTTGCTCAAACGTTTGATAAGTTCTCAAGTTAAACAGTCACCTAATCAACAAGGCAAAATGTTTAACTAAAATAAGTTTTCAATCACTGAAAAACTCAAATATATAAAGTTTTCACTCAAAAGTTGTCTAACTATTACAATAGCAAGCATAGGCTTATATAGACTACAAGAAATGTAGATTAAAGCAAAGTTTCCAATGTGGTACCAATATTCCATCCAAATTTCGATGTGGGAGAAAAAGACATGCTCCAAAACAATGTGGAAGACTTAGGCATGAAATTTGAGACAAGTCTTGGGCTTAGGAAAAGCTTACTCCAAAAGTGGAAAGTTGAGTTTCCCAAAATTAAGGTGAAAATGGTAGCGGTTTTTCGGAGGGTTAAAAAGGTAGGACATCGAAGTTTAAGGTTAGGTATACCTTAAAAATATGTTGGATATGAAGATGGAAGTTTTAGAATCCTAAAATAGTAAGTGGATGTCGGGTTGGCTTCTCATAGGCTATTTTAAGTAAGGTTGACAGAAATAGACTTAAAATTCCCCAAAAACCCCTTTATCCCCAATTACAGGTTATCATTGAAAAAATAGACAAGTTTTTATTCTTAAACACCCCAACAAGTTCCTTAGAAGTTGCCAAAACGAGGTTCTTCACAGCTTCCTCGAATCTTCTCTTTCGAGCTCTCGTAACTGGGCCTTCTTGCATGTGAAGTGGATCCGCACTTACACCATCCTCAAGACCGACATTTGAGCTTTCTTGATATGTATCACTCCCTCCCGGTTGGAAAGGATCTGTCCTCAGATCTGAAGCTACTGTATAAGGCGATAAGTCGGCAACATTGAAGGTAGTAGATATATTCCACTCCGGAGGAATGTCGAGCTTGTAAGCATTGTTGTTGATACGTTCCAATATCTGAAATGGACCATCCCCACATGCATTGAGCTTTGACTTGCGAAGGTGTGGAAATCTATCTTTGCGGAGGTGTAGCCACACCAAATCTCCCGGTTCAAAAATCAGCTCTTTGCGCCCTTTGTTTGCATGCTTTGCATAGCTCGCCATGGCTTTTTCCACATTCAGCCTTGCTTTCTCATGAAGTGTCTTCACCAGCTCAGCTTTAGCTTCACCATCCAAGCTAACCTATTCACCTGGAGGAAGAGGAACAAAATCAAAAGGAGTAGATGGTAAAAACAATAAACAAGTTCGAACGGTGCAAATTGAGTAGCTGAATGCTTAGCGCGATTATACGCAAACTCCACATAAGGCAAACATGATTCCCAGTTTCTTAAATTGCTTTGCACAATAGTACGAAGTAATTGACCCAACACACGATTGACAACTTCGGTTTGACCATCTGTTTGTGGGTGAAAAGAAGTCGAAAATAGCAAATATGCATCCATAACACACGCCAAAAATGAATCACAAACTTCGTATCACGGTCACTCACTATTGTACGAGGAATCCCATGTAAACGAACTATCTCCCTAAAGAACAAATCAGCCACATAAGACGCGTCATTTGTCTTAGAACATGGAATAAAATGAGCCATCTTAGAAAAACGATCGACTACCACAAACACAGAGTCTTTCCCAGTCCTAGACCTAGGTAATCCTAACACGAAATCCATTGAAATATCACCAAGGAGTCGTAGGAATAGGTAAAGGAGTATACAATCCATGTGGTTTCAGTTTCGACTTTGCATGCTTACACACTAGGCACGATTCACAAAACTTAGTCACTTCAGAACGCATTCTAGGCCAGTAAAAATGTGTACGCAACATTTCCAATGTTTTATCAATCCCAAAGTGTCCCATTAACCCTTCCCCATGAGATTCTCTTAACAATAGCTCACGCATTGAAGTCCTAGGAACACAACTCATCTCATTTGTACAAAAAAACCATCATGTATAGAATACTCGGGAAAAATGGAAGATGACACTTAGCATACATATTGCTAAAATCAATATCTTTAGGATATAATTCCTTAATACTCTCAAACCCAAACAATTTCGATTGCAAAGATGTGATTAATGAATGACGCCTAGACAACGCATCCACAACGACATTGTCTTGTCCTTTTTTAAACTATATGACATACGAAAAGGATTCGATAAACTCAATGTACCGAATATGTCTTTTACTCAATTTACCTTGACCTTTAAGATATTTTAACGACTTGTGGTCTGTGTGAATAATAAACTCTCGAGGTCTAAGGTAATGCTGCCATGTTTGCAAACAACGAATTAGTGCGTACAACTCCTTATCATACGTGGCATAATTCAAGTGAGCACATTTTAATTTTTTAGAAAAATATGCAATGGTGTGCTTTTCTTGCAATAAAACGCCACCCACACCCACACCCGAAGCATCGCATTCTAACTCAAACACTTTATCGAAATCAGGTAATGCAAGTATAGGTGTAGAAATAACTTTAAGTTTCAAGGTTTCAAAAGACTCCCTTTGGCGATCTCCCCAAGTAAAAGGAGCGTTTTTGCGGATTAGTTCCGTTAATGGAGCAGCAATGGTGCTAAAATCCTTCACGAAACGTCGGTAAAAGCCCGCTAAACCGAGAAAACTTCGAACATCAGCCACGGTTTGAGTGTAGGCCACTGCTTGATAGCTCGTACCTTTTCTTGGTCCACCTCAAACCCATCTGCACTCACCACAAATCCAAGAACAACTCTATCCAAACAAAAATCACACTTTTTCAAGTTAGCATACAACTTAGCATGCCTAAGTGTGTCTAGTACGGCTTGTAAGTGTTCAACATGACTATCGATTGTGGGGTGCTATATATCAAGATATCATCAAAATACACAACCACAAAATGACCAATAAACTCTCATAGGACCTCATTCATTAAGCGCATAAAAGTGGACGGTGCATTCGTAAGTCCAAACGGCATGACTAACCACTCATAAAGCCCAAATTTAGTTTTAAAAGCAGTTTTCCACCCATCACCCTCACGGATACGAACTTGATGATACCCACTTCGCAAATCGATTTTCAAAAAATACTTACTACCGTGCAACTCGTCGAGCATATCATCTAAACGTGGAATCAGATAACGATATTTAACCGTAATATTGTTGATGGCACGGCAATCCATACACATTCGTCACTCCCCACTTTTTTTCAGAACAACTATCACCGGCACGGCGCAAAGACTTAAAGATTCTCGTATCTTTCCTTTCTCCAATAGCTCCGTAACTTGCCTTTGTATTTCCTTCGTTTCTTCGGGATTTGCTCGATAAGCTGGTCGGTTTGGAATTGTAGCTCCCGGAATCAAATCAATCTGATGTTCCACACCACGCAAAGGTGGTAATCCATTTGGTTCCTCGTCCGGAAACACATCAGCGTATTCCTACAAAAGTGAACAAACAGCACTCGGAAGAGAAGAGGTTAAGTCGTCAAAAGAAACCAAGCACTTAAAACTTGGGACGACTTGTTTGAAGTAAATAAGAAAAACGAATTGCCCACTGTTAATCGTAGTAGTTATCAAACTAGGCTTTGCAAGAAAGTTGTGCTTCACTCCCTTAACAATATTCTTTTCAACTTTTATTTTACCCTCATGTTTTGAGGATCCCTCTCCCTTACCAAGCTGCACCATCCTTGTATCCCCCTCGTTGGGAAGAATCACACCCTCCCTTACTTTACATATTTCGACTGTTCGTCCCTCAATTAGTGAAAATGCGACCTCCATTATTTTTCTCTCCAAATTGACGCCATGATTTTCAACTTTAACGCCCTCAATATCATTTTTTTTCTCATGTAAAATCGCAGCTTGCCTAGAACTAGCCATACGCAAATGTTCGGAATGAACTTGCGTAGGTGTCATCAGATGCAAAGTAATCGTGCGACCATCCATAGAAAATGACCAAGTGTTAGGACGACCATTATACATCGCTGTTCTATCAAATTGCCATGGTCTACCTAACAACAAATGAGTGACACAAAGTGGTACGACATCACATAAGACTTCATCAACAAGTTTACCGACACGAAACTTAACAAATGCTTGATGTGACACACGAATATCAGCCACATCGTTCATCCATTGCAAGTTATACGGTTGTGCATACGGTATTAATGGAATCTGAAAATCCTTAACCAAAGTGTTACTTACCAAATTTGCGCAACTCCCGGAATCAATAATGTAGTTGCATGTGCGTCCCGCGATGCCACAGGCTGATGAAAGATGTTTTCCCGTTGGATAGAAACAACCAACTTAGCATGAACAGCCAAGGTCTTCCGAATAACATAACACGCCCCATATGTGTTAGAAGCATGCGCATTCAATTCCTTCTCGTGATCATTATCATCGTCCACGTTATCATCTTCGGAATGAGATTCGTATATTGCACCCGGCACCGTTTGTCCCACAACAGTCATGGTGCGTTTGTTCAGACAATTAACCGTATAATGTCCCTTTCCCTTGCACTTAAAGCATTCGATATCCCAAGAACGCCCAACTGCAGCCTTGCCTTTATCCGGTGTTAAAATTTCAGAAATCCTTGCTTTATGATTAGAAGAACGTGTTGATCCTTCGACTTGCTTCGAAGGAGCTATAGTAGAAGAAGTAGAAGATACCCCGGGATGAAATGAAGGCGTGAAAGAACTCCGAAAACCATAAGGACGATTGGTTTTTGCTCTTTCTTCACGTCTACTCTTTAACCGTCTTTCTACCATCATGGTGCCATTAACCATGTCATTCAACGACTGATAATTCTGTAGTTCAACTTGGCCTGCGATATCATCCCTCAACCCACACAAAAAATGCAGCATCGTAACATCTTCGGGTTCAATGACATTAGCCCGAAGCAAAGTAACTTGCATTTCCTCGTGAAATTCTTCAACCGTTTTTCCCGGCTGTGATAACTGTTGCAATTTATAGCCTTGGTCCCTAAAATAGTGATTAGGGACCCACTTAAGTCGCATATGTTCAGTGAGAAGCGTCCAACTATTAATCGGTTGTTCACTCCGTCGGCGACGATTTTCTTGAAAACTGTGCCACCAACTCATCGCATAACCCGTGAATTCCAATGTAGCAATCCTAGCTTTCTTGGCATCACTATAATTATGAACCGAGAAGATTTGGTTCATTTTCATCTCCCATTCCAAATATTTTCCCAGATCCGATTTGCCCTCAAAAGATGGTATTTTATATTTTAAGCCACGCAAATTATCATCAGTAACTGCCTCAAAATCCTCGTGCTCAAAATTATCAGCTATGTCACTATAGTCATCAGCCTCCACATGACCGCGACCACCAAAACCACCACGACCCCCAACATCACCACGACCAGCCATATTACCACGGCCCCTATGACCTCTACCACATCCACGTGCACCACCATTACCAATACCATGCTGTTGGAACAATTCAGCAATTTGATCCGCAATACCTTGTTGAACTTCCTCAAAACGACGATTCATATCACCATTTACTGCCTCTTGATGAAGGCGAAATCTACCTTCCCAATTAGTTTCGTCTTGTTCAGCCATGATACCTCACAAATACGCTCGTGTTTACACTCACGCTCAAAACTTTCCGTAGGTAAGTGCCAACCGTCAAACAAATCAAAAACAAGAGCAAATAGTGCAAACAATCCACAACCAAATGAACACCAAAATTTCAACTCCCAAATCAATCTAAGAATTGAGAAAGAGTGGAAGCAAGGCTAAGGTGTGTGAATGGATGAAAAGATAAGAATGTGGGTTCCAAAAGAGTTATCAAAAGTAGTAACCAAATTTTGTGCACCTAATAATTCAACAAACAAGTATTCTATCCCCCCCCCCCCCCCCCCCCCCCCCCTTTTTAAACTTAGGCTCGTATTTCTTTTTTTTTTCTTTTTTTTTAATCACGGCCTGATGCTTTTTTTTTATAGAATACTAAACAACTATGAACTTACAAAAATATTAAAGTACACTTACTACTTAGAATAATGGTTACTAAATGAAACTAAATACTCTTTATGAGTAAGAAATGAAAAGGCAAAGGTTACCAAAAAAAAAATTTGAGCAAAAATAACGTGGAGAAGAAGGAAAAATTAGTGCTGGAAATTGATGAGTATGATGTGACAATATGAAGGTTTGAAGATTAAGCAAGGAAGGAGATAAAACTATGTGTGTTACTAACCAAGTGATGGAAAAAATTAACAGGAACACTACAATATATATAGGATCGAACACTTAATCAAGCAATTGCACATAGAAGAGAGGAAACAAGGATGATTGATAAGAACAAACAAGAAGAACAAGAAAACAAGAAGATGAATACCTCAATCACCTATTCTCTGATACCAAATGATATGAACTATGATGATCTAGATTGAAGTATTCTAAGAAACTACAAGTAAGAACACGTGTTTTTGTAAGAAATAATAAGACAAAAATTACACGATTTTTATGGAAACAAGGATAGATGAGCACAAACTTAGATCAGCCCGTGGAGTCAGCACCTCGGGATTCACCAAGCAAAGAACGCCGCACAAAAGTTGCTCAAACTTTTGATAAGTTCTCAAGTTAAACAGTCACCTAATCAGCAAGGAAAAATGTTTAACTAAAATAAGTTTTCAATCACTGAAAAACTCAAATATATAAAGTTTTCACTCAAAAGTTGTCTAACTATTACAATAGCAAGCATAGGCTTATATAGACTACAAGAAATGTAGATTAAAGCAAAGTTTTTAATGTGGTACCAATTTTCCACCCAAATTTCGATGTGGGAGAAAAAAAACATGCTCCAAAACAATGTGGAAGACTTAGGCACGAAATTTGAGACAAGTCTTGGGCTTAGGAAAAGCTTACTCCAAAAGTGGAAAGTTGAGTTTCCCAAAATTAAGGTGAAAATGGTATCGGTTTTTCGGAGGGGTAAAAAGGTAGGACATCGAAGTTTAAGGTTAGGTATACCTTAAAAAGATATTGGATATGAGATGGAAGTTTTAGAATCCGAAAATAGTAAGTGGATGTCGGGTTGGCTTCTCATAGGCTATTTTAAGTAAGGTTGACAGAAATAGACTTAAACTTCCCCAAAAACCCCTTTATCCCCAATTACAAGTTATCATTGAAAAAATAGACAAGTATTTATTCTTAAAATCCCCAACGAGTTCCTTAGAAGTTGCCAAAATGAGGTTCTTCACAGCTTCCTCGAATCTTCTCTTTCGAGCTCTCGTAACTGCGCCTTCTTGCATGTGAAGTGGATCCGCACTTACACCATCCTCAAGACCGACATTTGAGCTTTCTTGATATCACACACATTGGTGTATCTGATGTCCCACTTGTGTCCATGCCATACTTATGTATCAAGTCTTTTGTGTACTTGGCTTGATTGATAAAGATGCCATCTTTCATTTGTTTGACTTGTAGTCCAAGAAAATAATTCAGTTCTCCCATCATGCTCATCTGAAATTTACTTTTCATTAAGTTTACAAATTTCTCACATATATTTTCATCTTCCTATCCAAAAATGATGTCATCAACATAAATTTGGACTAATAGAGTGCTTGTTCCTTCCTCTAGCTTGAAGAGAGTCTTGTCAATGGTTCCTTTGTTGAATCCATTGTTGGTCAGGAATTGTGATAGTGTTTCATACCAGGCTCTGGGTGCCTGTTTGAGTCCATAAAGTGCCTTTTTGAGCTTGTACACTTTATCTTCTTTCCCTTTGAGTTAAAAACCAGGAGGTTGTTCCACATATACTTCTTCTTCCAAAAGTCCATTTAGGAATGCACTCTTGACATCCATTTGGTAAACTTTGAAGTCTTTGTGGGCTGCAAAGGCTAGAAATAATCTGATTGCTTCCAATCTTGCTACTGAAGCAAAAGTTTTATCATAATCTATGCCTTCTGCTTGAGAATAGCCTTTTGCTACTAGCCTTGCTTTGTTTCTGACAATTGTCCCTTGTTCATCCATCTTGTTTCTGAATACCCATTTTGTTCAAATGATGTTGGCTATATCTCGTCTGTCAACAAGTTCCCGGACTTCAGCTCTTTCGAATTCATTTAGTTCTTCTTGCATGGTTGTAATCCAGTCAGTATCTTGAATTGCATCATCTATTGTCTTGGGTTCCACTTGTGATAGAAAACATGTTAGCATATTCTCCAGTTGTCTTCTGGTTCTGACTCCTATATGAATGTCTCCAATGACTTGATCTTTATGATGGTCTCTCAACCAGTTAAGGTTAGGTTGAAGTCTTTCTTGACTTGGTGCTTCCACAACTTCAGTTTGAGCATCAGTTTCATGTTCTTGTGTTGGTGCCCCTTCTGTTGTATGTACTGGTGGCTCATCTTGATTTCCAAAATTGTGATTCAGAATGGTAGTTGGTACTGTTGTATTCATATAAACTTGCCTTTGTGCTGCTCCTTCTTCTTGTTCTTGAAGGCTTTCACCATTTGTGTTTGGTTCATCAAAGACTACATGAATTGATTCTTCAATCACCAAGGTTCTTTTGTTGAGCACTCTGAATGCTTTGCTGGTGTCTGAGTATCCCATAAAGATTGCTTCATCAGCTTTTTCATCAAAAGTATGTAGCTGATTCCGTTCAAAACAAAGCATTTAGATCCAAACATATGCAAATGTGAGATGTTAGGTTTTCTTCCATTCCATATTTCATATGGAGTTTTTCCATGATGTTTGTTGATGATTGATCTATTTTGAGTATAGCATGCGGTGTTTGTTGCTTCAGCCCAAAATCTCTTTGGTAGGCATGCTTCTGCAATCATTGTTCTTACTGTTTCTTTGAGTGTCCTGTTTCTTCTTTCTGCTACACCATTATGTTGTTGAGTCTCTGCTGATGATAGTTGATGCAGTACTCCATTCTCTTCACGGTAGGTTCTGATTATTTCATTCAGGAATTCTATGCCTCTATCTGATCTGATCTTTATGATCTTTAGTTCTTTTTCATTTTGAATTCTTCTTAGCAAATCTAGCAGTCAGTACCTCTCTTTTCTTGTTCATGAATATGGTCCAGGTGAATTTTGAAAAGTCATCCACCACCACTAGAGTGCATTTATTTCCACTTACACTTACTGGTGTGACTGGTCCAAACAGATCCATATGTAACAGATGTAGGATCCTTGTTGTTGATTGATAGGGCTTTGACTTGAAGGAACTTTTAATTTGCTTCCCTTTTTGACATGCATCACAAAGACTTTCTTTCTTGAATGTGATCTCTGGTAAGCCTTCAACCAACTTGTTGTTTGACAGTGTATTGATGGTTTTGAAATTTAGATCATTCAATCTTCTATGCCAAATCCAGCTGATTGATTGCTTATTTTTGACAAGCAAACATGTTTCTGCTCCTGCTGTCTTCCAGTCTACCACATACATGTTGTCTTCTCTTCTTCCTGCAAGAACAACTGTATTGGTTTGACTGTAAATCAGTTTGCATCCTTCCTTGTTGAACTGCACATTATAGCCTTTGTCACAAAATTGACTGATACTCAGTAGGTTGAAGTTCAGTCCTTTAACATAAGCATTTTGAATTTTCAAACTGTTTTTGAGCATTATTCCTTCCCCCTTAATTTTACCAGGGTTTTCTTTGCCTCCAAAAGTAACTTTGGGTCCATCAAAAGCTTTAAAGTCAATGAGCCATCCCTTGTTCCCTGTCATGTGTCTGGAACATCCACTGTCTATATACCAGACATCCTGCAAAACAAATTAATTTTGTTTTGGTACCCAACACTGTTTGGGTCCATGCCTGTTAGTAGTCATGCCTCCTACTTCAAGTGCATATCCAAATGATCTTCTCTTTGGATAGTTGAAGTCATCAACTTCATATGTATAAGGCATGGCAGAATATCTTCTAATCTTTCCACTAAAGGTATTCTGATACTTTTCTCTACTTTTTGGTGCATTTGCATCCTTTTTCACTCTCCAATATGTAGGAGGAAACTCATATCGATGCTTCTTCTTGTGTCCAGGGGTATGCCTTGGCTAGCATTTCTTAAACACAAGATGCATATTATGAAATGGTTTCTTCTTATATTTTGGGGGTGTAAAATTCCAATCATCCTCAGAAGGGTAAAGTCTTCCCTTACCTTTCGGAACTCCTTTGCCTTTATTAGGATGGATTGATGATTTATTCTACTGTTTCACTACATTGGATCTTGACTTCACCAGTGCAGGATGAGTGGTTGAAACTATGGTCTGTCCTTTTCTAAATTTTTGTCCAGGTTTGGTCCTTAAATTAGAGTTGGGTTGTCCATTGTTTCTATTTTCATCCTGACTATTGTAGCCAAGACCAGATCTGGGTCCAAACCTTTTTGGGGGTTTGTAAGCTGGAGCACTAAGTGGTGCAGTGATGTTTTTAACTTCTATGGATATTTTCCCAGCTGGGTCTTTCAACATTAGATGAGTGATCATCTGCTGCTTGCTGATCAATTGAGTGAATCTCCTTACAAGTTTGTTCAGCTTTTATTTTGTCTAGTTCTTTCTTTAATTTTTTGTTTTCCTTTCTTAGATTCTCACATTCCTGTTCCAGAATCTCATGATTCATCTCAATTTCTTCAAATTTACTCAAGAGATTTTGGATTACGTTTGCAGAATCTAGTGGGAGAATAGAAGATTGTGCAGTGTCAGATGTGGATGCACTAGATGATGAGTGTGAGCTGGATGTTACCTCAGTTTCATTAGATTCTTTAGCCATAAGGCATAGGTAAGATTTTTCATTATCTGAGCTATCAACTTCATCATCATCACCACAATCATTTTCAGATGATTCTTTATTCTTTTCACTGCTTGTTTCAGCATTGAGTGCCTTCTTGCTCTTTCTCTTTTCAATTGTCTTGTATTTCTTTTTATCCTTATCTTTGTCTTTTTCTTCAGGGCAGTCAGCCTTGAAATGACCTTTATTCTTGCAGTTGAAGCATCTGTATTCATCATTTTTTTTCTCCATGTCTTTGCTTATGCTAGACTTCTTGTATGATGATGAGCCTCCTTTGAATTGCTTCTTCTTGCTAAAACTGTCAAAACGTTTTACTAGTAAAGCTACATGTTCCTTCAGCTCCTGTGTCTCTTTGCTGGTTGCATCAGCTGTGTTACTTTGCTGGGGTGCAATCAGTTCACTGGCCTTATGTGCCTCTGCTGGTGCACTGTCTTCGCCGTTCAACTCAAATTCATGAGCCTTTAGCTGAGACATTAGAGTTAAGGTATCAGTGTTTGCAAGATTTTTTGTTCCTCTAATTACTGATGTGATGTTCTTCCATCTTTCAGGTAAGCCTCTCAAGATCTTCAGGCACACTTCTTTATGTGGATATGTGTGTCCAAGTTGTTGCAGTTCACTGATGATGCTTGAGAATCTGTTGTCCATTTGATCAATGGTTTCACCAGCCTTCATTTTGAAGTTCTCAAATTTCTATTTTGCAACAGACAATTTGTTTTCTTTAACTGCTTCTAATCCTTCATTAATTAGTGCCAATTTGCCCCACATCTCCTTTGTTGTTTTGCAATCTTTGATCCTCATGAACATATTACTGTCCAGAGTCTTCAAAATCATGTCTTTTGCAACAAAGTCAAGATTTTCTCTTCTCCTGTCATCCTTGGTCCAATCTTTCTTGAGTTTGTCTATTACTTTTCCTTGATCTGCTTCTGTGGTTACCACAGTTGTGATCTCGATTGGGCTATCATTGATTACATCCAGCATCTCCTTATGAGTTGCTGCAACATGAGATAAAATTCTTATCTTATATTCATCAAAGTTATTAACATTGAATACAGGTACCTTTGACATAAAATTTGAGGAATCCATAAGTGTTAATAAGAGATATATAAGTAGAAAGCACAAATTTGAAAGCTACTTTGAAAATATGTGATCTTCTTGTTACCAGAAATTAGATCTGAACAGGTTCTGATACTAGGAACACTGCTCCGATACCAATTGTTGGTCCCAGAGAAGGGTGAAACTATAGTCTGAGGGGGGTGAATGACTATAGTGGAGTTTCAAAAACATTTCTTGTATTTAAAAGCTTTTGGGCAGCGGATAAGTCCCTACTTAAAATGTTGTTTCAAAGTAGATTATGCAATCACAAATAAAGAGTATGCAATGAAATAAAATGTTGTAAGGTAAATTACTGAAAGTAAATAGACACAAAGGTTTATAGTGGTTTAGGGTGGTGTAATCTCTTAATCCACTTTTCTCCTGTGATGATTGGAGGAATTCACTATTGTTTTCACAGATGCAATAGTGCGATTGTCCTTGGCTATACAAGCTTCACAATCTGCAAGACTATCACTCCCTGGCTTCAAAAGCTTCAGTGACTCAGCCTCTATCACTGCTCCTTGAGAACAAATCTTTCAGTAGCTATGATAATGGTTGCAACTCATTCTCAGATTTCTCTGACTCAATTGCCTCAGTTGATGTGAATTGAGTTCACAAATTTGTTGATCAATCTCAGAGCTTTATTGCAAGTGAAGTTCTGATTCCTGAGTTGATCTCTAGATATTTCTTTTTAGTACAGATGGAGGGCTTTTCACTTTGACAGAGTTTCTGCTTGTATTTTTATCAGACTTGATCCTAAATCTATTTTCTGTCAATGCCCTCTATTTATTGCCTTGATGATCCTTAATTTGAATATCCGTCCATTGGCTATTTAATGTGGAGAATAATCCTTGATTTAATTCTTGATTCCCCCTTAATTATAATCTCCTTGATTTTAGTGATCGGATTTTTCTTCAACGTTTATCAGAAAATCCATCCTTGATTGATCCTCAATCAATTGTGCATTTAATGCTAGATCTCATCACTTGAAATCTGAATGAGTAAACTTTACTTGGCCATTCCATGAACGGTGGAGTAATTCTTCTGACTTGGCCGTTTGGTTCTTCCTTCACTGCTCTATCTTAACTCAGCCGAAAGCCAGTTTACTTTGCCAATTTACTGCATCATTATTTTTCTTTGATTCCTTCAAGTACTTTTTGTACTTCACTGCTCTTGATTTGAGTGAGATCAGAGTACACTATATTTGGCAATATACTTCATCATTTGAGCTATAACTTAGACTTATCCAATGTCATCACAGACTTTCTTGGTTATAAGTCAGACCATAATGTCTTCATGCTTCTCTGTTGGTACTCGGCTAGTTTCACTCTGCCGGATATCTGTTTTACTTAGCCGTCCTACCAACTAGTACAATACTTGTCTGACTCAACTTATACACATGTCAGACTCTAAATAAAGACTTATACAGAGAATTCAAACATATTTCAGGCTTGCTATAACAGCTAGTATGGACATCATCAAAACATAATAAAATGTTCCTAACACAAATAGTTGATCATGCTACTAACACGTAAATTAAATCTATCGATCAATTTAGCTGGCGCCGATTATCATGAACTAGTAATTTACTAGGTATTCAGATCTGGCGATATAGACCCTCGTAGATCTGAAGAACGCAACCACTATTTAATGATTCTTCACCAACGAATCAGATCTATAACACATGGGGTAAAATAAACTAACTACTACATAATTAAAATAAATAAGCATTTAAAACATACTAGTCGAATAGAACAACGACAGATCTACATCTCGGAAAAGACAGTGTTGGTCACAGAGAAGGGTAAAACTATAGTCAAAGGGGGGGGGGGTGAATGACTATAGTTGAGTTTCAAAAACTTTTCTTGTATTTAAAAGCTTTTGGGCAGCGGATAAGTCCCTTCTTACTATGTTGTTTCAAAGTAGTTCAGGGAATCACAGATATAGGATATAATATAAGTAATTAAATGAATGCAATAAAGTATATTGCTGAAAGTAAATTGACACAAGGCTTATAGTGGTTCAGGGTGGTGTAATCCACTCTTCTCTTGTGATGATTGGAGGAATTCACTATTGTTTTCACAGATACAATAGTACGATTGTCCTTGACTTCACAAGCTTCACAATCTACAAGACTATCACTCCTTGACTGCAACAGCTTCAGTGACTCAGTCTCTTCCACTGCTCCTTAGGATCAAATCCTTCAGCAGCTATCACAAACACAACTCCTTCTCAGATTTCTCTGATTCAGTTGCTTGATTGATGTGAATTGGATTCACAAAATTGTTGATCAATCTCAATGCTTGATGTTTGAATTGTAGCTCTCAGTTTTGAGTTGATCACTAGATATATCTTTTTCGCACAGATAGAAGACTTTTCACTTTGATAGAGTTTTTGCTCAGTTTCTTTTTCGTGATTCTTGTTTTTTTTTCTCGTCTGTCAATGCCTTCTATTTATAGCCTTGATAATCCTTGATTTGAATTTCCATCCGTTGGCTATATTAGTGAGGGGAATAATCCTTAATTTTATTCTTGATTCCCCTTAATTGTATTCTCCTTGATTTCAGTGATCGGATTTCTCTTCAAACATTTATTAGAAAATCCGTTCTTGATTGATCCTCTATTGATTGTGCATTTAATGCTTGATCCTCTGAATCTTCATCATATTTCAAAATCTGATTAGGTAAGGTTTACTTAGCAGTTCTCTGATCAGTCAAGTGATCCTTCTGACTTTGCCGCTTGGATCTTCCTTCACTGCTTTGTCTTCACTCAGCCGATAGTCAGTTTACTTTGTTGATTTACTGTTTCCCTCATTCTATAAATCAAAGGAGAATCCTTGTACTTCAATGATCCTTGATTTATGTGAGATCAGTGTACACCATATTTAAACATTAAGTTTCATCACTTGGAATATAACTTAGACTTATCCAAGGTCATCACAGACTTCCTTGGTTATAAGTCAAACCATAATGTCTTCATTGCCTCTCAGTTGGTACTTGGCTGGCTTTACTCTGGCGGAAATCTGTTTTTACTTTGCCGTCCTACCAACTAGTACAATACTTGTCTGACTCAACTTATACAACATGTCAGACTCTAAGTAAAGACTTTTTACAGAGAATTCTAACTTATTTCAGGCTTGCTATAACAGCTAGTATGGCCATCATCAAAACATAACAAAATGTTCCTAACAATTTCCCCCTTTTTGATGATGTCAAAACCCTCATAAGCCTGAACATAAGTATGCCAAAAATTTTCATAATAGAGCAACAGAATAAAGCTCAATGATTTTATTTATCCATTAAGGGCAATCGGAAATTATGATCTCAAAACATATTGAGGGTACAGTAAATACATTTTACTTAATTCTGCTTTGTACCTCTTAAATTTTGTAGTTTGAACCTCCTCAATGTCTTTCCAATCGATCTCTGAAAACTTCCACTTCCAGTATGCCATAGCAGTGTATTCAGATACTCCCTGGAATACTTTCTTGGCAAAGAGTCTGTTAAAGTCAGGCATAGTTTCATTTGTCTTGGGTTCTCCAAAATACTTCTCAAGTCTATCCCTAGCTTCTGCAATGTGTGAGTCAGCAAACTTGAGATTTTTGTACAGACTCCATTGTTCTTGTTTGTTCATTCTCCCCATAGGGTTGAAGAATTTTGCCATATAGTTGAAGTCCTCTTGTTGCTCAGTTGGTAGATCTTCTGGTCCATTTGCAGAAAGTGGTATGGCTGTACTTGGTCTACTGGCTCCAACACTTTGCTGGAGAGATGCATGTTCTCTTTTAATATCATTGTATATTTTGGCCATATCAACTCTCTTCTTTTCATCCTGATAGCTTAGCCAGTCTGCCCATGCTTCATCTTGTGTTTGATTTGGGTACAACCCTTCTTGAACTTTGAAAAATTCTCTCACATGATCTAGGATCTCAGCCTCATATTCTTGCCTATTTCTGTGAGTTGGAAAACTTCTTTTCTCTCTGCTTGTGATGGTTCTGTGTTCTTTTGCTAACCTCCTTTGCTGACTCGATCCAGGTCTTTGTTGTCCAGGTCTTTGCTGTCCACCTGATCTATCTCTATCATCATCCCTTCTCTGAATAGGATGAAGGAATCCTATACAGGGTTCATTTGAGGACATTTATCTTTCTTCTCTGGCCTTCCTTTGCTGCTCTTCAGCTTTATTTCTGATTATTACTTCTCTATCCCTTGCTCTCAGCTATTCCTCTGTAAAATTTGGGGGTCTTACTGTTGATCCTTCAGGCTTATTTGTTTCCCCCTTTTTGGCAGCATCATCCCTTTGTTGGAGTAAGATGCTATTTGTAGCTTCTAATGTTCCAATCAGAGAGTACAATTTTGACTCAATGGATGTGAATCTGATGTCATGATCA
Organism: Gentiana straminea; assembly: GCA_036785695.1. Lineage (NCBI taxonomy): Eukaryota > Viridiplantae > Streptophyta > Magnoliopsida > Gentianales > Gentianaceae > Gentiana > Gentiana straminea. The sequence goes on from JAVUPR010000320.1 coordinate 906,710, forward strand.
GTCAGTTTCTCAGAGACACTGCGGAATCTGGTGCCGAAAGCCAATGCCATAGAATCATTTTCTTCAGAGATGTGTTGTTTGAGACCTGCAAGGTTGTTAGTGATATTGATATTGAGCTGTCTCATCAGATCTCCTTGTCGTTGCACAACAATATTCTGTGCATCAATATACTCAGCAATGGCCTGGAATTTTCACTCAATATAGTAACTTTTAACATTGAATGTTGAAGTCATGGATCTGAGGTACATGGCTTGCTGCTCTAATTTTTCAGCCAGCAGGTCTGCTACTTTTTCAAATGTCTCATTGGAGATGCTAGTGGCCAGCTGAGAGAGTTTGTGTTAGATGTCAGCTGGTTCTGGTTCTGTTTGCTATCATCTGTCTTGATACTGAGTAACATCTGTATTGACTTCCAAATCTTCTAGTATTTGGGTGGATGTGTATGTTGGTGTAGCTTGGGCTGCTATTCCCCCTTGCTCTATGCCGGGGGTTTTCTGGACTGGAGTGGCAGCAGCTGAGCCGGTGTCTAATGCTACTGTCGGCTGAACTGTAGTATCCACAGGAATTTGTGGAATTTGCTCAGGGCTGTTAGGTGGCATTGTTTGGGTTGTTGGTGAGGTTGCCTCAGCTAGTATTGACTTTGCTGGACGTTGTGGTTATAGAAACGAACTTAGGATAATGTTATCATCAATTGCATCTGATGTAGGAGTATCCTTTTCTACTTGTTTATCACCATCATCAGTGTGAGGATCATCACCATTATTGTCATCATGATCATCACCGTCATCCTGATCAGTATTATCATGATCACCTTCACCATCGTCCTAGTAATCACTGTTTTGGTCAGGGATCTGTGGCAGTTTTGCCTTTGCTGCATCAACCATGTCCCAGAGTGGAGATTCATCAAGTACGCCAACCAGGGTTGTGATTCCCAGAAACTTAAAGAGCCAGGCCTCCTCAGAAAGCATGCGTACGGAGTCTTGAAGCTGAGTTTTGGAATCCCCTTCCTTCCATTAAAGATATTCTGCAATTCGATCATCAATATCATTTACAGACATTTTGTGCAGGTTCTTCTGGAGTTTCTTCATCATCTCCAGTGTTTGCTGCAGCGTCCTCATTTTGAGGTTGTTCATCCTTGCTTTCATTTTCTTCCTCTGGTTCTTCTGTCTCAACGTTAGAATCTTCTTCTTCTTCTTCATCAACTAACTTTCCAAATTCTATCTTGTCCAAATTTCATTGAACCTTTTGCTTCTTTCTTTGGCTGGTTGTGTGTTTTGTGGGTTTCTTTCTCTTCCCTTCGTCAGCTTTCTTCTGATGTTTAACATAGGTAAACATGACTTTGGATTCATGCAGTTTGTGGAATTGTACAACAGGGTCTTGGAGACATGTCATCAAATAGTGTAACTGAATCCCATGACTTTTTCACCCAAAATTAGCCTTTCTTCTTCCCTTCTGCTATCCCCTTTTTGACCGCATTTTATTCACCTTGGATTTGCTCTTTGATTCTCAAGAAGAAGTATTTTGCCCAGTTGAACATTAGACGGTTGTAGATGATTCCCATCAGCCGCATTCTTGCCACTGTCATGGCATTATTGGCTCCTAACTTTCCTTCAATGCTCTTTCCAATTAGGGTACTGAACTCACTGAATGGTTTTTTTAAAGATGATCTTAGACAATTGACCTTCTTAGACCCTAGGTTTGCCGTTTTGGCAATGGTTACCCAGAAATAATCCAGGTTTTGCGCTACCAATGACACTTTGGCTTGACCGTTATTTGAAAGTTTGAGATATTTTCAAATTACCTTTTCTGTAATGACCACATCTGTGCCGTTGACAGATGCAACGATCTTGTCTTCCTCCCATTCGTCACCTTTTTCTGCAAGTGGCCCAGAGACATACTGTGCAGTCTTCCAGAACGAGATTAAACTTTCATAGCAGACATCAGAGATTGGAGGATTTAGAAAGGTTAGCAATTTAAGATTTTTGCAACCATCTGCCAGTCTTTTTGCTTCCTCGTCATTTCCGCATAATTTTAGATGGGGTTCTTCTTGAAAGAATGATCCGGTGGCAATTGATTTTTCATATAGTGCTCCAGTTTGGGCGATTTGGGAAGAGGATGAAGCCATTTTTGAATTTTGAGAGAAAGCTTTGATTTTGCAGTGAGAAAAAGGGTTTATAACTTAAAATAGAGTGTAAAGATTTCTGAAAAACCTCTAAGTGTTGTTTTTATATGATGATTTGGGTAGTATAACGTGGTTGAATATGGAAGGATTTTATGACATAATGGCATGATTTTATGTACATAAATCACGATATTCAAGTGTAGCGGGGGAGTGGATTGAGGTAAGTAATGATAGATCCCGGGAATCGAGGCAATTGTAATTTGAAAGATAATATAGTTACCTCCACAATTGTAAATTGATCTCCACGTGTGTAATCTTCCACAGTATAATCCTCCATAACTTCTTTATTCTCTACGTGTAAAAAAATTTGATTTGGTTCACACTTTAATTTGCCCATGACTCCAATCTTCATTTCGGTGGAGTGCCTTGGCTGGTCACTTAGCCGGTGTAGTGACTTCTTCACTGAGCTTCTGTATTTAACTGTTCCTGCTACATCTCCTGTAATGGAAAAGGTTTAATCAACCGTTTAAGTCACTTAGCTGATTATTCCAGTTAGCCGCTCTTTGGTACTTAGTCAATTTCAATCATTCCCAACTCAGTTCTCAACATGCTAAATCTTTCATGGCTGAGTGGTTTTGTGAAGATGTCAGCCAATTGATCTTCAGTGGGTATGTATCTTAGAATAACATCTCCTTTCTCAACATGATCTCTGATAAAATGATGTCTTACATCAATATGCTTTGTTCTTGAGTGCAATACTGGATTTTTAGTAATAGACATTGCACTTGTGTTGTCACACATAATTGGGATTATCTTCTCCTCCACTCCATAGTCCCTTAGTTGTTGTCTAATCCATAGCACTTGTGCACGGCAAGAATCGCATCTTTGCTATATATTCGCTTTACCGTTGATGTAGATATGGAGTTTTGCTTTTTGCTAAACCATGAAACTAGTCTGCTGCCTAGCATCTGACAAGTTCCAGAGGTGCTTTTTCTATCTATTTTGCATCCAGCATAGTCAGAGTCTTAATATGATATTAACTTGAATCCTCCATCTTTTGGATACCAAATGCCAACATTGATGGTGTTCCTCAGGTATTTGATTATTCTTTTAGCTGCTAGAAGATGTGATTCTTTTGGTTGAGCCTGAAATCTTGCACATACTCCTACTGCAAATGCTATATCGAATGCCTTGCGATTAGATATAGTAGGGATCCAATGATTCCTCAATACATTTTCTGATCAACATCTTTTCCTGCTTCATCTTTTCCAAGAATGACTCTTGCACACATTGGTGTATCTGCTATGCCACTTGTTTCCATACCATACTTGTGTATTAAGTCTTTTGTGTACTTGGCTTGACTAATGAAAAATCCATCATTCATTTGCTTCACTTCAAGGCCAAGAAAATAATAATTCTCCCATCATGCTCATCTGAAATTTGCTCTTCATCAGGTTTGCAAATTTCTCACACAGCTTTTCATCCTCTGATCCAAAGATGATGTCATCAACATAGATTTGTACTAGCAATGTACTTGCTCCATCCTCTAATTTGAACAGAGTCTTATCTATAGTTCCCTTGTTGAATCCATTCTTGATCAGAAATTGTGATAGTGTTTCATACCAAGCTCTAGGTGCCTGTTTGAGTCCATAAAGAGCCTTTTTGAGCTTGTATACTTTATCTTCTTTTCCTCTGAGTTGAAAACCAGGAGGCTGTTCCACATATACTTCTTCTTCCAAAAGTCCATTCAGAAATGCACTTTTGACATCCATTTGATAGACTTTGATGTCTTTGTGTGCAGCAAAGGCTAGAAAGAGTCTAATTACTTCGAATCTTGCTACTGGTGCAAATGTCTCATCATAATCTATTCCTTCTACTTGAGAGTAACCTTTTGCAACTAGCCTTGCTTTATTTTTGACAACTGCTTCTTGCTCATCCATCTTGTTTCTGAATACCCATTATGTTCCAATGATGTTGGCTGTGTCCGGTCTATCAACAAGTTCCCAGACCTCATTTCTTTCAAATTCATTTAGTTCCTCTTGCATGGTTGTGATCCAGTCTGCATCTTGAATTGCATCATCTATTGTCTTGGGTTCCACTTGTGATAGAAAGCATGTTAGATTATGCTCCAGTTGTCTTCCGGTTCTAACTCCTGTGTGAATGTCTCCAATGACTTGATCTTCAGGATGATCTCTTAGCCAATTGAGGTCAGGTTGAAGTTGTTCTTCACTTTGTGCTTATACACCTTCAGGTTGTGCATGAGCTTCAAGTTCTGGAGCTTCTTCTATTGTATTGACATGTGACTCATCTTGATTTTCAAAATGGTGATTCAGAATGGAAGCTGGTATGGTTGTATTTGTATATACTTCCCTTTGTGTTGCTTCTTCTTCTTGATCCTGAAGATTTTCACCATTTGTGTTTGGTTCATCAAAGACTACATGTATTGATTCTTCAATCCCCAATATTCTTTTGTTGAGTACTCTGAATGCTTTGCTAGTGTCTGAATATCCCATAAAGATTGCTTCATCAGCCTTTTCATCAAAGGTATGCAGCTGATTCATGTTCAAAACAAAACATTTTGATCCAAACATATGCAAGTATGAGATATTAGGTTTTCTTCCATTCCATATTTCATATGGAGTCTTTCCATGATATTTTTTTATGATTGATTTGTTCGGTTTATAGCATGCTGTGTTTGCTGCTTCAGCCCAAAACCTCTTTGGTAGGCATGCTTCTGCAATCATTGTTCTGACTGCTTCTTTGAGAGTTCTGTTTCTACTTTCTGCTACACCATTTTTTTGTGGAGTTCCTGCTGCAGATAATTGATGTAGTGCTCCATTTCCTTCACAATACGTTCTGATAACTACACTTAGAAATTTTGTGCCACTATCTGATCTGATCTTGATAATCTTTTGTTCTTTCTCATTTTGAATTCTTCTCAGCAAATCTGGCAGCTTCTTGAGTGTCTCTTTCTTCTTGTTCATGAATATGGTCCAAGTGTACTTGGAGAAATCATCAACCACTACTATAGTGTATTTCTTACCACTTACAGTTACTGGTGTGACTGGTCCAAACTAGTCCATATGTAGAAGATGTATAATTCTTGTTGTTCATTGGTAGGGCTTTGATTTGAAGGAGCTTTCGATTTTCTTTCCTTTCTGGCATGCATCACAGAGGCTTTCTTTCTTGAATGTGATCTCTGGCAGGCCTTCAACTAACTTGTCTTTTGATAATGTGTTGATGGTCTTGAAATTTAGATGATTTAATCTTCTATGCCAAATCCAGCTGGTTGATTGTTTATTTTTGACAAACAAACATGTTTCTGGCTTAGCTATTTTCCAATCCACCACATACATGTTATCTTCTCTTCTTCCTGCAAGAACCACTATGTTGGTTTGGTTGTGAACCACCTTGCATCCTTCCTTGTTGAAGTGTATATTGTAGCCTTTATCACAGAATTGACTGATGCTTAGCAAATTGAAATTTAGTCCCTTAACATATGCCACATTTTGAATCTTCAAGTTATTCTTGAGAATTGTGCCTTCCCTCATAATTTTTCCATGGTTTTCTTTGCCTCCAAAGGTGACTTTGTGTCCATCAAAAGCTTTAAAGTCAGTGAGCCATCCCTTGTTCCCTGTCATGTGTCTGGACCATCCACTATCTATGTATCAGACATCCTACAAAACAGGTTAATTATGCTTAGGTACCCAACATTGTTTGTGTCCATACCTGTTAGCAGTCATGCCTCCTACTCCAAGTGTATATCCAAATGATCTTCTTTTTGGATAATTAAAGTCATCAACTTCATAGGTATAAGGCATGGCAGAATAGCTTCTAATATTTCTACTGAAGGTATCCTTATACTTTTCTCTAATTTTTGGTGCATTTGCATCCTTTTTCACTTTCCAATATGCAGTGGGAAACCTGTGTTCATGTTGCTTCATATGTCTAGGAATATGCCTAGGTTGGCTTTTCTTAAACACATGATGCATGGCATGAACTGGTTTCTTCTTGTATTTTGGAGGTGCCACATTCCAATCATCCTCTGAAGGATAAAGTCTTCCTTTACCTTTCAGAAAGTCTTTGCTTTTGGTTGAGTGGATTGATGATTTAGTCTGCTGTTTCACTGCACTGGGTTTTGACTTCACTGGTACAGGATGAGTGGTGAAACTGTGGTCTATCCTTTTCTGAACATTGGTCCATTGTTGGTCCTAGATTCAGAACTGTGTTGTCTATTGTTTCTATTCTCATCCTGACTGTTGTAGCCAAGACCAGATCTGGATCCAAACCTTTTTGAGGGTTTGTAAGCTGGTGCATTTAAAGGTGCATTGGTGTTCTTAACTGGTAGGGGGATTTTCTCAACCGGTCTGTCAACACCAGATGTATGACCATCTGCTGCTTGTTGATCATTTGAGTAAGTCTCCTTACTAGTTAGTTCAACTTTTGCTTTATCCAGTTCTTTCTTTAGTCTTTTATTTTCCTTTCTTAGATTCCCACACTCATGTTCTAGAATTTCATGATTCAACTCAATTTGTTCAAATTTACTCATGAGATTTTGGATTAGGTTTGCAGAATCTAATGGGAGAATAAAAGATTGTGCAGTGTTAGATGTGGATGCACTAGCTGATGAGCATTAAATAGATGTTACCTCAGTTTCATTTGATTCTTTGGCCATAAGACATAGATAGGCCTTTTCATTGTCTGTGCTGTCATCTCATCATCAGAATCATTTTCAGATGATTCTTCATTCTTTTCACTACTAGATTCAGCTTTGAGTGCCTTCTTGCTTTTTCTCTTTTCAGTTGTCTTGTACTTCTTCTTATCCTCAGGTTTGTCTTTTTCTTCAGGGCAATCAGCCTTGAAGTGCCCTTTCTTATTGCAGTTGAAGCATCTGTATTCATCATCTTTGCTTGTGCTTGACTTTTTGTTTGATGATGATCCTCCTTTGAATATCTTCATCTTGCTAAACCTGTCAAAATGTTTTACTAATAAAGCTACATGTTCCTTCAGTTCCTGTGTCTCTTTGATGTTTGCATCAGCTGCTTGACTTTGCTGGGGTAAAACCAGTGCATTGGCCTTATGTGCCTCTACTGGTACAATGTCTTCGCCGTTCAACTCAAATTCATGAGCCTTTAGTTGGGACATCAGAGTCAGGGTGTCAGTGTTTGCAAGATTGGTTGTTCCTCTGATTACTGATGTTATGATCTTCCATCTTTCAGGTAAGCCACTCAAGATCTTTAAGCACACGTCTTTCTGAGGATATGTGTGTCCAAGCTATTGTAGTTCACTGATGATGCTTGAGAATCTGTTGTCCATTTGATCAATGGATTCACCAGCCTTCATTTTGAAGTTCTCAAATTTATGTTTTGCAACGGATAATTTGTTTTCTTTTCGCTTCTTGGATCCTTCATTTATCGTCTTGACTTGTCCCACATCTCCTTTGATGTTTTGCAGTCTTTGATTCTCATGAACATGTTGCTATCCAGGGTCTTCAAGATCATATCTTTTGCAACAAAATCCAGATTTGCTCTTCTCCTATCATCATTGGTCCAATCTTTCTTGGGTTTATCCACTTTTATTCCTTGATCTGCTCCTATGGCTATAACAGTCATGATCATGATTGGGCCATCATTAGTTACATCCAACATCTCCTCATGAGTTGCTGCAAGATGACATAACATTCATATTTTATATTCATCAAAATTATTAACATTAAACACAGGTACTTTTGACATAAAGTTTGAGGAATCCATAAGTACAGATAAGAGATATTTATGTATATAAGTAGAAAGCACAGATTTGAAAACTACTTTGAAAATATGTAATCTCCTTGTTACCAGAAATTAGATCTGAACAGGTTATGATACTAGGAACAATGCTCCGATACCAATTGTTGGTCCCAGAGAAGGGTAATACTATAGTCAGAGGGGGGTGAATGACTATAGTGGAGTTTCAAAAACTTTTCTTGTATTTAAAAGCTTTTGGGGAGCGGATAAGTCCCTTCTTACTATGTTGTTTCAAAGTAGTTCAGGGAATCACATATATAGAATATAATATAAGTAATTAAATGAATGCAATAAAGTAAATTGTTGAAAGTAAATTGACACAAGGCTTATAGTGGTTCAGGGTGATGTAATCCGTTAATCCACTCTTCTCCTGTGATGATTGGAGGAATTCACTATTGTGTTCACAGATACAATAGTACGATTGTCCTTGACTTCACAAGCTTCACAATCTACAAGACTATTACACCTTGACTGCAACAGCTTTAGTGACTCAGTCTCTTTCACTGCTCATTGGGATCAAATCCTTCAGCAGCTATCACAAACACAACTCCTTCTCAGATTGCTCTAATTCAGTTGCTTGATTGATGTGAATTGGATTCACAAACTTGTTGATCAATCTCAATGCTTGATGTTTGAATTGTAGCTCTCAGTTTTGAGTTGATCACTAGATATATCTTTTTCGCACTTATAGAAGACTTTTCACTTTGGCAGAGTTTTTGCTCAGTTTCTTTTTCGTGCTTCTTGTTTTTTTTTCACGTCTGTCAATGCCTTCTATTTATAGCCTTGATAATCCTTGATTTGAATTTCCATCCGTTGGCTATATTAGTGAGGGGAATAATCCTTGATTTTATTCTTGATTCCCCCGTAATTGTATTCTCCTTGATTTTAGTGATCGGATTGTTCTTCAAATGTTTTTCAGAAAATCCGTTCTTGATTGATCCTCTATTGATTGTGCATTTAATGCTTGATCCTCTGAATCTTCATCATATTTCAAAATCTGATTAGGTAAGGTTTACTTAGCCGTTCTCTGATCGGTCAAGTGATCCTTCTGACTTTGCCGCTTGGATCTTCCTTCACTGCTTTGTCTTCACTCAGCCGATAGTCAGTTTACTTTGCCGATTTACTGTTTCCTTCATTCTATAAATCAAAGAAGAATCCTTGTACTTCACTGATCCTTGATTTATGTGAGATCAGTGTACATCATATTTAAACATTAAGTTTCATCACTTGGAACATAACTTAGACTTATCCAAGGTAATCACAGACTTCCTTGGTTATAAGTCAGACCATAATGTCTTCATTGCTTCTCTGCAGGTACTTGGCTAGCTTTACTCTGCCGGAAATCTGTTTTACTTTGCCGTCCTACCAACTAGTACAATACTTGTCGACTCAACTTATACAACATGTCGGACTCTAAGTAAAGACTTATACGAGAGAATTCTAACTTATTTCGGGCTTGCTATAACGGCTAGTATGGCCATCATCAAAACATAACAAAATGTTCAACTTGTTCGTCTTCTCAACCCAAAGTCGTCATCGAACACATGCTCAACTTGTTCGTCTTCTCAACCCAAAAGCATACAACAAACATGCAATTGAGGTAAGTACAAAGTAATTCGCAAGAGTAAGAAACTAAAGTATAACGAAGTCTTACAATGAAAGGTTCATTAGTTATTATTAAGTTATCTTTATGTGACCGACTCGACTCTAGGGTTCACTTCATGCTCATCAACATGTTGTGACTATTGGTTTCTAGCTTAGCTTATATTGTTATATCATCATTCAAGGGTACTATGCATGGTGCTACTCACCATGAAGTATCTGTGTGCAACATATTGGCGGATCACACCAATATCCACGGGGGAAAGCCCGAAAGTGTACACGCTCAGCGGAGTCCCTCCGTACGTAGGGTCTCAGACTTACGGGGTGGTGTTCCTCCGTACATAGGGTCCGAAGACTTATGAAGTTATCTAATTTATCTGAACACCCACACATCGCGATATAGGCTTGTGCCTAACCAAGAATGGGTTGATGTTTAATCTTTTTACTACACAGTATGTTTATTATTAATTCTTAACTAGCCACCTAAGTATTTTCAAGTAAGCTCCTTCACCTCTACTACTCTCTTTTCTAGACCACTAGACATGGACAAGGCCTAGCACATACACAGACATTGATGAATTCAAATTCATCAAAGCACAAGCCTTTCATACCCTTCCGACGGTCCCGAACTTCAACTCTATGGAAGAGTACATCCTGTGCCGGAAATAAATGCATTGGAAGTTTAATCGAGGCTTATTCATGTTCATATAATGTTATTAGATCAAGAAACAATATTAAAACTAGACTCGGGGCTCAAAACTGATCCAACTGAAAAACAGCCTCTCTAGTGCGCCAGCACTGGGTCTGGTGCGCCCGCACTGGCTCCAGTCGTTGAGTTATGAGCCCCAGTTGCACGATGTTTGATTAATTTACCAAAATACCCCTTAATGTGTAATTTTATAAAATACCCCTGTCACTAACAGCCATGAAGTTAAAGCTTACATCATATGGCATTTCTTTTAATTATCCTTTTTGCAGGTCTAAATTAAACTTATAATTGATTGGTTAATTATAAAATTACTTTATGAAATTAATTAAATTAGTTTTATAAATTTATTGTTTAATTAAGTAAATCAATTATATGTTTCATATGTATATATCCGGCCCTGTTTTGGTATACTTAGGTCCGGCCCAACATCCCTCTCAAAAAAATTCGGCCCTCATCCATTTCATATCTCAGATCAAAAATCTTCTAACCAAATTCATTTCTCCCTCAGCTGCTTCTTACCAAAATCCTCTCAAATCTTCGCCATTGAATGTTGCACCGTCCCTCTGTCTTCGTCTTCAATGGTCTCCTGAAAATCTGCTAGCCGTCCCCTCCTCTCACGCCCAACCTTCCATTTCCGATTACACCATGTGACCATATCTTTCTCAAATCAACACAGACAATAAAAATCTATGAGTGATTTCCTTCCTCGAAGCAACCACATAATACTTTTCTTATTAGGAAGGCTTTGAGGTGAAAGCTTGCACCTTTACTGGAATATCGTCATAATTCGAAGCATTCACTGCACCGATCTTCAGTTATTTGCTCAAAGAAACATAGAGGACATACTCTGTGAATGCTTCAAAGCATAAAGGTCGTATCTTTCTCATTTATTGTTAATATCCGCTGATTTAATTCTGATATGAACATTTCTCTACCCTGATTTTGTGCCTTCATGTCTGGTTGAAGGTGTCGCGATGAAAGGTCTGACCTTTCATTCAATCCAGTGTTTGATACGAGACTTTAATGCTCGATGCTATCGATCCACAGTCAACTCTAAATCAAAGGTCATATCTTTTCCTTTTAAAGTTAATATCAATCTTTTATTTCTACTGATTCGAATAGATTTTATGCCTGATTTTATGTCGTATTGGTGCCTGAATTAGGGTATGACAGCTCCGGAAAGAAAAAGACTGAATTTAGCACCTAATTCAGTCCTGGTTCATTGAGAATCGAAGCGTTATCAGTCTAGGCCTTGGTGGTTCTCTTTTCAATGACCCAGTTGTCACAAACCGATGAATCCCTACCCGGTTTGCTCAGGTATATGGCTTGACCCTTATTTGGTGTGAAAACTAGGTGAGTTGACTAAGGGTACTACCCTAGGAAGTCAAGGGTTAAGTCAAAGCTGAGGGAAGTGTCCCAATGATGCCCTTAATATGAATCTTTTAGACCTGTTTTTAGTCCGAGTCAGTCTATCTATTTTTAAACCAAAGTCAGACTCTGTCTTCACACACTTGGTTCACCTTGTTCAGTTTTAGGGTTTCCCACTCCCTAAACCCTATAAATAGGCACTCACACTTTATAGAAAAATCAATCAGTTTTACAAAAGCAATTCCACCTTTCTACTTCTTTTCAAAAGATTTCTCAAATCCTTTGTGAAGTCAGTAGTTGTGGTCTAGGATTCACATACTTACCTGAAGTATAGTGAATCGGCTGGAATCTCAAAGAGGAGTGTGTATAGCTTATGGATTGGCTAAAGCTATACACAGGATTCTAGGATCAGCCTTGGTCAGATTTTCTGTATTGGTGTTCTTCCTTGTGAAGGTAATCAATCCCGAATTCTTTTACTGCTTTGTTAACTGTTCTGTGATTCATTGCTTGATTAAACTGTGCCAGCCCTGTTATAAGATCACTGGTTTGAAGGACTCTAGTCTGAAGTTGCCTAAGTGAGGATTGGCACTCAGATTTCAACTTCAATTGACCTCTGATCTTGTGTCAATCAGGAACAGAGTTTAAGTCTTGCAATATCAGTCTAAGTGTGGTAAAAATTTGTATTCACCATCAGCTTTCCATTGCCTGAATATTCAGGAACTGCCCCTTTGTGTGGTTGGTTTGATAAACCTCCTCACAGCCCTTGTGAATAAGGCATAGCAATCTGAATATTTGTGCTTTTGTGCAAGGACTGTGTCTGAATCAAAGTTTGGTTTGAGTCTATTGTCTTTCCTCATATCTGCTGGGAATTTTCAGTGTGTATGTCCTTGTGATCTACATCCTGAAATTCTGCCCCTTTACTGTGCCTACTTGCTGAATCTTTGCAACAATCTGTGCATCTAAGCCGCCTGCAAATCTGTTGATCTAAGTTTTCTATTGAACACCTTGTAATAGGACTTTTATCTAAGTTTTCCTTTTTGGCCACAGTTTGGACCTGCTGATCATTTGTGATCAATTGGAATACTGACCTTAATAGTCAGATCGAGTTGTAACTCGGATCCGACCTTCGGTCGATGTTGAAACCGATTGATCGGCCTAGTCCGGTCCCCGCTGTTGTGCTCACTAAAATTAGTGTAATCAGACTGCATTTAAGTGCTGATAAACTTCAAAGTTAAGTGTGTTTATCATCACTAAAATACATTTGATATTTTTCAGTCTGAGCAGTGCCCTTGACTGATCTAAGAATTAATTTTCATCAGTTTTGTATCTTGATTAAATCTGTTAGATCAGTCCCAACTGTAAACCTTTTCTTTTTTTATCATTGATTCAGTTTTGTAAACCTTTCAAACCTGATTGATAACTCAGGTTGATAAGTTATATTTGAGATTTTATTTGACCACTTGTATTATCATTCTATCTGAACTTATTGAGTTGTGTTAATTTAGAAATAATATTGTTGGACTATTGAAATCAACTCAACCTGCTTACATTCAAATTTGTGCATAAGTTTCCATACAACATATTGATCACTTAGGTAAATACACAATCAAATAATTTTCTTAAATAGCTTTCGGTTTAACAGATTAGTAATTGTGTATCAAATTGCTCCAACCTATTTATTTTATAAAAATTGAAAAAGTGGTTTAAACTCCCTACACTCTATTCAACCCCCCTCTTCTAGAGTGTATTCTCCGTATTATCGATCCAACACCAGTGCGTCCGCACTGGCTCCAGTGCGCCAGCACTTGGTCCTGGTGGGACCGTACTGAGGCTCTGAATGTAAAAATTGATTTCTGGAAGCCCGGTGTGCCTGCACTGAGTTCTGGTGCGCCCGCACCAAGTCTCTGAATGTAAGAATGGCTCCAGTGCGGGCGCACTGGGTCCTGGTGGGACCGTACTGAGGTTCTGAATGTAAAAATTGATTTCTGGAAGCCCGGTGTGCCTGCACTGAGTTCTGGTGCGCCCGCACCAAGTCTCTGAATGTAAAAACGGACGTTCTGACTCCCGGTGCACCCGCACCAAGTGTAGAAACTCCCAAAAACTCAGTTTCATGCATCTAAACGATCTCCAATCGCTCCAAACAAGTTTAACATCAAAAAACACAGAAACTTAGCAGAAATACACAGGTTTCACATACCATAACATCCATCTCTTTAACTACAACAGGAACATGATTTCTAACCAAAAGTTCAGCACAAATACTCAACCTTAACATCATAAAACTTAAATGAACTTTAGGTTATAGAAAACACCAACGCAAGAACGATGAGAAAGACTGCAACAACACTTCTCCAAAACCTTACTCAAATCTGAAACGTTTTGTATCCACACGATCCTTATCCTTTCACGAATCCAATTCTCTACTTTGATCTAGAAACCGGTGAAAATCCGAAGAAGGATTGTAAGAACTTCCCTCTTGCTTTTCAGTTTCTCTTCTCCTCTCAAGTTGCAGGAATTTTTTTTCCAAACTTCTACCTACTATCTCACAAGGTGGGGGGTTATTTTCTCCAAAAATAACTCCCATCCCTTAAATTCTCATTAACTCCTTTATTAACTTTTAATTACGAGTTTGGTCCCTAACTATATATATATATATATATATATATATATATATATATATATATATATATATATATATATATATATATATATATATATATATATATATATATATATATATATATATATATATATATCGACTATATTTCCTTTATTCCATAAAAACTAGAATGAATCTGATATTTCATTTTCGCCAAATGACACATCTGACCTTTCCCGAAAATCGGAATATTACATTCCTCCCCCCTTAAGAAGAGTTTCATCCTCGAAACTTGAACATGCTCAAACTGTAGATCTTCCTCTAACAATCTTCTCAAAATGAAACCAAACCCAATCTTTACTCGTTCACACTTTGTTCTCAAGCGACAACTCTGATCTTGCTATCCAAAGAACCAAACTCTACGGATCCCCAAACTATTCCAACTATTGCACACTTAACCCAGAACTGACCAACCAAGTCTTGAACTACTGAGACCGCACTAAGCAAATTCCTAATCAACAAACAGCCTTCTACAAGCACTTACCCGGATGGTGTCCAAAAAGTTTTCCTAAAGATTGAAGGGTAGGCTTAACCTCTTAGCTATCTTACTTAACACAAAAGTTTTGACATCTTGTATTAAACAAAGTTGACATAGCTAATTTTTCCATTAATAATGTATCTAAAAGTTAGTTCCTTTACTTAAATACAATTACAACATGAATTTAATTCATGTCATAAGAATACTTTAAGAAAACAAACAAACTAAAAGATACCTAGTATGGCAGCATCCAAAGCAAAAACTTTTGTTGGTCGACTTGCTTTTCCTTGGTTGTTCGCTTGATTCCTTCTAGCATTCCTTACAGGACAAGCTTTTGAAAAGTGTCCTATCTCACCGCAAAGGTAAAATCCATTTGAATCTTCCTGACATTCTCCGGAGTGTTTATTTTTGTACTTTGAGCAAACCGGTACACCAACTGTTGACTTGGCTACAAGTGGTGCAGCAATCCTTTTCTCATCTTTTTGCTGAGGTGCTTCTCGATCTTTTACACAGCTGCTTTTAAAAGGTCTTTTTACTCCAATAACGATTGAGGGTTTGTTCTTAAACGTCTCAATTTCCAAAGCCTTGTTCATCAACTCCGCCATGGTCCTTGTTGTGAATCCCAACATCCCTGCTTGTATTTCCCAAGACAAACCGTTCTTGAACAAAGCCATCTTATTTTCTTTAACACTCATAATCTTGGGGTAGAATGGACCCAACTCATTGAACCAATTGGTGTATTGTGAAACCATCATATTTACACCTTGCTGGAGTTTCAAAAACTGATTTGCTTTATTTGCTTGTACCGTAGGTGGAAAGTATTCAGTGTAGAACAACTTCTTAAATGCTTCCCAATACGTGACCTTACCGTTGTTGCTCTCAAACACATCTATCCAACTTTCCGCTGCTCCAAGGAGAAAACCTACTGCCAACTGTGCCATTTCTGTTTCGGGTACATTCACATTCCTACACGCCTTCTCAAAGCTCCTTAACCACAATTCTGCCTTGCCCGGTTCCACGTTACCAGAGAAATCTTGAATCCTGTTTCTTTTCAACTTTGTATTCCAATCAACCGGTGGAGCTTGATCTTGAACTGGTTGTGCCACTGGAGGTCTTACTGCTTGAGCAACTGGTGGGTAAAACGGAGAGTAAACTGGTGGGTATCCAAAGGGTACTTGAGGTGGGTATGGAGGTGGATACGGCTGTTGATGTTGAGTCACTGGTAGTACTTAGTGGTAAGGGTAGTATCCTTGGTGTTGAGGTGGGATGCGGTAAGGTTGATGAAGTCCGTAGGGCGGGTAACCAAATCCATAACGGTGATCAACTATTGGTGGCGGTGGTATGGTAGGTTGAGGTAGATAAATCGCAGGTGGAGGATAGAAGGTTTGCTGATATGGTGGGATACCTGAAAAAGGTGGGTGGCTTACCAGTGGTGGTGGAGGGTACACATTCATCACTGGAGGTATGTACACCGGTGGTATATCACCTACTATGGTGACTCGTAAAGGTTCATCATCATGTAGTCCCTCATTCTGAGGTATCTCTTGATTAACTTGGAGGAGGTTGTTGCTGATGAAGCATCTCGTTCCAATTCTGATTCTGACCACCCTCTTGCCCAACTCTTGAACTCTAACCTCTGAAAACGCCTCTATGGGTTTCTACCATTCTGAAAGATCAAGGAAGATCATAATGTTACTATATGGTCTAAAGATACTTATCTCAAGAAAGGAAGCCTAAAGGACGCTTCGCTCTGATACCAATTGTAACGCCCCACTCCCGGATACCGAGTCCTTATCCGGAAACGAAACGCTCGGCACATATAATATTAAATAAATTCAATATTATATGTAAGCCACTACTACGTCATATCGAGTTTAGCAAACGGAAGCTAAAAAGACTCGGCAAACCACAATAAATGCTACTAAGAATAGAAACTCCAAACATACTAAAGATGGAAATGTAACTTACAACAACGAATTTCAAGAGTTACAAAGTACGAAGTCTAAAGAAAAGTACCATACTAATCTTACAAAAGTCAGAAATTAAAGAAACAACATATTCTGATACATTTTTAATAAAATAAACAATAAACATCAAGTGAAACTTGAGCTCAAACGCCGTCCCCAAAGTCTTCATCCAACACATGCTCAACATGTTCGTCTTCTCACCCCAAAAGCATACAACAACATGCAATTGAGGTAAGTACAAAGTACTTAGCAAGAGTAAGAAACTAAAGTATAACTAAGACTTAAAATGAAAGGTTCATTAGTTATTATTAAGTTATCTTTATGAGAACGACTCAACTCTGGGGTTCACTTCATGCTCATCAACATGTTGTGACTATTGGTTTCTAGCTTAGCTTATCTTTGTTACATCATCATTCAAGGGCACTACGCATGGTGCTACTGACCATGAAGGATCTGTGTGCAACATTTTGGCGGATCACACCAATATCCACGGGGGAAAGCCCGATAGTGTACAAGCCCGGCGGAGACCCTCCGTACGTAGGGTCTCGGACTTATGAGGTGATGTTCCTCCGTACGTAGGGTCCAAAGACTTACGAAGTTATCCACTTTATCTAAACCCCTACACATCGCGATATAGACTTGTGCCTTACCAAGAATGGGTTGATGTTTAATCATTTTACTACACAAGTATGTTTATTATTATTCTTAACTAGCCACCTAAGTATATTCATGTAAGCTCCCTCACCTCTACTACTCTCTTTCCTAGACCACTAGACACGGACAAGGTTTAGCACATACACAGACATTGATGAATTCTAATTCATCAAAGCACAAGCCTTTCATACTCTTCCGACAGTCCCGAACTTCAACTCTATGGAAGAGTACATCCGGTGCCGGAACTAAACGCATCGGAAGTTTAATCAAGGCTTATTCATGTTCATATAATGTTATTAAATCAAGAAACAACATTTAAAACTAGACTCGGGCACAAAACTGATCCAACTGAAAAACAGCCTCTCCAGTGCACCAGCACTGGGTCGGGTGCGCCCGCACTGGCTCCAGTGCGCTAGCACTGGGTCCTGGTGCACCCGCACTGAGGCCCTAAATGTAAAAATTGATTTCTATAAGCCCGGTGAGCCCGCACTGAGTTCTGGTGTGCCCGCACCAAGTCTCTAAATGTAAAAACGGATGTTCTGACTCTCGGTGCGCCCGCACCAACCTCTGGTGCGCCCGCACCAAGTGTAGAAACTCCCATAAACTCAGTTTCATGCATCTAAACGATCTCCAATCCATTCCAAACAATTTTAACATCAAAAGACATAGAAACTTAGCAGAAATACACAGGTTTAACATACCATAACATCCATCTCTTTAACTACAACCTAGAACATGATTTCTAACCAAAAGTTCAACACAAATACTCAACCTTAACATCATAAAACTTAAATAAACTTTAGGAAGATCCTCTTACTTGGTTATAGCAAACACCAATGCAAGAACTACGAGAAAGACTGCAACAACACTTCTCCAAAACCTTACTCAAATCTGAAACATTTTGTAGCCACACGATCCTTGTCCTTTCACGAATCCAATGCTCTACTTTGATCTAGAAACCGGTGAAAATCCGAAGAAGGATTGTAAGAATTCCCCTCTTGCTTTTCAAGTTCTCTTCTCCTCTCAAGTTGCAGGAATTTGTTTCCAAAACTTCTGCCAACTATCTCACAAGGTGGGGGGTTATTTTCTCCAAAAATAACTCCCATCCCTTAAATTCTCATTAACACATTTTATTAACTTTTAATTACAGTTTGGTCCCCATATATATATATATATATATATATATATATATATATATATATATATATATATATATATATATATATATATATATATATATATATATATATATTAGACTATATTTCCTTTACTCCATAAAAACTAAAATGAATCTAATATTTCGTTTTCGCAAAATGACACGTCTCCCATTTTCCGAAAATCGGAATATTACAGAATCTCACCAGGGTGTGATTGGCTCGTCCAAATGCATTTTTTATAGTAGAATCACACCACTGTGTGATTCCCTTGTATTTATTACAGCAATTTTTTAAATTTTTTTAATGGCAGGACAAAATAAAATAATATAAAATAAAAATTCAGCAACAAGAATTGGTTATTGACTACTCAAAATTATGCCAAAACTATGTTTTTTTTAACACAAATATGAAATCATGGTCGAAATTTTAAGTTCTTGAATTCAAGAACATGAATTTTGATCCAGTTTGGATAGTTCTTGAACAAGAATTGAGGATTCTTAAAATTCGTGGTGCTTCTTGATGTTTGGGAATTAAGGAAAGTAAGGGCTTGAATTTATTCTTGAGGATGAAGGTTGGTTGATGATTGATGAAGGTTTCCGGATTTGGGGTTGAAGATATAGGGGGTGAATTTTTATTTTATTTTAATGATGATGCAAGAAACAAAGGCTGGAAATTAAAGATTTTTTTTAATAGTACGAAGGACACACAAAAAAGAAGAACAAGAAAAAATAAAGCTGGATTTTTTTTAGGGCCAAAGACCCAAAAGTACACAAAACGGACTTATTGGACTTATAAGGACAAAAAGGAATCTGTTGGACTTATAAGGACACAAATTATATAGATAGACTCAAATACCCTTAATGATGGAAAAAAATAAAATAAAAAAAAAGGGAAGAAGTGGCGTACCTGGGTGTTGTTGTTGTATTCTATTTTTTATAAAAAACAATTTATTATTATGAGATGAAATTGCTGTTCTGTTTTTTTTTTTTTTTTTTTAATTTATTTATTTATTTTCCAGGCGCTGCTGTTCAGGTTTTTTTTTTTTTTTTTTTTTTTTTTTAAACCAATTTATTGACCATCGCGATACATTGACCACCGCGATGTATTGACCACCCCGATGCATTGACCATCCTGATGCATTGACCACCACGACGCCCGATGCGATGACCATCGCAATGAAGAGACACCGCGATGAAGTGACACCGCGATGCAGAGACATCGCGATGCAGAGACACAGCGATGCAGTGACCACCCCCGATGCAGAGACACTGCGATGCAGAGACGCCGCATTTCAGAGCCACCTCGATGAAGTGACGTCATATTGTATCGATTTATGCCGTAACATCATAATGTATCAATTTATGCCGTGACATCTTATGGTATCGATTTATGCAGTGACCACCCCCGATGCAGAGACATCATGATGTTATAACATTTGACGATGCAGAGACATCGCAATGCAGAGACACCTTAATGAAGTGACACCGCATTGCAGAGACACCACGATAAAGTGACACCGCAATGCAGAGACATCACGATGTTATAACATTTGACGATGCAGAGACACCGCAATGCAGAGTAACCTCATTGTAGAGACACCACGATGAAATGACACCGTAATGCAGAGACACCACGATGAAGTGACACCGTATTACAGAGACACCGCGATGAAGTGACACCGCGATAAGAGACACCACGATGCAGAGACACCGCGATGCAGTGACCACCCCCGATGCAGAGACACCGCAATGAAGTGACACCGCATTTATGCAGTGACATCAACAATTTATGCAATGACATCGACAATTTATGCAGTGACATCGACAATTTATGCAGTGACATCGATAATTTATTTTGCTGGGCTTGGAAAATAGTAGCTCAATCTTGGTTAAAATACTAGTAACAATTTGCTTCATCAACAATTTAAAATTAAATGCGAGAAATAAATGTAAACGAGCGAGAATGAAGTGACATCAATGCCACTCCATTAATTCTTTAAGCGTAATGAAGTGACATCAATGTCACATCATAAATCGAAATTTTATCACTACCGTAATACATTACAATGTCGAAATTTTCGATATCATAACGAGAATATTTTCATAGCTATAAATATACATACTTGATCATAATGAACTTACGAAACTCGAATATTGTTGCAGAGTCCCAGGGCACATGAAGCCAAAAAATGACCTCATAAATCCACCAACAAGCAGAACCACAAAAGCAATGCCCAAACAACAAGGGGCCAAAAAACCAAAAAAACCATCAATATTTTCATCCTTTCAATCATATCTACTTTCCTTTTTTGAACACCTTACTCTGAAGACCAGATCCATCATCCAAGGCAGAGATACCATTCACAGACACAGCATCAGACTTGTCAAAAGCAATAACAGGGGCAGCAAATTAGAAGCTGTATTAAGATTGGAAACTTGCAATCTTTCGGTATTGCTTGGATGAGCTCTTTCTGTTCTTTTCTTTCACGTGATCTGTGCACATGACCTGCCAAAAGGCACACATAGTACCAGATGATGATCTTTCAAAAACTCAAAATGCTCCTTACAAATAACGGCCTTGATTGAGGCATTCTATTTTGATAATGTTGCAGGTTTACAGCTATGATACTTATATCTAGAAAAAGTGCACAATAGTATGCTATGAAAAAAGGATGTACATGTCTCTTTCTTCACATTATTCTCGTATGCTACGAATGAGCAACGACTTGCAAAGAGAGTAATGGATAGTAAGCTTCGAAATCTAGAAAATGAGTTGCTATAGCAAATTCAGACTTGGCTTTCTTTATACACAGATTGCTAGCAATGAGCTGAGAATTTTCTTCTTCATCAACAATGATTGCGTCATGTCCGGCAGCATCAATTGGCACATCTCTACTTTTGGGAAGCTTGTAAGCATCAACAGTATTTAGCCACAAGTAGCGGGAATCATCAATGGGGTCACAACTCCTTAATTTCATTCTCCATACCCTGTTTGTTTGGCCATTTGCCACCCGGATCAAAATTCTCAATTAGAATCTTACTCAACCTCCCAGAATTTGTCCCATGTATGTTTAATTGGTTGAGGAATTTTGTCGAACAGGTGGTAGGCATGAATCTATCAGCTTTTAGGTGTTTAATCACTGCCACTCCTTTCCTCTGCTCGACTTCGATAGCTGAATCCAACCTTTCCGAGATGACGACATTAGATGTATGGACATCAAATGAGTCGTTACATTCGATCTTTGCTTCAACGCCCTTTACTTTTTGCTTGGCATCAATGGTCGATGGAAGAAGATACATATATACATCGTTTATCAACGAGTAAAGAACGAGAGACTATGGGAAAGCTTTTTCTTTAAATACCTCGGGAACCTCTATCTCAACACCATCGACTTCCACCGCACTTCCCAAGGGAAATCCTCCAATGTACTGTCCATGATTCTTCTTGCACCTTCCCTTGCATATAAAACTTTATTCATGAGCTTGAGCAACGTATCTAGCTTGAAGGACGAGACAGAGAAGGAGGAGGAGGCGAAGAATAAATTAGATTAGGGGTATTTTGGTACATGTAGATATATTATGTCCTTATAAGTCCAAGAGATTCTTTTATGTCCTTATAGGGCTAATAAGTATAAAAAACTATACTTTTAAGTAATTAACCCTTTTTTTTATAATAAGAAGAAGGAACGTAAGAAAGGCGAAAGAAAGCAAGAAAAGAAAAAAAATGAAAACAAGATAACGATATTTGATAAAATTTAGTAATCTGAAGGCTCTGATACCAAATTATACAAATTACGAACCGAAGTTGCCCAAGACCATCAAAAGGAATCAATAAAACGAGCTTGAAACAACGATATTAGATAATCCAATCTATGAACGTTGGCAAGAACGCCAATACGCTTGCACAAAGCGCTCATAAGTTCTTAAAGGATGGTACCGTACAACGAAAAGAACATCACTCACAAGTGATGAAAACAAGTCAAAAGACTTAATAAAATTTTACTCAAAATTGAACTGTTTGTAAAAGAAACACATAAATGCATTATATAAACTACAATCTCCAAGTAACTAATTCATCTAAGCAATATGGGAGAAATTCCTCTAGCATAGGTGCCTAACCTAAGCCTTAATGGGCTCTCTTGAGTTACTTTGGCCCAAAAGGTAATTATTAAACAAAGACTGATGAAATAACATAAAAATAGGTCCAATAACTCTATAATAATCAAAAGTTGCGATCCAATAGATGGGTCTGGCCTTATCAACACCAAAAAATAGATAAAAGACTCTAATTTATCTCCTCAAACCCAATAGCATAGATAGTACATTTTATGAATAGTATATTTTATAGGCTGATCTTCAGTCTTCTTGGACTGTTCTCGCTCCAAATAGACTTCCAAGGCTAAAGTATTCAAGGCCTCTCTAATTCTCTTCTCTTGGAGCCTTGTCATAGGCCCATCTCGAATCACAAGCAGATCCACGGTCTTCATAGCAACTAACGGGTCTGGAATATCATCATAGATTCATTCGGCAAGGTGCTTCGCATTGGATCTTGAGTGTTTCTTTGCCTTTTATGGTTGGCGGTGTTGTCTCTCGTCTCTTCTCCTGGACTTTTCAATCTTGTTTTTGGTGTTGGGTGCCAGACTTTTGATCGCCGGCGGCGATTTCTTGGTGCTACTCAGTGGTTTCCGTTTGATTACTCGAGAGAGGATGTCAGGCTTGTAGGCTCCTTGTACCGTACAGTGGCGGCGTGAGGCGGAGTTGGCTGGCGGTTGTTTTGTAATATTTTATGTTATTTTATGTTCTTTGTTTTTTCAATGTAGTTGTTGTGTGTCAAGTAATAGATTAGTTTCGGGGCTTCTTGTCTGAACGCCCTTTAATCATTCGATGAATATTTTTATTCATTTATGCACAACACTCATTCTAATCTATTATTGGGCTTCATTGTGGAATAGTTTGGTTTGTGTTTTTAGGGTTGTCCAGCCTTGGGATGGGTTGTAGTCTAGCTTAGTGCTATGTTGTATTTTAGTGAGGGGCTGGGTCTTTAGTCTAGTTGGGGCTATGTTTGTTGTTTTTGAGTTATTGTTCAGTATTAATAAAAATGTAATATTCCGATTTTCGGGAAATGGCAGACGTGTCATTTTGTGAAAACGAAATATTATTATTTCTTTTCTTTTATTGGAGTTAAGTGTTGTATTAATTAAATATATGTAATTTTCGAGTTATGTGTATTTAATTAAGGGATTATTCTGATTTTGGTAATTAAATGGACAATTAAGGAAAAAGGGATTTATAGGAAATTGATATTTAAGGGAAAATTAACACACAATAATCCCATAACCTATTCAAATCAGAAATTCAGTTTTTATATCTCCCTCTCTCTGCGCAATTTTTTAGGAGAAAATAGGGCTTGGATAGTTTTCACGATTTCTGAGGTAAAGCGTAACCGTTTTCAGATCAGACGGAAGATTTGGAATCGTTGTGAGAAGGGCAACGTTTGGATATCAGTTTGATTGGAAGGGCTGCAGGATTCTGAGGCTGTTTGGATCTGTTTTGGAGCAGCAATTAGGTAAGAAACTCTTCCTATGATTTCGGTTATAATTCGTAAAGTTAGATTATGGTTTTGAGACATGTAGATGCTAGTAAAAGTTGTGCTTTTATGTTGATCAAAGGATCATAGATGTTGTGGGGGATTAGATATAGTTTCAATGTTTTTCTGGGATTAATTCGATGCTAAATAAGTTAGAAACGGTGCAGAAAATCGAGTTTTGTCGATCTTAGCGTTTTGGGAAAAACCCAGGCGGACGGGCGTCTGACTTAGGCAGACGGGCGTCCGAGACCCTAGTAGCCCAGACGGGCGTTTGCAATAGGCAGACGGGCGTCTAGGGTTAGATTTTTGATTCAGGATGTAGCTGTTTTAGACGGACGGGCGTCTGGGGTTTAGTGGACGGGCGTCTGGTTACGGACGGGCGTCCATAGGAGGTCAAACGGGCGTCTGGCCTGTTTTACTTGTTTTTACGGTTTTATCATTTTTGTTTGGTTTTGGGTTTTAAAATTATATTATAATTGTTTTAAACCCTTGTTTATGATATGGTAACATGGTATAAATTAAACAAGCCTGAATTGAACTTCTGATTCGTTCAGTTAAAACACCGAATGTACTCTTAAAGGGAGTTGAAGTTTGGATCCGTCGGAAGGGCATGATAGGCTTGTGCTTTGATGAGTTAGCATTCATCACTGTCTGTGTAATTGCTAGGCCTTGTTGATGTCTAGTGGTCTAGGAAGAGAGTAGTTAATGTGAGGGAGATTAATTGAAAACACTTAGGTGGCTAGCTAATCACCCTAATAAAATACATACTTGACTAGTAAAATATTAAACAACATGTCTCTCTTGGATAGGCACTAGTCTATATCGCGATGTATGCCTACCTCTGAAGGTGGAAGAACTCCGTAGGTCAAAAAAACCCTAAGTACGGAGGGACTCCACTGAGATGTGCGTACTATCGGAGTCTACCTATTCTAGCCTCCGTGGATATTGGTGTGATCCACTAATATGTTGCCAAGAGTGTCCCAAAAGTGGATACGCGTAGTGCCCTTGAGTGCGGTTGTAACATAGATAAGTTAAGTAGAGACGTTTAGTCAATTCATGTTGATGGACATGGAGTGAACCCTAGATCGAGTCGGTCATACATAATCAACTAAACTTTTAATTATCCTCACTTTATAAATTATAATTGTTGTCATAGCTTCTCTTTCTTATTAAGTACGTTGTACTTACCTCAAATGCATGTTTTCTACGTGTTTGGGGGTGAGAAGATGAACAGGTTGATATTGTTTACAAGGAAGAGTTCGATGATGACGTTTGAAGACGCCTCATTGAAGACCTTACATTATTTATTTAGCTATTCATTTATTAGACTGTTTAGACTTTTGGTCTTTCGAGACTTGTAGTATCGTTACGTTTCTTTTGAGATCATCGTACATTTCGTTGGATTTCGTACTTTCCCTTGAGTGTAATAAGTTACATTTCCATCTTTAGATTTCATTTCTATTCTTGATTGTTTGGAATTTTATACCCGAGTCTTTTGCTTCCGTTTGCTTATTTTTGATACGACGTAGTAGAGGCTTACGTATAAAGTGAATTCATTTTTATTTTTATACGTGCCGAACGTTCCTTTTCCGGATAAGGACTCGGTGACCGGGAACGGGGCGTTACAGTTGGTATCAGAGAGAAGCGTCTTTTAGGCTTCCCTTCTTATAAGATAAGTTTTCTCTGGACCTTTTAGTAACGTTCTGGTTTTCTTTGATCATCAGGATGGTGTTCACGAGAACTGGAGCGGGTGTAGAAACTTCTAGAGTTCGACGGGAAAGTCCAACACCGGTCGTAGGAGGCGGTGTTGTGAGGCAGATTCCACCACCCCAGCGGAGCTTATTGTTAGGAAATCTACGCAGGAACGCAGCGGAATTCAAAATTTTGATTTCCTTTTACCCAAGATCGACTTCGTTTAAGCAATAAACAAATAAGCTAAAGACGGTGGTTACCTTGGTTGATCTAAAAGATCGACGCTTTGACCGTCTAAGGAGAGTAGTTTTGCATAGAGCCGCCCAAGTGTTCGGCCTCTACCGCTAGTCCACACGAACAGCCCGCCGGAATCCCATCATGGATTGCTATTGGAAAACTCCGGTTGCTAGACCGGCCTTTTTCCCTTCTCTCAAACTCTCTATAGGATGCTCTCTATTTTACACAAGAACTATGAGCTCTTGCAATTGTGATGGACAAAAGAGCTTGACACCCCCCTCCTATTTATAATGGAAGTGGCTGTTAGGTGTAGTGCCCGAAAGACAATTATGTAATTGTAGGACAGAAATAATAATTCATCTTATTATATGCATGTATGCTAATAATTAAGACACTACTGAAAACCCTAAGTACCTTGTTTATGTAATCACATAACTCAGTGTATGGCTATACACGAGAGGATTGAGTTAGTGAGATGTACTTAAAATTAACTTAGTCCGTAGCGTTGATTAATCTGAGTATGGGTCTCATGATTAATATCCTAATAATACGTCCAGAACACTTTAGGTGTGGCAGTCTTATCCAGACTGTCGGTAATAGGGTACCTAGTGGGGCATTTATATATGATGATAATCATATAGGGCTGGACCGATTTGATTTGAGTTCTCGATATAATTCCGTAATCGAGAAGTCTTATCGAATCACAATATGATCATATATGGATTAATCTCAATCCTGAGGTGATCACAGACAACTGCTTAGACTAGGGTAGAGTTTGATGTGTTAGTAAGGATCACTTCGTAGTATGTGGTCCAACACTTCTCGTTGGCTCTATTCTGGAATGAGTGAGTAGTCTGTGCTATCACAGATATGGAATCCATTCCTTCCTTCGGGAAGTAGACAGACAGTTCCCTTATTTGTTGATCCTAGAAACTGATCGATCCATGGAGTTCATATTACACTGATTAGCTACCAGTGAGTTATATGAATTAATTGATCACTAGGGGTTAATGGTAAATAAGGACAAGAGGTTCTAAAAAGGGTTAACGGTAACTTCCCGATTTAGAATGAACAGTCTATGGAGGATTTATCCGTATGTGGTGATTATATCAATGGACGCTTTTACTCGAAGATTAGAGTGTAAGTATATATCTATAATCGATAGAGTTCAGTTTCGGGTTTATGGTGGTGTAATCCCGGAATTAATAGATTGGATATAATTATTCTGTCCGATGAATAATTTTATTTAATTTATTGAAGCTACTGGTTATAGGTCCATGGTCGCCGACGCGGCTCCTAATATAGCATATATGTTTTCCCGTCGTCACACCTCGATTATAATTAAATAGTAGCATTGTACTGTTTAATTGATATGTGGATTAATTGTTTAGTTGGACTAAATGATTAAAAACATGGAAAATACATTTTTTTCTTGGACTCGACCCGGTTTGGTGAATTTCGGCCCATGACCTATTTAATTAGGTATTGGCGCCAATATGTATATATTGTTAACAAGGAATTTGTTTTCTTGTGTTATTATATGACATGTGCTTAATTATTTATTGGTTAAATAATTAATATATTAGATAATGATCTTTTATTTATCCTAATTTGTTTGGGAAAATATTAGATTTATCTTTTATGGAAAAGGATTTATTTGATTGATTATCCATTAATTAAATTAAATCCTTGTGGAACAAGGATCTCTCATATATAAGAAGAGTTCTCCATTGTACCAAAAAATCACTATTCACATCACTATTCACAAGAGAAATTGGCTGAAAATTTCGGCCTCTATTCTTAGGGTTCGAGTTGGAAAAATCTTCGGGATTTTTCTGGTAGCATATCGGGGAGGTCCGGCGGCGTGAAACACCATCCACTTGGTGTTGCTTCGAGATACGCGTTGGAAGATTATGGCTTCTCAACCGGCGCATCTACAAGGATTGTTCATGGAGTTTATTCACAATAAACAAATAAGCAATCTAAACCCCCTCGTAGGTTTAGATCTATTTATTTATGTATTTTGGTTGACTAGATCTAGATCTTGTAGTTTCCGCTGCGTAATCGGGTGGATCTTTGATCCATCCGACGATATTACATCTTACAAGTGGTATCAGAGTCTTTGATCTATCAATCAAAGTATGTGAATTTTAGATCTTGGAGTGAAAATTGCATGTTTAGATTGCATTGTTTTTTTTCGAAAATCATGATGATGAATGCTTTGATATGTTGTGGTTGAAGAGATGGATTGGGGTTGGTATTGTGTACTCGTTAGATCTATTGTAAACTCATATAAATTCGTTTATATGAGTATAGGAAATTTTGTAATTTAAATTTCCTAGAAGTAAATCTGTTTTGTTTCTGTTCCGTTTTTTATTCTTTCCCGGAGTTTGAGCCGTTGAAACGACAATCCCTACGGTCAAAATGAAGAATACAAGTTGAAGAACATTACCCCAAAATTCCGTGACGATCGGAGTCGATCTCGATGTCCGATCGCTGCTATAAAGTTGCTGCTGTAACAGAAAAGCACAGCAGGCATTAAAACCCTAGCTGTGAGTTCGTCAAATTTCTGGAAGATATTGGACCGTTGAAACGAACATCCGACCGTTCAGATCGACTAACATGGAGTTATGAACAAGCCCTAAAAATTTCAGGTCGATCGGGATTTGTATCGATGCCCGATCATCCCCGGGAAGACACTGCTTTGCCGCAGTTGTACACAGATGCAGCAGTTGGATCGGCGGCTTGCTGGGATCAATTGGACCGTCAAAACTCAGATCCAACCGTCCATATTCAAGTAGGAGGAGTGAAGAACAGGTCCATAAAGTTTCGTGACAATCAAAGTGCGTCTGGATGTCCGATCATCGACAAAACGCAGCAGCAGCAAATCAGAAAATTGTAAACCCTAGTTAGGGTTTGTTTATTAGTTTATTTTTTTAATAGGTTAGATACGGGGTACCAACGATCCATCTCGGTGTTTATTTTTCCGTTTATTTTTCGTGTATGATCGAAATTGTGTGATATAACCGAAAAATTGCCATGACATGCATCATATCATGATTCCACTCCAATGCATACATGTAGCTAGTTTATTTCGAATAAATTAGGCATGTATAACTCGTATAATTAGTTTAAAAGATTCTTTAATTAATATGTGGTAGTTAATTAATTAAGTAACTAATTGTTAAAACCGAGGAACCGGGTTTTTTGTCAATCGTTACGATTTTAGTGATGGATTCTCGGTGAATCCCACTTGGATAAATCGTTGAGCTTTTCGGTGATGGCTTCTCAGTGAACCCACCTTAAACAGAAACGAGATTACGCTTTGGGTGACAATTTAGAAATCGGAGAATCTTAGTACATGGGTTCGGAAATGGTCTAACCATGGTTGGGCGAGTTCAACCGAGCTTTGGCTCAATCGACTCCCCTCCACGTGTGATGTACGTTACGAGCGGTTCGACGGGACTTAGCATAGCCGATAAGCCTTCGGGCTAAACGGGGCTTCTCTTGCCGGATTGGCCTGAACTGTCACATATGTTCCAACAAATAAGACGGCGTAGGCTTGCCTACATAACCGACGCTGTTCGGAGTACTTTGATTTATTGTTTCCTATTGTCAAGGCCGAAACCGTAATTAGTAAACCCACCACTTTTTCAAAATATTGAGTGGGAGCGAGGAAGGCGACAGCCGACCCCACGGCCTCTACTATAGGTGCAAGCACGTGAGAGAAGGGTGACGCCTCGTGCCGCTTTGATTCCGGCCCCCTAAGGATGGTGTTCACCCTTATCAAAATTCAAGGCTTGGTCTCCGAAAGGATAGGATTTTGGGTACTCGTCGGGTCACTGACCGACCCTAAAGGCGGCATACTCGGGGCGTACTTTGAGGTCTGATATAGTAGGTCACACTCATTATGGATATTTTTGAAATATCTAGGCTAGAAAATGAAGGTGATCAATGATTAAGGTCCGGGATGTCTGATTCCCGTGAGATGTTCGATTCTCGAAGCGTAATCATTGAGAGAGATTGTCTCAATTTAACCATCATTGTGCTGATACCGACCCTAAAGGCGGTGGTACGATGCGAGGTTAAATCCTTGGAATGGTAGGATAGACTTCTTACAGTTTATTATTCCTAAAATAAATCTGGTAGTGAAAATTTTATTTTTGAATTTAACTTTCTGTCGTTTTATTTACAACTAAATATCTAGGTTACTAAACTATTAGTAATAGGACTTCAATAAAAATGTGGAAAGTAACAAGTCCGTTGTAATTATCAAATGCAGTTAATTTTCCGGAAGAGATTTTTCCCTTGAGCCTTTGAAAACTTAAGTGACAATGTATAAGTATGTCACGGGTGTCACTCGGGTTGAACGAGAGACGACCATACTTAGTTTACAAAAGATGACATATGACTATCATATAAAATTCATTTAGTGAATTTTAATAGTGTAATTACACAACAAATTCTAAATTGAAAAATTGGAAAATCATATACATAAGGCGTTGCTAGTTAGACGGTATTTGGAACCAATAAACTAGTGGGAGCCTTAGTCTTATGATTTGTTGTTTTTCTGAATCATTATAAATGTGTAATGGACTGCACAAGAGTTTTTCCATTCATTGGAAAAACAAGAATAAAACGTTACTAGTTAGACAGTATTTGGAACTGATAAACTAGTGGGAGCTTAGTTCTGGAGATTTTATAATCTTTGAAACATCATGAACACAGCATTGCTAGTTAGACAGTATTTGGAACTGATAAATTAGTGGGAGCTTAGTTCTAGGTGATGTTCTAATCTTTGAAAAATATTAAATACAAAGTGTTGCTAGTTAGACGGTATTTGGAACCGATAAACTAGTGGGAGCTTTGGTCGTATGATTTGACGATTAGAAAAATCGATAGTCCTAGCAAGTAACACTGAACATCCCATAGTTCAAGAGTAGTGTCTACCCGAACGAACTGCTAGTTCAAGACTGTTTTCCTCTAAGGAAAGTCGAGAATGGGAAAGAATGTTTATACGTGTTAGTCATCTAAACTAAGTAGTTTTAAGGCTAAACCGAAAATTAATAAAATTGGAAATTAAAGGATAAGGAAAGTGATTTCGGATCACTAACCAATGCATCCTTAGCAATTTTCTCGAAAGCTAAAGTTCTTTGGAAGAACTAGGTAGCTTTGCATTAAACGATAAATAAAATAGACAACGGGCAGTTATTTCAGATACACTAGTGGGAGTGATATAAGGAAATGAATCTCTGATTCAATTCTTGAGTATCCCAGAAAATTCATTTTCTGTTTTCGGATTCGTTGGAACGAACGTATTCATTTTCAATAGGATAAGTGGTTTGTCTTATTGACGATAAATATAACATTTGTAGCACGAACCCAAGACTCGGACTTTTGTTTGATAAAGTTAGAACCACTAAGAAATGTTGAATAGGTATATGCAACACAATATAAACACAAATGGTTTCCGTATTTAGATAAACGCTTCTTTCTATTCTATTAATTAGTGCATATTCCCTAACGACAAGATCTGAAGACTGGCTTAGGGTGATTCATATCTCCCAGTCAAAGGAACCCTGTCTCAAAGGAACAATGCCTAAGTTTCCGTTCAATCGGGAAAAGGGTAATAGATTTAAAGAAGTTACATAGCTTGTTCATATCGACCTTCGGGGTCATATGAAAGATACAAGCTAGTGGGAGCTTCTAAGTAGTGACATATTGTCTGATAACTACTCAAAACTCCGGTAATTTTATCCAAAATATTTGGAGGAAATCTCTGATTTCACCAGAGATAAAGTATTCCATACTCAGAAATAGCTTCTTGTGTAGTCTTCGGGACTGATGCTCAGCCTGCCTCCCAGTGAAATGTTTTCACTAAAGGATACACCATCAACTTGCCTTATATAGTCATTGGTGTGCTACGATACGCTGCTGAACTCATTTAAGATATTAGTTGCAAAATAACGGTTTACGTTGTGATGAAAAACCGAGAAGTCTACCTAAAAGATGCCTACGCATTTGTGGATAAGGAGTGAATTCGGTTCACCCCACTTTCGTAAATATAGACATTTAGCATTTAGTGCTTGAAGGTAGGACTAGAAATTTTGCATACACGTTCAGGTCGTGAAATATCTTAATGCATTGAGTAAAGGTTGGTTATAAAACTCGTAAAACCAGAGAATGACGGTTATCTTGTCAAACTCGGTCGGATAGAGTCTATAAATAACAACCTTAGATCTTGAAGTTTTTGTACTCAAGATGTTACTACCGATTTGTTCAGTCCACATCCAACACCGGAAGTTGGTGATAACACTAATACGAACTACTAA
Organism: Gentiana straminea; assembly: GCA_036785695.1. NCBI lineage: Eukaryota > Viridiplantae > Streptophyta > Magnoliopsida > Gentianales > Gentianaceae > Gentiana > Gentiana straminea. The sequence goes on from JAVUPR010000320.1 coordinate 939,056, forward strand.
ACTAGATCAGTATATCAATCCACCCCGAACGCAGTGGGAGTATGGTTTGTCCATTACACATTGCAGGACCTTACGGTCTATAGGGTAGATTGATGACCTATAGTCCTTCGTGGACTGTATAGGATCCTAATCTAGAGGTTGGTTTAAAAGCCATAACCCTGTGAATGGAGTTTGATACTCCAGTTCTCTTGAAACTCTTGTAGTACCACCTGAGTATCTCAGGCCCAGTGGGAGTAATTGGAACTACACGGAGAAGAGTCGAATGAATCGGAAAGTTTAACTTTCAACGCAAAACTGAGTTATTTAGGGGTGATTCCCTAAAAGTTAGAGAGTTAACCAGACTGTGATCTCTCTTACCACTCAGTCTTCCTTGATTTCGTCAGAAAGCGGGAAATAGGGGTGATTCCCTAAGACTTCCTCGCCGAACAACGGAATCTGAATTCATTCAGAACAGAAGGGTTTTAGCTAAGAACAAATGGCAGATTCGTTACAAAGCAAAAAATATGTGTGATTCCCTAAGACCTTTTTGCGAGACTAACGGCATCTTCATTTATTCGGAATGAACTTTTGGCAGGATGCCTGCAATATCTTATATCCTTTGGGGATTAAAGCAAACCTCTCGGTTATTTCAAAGTCATATATTTTAATATATGGACTTGACCAGAATATTGATAAGTCTTTCATAGATTGGGCTTCGATATTAGTAAAGTAGTATGTAGATTAGTGTTTGTGAATGGTAACACTGAAACAGTTGGGAACAACATGGGTGTGTTATCTGAAGTCAGAGTCTGACATGCCATCGGGATTCATTCTAAAGGATTTGATTCGCTCAAATTCTCAAGAATCGATTATTGTCAATCCCATCAATTCACCTGGTTAAGATATTCTTGCATTTATGCAACATTCAACGATGTAGTCTACCCTACCTCTCAGGAATGGTTATCTAAACCTGTAGATGAATACGAAATAGGATGTTTAGTCAACCTCAAGTCTCTTCGGGAGAATGAGGAATAATATGCTAGTATATTCGGGTGTAAACTAGAATATAAGTGATGACACTGATTCTGACTTTAGGTCAGATTAAGGATGATCGTTAAGTCGATTTTGTCCTCAGTGTTGAATCAAAGGCATATTGCAATCGTACCACCGGATTAGATGGAAAGGCGACGTCTCGATCCCAAAGATTGACCCAAGCCGCCAACCTACCTAATCAGTGTACCGAGTCACATGGTATTCAGATTCTAAGTACGCGCCGGGTCACTGACCTACCCTTCGGCGGCACACTCCGGTCGTGCTTGGAAGGATGAAGTACTAAGATGTGCTTGGAGGGTACAGATTTGAGAGATACGTCTCACTTGTTTTGAGCAAGTGGGAGAATAATATAGATATAGGTAAATAAGGGTGTGCTCTAAAACAATTAATCCACTTGTCTTTCGTGCAAGTGGGAGATTGTTATGTGTAGTGCCCGAAAGACAATTATGTAATTGTAGGACAGAAATAATAATTCATCATATTATATGCATGTGTGCTAATAATTAAGACACTACTGAAAACCCTAAGTACCTCGTTTATGTAATCACATAACTCAGTGTATGGCTATACACGAGAGGATTGAGTTAGTGAGATGTACTTAAAATTAACTTAGTCTGAGTATGGGTCTCATGATTAATATGCTAATAATGCGCCCAGAACACTTTAGGTGTGGCAGTCTTATCCGGACTGTCGGTAATAGGGTACCTAGTGGGGCATTTATATATGATGATAATCATATAGAAATTTGGACCGATTCGATTTGAGTTCTCGGTATAATTCGTAATCCGAAGTCTTATCGAATCACAAGATGATCATATATGGATTAATCTCAATCCCGAGGTGATCACGAGACAACCGCTTAGACTAGGGTAGAGTTTGATGTGTTAGTAAGGATCACTTCATAGTATGTGGTCCAGCACTTCTCGTTGGCTCTATTCTGGAATGAGTGAGTAGTCTGTGCTATCACAGATATGGAATCCATTCCTTCCTGCGGGAAGTAGACGAACGCGTTCCCTTATTTGTTGATCCTAGAAACTGATCGATCCATGGAGTTCATATTACACTGATTAGCTACCAGTGAGTTATATGAATTAATTGATCACTAGGGGGTTAATGGTATATATGGACAAGATGTTCTAAAAAGGGTTAACGGTAACTTCTCGATTTAGAATGAACAGTCTATGGAGGATTTATCCGTATGTGGTGATTATATCAATGGACGCTTTTACTCGAAGATTAGAGTGTAAGTATATATCTATAATCGATAGAGTTCAGTTTCGGGTTTATGGTGGTGTAATCCCGGAATTAATAGATTGGATATAATTATTCTGTCCGATGAATAATTTTATTTAATTTATTGAAGTTTTACTACGGTTATAGGTCATGGTCCCCGACGCGGCTCCTAATATAGCATATATGTTTTCCCGTCGTCACACCTCGATTATAATTAAATAGTAGCATTGTACTGTTTAATTGATATGTGCATTAATTGTTTAGTTGGACTAAATGATTAAAAACATGGAAAATACATTTTTTCATGGACTCGACCCGGTTTGGTGAATTTCGGCCCATGACCTATTTAATTAGGTATTGGCGCCAATATGTATATATTGTTAACAAGGAATTTGTTTTCTTGTGTTATTATATGACATGTGCTTAATTATTTATTGGTTAAATAATTAATATATTAGATAATGATCTTTTATTTATCCTAATTTGTTTGGGAAAATATTAGATTTATCTTTTATGGAAAAGGATTTATTTGATTGATTATCCATTAATTAAATTAAATCCTTGTGGAACAAGGATCTCTCTCATATATAAGAAGAGTTCTCCATTGTACCAAAAATCACTATTCACGTCACTATTCACAAGAGAAATTGGCTGAAAATTTCGGCCTCTATTCTTAGGGTTCGAGTTGGAAAAATCTTCGGGATTTTTCTGGTAGCATATCGGGGAGGTCCGGCGGCGTGAAACACCATCCACTTGGTGTTGCTTGGAGATAAACGTTGGAAGATTATGGCTTCTCAACCGGCGCATCTACAAGGATTCTTCAAGGAGTTTATTCACAATAAACAAGTAAACAATCTAAACCCCTCGTAGGTTTAGATCTATTTATTTATGTATTTTGGTTGACTAGATCTAGATCTTGTAGTTTCCGCTGCGTAATCGGGTGGATCTTTGATCCATCCGACGATATTACATCTTACAGTGGCGCCTCTTAGCAGGGTGGAGGAGAAGAAAACATTTTTCCAATAAAATAAGAAAAATATAATTGATTGATTTATCTCATTTATTATAATATCTTATATTAAATAAATCTAGGATATTGTCAATATCTTATATTGAATATTCCCAAGATATTGTCAATATCTTATGTTGACTATATTTATCTTATTATCATAAATCAATTTACACATGTGTATATATCACATATATATTACACAAATAAAAAATCTATTAATATCATACATTGGTGCGCATAAAAGCAAATCACTAATTTGCATTTAATGTGTACACACACACGCATGTATGCATTATATATATATATATATATATATATATATATATATATATATATATATATATATATATATATATATATATCTATATATATATATAGAGGAAGGGATTTAACCCAATTACCCGTTAATTGACCCGGAAAAATCACTAGAAAACCCGTTTTCGATACCCGATAACCCGCTAAAAATAAAAGAAAAACATTATTAAAAAACGGATCATGAAATGAAAGTGTGGAGAGTAATAATAGGAGTAGTGGGAATAATGGGTTGGTTAATTCCTTTTTTTTCTAAACAAACGGATAAAAATACAATCTTTTGAGAGAGGAGTATTTCTTTGACAGTTATTTCTTGCACTTTTATTAGGGATAAAGTAAAGGGAACGTGCCAATATTTTTGTAGTGGGTAGAAATAGTGCTACTTTAACTACTACTTTGCTTTTTAATTTTTTTCCCTGGCTCAACTTCACACATTCGTACTGGAACATGGCAACATGCGGCTCTTATGACTACCCAAATCCCACTACTCCCACAAAAAACTACCACAAAAAACTACCACTACTCCCAACACAATTCACAGTTAATTAACCTCTATTCCCCATTCATTTGATCGACAACCTCATTTCAAAAATCAAAACCCTCTCTGGCTGATGAGCCGCAAATCTCTCCCCTTATTCCTTCCTTCGATTCCTCTCCAAGCCGATAAGAACTGAAATTTAGGATTTCTGTCATGAAAGTTTCCAAGCAGGAAGGAACCACACCCACCGTACTGCTCTAGGTCATTTTGTTTTACGTCGGTTTTTGCTGATTTTTCGAATTCTCAATTTGATCCTCTGTTCGCATATTGCTCTCCTTCCTTCATAACCTAATCTTATATAGAGGATTAATACTAAAGCGTTCATCTCCTGTATCGTTGATGTTGTCCTTGCCACAATGCGCAGGATCTTTTGGGTTAGTGTGGTTTCTTGCCTTTGTTTAATTATTGTGTATTTTCTGTTCTTATATTGGGTTGTTTCTATTCTGTTTAATCGTTGATGCTTTTATGTTTCGTTCTACATTTGTTTTATTGTTGGCATCATCTAAACATAATTTTTTGTTTTGTTTTGTTTTGCTTTGTTTTATTTTCATTTTTTTATATTTATTTTCTATGATTTCCAGACAAAGAAGAAGATTTTTGATGGGATGACTCGCAACCAAAAGCAGCCCCGACACCGCTAGATGGATTGAGTAGCCTGATAACACCGCTTAATCAAAGGTGGTTTTTTCGATCCATTATCTTACTTTCAAATTTTTTTTTGTGTGTGGTTGATGTGAAAATATATCATTATATCGTTACTAAGGGCTTTAGGATTGTTTTTTTTGTTTGTTGGTTTGTAATGAGATGAGTTGAAATTTCAGTATCGATGCAACAAATAGGCTCCGGCACAATGTCGTCCGCACTGGTGTCACCTACCTGAAGTAGGGATATGGAAGATGATCGAGGTTTTTCTATCATGTACCTTGATCGTAATATTTCTTTCTAATTCAACCGGTTCTTTTCTATGAATGTATGTATCATTTGTTGCAGATGTTGCTGTATTATATTGGTTATTTTGCCACCCAATTACTTCGACACATGGGTTGCTTTCATTTCTTTTGTGCTACAATAATGGTGTTATGATGGTGATAGAGGTAATGATATTTCTTTTGTTTAACGGGAGGTTCTTTACCCTTGCTTTCCTTTTTCTCAAAACAAAAATTACTATCGTCATTTATTGCACTTCTACGACTCTTATTCATTTCTAATGCATAATACATAATTTTCTTTTTGGTATCTTGACAGGTCGAGGAAAGGGTTCGAGGAAAGGTCGAGATTAAGAGACGTCTACATTGTACCTCACAATGCCCTCAAAGTCATCTTTAGAGAGTAATGATCTTTTGTTCTCTTTCTCTTCATGTTATCTACACTGCTTAGACTGCGATAAAGCTTTGGACACATGCCTTATAATGTTGTTCTCAATATTTCATTTTGATTTTGTTTGACTTGATTGTATCTTTCATTGCCTTGAAAGTCTTTTCTTTTGCAGTACTTACTTTCATCTCAACACGTTGTTGTGCTTAGCTGATTTATTTTATAAGGGACTTTGTAAATTATTTTATGCATTTCGGTGCAATTTTCGAACAATGTGCCTTCATCATATACTGAAGAGTTGATCTCGGAAAGGTAGTGGCAAAACCCGTTTTTTTTTATTCTACCATGCATTGTCGTGTATGTTATGTTGGATTACTTCAATCTTATTGCGACATGGTTTTCTTCTTTTAAAGTTGGATAAAAACTTATGAAAATGATCATATTGTTGATTGTTATATTGATGTCTTCTACCATCATCCTTCCACAATGATCACACTCCATAGCTGTTAGTTAAGTTGTGAATAATTTCCTACCTATTTGATTATGGGAATATTGATGGTCCAAGATGCAATTTTTCTTTAATATTTATAGGTACGGGAGAATTTGTGATTTTTTAGTGTGTATATGAATTCGATAAAGAGGCACCGTTGATCTACCTCAGAACCTGTGCTTACAACGGTCGTGGGCCGGACAACCCAAAGACACACCCCAGTGCAGGTGCTCTCAATTGTGCCTATAAGGTTGGTCCATAATCGTCTTTGTTTGGTCATTTTTTCATTAACCGAGAATATATGATCATCATGCTATATTTCAATTTAATTAACAAAAATCCTTCAAGAATCGGTACTTATCTAAATTAATATGTTTGTGGATTTATTATAATGAATTTTGTACATTTCACCGATGGATTAACAGTTGAACTTGATAGATGTGAAAATGCAATGCTCATTCGATGAAAAGGTTTGCGGATACTTGGACTCATTTGATGGGATTGCTGCCAGATGCTGTTGACACTACCACCGTCAAGTGGTAGATGCATATTTCTCCCTTCACGGAATGGAAGGTGTGATTGTTAATTCAACAAACCGGCTGTCACATTTTACTGATTTTTATTTGATTCTATTGTTCATTTTGCTGAAGCACTTGCATCTAAATTCCTGAGATATCTCAAGGTTCCCGGGACATCTAATTCATGGTGGAGTTGCATTGCATATTGGCTCTACTAATTTTTCTATTATTTGTAAATTAAACATGTCATGATGCCTTTCTCTAATTATGTTTCAAGTGGGTTCTTACTGTATGACAACTGAGTGCTATTTATTTTACGTTTCTTCTAGGAGTGACTAATTCTTGAATTATTCGTTTCACCATCGTTTTTGGGTTTGTGGATGAAGGGGAATATCCAATACAATTCAATTGATAACGGCCTTTTTTTTTTTTGTATCTGTTGGATGTATTCATGGCTCTGTAAAGGTCACAAAATATTGATTGTAGGAGTAAAAACTATAATATAATTAAGTTAGAACCTTCCATTGGTTCAAGTTCAACTTTATTGTACTACTCCAACTTATGCTTTTTCTTTCGTGCGATGCAGGGTTCAGAAAACATTGACAATCTTGCAAAAATCTGAAAAAAGTTGTGTGATTTGATAGTGGGGAAATGGTGACAGCAGTATATGGTAGCATTTCATGGTTGTACAAGGTAAACTTATCTTCCTATGTTTTGCTAGATTGACCATCTTAATTGATACATTTTTACAACCCTGCTTAATATGGAAACTCCTGAGGCATATAATGATTAATCTTCAAAATTCTAAGGTTCTATTGTAGAAACTTTTTCAGCAAATTAAAGTGATTGAAGAATTTGCAGAACTATCTATTCCATAATGTAGGAATTCGGAAATTTTAATGGAGACATTGATTGTGATATATTCATTTTTTGTGCATTCATCTATCATGTTTTTTTTTTTTTTTTTGGTTTGTTTAATATGGCTGCCTTCCTTTCAAGTTTTCATTATCGATTTACAATTGAATTATATGGTGATCCTTACATTGTTAAGAACTCTATGATACACGTGTGGAGGACAAATATACCACACCACAATGTTGCATATCTCTTGCACCAACGATTTGATTCCAACTTCCTTGAAAACAGAGGATGCAGCTTCAATAAACATTGAATGAAATGAACTTGAAGATGGTAACTAATTATATTCCACTGACATGGATTGGATTTCTTTGTTGCTTGGGATTTGTCCAGGATTTCATTAGCCAATTTTTTTTTTTACTATGTGCATTTGTTATTCTACTTCTGTCAAAGGAACATACGATTTTCGGAATGTACACACATTTCAAAAAGTTTATTCAATATAATAGCCTGTTTCATTTGTTGTATTTTTATTTCTTTGTTTGACACAAATGATGGAAGAAGCAATTGGGTGCCACGGGAATAAGTGTCTACCATCTACTTATGTTTCCTTTTTATTGATAAATTAAACATGTTCAAATTGGACACCGATACTCCCGTGTGATGCGGCACTTCTTTTTTAAACGCGTAATACAGTTTTTTTTTTATCATTTTTTACAAGTACAGATAATGGAGATAATGGGAGGTCGAGTTCTTTTTTTTAATGTAATTAATATATCTGACTTTTTTGCTTTTAAAAAAATGGAGATAATGTACATACTTATCTCCATTCGATACATGATACATGATATGTACATACTTACCTCGGTAGTTGCAAGCCAAGAAAATTACGCTACATCGTATTTAATCATTGTCACGCACGTAGTTTTCCCTTTTTTATTATGTCAAAACGTATGACCGGTGTTACTTATCGCTAGCTTTATTTTTTTTTACCTCTACATTACATATACAAAATGTTGTTTCATCTTTCTTATTTATTGCAACGATACACACGTTTTTGCATTGAATTTTCAGTTTATAATCGTATCAGTGACGTTTAATACTCCCGTGCATTGCACGGGTTATTAACTAGTATATATATATATATATATATATATATATATATATATATATATATATATATATATTATTTTATTTTATTAATATCTAATATCAATAATAGGTAATACCATTAATTAAATTGCACAATCCAAGTATATCACACATACACATATGTGGCGCCACTTATCAATATAAGTGTATTTAATTAATCAACTTAATTAATATCTTGTATTTAATTTATTCATAATAAATAAATACCACCATATTAATTTACCACTATAACCTTTATAGTCGTGAGATAAACTTTCCTTATTTTGTTATCAACTATAACCACATTTTAATCTGACTAGATGTTCATATGTGTGTGGTCCGATAGGCTTCCGAATATGTTGGCCGTAGACACAAAGTGCAAATTAAGAAAATGCCCTTCATGCCTAACGATCACGGGATAGCGTCTAGCAACACACCGTGACCCCCAATCATCGGAAGCGTCAAATGCAATGACTACTACCTTTCATGTGAAACAGTTACCCTGTAACTTACAATCCTATCGCTGTAATAATATCCATACGGTCGTTGATGTATTATTTTTATATGATTAAATATACGTTATATTATTATGTTTTATCAACGAATTCTATATAAAATATATGAAATTATGGTATAAATAGTATGAAATGTTAATCTTTATAATTTAGAGTAGTTAGTAGTAAAAATAGTAAAAAGTTGTAATTTTGTACCGATTTTAGTAAATCGGAGTGTCGTGTCAGATTTACGTGGGTATTTGTGGTATTTTATTGCAGATTTATAAACCGAGACCCCGAGAATCGACATATTGAAGTTTAATCATATCTCTGGAATGATTTAGAGAGTTCCACGAGCTTAAATGGTCAATTGAAAAGCTTAAGTGGTTAAATGGCCAACCAATCTGGTTAAGTAATAATCAAGAAATGTCTTCGACAAACGAATGGCTCATCAAAACGACATTTTCAGAAAAAGTGTTCTTCACGAAAGTTGTAGATTTTTTCGAAAGCTTTCCAATGCAATTTAAATTATGAAGATTGGAGGTCTACAACTTAAACAGTGATCAAGTGGCTAATCGATTTGGGTTAAGAAAAATCCCGAAATAGCTTCGGAGGAACACGAGGTAATCAAGAAGGCGTTATCTGAAGAAGAGTCCTTCATGAAAGTTGTAGAGTTTCTCGAGACCTTAATTTTGGAATTTCGTTTGCAATTTTTGGAGGTCCAGAACTCGAGATATGAATTTTAGAAGTTTAATAATTATATATAAAAATATATATAATCTACGCACATGCTGAAGAGATCAAGTTAGTGGATGTAATCATTAGTCCGGACCGATCCGGCTTGATCCCGGACCGATCCGGCTTGATCCCGGACCGGTCCGGCCTTGAGACCTTTGCCTATATAAAGGAGCTCATTTCAACAGACGAGGGGAGTACCAAAAATATATATAAACCATATCATATATATATTCTCCTCTTCTCTCTTTTCTTTTTAATTTTTAGTAGTAGTTGTAAATAAGGCCTTACGCCGTAATAATGTAGTTTTAGTATCGTTATAATGCTCGGGAAAATCTCGGAAATCGGTTTTGCTGAAGAAGTTGTAATGTCCGGAAAATACGATTTCTGAATCAACTGCCGTATTCGGGTAACTTTTCTTAAGTATTTATGTTTGTTTTTATATTTTTCGTTGTTATAATGTTTTTAGGCTAAATATAATACTGGCCAAAACTATGTAATCGGTTTTATTTCGATCTTTTCGTTAAAGAAATGTTGTTAAGTTAAAATGATTAAAATTGAGTTAATTGAATCTTTTTCTATTTTGATCGTATTTGTATTGACGTATTTAATCGATCTGAGGAATTCAAAATCTAATTATGAATTGACGCCTCGTAGTCAGGATATGAGATAAAAGATAGAAAAACCGGAGGGTAAAATTGGCTGTGTGAATAACGTGATAACGGAATCCGATTTCCTACCCGGGGGTAGATTTGTTTTGGGAGAAATGAATTTTATTATAATTTGTACTCGAGATCGTAATAATGTTAAATCATCAGTTAATTGAAACTTAAACCGGAAAGTTGAATCGTCCGGCTTTGACAACCGGAGCCTTTAAAATAAAATTGACCGTTTGACGAACGGAATGACTCGTTTTTATCTAAAGGTAGATTTGTACTCGGGACCTGTTCAGAAAAACCGTAACAGTTGTGGACCTTGAACTGATGCAATGGACATATGACAATTTCATACGCTTGTGTGAGGAGGAATTGTTTACCTCAGGAGTGCACCGTTTCATTTACTCAATTGGACCTAAAATAAAAGGAGAGATCGAACACATTTCATTTAATCGAAAAGATCGTATAAACCAATTATATAAGTTTTGGCCAGTTCTCTAAAATTATCTGTTTAATATTTTGGTATCTATATATACTTATATCTATATATATAAATTGCGGTTTATGCAGATCTATATATATTTATGTATTTATATATATCGTGTTAGTATAGTTTTTAATTTTCGTATTCATTTTATGTTGACTAGAATAGTAGTGATCGTGTTATAAAATTGCGGTTTAGATCGAGTTAATAACGACTCTTTGGTGTTTAACCACACTTAGAAGAATTACCAAGTTCCCCTGTGGATACGATACTCGACTCACCATACTAGCACTACAGTTTGACCCGGTACACTGCCGGTTAGAATCGTTTAACCCGGGAAATGTCTGTCAGATTTCTGGCGCCGTTCTCAGGGATAGGTTAGACGTTGTCAGTCGTACGTTGAGTGTCAAACATTAACAACCGTATCTTATAATCTGGATATCATGCTCTCTCGAAGTAACTCGTTTACTCCCACTTTGCAAAGATTTACGAGAGTAAGACATTCCTTATAAGAAGGCCATTTCGGATATTCGATCCCAATCATAGGATACGTGATTCCCGGACGACCAATCATGTATACTCCGCATGCTTCAGTATCATACCCAATCACTACCGCATGATCGCCCCGTGGCTAGGAGAAACCTCAATAGTGTCAAAGCATGACAATCCACACCGTGATGCCTTGAAGACTTTGGTCAAAAGTATAATTACACAACCGCCACATAGTGTGACACTTAACCGTGTAAGTGGGTCAGTCTAACGTACGCATTCTCTAATACACGTCCACGTACAGTCAAGTGTCTCTACACTTCGATAGACGAGATCTATCCCTCGCCCTTAAAGACAGAAGACATCTAATACGTGCTAGTCTGTTTGTACTATCAATGTCTTGTTTAATAGTACATCAGCCTAGAGACATTTAAGTATCAAACTTATTAAAGTGATTAGAGATCTCATCAACCATAATCGCCTATGATGGTTTCTCTATCACAGTTTAATACTAAGGACGTTATCATATAACAATTCATAATTGGTTCTTTAAAAGAACATATATATGACAACAGAAAAGCCATTTAATATTTGTACAAACATAAAGAAATAGTAGAAATGATCCGACCCGGTCGGATCCGGTCCAACCCAATTGGGTTTAGGACACTATTCCAACAATCTTCCACTTGCCCTAAAACCAATCACTAGCACACACAAGACCAAGTTGAAACATAAGAATCTCATGCAATACTCGCAACCAGCCCTAGCCTTAAACGGATCGCTATCCGTGGGGACTCAGACTATCTTCATACCATGCTCCAAATGACCAAGTCAAAGGAACCGCCTCAACACACACATGAATCTCTGACGAGACCCTGGTCCTTGTTTCAAGCTATGAATCCACTTACTATATCAGCTATATAGAAAAGGTGGAAGAACCGTACAAGGTTCAGGAATGAACCTTCTAGATCCATGTACTGCTCCCGCTGCGCCTCCAAGGCACTACTGTGTTTTGGCTCAGTTGTAGAATTTACAGCGACCCATAGGCTGGAACATTTCCAGCTTACTGTATCACTTAATCAAAGTGACTACAAACCCAGACTGTAGCTCCCACTCGCCTTAATAAGACTCAGGGTACACGTCTGTATAACTATGTTAATTTATTTCCAAGTTTCAATAAACTAGGAACTCTTCCTTAACTTGTTTAAGGATATTCTCGACATTCACCAGATTTACTTTTATACTTGCTCATGACTCTTCATGGAGTATGAACATCCGGCAATGCCTTTATGATGGTCCTATCGCGGTAGCAAAGGAAACCTTCCATAAGCATCATCTTTCACCTTATCTTTAGGACAAACGTCCTAACATAGATAGATCATGAGAACACCGGCTAGCAGTATCCCCTGTCGCGATATATGCTAAACTCTTTTAGCATCACATCTATATAGGTAAACAATAATCTAACAGCAGCTCAATCTATCACTATAGATTCTTATTTCTAAAAATAAGAACTGCTAATCCAAGTGCTTTCGTAAAGACCTTGAACTACCAAACATTAATTGACTGTGACATGGGGTGACAATTCTCGAGAGAGATATCCAATACCTTACTCAAGAATCGTAACACACTCCCACTATCCATCTTGCACATTGGGCATATCCTTCTTTTGACTAAATCAAACTCCTTTGATTATCAAACAAAGAAATCGTCTAGAGAAACTTGTTTGAGTCCATAAATGAATCTCGTGGGCTTACATATCATGTCATCGTCTATGAACATCGAGCTTTCTGCCCAACGTTTTCAACATTATCATATAGTCATGATACGAAGTTACAACAATTATAGTCTGAATAGAACTGGGCTCAGCCTTACGGGGACATTCCCTCTAGGTAAGACAGACTAGGTTCATAACCTGGTTGTCACTGATGGAATCTAATTCAGATATTACGGCTCCTGGCCATATCTCTCAATCTTGCCTTTCAAACATTCTTTCATAAGTCGTGAGATATTCATTCTTCAAGATGAACATACCAGCAGCCTTTTCAAGCTTGAGGTTATCCACAAACTTACAGAACCTTTGTGTGCACTGAGCAGTGTTCTACACCTCATCGCTATGCGGCGTCTGCTCATGTTCTATTGGTTGAATATATCTTTGTGGTTCTCAAACTCTTTTGAGATCTGATTCACTCCCACTGTTTCTTTTGGAAGAAACGCTTCCTCTAGAAGACAGCATGTTTGGAGACAAACATTTTGCTCCGTGGATAAGTAAATAATATCCAGCGTGCTAGCCAAGACATTCCACAAAGTTGCATATGTCGTACTAGGCTCCAAGCCTTTCTGAGTCAGCCTATGACAACTTCAAATCATCGGTTAAGATAGATTCGACATTATCATCTTCCATATCTAATATGGAATTTATTCAACCTTTATTCTTTGGAACTCGGTTAAGTATAAGGGCACTATCCCGAAACGGGTAAGGGATACTTCACATGGCTTGCGTCACACCTCTATCATATAAAGTGTTGTTTCCATTTTGGGAACATAATCTAATTGCGTAACCCAAAGATGGTATCCTTCAAGGGAAGAATCTTATTCCTTTTCAGACGACTTCTGAAACACCCTTCAGGTATTAATTACTTCAATCCAATTGAAGATTAATTCCTAAGTAGCTCATCAATCTCATATTCGTACTAGCTCGAACTTTTCGGGCTATCCGAATTATGCACTTTACTGAGTACACTTGACTATTTCTAAAAAAGAGTCGTAGAGATTAATAAACAATATTTGTGACATTAATTGTCATAAGCCAACAAACATCGGTATGTTTAGGCTTTAGACAATTTTTCTAGATTTTATAACCTTTTCATAAAATGGTATTTTAGTCATCTTTAGATAAGATACGTATTACCTATATGATTCATAATCATATGGTTCAACATCATCAGAATGACGTTTGATTACACGCTTCCCTTCCAGAGAGACTATGTCTAGAACAACTACAAATATCAAGGATTACAGCCATTCAAATATTTAGTTGAGATCTCATCACATATATCAACTATATAGTGACTTCAATCTAGTATGTTAGATTCGGTGACCTTCCAAATTTATCGGAATAACATTTATTCTTTACAATTGAATATGTCTACTAAATCCTAACAGATAACTATAAGTACGTTCTTCATAAGAACCGGCACATAATAGCATTTATTTGGTCCCCTTATCAGTTTACTAGATCCAGAATATGGTAAGTGTCACAACGTTTGCTTCACCTTCCATATCTGCATTTAATCTTTCCAATTACATCACACTCGCAAGATATCATATATCTAAGATTCGACTTGAACTTAGATAGATTTATCTCAACAGACTTGCTTAGAATAGAGATTTCGATAAGCTCTCTATTTAAGCACATGCCCTAACTTTTCTTTCAAACCTTTAAGCACTTGAAAAATGTTTCTTATTGTAGTCTTCATAAGACTTAAGAAAGATCATAAGAGCCATGTCCTTAATTTCCTTTCATAAAGAAAATCTAAAGTTTATTATATAGTTTATTTTACCTTTCGAATCGTATTCAAAACATTGACTATTTAATTAACCTTTAAGCAATGATAGAATTAAGTCGATACTTAAATCTTACAATTTTGAAAACAACATTTCCAAAATTAGACGTGGTCATTCTTATCCAACGTTTGAATTAATTGTCATCGTATGACTGAATGAACATCTTGGATCGTATCCAATATATGACTAATTCGTTGAAACTTATTTCAAATGATTTAATCATATCATGAGCTTCTGCTTTCATTAATAATTAAAGCCTTGGAGTACTCCATCAAATATGTAGCCTCCTTGTCTCTAACTACTATAACGTGATCTCTCGTGTCATTGCTCATTTTAAAAGGATTAAAATTACTTAACCATATTTGAGAACGTTTCTCAAAAGGTAACAATCATAATTTGATTTTACTAATCGAGAATTAAACATAAATATAAAGTTTGTTAAAACTACAACATAAAAATGAAAATAAATGAGTGTTGTTGTTTATACATGCAAAATCAAAAATGGTCTTTTGGTTTATGATTTTGCTCCCATTAGTCAACTACTTCCAATTGACTTTCAAGAATTATTAATTTCTTTAGTGGACAAGATCCCACTAAACTACCGCGACCCCCGCTTTGGCTGGTGGGCCGAAAATAGTCTAATAGGTAGACAACAACCCTTTGTCAATCGTATCTTATACGACTCTTGTTGTTTGACTAGTCAACTCTTTGACAATTTTCATCTTATGAAGTAGTCAAACCCTTGCCTCTAAAATCCAAACGACCCCGCTTTGGTTGGTGGCCGAGAGAATTCTTAGTCAAGTCATAACCCCAATATTCGTGAGATCTCATACGATCATATCTCGATAATGACGATATACCCGAGGTAGGTCAACCCCCTACTTTGGCTGATGAGTTGGATCCGAACAAGGGCTCTTCACCGTCATTATAATATGGGGAGGCAATTTCAACTTGATTCTTTTGGGGTGGAAGTATTTATGTAAAATTCACTTAATTAATTTTCATTATGGTCTCATCAAGTATATCTATCTCTATAGACATACATCCTACACATTCATCTAGATTGTGCCTAGTCATGCATCTATCGTATCATATAAAATAAATACAAGCACAAAATAAATAAATACGTAAAATAACCGGTATGATCATGGACTTTTCCTAGGTGCGGTTTCGAATACAAACTAACGAAACCGCGGGTCACAATCTAAGGGTAGCTGCAACCGCCAATAGGATCTTTAATGCTCCATTCTTCAATGGGATCTTTAATTTTCGTCTTTCTTTGGTCTCATCTTCTGCTCCATTCTTGTTACATTTAATTCTATCTAATAAAATAAATACACCCGCCGCACACGGGGGGGAGCCAACGGGAATGGGATAATTGCAGAAAATAAACTATGTCATGTTCTTCATAACGGCCTAGGACAATTTTTAAACCAACAGAAAAATTAAATCATTCACATCTATCTTATCGGTCGAGTCCATGATCAATCGGGGTCCATATAATCATATTATATCTACTATATCTAATCCATACAATAAAATCTTATGAAAAAGATAAAATTAAAATTTAACTACTTGCGTCTTAATTAATCAATTAACATTTAATCTATTAAATAATTTTATCCAATCAATTAACCAATTAACATTTAATTAATTAAATGATTTAATCGAAATAAAATTAACGATTAATTTTAAACAATTTTAATTTTAATTTTAATTAATTAGAACTATTCCAATAATAAATCAAAATTAAAATTATGTCTCTTTTGTTACTTTCCTTTTGATTCCTAATCAAAAGGGATGCCTTTGGTTTCCTAAACCAAAAGGCATCTTCCTAAACCAAATTTGGTTTAGGCCTGGCCACTTTCCAAAATCAAAATTTTGGAAGTGGCCTAGGCCTAGGCCTTTTACAAATCAAATATTTGAAATGGGCCTAGGCCTATTCCAAATCAAATATTTGGAAAGGCCAAATAATTTTGGTTTAGGCCTGGCCACTTTCCAAAATCAAAATTTTGGAAGTGGCCTAGGCTTAGGCTTTTTCCAAATCAAATATTTGGAAAGGGCCTAGTCCTATTCCAAACAAAGTTTGGAAAGGCCATCATTATTTTAATGCCATGTGGCATCCCAATCGCCCAAACTATTTGAACCATTGGTTAGCCACATGACACAACTAAACAAAGGAGGAATTACCAATCACAACTATGAACCATATTGAATCACAAAATACACAAGACAAAAACCAGGGACCACCGCATCACACCAACAGCCGCCGGCAGCCCGGAGGCCTCCGCCGGCGATCACACGGTGGTGGTGCCGCTGCCGATCGGCCGAGCACCACCAAGGCCGCCCTTTTTTTTTCTTTTTTTTTCTTTCGTGTATCAATTTTGCAAATCAAAAAATATTTCATCTTTTAATTACGTGATTAGAATGATAAAATTAACTACGCAAAATAACATGCTTATTGCTTAAGCTCGAAGCTCTCTCTGATACCACTGTTACGAAATCTACGCGGGAACGTAGCGGAAATCAAAATTTTTATTTCCTTTTACCCAAGATCGACTTCGTTTAAGCAATAAACAAATAAGCTAAAGACGGTGGTTACCTTGGTTGATCTAAAAGATCGTCGCTTTGACCGTTAGTTCTGCATAGAGCCGCCCAAGTGTTCGGACTCTACCGCTAGTCCACACGAACAGCCCGCCGGAATCCCATCATGGATTTCTATTGGAAAACTCCGGTTGCTAGACCGGCATTTTTCCCTTCTCTCAAACTCTCTATAGGATGCTCTCTATTTTACACAAGAACTATGAGCTCTTGCAATTGTGATGTACAAAAGAGCTTGACACCCACCTCCTATTTATAATGGAAGTGGCGCCTCTTAGCAGAGTGGAGGAGAAGAAAACCTTTTTCCAATATGTTGGACTTATTTCTTAGTTTTGATGATGAGTGCCAGACTAGCTGTTATAGTGCAAAGGCAAAAAGATGTCTATATCAAATGTATAGGTTTATTAGAGTTTGATTCATAAATAGGTTTGATCAAACAAGCACTGTAATGGTCACCGACTTTTGTCGACGGACTAGTCTAGGTCGTAGGGTAGATAGGTCGGTAGACTAGTCGAAACCGCTTCGAAGACCGAAGACCGAAGCGAAGGGCCGAGGGCTCAAACTCGATCTGAAGGCTAAGGGATCAAACTTAGCAATTAAAGTCAAGGATATGGAATCAGGATTTAGGCAAGTCTGTGATGACCTAAACTGATTACATATACCTTGTATAGAAGGTCTAAGTTCCATAAGTTGGATGATGTTTGGAACTTGGTTATAATTAAAAAGGTGTAATCTAACTTCACAAATAAGAGTTAGATAAAAGAAATCAGCTGCATTATATTTTATACACAACAAATTGTCGTTCGACGGACGATAAGGTATCTCAGCAGACTGATGAACCTGCTGATAATATACCTCGATTAATTCAAGATTATATTGGAAGATTACATGGATAAGGACAGCCAACTACCTCTGACTTATCATAGAAATCAAAGGCTGAGATT
Organism: Gentiana straminea; assembly: GCA_036785695.1. NCBI lineage: Eukaryota > Viridiplantae > Streptophyta > Magnoliopsida > Gentianales > Gentianaceae > Gentiana > Gentiana straminea. The sequence goes on from JAVUPR010000320.1 coordinate 957,464, forward strand.
AAAAAGACGTTGGGATGATTCATATTTTTATCCATTGGATACAAGTCAAAGGGGTGGACAGACTACACTGTCAAAAAAGAATTCTGACAGTGTCAGTCCTATGAATAGTGACAGAATGCAGATCAGATGGGACAAAATCAAGGAACGGTTACATTTGAATTTCAAATACAAGTCACATGCATTCCTACCTATAAATAGAGGACTTTCAACTCAGAAACAAGATGATGAAAACTAACAAACTTTGAAGAGATATTGCGAGTGAAAAACACCTGTCGAACTTACCGAGCATAAAGCTGCGATCCGAGAGAAATTCTTCAAGTGCATTACGTATTCAAGATACATCAAGCATACACACTTGAAGGCGCAAGTGCCGATTACTTCATCCTAATCAAGTTCCGCAATTTGAATCATTTATTTGATTCAATCTTTATTTTATAAAGAACCCGCCGAAGACGATGAAGCATCCGTTGGGTGTGAAAGATCGTTGTTTGTGGTGGAGTGGTGAAGAGGCAATCCTACCCTTCAAGGAACAAGTGGAAGACTCGGGAGCAACAATCCTAAGCTTGTTCCCGAGTTTTCGGTTTGTGAAGCCATAGTTATTGGTGAAGGACAAGCAACTTAGGAATCTTTGTAACGACTACATCAAATATCTCTAGTGAATTTCCTCCAAAGCATCACAGGAGAAGAGTGGACTGACAGGATTACACCACCTGGAACCACTATAAAACTGCCTACTTACTTTCAGCATTTACTTTCTGCACTTAGTTAATTTTACACAACAACCTACTGAATCTAGCAACTGAAATCACAAACCTGCACTACTGAGTATCTAATACTTAGTAACATATTTAACAACAAGTAACAAGGCTTAATTTTGATATAATTCATTGCACAAATTCAAGCAAAGGCGAACTATCGTAGACTACTATTTATCGGCAGGCTGCGAGGTCTCGACGGACATGCGAAGTATCAGCAGGCTGCTGAAGTTGCAGAATTTGTTAACTCCAAAAGTTTAAGTGTTAAGTTTATTCACCCCCCTCCCCCCTCTAAACTTAACCAAAGCCTTTTCAAGGGACCAACAATTGGTATCGGAGCAGTGCTTCTGTTCTGAAGAAATCCTACTTGTTGTGCTTGTGAAAATTCTTTGAAAATTTCCCTCAAGTTACTGATTTTCAAAAACTTGCATCATGGATAACACACAGTATGCTAGAACTATGCTGATGTGTTCTCTAGATAAATTTGATGAGTATAAACGTCGAATGCAGGCTTACCTTGCTGCAACTCATGATGAGATGATGGATATACTAACTGATGGACCACTGGAGATTACCAAGGCAATAACAGTGGGTGATACAACTGAGTACATTCCTAAACCAAAAAGAGAATGGAATGCAGAAGATAGAAAAAGAGCAAACCTCAACAACATTGCTATTGATATCATTTATAGAACTTTGGATAGCAATATGTACATGAAGGTTAAAGATTGCAAAACTGCAAAGGAACTTTGGGACAAGATACATTTGATACGTGAAGGCACCGATGCAATAAAGAAGAATAAAATCGGTGTGGCCGAAAGAGGTTCCAAAAGTTTAAGATGATCGCCAAATGAAACCATTGAGCAAATGGAATCAAGATTCAATGCAATCTGGATGAACTTACACTTTGCTAAGTGTAAGTTATTCAAAAGAAGAAATAAACACCAAAATCTTGGAGGCTCTACTGCAAAAGATGTTTGGAAAATGAAGGTGACTGCAATAGAAGAAATGAGAAAGTTGCATGAAGAAGGCACCTTCAAATTATTTTCAGATCTCAAGGCTTATGAATTTAGCAAAAAGCTTGTGCACGAAAGGCGAAAAAGAAGAGCCAAAGACCTTGCATTGGTGCTTCACATCAAGAAGAAACATCGGGAGGACAAAATGATCGCATTGGATGAGATGCAAGAGATTGCCCTACCGAGCAAGAAAATCGGGATGATGAAGGCGGAAAGGCCCTTCAAGAAATTTCACAAAGAGGCCTACCGAAAGAAGGAAAGAAGAATCAAAGAAAGATAATGACTTTACGTGCTTTCATTGCAAGAAACCAGGACACTTCAAACCTGACTGTCCTGAATTAAAACAAGGCAAGGAACCTGATTATCTTTGTTTCAACTGCAAGAAACCTGGACATTTTAGACCTGATTGTCCAGACATACTGAAGACCAAGAGTCAACAAAGAAGACATGGCAAGAAGGCTATGGTTGCTGAAGATGAATCAGGGTATGAAGTGGAATCTGAAAAGGGAAATGAATCAGATGACACAACACTAGTTGCTGATATGGAAGATTATGCTTTGATGGCCAATATGGATGAAAGTGAGGAGGTATACAACACTGTATCTATAAACACTCCTGCTGGAAGTGATTGTGAATCAACTTTGTGGTTCAAATCCTAGAAATTCGACAACAATGAGACTTTGGATGCCATCCTTAATCAGCGAGGATAATACAATCTGGTTATGAGATTGTGAAGGTGAAAAAGAAACTCTTGAGTTAGAAGTTGGAAGATTGAAATTTGAACTAAGGGTTCTCAAAGGTAAGGAAAAAGATGTTGGACGAGAATCGGTATAAGTCTATCGAACATCCGGCGGCCTACGAATCCGCTCGAACCATCTTGTTCCACTACCGCATACAAATCGGGAAAGCCTTATGGGGATAGAACGGGGCTTGGATTTGGAACTCGGCAATCTAACAAGAGTGGATCCGGCAAGGTCACTGAACCTAATACCAGAATTGGTCCTAAGTTTGTACCTGCACTAGATCCAACTCCCAGTAAGGTTGCTGAGGCAAAAATCCAATGAGAATGCTTCAAGGAGGTAAAATCAGAAGTCAAAGAAGTCAACATCTCCTAATAAAAAGAATAAATCTAAAAATAGGTCTGCTGTGCCTTCTAAGCCTGCTGATAGCATACCTGCTGCCAAGTCTGCTGGACCACAGAAGGTTAAGAAACAGAAATATTCAAGGATAAGAATCCTAAACCCAAAAATGTTAATCATTCAAGGGATACTTATCTCAGGGGGAAAGGTAGACTGTTCCCTACTGATGATGATTGGAATATTCCTGCATCTAATGCTAGAAACGAGTAAGTATAACCATGCTACTAGGGTAAAACCTAGGCAATGGGATCGAGCGGAGGAATTACACAATACCTCGGCGGACTCCATATTACATGGTCTGTTCTAACGACGGCAAACAAATGGTTATACTAATGCTTCTAACACCAAGAATCACTTTAAACAGCATTATAAACCAAAAGGCCAGAAAACATATGTGATTCCTACACAACCTACTGTTAGAACTTATGGATGTGTGGAATACATGTATGAACCAAAGTATGACACTTTTAGGAGAAGATCTTATGGAAACTTACCAAAAGTCATGCTTACCACTGACCACTATGGACCCAAATAGGTTTGGGTACCTAAAATGCATTAACCTTGTTTTGTAGGGTGTCTGGTACTTTGACAGTGGATGTTCTAGACACATGACAAAGAATAAGCACTGTATAACAAACTTTGTGGCAAAAGATGGTCCAAGGGTGAATTTTGGCAACAAAAATACACCTGGATATACAAGAGGATATGGCACACTTGTAAGAAATGCACTTACTATCAAGAAGGTTGCATATGTGGAAGGACTGGATTACAACTTGCTGAGCACTGGACAATTCTGTGACATGGGATACAAAGTCACTTTTGACAAAAACAACTGTATTGTCATTAGTGAAAGAGGTGATCAAGTTGTACTTGCTGGTAGAAGACAACTGTTGGGAGGATTTTGCATCATAAAAACAAAAGAAAAATTATAAACCTATACTTAACATGCAAACTAACTCCTAACCGAGCAAATATCGGGTAGTTGATAGCATAGTAGGGTAAGTACAGGGTCGATCCACAGGGAATTGGGATGTTGAATCTAATCATATTAATCCTCTCAATTGCTACTCAAGAAACGGAAGAAACGAAAAGCAAAATCATAAAACATAAATCAAAAGAACAATCAAAATAAATCAAGCCTAAGAAACAAAATAAACAAACTAACCTAAGGAAACATGGGATCAAACAATGAACGAACCTAAGTGATCTCAACCCTAGTTCATCTCATGATTTTAATTCAAATTGTGGTTTCACCTTTTCACGAGATACAAATTCCTAATTCCTTAGTGAATCTATTTCTCAAGCTATGAATTCCTAATTCCTTAGTGAATTCAATTATCGATCTCTCCTCTCTCGAATGTTGAGAACAATTTACCAAACAAAACTCGGTGTAGATTCAGGTTAACTTCCGTATTTTAGAACCTAACAACCTAGAAATCTAACCAACTAATTTGTCACATAATTAATGATTAAAGATCCTATCTTTCTATGGTGATCTAGTCTACACAACTTCCGTATGTTGTAAACGTATCAATAGCAAACTGATCTCTCGATCTAATTCACATCATGGCATCAAAATCATAGAACGATACAAAATAAATCAAAGATCATGAAAACGAACAAGGAATTGAATAAATTAAATAAATAAACTCACGTAGTTTGGTACATGATTGAATCCATGAATCTAAAACGGAAGAAAAAACTACATCTAATCTAACCCGGATCACCCGAGCACAAGGCTCGGGTGACCGGCCTGGAGAGCCCCGTAAAAGCCTTTCGCTTTGCGGTGTTTGCGGCCGGAATAATGTGATGTATGAATAATTGGTCTCCTCAATTAGGGTTGCATGCACATATATATATATATATATATATATATATATATATATATATATATATATATATATATATATATATATGAAGTAAGGCGGTTTGGGAGAATTCCTTTTTAATTAAGGAAATTGCATTATGTCGGCCGTTTCAATGCTTAAGTCGGTTAATCCGAAAGCGGCTCCGGACGCTCGTCCATCATCTTGGACGCTCGTCCATGGTGTCCGGACGGATCTTTGAACGTTCGTTTGAGGCACGACCGAAGGCTCGTATCAATTTTGGCTCCCGGACGCCGGTTTTGCGAGGCGGACGCTCGTTCAAGGTTGCAACTTAACTTCTTTGAATTTACGCTCGCAACTTCTAAAATTCATATCTTGAGTTGTAGACCTCCAAAAATTATGATCCGAATGTCATAAAAAAGCTCTCGGAAAACTCTACAACTTTCATTAAGGACTCTTCTTCAGAAAACGCCTTTTTGATTAGCCCGTCGTATTACGAGTATATTTCGGGATTTTCCACTCGAATTCATCTCTTTAAAATCATCCTTTTCATCAACAATGTGTATCTACAATGTAGGAAAAACATACCAAAGCGTAACACAATCCTAAAATAATATAAAATCATGATTTAAACACATAAATCGCTACGTTTTGCAATTTAACCTATTAGAAACACCATTTACTCAATTAATCGATTATAAGCTCGATTTCTACGAAAATAATACGAATACGAGGGAAATTGATATAAAATATATCCTTATAAAACGTATAAAATCACCCTTAACAACTCCCCCACACTTAAACCTTGCTCGTCCCGAGCAAAACAAAACAAAAATCAAGCTCGAGACAAATAAACATCTATGCAAATATAAAACATATTTAATAACTTAGAAATTCACCCACGTGAGTGTGTGCTTAGCCATAATAAACTTCCACTAACTCCACACTTGAAATTAATTCAAGCAAAACTAGCCGACATCCCATTGAAATTAGAAATATAGAAACGATTATAACATGCACCTCTCAAAACATACAAACCCCGAAAAATAATAATAGGGAGTATTCAAAACATTTCCGACATACTTAGAGGATAATCCCTACAACATATCTTCCAGTTTATACTGGGGATAAGGTATACGATAACTAAATCTTTCATTTAATTCATACCACTTCTTATGCAAGTTGATTTAACTATTTCTCATTTATACGCACATCAGAATGAGCTATTTCCCTCATAGTAGAATAGGACATTTCGAGATAATCCCCTACCTTACTCAAATCATAAGGCGACTTTTTCTGATTGTCGTGAGCTTTTGGTCATCATAGTGGAATAGGACATACGTGGTATACCCTACCTCACCCAAATCATCAACCAGCTTCCGACACACACAAATAATTCAATTATTAACTCAACTTCTTCGTAACAACATTAGTTACGTGTTACTTATCACATTCAAACCTTCAGATATTCACAGTATGTCATACTTTAACTCTAAATACAAACTATTAAAATTTTCAAGAATTCGTATGTAAGCAAAGAATCATGCGATAATCATCAGAAATCTCTAATCAAATGGGCATAGCTTTAAAACATAGCTCATCATCTACTATGACACGTGAAAAATAGTGTTGGGTGAAACAACTAAATTTACTAAATATGCAAAATAATGCATCAATGGTTATAAACATCGAACAAAGACATGCAATGCTCACTCGGGACAAAACAAAAATTTGAAAATTAAGCACTTTTCATAGAAATATAACAGAAATTGAGCAAACGACTCATAGATACATATAAACCATCCTCTCCCCCACACTTAGATTGCAACTTGTCCTCAAATTGTGCAGAAATAATAAATTAGAGAACTTAGCTGATTGGATGCTGGCAATTCCGGAAAAATCGGTAAAAACCAAAATTGCTGCATAGCTCAGTAGACTGTGGAGCATCACAGGTAAACTGAATTCATCGTGAAAGTGCACAATAGCTATCAAAAATATCCCGAGACTTGATCGGTGCAAAAAGAGTCTACGGGGAAAAAGAAAATATTACATATATAAAGCACATGGAAAAAAGGAGATATAGAGATATTTCAAATTTAAGCTCATATAACGATGGAATACATATACATGGAACATTACACAACAAGTAGGCTAGGTGCAACTACATGAAAATATACTACAATGCGGCCTACATGATATGCAATCCTAAAAATAAAATAAATAAAAATAAATTCTGACAGGCTCAGGCTGAGCGAGTTTGGAGGACAACCCTACAGTGACTACGGCCTATGCAGAAACTAAAAATAAAGAAAACGAGGTAGTATTACGGAAACCGACAGTTAACTACGCTCAAGAAAAATAAAAGAAAAAATAGAAAAATAACGCAACTAGATGACATGCAACTAAATGATATGCATATATATGATATGCAAAAATAAAAGAAAATAAAAGAAAGAAAACTAGCCCACTCATTTGCAGCATGACATGTATATAATAAACGTCTACCAAATAATGACAGGTTACGATAAACGACAGTGCTGTTCATTACATGCAGTGTAGACGCGCCTTAAGACTTATCAAAGGTGATAGCATTATGGAAAACCAACAGTTAGCTATACTAAACAGATATAACTCATAAGGTTTCCATCGTAGCAACGGAAAACCGACAGTTACTACCCAAATGAGTTATAAAAATAACAAGGAAGCACATAAGTCTCAAAGCTTAAAAGATTCATCATAACGATATGTAGCATACGGAAACCGACATTAGCCACTAACAATGATAAGAACAGTTATAGCATACGAGAACCGACGGTAACTATAACATGCCTAGATGAATCATGTATATAAAAGTTAAGCAGTTATTTAACATGGATTTGTAGATGGAAAGATGTAAACATGCAAGTTCAGAACATCTACGTAAAAACAATTAGCCACAGAAGCTCAATTTAAAGTATCCATATCAAATAAAGCATCAAGTTAAGAGAAATTCGGAACCACGGACGTGCGTTCAACAAAGCGAGACGGGCGTTCACCTGGATTTTTAGCCACGGACGCTCGTTCGACAAGTCAAACGGGCGTCCACCGCAATTATGAAGCGGACGGGCGTTCACTTACACGAACGCTCGTCCAAACAACGAATATGCACGAAACACAAGAACAACACGAGAAAAACCCTAATTATCCTAACGAGTTCATCAACTCAAAACAACCACAGCATCGCAACCTCATCAAATTAAAGCACAGAGGGTTAGACTAGATTGCAACAACATATAATTCACGTCTCACAAATCGAGTAAAAAACTCTTTGCACATTCTTAACCTAACGGTCATCGAAACACGGCAAAAATAAAAACTCTCGATTTATTCAACGCTACTTTTATTGAAAACGAAAAATAAAAAAAAAACGTAACAAAATCGAGAAATTAATTCAACCAAATTCAACAAAACGCCGATTCCCCGGCAACGGCGCCACTTTTGTTGGGAGGATTTTGCATCATAAAAACAAAAGAAAAATTATAAACCTATACTTAACATGCAAACTAACTCCTAACCGACCAAATATCGGGTAGTTGATAGCATAGTAGGGTAAGTACAGGGTCGATCCACAGGGAATTGGGATGTTGAATCTAATCTTATTAATCCTCTCAATTGCTACTCAAGAAACGGAAGAAACGAAAAGCAAAATCATAAAACATAAATCAAAAGAACAATCAAAATAAATCTAGCCTAAGAAACAAAATAAACAAACTAACCTAAGGAAACATGGGATCAAACAATGAACGAACCTAAGTGATCTCAACCCTAGTTCATCTCATGATTTTAATTCAAATTGTGGTTTCACCTTTTCACGAGATACAAATTCCTAATTCCTTAGTGAATCTATTTCTCAAGCTATGAATTCCTAATTCCTTAGTGAATTCAATTATCGATCTCTCCTCTCTCGAATGTTGAGAACAATTCACCAAACAAAACTCGGTGTAGATTCAGGTTAACTTCCGTATTTTAGAACCTAACAACCTAGAAATCTAACCAACTAATTTGTCACATAATTAATGATTAAAGATCCTATCTTTCTATGGTGATCTAGTCTACGCAACTTCCGTATGTTGTAAACGTATCAATAGCAAACTGATCTCTCGATCTAATTCACATCATGGCATCAAAATCATAGAACGATACAAAATAAATCAAAGATCATGAAAACGAACAAGGAATTGAATAAATTAAATAAATAAACTCACGTAGTTTGGTACATGATTGAATCAATGAATCTAAAACGGAAGAAAAAACTACATCTAATCTAACCCGGATCACCCGAGCACAAGGCTCGGGTGACCGGCCTTGGAGAGCCCCAGAAAAGCTGCTGCTTTGTGGTGTTTGCGGTGGAATAATGTGATGTATGAATAATTGGTCTCCTCAATTAGGGTTGCATGCACATATATATATATATATATATATATATATATATATATATATATATGAAGTAAGGCGGCTGGGAGAATTCCTTTTTAATTAAGGAAATTGCATTATGTCGGTTTGTTTCAATGCTTAAGTCGGTTAATCCTGAAAGCGGCTCCGGACGCTCGTCCATCATCTTGGACGCTCGTCCATGGTGTCCGGACGGATGCTGAACGTTCGTTTGAGGCACGGCTGAAGGCTCGTATCAATTTTGGCTCCCGGACGCGGTTTTGCGAGGCGGACGCTCGTTCAAGGTTGCAACTTAACTTCTTTGAATTTCGCTCTCGCAACTTCTAAAATTCATATCTTGAGTTGTAGACCTCCAAAAATTATGATCCGAATGTCATAAAAAAGCTCTCGGAAAACTCTACAACTTTCATTAAGGACTCTTCTTCGAAAACGCCTTTTTGATTAGCCCGTCGTATTACGAGTATATTTCGGGATTTTCCACTCGAATTCATCTCTTTAAAATCATCCTTTTCATCAACAATGTGTATCTACAATGTAGGAAAAACATACCAAAGCGTAACACAATCCTAAAATAATATAAAATCATGATTTAAACACATAAATCGCTACGTTTTGCAATTTAACCTATTAGAAACACCATTTACTCAATTAATCGATTATAAGCTCGATTTCTACGAAAATAATACGAATACGAGGGAAATTGATATAAAATATATCCTTATAAAACGTATAAAATCACCCTTAACAACTCCCCCACACTTAAACCTTGCTCGTCCCGAGCAAAACAAAACAAAAATCAAGCTCGAGACAAATAAACATCTATGCAAATATAAAACATATTTAATAACTTAGAAATTCACCCACGTGAGTGTGTGCTTAGCCATAATAAACTTCCACTAACTCCACACTTGAAATTAATTCAAGCAAAACTAGCCGACATCCCATTGAAATTAGAAATATAGAAACGATTATAACATGCACCTCTCAAAACATACAAACCCCGAAAAATAATAATAGAGAGTATTCAAAACATTTCCGACATACTTAGAGGATAATCCCTACAACATATCTTCCAGTTTATACTGGGGATAAGGTATACGATAACTAAGTCTTTCATTTAATTCATACCACTTCTTATGCAAGTTGATTTAACTATTTCTCATTTATACGCACATCAGAATGAGCTATTGCCCTCAAAGTAGAATAGGACATTTCGAGATAATCCCCTACCTTACTCAAATCATAAGGCGGCTTTTTTTCCGATTGTCGTGAGCTTTTGGTCATCATAGTGGAATAGGACATACGTGGTATACCCTACCTCACCCAAATCATCAACCAGCTTCCGACACACACAAATAATTCAATTATTAACTCAACTTCTTCGTAACAACATTAGTTACGTGTTACTTATCACATTCAAACCTTCAGATATTCACAGTATGTCATACTTTAACTCTAAATACAAACTATTAAAATTTTCAAGAATTCGTATGTAAGCAAAGACTCATGCGATAATCATCAGAAATCTCTAATCAAATGGGCATAGCTTTAAAACATAGCTCATCATCTACTATGGCACGTGAAAAATAGTGTTGGGTGAAACAACTAAATTTACTAAATATGCAAAATAATGCATCAATGGTTATAAACATCGAACAAAGACATGCAATGCTCACTCGGGACAAAACAAAAATTTGAAAATTAAGCACTTTTCATAGAAATATAACAGAAATTGAGCAAACGACTCATAGATACATATAAACCATCCTCTCCCCCACACTTAGATTGCAACTTGTCCTCAAATTGTGCGAAATAATAAATTAGAGAACTTAGGCGATTGGATGCGGCAATTCCGGAAAAATCGGTAAAAACCAAAATTGTCGCATAGCTCGGTAGGCGTGGAGCATCACAGGTAAACTGAATTCATCGTGAAAGTGCACAATAGCTATCAAAAATATCCTGCAGACTTGATCAGTGCAAAAAGAGTCTACGGGGAAAAAGAAAATATTACATATATAAAGCACATGGAAAAAAGGAGATATAGAGATATTTCAAATTTAAGCTCATATAACGATGGAATACATATACATGGAACATTACACAACAGTAGGCTAGGTGCAACTACATGAAAATATACTACAATGCAGCCTACATGATATGCAATCCTAAAAATAAAATAAATAAAAATAAATTCTGACAGGCTCAGGCTGAGCGAGTTTGGAGGACAACCCTACAGTGACTACGGCCTATGCAGAAACTAAAAATAAAGAAAACGAGGTAGTATTACGGAAACCGACGATTAACTACGCTCAAGAAAAATAAAAGAAAAAATAGAAAAATAACGCAACTAGATGACATGCAACTAAATGATATGCATATATATGATATGCAAAAATAAAAGAAAATAAAAGAAAGAAAACTAGCCCACTCATTTGCAGCATGACATGTATATAATAAACGTCTACCAAATAATGACAGGTTACGATAAACGACGAGTCTTGTTCATTACATGCAGTGTAGACGCGCCTTAAGACTTATCAAAGGTGATAGCATTATGGAAAACCAACGAGTTAGCTATACTAAACGAGATATAACTCATAAGGTTTCCATCGTAGCAACGGAAAACCGACGAGTTACTACCCAAATGAGTTATAAAAATAACAAGGACGCACATAAGTCTCAAAGCTTAAAAGATTCATCATAACGATATGTAGCATACGGAAACCGACATTAGCCACTAACAATGATAAGAACAGTTATAGCATACGAGAACCGACAGTAACTATAACATGCCTAGATGAATCATGTATATAAAAGTTAAGCAGTTATTTAACATGGATTTGTAGATGGAAAGATGTAAACATGCAAGTTCAGAACATCTACGTAAAAACAATTAGCCACAGAAGCTCAATTTAAAGTATCCATATCAAATAAAGCATCAAGTTAAGAGAAATTTCGGAATGCGGACATGCGTTCAACAAAGCGGACGGGCGTTCACCTGGATTTTTAGCCACGGACGCTCGTTCGACAAGTCAAACGGGCGTCCACCGCAGATTATGAGCTCGGACGGGCGTTCACTTACACGAACGCTCGTCCAAACAACGAATATGCACAGAAACACAAGAACAACACAGAAAAACCCTAATTATCCTAACAGTTCATCAACTCAAAACAACCACAGCATCGCAGCCTCATCAAATTAAAGCACAGAGGGTTAGACTAGATTGCAACAACATATAATTCACGTCTCACAAATCGAGTAAAAAACTCTTTGCACATTCTTAACCTAACGGTCATCGAAACACGGCAAAAATAAAAACTCTCGATTTATTCAACGCTACTTTTATTGAAAACGAAAAATAAAAAAAAAACGTAACAAAATCGAGAAATTAATTCAACCAAATTCAACAAAACGCCGATTCCCCGGCAACGGCGCCACTTTTGTTGGGAGGATTTTGCATCATAAAAACAAAAGAAAAATTATAAACCTATACTTAACATGCAAACTAACTCCTAACCGACCAAATATCGGGTAGTTGATAGCATAGTAGGGTAAGTACAGGGTCGATCCACAGGGAATTGGGATGTTGAATCTAATCTTATTAATCCTCTCAATTGCTACTCAAGAAACGGAAGAAACGAAAAGCAAAATCATAAAACATAAATCAAAAGAACAATCAAAATAAATCTAGCCTAAGAAACAAAATAAACAAACTAACCTAAGGAAACATGGGATCAAACAATGAACGAACCTAAGTGATCTCAACCCTAGTTCATCTCATGATTTTAATTCAAATTGTGGTTTCACCTTTTCACGAGATACAAATTCCTAATTCCTTAGTGAATCTATTTCTCAAGCTATGAATTCCTAATTCCTTAGTGAATTCAATTATCGATCTCTCCTCTCTCGAATGTTGAGAACAATTCACCAAACAAAACTCGGTGTAGATTCGGAGTTAACTTCCGTATTTTAGAACCTAACAACCTAGAAATCTAACCAACTAATTTGTCACATAATTAATGATTAAAGATCCTATCTTTCTATGGTGATCTAGTCTACGCAACTTCCGTATGTTGTAAACGTATCAATAGCAAACGATCTCTCGATCTAATTCACATCATGGCATCAAAATCATAGAACGATACAAAATAAATCAAAGATCATGAAAACGAACAAGGAATTGAATAAATTAAATAAATAAACTCACGTAGTTTGGTACATGATTGAATCAATGAATCTAAAACGGAAGAAAAAACTACATCTAATCTAACCCGGATCACCCGAGCACAAGGCTCGGGTGACCGGCCTTGGAGAGCCCCGAAGAAAAGGCCGCTTTGCTTTGTGGTGTTTGCGGTTTGGAATAATGTGATGTATGAATAATTGGTCTCCTCAATTAGGGTTGCATGCACATATATATATATATATATATATATATATATATATATATATATATATATATATATGAAGTAAGGCGGCTGGGAGAATTCCTTTTTAATTAAGGAAATTGCATTATGTCGGCTGTTTCAATGCTTAAGTCGGTTAATCCTGAAAGCGGCTCCGGACGCTCGTCCATCATCTTGGACGCTCGTCCATGGTGTCCGGACGGATGCTGAACGTTCGTTTGAGGCACGGCTGAAGGCTCTGTATCAATTTTGGCTCCCTGGACGCTGGTTTACTGAGGCAGACGCTCGTTCAAGGTTGCAACTTAACTTCTTTGAATTTCTGCTCTGCAACTTCTAAAATTCATATCTTGAGTTGTAGACCTCCAAAAATTATGATCCGAATGTCATAAAAAAGCTCTCGGAAAACTCTACAACTTTCATTAAGGACTCTTCTTCAGAAAACGCCTTTTTGATTAGCCCGTCGTATTACGAGTATATTTCGGGATTTTCCACTCGAATTCATCTCTTTAAAATCATCCTTTTCATCAACAATGTGTATCTACAATGTAGGAAAAACATACCAAAGCGTAACACAATCCTAAAATAATATAAAATCATGATTTAAACACATAAATCGCTACGTTTTGCAATTTAACCTATTAGAAACACCATTTACTCAATTAATCGATTATAAGCTCGATTTCTACGAAAATAATACGAATACGAGGGAAATTGATATAAAATATATCCTTATAAAACGTATAAAATCACCCTTAACAACTCCCCCACACTTAAACCTTGCTCGTCCCGAGCAAAACAAAACAAAAATCAAGCTCGAGACAAATAAACATCTATGCAAATATAAAACATATTTAATAACTTAGAAATTCACCCACGTGAGTGTGTGCTTAGCCATAATAAACTTCCACTAACTCCACACTTGAAATTAATTCAAGCAAAACTAGCCGACATCCCATTGAAATTAGAAATATAGAAACGATTATAACATGCACCTCTCAAAACATACAAACCCCGAAAAATAATAATAGGGAGTATTCAAAACATTTCCGACATACTTAGAGGATAATCCCTACAACATATCTTCCGGTTTATACTGGGGATAAGGTATACGATAACTAAGTCTTTCATTTAATTCATACCACTTCTTATGCAAGTTGATTTAACTATTTCTCATTTATACGCACATCAGAATGAGCTATTGCCCTCAAAGTAGAATAGGACATTTCGAGATAATCCCCTACCTTACTCAAATCATAAGGCAGCTTTTCCTGACTGTCGTGAGCTTTTGGTCATCATAGTGGAATAGGACATACGTGGTATACCCTACCTCACCCAAATCATCAACCAGCTTCCGACACACACAAATAATTCAATTATTAACTCAACTTCTTCGTAACAACATTAGTTACGTGTTACTTATCACATTCAAACCTTCAGATATTCACAGTATGTCATACTTTAACTCTAAATACAAACTATTAAAATTTTCAAGAATTCGTATGTAAGCAAAGACTCATGCGATAATCATCAGAAATCTCTAATCAAATGGGCATAGCTTTAAAACATAGCTCATCATCTACTATGGCACGTGAAAAATAGTGTTGGGTGAAACAACTAAATTTACTAAATATGCAAAATAATGCATCAATGGTTATAAACATCGAACAAAGACATGCAATGCTCACTTGGGACAAAACAAAAATTTGAAAATTAAGCACTTTTCATAGAAATATAACAGAAATTGAGCAAACGACTCATAGATACATATAAACCATCCTCTCCCCCACACTTAGATTGCAACTTGTCCTCAAATTGTGCAGAAATAATAAATTAGAGAACTTAGCTGATTGGATGCTGGCAATTCCGGAAAAATCGGTAAAAACCAAAATTGCTGCATAGCTCAGTAGACTGTGGAGCATCACAGGTAAACTGAATTCATCGTGAAAGTGCACAATAGCTATCAAAAATATCCTGCAGACTTGATCAGTGCAAAAAGAGTCTACGGGGAAAAAGAAAATATTACATATATAAAGCACATGGAAAAGGAGATATAGAGATATTTCAAATTTAAGCTCATATAACGATGGAATACATATACATGGAACATTACACAACAGTAGGCTAGGTGCAACTACATGAAAATATACTACAATGCAGCCTACATGATATGCAATCCTAAAAATAAAATAAATAAAAATAAATTCGACGAGCTCGGGGCCGAGCGAGTTTGGAGGACAACCTACGGTGACTACGGCCTATGCGAAACTAAAAATAAAGAAAACGAGGTAGTATTACGGAAACCGACAGTTAACTACGCTCAAGAAAAATAAAAGAAAAAATAGAAAAACAACGCAACTAGATGACATGCAACTAAATGATATGCATCTATATGATATGCAAAAATAAAAGAAAATAAAAGAAAGAAAACTAGCCCACTCATTTGCAGCATGACATGTATATAATAAACGTCTACCAAATAATGACAGGTTACGATAAACGACAGTGTTGTTCATTACATGCAGTGTAGACGCGCCTTAAGACTTATCAAAGGTGATAGCATTATGGAAAACCAACAGTTAGCTATACTAAACAGATATAACTCATAAGGTTTCCATCGTAGCAACGGAAAACCGACAGTTACTACCCAAATGAGTTATAAAAATAACAAGGAAGCACATAAGTCTCAAAGCTTAAAAGATTCATCATAACGATATGTAGCATACGGAAACCGACATTAGCCACTAACAATGATAAGAACAGTTATAGCATACGAGAACCGACAGTAACTATAACATGCCTAGATGAATCATGTATATAAAAGTTAAGCAGTTATTTAACATGGATTTGTAGATGGAAAGATGTAAACATGCAAGTTCAGAACATCTACGTAAAAACAATTAGCCACAGAAGCTCAATTTAAAGTATCCATATCAAATAAAGCATCAAGTTAAGAGAAATTCTGGAACCTGGACGTGCGTTCAACAAAGCAGACGGGCGTTCACCTGGATTTTTAGCCCTGGATGCTCGTTCGACAAGTCAAACGGGCGTCCACCTACAGTTTATGAACTGGATGGGCGTTCACTTACCTGAACGCTCGTCCAAACAACGAATATGCACAGAAACGCAAGAACAACACAGAAAAACCCTAATTATCCTAACAGTTCATCAACTCAAAACAACCACAGCATCGCAGCCTCATCAAATTAAAGCACGAGGGGTTAGACTAGATTGCAACAACATATAATTCACGTCTCACAAATCGAGTAAAAAACTCTTTGCACATTCTTAACCTAACGGTCATCGAAACACGGCAAAAATAAAAACTCTCGATTTATTCAACGCTACTTTTATTGAAAACGAAAAAAAAAAAAAAAACGTAACAAAATCGAGAAATTAATTCAACCAAATTCAACAAAACGCCGATTCCCCGGCAACGGCGCCACTTTTGTTGGGAGGATTTTGCATCATAAAAACAAAAGAAAATTTATAAACCTATACTTAACATGCAAACTAACTCCTAACCGACCAAATATCGGGTAGTTGATAGCATAGTAGGGTAAGTACAGGGTCGATCCACAGGGAATTGGGATGTTGAATCTAATCCTATTAATCCTCTCAATTGCTACTCAAGAAACGGAAGAAACGAAAAGCAAAAGCATAAAACATAAATCAAAAGAACAATCAAAATAAATCTAGCCTAAGAAACAAAATAAACAAACTAACCTAAGGAAACATGGGATCAAACAATGAACGAACCTAAGTGATCTCTACCCTAGTTCATCTCATGATTTTAATTCAAATTGTGGTTTCACCTTTTCACGAGATACAAATTCCTAATTCCTTAGTGAATCTATTTCTCAAGCTATGAATTCTTAATTCCTTAGTGAATTCAATTATCGATCTCTCCTCTCTCGAATGTTGAGAACGATTTACCAAACAAAACTCGGTGTAGATTCAGGTTAACTTCCGTATTTTAGAACCTAACAACCTAGAAATCTAACCAACTAATTTGTCACATAATTAATGATTAAAGATCCTATCTTTCTATGGTGATCTAGTCTACGCAACTTCCGTATGTTGTAAACGTATCAATAGCAAGGCGATCTCTCGATCTAATTCACATCATAGCATCAAAATCATAGAACGATACAAAATAAATCAAAGATCATGAAAACGAACAAGGAATTGAATAAATTAAATAAATAAACTCACGTAGTTTGGTACATGATTGAATCCATGAATCTAAAACGGAAGAAAAAACTACATCTAATCTAACCCGGATCACCCGAGCACAAGGCTCGGGTGACCGGCCTTGGAGAGCCCCAGAAAAGCTGCTGCTTTGTGGTGTTTGCGGCTGGAATAATGTGATGTATGAATAATTGGTCTCCTCAATTAGGGTTGCATGCACATATATATACATATATATGAAGTAAGGCGGCTGGGAGAATTCCTTTTTAATTAAGGAAATTGCATTATGTCGAAATTTGTTTCAATGCTTAAGTCGGTTAATCACGAAAGCGGCTCGGACGCTCGTCCATCATCTTGGATGCTCGTCCATGGTGTCCGGACGGATCTTTGAACGTTCGTTTGAGGCACGGGCGAAGGCTGTATCAATTTTGGCTCCCGGACGCCGGTTTTTGCGAGGCGGACGCTCGTTCAAGGTTGCAACTTAACTTCTTTGAATTTCTACTCTGCAACTTCTAAAATTAATATCTTGAGTTGTAGACCTCCAAAAATTATGATCCGAATGTCATAAAAAAGCTCTCGGAAAACTCTACAACTTTCATTAAGGACTCTTCTTCAGAAAACGCCTTTTTGATTAGCCCGTCGTATTACGAGTATATTTCGGGATTTTCCACTCGAATTCATCTCTTTAAAATCATCCTTTCCATCAACAATGTGTATCTATAATGTAGGAAAAACATACCAAAGCGTAACACAATCCTAAAATAATATAAAATCATGATTTAAACACATAAATCGCTACGTTTTGCAATTTAACCTATTAGAAACACCATTTAATCAATTAATCGATTATAAGCTCGATTTCTACGAAAATAATACGAATACGAGGGAAATTGATATAAAATATATCCTTATAAAACGTATAAAATCACCTTTAACAACAACAAAACATGTATGTTGTGGATTGGTCTACTGTAGTTCCAGAAACCTGCCTGATTGTGCATACCAAGTCTGAACTCAATTGGTTATGGCACAAGAAGTTGAATCATTTGAACTTTGATGATATCAATCAGTTGGTGAAAAAGAAGCTAGTGATTGGTTTACCTGAGATCACATTCAAGATGGATGCTATATGTGATGCATGTCAAAAAGGTAAACAAATAAAGTCAAGTTTCAAATCAATGACTAAACAATCAACTAATAGAGTGTTGGAGCTTATGCATATGGATCTTTTAGGACCAATAACTCCAACAAGTGTGACAGGAAAGAAGTACACCTTAGTGGTTGTGGATGATTATTCAAGATACACTTGGGTGGTTTTTATGAACAAGAAAAGTGAAACACTCCAAAGCATGCCTAATCTTTTGAAGAGATTACAAAATGAGAAAAGTTTAACAGTAATAAAAATAAGATCAGACCAGGGTACTGAATTTCTCAACAAAGTAATAAGAGAATACGTGAACGAATGGTGTACTACATCAACTTGCTGCTGCCTGGTACACCTCAGCAAAATAGGGTTTGCTGAAAGAAGAAACAGGACTTTAAAGGAAGCAGGAAGAACAATGATCTGTGAAGCATTGCTACCGAAAGATATTGGGTCAAGAAGCGGTCAATACAACATGCTATACACAAAATAGAACATCAGTAAACAAGAAGCTGCTGAAGACACCTTATGAGGTTTGGAATGGAAGGAAACCTAACATATCCTATTTCCACCCATTTGGAAGTAAATGTTTTATCCTAAATCACAAAGTTCATTTGAAAACATTCCAACCTAAGTCAGATGAAGGGATTTTCTTGGGATATTCTTCAGTCAGCAGGGCATTCAGGGTGCTGAACAAGAGGTCAACGAAACATGAAGAAACAATCCATGTTGTGTTTGATGAACCTAAGTTTCTTGGTATGGAAGATGAAGATTGTGAACTCCGCTCGGAATCAACAAGTCACTGATCCAGATTGTGTTGAAGTTTTGGAAAGATTCAATGACTTGAAAGTTTCTGATATTGTCCCTGTTGAACACCCTGCAGATAATGTTACTGATGCAACAAGCTGAAGCGAGTTCAAGGATCTGCTTTGAACCCCCGTAGAAGAAGCTACAAGCAGACCACTGCGAAGATGAGGTTCCGATAATCAAAATAACCGAGAATCCACAATGGTTAAGGAATCACCCCTGTGAACAAGTTATTGGCAATGTACGGCAAGGTGTGAGGACTAGAAGACAATTTGGAAGCTATGTTTACTTGTTTCTATCTCAAATGGAACCTAAAGTTGTTGAAGAAGCAATTTCAGATCCAGATTGGATAATTGCTATGCAAGAAGAATTAAATGAATTTGAAAGAAATCAAGTTTGGACACTAGTTGAAAGGCCAAGTCATGCAAATATCATTGGTACTAAATGGGTATACAGAAATAAACTTGATGAATCTGGTACCATTGTGAGGAACAAGGCTAGACTAGTTGCAAAAGGCTATTCTCAAGCAGAAGGAATAGATTTTGATGAAACTTATGCACCTGTTGCAAGATTGGAAGCTATCAGATTATTCTTGGCACATGCTGCATATAAGAACATCAAAGTATATCAAATGGATGCCAAAAGTGCATTTTTGAATGGCATTCTAGAGGAGGAAGTGTATGTACAGCAACCTCCTGGATTTGAAGTTAAAGATCAAGAAGATAAAGTGTATAGACTCAACAAAGCACTTTATGGATTGAAACAAGCACCAAGAGCATGGTATGAGACTCTATCTCAATTCTTGGTGGATAATGGTTTTACAAAAGGCACCATTGACAAGACACTTTTCAGAATCAGTGAAGGGAACAGCACCCTGCTGGTACAGATTTATGTTGATGACATAATCTTTGGTTCTGAAAATGATTTACTTTGTGAAAAGTTTGCAAATCTAATGAAGAGCAAATTCCAAATGAGTATGATGGGAGAAATGAATTATTTCTTGGGATTGCAAGTTAAACAAATGAAAGATGGAATC
This sequence comes from Gentiana straminea, assembly GCA_036785695.1. Lineage (NCBI taxonomy): Eukaryota > Viridiplantae > Streptophyta > Magnoliopsida > Gentianales > Gentianaceae > Gentiana > Gentiana straminea. The sequence continues at coordinate 978,207 of JAVUPR010000320.1, forward strand.
TTCATTCATCAAACCAAGTATACCAGGGAGTTGCTGAAGAAGTTTGGTATGGAAAACAGCACCAAAAATTCAACCCCTATGAGTACAAATATCAGATTGGAGAAGATAAAGAAGGCAAAGATGTTGATCAGACCTTATACAGAAGGATGATAGGCAGTCTGCTGTACCTTACTGCCAGCAGACTTGATATATCCTTTGTTGTAGGTGTCTGTGCAAGATTTCAATCTAAACCTAAAGAAAGTCATTTAGTTGCAGTCAAGAGAGTTCTCAAGTATCTAAAAGAGACTTTGGGAGTAGGGATATGGTATTCCAAGGAAGGAAGCTTCAAAGTTATATCCTACTCAGATTCTGATTACGCTGGATGCAAGATTGATAGAAAAAGTACCTCAGGAACCTGTCAGTTAATGGGAAATAGACTGGTTTCCTGGTTCGATAGAAAGCGAATTCTATATCAACTTCCACCGCCGAATTTGAATATATAGTCGCTTTGAAGTTCTTGTGCACAAGTATTATGGCTAAGACAACAATTAAGGGATTATGGAATTGAAGAAAAGGAAATTCCAATTATGGAACTGAATTCACCAAGGGGATTAGTCTTTGCTATGTTCGGTGAGCTCACTTAGCAGATTAGTCATTGGTATCAACAATTCCATGTACTTATGTTTGGACAATTGAGCAAATGAGGTTGCCAAGGGGATTGGTCTTTGTCATATTGGGTGAGCTCACTTGACAGATCAGTCATTGGTATTAAACTTCATCTTGTATTATCAATTGAACAAAACAAGGGGAAATTAAGGATCAGCAGAGTCACTTTGTCAGCAGGCTGTTGAAGAACCTGTATCAGGAGACTGCTGAGCCCACCCTGCTGAGGACTACCCTGCTGAATGGAACGTTACTCAGTCAAATTTTATTAAAGTCGAAAAGCAGTTTGGCGGAATATTTATTTTATCCATTATTACCATGGTTAACACGATCTAACGGTTACAAACGTTATGGAGGAGTATTGGGCCACGTGTCAAGACAGCACTTATTCAGATTAATCGTGGTCAAGCATCAATGTACGTGCACTGACAGTTACAACTACTCACTGTCTATTTATACAGGCTATCATACAGCGGATTCTCTACTTGCAAAATCTGCTTTATCACTGCGATTTTTACACTGTGTGAACACAGATTTGAGAATCAATCTTCTTCATCTCATTCTTCTCATACAAATGGCGGAAAAGGTTGATGTCCAGATTGAATCAAGCCAAAGTGTTAGAGGCTTTGTTGTGGATGCAAACGGAATCGAGTTGGCCATTAACATTGGTCGAAGAATAAGGAGATATGCCGGTCGGAGAACGTGGTGAATATAAGACTGGAGACAATATCATATACAAATGTTGTCAGTTTCTGGAGAAACATTCAAATACAGGAAGGAACTGAAGCATTTAAAACGGCTGTGAATGGACAAGAAATAGAAATTTCCTCAAGTCTGCTGAGGGAAGTTTTTGGATTTGATGAAGTGGTGGATGGTTCAATCAATCCTGAAGCAATGGGATTGGACAAGATGGCGTTTGTTGATCAAATTAAAACGAATGAATCCACCAAATCTGTTCCAGGCATCAACTACAGACATATTGGGCATGAGTACAACCTGCTGAGCAAACTCATTGCTAAAAACATACTTGGGATTGGTTGGAAGTATGGATACTCTATCAGGACCCAAGATAGAGTTGATGATAATCATTTGTAGGAGCATGAAATTTGATTGGGCTGGCTATTTCATTCAATACATGAAGAAGGTGGCCAAGGAAGAAAAAGAGGGAAAGAGGAAGTCCAAGGCCTTGCCCTTAGGATTGATGGTTCAGACCCTGCTGAATCATTTGGAAATCCCTGATGTAGCACCTGAAAAGATCAATCAGTCTAGATACAAGAAAGAAATTGATGATGCTATTCCTGGTCTAGATGATGAAGCAGAGGTTGTTGGAGAAGTTGCTGATGATGATAATGGTGGAGATGATGGTGATGCTGGTGGTGAGCAGGTCAAGTAACCTAAAAAGAAACCTGTTAAACCTGCTGCACCAAAGAAAGCTGTTGAAAAAAGAAAGGGTGGAGAAACAAGAAAGATAACTGAAGTTTCAAAGAAAACAAGGAAGCAAACGGCAAACGATTGCCGAGTCCGCCGAGGTTCGGTGGAGGTTGCGACCCCGCCGTTGTTCTTTGCAAGAAGAACAGTTGTTGAAATCTTGAGGGAACAACAGAAGGAAGCCAGTAGAAAGAGGAAGTCTACTGTGGCTGAAAAGGATGATGAACCCCTTTCCAAGAGAAGAAAAGAAATTATCCATAAACAGAAACATGGAAAGGGGAAAGAATTAAAAAAACTTGGAGGCTCAAAGAGTACAAGAGGAAGCATCAGTAGAAGAGGAGGAAGAGGCTATTGAGGCTGAGCCCTTGACCATAATCAAGCCTGTGGAGATTACTGACTCCTCACCTGAAGAGGTTGTCAAGTCTACTGATGCTGGACAGGTTGTTGTTGAGCAATATATTGAGGATATACGACGAGTCTACCGACCCTAAGCCTGCTGTAGTATCTCGAAGAACCACGAGCAAACCACCGAACCCGAACTTGCTGTGGTAGTTGAAGAAGTAGTTGAAGACTTGGTTGAAGACCCCGCAAGTGTGGAAAGAACTCGGGGGAAGAGCGATGCGTCGCTAACCTGGCGATGAGCATGTAAGTCGGGGGAACCAAGTGTGGTACGGATGGAAGTAGTAGGCACAAATGTACAATCTCGGCAACTACATCGACTTTCAAACATACGTTGAAGAAACCATGAACTTACTTGTTGGAACCTTTGAAGGTCAACAAGGTACTAGAGTTGCTCCCAGGAGATCTTTCATGCCCTTTGAAAGGCAAGTGAAAGAAAGGAAGAAAACAGAAGAGTATGTAGATCCCAAACTTCAGAAAATTGCTGACTATTTCCAATGGAAGTTTGGTTTCTACAAAAGACAAAAGCCAGCTGCTGAACCTATGACTGATTTTGAGGATTGGGCTTCTGAAAAGTTGGGAGTAGAGAACTTGTTGGATCTGGTTGATACCACCTTGCTGCAATCCAGATTGATGGACTTATTTGATGAGCAACAGAAGGATGAGGGTATCAAGTTTAGGGATCCAAGAGATGGAAATGATGATTCTTCCTCATCATCAGATTCTAGAGGAGATTTCCCCTCTGGACCAGGAGGAACCAGTGGGACTGCAGTAATCATAGAACCCCGTACAATGCCCCACCGATTCGGTAAGTCTGTGAGGGCCGGCGGAGGTGGTGAGATGGATGAGGATCTGCAGGACTCACCATGGATGATCTGGAAGCATTGATCAATGAAGGAATCAATTTGAGTGATGGTAGGCTAGCTGATGAATCTTTTACATTCCATATTGTAGAGCCTACTGCATAAAATGAAGCTGAACAGAGTGAGGATTTGGATGGAGAAAAAGTTAATGATTTCAATGAACCTAGTGCCAGCTCAGAAGAGTCCATTGAATATCAAGATGGATTTGACTTTGAGGGCATTATTACTAAAAATGCCATCATCCTGCACAAGATTGGTCATGCAGAAGGATTCCAAGTGGATAATGAGGCTTTATTCAATCCACAGAGAGTTGAAGAGAAGGTACGGAGTTCTTTGGGTCACAAAAGCACACGGACACAAAGTTGGAACGGGAAGTACAAAGTCGTTGAGTCACAAACAAGACACCTGGACAAAGGTTGGAACAAACTTTGGGTTTGGAGGAAACCCCTGTTCTTTGAAGATTTGCTATAGTGGAGCCTACTGGAGATAAGACCACTGAAGGGAAAGATGGTCGCCACGGACTAACATTAATGACAATGAGCGGTCTTTGGACTATGACTTCAGTGATGAGGAATTTCAAATGCCTGAAGAAGAAAATGTTGATGTTGATCCCCAACAGGCATTTGTACCTATTTTTGAGGAACCTGCCATTGATCCTATTCTGGAGGAATATGAAGGACCTAACCCTGCTGGTCTAGATAGGAGTTGGGCAATGGTTGTGAGCAATCAGAGGCCACAGTACAATGTTGAGGAGCCTGCTGATGAAGCTACTGGTGGAAGGATGACCAGTGAAGTGCCAGTTGAAGTTTTGAATGAGTTAAGGACTGTTAGAAATGATATGCAACAGTTAAGAACTCAACTGGATAGGCAAGAACAGAGATTTGAAGAGCTGATGAACCTGATAAATGAAAACAGACAATCTGCTGATACAGTTGCTTCAAATTTTGCATCTACTCAAAATGCTGTCAATGATATGATGTTAGATGTAAGGGGAATCAAGCAAGGGAATACTTTGAAAGATAAGTTTCTGAAAGACCAACTTATTTCCAACCATCAGAAACTTGACAACCTTGCTACTACACCTAAACCTACTGAGCCTGCTGCTGCACAACAACCTGCTATGCTTGATCCTAAACTTACTGAAAGAATCAATCTACTCTTGGAGGAGACCTTGCAATCAAGGATTACCGCAATTGATACAAGAAGCGAAATTATGGAAGGTCAATTGAATAGAGTGGTAATCTCGCGAGGAGGGTATTCATGGCCTAATGTCCCGGTTTGTTGATGATGTCACTAAGGGGGAAGAGGGCCAATCGAGTGCGACAAAAGAGGTCGCAAGACTCTTTGCAAAGAAAAGATGGGAGGATGAAATCAATGCTCTCAGGCAACTTTGCACACAGCGAGTTCAACTTACTGATGATCTCCTTAGACAATACAAGAAAGAATACTATAACAGAAGGAGACCTTATCATGACATGGGATATCATGAAGGTCTAAACTCTTTCTTGGCATTGAAATTTTGGGAAGCAAGAGTCAGAGCCTTAAGGGCATCTTACAGAGGTGGAAGAAGTGGCAGAGGTGATAGGATCTTACCTATCACAAAAGCAAAGGACTCACTTGATGAATTCAAGGAACTATACATGAACTTTGGATTCAGAGTGAATGATATTAATCTTATCCTGCCTGAAGCTTGGAACTGGTGGAAACAAGTTAATCCCTACATTGATTTTACTTTGATTGAAAATGAGTGGGTGAGGGATATGATAGAACAAATCAGAGCCTATCAAGAGCAAGCTGAGAAGGCTAGACGAGAAAGAGAAAATAGACAGTAGATCAGCATATTTTTAACTACATTATATCTTTGTTGATTCTAGACTGTAATAGCTTTGAACAAATGATTTTAATAAAAGATGAATATTTGTTCTATTTCTGTCTTAATCTTTTTGCTTTGCTGATTAGGTGAGGGTAGTGGCTTCATCACCAAAAAGGGGGAAATTATTGGACTTATTTCTTAGTTTTGATGATGAGTGCTAGACTAGCTGTTATAGTGCAAAGGCAAAAAGATGTCTAGATCAAATGTATATGTTTATTAGAGTTTGATTCATAAATAGGTTTGATCAAACAAGCACTGTAATGGTCAGCTGACTTTTGTCAGCAGACTAGTCTAGGTCAGTAGGGTAGATAGGTCAGTAGACTAGTCAGGAACCTGATGAAGATTGAAGACTGAAGACTGAAGGCTGAGGGCCCAAACTCAGTTACAGAAGGCTAAGGGATCAAACTTAGCAATTAAAGTCAAGGATATGGAATCAGGATTTAGGCAAGTCTGTGATGACCTAAACTGATTACATATACCTTGTATAGAAGGTCTAAGTTCCATAAGTTGGATGATGTTTGGAACTTGGTTATAATTAAAAAGGTGTAATCTAACTTCACAAATAAAAGTTAGATAAAAGAAATCAGCTGCATTATATTTTATACACAGCAAATTGCTGTTCAGCAGACTGATAAGGTATCTCAGCAGACTGATGAACCTGCTGATAATATACCTCGATTAATTCAAGATTATATTGGATGATTACATGGATAAGGACAGCCAACTACCTCTGACTTATCAAAGAAATCAAAGGCTGAGATTAAAAATACGTTGGGATGATTCATATTTTTATCCATTGGATACAAGTCAAAGGGGTGGACAGACAGCACTGTCAAAAATGAATTCTGACAGTGTCAGTCCTATGAATAGTGACAGAATGCAGATCAGATGGGACAAAATCAAGGAACGGTTACATTTGAATTTCAAATACAAGTCACATGCATTCCTACCTATAAATAGAGGACTTTCAACTCAGAAACAAGATGATGAAAACTAACAAACTTTGAAGAGATATTACTGAGCTGAAAGACACCCCGCTGAACTTACTGAGCATAAAGCTACTGATCTAGAGAAATTCTTCAAGTGCATTCTGTATTGAAGATACATCAAGCATACACACTTGAAGACTGCAAGCTGCTGATTACTTCATCCTAATCAAGGCCGCAACCATTTGAATCATTTATTTGATTCAATCTTTATTTTATAAAGAACGCTCGAAGACGTGAAGCATACGTTGGGTGTGAAAGACTGTTGTTTGTGGTGGAGGTGGTGAAGAGGCAATCCTACCCTTCAAGGACCAAGTGGAAGACTCGGGAGCAAAGCAATCCTAATTGTTCCCGATTTTCGGTTTGTGAAGCCATAGTTATTGGTGAAGGACAAGCAACTTAGGAATCTTTGTAACGACTACATCAAAGATCTCTAGTGAATTTCCTCCAACATCACGGGAGAAGAGTGGACCGACGGGATTACACCACACGGAACCACTATAAAGCGCCTACTTACTTTCGACATTTACTTTACGCACTTAGTTAATTTTACACAACAACCTACCGAATCTAGCAACCGAAATCACACACCGCACTCATGCGAGTATCTAATACTTAGTAACATATTTAACAACAAGTAACAAGGCTTAATTTTGATATAATTCCATTTGCACAAATTCAAAGACAAGGCGAACTATCGGTAGACTACGTTTATCGAGCAGCTGCGAGGTCTCGACGGACTGCGAAGTATCGAAGTATCGCCAGGCCGCTTGAAGTTGCAGAATTTGTTAACTCCAAAAGTTTTAAGTGTTAAGTTTATTCACCCCCCCCCCCCTCTCTCTAAACTTAACCAAAGCCTTTTCAAGGGACCAACACAATAAAATAAGGAAAATATAATTGATTGATTTATCTCATTTATTATAATATCTTATATTAAATAAATCTAGGATATTGTCAATATCATATATTGAATATTCCCAAGATATTGTCAATATCTTATATTGACTATATTTATCTTATTACCATAAATCAATTTATACATGTGTATATATCACATATATATTACACAAATAAAAAATCTATTAATATCATACATTGGTGCGCATAAAAGCAAATCACTAATTTGCATTTAATGTGTACACACACACGCATGTATGCATAATATATATATATATATATATATATATATTATATATATATTATTTTATTTTATTAATATCTAATATCAATAATAGGTAATACCATTAATTAAATTGCACAATCCAAGTATATCACACATACACATATGTGGCGCCACTTATCAATATAAGTGTATTTAATTAATCAACTTAATTAATATCTTGTATTTAATTTATTCATAATAAATAAATACCACCATATTAATTTACCACTATAACCTTTATAGTCATGAGATAAACTTTCCTTATTTGGTTATCAACTATAACCACATTTTAATCCGACTAGATGTTCATATGTGTGTGACCCGATAGGCTTCCGAATATGTTGGCCGTAGACACAAATTGCAAATTACGAAAATGCCCTTCATGCCTAACGATCACGGGATAGCGTCTAGCAACACACCGTGACCCCCAATCACCGGAAGAGTCAAATGCAATGACTACTACCTTTCATGTGAAACAGATACCGTGTAACTTACAATCCTATCGCTGTAATAATATCCATACGGTCGTACGTTGAGTGTCAAACATTAACAACCGTATCTTATAATCTGGATATCATGCTCTCTCGAAGTAACTCATTTACTCCCACTTTGCAAAGATTTACGAGAGTAAGACATTCCTTATAAGAAGGCCATTTTGGATATTCGATCCCAATCATAGGATACGCGATTCCCGGATGACCAATCATGTATACTCCGCATGCTTTAGTATCATACCCAATCACTACCGCATGATCGCCCCGTGGCTAGGGGAAACCTCAATAGTGTCAAAGCATGACAATCCACACCGTGATGCCATGAAGACTCCAGTCAAAAGGATAATTACACAACCGCCGCATAGTGTGACACTTAACCGTGTAAGTGGGTCAGTCTAACGTACGCATTCTCTAATACACGTCCACGTACAGTCCAAGTGTCTCTACACTTCGATAGACGAGATATATCCCTGCCCTTAAAGACAGAAGACATCTAATACGTGCTAGTCTGTTTGTACTATCAATGTCCTGTTTAATAGTACATCAGCCTAGAGACATTTAAGTATCAAACTTATTAAAGTGATTAGAGATCTCATCAACCATAATCGCCTATCATGGTTTCTCTATCACAGTTTTATACTAAGGACGTTATCATATAACAATTCATAATTGGTTCCTTAAAAGAACATATATATGACAACAGAAAAGCCATTTAATATTTGTACAAACATAAAGAAATAGTAGAAATGATCCGACCCGGTCGGATCCGGTCCAACCCGATTGGGTTTAGGACACTATTCCAACACTTATCACCACCACCTCGTACCGCGACACCCACACCCAGGTCTCAGCAGGGTTTGTCACCGAGACCACATCAGGAGCAACCTCCATGATGGCACGTGGGGAGTTCAGTTCCATTTTCCTTGGTGAGTGATGTTCCAACAGGATTTGTACCGCCACCGGTAAGCTACCCTCCACACCAGCAAACCTTTTATCCTCCACCAATCATTGTTTATCCTCCAGCAGTTAGCGTTTACCCTCCACCAATGAGCCACCCCTCACCATTGGTGTTCCACCAACAACAGCAGACCTTCTACCCACCTCCTACAGGTCATACCCCTCGACCTACTGTACCACTTTCACCGCGGTTCGACAATCAGCAAGGTTTGGGTTATCCACCTTTTGGTCTACAGCAAGCTCAGCCAATCCCGCAGCACCACCAGAATTATCATCAAGGATACTACCCTTTCCGGCTGAACCGCAAGCGCATCCAGCCTACCCTCAACAACAGCAGTACCAGCAAGCAAGTACCTTTCGGCTATCCTCCGGTTTATCCACCGGTTAGACCAGCATTTGAGCAAGCACCGGTTGTGGATTGGTATACGAGATTGAGAAGGAATCGGGTTGAGAATTTCTATGGAAACATTGAACATTCAAAGGCCGAGGAATGGATAAGGAGCTTCGAGAAGGCATGCAGGAACATTCATGTTCCTGAGACCGAGATGGCACAGCTGGCAGTTAGTTTTCTTCTGGGCGCATCAGAAGCGCGGATAGATGCTATTCAGAGTAGCAATGGCAAAGTCACCGACTGGGAAGCTTTCAAAGCTATGTTCTTCAACGAGTACTTCCCGGCAACAGTGCAAGCGGATAAGGCAAGTCAATTTTTTGAAACTCAAGCAGGGTAATCATTTGACGGTATCTCAGTATACCAATAGGTTTAACGAGTTGGGACGGTTCTATCCCGAGCTCATGAAAGTGGAAGAAAGGAAGATGGCCTTTGTACAAAGAAGGATTGGCATATGAGATTCGATCGGCATGTTGGGGTTTACGGACAAGGAATATGGCGAGTTACTGAATAAGGCCTTGGAGGTTGAGACCTTCAGGAAGAAGGCTACAGTTGTCATTGGAAACAAGTGGAACTTTGGGACGAGTCAAGGTAATTATCGAGGAGCACCGCAACAGAACGTCAAGAAGACAACAGCTCCCACGGCAGCTAAGGCCCCAAACAGTGCACCCCTGTGTCCTAAGTGCAACAGAAATCATTCAGAGGAGTGCAAGCAAAATACTAATAGTTGCTACGTCTGCGGAGAGCCAGGGCACTTTTCTAGAGCGTGTCTGAATAGAGGAAACAAGGGCAATTCGGGCCAGGGAAACGGTAGAAGCGGCCCAAGCTGACCAGTCCGAGTTTTTGCAGCTGATGCAAGAGATGCAAAACCAGAGGATGATGTTATCTCAGGTACCTTGTTGTCATTTTATTTTATTAAGATATTTTTATACCACGTTTATTCATGATGTAACTTTATTTAAACGAATGAACATGCATCCTAGGTACGATAATGTTAGATAACCTAGTGGTCAGAGCTTTGTTCGATACGGGAGCGTCTAACACCTTTGTGTCGACCAAGGTAGCTAAGAAGTTGAGTTTACCCTCAGAACCTTTAAGAAACACTTTGAAGATTACTACACCATTAGGGAAGGTAACAAAGGTAACTAGGATGATATCTCAAGTGGAAGTTCGAGTTGGATCTTATCGATGCAAGAACGACTTCACAGTTTTAGACTTCACAGATTTTGATGTGATTCTTGGGATAGATTGGCTATCCGAGAATTTTGTTCACTTAGATTGTAGAGAGAAGAAAGTGACCTTCAAAGTACCCGGGAAATCAGACAAGACTTATCAAGGGAATGTGTAAAAGCCGAGTAAGAAGCGACATCCGATAATTTCAGCGGTCAAGGCAATCAGAGCTTGTCAGAAGGGTTGTGAAGGCTACTTGTTGTATGCAGTGGATGTGGAACAAGTGAAGCCCAAGCTAGAGGAAACTCCTGTAGCGAGAGAGTACCCTGAGGTATTCCGGAAGAGTTACCGGGAAACATGCCGGATAGGGAGATCAAGTTGATACCAGGAGCGTCAACAGTTGCTAAGGCACCCTATAGAATGGCACCGGCTGAATTAAAGGAGTTGAAGGCTCAACTTAAGGATATGCTTGAGAGGAATATAATTCAGCCCAGTACTTCACCTTGGGGAGCCCCTGTTTTGTTCGTAAAGAAGAAGGATGGTAGCATGAGGATGTGTATCGACTACAGAGCGTTGAATAATCTTACCATCAAGAATAAGTATCCTCTACCGAGGATAGATGATCTATTTAATCAGTTGCAGGGCAAGAAAGTGTTCTCTAAGATTGATCTTAGGTCTGGATATCATCAGTTGAAGATCAAGGTGGCAGATATACCGAAGACGGCTTTTAGTACGAGGTATGGATATTATGAGTTCTTGGTTATGCCTTTTGGACTCACTAATGCTCCATCTGCATTTATGGATTTGATGCAGCGAGTCTTCATGCCGTACTTGGATAAGTTTGTGATAGTGTTCATAGACGACATTCTAGTGTACTCTAAGGATGAGAAAGAACATGAGGAACACTTAAGGATAGTGTTAGATACTTTGAAGAAGAATTAGTTGTTTGCTAAGTTCTCTAAGTGTGACTTTTGGTTGAAGCAAGTCAGTTTCTTGGGTCATGTCATATATAGAGATGGCATACAAGTTGATCCCGCCAAGATAGAAGTAGTTGAGAATTGGCCTAAACCTACCACAGTTTGAGAAGTAATGAGCTTTCTTGGTTTGGCTGTCTACTATAGAAAGTTTGTGCAAGACTTCTCGAAGATAGCTACTCCACTCACTAAGCTTACATAGAAGAATGTGAAGTTTGAATGGACTAGAGAGTGTGAAATGGCTTTTCAGACGTTGAAAAAGAAGTTGACTACAGCCCCAGTGTTAGCAGTTCCGGAGGTTTTTGATAACTACGATGTCTACACAGATGCTTCGGGGCAGGGTCTAGGTTGTGTGTTGATGCAAGGAGGAAAAGTGATTGCTTATGCATCTAGGCAGTTGAAGGTGCATGAGAAGAACTACCCGACACATGACTTAGAATTGGCAGCAGTAGTGTTTGCATTAAAGACATGGAGGCACTACTTGTATGGAGTTAAGGAAAGGATCTTCACCGACCACAAGAGTTTAAAGTATTTCTTCACTCAAGAGAATCTGAACATGAGACAGAGAAGATGGCTAGAGTTCGTGAAGGACTATGATTTGGTGTTCAGTACCATCCAGGCAAAGCCAATGTAGTGGTAGATGCCTTAAGCAGGAAACCATTGTTTGCAGTTTCAAGCGTCGAAGATGTGGCAGAAAGGTTAGATGGACTGGAAATCAGCAGGTTTGATCAGATTGAGGAACGACAGTGTGTGGCGCCGTTGTTAGCAAGGTCAGAGTTGATGGATGACATTCGGGAAAAGCAAGATGATGACCCAGCTTTGGTTGATTTGAAGCGAGTTGCTAGAGAGAAGCCTACAGTGGGATATGTCTTGGATAAGAATGGCAACCTTTGGTACCAGGATCGTTTATGTGTGCCTAATGTTGGCAACCTAAGACAAAGGGTTATGGAAGATGTTGGACTTATTTCTTAGTTTTGATGATGAGTGCCATACTAGCTGTTATAGTGCAAAGGCAAAAAGATGTCTAGTTGAAATGTATAGGTTTATTAGAGTTTGATTCATAAATAGGTTTGATCAAACAAGCACTGTAAAGGGCTGCTGATTGATATCGTGATGGTCTAGGTCGATAGGGTAGATAGGTCGGCGGACCGGTCGGGGAACCTCTTGAAGCGAAAGGCGAAGGCGAAGGCGAAGGCTAAGGGTTCAAACTCAGTAAATGAAGGCTAAGGGATCAAACTTAGTATTTAAAGTCAAGGATATGGAATCGATTTTAGGCAAGTACGTGATGACCTAAAGCGATTACATATTACCTTGGGTAGAAGGTCTAAGTTCCATAAGTTGGATGATGTTTGGAACTTGGTTATATTTAAAATGATGTAATCTAACTTCACAAATAAAAGTTAGATAAAAGTAATCAGCTGCATTCTATTTTACAGACACAAATAAGATGTTCGGACGGATGATTGGTATTACGACGGATCGATGAACCTGCTGATATATACCTCGATTAATTCAAGATTATTTGAAGATTACATGGATAAGAACAGCCAACTACCTCTGACTTATCAAGCAAATCAAGGGCTGAGATTAGAAAGACGTTGGGATGATCCTTATTTTTATCCATTGGATACAAGTCAAAGGGGTGGACGGACTACCTTTGTCAAAAAGTAATCTGACAAGTGTCGATCTTATGAATAGTGACGAGAATGCGGTGCGGATGGGACAAATACAAGGAACGGTCACATTTGAATTTAAAATTCAAGTCACATGCATTCCCACCTATAAATAGAGGACTTTCAACTCAGAAAGAAGATGATGAATTTTTGGGATAAACTTTAAGTGACAATGCGAAATTTGAAAAACACCTGCTTGAACTTGCCGAGCTTAAGGTCGCTTGATCTAGTTATTTTCTTCAAGTGCATTCGTGTTCAAGCTACATCAAGCATACACACTTGAAGCGCAAGCTGCCGATTACTTCATCCTAATCAAGCTCTTTGCAATTGAATCATTTATTTGATTCATTCTTTATTTTATAAAGAACACAACGAAGACAGTGAAGCATACGCTAGGTGTGAAAGCTTGTTGTTTGTGGTGGAGAGTGGTGAAGAGGCAATCCTACCCTTCAAGGACCGGTGGAAGACTAAGGAGCGACAATTCTACCTGTTCCCGAGTTTTCGGTTGTGAAGCCATAGTCATTGGTGAAGGACAAACAACTTAGGAATCTTTGTAACGACTACTTCAAAGATCTCTAGTGAATTTCCTCCAACATCACGGGAGAAGAGTGGACGTACGGGATTACATCACCCGGAACCACTATAAAAATCGCCTACTTACTTTCTACGCTTTTACTTTCGCACTTGTTTTATTTCACTCATCAACCTACCGAATCTAGCAAGCGAAATCACACACGCACTGCGAGTATCTAATACTTAGTATCATATTTAACAACAAGTAATAAGGCTTAAATTTTGATTTTATTCCGCTGCACAAATTCAGCAAACTCAACTATCAGTAGACTACTGCTTATCAGCAGCCTACTGAAGTCTCAGCAGACTCCTGAAGTATCAGCAGACTGCTGAAGTTGCAGAATTTGTTAACTCCAAAGTTTTAAGTGTTAAGTTTATTCACCCCCCCCTAAACTTAACCAAAGCCTTTTCAAGGGACCAATAGTTGGTATCGGAGCGATTTACATTACCGAAGGAATCCTACTTGTTGTGCTTGTGAAAATCCTTTAAAACTTTCTTTCAAGTTGCGATTCTCAAGACTTGCATCATGGACAACACACGGTATGCTAGAACAATGTTGATGTGTTCTCTTGATAGATTTGATGAGTATAAACGTCGAATGCGGGCATATCTTGCTTGCTACTCATGATGAGATGATGGATGTACTAAGCGAAGGACCTTTGGAGATTACAAAGGCGATAACGAGTGGGTGACGGAAGCGAGTACATTCCTAAACCAAAGAGAGAATGGAATGCGAGAAGACGAGAAAAAGAGCAAACCTCAACAACATTGCTATTGATATCATCTACGAGAACCTTGGATAGCAATATGTACATGAAGGTCAAAGATTGCAAGGCCGCAAAGGAACTTTGGGATAAGATTCACTTAATCTGTGAAGGCACTGATGCAATAAAGAAAAACAAAATCAGTGTGGCCAGAAAAAGATTTCAAAAGTTCAAGATGCAACCTAATGAAACCATTGAGCAAATGGAATCAAGATTCAATGCTATACTGGATGAACTTACCCTGCTGAGTGTAAGTTATTCAAAAGAGGAAGTAAACACCAAAATCTTGGAAGCTTTACTGCAAGAGATGTTTGGAAAATGAAGGTATTGCAATTGAAGAAATGAGAAAGTTGCATGAAGAAGATACCTTCAAATTGTTTTCGGATCTCAAGGCCTATGAATTTAGCAAGAAACTTGTACACGAGGCCCGAAAAGGAAGAGCCAAAGACCTTCGCCTTGGTGCTTCACATCATGAAGAAACATCGGGAGGACGAGGATGATATGCTAGATGAAATGCAAGAGCAAATTGCCCTGCGAGCAAGAAAATCGAATGATGAAGGCGGAAAGGCCCCTACAAGAAATTTCACAAAGAGGCCTGCGAAAGAAGGAAAGAAGAACCAAAGAAAGATAATGACTATCTATGCTTTCATTGCAAGAAACCGGGACACTTCGGACACGATTGTCACGAGTTGAAACAAGGCAAGGAACACGATTATCTTTGCTTCAAGCGTAAGAAGCCTGGACATTTTAGACACGATTGTCCGGACCCTGCGAAGACCAAGAGTCAACAAAGAAGACATGGCAAGAAGGCTATGGTTGCGAAGATGAATCGGGATATGAAGTGGAATGCGAAAAGGGAAATGAATCGGATGACACAAAGCCAGTTCGATATGGAGGATTATGCTTTGATGGCCAATATGGATGAAAGCGAGGAGGTATACAACAGTTTGTATCTATAAACACTCTGCTTTGGAAGTGATTGTGAATCAACTTTGTGGTTCAAATCCTAGAAATTCGACAACAATGAGACTTTGGATGCCATCCTTAATCAAGCGAGGATAATACAATCTGGTTATGAGGTTGTGAAGGTGAAAAAGAGGCTCTTGAATTAGAAGTTGGAAGATTGAAAATTTGAATTAAGAGTTTTCAAAGGTAAGGAAAAAGAAGTTGGACGAGAATCGGCATAAGTCGTCGAACATCCAAGACCTACGAATCTGTTGAACCATCTTGTTCCAATACTGCATACAAATCAGGAAAGCCTTATGGAGATAGAATTGGGCTTGGATTTGGAACTCAGCAATCTAACAAGAGTGGATCCAGTAAGGTTACTGAACCTAGTACCAGAATTGGTCCTAAGTTTGTGCCTGCACTAGATCCATCTCCCAGTAAGGCTGCTGAAGCAGTAAAACCCAATGAGAATGCCTTAAGGAAGCAAAATCAAAAGTCTCAGAAGTCAACAGCTCATAGCAAAATGAATAAATCTAAAAATAGGACTGATGTGCCTTCTAAGCTCACTGCGATAGCGGACACTGCTACTAAGTCTATTTGGACCACGAAGGAAAGAAACGAGAAATATTCCAAGGATAAGAATCCTAAATCCAAAAATGTTGATCATTCAAGGGATACTTATCTCGGGGGAAAGGTAGGCTTGTTCCCTCGCGATAATGATTGGAATATTCTGTATCTAATGCTAGAAACGATAAGTATAACCATACTACTAGGGTAAAACCTAGGCAATGGAATCGGCGAGAGGACTTACACAAGACTTCGGCGGGCTCCATATTACAGAGGCGTTCTAACGAGACAAAGCACACCTATGGTTATGCAAATGTTTCTAACAACAAGAATCATTTCAAACGGCATTATGTACCAAAAGGCCGGAAAACATATGTGGTTCCTACACAACCCTTTTGTTAGAACTTATGGATGTGTGGAATACATGTATGAAGTATGAACCAAAGTATGAACCAAAGTATGACACATTTAGGAGAAGACCTTATGGAAACATACCAAGGGTCATGCTTGCCATCGACCACTATGGACCCAAACGGGTTTGGGTACCTAAAATGCATTAACTTTGTTTTGTAGGGTGTCTGGTACTTTGACAGTGGATGGTTCCAGACACATGACAAAGAATAAGCACTGTTTATCAAATTTTGTGGCAAAAGATGGTCCTAGAGTGAATTTTGGCAACAAAAATACACCTGGATATACAAGAGGATATGGCACACTTATCAGAAATGGACTTACAATCAAGAATGTTGCATATGTGGAAGGACTGGATTACAACTTGCTGAGCACCTTTGGACAATTCGTGATATGGGATACAAGGTCACTTTTGACAAAGACAAGCTTGCATTGTCATTAGTGAAAGAGGTGATCAAGTTGTACTTGTTGGTAGAAGACAACAGAATATGTATGTTATGGATTGGTCTACTGCAGTTCCGAAACTGCTCGATTGTGCATACCAAATCGAACTCAATTGGTTATGGCACAAGAAGTTAAATCACTTGAATTTTGATGATATTAATCAGTTGGTGAAAAAGAAACTGGTGGTTGGTTTACCTGAGATCACATTCAAGAAGGATGCTATATGTGATGCTTGTCAGCAAGGTAAACAGATAAAGTCAAGTTTTAAATCAAAGACCAAACAATCAACTAATAGAGTGTTGGAAGCGATGCACATGGATCTTTTTGGACCAATAACTCCAACAAGTGTAACAGGAAAGAAGTATACCCTAGTGGTTGTGGATGATTACTCTAGATACACTTGGGTGATATTTATGAACAAGAAAAGTGAAACACTTCAAAGCATGCCTAATCTTTTGAAGAGATTACAAAATGAGAAAAGTTTAACGATCATAAAGATAAGATCGGATCGAGTCTTGAATTTCTCAACAAAGTTATAAGAGAATATTGTGAACGAATGGTGTACTACACCAACTTGCTCAGCTATTTGGTACACCTCAACAAAATGGGGTTCTTTGAAAGAAGAAACGAGAACCTTAAAGGAAGCGGGAAGAACAATGATCGTGAAGCATTCTTTGAAAGATATGGGTGAAGCGATAAATACGACATGCTATACACAAAAGAACATCAGTAAATAAGAAGCTGCTGAAGACACCCTATGAGGTCTGGAATGGAAGGATACCCAATATATCCTATTTCCATCCATTTGGAAGTAAATGTTTTATCCTAAATCATAAAGTTCATTTGAAAACATTCCAACCAAAATCAGATGAAGGCATATTCTTGGGATATTCTTCAGTCAGCAGAGCATTCAGGGTACTGAACAAGAGGTCACTAAAACATGAAGAAACAATCCATGTTGTGTTTGATGAACCTAAGTTTCTTGGAATGGAAGATGAAGATCATGAACACTGCTAAGAATCAACAGGTCACCGATCCATTGTGTTGAAGTTTTGGAAAGATTCAATGACTTGAAAGTTTCGATACGCCCTGCTTGAACACCCTGGCGATAATGTTACCGATGCAACAAGCTGAAGCAATTCAAGGATCTCGCGACCCCCTGTAGAAGAAACTACGGCGAGACCCTGCGAAGATGATGTTCACGAAAATCAAAATAACCAAAATCCACAATGGTTAAGGAATCACCCCTGCTTGAACAAGTTATTGGCAATGTACGGCAAGGTGTGAGGACTAGAAGACAACTGGAAGCTATGTTCACTTGTTTTCTATCTCAAATAGAGCCTAAAGTTGTTGAAGAAGCAATTTCAGATCCAGATTGGATAATTGCTATGCAAGAGGAATTGAATGAATTTGAAAGAAATCAAGTTTGGACACTAGTTGATAGACCAAATCATGCAAATATCATTGGTACTAAGTGGGTGTACAGAAATAAACTTGATGAATCTGGTACCATTGTGAGGAATAAGGCCAGACTAGTTGCAAAAGGCTATTCTCAAGCTGAAGGAATAGATTTTGATGAAACTTATGCACCCTGTTGCAAGATTGGAAGCTATCAGATTATTCTTGGCACATGCTGCATATAAGAACTTCAAAGTATATCAAATGGATGTCAAAAGTGCATTTTTGAATGGCATTCTAGAGGAGGAAGTGTATGTTCAGCAACCTCCTGGTTTTGAAGTTAAAGATCAAGAAGATAAAGTGTATAGACTCAACAAAGCACTTTATGGACTAAAACAAGCACCAAGAGCATGGTATGAGACTCTATCTCAATTCTTGGTGGACAATGGTTTTACAAAAGGGACCATTGACAAGACACTTTTCAGAATCAGTGAAGGGGACAGCACTCTGCTGGTACAAATTTATGTGGATGACATAATTTTTGGTTCTGAAAATGATCTACTTTGTGAAAAGTTTGCAAATCTAATGAAGAGTAAATTCCAAATGAGTATGATGGGAGAAATGAACTACTTTTTGGGATTGCAAGTTAAACAGATGAAAGATGGAATCTTCATTCATCAAACCAAATATACCAAGGAGTTGCTGAAGAATTTTGGTATGGAAAACAGCACTAAGAGTTCAACTCCTATGAGTACAAATATTAGGTTGGATGAAGATAAAGAAGGCAAAGATGTTGATCAGACCTTATATAGAAGGATGATAGGCGATCTCTGTGTACCTCCTTGCCGACGGACGATATATCCTTTTGTAGGTGTTTGTGCAAGATTTCAATCCAAACCTAAGGAAAGTCACTTAGGTGCAGTCAAGAGAGTTCTCAAGTACATTAAAGAGACTTTGGGAGTAGGGATATGGTATTCTAAGGAAGGAAGCTTCAAAGTAATATCCTACTAAGATTCTGATTATGCTGGATGCAAGATTGACAGAAAAAGCACCACAGGAACCTGTCAGTTAATGGGAAATAGACTGGTCTCCTGGTTTAGCAAGAAACAGAATTCTATTTCAACTTCCACTCCTGAAGCTGAATACATAGCTGCTGGAAGTTGTTGTGCACAAGTACTATGGCTAAGACAACAATTAAGGGATTATGGAATTGAAGAAAAAGAAATTCCAATTATGTGTGATAACACAAGTGCAATTGCAATCACAGAAAATCCTGTTTTGCACTCAAGAACCAAACACATTGATGTGAGGCATCATTTTATAAGAGATCATGTTGAAAAGAAAGATGTGGTGGTTCTATACATCCCTACTGAAGATCAACTTGCTGATATTTTCACTAAACCACTTGACAGTGAAAGATTTGCCAAATTAAGGACTGAGCTTGGTATTATAAAGGTTGACTGATACTCAGCAATGTACTGGAATTCACCAAGGGGATTAGTCTTTGCTATGTTGGGTGAGCTCACTTAGCAGATTAGTCATTGGTATCAACAATTCCATGTACTTATGTTTGGACAATTGAGCAAATGAGGTTGCCAAGGGGATTGGTCTTTGTCATGTTGGGTGAGCTCACTTGACAGATCAGTCATTGGTATTAAACTTCATCTTGTATTATCAATTGAACAAACCAAGAAGGAAACAAGGATCAGCAGAGTACTTTTGTCAGCATGCTGCTGAAGTCTATTTATCAGCAGACTGCTGAGCCCACCCTGCTGAGGATTACCCTGCTGGATGGAACGTTACTCAGTCAAAGTTATTTAAGTCAAGAAGCATATTGGCGGGATATTTATCCTATCTTTTATTACCATAGTCAAACCATCCAACGGTTACAAACGTTATGGAGGAGTAATGGGCCACGTGTCAAGATAGCATTTATTCAGAGTTAATCGTGGTTACCTCAATGTACGTGCAATGACAGTTTCAATTACCCACTGTCTATATAATCAGACTGCTACACAGCGGATCTCTACTTGCAATTTCTGCTTTATCTCTGCAAATCCTACTTGTGTGAACACAGATTTGAGAGCAATTCTTCTTCATCTTTTTCTTAATTCAATGGCGGAAAGAGTTGAAGTTCAAATCGAATCAAGCCAAAGTGTTAGAGGATATGTTGTTGATACAAATCAAACAGAGTTGGCCATTAATATAGGTCGAAGAATAAGGAGGTTTGCAGGTTTGGAAAACAAACTTAATATCAGATTAGAAACAATCTCATATACCAATGTCATTGATTTCTGGAAGAATATAGTTGTGGAAGAAGGAACTGAAGCATTCAAGACCACTGTGAATGCTGAGGAGCTTGTAATCTCCTCCAGTCTACCGAGACAAGTGTTTGGCTTTGAAGAAGTTGTAGATGGTCCTGTCAATCCTGAAGCAATGGGATTGAACAAGATGGCATTCGTGGATCAGATTAAAATAAATCAAGACACAAAATCAGTTCCTGGTATTAACTGCAGGGATATTTGGCCTGAGTACAACCTGCTGAGTAAACTAATTGCAAAGAACATACTTGGGTTGGTTGGCAGTATGGATACTCTATCCGGACCCAAGATAGAGTTGATGATAATCATCTGCAGAAGCATGAAGTTTGATTGGGCTGGTTACTTTATTCATTAAATGAAGAAAGTTGCCAAGGAGGAGAAACTAGGGAAAAGGAAATCCAAAGCCTTACCCTTAGGTTTGATGGTACAGACTCTCCTGAATCATCTCGGGTTCACGATCTTGAACCTGCAAACATAAATCAGTCCAGATACAAGAAGGAGATTGATTATGCAATTCCTGGACTTGATGATGATGAAGAGATTGCTGGAGAAGCTGCTGATGATGATAATGGTGGAGATGGTGGTGATGCTGGTGGTGAGCAGGTTCGGCAAACTAAGAAGATATCTATCAAACCTGCTGCTCCAAAGAAAGCTGCTGGGAAAAGAAAGGCTGGAGCTACAAGGAAGACAACTGAAGTGTTACAGCCTTCAAAGAAAACAAGGAAGGAAACAAGACAGGCGTCGAGTCGCCGAGGGTCAAGTGGAGGTTACTGACCCTGCTGTAGCTGCAAGAAGAACTGTTGTTGAAATTCTGAGGGAACAACAGAAGGAAGCCAGTAGAAAGAGGAAGTCTACTGTAATTGAGAAAGATGATGATGATGAACTCCTATCCAAGAGGATGAAGAGGTTGCCAAAAAGAAGAAGTATGGCAAAGGAAAAGAAATGAGAAAC
The DNA here is from genome assembly GCA_036785695.1 of Gentiana straminea. NCBI lineage: Eukaryota > Viridiplantae > Streptophyta > Magnoliopsida > Gentianales > Gentianaceae > Gentiana > Gentiana straminea. The sequence continues at coordinate 999,593 of JAVUPR010000320.1, forward strand.
TTGGAAGCTCAAAAAGTCCAAGAAGAGGCGTCAGTAGAAGAAGAAGAGGCTGTTGAGGCTGAGCCCTTAACTATTATTCCACCAGTTGTAATCGGTGATTCCTCACCTGATGATGTTATTAAGTCTACTGGAAGTGAACAGGTTGTTGTTGAGCAATCTGTTGAAGAATCACGACGTCTCTGGCGTACCGAGCTCTTTGTAGAAAATGTTATTGGTGAATCTACTGTAGCTGCACAGGTTGTTGTTGAGCAATCTGTTGAAGATATACGACGATCTGCGAACACGAGCTCGCTTTGTAGTATCAAGCGAAGAACCACGGCAATCTGCGAACTGCTTGTGGTAGTTGAAGAGGTGATTGAAGACTTGATTGAAAACCCCGAAAGTTTGGCAATAGTTCGGGGGAAGAGCGATCTCTTGCTAACCTGGCGATGAGCATGTGAGTCGGGGGAATCAAGTGTGATACGGATGGAAGTAGTAGGTACAACTACACAATCACAAAGCAACTCCGCCGACTTTCAAACATCGTAGAAGAGACCATGAATCGCTTGTTGGAACCTTTGGAGGTCAACAAGCCACCGAAGTCGCTCCCGGGAGATCTTTCATGCCCTTTGAGAGGCATGTGAAAGAGAGGAAGAAAAGCGAAGATTATGTGGATCCCAAACTTCAGCAGATTGCTGATTATCTTCAATGGAAGTTTGGTTTCTACAAGAGACAAAAAGCAATTTCTTGAACCTATGAGTGATTTTGAGGAATGGGCTTTTAACAAGTTGGGAGTAGAGAACTTGCTTTGGATCTTGTTGATACCACCCTGCTGCAATCCAGACTGATGGATCTATTTGATGAGCAACAGAAGGAGGAGGGTATTAAGTTCAGAGATCCAAGAGATGGAGATGATGATTCTTCCTCATCATCTGACTCAAGGGGAGATTTCCCCTCAGGACCATGAGGAACCAGTGGGAGTGCATTGATAAATGATCCACCTGCACAACAGTCCACCGAGTATGCTTGGTAAGTCTGCTGAGGGCCAGCAGACTGGAGAAATGGATGAGGATCTACAGGATCTCACCATGGATGATCTTGAGGCACTGATCAATGAAGGAATCACTTTGAGTGCTGGTAGGTGGCGGATGAACCCAGTACATTTCATGTTATAGAGCCTGCTGCACAAAATAGAGATGAACAGAGTGAGGATTTGGATGGAGGAACAGTTACTGAATTTAATGAACCTAGTGCCAGCTCAGAAGTGTCCATTGAATATCAAGATGGATTTGACATTGAAGGCACTCTTACTAAAACTGCATCATCCTGCACAAGATTGGTCATGCAGAAGGTTTTCAAGTGGATAATGAGGCTATATTCAACCCACGAGAAGGCGAAGAGGAGGTACGGAGTTCCGGGATGCAAACAAGACTGCACAAAGGTTGGAACGGGAGGTACGAGTCGCCGAGTCTCAAACAAACACTGGACACGGAGTTGGAACAAACTTTGGGTTTGGAGGAAACCCCTATTTTTGTTGAGGCTGCTGTAGTGGAGCCTGCTGGAGCCAAGACCACTGTAGGGAAGGATAGTCAGCAAGCTGCTGTTGTTGATCAAGAAGAACAGTTGCTGGACTATGACTACAGTGATGAAGAATTTCAAATTTTTGGAGAAGAAGAAGTTGCTGAGGAACCTGCACAAGATCCGGTTATGGAAGACATTCTTGGTGCAATGGTTGAGGAAGGACCTCTCCCTGCTGGGAGAGATTTGAGTAAAGCAATGGTCATCAGTAGACAACAGGCACAATATAGAGTTGAGGAGCCTACTGATGGACCTACTGTTAGTAGAATGACTGGTGGAGTGCCAATTGAAGTTGTCAATGAGTTAAGAACTGTAAGAGATGACATGCAACAATTAAGAACTCAATTGGACAGGCAAGAACAGAGATTTGAAGAACTGCTGAAGATGGTGAATGAGAATAGACAATCATCGATACAAATTTGCTTCAAATTTTGCATCCACTTAAAATGCTATGAATGACTTGATACTAGATGTCGGGGTATCAAGGTTGGAAATTTCGCCAAAGACAAGTTTCTAAAAGACCAACTTATTTCTATCCATGAGAAACTTGACAAGCTTGTCGATACGCCTAAACCCGCTCGAGCCTACTATTGCTTTGCACAACCACCGTTATGCACGATCCCAAACTTGCGAAAGGATCAACGGATTTGGAGGAGACATTGCAATCCAGGATTACTTCTCTTGATACTAGAACTGGAACCATGGAAGGTCAAATGCATAGAGTGATAGTGTCATAGGAAGCAATTCATAGCCTTATATCCCGTTTTGTTGATGATGTCACTAAGGGGGAAGAGGGCCAATCAGCTGCAGCAAAGGAGGCTGCAAGACTCTTTGCACAGAAAAGATGGATTGATGATACAAATGCTTTCAGGAGACCTGCACCTGGCAGAGTTCTACTCACTGATGATCTCCTGTCACAATACAAGAAAGAATTTTATAACAGGAGGAGACCTTACCATGATATGGGATTTCATGAAGGCCTTAACTCTTTCTTGAGTTTGAAATTTTGGGAGGCAAGAGTCAAAGCGTTAAGAGCAAATTACAGAGGAGGCAGAGGTGGAAGAAGTGGCAGAGGTGATAGGGTGTTGCCTATCACAAAAGCAAAAGACTCACTTAATGAATTCAAAGATCTTTATATGAGGTTTGGATTCAGAGTGAATGATATCAATCTTGTCCTGCCTGAAGCATGGAACTGGTGGAAACAAGTCAACCCTTATATTGATTTCACACTAATTGAAAATGAATGGATGAGGGACATGATAGAAGAAATTAGAGCCTATCAAGAGCAAGCTGAGAAGGCTAGAAAAGAAAGAGAGAAGAGACAGTAGATCAGCATATTTACATTATTTTATCTTTGCGATGCTAGGATCGTAATACTCGAACAAATATTTATAATGAGAAATGACCGAATTTGTTCGCTTTTGTTTTTATCTTTTTGCTTTTTGATTAGGTGAGGGTAGTGGCATCATCACCAAAAAGGGGGAAATTGTTGGACTTATTTCTTAGTTTTGATGATGAGTGCCATACTAGTGTTATAGTGCAAAGGCAAAAAGATGTCTAGTTGAAATGTATAGGTTTATTAGAGTTTGATTCATAAATAGGTTTGATCAAACAAGCACTGTAAAGGGCTGCTGATTGATATCGACAGGGCATGGTCTAGGTCGATAGGGTAGATAGGTCGGCGGAGGCGGTCGGGGAACCCGCCGAAGGCGAAAGGCGAAGGCGAAGGCTAAGGGTTCAAACTCAGTAAATGAAGGCTAAGGGATCAAACTTAGTATTTAAAGTCAAGGATATGGAATCAGATTTTAGGCAAGTCTGTGATGACCTAAACTGATTACATATTACCTTGGGTAGAAGGTCTAAGTTCCATAAGTTGGATGATGTTTGGAACTTGGTTATATTTAAAATGATGTAATCTAACTTCACAAATAAAAGTTAGATAAAAGTAATCAGCTGCATTCTATTTTACAGACACAAATAAGATGTTCAGCAGACTGATTGGTATTACAGCAGACTGATGAACCTGCTGATATATACCTCGATTAATTCAAGATTATTTGAAGATTACATGGATAAGAACGACCAACTACCTCGACTTATCAAGCAAATCAAGGGTGAGATTAAAAGACGTTGGGATGATCCTTATTTTTATCCATTGGATACAAGTCAAAGGGGTGGACAGACGCTTGTCAAAAAGTAATCCGACGGTGTCGATCCTATGAATAGTGACAGAATGCAGTGCAGATGGGACAAATACAAGGAACGGTCACATTTGAATTTAAAATTCAAGTCACATGCATTCCTACCTATAAATAGAGGACTTTCAACTCAGAAAGAAGATGATGAATTTTTGGGATAAACATTAAGTGACAATGCGAAATTTGAAAAACACCTGCTGAACTTGCTGAGCTTAAGGCTGCGATCTAGTTATTTTCTTCAAGTGCATTCTGTGTTCAAGCTACATCAAGCATACACACTTGAAGACTGCAAGCTGCTGATTACTTCATCCTAATCAAGCTGCTGCAATTGAATCATTTATTTGATTCATTCTTTATTTTATAAAGAACTCTCGAAGACAAGTGAAGCATACGCTAGGTGTGAAAGATCGTTGTTTGTGGTGGAGTGGTGAAGAGGCAATCCTACCCTTCAAGGACCAAGTGGAAGACTAAGGAGCGAGCAATTCTACATGTTCCCAGTTTTCAGTTTGTGAAGCCATAGTCATTGGTGAAGGACAAACAACTTAGGAATCTTTGTAACGACTACTTCAAAGATCTCTAGTGAATTTCCTCCAACATCACGGGGAGAAGAGTGGACGTACGGGATTACATCACCTGGAACCACTATAAAAATCGCCTACTTACTTTTCGCTTTTACTTTCGCACTTGTTTTATTTCACTCATCAACCTACTTGAATCTAGCAAGCGAAATCACACACCTGCACTACTGAGTATCTAATACTTAGTATCATATTTAACAACAAGTAATAAGGCTTAAATTTTGATTTTATTCCGCTGCACAAATTCAGCAAACTCAACTATCAGTAGACTACTGCTTATCAGCAGCCTACTGAAGTCTCAGCAGACTCCTGAAGTATCAGCAGACTGCTGAAGTTGCAGAATTTGTTAACTCCAAAGTTTTAAGTGTTAAGTTTATTCACCCCCCTAAACTTAACCAAAGCCTTTTCAAGGGACCAACAGAAGAGGCACATAGGATTGCTTTTGCAGTTCATCCGGGTGCTACCAAGATGTATCGAGACTTGAAGGAGAAGTTTTGGTGGCCTTCGATGAAGGTAGAGATAGCCAAGTTCGTAGCAGAGTGTGACATTTGTTAGAAGGTGAAGGCGGAGCATAGAAGACCAGGGGGAATGCTTAAGCCCTTGGATATCCTTGAATGGAAATGGGATAAGATCACGATGGACTTCATCACCGGGTTACCTAAGACGAGAGGCGGTCATGATGCGATTTGGGTAATTGTGGATAGATTTACCAAATCTGCCCATTTCTTACCGTATAAGGTTGATATGCCTTTGAAGAAGATGACGACGCTATACTTGGATAATATAGTGAAGTTACACGGAGTTCCTATCTCCATAGTCTCGGATCGAGATAGTCGATTCGTCAGTCGGTTTTGGAAGAGTTTACAAGAAGCTTTTGGAACCAAGTTGGATTTGAGTACGGCCTTTCATCCTCAGACAGATGGACAATCTGAGAGGACCATCCAAACACTCGAGGACATGCTAAGAGCTTGTGTTTTGGAAGTAGGTGGATCATAGGATGACTACCTACCGGTAGCAGAGTTTGCCTACAATAATAGTTATCATGCAAGTATAGGCATGCCGCCATTTGAAGCGTTGTATGGAAGGAGATGTAGAACGCCGTTGTTTTGGGATGAAGTCGGGGAAAGACATATTACAGGGCCGGAAATGGTTGAACAAGCTAAGGAAAGAGTTCAGTTGGTTAAGAAGAATGCGAAGGCAAGCACAAGAAGAGGGCGAGAAAAGTTGGGCGGACGTTAGAAGAAGACCGCTTGAGTTCGAAGTCGGTGATAGAGTGTATCTACGAGCTTCACCGATGAAGGGAGTGAAACGCTTTGGACAAAAGGGAAAGCTAAGTCCAAGGTATGTTGGATCTTTTAAAATTCTGGAAAGGATTGGACCGTTGGCTTACAAGCTTAAGTTACCGGAATCGATGTCAAGGGTCCATAGTGTGTTTCACGTTTAAATGTTGAAGAAGTGTCTGACGAGGAAAGATGTCGAAACTACAATTGATCCGGAAATCCTACAAGACAATCTTGCTTATGATGAGAGACCGATCAAGATTTTGGACCGGAAGGAAAAGATGATAAAGAGACGGATGATTCCTTTGGTTTTAGTTCAGTGGAGTAATCATTCACCCGAGGAGGCAACTTGGGAAGTTGAAGATGATATGATCAGTGAATTCCAAGAGTTCATGGATTTACCAGGTACGTTCTAGTTTCGAGGATGAAACTCCTTTTAAGGGGGGAGGAATGTAATATTCCGATTTTCGGGAAAGGGCAGACGTGTCATTTTGCGAAAACGAAATATTATTATTTATTTTCTTTTATTGGAGTTAAGTGTTGTATTAATTAAATATATGTAATTTTCGAGTTATGTGTATTTAATTAAGGGATTATTCTGATTTTGGTAATTAAAGGGACAATTAAGGAAAAAGGGATTTATGGGAAATTGTTATTTAAGGGAAAATTAACACACAATAATCCCATAACCTATTCAAATCAGAAATTCAGTTTTTATATCTCCCTCTCTCTGCGCAATTTTTGAGGAGAAAATAGGGCTTGGATAGTTTTCGCGATTTCTGAGGTAAAGCGTAACCGTTTTCAGATCAGACGGAAGATTTGGAATCGTTGTGAGAAGGGCAACGTTTGGATATCAGTTTGATTGGAAGGGCTGCAGGATTCTGAGGCTGTTTGAATCTGTTTTGGAGCAGCAATTAGGTAAGAAACTCTTCCTATGATTTCGGTTATAATTCGTTAAGTTAGATTATGGTTTTGAGACGTGTAGATGCTAGTAAAAGTTGTGCTTTTATGTTGATCAAAGGATCATAGATGCTGTGGTGGATTAGATATAGTTTCTACGTTTTTCTGGGATTAATTCAATGCTAAATAAGTTAGAAACGGTGCAGAAAATCGAGTTTTGTCGATCTTAGCGTTTTTGGAAAAACCCAGGCGGATGGGCGTCTGACTTAGGCAGACGGGCGTCCGAGACCCTAGTAGCCCAGACGGGTGTTTGCAATAGGCAAACGGGCGTCTGAGGTTAGATTTTTGATTCAGGATGTAGCTGTTTTAGACGGACGGGCGTCTGGGGTTTAGTGGACGGGCGTCTGGTTACGGACGGGCGTCCATAGGAGGTCAAACGGAAGTCTGGCCTGTTTTACTTGTTTTTACGGTTTTATCATTTTTGTTTGGTTTTGGGTTTTAAAATTATATTATAATTGTTTTAAACGCTTATTTATGATATGGTAACATGGTATAAATTAAACAAGCCTGAATTGAACTTTTGATTCGTTCAGTTAAAACACCGAATGTACTCTTAAAGGGAGTTGAAGTTCGGATCCGTCGGAAGGGCATGATAGGCTTGTGCTTTGATGATTTAGCATTCATCACTGTCTGTGTAATTGCTAGGCCTTGTTGATGTCTAGTGGTCTAGGAAGAGAGTAGTTAATGTAAGGGAGATTAATTGAAAACACTTAGGTGGCTAGCTAATCATCCTAATAAAATACGTACTTGACTAGTAAAAGATTAAACAACATGTCTCTCTTGGATAGGCACCAGTCTATATCGCGATGTATGCCTACCTCTGAAGGTGGAAGAACTCCCTAGGTCAAAAAAAACCCTAAGTACGGAGGGACTCCGCTGAGATGTGCGTACTATCGGAGTCTACCTATTCTAGCCTCCGTGGATATTGGTGTCATCCACTAATATGTTGCCAAGAGTGTCCCAAAAGTGGATACGTGTAGTGCCCTTGAGTGCGGTTGTAACATAGATAAGTTAAGTAGAGACGTTTAGTCAATTCATGTTGATGGACATGGAGTGAACCCTAGATCGAGTCGGTCATACATAATCAACTAAACTTTTAATTATCTTCACTTTATAAATTATAATTGTTGTCATAGCTTCTCTTTCTTATTAAGTACGTTGTACTTACCTCAAATGCATGTTTTCTATGTGTTTGGGGGTGAGAAGACGAACAGGTTGATATTGTTTACAAGGAAGAGTTCGATGATGACGTTTGAAGACGCCTCATTGAAGACTTTACATTATTTATTTAGCTATTCATTTATTAGACTGTTTAGACTTTTGATCTTTCGAGACTTGTAGTATCGTTACGTTTCTTTTGAGATCATCGTACGTTTCGTTGGATTTCGTACTTTCCCTTGAGTGTAATAAGTTACATTTCCATCTTTAGATTTCATTTCTATTCTTGATTGTTTGGAATTTTATACCCGAGTCTTTTGCTTTCGTTTGCTTATTTTTGATACGACGTAGTAGAGGTTTACGTATAAAGTGAATTCATTTTTATTTTTATACGTGCCGAACGTTCTTTTTCCGGATAAGGACTCGATGTCCGGGAACGGGGCGTTACAAAAAACTTTCGGCCTTTGTGGAAAAAAATGTTTATGGGGTGGCTAAAAAAATGTTTATGCATTGTTTAGGTTGTGTCCTATGTTTGGACACGAACATTTTTAAACAATTACACCACTTTATTCACTCAACTATTTTCTTAATTCCTTATTTTTTTCATTTTAATTATATTCTCACAATTTCTTTTACCAATAATTTATTCATTCACAAATAACTTTTTTTAACAAATCTATCAAAAATCAACTTTATTCATTCAACTACTTTTTTAGCATTATTTTATTTATTATACTATTTATTATTATTATTTTCTCTTATCAATCATTGTTATCCACACAAATTTCAAAAAAATATTTTAAATTTCAATTACTACTTTATTTTATTTTTATTTTTAAGAGGCTTCTATCGGCACCACGATTACTCTCTGCACCCTATAAATACTTTTGACACCACATTGAATATTTTTTCTATTTTTTATTTCAACACCACAAAAAAATTACACAATTACTGCTTATACCACAATTTTAAAAAAATACATTTGAGTCCTTTGCTAATAAAAATGAACCAATTTAATCCTTTATCTATTACAATAATTATCATCAACACCTTCCATCTCCACCACCATCTTCTTCATCTCCATCTATTTTATTCATTTCTCCATTAACACATATCTTCATCATCTCCACCATCTTCACCCACCTCCCACCACCAAAAAACCACCATTAACACCTATTGTAATATTCAAATTTTCAGAAAAGGACAGACGTGTCATTTTGCGAAAACAAAATATTGGGTTCGGTTCTTTTTATTCGAAGTTTAATTATTTTGATATTTATATATATATATATATTTCGAGATATATATGTTTATATTAAGGAAGGAAATCTGATTTTGGAAAAGGGTGATTAAGGAAAATCATTTAAATTAGGTAATTGTGGAATTTTCCTATTTAAGGAAAAAAACTAACCTAATCAGCCCCTTAATCTTTTAATCAGATTTTTCAACCCCCCAAACTTGTCTTCTGCGTGTGTGAGAGAAAGATTAGGGCTAAGAGACCTTCATCGATTGCTAAGTCAATTCTTAACGGTTTTCAGATCAGAGTAGAGCGCCGGAATCGTTGTGAAGAGAGCAACGTTTTGAAATCAAAAAGTTGGAGATTTGTCAAGGTATGTGTAAGCCCTAATTCTGTCCTTTTTCGAGTTTGATGGATTCAAACTCACCAATTTGTAGTTTTATTCGTTTAGAAGCGTGTGATTGACTCTAAATTTAAGTTTGGATTTATCACATGTTTTTCTGCAGAAAAGATCGGTTTTAGCTGCTGTTTTTCTGAGTTCTTGGACTGGGAATAAGCTTGCTAAAGGTAAGAAGATCTTCCTACAATCTAGTTGTGGTTCAGAGTAGATTAGATCATGTTTTGATGCGTTTTGTATCAAGTTTTAAGCTCAGATGTTGATCAGGGATTAAGGGAAGTTAGGATCTATGAAAGTTATGTTTTTCTACTGTTTTTTGCTATTTTTCTGAGTATTTTGATGTTGAACATATTTGGATTTGACTAGAGATCGTAATGGTGCATAAAAAACGTGTTTAGGGTGTCTGGTGCGCTCAATGTGCTCACATTGACTAGCAGTGTGCGCACATTAGTGAAGCAGAATGCTACTGTAGATGGACAGCTTCTAGAGTGTCCGCACATCCCCCTGGAATGTGCACACACTGGCCGGGCTGAATGTAAAATTTTGCCCAATATGCACACATTCCCCTGGAGTGTGCGCACATTGCCCCTATTTTGATAAATAAGCTATTTTAAGATATGTTTGGGATTTTAAACGTTGTTTCATGATATAATAACATTAATTAACCATAAAAAAGCTTCGATTGAACTTCCGATTTGTTCATTTAAAACACCAATGTACTTTTAAAAGGAGTTGAAGTTCGGATCCGTCGTAAGGGCATGAAAGGGCTTGTGCTTTGATGAACTAGAGTTCATCAATGTGTGTGTAATTGATAGGATGTGATGTCTAGCTGTCTAAGTGAGGGAGTAGAGTTGTTAAGGTGAGGTTATTTTGAAAACACTTAGGTGGTTAGTTAATTCACATTAATAATTATATACGTGTAGTAAAAGCTAAAACGTCACTTATTCTTGGTTAGGCACTGATTCAAATCGGCGATGTGATACGTTCATAAAAAGTGGACAACGCTACTGGCTCAAAAGGCTAAAGGGTAGTGGAGGAAATCCATCGAACGTATATGCATACCGGGGAGATCCCGGGACTACCGGTGCTAACCACCGTAGTTGGCAAGTATATCTCGTGGTAGAATTTTCAACATGCATTGTGTGCTTGAGTAATGATGTAACAAAGATAAGCTAAGTTAGAAACGTATAGTCATGACGTGTCGATGGGCATGAAGTGAACCTAGATTGAGTCGGTCTCACCAAGATAATCTTTTAATAATAACCTTAATTAAATTGTAGCTTCTACTTCTTACTTTGTACAAATGTACTTTCCTCAAATGCATGTTTATTTATGTGTTTGGGGGAGAGAATACGAACAGGTAAACTCGGAGTACGAGGATGACTTTGATGACGACGTTTGAGGACGTCGGAGTTGAAGACCGTGATCATTTCTATTTTAATTATTTTCTTAGACTTGATTTATCATTGGAACCTTGTAGTTTATTTTTAGTTTTGAGATTCGTACTTTTGGATTCGTTTGATTTTCCGATGTAATAAGTATTACATTTTTCTATCTTTAGTTATTTCTATTCTTGGTTGTTTAAAAAAAAATTACCCGACTTTTTTCTTCCGTTTGCTTTAATTTGATATGACGTAGTAGAGGCTTACGTGTAATATTAGATTTATTTAATATTATGCGTGCCGAACGTTTCGTTTCCGGATAAGGACTCGGTGTCCGGGAACGGGGCGTTACACCTATCTTCATCTCCACTCAAAATGACACACCTATCTTATCATCTCCATCATCTTCACCCACTTCCCACCACCCAAAAACCACCATTAACACCTATCTTCATCTTAAAAAAAAACACCTATCTTCATCATCTTCACCCACCTCCCACCACTTAAAAACCACCATTAACACCCGCACCAACAGCCACCATTTAACACCTGCCACCGTTAGCCACCCTTCTTCCTCCCTCAACTACCAAATCAGCCACCAACAACCATTAAAACCGGCCACCACCACTCACCACCCAAAACACCAACTTTCGCCATTTTTTCAGATCTAAGAGTTCTTTCCCTTAAAAAAAATAAGAGATCTGGGAGGGAGGGGAGCCACGTTTAAACATCAATTTTCACCATTTTTTTTAGATCTCGAAGGTTTTCCTTAAAAAACTAGGAGGGAAGGGAGCTACGATTTGCAGCGGGGAAGGGGAGGTGGGGCGATTTGCAGCGGGGTCTAGCTGCGAGGAAGGGGTCTAGCTGCGGGGGTACTGATGGAGGTGGAAGGGTGGCTGTTTTCATGGCCGGAAGGGGGTGGCCGGAAGGTGCGGGAGGAGGGTGATGATGAATTAGAGTTGGGGTTTGGAAAAGATAAGGAAAATTTGTTTTTTATATTAATTGTGGACCACCGTAAAAACATTTGTGGACTAAAGTGTAATTTTTTATTGTTATAATATAATATTGTTATATTTATGGGTTGTTTTGCGTTGAGTAATTTGGTGTTGTGTAGAAATAAATAAATAAAAATATAAACAAATGGATATTTGTTTATAATGACTAGTTTGAGCACTTAATGGGCATTTAGGACACCCTTAAATCTTATTTGTTTATAAGGACACATTTCATTTGCTTTTCCACTTTTATCCTTAAACCTATCTCTCGATTGAAACATGTTTCCAGTTGCTGATTGAAGGTTTTGGCGAGTTCTTCTGCACTGGTGGCAATGGATCAAAGAGCTGCCATCGATGGTTGTTGAACTTCTTTTATGCCCGATTCCGTTGACGTAAGACGAATCTGGTCAGTCTGAGCCCTCGAAGTGTAAGCAACAAATCTCTTGTTGATGCATGAACTCCTTTTATATCCGATTCCGACAGGCGTAAGACAAATCTGGTCGGTCTGAACCATCCTAGCTTGAACTCTCGCCGATCTGAGCAGCCTCAAACGCCGGAGAAGAAGATGAAGAGTGGAAAATTTAACGAGTCATCAACTGGGATTTTGATGATTTTAACAATGAGGGAAGTCTATGTACCCATTAACTATAGAGATAATAAATACAAGGTTGTTTGAATTGTGAACAGATTGAGGAATCACAGAATTTGATGTCTAGTTCAGCAGCTTGGGCTCTCGGCTTGGTGAGCTGGATGTTATTTGCTTTTGTTCTATTTTACTTATTTATTGGTAATTTAATGATAGTTGGTTTTATTTGTTGTAGATTCATGTCAGGATGAGGAAGATAATGATTAGCCAAGCCGAGTCTTGTGATTTTAAGGAGTTTGTCCGGAAAATCATTCCAAAATCAGTTGGCAAAGAAATTGAGAAGGCAAACATCATTTATTTATCCTTTTGCAGAATGAGTATGTCCGGAAAGTGAAAATCTTGAAAGCTCCAAAGTTTGATCTTGGCAAGTTGTCTTGTTGACTATCTTGAATGTATGTGTAAAAATAAATTTAGATGTAAACCCAACTTTTTTTAGGGAAAAAATAACAGCTCTTTCTTGTTTACATGGCTATTCGGTTACATAAATTGATGTTCTATACATACATCCACTATGATTTAATTTTAGATTGCAAGTAACTTGACTTTCTTCTTTGGACAAGTCTTCCAAAGCAATAGTAGCTAGGAATATGTTGATAAATTCAAAATCTGGGTATGTTGTCCTCCCATTAGTAGCCAGAACTGTCCATTCTATAAATTAGACTATTTTGGTCTAATTTTGACGGTTTGTGTTGTTACGTATCTGTTCAGCTTTGAAGGGCGTAAAAGATCTCTCCAGGCAGGTGTCGTTTTCATCTTTTGTGGGAAAATTAGACTATTTTGGTCTTGATTCTTTTGGCTTGCTTGATTTCCATCTAAAACCTAGTCTATTTGGAAATCATTTTGAGTTGGGGAGTGAAGCGGGAATAGTGATTTTTGGCTGTGAATTTTGGTGGGAGGTTGCTTAATTGGATTACTTTACATATGGATATTTAGTTGAAGCTTTTAGCCGGTTGGAGAATTCGGAGAAGGTTTAAGAGCTTTTGAGGGAGATGAAAGAACATGGGAACTTGTTGGAGATAACAAGGTATAACGTGTTGTTAGAGGCTTATATGTCCAATATTCAACCTCAAAAAATAAGGCAAGGGGAGTGTTCAAACAATACGGGTTGATCGTTAATGTTCGCAACTTGTAGCATGTTTGCATTTGTAACAAGGCCGGTATATATGATCGGATTATTGATATGCTTATTACATACGGTATACATTCTATTGGTTGTTTAGCGAAGATGTTTTGTTTTTAGTTAGTTGTGCCAATTTGTTGGGGCATCTCCTGCGGGATTTATCGAAGATTGGATAACATCGTTGATGTGGATAATCCTGCTACTATATGCACTTCTCGATTCTTGCTTGTAAGCCTCGAACGAGGTTTTGGTATATGAAGGACGGCATTAAGAAAATGTTTTCGGTGACGGACATTGAATGCTTTTGGCACATTTTCAATTCATTGCCTTCATAGATTGACGAAATCGAAGCGAAGATTTTTACGCTTGGCGACTTTGCATGAATGAATTCTTCAATATTACAAACACTGGATAGCCCTTCTTCGTTTAAATGAGAAGAAGGTAGGATTCCTAGCAGAAAAACAATCTTTGAATTATCTTTGAAGATTGCAAAAATACATAGAGTGGGATCGAGCCAGAGGCGGTTTCTTTTCACCATTTTTTTCCAATTTAGGCTGGTTGTTGTTGTGGGCAGATTATTGTTGTTTCCGTGATATTTTTTGAGTTCTTGTGATCATAGTACGATGGATAATTGTCTGTTGCAGAAGAATTTGAGTCTATTTGAGCATGTAAATATGTGAGGAAGATTGTATTTTGCCAGGGAAAGTTAATACACTTTGCTTATCTATCTATTAATATGTTTTTGAAGGTGTGTAAAATTAATTACCCGATTACCCGCATCTAACCCGACCCAAATCCACATTAACACGACACATTGATAGCCATAAAAGATAAAAAATCAAAAAAAAAAAAAACTGTTACATTAATGGTTGCAATTAGTAAGAAATAATTGTCACATTAATGCTTGAAATTCATTCTTCGTGGAAAAAAAATCCGCACGTTCCAAATCAATGGTTTCAAGGTCAATCCAAAACTTATGCGAAATTTAGTGCGCCACTAAATCTATCTATCAATATGTTTTTGAAGGTATGTAAAATTTAATTATCCGATTACCCGCATCTAACCCGACCCAAATCCACATTAACACGACACATTGATAGCCATAAAAGATAAAAAATCAAAAAAAAAAAAAAAAATATACTGTGACATTAATGGTTGCAATTAGTAAGAAATAATTGTCACATTAATGCTTGAAATTCATTCTTCGTGGAAAAAAAATCCGCACGTTCCAAATCAATGGTTTCATTGTCAATCCAAAACTTATGCGAAATTTAGTGCGCCATTAAATCGAAATTTAGTGCGCCATTAAATCCCTAAAAAATCCATAAACTCCATATTTTTCTCTCATAATTCATAATCCCAAACACCTTAACCTTTTTTTCAGCAACTATCAAAGTTGTGCCGATTTTGAAAACCTATTCATCCCTATCAAATCAATTCGAACTTCCCGAAAGTCCTATAATGTGAGTTTAGGAAAACGATTCATTTGATGAGACAAAATTGCACATCATCTTCTTCTAAAATAAAATAAAAAAAACCTTATTTTTTATGATCAAATCAAACTCGGTAAATTTTCTGTACTAATCGGAGCGGAAGATGTCTCATCCATTTATATGGTGCGGTAAGGATTCATACACTCATCTCCAAAGCAACTGTTGAAATTTTCGTTTGACTTACTTTTTGTGTGTATCGTGATAGTGATTTTTTTTCAGAGCTCCTCTAATCGAAGGATTTTGGTATGGGAGTTGTAATGCTGTTATAGAGCTTGAAATTCTTTTATTATTATTATTATTATTATTTCGGTTATTTGTTTATCCTTCTCTGCTGGGATGATAATTTATAATTAGTACAAAATTGAGGCCTCTTACGTATACGTAATCAAAGAACATGTTATATATGCTAAATGGATATACTTTTTCATTTCATGCATCCATCATTAGGATTTAACAAGCATCCATTACAAATCATTAGGAGTAAGTAGTGGAAGTGGATGAATCCTATTCTTTTCTTTTTTATGTTGAATATTTTTTGCCAAAGCTTGGAATCAGTTTGTAATTCTTATGCACATCACATGTATGTCGCAATATTATTTACTTCATCGAATATCATGTGATAACATTAATTTGGTGTTGTATATAATCATGTATATCAAAATGTTTTTACATTCTACATGTTTTTGATTAATAATTCATATTTATGTGTTTATCTCATTTTATAATTGTATTAACCATTGCGTGTCATGATTAACTTACTGCTGAAACATACCCGTGCATGATGCACGGGTTTTTAGGCTAGTATTGATATGTTATATTATTATTGTGATGATGCGCATATGGAACACTATTGTATTTTTTGCCAGCTACAATTGCATTGTCGCTTCATTAGAGAATTGATGCAGTGACATTGATGTCACTGCATACACAACTTGATACACAAATTTGGTAACTTTATAAAATAAGTGTAGTGTCATTCACATTAGGGGTGTAATCGAGCCGAGTTGATTCGATACTCCCTAGGGCTCGATTCGACTAAAAAAAGTTTGGGCTCGATCGAGCCATAAAAAGGCAAGATCGAACTCGACTCGCTAAGTACTTGATATATCTCGACTCGGTTCTTTAGCTTGATTATTTTCTTAGAATTCATTTATTTTTTAATAAAATATAACAAGATCGAGCTCGACTCGTCTACTACTCGACTCGAATAATACTTTTTGAATTATAAAAACAATATTTTATTATAAATTTGATAAATATAATTATTTAAATATTTAATTAATGAAGCCCGATAAGCTTGCGAGGTACTCGATTACTATATTTTAAAACTTGAGATTGGCTCGCTTAATTATTCGAGTAGCTCGTCTCGAATTCGAACTCGAAAAAAACCGAATCGAGTCAAACTCTCTTGCGAGTCGAGTACGAGTACCTCACGAGTAGCCTGACTCACTTACAACCCTAATTTACATGTCGATTCATCATCAAATGTCACTGCATCATCAAATGTCATAACATCGTCGAATGTCACTGCATCGTCACTCATGAGAGACAAATTAATGATCATTATTACGACATTTTACCCCAATATTGATACCACTTTGAGCATTATTGTACCAATTTAAGTCATAATTACTAAGTTTTATCAAAATGTATAAGTAGTAATTATTATATAAAATATCGTATAATTTCATAAAAATATACTAAAAACTCATAAAAACCTAAATCGTTATAAATAGATATTATCGTTATAAATTTAATAAAACTTATGATTTTGTGGTCGAATTCGTGGCTCGTGTTTTTGATTTGTTTCGGGGTACGTGTGATGAAAAAGCGAAGAATTAATATCGAAACAGTATAAAACCGAAGAAGGATATTTTTCAAAGTCCGGCTCGAACCGAAAAAGACCGGCCCGAGCCGGAATAATCATCATTACAGCATGTGGGTATGACAAGGAGAGAATCTGCACTGTAGCACCGGCCCGAGCCGGTGCACTACCCCTATAAATACTCCCCTCAGTCCATTTGTTCAAGGGGCCCCAAAATATATATATAAATCTCTATATATATTTCCCTCTACCTCTTTCTTTTTATTTCTTTTGTGTTTTGGGCCCATATATATATATATATATATATATATATATATATATATATATATGTCTATGTATGTATATGTATATGCATATGTGTATAAATAAATAGAGTAGTATCGTTGTAATGCTTGGATTTATTATCGAGGATTGTTGTCTCGGAAGCCGTTGTTACTTTCACGAGGATTAGGCTCCAATTCAGCAGTTGTAATCGGTAATTTTCTAATGTTATTATGTTTATTATTTCTTTCTATTTATATACATATATATATTAGTAGTAGTAATATCTAGCCAAGATATGAATCTGAATTAGTTAATCTTTTTGGTAAAATGGATGATCGACTCTGGTAATAATGATTAATACCAATTATAATGAATCTTTTTCTACCTTAGCTTAATGAAACGTTAATATTGACATAGCTAATCAATATAAACAGAATCGTAACCTAATGACGTACTAAACGGTGAAGTTAGGATATGAGAAAAAAGGTAGAAAAACCGGAGGGTAAAAATGGCCGAGTGAAAACGTGACAACGGAATCCTATTTCCTACCCGGGGGCAGATTTGTCTTGGGAAAGATGAATCTTATTAAATTTGTGCTCAAGATCGTAATAATGTTAAAATCAACGGTTTAATTGAAACTAACACCGGAAAGTTAAATCGATCCGCCTGACAACCGGAGCCTTTTGAATAACATCGGCCGTCTGACAAACGGAATAACCTCTTTTATCCGGGGTAGATTTGTACTCAGTACCTGTTCAGACTAACTGAGATTAGCATGGGTTAGTTGTGGAGATTAAACTAATGACAATTTGACATATGACAGTTTCATACGCTCGTGTGAGGAGGAGTTGTCTAGCTTAGGTGTACACCGGTTCATATATAATTGACCTCCTTGCATCAAGGAAAAGATCTGTCTCATTTATTTCTACTAAAAAGAGATCGTAATTCAGTAACGTATTCTTGGCTAGATCTCAATAATATATATATTATCTATTTTTATATTTATATATGAAGAGAGTTTGAGAATGTGTTAACACAAGAGTAAACTTCAACTTAGTTTATTCATTGATATGAGAGGTGTATAAATAGATACAAATGAGAGAGAGACTAGCTAGCTAGCTTGGGCGGCCACTTGAGTATGTAGATGTGGGCGGCAAGCATGCAAAAAGTAAAAGTAAAAGCTATGTCTATGACATAAAGTAAACTAGAGTTTGACATATTAATTGTTTATATGTATCACAATTAATATGTCTTTTACAAATAAATAAAGTGTACTAATAATATAATACACGAAATAGAGGAGCTTTGAACATGTTACTCGGCGAGAGGCATAAGAGCACCTGCCGAGGTTTGCACCTGCCGAGGCTCGGCCACCCTTTGGAGTAATATTTCCACACCCCCTCAAGCGGGGTTTGTATATGTTAATGCGACCAAGTTTGCTACTTAATCTATTTGAACATAAGAGGTGGAATAGCCTTGGTAAGGATATCGGCATTTTGATCTCGCGAGGAACATCTTTGGAGTTGAATAATCTTGGCATCAATCTTCTCCTTCAAAAAATGTCTGTCAATGTCCACATGTTTTGTTTTGTCATGATGGGTGGATCCTCTGCCATGCATAGTCTTTGAGTTATTATCACGGCGAGTGTGATAGGTTCTTTGAAGAGGCTGCTTGAAGTTCGGTAAGTACTCTTTTGAGCCAAAGAGCTTCACAAATGCCTAAGACAAGTGCCACGAGTTCGGCTTCGATCGCTTCTAGACACGTAGGTTGTTTCTTGCTCCTCCAAGTAACAAGATTGCCCCATACATAGGAACGATGTTTGTGGTCGACCTTCTATCTATGTGGCATCCCCCCAATCGGCATCGGTGTAGACCTTGATGGATCTATCGACGGACTTGGTGAAGTGTAACCCTTGGCCGGGAGTGGACTTTAAATACCTCGGTATCCTATTCACGGCATCCCAATGTTGCTCGGTAGGGCGGTGCATGGCTGGCTAACGGTGGTGACACCATATGCAATATCCGGTCTTGTATGGGATATGTAGATGAGTTTCCCTACAAGTCTTTGATATTGTTCCTTTCTTACGGCAATGTCACCATGTAGCGGGGTATGATTTGGGGTCTCTTGGGGATACGACGGGTTTGCACCCCGGCATGCCGGTTTCTTCGGACGGAGTCCGGTACATATTTCCTTTGGGAGGCGAGATTCCTTTGATGTTTCTAGCTACTTCCATGCCAAGAAAATACTTAAGTAAACCCAAGTCTTTAACACGAAATACCTTTGCCGGCAGTTCTTTCAAGTGTTGGATCTCGGCGGGGTCATCTCCGGTAAGGATGATATCATCCACATAGACAATAAGAATAGACCTCTTACGGTTGGTTGTCTTGATGAACATAGTGTGATCGAATTGCATTGGTGATATCCGGCGGCTTTGACCACGGTTGTTAATTTTCCAAACCATGCCCTTGGTGATTGCTTCGAGCCATATAGAGATTTCCTCGGTTGCACACCTTGCCTTGAGTATGAGGATTGATAAAACCGGGAGGTATAGTCATATAAACCTCCTCGGTAAGGTCCCCATTTAGAAAAGCATTTTTGATGTCCAATTGATGAAGAGGCCGGTCAAGTTGGACGGTAGAGAAATTAGTACCACGACGGTGTTGAGCTTTGCCCTTTGGTGCAAAGGTTTCTTTATAGTCAATGCCATAAGTTTGAGTGAATCCCCTGGCTACCAATCGGCTTTGTACTTGTCAATAGTGCCATCGGCGGTGTACTTGATAGTGAATAACCATTTGCGGTATTGTCTTCTTGCCTTTTGGAAGAGTTGTGAGATCCCAAGTATGATTATCCGGGAGGGCGGTCATCTCTGTTTTAACGACGACCTTCCACTTATCATTTTGAAGGGCCTCCCGAATATTTCTAGGGATAGAGTGAGAGTCCGGGTCTGTGTAAACATGGCAAAGACAGGAGACAAGCGATCATAAGATAAATAAGTATGAATAGAATGATCGGTGCATGATCTCTTCCCTTTCCTTAGAGCAATAGGTACGTCATCCACTTCGGTGAGGCTGCGAGAGTTAGTAAGGCGTGGTTCGGCGGACTACGGTTCGAGGTTCCGAGGCTGCGGGTCGGCGAGCCTCTCTGTGACGACGGCTGGCGAGGGTCACCATCTTTGAAGGTTATGAGTCTGGTTTGGGGAGTAGGTGGCGATGGTCGGTAGGCTGCGGGTCGCAGTCTGCGAGAGTTAGGACTCGCGAGGGTAAATGGTTTGCCGAGGGAACGGACTTAGTTCAATCTCAATCGGGTTTCCATCGGTGGCGGCTCGATAGGTTTCTTTGTAATATGGAGTCCTTTCAAAAAATTTCACATCCATAGAATTGTAAAATTTCTTTTCGGTAGGAGAGTAACACTTGTAACCTTTTCTGTCTGTGCATATCCAAGGAAAATGCACTTATGAGCTTTAGGATCAAGTTTACTTCGTGTTGAGCATGGATATACACAAACACGGTACAACCAAAGATCTTTGGAGGCAAGGCGGGAAACAAGATGATGGCGGGGAGTGTGTGGTCGGTAGGGTTTGGAGTGGAGTTTTGAAACCTAACACTCTGCTTTGGGAAGTCGTTGATTAAGTATGTGGAAGTCAATATAGCTTCACCCCACATATATTTTGGAACATTTGTGGTAAACATAATAGACCTAGCCATTTCAAGCGGATACTGTTCTTTCTCTCGGCAACCCCATTTCTTTGAGGGGTTTCAACACAACTACGATATGGACAATCCCTTTATCCATCAAGAAATTGCGAGATGAGACTCATAATATTCAAGAGCATTGTCAGTCTTCAAGATTTTGATCTTAGTGTCAAATTGAGTGGAGACCATGTTGTAAAATTCTTGAAAGATGGGTCCAACTTCAGACTTATCCTTCATTAAAAATAACCAAGTGGTTCTGGTGTGGTCATCTATGAAGGTAACAAACCACCTCTTTCCTGTTATGCTTTTTACTCTTGAGGGTCCCCATACATCACTGTGAATTAGGGTGAAAGGTGAGGAGGGTAAGTGAGGTAATTTAGCATACACAGATTTGGTGAGTTTGGCAAACTGACATATATCACATTGAAGATCATTAAGATTGCATCCTTTAAATAATTCAGGAGTTAAAGTCTTTAAATAACCAAAACTAGGATGTCCTAATCTATAATGCCATAACATAATATTGTCTACGGTTTGAGAGCGGTGGCGAGGCGAGAATCGGTCTTCGGGTTTCGTCTTCGGCGGGGTGAACAATAAACGATCTGAGCAAGTTTTGGCTCTTTCCATTACTTCTTGTGAATAAGTATCTTGGAAAATACAACGATTGTCTTTAAAAGTATTTGTCAATTTAGGTCCTTAGTGAGTTTGCGGCGATATGAGATTACAGTCTAGCTTTGGAACAAACAGGACATCATTCAGATAGATTTTATCAGTAAGTTTGACAATTCCAAAACCTTGAGCATATGAAAAAGATCCATCAGCAGTTTTAATTTTATGAGTCTGCTGACAGGGTTTGAGGTTATATAACAGGTCTTTATTTCCTGTCATATGAGATGAGGCCCCAGAATCAACTATCCAGGTGCCATTACTGAGTTGGGAATAAGGTATACCTGTCTTGGTATGAGTGGCAATGCCTGTGAGAGAGTTATTAGTCTTCTGCCATTTGAGAAACTCTTTGAAGAGAGCTAACTGAGAATCCACAATATCACCAGTGATTCCAGTCTGCTGAGAGTGTTTGGACTCAGACAAGTCTTCCATCTTGCTTTGTCCTGAGTTATACTTTTTCATAGATCTTGACGACCCAAGATTATTGTTGTAATCAAGTCGTGATTTGTATATGGAGTGGAGTCGGTAACCTCGGTCTGTTGAGATTTACTTAATGAGTAGGATGCTTCAGATGAAGACATTCTTGATAAAAACGATACTGAGTTTTGCAGCGGAAAATTAGAACTCAGTAGGCTCCGATACCATGAAGAGAGTTTGAGAATGTGATAAACACAAGAGTAAACTTCAACTTAGTTTATTCATTGATATGAGAGGTGTATAAATAGATACAAATGAGAGAGAGACTAGCTAGCTAGCTTGGGCGGCCACTTGAGTATGTAGATGTGGGCGGCAAGCATGCAAAAAGTAAAAGTAAAAGCTATGTCTATGACATAAAGTAAACTAGAGTTTGACATATTAATTGTTTATATGTATCACAATTAATATGTCTTTTACAAATAAATAAAGTGTACTAATAATATAATACACGAAATAGAGACTGCTGAACATGTTACTCAGCAGAGGCATAAGAGCACCCTGCTGAGGCTGCACCCTGCTGAGGCTCAGTATATATTTACTTACTGCTTTACTAACAATCTGACTAATCTAACTATCTAACCCGAGGAAAATGGTAAAAACTGCGACTTAGATCGAGTTAATAATAGCTTCTTGGTGTTTAACCACACTTTGAATTAGATCTTCATTTCCACGAGGATACGACGACTCACCGGACTAGCACTACAATTTGACCCGGTACACTGCCGGTAAGGATCGTAACACCTAGAAAAGGTTCGTCAGCTTTCTGGCGCCGTTGCCGGGGAAACGACGCTAATTCATTGTGTTCGAATGGTTTCTACTTGTATTAGCTCAAAATTCTCGAGGATAAGTCAACACTCTTCTTATCACATTTCTTTTTTTTATTTTCCGTTGGTACCTACCTTCTTTTAGTTACCAATTTTCTTCTTTTACAAAATTCGAGCATTTTCTATTTTAGATAGTTGATGACCAGAAGTGGTAAGGCCCCACTCACTCCTTATAAGCCTGACATAAACACTTACGAAAGGCAGTTAAGAGCAGAGAGTAAACGAGGTCATATCGATCGGGGAAATCGACCAAGGATCACCTTCAAATCGAAATAAGAAAATGGCCGGCGAGAGTAAGGATGAGGAATGGGTCAAGGTTCCTAAAATATTGAAAAATCCAAGAATGGGTAGGACCTTGTTCAATGAAGCGAGGTTAAAAAGGAATCAAGTTTGAAAGGGCCAATTCAAACCGAACCTTATCCGGCTCAACCCAAATTCACCTCGATTCAATCTGATAGGGCAGGACCATATCCAGTGCATATTTTGAAGAAAAAGGTACTGAATGATGACACACAGCGTCCTCCACATGCACAAACATTCAAGGAAGCTTTACCATCTTCGTCTAACGATAAGGGTAAGGGAGGTATACATTCTAACCCTGCTTTAATTGATCTTGAATTACTTCCCTATTCCCCGAAAAAGGAAATCAAATAGATGAAGTTGGATAAGAAGTATGCACATTTTCGTGACACTTTTCGGCACTTAACAATTAATAGCCCTTTCATCGATGTTTGTAAGAGAGAGCTTAGTTTGGGAATTAATGATGAGCGCGTTGTCTTTAACATTTACAATTCATTGAAATATCCATGCACTACACTAGAATCTTGTTATTGTGTGGACACTTTGTGTTCCCTTGTTTTGGATCGTACTAACACGCAGGTAATTGAAGAAGATGACTTCAGCAATAATATGAAAGCTCACAAACCGAAGGCTCGAAAATCAAAGGAAAAGGTCAAGAATCGTTTGGATTGGTGGAAATTGTCTGCTCTATGTTGGAGACCGGTATTAAAGACGGATGTGGTGCATGAGGATGACTCACCACCAGTACATTAGAAAACCGGAGCAGAAAGTCTAGCTATAGACTATAAATATAGTAAAAACATGGTACCATCCTTCCTATTTACTCCTTAAGCATTTTTTTTAGTTAGTTCACGAAATTAATTATTACATGCTTTTGTGAGTAAATGTTAGAAGTATCCTATTTTATTTTAGTATATTAGTTAATCATCATCATTTTGGTTGTTTAAGTTTGTCGAGCAAACGACGTTAACCAAAAGCGCTACCGGGAGGCAGCCCGCAAAAATGTTAAATATAATAATTACTCATACTTTGGATGATACTTTGCTAATACTTAGGATTGATTTTCATTTTGTTTCACCAAGTCTTAGGATGAATGTTTGAATGTCATTAAAAAAGGGAATGATTAGGTGGTTATCCGAAAATCCCGATGGAGAAAAAAAGAGAAAAATTCAAATGCGTCATTTCTTGGACTTAGGTTGTTCGAACGATTTGAAATAACCCTTGAGGATGCGGGTATAAAAGACTCGAGTTAATACTTTGCCATACGTTACATTTCATGATCTAGTCTGTTTTAAATTTCAAATAACGTGTGACATGTATTAGTTCAAATACTATGGAATTGAGGAGGTCATAACTTTAACCCACCCACCCACCCTTTAATATCATCCGAGTATTTGTTTTGACTTGTTTTAGTGCACCATTGCTTTCCCAACAACTTATTTACACTCACTTTACATTGAGGACAATGTAAGTTCGTAAGTGGGGAGTGGAGTTGTTGGTCTAGCAATGGAATTAATGTTTATTTTGTATCAATAAATCCCTTAGTTTTCGATTTTTTTCGAGCATTATTTAGTTGATTAAAATAAATTGTATAAGGTATATATTTCATGGATTTGAAGATATAATGATCAATTTGGATGTGTATAACCAACGTGAACCGTAAGTGCATTGTAATTCCAAATATATTTGTGTAACATGAATTCCTTCACGTAAAGCCTTTGATATTGAAGCGGAAAATTTTAAAGCTTGTATCCATTCGGTATACTAGTGGTTATTCTATAGATAATTGCGGTAACTTAGTGCCTAACTTTTGAATGTGTCTTGTGAATATACGAAGGTTTGAATGTGATAGGAAGGATATAAGTTAAAGAAGAATACCAAATTAAGATGAACTATCTATATGTCGGTTGTAGCTACCAATGATTTGAGTGCGGTAGGGCGTTATCACGAAACGTCCTATATCACTATGAGGTTTAAAAGCTCCCGACCGCCCGATGATAGTAGTCCGGCTAGGGTGTTATCACGAAACGTCCTATTTTGGGAATGAGGGCATATGCTACATATGTGAAATTAAGTAAAAATTGGCAAATGACAATGTGGAAATTTGGTTAAGCATGGTTGAAAACTTAGTTATCTTCGACTATCCCGGTATAAAGCTGAATGATATGCATTAGGGATTATCCGATAAGTACACGGGAGAACTTTGTGTGGAAGCATTCTTGCTATACCTAGGAAAGTCATTAGGACTATCTGAATGGTTATTTGTGCATTTGCTTGAATTATTCAAGAGAGGATAGTGGAAATTGAAAAGGCTTGTCACACACACACTTTGTTATACATTTATATTAAGGTTAACGCCTGGTTGTAATTCGAATGGTTGTATTATCTGGTTGTCCCTTATATCTTATATCTACATGAATTTATCTCTCATTCATTTTGTTTTACCGCTTGTTTTGCTCGAGGACGACCAAAAGCTAAGTGGGGAGTTGTGATGAGAGACAAATTAATGATCATTATTACGACATTTTACCCCAATATTGATACCACTTTGAGCATTATTGTACCAATTTAAGTCATAATTACTAAGTTTTATCAAAATGTATAAGTAGTAATTATTATATAAAATATCGTATAATTTCATAAAAATATACTAAAAACTCATAAAAACCTTAATCGTTATAAATAGATATTATCGTTATAAATTTAATAAAACTTATGATTTTGTGGTCAGAATTACTGTGGCTCGTGTTTTTGACCGTTTCAGGGTACGTGTGATGAAAAACTGAAGAATTAATATCGAAACAGTAGAAAACCGAAGAAGGATATTTTTCAAAGTCCGACCCGAACCGAAAAAGACCGGCCCGAGCCGGAATAATCATCATTACAGCACATGGGTATGACAAGGAGAGAATCTGCACTGTAGCACCGGCCCGAGCCGGGAAAAGACCGGCCCGAGCCAGTGCACTACCCCTATAAATACTCCCCTTAGTCCATTTGTTCAAGGGGCCCCAAAATATATATATAAATCTCTATATATATTTCCCTCTACCTCTTTCTTTTTATTTCTTTTGTGTTTTGGGCCCATATATATATATATATATATATATATATATATATATATATATATATATATATATATATATATATATATGTCTATGTATGTATATGTATATGCATATGTGTATAAATAAATAGAGTAGTATCGTTGTAATGCTTGGATTTATTATCGAGGATTGTTGTCTCGGAAGCCGTTGTTACTTTCACGAGGATTAGGCTCCAATTCAGCAGTTGTAATCGGTAATTTTCTAATGTTATTATGTTTATTATTTCTATCTATTTATATACATATATATATATATATATTAGTAGTAGTAATATCTAGCCAAGATATGAATCTGAATTAGTTAATCTTTTTGGTAAAATGGATGATCGACTCTGGTAATAATGATTAATACCAATTATAATGAATCTTTTTCTACCTGAGCTTAATGAAACGTTAATATTGACATACCTAATCAATATAAACAGAATCGTAACCTAATGACGAACTAAACGGTGAAGTTAGGATATGAGAAAAAAGGTAGAAAAACCGGAGGGTAAAAATGGCCAAGTGAAAACGTGACAACGGAATCCTATTTCCTACCCGGAGGCAGATTTGTCTTGGGAAAGATGAATCTTATTAAATTTGTGCTCAAGATCGTAATAATGTTAAAATCAACGGTTTAATTGAAACTAACACCGGAAAGTTAAATCGATCCGCTTGACAACCGGAGCCTTTTGAATAACATCGGCCGTCTGACAAACGGAATAACCTCTTTTATCCGGGGTAGATTTGTACTCGGTACCTGTTCAGACTAACTGAGATTAGCATGGGGCAGTTGTGGAGATTAAACTAATGACAATTTGACATATGACGAGTTTCATACGCTCGTGTGAGGAGGAGTTGTCTAGCTTAGGAGTACACCTGTTCATATATAATTGACCTCCTTGCATCAAGGAGAAGATCTGTCTCATTTATTTCTACTAAAAAGAGATCGTAATTCAGTAACGTATTCTTGGCTAGATCTCAATAATATATATATTATCTATTTTTATATTTATATATTTACTTACTGCTTTACTAACAATCTAACTAATCAAACTATCTAACCCGAGGAAAATGGTAAAAACTGCGACTTAGATCGAGTTAATAATAGCTTCTTGGTGTTTAACCACACTTTGAATTAGATCTTCATTTCCACGAGGATACGACGACTCACCGGACTAGCACTACAATTTGACCCGGTACACTGCCGGTAAGGATCGTAACACCTAGAAAAGGTCCGTCAGTCACATGTCACATCATCTTCACATGTCAACGCATCGTGATGGTTGTTGGGTGCATAATTTTTGGCTCAACCGCGATATGGCCGGTTGAAGTTGATTTTATGAAGAAAATAAATCGATTTTCTGATATTAAGTCAGAAAAATATCAATTATCATCGCGGTGTTGCTTCATCGCAGTGTCGGATCATCAAATGTCACTGCATCACGGTGTCACTTCATCGCGGTGTCTCTGCATCGCGGTGTCTCTGCATCGGGGGTGGTCACTGCATCGCAGTGTCTCTGCATCGGGGGTGGTCACTGCATTGCGGTGTCTCTTAATCGCGATGTCTCTGCATCACGGTGTCTCTGCATCGTCAAATGGTATAACATCGCGATGTCTCTGCAATGTGGTGTCACTTCAGTGTGGTGTCTCTGCATCGCGGTGTCTCTACAATACGGTGTCACTTCATCGCGGTGTCTCTACATCGCGGTGTCTCTTAATCGCGATGTCCCTACATTGCGGTGTCTCTGCATCGTCAAATGTTATAACATCGCGGTGTCTCTGCATCTAGGGTGGTCACTACATCGCGGTGTCTCTGCATTAGAGGTGGTCAATGGATCTGGCGTGGTCAATGCATCGCGGTGTCACTTCATCGAGGCGTCTCTGCATCGGGGGTGGTCACTGCATCGCGATGTCTCTACATCGAGGGTGGTCAGTGCATCGCGGTGTCACTTCATCGCGGTGTCTCTGCATCGGGGTGGTCACTGCATCGCGGTGTCTCTGCATCTGGGGTGGTCGCTGCATCACGGTGTCTCTGCATCGGAGGTGGTCACTGCATCGAGGTGGTCAATGCATCGCGGTGTCATTTCATCGAGGCGTCTCTGTATCGTGGTGTCACTGCATCGAAGGTGGTTACTGCATCGTGGAGTCTTTGTATAGGGGTGGCCACAGCATCACGGTGGTTAATGGATCAGGGGTGTTCAATGCATCGCGGTGGTCTTCGGAAAACAAAAAACTTTTTAGCATCTTCCAGAAAAAAAAAAAAACCTTTCAGCGCCTGCAAAAAAAAAAAAAAAAAAAAAAAACCTGAACGTTCAGCGCCAATAATAATATAATAACAAAATAAATATATGCGCATGGCTTTTTTTTCCATAGAGCCATTTTTTTTAGGGGGAATGAGGGAGAAGGACAAAAATATTTCATCAATTGAGTAGAAGGACAGTCTTTTGAAACTTTTGCATAAAGGACAAAACTATTTATCCACTATCGAAATTCACTTGTGTTCGAAATTCACTGTTTAAATTCACTGCCGAAATTCACTGTCGAAATTCACTAATTTTCAAAATTCATTGTCGGGATTCACTGATTTTCGGGATTCACTGTCAAAATTCACTATCAAAATTCACTGATTTCGGGATTCACTAGGGAGATTCACTGATTTTCGGGATTCACTGTTTGTCCTTCTCGCTATAAAAATTATGCGGTTGTCCTTCTCCCTATAAAAAATATGTAAATTGTGTCCGTCATTCGCTTAATAATATTAGATTATTGTCCTTATCCCTAATTTCCCATTTTTTTATTTTAATTTTTGTTCATTAAAGGTATTTGAGTTTATCTATTTAATTTGTGTTCTTATAATCAAATAAGATTTTTTAATATCCAATTTACCTAATTAAATCTATTTTATATCCTTTTAGACCCTGTCCCATAAAAAAGAAATACAGATGGAAAAAACGTGATCTCGATAGAAGCTGAAATAGTTTATTCCTTCGGTTTATTTTAAGTCGAAATAATTAATGTTAAAAAAAAAACATCGTATCCCGTAATAGACACTATACTGCTACGCTTTAAATTCCATTCTCGTCCTAGTATTTGGATCCGATCAAGATACGAAGAAGGCAGTATCTCAAGGCAGTATCTCATTACAAGTATCTTTTAGAAGTATATATGTCTGCCTTTCTGCCTTTCTCATAGGGTTAACCTTCCGAGGCAGTTGACAGACCAGCAGCGTAAAACTAGTTGATATCTATCTTTAAATGGACGGAGTTGCATCTCCGGCTGACCAGCAAACCCTCGTTTCCTCGTTTCTTGAAATCGCCGTTGGTCAATCAGCCGATACTGCTCGCCAGTTTCTTCAGGTTGTTTTTCTTCCTTCCCTTTTTTCTGAATCATCAATCTTTTTTGATCCATCAGAGTTTGAAATCGTCTATTTAACCTGAAAGATGCAAACTTTGTGACAATATTAGGTTTCTCTAACTTTCAACTTAAAATCATGCCCTGGTGTTTGACATTACGTTAATTCTCTCGTTTTTTTTTTGTTTTTTTTTATTTAGTTCTTCATACATGGTGCTACTTACCTTAAAGATACAAACTTTGTGACAATATTAGGTGGATAGTGTTTTTGGTCTGTTGATGATCTTAATGTGCGCTAAAAGTCTCAAGGCCTCCATTTTAGCATTTTAGACGTCAATTGGATAACTTACAGGTTATAGTTAATAATGGATGATTTCATTTTTTAATCTAGTCTGCCTGTTTAATCTGGTGCTGACACTCTTTTCCTCTGAAGCTTTAAGCTTTTTGCAGTTCAGTTTTCTCTGACAGATAATGTGAAGTACTTTTTAGTTGATATAGAAGCTGAACATTAATCGGCTGCTCTCTACCCGGGCCAAGTTACATTCTTGGCTTACTGTCAGTTCAGCTTTGCTCTGTTACACGTCTAGTCCTACTGGTGTAATAAAGTATTGTAATGATACATTAGGATTTGTTTATTGTCTTGTGTTTGTAAACTATATGTCAACATTTTTTTGATTTCTCTCAACATTGACAATGGTTTCTCCATGAATAAAGTATGTGATGTGAAACTGATAACCATCAAGCTATATTGAGTTTGTAAACATGTGCAAATCTAGTAGAAAAGACCCCATGATAAATCTGCATATAAGGAGCAGAAACATTTGACCTGTAGGCTATATTGCGTGTAGGACCTTGGACTCTCTTGCCCTATTGTTTATGAAAGACCAAGAACCCAAGTGAATGCCACACAAGGTTAGCTCACAATTTTGCTAAATTCTAACATAACCGTGATCTCCAACAAGAGAAAAAGGCATGTATATAAGATAAAACTCAATTTTATTATAACTTTTAATCTTGACAAGGCTCTTCTAGACCCTCCAGAACTGATACACTAAATTTAGGCCTTGGTATGCCTTTGGCTTCAAGAAATCCCCTCCCTAACCCCCCCCCCCCCCCCCCCCCCCTGGATCTCTCTCTTGGGCGGGACATCAAATACATGTATCTTTACCAATTAACCATTAACCAATTTCTAAACGCCCCCAAAGTTTTCTACGCTCTAGGTTGAAGAAACAAGGAAAACATTCGATGTAATGATGATGATATAGGGTTATGCGTCCCTTTTAAGTGGATCATTATTAGCAGCGACATTTCTAGTGATGACATTTAGAAAAAGCATAAATATTTTCTGTCTGTTTTTGTCAAAGTAATTTTTTATTGCACGATTCATTTACCTTTGGTAAAATTGAATACATTCTCTAAAGAAATAATCTTTAAAAGATACAGTTTTTTTTTTTTTTTTTTTTTTTTGTGTGTGTGTTTGTGCCCATAGATGACCAACGCCCCCTATTGCCATATTTCCTTATTCTTGGAGCACAAGACCTTCTAGTATTCCTTAACCTACAACTTGGTCGCCTTATGGATCCTTGGACTCTAAAGAAGACAAACAAAGTCTCAAAAAACTAAAAAAAGGATACAAACCCTATTGGAAAATAAAACCTTGCAAGGCCCATGATCCACATGCCTTAACTTCCTTTTGCTTCCATGTGCTTGAAACTCTTGGATGATGACCCACCTTTAAGTTCTTCTTGACCAGTATGCTCAATTTTAGTTTCTTTTTTTTTTTTTTTTTTTTTTTTTTTTTTTGAATTTGGCACCTTGCTTCAGATTACAAATTCCATGGAACTCGTGAACTTGTTTGGCCTAGAAGGCCCTTTATCCCTATGCTTGATATTTTATGAGTTTCTGTATAAGATGCCTGGTGTGCTTTACGGTTCTGCTGCAAACAACATACTGTTGCAGTGTGAAGAGTTAAGTTTCTCCACTTCAGATGATTTGTTTTGGATGATCTATTTAGGCGATTAAGGAGTGGGATCATTAATGCATATCTTCTATTTCATGATAGTAGCAGCAATGCTCCTTTTTCTAAATCCCCTCTCTCTCTCTCTCTTGTATAATTTCTCTGTAATGCTTCTTGTTAGAATGAATAGAATAAATATTTTATTATCATTTGTAACTGTTTATTTTATTATAAATGTTCAGACTAGTCTTCTAGTCTTTATTCTGTAGTTGGGCCGTCTCCTACCGTTGGGCCTTGGGCGGCAAGGCTTTATTAGTTCTCCTAGCTGTTACCTGCCTTTCCCAAGCTGTTTAAACATAGTAATCTCTGTCTTTACAGTTCTCTTCTTCTCTTCATTATTTCACATGGTATCAGAGCCCGATTCGTAGTTCCTAGATTTTTCGTCATTCGGATTTCAATTATCCGCCTCAAACAGTTACCAAGGGCGGTTCGATTTTTTTATTCTCTAAAACAATGCTAAAATTGAAAAATAAACAAAGTTAAGGTTATCATACATTATTCATATAATATTTCACATGGTACCAAAGCCCTAGTCGTAGTTCCTAGATTTTTCGTCATTCGGATTTCGATTATCCGCCTGAAACAGTTACCAAGGGCGGTTAGATTTTTTTATTTTCTAAAACAATGATAAATTGAAATATAAACAAAGTTATGGTGATCATACATTATTCATATAACTTACCAAGCCAGAGAAATTAGTTGTCCTACATGTGTATGTTCATTACATTATTATCATTGGGAATTGTTATGATGAGATTCAGAACTTGAAACAATTTTTACTTCAGGAATTGGATATGAAAGATATGGTTAGGCTGAAATACATTATAGGGATTGAGGTTGCTCACTCAGAGTGGAATTTTCATTTCACAACAAAAATACACCATTGACCTATTAAAAGAAAGAAACAGGAAGACTTTGTTGCTAACCTATTGACACACCTATTGAGGGCAATCATGGGATCAATGCTTGCTCCCAATGATAGCCCGTCCCGTTGACAAATTTTTTTAGCAAAGACTTGTTGGAGGAAGGCTAATCTATTTGGCCCACACTAGGCCAGATATTGCTTGTGCTGTGAATGAGTAGCAGGTATATCCAGAGTACTAATGAAGTGCACCCAAGGGCTGTTGAAAGGATCCTTAGATAGTTGAAAGGAACCATTGACAAAGATATACTGTTAAAAAAGGGGGCTATGATGTCTATTGAAGCTTATACGGATGCTGACTATGCATGATCAATTGACGATAGAAATCTACCTCAGAATATTGCATATTCCTTGGGGGCAATCTCATAACCTGGAGAAACAGAAAACAAAACGTGGTTTCAAGGTCAAGTGCATAATCATAGTTTAAAGCTATGACACTTGGAATTTGCAAACTCATTTGGATAAAGAGAATTCTTGAAGACATAAGGATTTCCTGGGATAAGCCTATGAGGCTATATTATGATAACAAATCAGCTATAAGCATTGCTCATGACCCTGTACAACACGATCGAACAATACACCGACATTTCATCAAAGAGAACATCGACAGTGGGCTTATCTACACCCCTTTTGTCTATTCTAACTAAAGGGCTTCCTGGAAGCATATTTCATCATCTGAGAAGCAAGCTAGCAGTTAATGCCATCACCTCACCAGCTTTGGGGAGTGTTAGAATGAATAGAATAAATATAATATTCTTATTTGTAACTGTTTATTTTATTATAAATGGTTATAGGTTTGGCCGGTCTAGTCTTTCAGTCTTTATTCTGTAGTTGGATCGTCTCTAACCGTTGGGCTTTGGGCGGAAAGTCTTTATTAGTTATCCTAGCCGTTACCTGCCTCTCCTAAGGCTATACAAACATTGAAATTCTGTCTTTCAATTTCAAATTAGTGAAATACAGTTCTCTTCATCTCTTCATTATTTCACATCATATACAGAAGATTATTTTCTTCAAATTCTCTCTTGACCACAAATTGAAATTTCTCTACCTTATGGAATTTGATAGTTAAATTTTCTTTCTACAGGCTACTGGTTGGAAGCTTGAGGAGGCTATTCAACTATTCTACATAGGAAATGAGGGTGGGTCGAATGCAGCTTATGAACCCTTTGCGCCAGTTGAAAGTGAAGTTCCCCCTGCCGGTTCAAGTTTAAGGTTTGTTTTTAGTCCCTGGCATATGATTCTTTTTTTTTGTTATCATCACTAATTGTTTTTTATTCTTCTGTTGTGAATTACCAAATTTGTTTTAAACTATCCTTTATTGATAGATTACTACATTAATATCTTAGAGCTTGTTATTTTGTTTCGCGTCCATTAATTTTAACCTTATGGCGTTCACTTTTTGTGCAGTACCAATAAAGGGGTGGGAGGTGATAACATCAGACAAGAGCATGGAGAGGATGTACGTGCACCTTTACCTGTTATAAGGGATGTTCTGTATGATAATGCAATCTCTTATAGGTATGCGTTCTTGTTAGCTTATGTTTCTTGTTTGTTTTCTCCTCGCTTTCTGGTTTAGGTCCACATTAAGATCAGTAGAGCCTTTCTGATTTCCCTGGTAAATTGAGTACCTAGTTCTAGTTGTCAGTACATAGATATTGTCTCTTTAGTTCATTATTATAGTTGCGTGCTTTAGTACGTATGTGTTTTTCTAGTAATGTGTGAGAGTACATAGATATTGTCTCTTGCCTCTTTTGCTTATTATATTGGACAATGCAAATGTAGAAATATTAAAGAGAACTTTTTTTTTTATCATTATGAATGATGATTACACACGAGGCCCTAAGTCCTCTTATATATAATAAAACACACAGCCTTGACTTAAGCAAACTCCTAAAATCTAGAAGCTGACTTAATAAACCCTACTGCAAATAATAAAACCCTAAGAAAGGAAGAAATACTGTTCTACCCTTACTAATAGAAATTACAATAATACATAATCAAATCATCGTAATTCTCAACACTCCCCCTCAAGTTGAGCATGAAGATTTAACATGCCCAACTTGCTCACAAAATTATCAAACCCCTGCTTGATCAATGCCTTTGTCAATCTGCAACCTGCTGAGTAGAGGGCAAAAGAGGAATGGAGATTATCCCATCATCCAGCTTCTCTCGAATAAAAAGCTTATCAATCTCAATGTGTGTGGTCCTGTCATGCTGAACATGATCATTGGCAATGTCAATGGCAGCATTATCGTCACAGTAGAGCTTCACAGGGAGAGTCATAGGAACTTGAATATCCTCAAGCACTCTCGTAATCCATAGTCCCTCACAAATACCTTGAGCCATAGCCCTGTATTCTGCCTTAGTTATACTTCTAGCAACAACTCCCTGCATCTTGCTCCTCCAAGTGGCCAAATTGCCCCCACATAAAGGGGTAATAACCAGTCGCCAGACGTTGACATACTCTCTCTTGATTCTGCCCAATCAACATCTTTGTAAACTTCCACCCTTCCGTTTATATTCTTCCTAAACCAAAGTCCTCTTATGGACCCTTAAGATACCTCAAGATACAGCCTCTTGTTGAATTACCATCCCTTCCAAAAGTTTAAGCTGATGAGGAGTGTTGAAGTCATTATTATTATTATTATTATTATTATTATTATTTGTTATAATTATTTATATTAATTATTGCAAGTGGCGCCACAGTGAGAATACTAGTTGAGTCAACTAGGTTTTATGTTTTTTTCCCTTTTATGAAGTCTGTGAAGACCTATATAAGGCGGTCAATTGCTATGAGGATAAACAAGGTTTCCTATTATCTTTTACCAATTATTTCAATACGGTATTAGAGCCACCTCAAATCTAGCCGTAAATTATGATGGAGTGGCAATGATGATGGGAGAGAGAACTCCCCTCTCCTCCGCATTTGGCAATGATCCTAACAACGGATAATCGGAAGTGACTGGGCATAATCGCTCCTTCGGCAGCGACGACAACAACACCTCAAATCAGACCGGCCTGATCTTCACAGCCCGGAAGCTTACCGGCGACAATTACTTGGAGTGGGCCTAGACGGTAAGATTGGCGGTTGATGGCAGTGGCAGACCGGAGAAGTGAAAGAACCGGCGACAACAGACCCGCGTCATAGGACCTGGAAATCTGAAAATTCCATGGTCATGGCGTGGTTGATAAATTCTATGAAGCCTGCAATCTCTAGGCCGCATATGTTTCTCCCAACGGCTAAGGACATATGGGATGCCGTCCACACTTCAACACCTCCAGATGTGGTTCACATGTTGCATGAATAAACTGACTCACTACTCCAACTGCACGCGAAATGTTTGGCCTAGTGTGAGCCAGATATATTAACATGCCTGCCAACCTTTGGTATCTCACCTTCTCAACTGTCACCTGATCAACCTTCTCCCACAACTTCAGATTGGCCTCCATAGGGGTACTAGGTGGCTTACACCCACTCATATCAGTTTCTTCCAACAAATCCAACACATACTTTTTCTGTGAAGCTACTACTCCCTTTTCTGACCTAGAAAACTCCATCCCTAGAAAGTATCTCAGGTCTCCCGACTCTTTTATCTCTAACTCTGTTGCCAGGTTCCTCTTGATCTGGGTGATTCCCACATTTTGTCATTGCCTGTAAGGATATCCACATGAACAACCAAAATTGTCGTCTTCTAAATGAGCCTCTAGAACAAACTTGAAATCATCTATAGATTGCATACGCGCTTTATATCGATCACCCTCGCCATCCTTCTTTATTATCCTCCACAGTTGGAGCTTCCATAGTCTGCTGAGAATCCTGCCCCACATCCATAACATATTCCTCCCCCTCTGACCCCTCTGCTATATATTGATAGTCCCGCGACTCCTCGTCAAGAACAAGGTTATCTATTTTCCTTGCACATCTATTTTCTTTGCAATCCTCACCTGTGCCTCCAAATGTGATTCCTCAACTTTTACTCCGTGTGGAACATCCACGTAATCATCCTCCATGCCTCCGTAAATGGACATATCATCACTAGCCTCATCTTCATCATCTTGTATGTCCTTAGTCAAAAAAGTGATCTCCACCCCCAAATGACAATGTGCGTTCCAGAAACGGTCTATTTTCTTCTTCTAAATGAGCCTCCAGAACAAACTTGATACCATCTATAGATTGCATATGCACTTTATATCAATCACCCTCACCATCCTCCTCATTATTATCCTCCATAGTTGGAGTTTCCATAGTCCACCGAGAATCCTGCCCCACATCCATAATTGATTCCCGCTCTAATTCCTCTGCTATACATTGATAGTCCTGCAATTCCTCATTAAGAACAAAGTCACCAGCAAAGGATTCATCAACCTCATTCACATCAACAAATTTAGAGGTTGGGGAACTTCCAGCATGATGTTGCTCATCATCCTCAACCATTCCCACCAAAATGTTAAAATTATTTGCAATATTAATTGGAGTCACCTCTGTATGTTAATCATCACGTGCTCTAGAACTTTCAGCATTCACAATTATATCAGTATTGTCTACAATGTTCGCTTTCTTTAACATAGTAGTATCTGTAACAATTTTCGCAGATTCTTGGTCTTTAGTCATATTACCTATCACATCAACTAAAATAGAGCTTAGTGCGTCACTACATTGTTTATTCACTACAATGTTTATTCACAAAAAGAAAGAATGGTAACTATTTGACTTTTTGGCTAAGCTCTTTCATGCTAACTTGTGGTTACAATACCACAACTTAACTACCTTTAATTGCCCTAATTATTTAGGCAACAACTTGTAACTTATGACATCCTTATCGTGCGGTTATACCTCATTTTATCAAATGCTGGAACTTTACGCTGATCTGGCACTTATGCACACTCCTTTCCTATAATGTCTTCTCTTGCAGCAATTGATTCATGCCTTGTTAACTACACTACACAAGTGTCCTCAATCATGTGCTTGCTACACACCATAGAAACAACCGTTGCAACTGTGATCTTTGAATCTGTGATCAAAGTATCTCTATCTTTATCAGCCTCCTCTCAAACTGTACTTTGAGGTGATAAAGCCAAGAGAACGCAACAAGGACTGTAAACGCAGGACATCAAGAGGCTTTGTGAAAATGCCGACAAGTTGAGTTCCTGAGAAATCGGAGTAGGAAGGAGAGTTCCAACTTGGAACTTCTCCCGAACTAGCTGGCACTCAATTTCAATATGCTTCGTGTATTCGTGAGTTCCTTTACAATATAACAAGTGAGGGGTCACCGCTTGACCAGGGTGAGGCGAATAAGATGTGAGGCCGCCTGAAGTGGTTGACTAGGCTTTCGCTTTTAGTCATAAAGCGGTTGATTAGGCGGTGAAAAGGTGCCGCGTTGTGATGCTTCCGGGGATACACATGTCATTTCTCCAAAAAATCTTAAAAACAACACTCATTCAATATACATATACTTCATGACTTTGAAAAAGCATAATTAAAGTTGTGGGTTGTTTCTTTATTTGTTTCCTTGGCTTAATCCTTTGTTATTGTTCTAATACACCTAATAAACTCATGAATTTTTCTTTGTATACTCTTTTTTGTTCATGTGTTAAAAGCCTTAAACATGTATGTGGGGTTCCTCGGCTAGGGTGCCAGGCAACCTAGGTGACCCTAGCGCTATAACAACTATGGCAGCTGCAACAGCTTTTAACTATAGGAACAGCTGGGTATCTCTGTGACGCAGTTGTAATCAAACTTTCTCTATCTTTATCACCTCCCTCTGCTCCCTCGTTTTGCCTTTTGTTTTGACTGATCTTTCTTACCGCACAACGCATCCCATTAACATGCAAAAAAATATATTTCTGCCAAAATCTTAGCAAAATCATTAAATTCCCGTTTTCTTTCTTATGTCATTTACACAGGAAATGGATGCTAATGAGAAATGATGACCTCATCAGGAACCAGTTTATTTTAAACTCCTTATTCTAAGGATCTATTTGTGTATGATTGTATTTAGTGATATCAATGTCGATCAACTTTTACTTTGAATATCATTCTTCAAATTTCTAAAGGTATCGAAATCCAAACATCTATGCCCCTCCCTATCTTAAAACAGCATCATCCAACAACTACTAACTATTCCTGTTGAGGTGGGTTTTTTTATTTTATTGTTTCGTTTGGTTTGGGGGGGGGGGGGGGGGGGGGGGGTTACTAGACACTAGCTCTGTGGACCTTAGAAAAGGAATATAAAAGCGTTGCATGCCTCGTTATGTTTCTTCTGCTTCATGAAAATGCTAGGTAATGTCATTTTTTCAGAAACTTCACTCAATCAGGGTATCATCAGATTTTAGTATTTGAATTGCTGCAAGTTTTGCTTTTCTCTGTCTTATAGATGGTGAATCTCTTACTTTTCTTGTCTGTATTTCCTATATTCTCCTTTAGTGCCTCAAGAATTGGAGGTGGTCCCCATGAAACTCATTCCGTGGTTCCCTTCCGTAATTTTGAGGAGGAAAGGAAAAGATCTGGTGTTTGGGAACTGGAGAATGGATCTGCTTCTACTGTGGATGACGCCCGAGATAATCTTGCTTCTTTGTATCGTCCTCCATTTGCTTTGATGTACCATGGAACTTTCAAAAATGTAAGAAGATTTATATTTGGCATCTGTTTTCTGCAATTTTTACTTGGTGGGTAGGTATTCGGTACTAAGTCTCGTATTCTGTGTGCTCTGTTCTTTGCTCTTAGTATTAGTTTTTTTATTTCCATGTCCTTTAGGGAAGAGTCGATTTGCTTCCTCCAAGGCCCCTTTAACATTTACTGGTAGATTTACATAGTTTTTAATAGTGAACAGTGGGAATAAAGTGAGTTTTTTCACTATCACGTGGTGGTTATGGCGCGCGCACACACACACATATATATCTTTGTACATAGAGATATACAAACACATATTATCTTTGTACAAACATATATGTGTGTCTATACACACATATAAGGACATCTGCACTTGTATACATGATCAGTAAACACCAACATATATCTATACATACACCGTTATGTGTCTGTGTATATGTGTACGTATATAGATGCATTAATATGTATCTGGGTATATGTGTATGTATATAGATACATATTAATGCATTGTTTTCCTTAAATTTACGAGAATGTGTTTGGAATGGGTTGGTCATTCTTTTATGGCAAAAACAGTTGATGCATTTATTAGGTACTGATATATCCATTAGACAATTGAGCCTAAACGAGGAACACGAGGACAAAACTAATACTTGGAGGGAAACCATAATAAAAGGATATGGCAATCTTTGTCATTGGGCAAATATTGTTTACAAATGGTGGCTGGAACTTTACGCGGGACCCCTTATGATTCGAACGAGGCATGTTTTTGTCTGAGTTATCTGACTTATAGTTTAAGTGGCCTGTCAGAGTCGGCCAGTCAGGAGTAGTATTTTTTTAAGATCTTTATTTCCAATGTCAAAATGAATTATTTTTTTTTTCTTATTTAATATCCTCTTTGCAGGCAAAAGATGCTGCCAGTGCGCAAAATAAATGGCTTCTGGTAAATTTGCAATCAACCAGAGAATTCAGCTCACACATGGTGAGTGCTCTCCCTGTATTCTTTTAATTTTAAAATTTCGTCATCTTTTTTTTATCATTCTTCTATCTCCCCTTTGTTGTTTTATAACTGACTAATCCTGTTACTCTCATTTATGTGTTTTTTCTTCAAAAGCTAAACCGCGACACTTGGGCTGATGAAGCAGTTGCTCAAACTATTAAGACTAATTTCATCTTTTGGCAGGTCAGTCTCATTTGCCTTTTACAGGCCTGGTTTTGTTTTTGTTAATATGTACAGTATTGAGGCACATGTGTCTATTCTATTGAAATTTAGTTACTTTTGGTGTGTAAATTTCTTTATACATACGGAATACCTAATTAAGTTTGATATTTATTCTCTCCATAGGGCATTGGTAGCAAGGTCCGTTAAATGGTTTCTTATCCTCAAAATAGGGGTAATATATAAGGATAATCAATAAAATCAGCTCCAACAACATTTTTATCCGTACAGAATTTAGGGATGATGAACAATTTATCCTTATATTTGGGGATGCTCTGTTCACATCCCTAAACATGTTTAAATATTTGAGTTTGTAAGGATAAGGCCGGGGATGCTGATGTAGTTCAATAATGAATATTTAGTGTGCATGGACAGCGATGTAAAATAGGGATATATTATTCTAATTTTCTGGGAATAAGGATGAGGATGTTGTTGTAAAGCATGTTGTACTGAGTGACTATTAAGTAGGGATATGTATTATTCTGTAGCATTTTTAGTGATGATAATTGGTGATTCCGGTGTGGATGCTTTTATGTGGTACCTAGTTTGGAGAGGGACTGAATGGTTGCTTAGTTAGGAAATATGATGTTGGTCTGAGGGGTGGAGTGACATTCCAAGAACAAGTTTCGTCCGCCATAGTTTCCCACATGTGTTCATCTTTCTCATTTTTATGTTCGTAAACTTCCTCTAACTAGGGTTTGATGCAGCCTTTCCAATGAATCCCAGAGGTGGTGGCTCTACTTAAATTCCTGAGATATTTACTCCTATCAGTTACCTCTTAGTTTTCTTTGCTTCATTCATTTTTAAAGTACAGTTGTCTACCTATGCGTATGTCCCAGTTGTAGATTTGCAGTTCTTGCTCAACTCACTAATGGTAATCTTATGATGGCATGATGCCCGTGCCTAGTTGCTACTCACTTTGGGGCTTCTACATAAATCATCTCTTTGCCTTAGGAATTCGGCTACTGATACTCACGTTGGATGCTCCTTTAAGATGCTTTACTGTCCTTTTTTGAGATACCTTATATCAGTGAAATAGAATGAAAACCCTGTGAAGATATGTTTAGCGATGCATATGGGGAGTTTCTTGTGATGATATATTCTCATGTGCGTAAAAGCAGAGATGGCCTAGTATATTTTTTATGAAGTCCTACTATGAGAAATTACTTAGACCTGTGGAAATTGTAGAGATTGTTGTAGGAATATCGGAATCTACTCATGCGAAGTGTAAGAGGTTAGATGTATAATTTCTAGTTATGATGTTAAGTAGTTGTAGGAATATCGGAATTACTTAGATTAAGGGTTTTTGTTTTTGTTTTTGAATTTATTTGCAGGTCTTAAGATTTTTTAGTATATATAAATGGGGTTATGATTCTGATTTCACATTTTCGGTTCTGTTGTACCAGTCGCTGCAGTTCAGTTTTTAGTCATGGGACTTGTGTATTTTTAACAAATAAAAATGTATGATATTATGTGAAAAAAAAAATATATGTATGATATTTTTACATGTATTATATAATTTTTTGTTCTGGGTACATCATGTATTCTATCCATGTTGTCATCAGATGTATGATGTATCATCAAGTAAAATGAAGCTTGATTGTGGAAAATTAAAGAGTCTGCTAGGATTTTGAAATCAAAGGATTCGTTTGTTGGAGGCAGTTGAGCTTTGGTGCTTACGTGTGAAAATGAAAATGACCCGTGAGACTATATAGATTAAATAGTGCAAGTCTATCCATAACAACTTTGTAAAAATCGAATCCAGCTCGGTTAATAATTTTTACTTTTGCACAAATTGTGCAAGAAAGATCTTCCTTTGCATTTTTCCCATAAAACATTCGGATTTTAAAGGGATCGGTTCTCTTCCTTTCCGTTCTCGAAGCTTAAGAGTAGCGTGGTTCAAATTTGTAAGTTTATTTGAAGACTTTTTTAGCCAGCTCAAGTCTGCAATTTGTAATTTTTAGTTTAGAGGGACTTTACCAGCTCAACTTCATTTTATCTAAATGCGCTATTGCGTTTTTTATTTTATAGTCATCATTTTATTAGATATTTTTTGGAACCAAAAAGCCCTAGATAAATGCTTGCATGTCACACTGTAATTCCTTATCGTTGTAGATAGATAGATATAGTTTTAATCCTTTTTATTTGTATATACATGGATAGATGTAGTTTTAATCGTTGTTTTTATTATATTAATTATCTCGTTATAGATAGATAGATGTTGTTTTAATCGTTGTTTTAATTATATTGATTCTCTGTAAATTAAATAAATTATTAAAAAACTAAAATAATTACTAAATTAAGAATTAGGACGAAACACTTTTTGGAGGTAACACTTAAGGGGGAAACAAACTCACATTTTTATTATAGTTGAGATGAGATTGAGATAGATATAGATAGAGAAGATAGAGATTTTCAGGA
This sequence comes from Gentiana straminea, assembly GCA_036785695.1. Taxonomy (NCBI): domain Eukaryota; kingdom Viridiplantae; phylum Streptophyta; class Magnoliopsida; order Gentianales; family Gentianaceae; genus Gentiana; species Gentiana straminea. The sequence continues at coordinate 1,042,267 of JAVUPR010000320.1, forward strand.
TAAATGCATGTCCGTATGGTCAAAATACAATTCCAAATTACGTCTCTTAGACAAAGTGTTTGTCAAATCTGGCACTGTACTAAAAATCTATGTGAATTTGTTGCATCATTCCACATCAAAATATGAAAATAAGGCAGAAGTTGTATTTTGCTCCTCCCCTTCTTTTGTTGTTTCTTATACCTCTTTCCATTTTAGCTCTTCATTGGGATTCCATCAATTCCCTCAACACACTCCACATATCCTTCAGCTTCTGATCTATTTGAATCAATATCTCTTTCAGCCATATTCTCCTTTTAAGACAACTGTCCTCAGATTTATTTCACAGCCAAATGAGGCTTGTTTGATGCTGTCTCCCTAACATTCCGAGCAAACCCATTTGTTGAATTTGCCTGGCATTTTCCTCCGATTTCACTTCCATTTTTTTTGCTGCTTCAACCTCAGATTTTCAAGGTGATATGCTTTTTTTTGGCTAAGTTTGGAGTTGATTTTCACTACATTCCTTGGGTTGCATTACTTTTTACAATCAATAATTATGGTTAGAATGTGGCTAACCACCGCCTATTAAGGACCCTACGGCTAGTTATGCCTTGAATAAAAGTGTTAGTAGCTTATATACCTAATAAACAATTTAATTTCTATGTATTACTTCTATATTATTTCTACATTGCTTTTAGACACCCACCCACCCACCCCTCAAGTTTGTAAAAATTAATGCAACTGGAGACCACCATCATCTATGGCTGATAGTTGTGAAAGAATTGTTGCTGTGAGCACTGCAGAATAGAAGACATCAGATTCTACCGACTTTTAATCACCTGCAACATTCTTCCACCTACCATAATTGAACTAGATTTGGCCAGAATTGAACTACTTGGTCAGACATGATGCTGGAAGACCCGAAAACCTACCTTTTTCCCTCAACTAATCGCAGATGGCTGCTAACCATCGATGTGAGGAATGACAGCATGCCACTCCTTTTTATTCATTTATTTTATTTTATTTTTATTTTTATCTTGTAAGTAACGGCCAATATTCCTAGAAGCGGCCTCTATCAACACACAAATGGGCCATCTGGCAGTAGACCGGGATAACGGAAGGTTGAATAGCTAGAGAGGAGGGCAGACAGCCAGCCTGATTTATAATTGATTGGAGTTTCCTCTCTCCCATAGTGGGGTGAGGGGATTCTCGTTCCTTGTCCAACCCTACGTAGAAGTTGTTTACCCTATCTCTATTTCTTAATGTTGTCGTAGAATTCTTGAATTGTGTAATTTAATGTCTTCTGGATTAGAATGCTATCTTATTCTGTATTTCTCTGTTTGTTTGTTTGTTTGTTTCTTGTAAAAGCCCCCCCCCCCCCCCCCCCCCCCCCCCCCCCCCCCCCCCCCCCCCCCCACCCACCCACCCACCCCCCCCCCACCCCCCCCCCCCCCCCAGTAGTTTGAAGGATCCACCTGGGCCTGGGGTATCCTCCTCTCCCATCATCACAAAGCCTCCCCCGACTTATCCACCTCTTCCCGAAGAACCCAAAGGTGGTGACAGAAATCTCCTTTGTAGAGTTGGAATGCGTCTACCAGATGGACGAAGACTTCAGAGGAACTTCCTCCGTGCTGACCCCATTCAGGTATAAACTCATTTCTTTCTTTTCGGCATGATTGTCTTTTACAAGAAGAAAATGATAAGGGATGGGAAATGATACTTCCAAATACTGTCACTACTTTGGTTCCACCACAAATTGGTAGATTAGCTGCTTCTTTAAGTTGTTTGGGGGTTTGATTTTTGTGGATCCTCATCACACTTTATTTATTTATTTATTATTTTGGTTGAACACTTTCACAGCTGCTTTGGTCATTCTGTTGGTCTGAGCTGGAGGAGCAAGACAAGACGAGGCCATTTCGACTGTCACAAGCCATCCCAGGGTCTGCAAAATCCTTGGACTTCGATACCTCTGTAACTTTTGAGGAGTCGGGTCTAGCCAATTCCATGATCTCTGTTACCTGGGAATGATTTTGAAGACAAGTTCATGCCTCCTCTACTATTCCCCCCACCCCCCTTCTATTTTAGAACCCGTTCTCTCCGTATTTATTTATTTTATTAAATCTTTTGTCTGATGCTACCTACCTTCTGTCTATGCAAATCTTACTGCTGAATTGTTGCAATGAAAAAACCTAGTATATATTAATGATGTATACTTCTACCTAAGTTTTCGGCTTTTTACGGGTATCTCACCCTTTCCATGTTATTTCAAAGCCAGAAAAAGAGATTCATTTATACATGTGTCTATGTATGTATGTGTGTGTGTATGTATGTATGTATGTATCTAATGTATAAACCAATTGTGACCATGCCGGAGCAATTTTTTCTGTCGATCACTGTAGCCAATTCGTCAGGGAAAAAGGGATGCACTGTCTTTTGGCAATGTCAGTGGCATACCATTATGGTATCACATAATCAACTATTTTAGAGTCGATTTTAAATGATATTACTTTCGTTCCAAAAATGTAAGTCGTTTGAGTTTTTTGCACGATTCGAGAGAGTTGTCTATTATTTTTCTTCTTGTACCCCTGTGTTATTAATTTTGATAAAAAAAAGCTAAAATAACTTTTGACTATTATTAATGCATAGTAGTGAAAATTTGATGGTTGATAATAAACGCGGGGTAAAAGAAAAAAAAATGTAATAAATACTTTTTGGTTATATAATTGGATTAATATTATCAGACAAAACAAAAAGGTAAATAGTATAATTAACTTTTAAAAAGTTGAATGTATATGGTGTGATAGCAAATTTGTGCATGCCATTACAGGCTCTTATATCAAGTGTCAAATAACGTTTCACAATACACAGGGTTTTACCTATTAAATCTTGAACCGTAACCCTTTTACCCTTTTTACTTGCCTTAAATTTCTGTGTTGACTATGTCTTTGTTTTTTTTTTGTTGTAACAATGACCTGTGGGATTGATGTCGCATATGGTTATGTGATCTGCTAGTGCACTGACCTGTCAGGTTTGAAGGCCCAACCCTGCGGGTTTTGAGTGTGACGCTTTGAGTAAAATAAACACGGGTCAAGATGTACATTTAATTACAAACAAGTATATTCTTTACGGAAAAATACCCCTCTGATGTGCGAAGCTTTGGCGATTTAGGGTTTTCTGCCGATCGTGGAATATCTTGACAATCTCCTCTCAGTGCGTGTGTTGAAGGAGAGATTTTATGTGACATTTCATTTTTACTATTTCACATAATACACTTTTATAATGTGTGTGAGATTATAAATGAAATGTTGTAATGCATGTCACTCAGTACAAATTTTGTACATCGTTGTATAATAAAAAAATTCATGTTGAAGGATAACTCATCTTTCCTGCTCTTCCGTGATCGCCATGGAGATTGACACTCTGCCTGGTGGTGAAGGCGTACTCCATCCAAAATCCTTTTTGATAGCATTGAAGGGAGACCAAATTCTGATGTGATTAGGGGCATTGTCACTTCATAAAGGCAAGTTGCCTTCGCAATCTCAATGGAATAAATGCAACAAATTGCAGTACTATTTCAAAATAAACCGACACCTCGGTTCCCTGACGATTTGTGCAAGTTCATTATACGGTTTGGGCTTAAGGCGGATTGCCCAATTGCCTTGATGTACAATAAACGTCTTAATTCGCAATTCATCTCAGGAGGAGTAAAATAGACTTATTTATCAGAGCTATTGGTCAGTGGGGGATGAATCCGATGATATTATCAAAATAGACACTGAATTTTCATCCTACTCAAGAGGTGCCTTTGGCTCCTATACATATTGAGCTTCCTGAAATTACCACTTCCATTGTTTAACAAGGATTACTTATTTTGAGTTTCTTCCCGAGTTATGGTGGAAATTGATTTGCTTACGTAGAAAGAAGTTTGTATTTGGATTGGGATGAGGAGTCATTGTTTTGGCAAATAGTGGTAATATGAATCCTAACCTGCATATTGTCAATTTTTGGGCATGTTGATCGGGAGTGCCCTAAGAAATATCCAGATTTGGAGGTGAAGTCAAGGGAGGCAAACGTTCTGCCTAAACAACAATATATAAGGAAGGAGGTTCAAAGAGTGTAGACCGATGATGGAACGAAAGACCATGATCAACGAGTCAATCAGGATGAAGGACATAAAAAAATGGCAATCCGGGTATGAGGTTGGAAGAAGCGGGTAAGGACAATGTGCAAAACTCAATTTTGGTAGCATATGGTTTAGTTTATGCCTCAAAGGTCTTTAATGAAGTGAGTATTCAAATTGAGAATAAAGAAGACTATTCGGTTGATGTCTCATGTCTTAATGCCAATGTCACTGAATCTTTTGATGACGATGTTCTCTTGATGAAGTGTTGCATGATTATCAATGTATGTTGGAGGAAATTGAGCGGGAAGATTTTGTCACATACGATGGACATGATTTGCAACAGCCATTGATGCCTCTAATTGATATAGGAAAAGAATGAAGGAGCAGAAGCAAGAAACAATCCACAAATGGAATCTATTGCTAATATTCATTTTGTTGTAAAGGCTTATTTGGAAGCCTAGAGGCTCTTTCTGCCACATATATTGTCTCTTGAGGGGATGGGTCCATATATCAATATCAATTTTTTAACTAAGACACGACCTATAACGAAGATGATGAAGCTGATGTCAATGAAGAATTGTGTATTTATAGGGTTTAGATAAACGATGACTATGAGGGCTTTCCACACCCACATAAGAGTTGAATCAGAGTTATTGGTTGCAATAGTCAAACTTGCAAAGGAAATAGATGTGCAACAAGTGTCACAAAGGTCAAACACAAAGGAAATTGAAGAAATTCCAACACTACATGATTGTACTTTTCTGACCCTGGCATCAAAGAGAGATTATCCCATCCACAAGGCTTCAATAGAATGGCTATTGGCATCCTCCTGAAGGCCTGGCCAACTCTCGAGCTTGAGAGAATCCAAGGAATCCACATACCTTAGAAGCCATGTGGAGAAGCTTGAAGGTTTCAATATTGAGTATGCCTATGTGTGTGCTTCTTGAAATAATATTAGGCTTAAACTTAAGTTTATGACTCGATAGCGACCCTACACCAAGTTTAAACAAATGAATCGCCTTTTAGGTGCAAACAAGATCCTAACCGGCGAAAGAGTCTTACTCGGACCAATGCACTATTTGGCGGATTCAAAATTGAATGTCATTACGGTGGCTTGCGGCATCCTCGTATGAAGCCTAAGCGAGCTTTAGGGCCCTCGGGGTGGTTGAAGGCGATGAACTTAAGCGATTGAGAGAAGTAAACTCAGACCCTTACAATGGATTGTGGATTCATCCTTATTCCAATGAGGGGAGTAAATTCAAACCCGTTCAGTAGCTAACAGGAACCTTTCCTGCTCAAAGAATGACAAAGACTTGTCTTAAGGACCTGGGTTAGAGGAGTAATCTTAGAGTCGCGTATTATCTTGACCTTTTGAGAGGAGTAAACTCATAGCTGTTCAGGTGCTTGTGGATAGCTGCACCGTCCCGATGAGAGCTTATTTTCTAAGAAGGGATGTTACCGAGGAGGTCTCTTGGAATATGAGTAAAAGTTGTCTGGAATTTCAACGTAGAGCATGACTGACCTTTGGTGCCTGCAGTCACAGTGACACTAAAGAGAGCGTAAAATGAAATATTATTACATAAAACTAAATATGGAAAGTAAGGCCTAATGTTACTACGGTGCTATGTTACAATATATGGATAAATTATATGATTAAGTAAAAGAACCATAACTACGCAACCCTAAAATGGAATTTCCAAATTAGAAATCGCAAATATGATCCAAGTAATAAATGCACACGTTTCTTTTGGTTCCCAATTCCAATATGACACTCATGCTTCATGAGCCATACTGCTACCGATGCAAGAGAGGAGTTTTTTTACCCATGGGTAGATTCTCAATTTCTTTTGGGTCTTGTGCAATAAGCGTCTAATAGACACTCGATTATAACATAACATGCACAAGAAACCGCTTAAGGCCAATGGAATCGAGGCACTTTTAACTCATTTAGTTTAGTTCGAGTAGATTCTTAAAGAAAATGATTTTTGTGCTCAACTATGCCATTCTGTTGAGAGTAACTAGGTGCATAGAACTCGTAATGGATACCCAAACACTAAGAACTTTATAAGTTCTGTTATGAAATGGTTGATTAATTTTCACATATCTCATTTGATTAAATCTCTTCAAAATCATTCATTTATTAGGGTGCTATATTTCATCTTAATATATTTAATAAATCATTATATAATAAAATACATTAATATATTAAGTTATACATAATAAATGATGTATTTAATAATAGCCTCATAAGTAGATTGTTTCTCATAATATGATATTATCAAAGACATTTTCTAATCATTTATGGTTAAGTTTATGCTTCGAAGGTCTTTAATGAAGTGAGTATTCAAAATGAGAATAAAGAAGACTATTCGGTTGATGTCTCATGTCTTTGTGCCAATGTCACTGAATCTTTTGATGACGATTTTCTCTTGATGAAGAGTTGCATGATTATCAATGCATGTCGGAGGAAATGAGCAGGAAGATTTTGTCACATACGATGGACATGCTTTGCAACAACCATTGATGCCTCTAATTGATGGGGGAAAAGAATGGAGGAGCAGAAGCAAGAAACAATCTACAAATGGAATCCATTGCTGATATTCATTTTGTTGTAAAGGCTTATTTGGAAGCCTAGAGGCTCTTTCTGCCACGTATATTGTCTCTTGAGGGGAGGGGTCCATATATCGATATCAATTTTTTAGCAAAGACACGACCTATAATGAAGATGATAAAGCTGAGGTCAATGAAGAATTGTCTATTTATAGGGGTTTATATAAACGATGACTATGAGGGCTTTCCACACCCGCATAAGAGTTGAATCAGAGTTATTGGTTGCAATAGTCAAACTTGCAAAGGAAATAGATGTGCAAGAAGTGTCACTAAGGTCAAACACAAAGGAAATTGAAGAAATTCCAACAGTAAATGATGGTGCTTTGCCGACCTTGGGAGCAAAGACAGATTATCCCATCCACAAGGCTTCAAAAGAGTGGCTATTGGCATCCTCCTGAAGGCTTGGCCAAATCTTGAGCTTGAGAGAATCCAAGGAATCCACATACCTTAGAAGTCATTGGGAGAAGCTTGATGGTTTAAATATTGAGTATGCCCACGTGTGTGCTTCTTGAAATAATATGCGGCTTAAACTTAGCTTTATGACTCGGTAGCGACCCTACACCATGTTTAAACAAATGAATCACCTTCTAGGTGCAAAAAAGATCCTAACTGACTGAAAAGAGTCTTACTCGGACCAATGCACCGGCTGGAGGATTCAAAATTGAATGTCATTACAGTAGCTTGAGGCATCATCGTATGAAGCCTAATTGAGCTTCAAGGCCCTCAGGGTGGGTTTAAGGCGATGACCTTAACTGATTGAGAGGAGTAAGCTCAGACCCTTACAATGGCTTGTGGATTTATTCTTATTCCAATGAGGGGAGTAAATTCAAACCCGTTCAGTAGTTGACGGGAACCTTTCCTGCTCAGTGAATGACAGAGACTTGTCATAAGGACCTGGGTTAGGGGAGTAATCTTAGAGTCGCGTAGTATCTTGACCTTCTGAGAAGAGTAAACTCATACCTATCAGGGGCTTGTGGATAGATTTACCATCCCGATGAGAGCTCCTCTCCTAAGAAGGGATGTTACCGAGGAGGGTTGAAAGTATCATTCCTTGATCCTAACTAGTCTCTTGGAAGATGAGTAAAAGTTGTCTGAGATTCCAACGTAGAGCATGACCGACCTTTGGTGCCTGCAGTCATAGAGACACTAATGTGAGTGTTAAATGAAATATCATTACATAAAACTATATATGAAAAGTAAGGCCTAGGGTTACTACGGTGCTATGTTACAATATATGGATAAATTATATGATTAAGTAAATGAACCATAACTAAGCAACCCCAAAATCGCATATCCAAGTTATAAGAAATCCCATAGACGCTACTATTTACGAATTTTATCCTTGCATGTTTCGATTTGTTCGAGTATGTAAATAAATCGCAAATATGATCCAAGTAATAAATGCACACGTTTCTTTTGGGTCCCAATTCCATTTCGGCACCCACGCTTCATTAGCCATACTGCTACCGATGCAAGAGAGGAGTTTTTTTTACCCATGGGTAGATTCTCAATTTATTTTTGGTCTTGTGCATCAAGCGTCTAATAGACACTCAATTATAACATAACATGCACAAGGAACCGCTTCAGGCCAAAAGAATCGAGGCACTTTACACTAATTTAGCATAGTTCGAGCAGATTCTCGAAGAATACTTATTTTTGCGCTCGACAACGCCGTTCTGTTGAGGGGTTCTAGGTGCATAGAACTCGTGACGGATACCCAAACACTCAAATAACTTTATAAGTTCTGTTATGAAATGATTGATAATTTTCACATATCCTATTTGATTAAATCTTTTAAGTATCATTCATTTATTAGTGTGCTATATTTCATATATTTAGTAAATCATTATATAATAAAATATGTTAATATATTAAGTTACACATAATAAATGATATATTCAATAATAGCATCCTAAATACATTGTTTCTTATAATCTGATATTATCAAGGACATTTTCTAATCATTTTATCCACTCAAAAAAAAGAAGACATTTTCTAATTATAAATAGTATGATATTAACTTTGATTCATTATTCATAATAGTCCATTCTCACTATGATACATTGATGTTGTATTGTCACATCTCAAGCATCAAGATCTTTATCTTATGTGCTAGATGATGCCTTTCAAATAAAGTGCTAGATGATCTATTAGGATATCTTAAGTTATAATAGATGTTAATAATAAGTGATATCCATATATCAAAATATTATATAGTATTTTACTACATAACTGCTTTTTGTTGTATGGTATAATTTGTAATAATATCTCGCGATAATATATTATTACATATACATTATATATGGATTATTTGCTGGATCATTATATATATCCATGATACTAATATTCTACAGGCTGGAACACTTGAATTTTGGTAGGTCTTCTATTCTCTTAAGCCCAACACCCAAATCAATAAAACAAGTCTGCATTTCCTATATCCACTTAATTATCTCGGTGAACCTCCCACTTACTGGCCCAATAAACCCCAGCCTTAGATCTCCCTCACATCACACAACCCTAATTTCTATTACACTAAAAATACTCGACTGCCTCCCCTATCTCTTCTCCATTAACTCCAGCTGAGACACCTCTCCTCCTAAAAACCTCCATATTCCCTCAACTTTTCAATTCTTGAAAACCGGCATTCTTCTAACTCCACCGCTCCACCTTTCTTCACCCTCCTCAAACATAGAGCATGACTGGCCTTTGGTGCATGCAGTCACAGAGACTAACGATAGCGTAAAATGAAATATCATTACATAAAACTAAATATGAAAAGTAAGGCCTAAGGTTACTATGGTGCTATGTTGCAATATATGGATAAATTATATGATTAAGTAAAGGAACCATAACTACGCAACCCTAAAATAGCATGTCCAAGTCATAAGAAATCCCATAGATGCTACAATTTACGAATTTTATCCTTGCATGTTTCGATTTTTTCGAGTATGTAAATAAATCGCAAATATGACCCAAGTAATAAATGCACACATTTCTTTTGGGTCCCAATTCCATTTCGACACCCACGCTTCATTAGCCATACTGCTACCGATGCAAGAGAGGAGTTTTTTTACCCATGGGTAGATTCTCAATTTCTTTTGGGTCTTGTGCATCAAGCGTCTAATAGACACTCAATTATAACATAACATGCACAAGCAACCACTTCAGGCCAAAGGAATCGAGGCACTTAAACTCATTTAGCATAGTTCGAGCAGATTCTTGAAGAAAACGATTTTTGCGCTCTACTATGCCGTTCTGTTGAGAGGTTCTAGGTGCATAGCTAGAACTCGTGACGGATACCCAAATACTCAAAGAAATTTATAAGTGTTGTCATGAAATGGTTGATTAATTTTCACATATCCAATTTTATTAAATCTGTTAAGTATCATTCATTTGTTAGTGTGCTATATTTCATCTTAATATATTTAATGAATCATTATATAATACAATACATTAATACATTATGTTATACATAATAAATGATATATTCAATAATAGCATCATAAATACATTGTTTCTTATAATATGCTATTATCAAAGACATTTTCTAATCATAAATACTATGATATTAACTTGGATTCATTATTCATAATAGGCCATTCTCACTATGATACATTGATGTTATATTGTCACATCTCAAGCATCAAGATATCTATCTTAAGTGCTAGATGATGCCTTTCAAAAAAAAGCGCTAGATGATCTATTATGATATCTTAAGTTATAATATATATTAATAATAAGTGATATCCATACATCAATATATTATATAGTATTTTACTACATAACTTCTTTTTGTTGTATTGTTTAATTTGTAATAATATCTCGCTAGGATATATCATTACATATATATTATATATGGATTATTTGCTAGATCATTATATATGTCTATGATACTAATATTTTGCAGGCCGGAACACATGAATTTTGGTAGGCCTTCTATTCTCTTAAACCCAACACCCAAATCAATAAAACAAGTTTGCATTTCCTATATCCACTTAATTATCTCGGTGGACCTCCCACTTAATGGCCTAATAAACCCCAGCCTTAGGTCTCCCTTACATCACACAACCCTAATTTTTATTACAATAAAAATAATCGGAATCCTCCCCTATCTCTTCTCCATTAACTCCAGCGGAGACACCTCTCCTCTTGGAAACCTCGGTATTCTTTCCACTTTTCAATTCTGGAAAACCAGCATTCTTATAACTCCACTTGTTGGTCCCTTAAAAAGGCTTTGGTTAAGTTTAGAGGGGGATTGAATAAACTTAACACTTAAAACTTTTTGGAGTTTCACAGATCAACTGATCTTATAGTTAGCTAAGTCTGATGCAGCGGGAATATTACTTAAGCCTTTTTCCTTGTTGTTAAAAGATGATACTAAGTATTAGATTCTAAGTATATAATGTGTGTGAATTCAGCAGCTAGTTCAGCAGATTGATGTAGATAAATTGCTGTAAATGAAAATACAGAAAGTAAATGCAGTAAATAAAGTAATGCAAATTTTATAGTTGTTCTAGGTGGTGTAATCTTGTCAGTCCACTCATCTCCTATGATGTCAGAGGAAATTCACTAGAGTCTTTTGAGGTTGCTGTTACAAAAGTCCTTAAGTTGTTTGTCATTGACCAATAACTATGGCTTCACAAACTGAATACTAAGAACATGTAGGATTGCTGCTCCTAAGTAGTCCACTGGTCCTTGAAGGGTAGAATTGCCTCTTCACCAACTCCACCATAAAAACAACAGTTCTTGACACTCAGTAGTGCCTCTCTATCTTTAGGTTTCTTCTTGAAAAGAAGGGTTTGAATCAAGAAAGTGATTCTGCTTTAGCAAGCTTTTGATCAAGATGATAAGATTAGCAGCTTATGTTCTCCAAGTGTAGATGCTAGATGATACTTGAATACAGTAACACTTGAATAAATTATGGATCAATATGTATGCTCAGTTCAGTAGGGTGTAATGCTCTTGATTGCTTGTAAGTTCATGTATAATCTAATTCCAGAGATCCTCTATTTATAGGTGAAAATCCTGTGCTTGAATTTAAATTTCAAATCTGACCGTTATTGGATTTTCTGATTATTCCCTGAAATTCCCTCTGCTGTACTTCTTTGTCAGTATGTCGGTGTCCTTCTGACAGACAGACTGTCAACCAATGGTTTAATTCCTATTTGATTTTGCTCTGAATTCCTTAGAAAGTTCCTTCAATCTCCACCATTGATCAAATGATTATTCTAATGCATGATATTCATCCTTATCCATTTAATCTTCCAAAACAAATCTTGAAACGGATTAATCTGATTTATGTATACTCAGCTGATGTCTGGTTCATGTGTCTTCTGAGGTATACATTTGGTCAGTGATGGCCGTTTTATAGTATACCAACTTTGACCGGTAGAGTACCGAGTCGATTGTAATATAAAACTAGCGAGCAAGGTCATAATCCTACAGGGAATCTAGTTAAGTACCAAAGCTAGTGTCATCTTTAGTTTAGATCAACAAGATTTTTGGAAAGGTTATTACAATACAACGTGCTATGGTTACAAATACTAACTTGAAACGGGGGTTTTAAACTGTTAAAAGTGATAGCCGAGCTATGACCTAATCAAATACTTACCAAACCCTAGCTATGTCCGGCAGTATTCTTGATTTACTTAAACGTTCTAGATGTCACGTAGGGTGTCGTTTCCTGGCTCTGAGAATAGACATTATTTCAATAATCTACCCTTCTATGTCCGGTTCAACAGTCCGCTCAACGGATTTAACTGACCTCACACGGTGTACGATTCATGAAACTTTCGACAAGTCGATACAAAACCTCACACATGAAACCGAATCTGAACAACTCAGTCGGTTTTATAGGGTGATCCTAGAACTCCGGTTCCCGTATCCTCTTCCAAAATACATATGTAAAGACAATACGTGAAATATGATTATCGAGTAGCAAATTCAATAAAGGTCATTAAGAATAAGTTCTAGGACTACAAACACATCAAGAATATTCAAATCAAACATCAATAATAACACATGAACAAGCTAGGATCCAGTTTCAATGATTAGCATAGCTCGTCTATAAGACGATTAGCTACTCATATTAACTATCAAAACATAAGATTTCATCATAGACTATGAATAAACAAACAAAAGATAAAGATTAGGAGTACTTACCAAGAACTGAAAACCGATAGAAATCCAAAAACAAGAAAACTGAATATATAGCTATGAAGCCCAAGATGATCCGAGTGTTTGTTGCAAAAGATTATGCTAAGAAAGCTTGAAAATCTATTCTATGGTGTTCTTTGCTAAGGAAAATCACAAGAAAAAGCTATAGAAAAGTATCTATATCATCCTCCACTCAAAAGTTGAGCTTTTATAGTGTTAGGAAGATTTTACAGCTAGGCATGCGCCTGAAGTAAGCTAGGCGCACGCTTAACAATTCTTCAAAAAGTCTCCACGAGCAGGTCAGATGCTAGGCGTGTGCCTAACATTTCTTAGGCGTGTGCCTAGCCAATGAACTTCACGGACAGAAACTTTGCACCATTTCAGGGTCTCCGGCATGTATTTCCCCCAAGATGAGCTTTTATGCATCCTAAAGCTTCGTATCATGTTTTCCGGGCATTCTCGAACACCTAGTCCCTGAAAAACATCAAAACACATACCAAATATAACCCCTACGAGACACTAGGGTGACCGAGAATGAATGAAAAACATAGAAAAATGCTGAGATTCCCGGATTATATATCCGAGTCCCGGAATTAGCAAAAATGGTGTAAAATGCACCAAAACTTAGCCAAACACTCCCGGAATTGTACAAAACGAGTCGTCACGGGGCACAAAATAAGTAGAAAAATAGATTCGAGTTGACTCTCATCAACTACCCCATACTTAGCGTTTGCTCGCCCCCGAGCAAAACCGAGCATTTCAAACAGGAATAGAGTCAACGTTGTCACATATATGACAAACGTTCCGTATCAAATAGATAATGCAAAAGTAAAGACACAAATACATAAAATATTGGTTCTACCTCATGTCGAAAAATGAAGGTGTGTGTGTGAAAATAGCTTCTTCGACATTAGCTACTAGCGACCGGTTCGGATTATAGGCGTGTAACGTACCAGGGTTACACCATAGGCTTATACGTCGTAAACATCTCCACTAATCGAGGTCTATCGTCATCTAGTACGGTCGAGCAGGACTTGAAGGGTTATAATGTTAAGCTAGGGTCGGGGATAACGAAAAGACATTTACGATAAAATAGAAAAGAGAGGGTGCAAAAGAGCTTTAACCGAGATATATATATATTCAAAACTCGGCTATCACTTCGGCTTCAATCTTTCCGACTATTTACAACCTCGGAATCCAAACCCTAACTTCAACTTTTTCTTTCTTTTTTTCTACTCAACAAAATTGTAGTACCATAGTCCATCTTTGGACTTATAACAACTATCATTACAAACAAATATATATATATATATATATATATATATATATATATATATATATATATATATATATATATATATAATTTTATTTTTTTTAAAATCCGAAAACGCGAATAGATACTCTACATCAAAATTTTGATCAAAAGCCACAAACGGCTCGTTGTTACTCTCTCTCGACCAAACAACTCGTAACGCACGACAACAAATCATAATCGGTGTCTCAATAATACCTTGCAACATCGTATAAGAAATGTGCGGAACTAAAAGCTCAAATGCAAGGTGATCAAAGATACGTAGACCAAAATAAAGCTCAGGGCATCGGTGATTACGGGTTAGTAACATGAAAGGCTAGTTCGGGTGGCGGTCTGGCCACCCTACAAAGGCTTAGAGGGGTAACTGCGGATATATGTATAAGGATGGCTTTTGGCTCTGATCGGGTCAAAAATGCCAAACCGTCATCCCGTACCTAACAACGACGACCTTTCTATTTCGATTCAAAGTTACTAATATAAGTTCTAGGTAACCGGATCATAACACAACTATAATCGTTCACTAGTCGAGTATTTAATGACATCGAAGCTTATTACGTAAAGTTGTTTCAATTTTCAACACACGATATACACTACAAAGTAAAATGTATTCGAGTAGCTACACATGTCTCACTACAGGATATGAAAGCTCGTGATACAGTAGAGAACATCAAAACTATAAAAATTTGAAAAACGTTCGCCCGAAATTTCACAAAAAGTCGATAACCACTAAGTCATGACTCGAAATAAATAAAACCGGACAATAGGCTAACTAGCCTCCACCCCCTACTTAAAAATTGAACACGGCCCTCGGTGTGTAAGTAAATAAAAACGAGGGGTTAGAGGCTTAGCTTAAACCAGGCAAAAGGTGGAATTTCGGCATGTAGCATCCGTAAAATGGACTTCCAGTGTACCTGTACTATTAAAAACGCATTCTACCAACACAGGTAGACAGGAATGGGGTATATATACATATATACACAAATGACTGGGGATGCTACAAAATGTCAAAAACGTGCATGGAGCACCACTCAAAAAATTAGCATACATTGTGAACAATGCAAAAATAGCACACACCATGTAAGAAGCCGAAATATCTAAATATAATAAAAAGGACCAAAAACGTGCCCTAAACCAAGTCAAAATAGGGCCAAATACGGCCTACCAAAAATGGACAAAAGTATATACGTATATGCAGAAAATAAAAATAAAAACTGAACAGAAACAAACAGAAAAGAAACAAGTCTTGGCCCTCCGGGCCTACAACATAATCTCCAAAATAAGCAAAAAAAATGCAAAATTCACAAAGAGCATGTTCCAAAATGAACGCAATCTAGCGTCATAAAAATTTGCAAAATAATCTGAAAGCTTCTAAAGAAAATGCTAGAAAAGGCCGGTCTTCTCGTCTTCAACCTACTCTTCATCTGTCTCGGAATCACGTCTCTCTGTCCCCCGTTGAGTGCCGATGTCCTCATAAAGATAATCTTCGGGGTCCATCTCTAAATCTATGCCCAGTGTAGCCGCCAAACCAAAATCATCGAAAGCACCCCCACTCGAGCTAGCACCTCCAACACCACCTCCAAAAACACCACCACTCGAACCACCAACATCCCAAATGCAGCCCCACTCGACTCACCCACCCTCAAAAGGTTTGTCAAAGTCCCCAAAGCTTTGATGCAAAAAGGACGGGACAAAATCTTGAACAAATGGAGGGTATTGATAAGGCCTCTGAGAAACATTAGGTAGGTACGAGGTAGGGATGTCGTGACATTTGGCCACCTCATCACTAATTGTTCGTAATGACAACATGGCTAGACGGTTGTCATTGAACCAATCACGTTGAGCACCTAGGGCAGCATAGGCGACTTGTTCTAGAATAGAACGGGCGGCCCTAGTTGGTTGGCGGGGTGGTTGAGGTTGGTGCTGGGTTCATGGCGCGCAAGGTTGGACTTCTCGAAAATGGGTGGGAACTTCCTACGAATCAACACATCACCAGGCATGTTGTCTAAACCTAACATAACGGCCATATCCATGATCAAACGGGGAAAAATCACATTTGGAGTTTGCTTCCCTATATACGAGGAGAGCTTATCCTTAATGATCTTCGCCGCATCAACAGGGATATTGTGAAGGATGGCGTTGACAATCTTGAGAGTTTCTGAGCTGATTTTGGTGGATTGAGAAGTAGGAAAAAGACGGTGGGTGATGAATTTGACGACAAGCTTCTCGGGTGGATTCCACTCGGATGTATTAATGGCATGTCGAGGTTTTGTTTTCTTGGGATCCACTCACAGTTGGGACAGATAGCTGTCTTATCATTTCAAGGACATCAACCGGGGGTTGTTGTTGGGATAGCCTAGCAAAGAATTGGGTGTACTTATCATCAAAAGAGACACTCGGAAGGTGGAGATGGTGAGCTATTCACTCACGGCTAATGTTCAATCTCTGACCTCTCAATAGAATGTAATTCGTAGCCGCCCCTACAGCCTTAGCATTGGAATAGAATTCCCTAACCATGGACAAATTTATCGACTCGGGCCTAACCGTAAGAAGATTTCCCCACCCTTGGGTTTGCATGTTAAGCCAGAAATCCTCATTCACGTCAGTCCTATTTTTCTCTCTCTCAATAAGCATGGTCTTGGACCTAATTTATCATTGAAGAAGTCTAGAACTTTGTCATCGATGAAACGGTTCAACTCATCTCGGTTACGTGGCTGCCTAGGGGGGTCGGCCCTTTGCTCTCCTGTAGGTTCTTCCTCAGGTAACTCGATGAGAGCAATAGGCTCATTCTCACTAGATGGTGCAGCCCTACTGTGGCTGCCACCATCACCTCTACCACTACCTCTCCTACTACCGGACACATAAGGGTTCTTCCTTTTCGTGTTCACACCAGTCATTATTCTATACAACAAAAACAACATTTAAGAACCAAAACAACACAAAATTATTCACAACTTCCCCTTAAAGATTAAATAACAATTAAGAGACTAGAAAATAAAAACAAAAACAAAAACAAATTATTCTAGGTTAATCTAAAAGGGTTGAATTGGGTTTACAAAACGAAAAAGAAAACAAGGGAGCCACCCTTACCAAGAATTTGTGCTCACCGGAGTTGATGAAGGTCACCGGAAAAAACTTGACAAAAAGCTTCCAAATTTCGCCCCAAACTTGCTTGAAATTTAGTGGGTTTGGTGATTTTGAAATTAAATTGAAGAGAGGTGATGATTGGGAGTGATTTGGTGAAAAAAGGAGGGAGTTTTGTGGTGAATTGTGATGATTTTTTGGAAGAGAAAGGGGTGAGAACGGGGGAGGGGCGGCTGTTAGGTTGAGAAATGTGAAGAAGGAGGAAGGTGGAATGGGGAAGAAAAAAGCTGTTTTTTTTACAAGTACCGTAGGCATGCGCCTATGGAATGCCGTACGCATGCCTAGCATGTGAAGCGCCGGATGTCAAGTTTCAAAACACAGACTGAAACTTTGACACAAAAAACACCCCTTAGGCGTGTGCCTAAGTGATAACGCTCTAAATGGTACCAATAATTATACCTATATTCACCCTGAATTCTGCTCAAGAGAGGATAAATATGTTCATTATTATATGGAATATATGTTAAATGCTATGTGAGTGTTTCCAGGATCGTAATTCTGCATCTATGCTATTTTCCCAAGGTTTTGGTACTGTTTTGTCTCATTTTGCGTGTTTTATAGGATGTACCAGATGTGGAGCATTGGAGAGTGGATTGGACCGAAAGAAGTACATTGGGCCAAGTAATTAAAGTCCAAGAAGAAGCCTGCTGAAGAAAAAAGAAGAAAGAAGGCCTGGTAACCGGAGGGCTAGGCCCGGTAAACCGGCGACTTGTTCGACACGAAATTGATTCTGCCGCATTATCTAGGTCGGTTAGGGTTTTAGAGAGTCTTAAGTCGGTCACTGTATCTATATAAGGCCGCATATATTGAATATCATAATACAATCTCATATCTTATCAATTACATTATACAGTTTTGATGAAATAAATTTTTCTTGAGCTTTGGAGAGTTATTTCTGGTTTCCTCCCTTCTTCCGTCATCTCTAGCTTGAGTAGATCGAACTATATCTCCATTGTTGATGGTATGAAGCTTAGAACGTTCCTTTATTGTCTTCAATAAGGGAGATCTGTTCGTATTTATGTGTTTTAATTAATCTGTATGTTTAAAGACCCCATAATTTACTTATTTTAATTATATTGAGCAATGTAGAACCAGAAGTTAGGAAAAGCTGCCCCCGGTAACCCGGCGGTCTATACCGGTTTACCGAGGCAATATTTAGAAAACCTAAAACTGGGATTCAATAAAGCTACATTGATCGACATGTTTCATTAACAGTAGGTTAGATCTGGCCAATCTGCTTATTGTAATCATAAATTAACATGAAGGACTGTTAGTGAAGTGTTAATTAGGACATAGTCTAGAATGGACCCTAGGAACGTGCTGGTCAATGTCGACAGTTGTCTAGTCGGGTTAGCGGTATGAGTTAGCGCTCAATATCGGCAGTTCTAGTTCTTTATGCGTATGGGCTATTACGGACCAATTAAGGAGGGTAGCTTGCGTATAGATTGTCTACTGCCATTGTCGGAGTAGATAGGAGTAGGAATTGCACCAGTAGCTGATAATGATAATTAAAACTAAAGCTCACAATTAATCTAAGGAAATTATGTGGGGAAGTAAACATAACGATTAACTAATCCAAGTTAGTGGATAGGTGAGGAGAGGGAGAGGTATACCATGTTTGTTTTCTTTTACATTATTGTTGGTCAATGACCGCCTCTATGTTGCTTCTTAATTAGGTTAGAATCGTTTATACTTATAGTTGAATTGTCTCTGTGGGATCGACCTTGACTTGCATTTACTATACTACGATGTACCTAGTATTCTAGCTAGTAATATCGACGTTAGTGACTTACACGCGATCAAGATTTTTGGCGCCGTTGCCGGGGACAATGGCTAATTGTAAATATAAACGTTTTAATTCTGATTAAGAAGTCGTTTTTATTTTATTTTATTTTATTTTGAGTCTTGAGTCGTTCTGTATCAACCCTGCACTTGTTAAGCTGCCAGAAAAAGAAATTTCAGGGCCGGTTACCGTGGCTAACCCCCGGGTTAACGAGGCCTAAAAAATCCAATTCTGAACAGTCCATGTTATTCTGTGTTATTCCCTATTGATTTTAGTTAGTAGGTCCGCAACAGTTGGGATCACACCCAGCTGAAGCGGAAATTGCTAACCTTTTCTTTTCTTTGTAATTTTTTTGTCTTTTGCAGGTAGATCAGAACACTTCAGAGATTCGATCAAACCAGAGTTGGAAAAAGAGCAAACAAGTGAAACAATATGCCTAGAATGATATTGAACATCACACCGATTTCTATGTACCCTGAATCAGAAGCAAGAGAGCATTATGAAGCTATAAAGAAATGGTTGGAAAAGGAGAAAGAAGCAATCAAGCAAGAGCCTGAAGAGAACTTAAGGGAGTATAGCACGTACCGTCCAGGTGAGTTCCCTTGTGAGTTAATTGATATATCGTCTTTGGATTATGATTCTGATGATCCTGAAGAGGATCCTGACATGATGTTTTCTGAGCCTGAGGATTACCCAGACTCCTAATTTCTGTTATTGGTATATCAGTAGGATTAGGTCTCTGCGACTCTGGCTCGAGTTGCAACATTCTACCCTTTCCCTCTGTCAAAAGATCAAGCTTCCGGTCGTAATGAATCAAACCAGGACCATGAATTTCATTGATAGAACTAGAGATATGCAACCTGGTCTGCTTATGAAGTGTACGATTAAGGCTTGAGGGTTCACATATCCTATTGATTTCACGGTCATAGATGTACCTGAGGACCCAAGTGCCCTAGTTTTGTTAGGGAGACCTTTCTTAGCGACAAGTAGGGCGGTTATGGATTTTGATAATGGGGAGATTACTCTGAGGTTGAATAATGACGCGGTATCTTTTAAGATCTTAGAGCCCCTAGAAAATAAACTGCCAAGTTGTAAGATGACGTATGCTTCAGGGAAGGTGGAGATTATGGAGATCGAGGGGCATAAGCATAGAGAGGTTGTAGATGAAACCATTGAGCAGGAATTTATGTGACTAATTCTGAGAGAAAGAGAAGAGAAGGACTATGACAATATGCTCATGGAAGCTAGTCCTTCCGTGTTGCGTAGTGAACGAGTTGAGCTAAAAGTGGAAAACATGGAGTCCTTGGGTTCAAAGTCTAAATCTTGACGCAGAGGCAGACCTAGAACGCAAGCTAAGAGAGAAAGGAGTGCTAGGAACAGAGCTAAAAAAGGTTCTCTAAAGGTACAAGCCACTGGAGTAAAAGTGTGGCGAGTTAAAGCTCCAACCCTTGAATGATCAGAAATTTGAAGAAAG
This sequence comes from Gentiana straminea, assembly GCA_036785695.1. NCBI lineage: Eukaryota > Viridiplantae > Streptophyta > Magnoliopsida > Gentianales > Gentianaceae > Gentiana > Gentiana straminea. Next base: position 1,062,842 of record JAVUPR010000320.1, read on the forward strand.
TCGAGCTGATGACTATAAACTCAGAACCGTTTCTCTAAACCCTTAGGTAGATTAGGAATGAATAAAAGTAGCCAGATGAAGGGACGAGCTTTTTTTCATCCTACCGCACCCTTAGCCTTGAAACCAAATGGTTGTGGAAAGGTTTTTTTTACTCGTTGCGGATTCTAGTGAAGTAGTTTAGGTTTCGAGTCGGAAATAATAATTGAAGAGTGAAAGTCTAGTCAATTTGAGGTCAGAATTGAGTAGAGAGGTTGAGAAAAGTGTGCAGTGAAGGCAGACAAAGAATATGGAGAATAAGATTCCCCGGTATCTCGAGGGTAACCTCCGGGTTACCGAGTCTGGATTTTTAAATTTCTGAATGTCAGGTTGTAAAGCTGAATTTTTAGAGACACGTGGAGGACACACGTGGCACCAGATACAGCCAGTGAGCAGAAATGAAGCAAACTAGAGTTTCTAATATATTAGTTTAATTATGAGTAATTAGTTATTCCCCCACACATGCAATAGTCCTCCCCATTGGTGAATTTATTCATTATTCAGCTACGGGTACAACTCCTAACACTATCTACTCTGATAATGGCAGTAGACAATCTATACGCAAGCTACCCTCCTTAGTTGGTCCGTAATAGCCCATACGCCTAAAGAACTAGAGCTGTCGATATTGAGCGTTAACTCATACCGCAAACCCGCCTAGACAGCTGTCGACATTGACCAACATGTTCCTAGGGTCCATTCTAGATAATGTTCAAATAGAGCACTTAACTATTCATATTTCATGCTAGTTTACGATGACATGCAAATAGTTGATCAGGCTAAAAACATGTAAATTAAATCTATCGATCAATGTAGCTGGCGCCGATTATCACGAATTAGTAATTTACTAGGTATTCAGATCTAGCAATATAGACCGTCGCTGATCTGAAGAACGTAACTACTATTCCATGATTTCTTCATCAACGAATCAGATCTATAACACATGGGGTAAAATAAACTAACTACTACATATTAAACTAAATAAGCAATTAAAACATACTAGTCGAATAGAACAACAATAGATCTACATCTTGGAAAAGACAGAAAATCATACCTTCAAAGACGAGCGTAGATCTCCCTTAGATCTCTCCCTAGGTGGTGACTCCATCATGTCTCCGACCAGAACTCATAAAATAAATAAAATAAAGAACAATGAACTTTTATTGCATAATACTTGTAAATTGTATGGTACATTGTGTTCTGAGGCGAAGCCTCTTATTTATATCTATCTAAACCGACTTAGGAAAATCTAGTTTGACCCTCGTCCAAGAAAACGCGTTTCGGAAGGATCTGGATCCTCGGTAAGTCGGCACCACCTCTCGGGTTACCGAGGGTATTTTTGTCCTTTTTCTTCAACCGACTTAACTTGGAATGTTCTGGAATACCCTAGGCCCTTTCCTTTCGTGCAGTCCACTCCAGATTCGTCTATCGTGCTCAGCCCAATATTCCGTATCCTGAAAATCATCAAATAATGCACGAAATAATATCGAAACTGGGAAAATAAACGCTAAGTGCAGATTTCTCGACTCATGAACCCGACATATGATATTCAATATAAATGGTTCATATTTATAGGTCGAAACAACTATTTTTAGCTCATAATGGATAGAATATTGATGCCGTAGGATAGACTATTTTAACCGTCATCAACTACCCCCCCACTAGCCTTCGGCGCATCCACGAGCCTTATCAAGGCGGAATGTACCTGCAGGAACAATCTCCATCAACTACTACACATTCAATAAAGATTTCCGGCAGAAACATACATCAAGCCACAGTCCATAAGCTCGCTATTAATCACTAATTATCATGCCTCAATGTGTCGTGTGATGAATCAGTTGTGATAGTGCGTTCGTGAGAAGAATCAAGTTGTATTAACCACACAATCTTAACTTGCTTGCGCATACACTCGCTCATCTTGCTTTCAGACTTGGTTACACAACATAGTACCGTAATTGGGTCGGGTGGACTCGAGGACTGAGCATTGCTCTTAAGTCCTCGTTTGTTTCTTTTTATGCGAGGGTCGTCCTTTTTACACGAGTTTGCTTCCCTCACTGCCTTTATTGCATATATCTTTCCTTTTCTTTTTTTCTCATTTTTTTGGCAGATTTCCTTACCTTTTTCTCTTTCTCTCACAAGTCCGTGTGTCCCGGTTACATTTCGTCATACAAGTTGAATCCCTTGTCTTACAACAATTTGTTAAAGTATATAGACAGAGAAATAATAATTCCCGGTCAAAACAACTCATCATCTAATCTTAAACACTTCTCACTCAGATTATGTGCTCAAGTATTGATTGCAATGATAGAATAATAAATAATAAGTTACTACTGAAGGATGCAGGTTCTTAGATCTAAACGAGTTAGATCTATGCGCAGCGGATGGATCACGATTTATATGACACAATTCATAATTAAAGGACTTAAGTACTACAAGGGGGTTTAAGATTATGTTACCAATAACGGGAAGAGTCGCCTTGATCTTCCGATGTGTTCTCCAAACGGCGGTTGGTGGACACCCTTCTTGATACACGAACCTCCTTGATATGCAACACCAAGAAAAACTCCAAGTTTTTCTCCAACCGGGTGGAACTAAGGATCGAACTCCTTAGCCTTTTTTCTCTATAAATTTCGTGGCCCTCTCTTCACCTAGGGCTCGGGGAGAACTCTCTTTTTATAGGCAAAATCCAAGAGAGAAAACCTATACCCAATCGGTTTAACAAAATAAAAGAGATAATTCTAATTATTATTATCCAATAAAAATAAGAGATAATTACAATCTTATAATAAGAAAATATAATTATCCTTATAGTTAAGAGATAAATAATAAATAAATTATTTTCTTTTATTTATCCAATTAATTATTTAACAAATAAATAACTAATTACACAATATGTCATTATCCAGGAAAACTAATTTCTTGGAAATCCAAGACATATTGGCGCCACACTAAGCCCACCAGGCCCACAAAAAATGTCTTTTCTGTGTATTATATTATTTAGCCCAACTAAATAATATCCATGCATATCAATTAATTAGCCCAGCCAATTAATTATCACTGAGGCCCAAATAACAAGATTATTAGTCCGAATTCTAGAAGCCACATCGGGGACCATGGTCTGATTAAATCAGATAGTAACTACCTTTGGGTAACCGTACTCCAAGGTTTAAGGCTGTTTCTTATAGATTCTATCAGAAGGCTTGTGACAGTTCAACCGTCACTTTCTGATCTCAAGAATCTTATAATCAACCTTCACTCGTCTCATTAAGATATTTCACGAACAGTCACAACACGAACGTATGCGCAAAATCCCCGTCCTACCTTCAAGCATTAAATGCTAAATGCCTACATTTACGGATGTGGTGTGAACCGAATTCACTCCTTATCCATAAACTCACTAGCATCTTCTAGGTAGACTTCTCGGTTTACATAATAATGTTAACCGTTATTTTGCAACGAATTATCTTAATCGAGTTTAGCAAAGTTGTATTGTAGCATATCAATAACTATATAGGGCAAGTCTATGGTTTCTTCCTCGGTGAGAAACATTCCACTAGGAGCGGGCCGAGCATCGTCCCAAGACTATGCGATAGCCTATTTCGAGCATGGAATACTCTATTCTCTCGCTAAAATCGAGACTCCTCCTCGTATTCTTTTGATAAACTAAATCACGTTTCGAGTAGTTATCAGACAAAATGTCACCACTCAAAAACTCCCACTAGCTTGTATCTCTCACTAGACCCCGAAGGTCATGGTGAACAAGCTATGTTACCCCTTCAAATCTATTACCCTTTCCCGATTGAAAGGAAACTTAGTCATTGTTCCTTTGAGATAGTGTTCCTAGACTGGGAGATAGGAATCACCCTTTGCCAGTCGTCAGGTCTTATCTCTAGGATACATGCACTAATTAATAGATATTGAAAGGTCGCTTATCTTAATACGGAAACCTTTTACCTTTAATAGTTTTAGATGTGTTATACTTATTCAGCTTTTCTTAGTGGTTCTGACTTTATCAAATAAAAGTCCGAGTCTCGGATTCGTACTACAAATGTCATATTCACTTTCTATGAGGCAACAATATATCGAGTTGAAAGTGAATCCAATTGTTTCAATGAATCTGTAAACAGAAAAATAAATTTTTCTGTGATATTCAAGCATAGAATCCGAAATTCATTTCCTTATATCACTCCCACTATTCTAGCCGAAATTATCGCCCGTTGTTACTTTATTAATGCACACGCCTTCATTGTTCTTCCAAAGAACTAAGCCACCGAGTCAAGTTACTCGGTTAAGAAAGTCGCTAAGGATTCATTGGTTAGTGATCCGAAATCACTTTCCTTATCCTATACTTTCTTTAATTAATGTTTCGGTTTAGCCTCAAAACTTTAGTTAAGATGATTAACACTTATAGACATTCTTTCCCATTCTTAACTTTCCTTAAAAGGAAATAGTCTTGAACTAGCAAGTTCGTTTGAGTAGACACTACTCGTGAACCGTGGGATGTCTAATGAAAGTGTTACCCAAAGTGGGACCGATTTTCTAATAAATTAGAAAAACATAATATAAAAGCTCCCACTAGTTTATCGGTTCCAAATACCGTCTAACTAGCGACACTTTAATTTATGATTCTCCAATTTTTCTATCGAGAAAATTTCTCGTGTAGACACTACACAATTCACTAGAAGAATTTTATCGTCCCAATCATCTTTCAAACTAACTACGGTTGTCTCTCGTTCTGCACGAGTGACAGCAGTGACATGTCTATTTACGTCACTTAAGTTTTGAAGGCTTCAAGAGAAATATCTCTTCCGAAAGATTAATCGCATGTGAGATTAATAAATACAACGTTCTAGTTACTTACCACTTTTTAACGAAGTCATTACTAGTCAATTTTACACTAGCAAGTCTAGCACCTTAGAGAGATATATATAACGAGTTGTAAATAAAAGTGACGAGAAAATAAATCCAAATCATACACTACTAAAATTTTAGGAACATAAACTAAGTACTTATAGTCTATCCTACCGTTCCAAGGATTTAATCTAATGCCTCGGTGCCGCCTTAGGGTAGGTCAAAGAGGTTTCGATTAATATTGAAGATCGATTGAGAATCGAACATCTCATTTGTGATCGTCAATCACCTTTCCTTTTTCAGCCAAGGTACTACCAAAAATACCCTTTATGAGTGTGACCTACTCGTCTCGCATTTTTAGGTAGACCCCGAGTGTGCCGCCTTAGGGTCGGTCGGTGACCCGACGAGTACCCAAAATCCTATCCTTTCGGAGACCAAGCCTTGAATTTTGATAGCGGTGAAGGCCTTCCTTAGGGAGGCCGGTCCCAGCCGCACGAGGCGTCACCATTCTCTCACGTTGCTTGTGTCAACAAGTAGAGGCCGTGGGGTCGGCCGTCGCCTCTCCCGCTCCCACTCAATATTTTGAAAAAGTGGTGGGTTTACCGATCACGTTTTTGGACTTGATGTTACATTAAGGAACAATAAATCATAGGCCCGAATGTTGTCGGTTATGTGGGCTAGCCCACCCGACCTATTCGTTAGAACATATGTGGCCGTCGGACGGGTCAAGGCTAGGAGAGGTCCGTTGAGCCGTAGTGGCTCTTCGGATGGCTCGCATTGCCGACCCCCGTGCAAACGCCACACGTGGAGGGTGAAGTCGATTGAGCCGTAGCTACCGTTGACCACCCAACCGTGGTTAAACCACTTTCGAACCTGTTTGCCCGTGATTATCCAATCCTTAAACATCAAACTTTCACGTAGACACTACGGAACAAAAACGTAATCTCGTCTTAGGTAAGGTGGAATTCACCGAGAATCCAACACCTTAACCACGAGGTTTCGGGATTTTACTCCTTATGCTTTCGCAGAGTGGGATTCACCGAGAATCCATCACCCAACCTCGACGATTGAAAAAAACCCGTGTTCCTCGGTTTTTACCCTAATTAGTTTCTAATTAATATCAAACAATTAATTAAAACTAATCGTGTGTTTTATACATGCCTAACTAATTCCTCGAATTAATTTCTACATGTATGCATATGGAGTGGAATTCATGATATGATACATGTCATGGCAATTTTCCGGTTCTACTCATACAATCTACACATGTATACTAGTGTGGAAAATAAACACCGAGATGGACCGTTGGCACCCCCGTAACTAATCTATTCGAAAATAAATTAAAACCCTAATCTGCAGCTGTTGAGAATCTTCGACGATCGGCATATCAAACGAACTTGGATCGGGACGAAAATTTCCAGATCTGATCTTCATTCTTCGGACTTCAAGATGGACGGTCGGATCGAAGCTTTGACTTGTCAATCTTCCTCAGTGAGCCGCCCAACTTGCTGCTGAAACAGACTCTTACAGCAGCGCCTCATTGACTTCCCGAGGCCGATTGGGGATCTAGATAAATCCCGATCGTCCTGAAAATTTTATCTTACGTCAAAAACTCCATGATATGCGATCTGACCGGTCGGATTTTAATTTGAACGGTCCAATTGTTCCCAGAAAATCGAAGAAGTCACAGTTAGGGTTTCTGTGAATCCTGCGTTTTTCTGTTACAGCAGCTACTTTGCAGCAACGAACGGAAACCCAAACGGACTCTGATCGACACCAAAATTTGTGAGATTGTTCATCAACTTCTAATCTTAATTCTGACTGGAGGGATCTTCGTTTTAACGGCTCAAACAACGGAAACAACGAAAACACTATACAGCTACTAAACAGATCTATTACAGGAAATTAAACTTGCAATAATAAATAAATTACATAATTTCCTATACTCATATGAACGAATTTTCATCGTTTATATGAGTTTACAATAGATCTAACGGGAAAACGGTGCCAACCCCAATCCATCTCTTCAACCATAGCAATTTAAAAATTATTAATGCATAATAATAAGTAAAATATCATCTACATGCAATTCCACTCCTTTAAATCGTTTAACTACGATTATGATTATATAAATCGTGGAACCTGTCTCTGATACCACATGAAGGATGCAGGTTCTTAGATCTAAACGAGTTAGATCTACGCGCGGATGGATCACGATTTATATATCACAATTCATAATTAAAGGACTTAAACTACTACAAGGGGGTTAAGATTATGTTACCAATAACGGGAAAGAGAAGCCAAGATCTTCCGATGTGTTCTCCAAACGGCGGTTGGTGGACACCCTTCTTGATACACGAACCTCCTTGATATGCAACACCAAGAAAAACTCCAAGTTTTTCTTCCAACCGGGTGGAGCTAAGGATCGAACTCCTTAGCCTTTTTCTCTATAAATTTCGTGGCTCTCTTCCCTTTTGGGGCTCGGGGAGAACTCTCTTTTATATAGGCAAAATCCAAGAGAGAAAACCTATACCCAATCGGTTTAACAAAATAAAATAGATAATTCTAAAATTATTATCCAATAAAATAAGAGATAATTACAATCTTATAATAAGAAAATATAATTATCCTTATAGTTAAGAGATAAATAATAAATAAATTATTTTCTTTTATTTATCCAATTAATTATTTAACAAATAAATAACTAATTACACAATATGTCATTATCCAGGAAAATAATTTCTTGGAAAATCCAAGACATTGAGGCGCCACACTAAGCCCAGGGTTTGCCCACGTAAAATGTCTTTTTTTCGTGTATTATATTATTTAGCCCAACTAAATAATATTCCATGCATATCAATTAATTAGCCCACCAATTAATTATCACCGAGGCCCAAATAACAAGATTATTAGTCCGAATTACTAGAAGCCACATCGGGGACCATGGACCTATAACCAAGTAGCTCCAATAATTAATTATTCATCGAACGTAATAAGTACATTAATTATTAATTCCGGGATTACGCCACCATAAACCCGAAACCGAACTCTACCGATTATAGATGTATACTTATACTCAACCCATAGAGTGAATAAGCGTCCATTGATATAATCACTACATACGGATTAACCCTCCATAGATCGTCCATTCGAGTGGGAAGTCTCCGTGAACCCGACTCGAATATCTTATCCTTATTTACCATCAACCCCCGATGATCAATTAGTACACATATCCGACTAGTAGCTAATTAGTCAAATGTGAACTCCCGGGATCGATCACTTTCTTAGGGCTAACAAATAAGGGACTGTCTCTCTACTTCCCGCGCGGAAGGAATGGATTCCATGTCCGTGAAAATCGAACTACTCACTCATCCGGAGATAGTGCCAATGAGAAGTGGCTTGGAACACATATTAAAGTGAACCGTAACTAACACATCAAACACTACCCCGGGACAAGCAAGCATCCCGTGATCACCTCGGGATTAAAGTTGATCCATATATGATCATCTAATGATTTAATAAGATTCCTCGATTACGGAATTATACCAAGAAATACGATTAAATCGGTCCAAATTCTATATGAATGCCATCATATATAAATGCCCCACGTAGTACCCTCTACCGATAGTCCGGATAAGACTATCACACCCTAAGGTGTTCGGGCGCATTATTGGTGTTTTAATCAAGAGACCCTAAACTCGATTAAGTTCACCACGGACTAATAGTTTAAGCATATCACCACTAACTCAATCCTCACATGTAATCCATACACCGAGTTAAGTGGTTACATACGATATACTTAGGGTTTGTACCGTGTATTACTTACAAGCACAAAGCAAGTAATAAGGTGAGATAAATTCGTCATCCATTAAAAACAATTACACAAATTGTCTTTCGGGCACTACACCCTAAACTCGATTAAGTTCACCACGGACTAAGTTTAAGCATATCTCCACTAACTCAATCCTCACATGTAATCCATACACCGAGTTAAGTGGTTACATACCGATATACTTCGGGTTTGTAGCGAGTGTATTACTTACAAGCACAAAGCAAGTAATAAGGTGAGATAAATTCTGTCATCCATTAAAAACAATTACACAAATTGTCTTTCGGGCACTACACCTAACAATCTCCCACTTGCACGAAATGACAAGCAACGATTGTTTTTAGAGCACACCCTTTCTCATCTTATTCACAACACTCTCCCACTTGCTCTAAAAGTAGATGAGACATATCCATCAATGCCGTACCCTCCAAGCACTCGACTTGGTACACTGATTAGCTAGGTTGTCGACTCGAGACGATCTTTAGGAATGAAACGTAGCCGGTCCTTCCAATCAGACGGTACTCTCTCTCAATATGCTTTTGACTCCTTATGTCTGAGAAGATCCTTCTAAGCTATCTCTTCACTATTTTCACGATGAAGTGATATCGGCTTATCAGACCTGGAATTACTTCCAGACCAAAAAGGAAATTCTAAGCACTATGAGTAAACACTGAGCCCGAGATCAACTTAATGATCATCCTTAATCTGACTACAAGTCAGAATCAGTGTAGTCAACCATATTCAAGTTTGCACCTGAATATACAAGCATATTATTCCTCGTTCTTCAAAGATACTTGAGGACGTACTAAACCGCTTTTCAATGCACGAATCCGAGATTCGACTACTATTGACTTTTGATAACCTGACTTGCCGTTATCCAAGAGAGACTCTATCCCATTTTCTCTTTATCCGGAGATTTAGAGAATCATTCCTGAGATGTAAGGTAGGACTACTCTCGTTGAATGTTGCATACGTATATGCATGATCATCTTAACCAATAAGACGGATGGGATAGCCAATGACTCATTCTTGTGAATTTGACCGAATCAAATTCTTAGAATATAGTCCAATTCTCTCATCCAGAGAATCTTGGCGTGTCGATTTCCGACTTAGATAGCACACCCATGTTGTTTCCAACCGTTTTAGTGTTATCATTTATGAACACTAATGCTACTACTTTACCAATATTGATATCCGCCTACGAAAAAACTTATCAATATTTTGGTCAAGTCCACATATTTTAAAACATGTGACTTTTAAATGACCGAGAGGTTCTCTTAAATCCACAAAGGATATAAGCCATGGTAAGCCTCCTACCAAAGGTTCTTTCGAATGAATTAAGATATCGTTAGTCTCGCAAAAAAGGTCTTAGGGAATCACCCCTATCTTCTCGCTTTGTAACGAATCCGTTATTCATTCTTAGCTAAAACCCTTCGTTCGAATGAATTCGATTCCGTTGTTCGGCAAGAAAGTCTCGTGGAATCACCCCTATTTTCTCGCTTTCTAACGAAATCTAGCAAGACCGAGTGGTGAGAGAGTTCAAGGTCCGGTTAACTCTCTACTTGTCGTGGAATCACCCCTATACCACTCAACTTTGCGCCGAAAGTTTAAACTTTCCTATTCATTCGACTCTTTTCCGTGTAGATCCAATTGCTCCCACTGGGCCTGAGACACTCAGGTGGTTCTACAAGAGGCTGAACGGAACTGGAGTACCAAAACTCCATTCACAGGGTTAAGGTTTTCAAACCAACCTCTATAATCAGAATCCTATACAGCCCACCAAGAGCCATAGGTTATCAATCACCCCAACAGATTATAAAGTCCACAAAATCACAATGGGTCAACGGTTAAACCATACTCCCACTGTGTATTGGGTGGATTGACATTCTGATCTAGTAGTATTTATCAGTGTAATCACCAACAACTAATGTTGGACGTGGTCTGATTAAATCAGATAGTAACTACCTTTGGGTAACCGTACTCCAAGGTTTAAGGCTGTTTCTTATAGATTCTATCAGAAGGCTTGTGACAGTTCAACCGTCACTTTCTGATCTCAAGAATCTTATAATCAACCTTCACTCGTCTCATTAAGATATTTCACGAACAAATACAACCGAACGTATGCGCAAAATCCCCAAAGTCCTACCTTCAAGCATTAAATGCTAAATGCCTACATTTACGGATGTGGTGTGAACCGAATTCACTCCTTATCCATAAACTCACTAGCATCTTCTAGGTAGACTTCTCGGTTTACATAATAATGTTAACCGTTATTTTGCAACGAATTATCTTAATCGAGTTTTAGCGTTGTATTGTAGCATATCAATAACTATATAGGGCAAGTCTATGGTTTCTTCCTCGGTGAGAAACATTCCACTAGAGGCAGTGCCGAGCATCGGTCCCAAGACTATGCGATAGCCTATTTCGAGCATGGAATACTCTATTCTCTCGCTAAAATCGAGAGACTCCTCCTCGTATTCTTTTGATAAACTAAATCACGTTTCGAGTAGTTATCGACAAAATGTCACCACTCAAAAACTCCCACTAGCTTGTATCTCTCACTAGACCCCGAAGGTCATGGTGAACAAGCTATGTTACCCCTTCAAATCTATTACCCTTTCCCGATTGAAAGGAAACTTAGTCATTGTTCCTTTGAGATAGTGTTCCTAGACGGGAGATAGGAATCACCCTTAGCCGTCGTCGAGTCTTATCTCTAGGATATATGCACTAATTAATAGATATTGAAAGGTCGCTTATCTTAATACGGAAACCTTTTACCTTTAATAGTTTTAGATGTGTTATACTTATTCACTTTTCTTAGTGGTTCGACTTTATCAAACAAAAGTCCGAGTCTCGGATTCGTACTACAAATGTCATATTCACTTTCTATGAGGCAACAATATATCGAGTTGAAAGTGAATCCAATTGTTTCAACGAATCGTAAACGTAAAAATAAATTTTTTCGTGATATTCAAGGATAGAATCCGAAATTCATTTCCTTATATCACTCCCACTATTCTAGCCGAAATTACCGCCCGTTGTTACTTTATTAATGCACAAGCTTCATTGTTCTTCCAAAGAACTAAGCCACTGAGTCAAGTTACTCGGTTAAGAAAGTCGCTAAGGATTCATTGGTTAGTGATCCGAAATCACTTTCCTTATCCTATACTTTCTTTAATTAATGTTTCGGTTTAGCCTCAAAACTTTAGTTAAGATGATTAACACTTATAGACATTCTTTCCCATTCTTAACTTTCCTTAAAAGGAAATAGTCTTGAACTAGCAAGTTCGTTTGAGTAGACACTACTCGTGAACTCGTGGGATGTCTAATGAAAGTGTTACCCGGTGGGACCGATTTTCTAATAAATTAGAAAAACATAATATAAAAGCTCCCACTAGTTTATCGGTTCCAAATACCGTCTAACTAGCGACACTTTAATTTATGATTCTCCAATTTTTCTATCGAAAATTTCTCGTGTAGACACTACACAATTCACTAGAAGAATTTTATCGTCCCAATCATCTTTCAAACTAACTACGGTTGTCTCTCGTTCGCACGCACGAGTGACAAGAAGTGACATGTCTATTTACGTCACTTAAGTTTTGAAGGCTTCAAGAGAAATATCTCTTCCGAAAAATTAATCGCATGTGAGATTAATAAATACAACGTTCTAGTTACTTACCACTTTTTAACGAAGTCATTACTAGTCAATTTTACACTAGCAAGCCTAGCACCTTAGAGAGATATATATAACAGTTGTAAATAAAATTGACAGAAAATAAATCCAAATCATACACTACTAAAATTTTAGGAACATAAACTAAGTACTTATAGTCTATCCTACCGTTCCAAGGATTTAATCTAATGCCTCGTGCCGCCTTAGGGTAGGTCAAAGAGGTTTCGATTAATATTGAAGATCGATTGAGAATCGAACATCTCATTTGTGATCGTCAATCACCTTTCCTTTTTCAGCCAAGGTACTACCAAAAATACCCTTTATGAGTGTGACCTACCGTCTCGCATTTTTAGGTAGACCCCGAGTGTGCCGCCTTAAGGTCGGTCGGTGACCCGACGAGTACCCAAAATCCTATCCTTTCGGAGACCAAGCCTTGAATTTTGATAGCGGTGAAGGCCTTCCTTAGGGAGGCCGGTCCCGAGGCCGGCACGAGGCGTCACCATTCTCTCACGTTGCTTGTGTCAACAAGTAGAGGCCGGGGGTCGGCCGTCGCCTCTCCCGCTCCCACTCAATATTTTGAAAAAGTGGTGGGTTTACCGATCACGTTTTTGGACTTGATGTTACATTAAGGAACAATAAATCATAGGCCCGAATGTTGTCGGTTATGTGGGCTAGCCCACCCGACCTATTCGTTAGAACATATGTGGCCGTCGGACGGGTCAAGGCTGGGGAGAGGTCCGTTGAGCCGTAGTGGCTCTTCGGATGGCTCGCATTGCCGACCCCCGTGCAAACGCCACACGTGGAGGGTGAAGTCGATTGAGCCGTAGCTACCGTTGACCACCCAACCGTGGTTAAACCACTTTCGAACCCGTTTGCCCGTGATTATCCAATCCTTAAACATCAAACTTTCACGTAGACACTACGGAACAAAAACGTAATCTCGTCTTAGGTAAGGTGGAATTCACCGAGAATCCAACACCTTAACCACGAGGTTTCGGGATTTTACTCCTTATGCTTTCGCAGAGTGGGATTCACCGAGAATCCATCACCCAACCTCGACGATTGAAAAAACCCGTGTTCCTCGGTTTTTACCCTAATTAGTTTCTAATTAATATCAAACAATTAATTAAAACTAATCGTGTGTTTTATACATGCCTAACTAATTCCTCGAATTAATTTCTACATGTATGCATATGGAGTGGAATTCATGATATGATGCATGTCATGGCAATTTTCCGGTTCTACTCATACAATCTACACATGTATACTAGTGCGGAAAATAAACACCGAGATGGACCGTTGGCACCCCCGTAACTAATCTATTCGAAAATAAATTAAAACCCTAATCTGCAGCTGTTGAGAATCTTCGACGATCGGCATATCAAACGAACTTGGATCGGGATGAAACTTTCCAGATCTGATCTTCATTCTTCGGACTTCAAGATGGACGGTCGGATCGAAGCTTTGACTTGTCAATCTTCCTCAGTGAGCCGCCCAACTTGCTGCTGAAACAGACTCTTACAGCAGCGCCTCATTGACTTCCCGAGGCCGATTGGGGATCTAGATAAATCCCGATCGTCCTGAAAATTTTATCTTACGTCAAAAACTTAATGATATGCGATCTGACCGGTCGGATTTTAATTTGAACGGTCCAATTGTTCCCAGAAAATCGAAGAATTCACAGTTAGGGTTTCTGTGAATCCTGCGTTTTTCTGTTACAGCAGCTACTTTGCAGCAACGAACGGAAACCCAAACGGACTCTGATCGACACCAAAATTTGTGAGATTGTTCATCAACTTCTAATCTTAATTCTGACTGGAGGGATCTTCGTTTTAACGGCTCAAACAACGGAAACAACGAAAACACTATACAGCTACTAAACAGATCTATTTACAGGAAATTAAACTTGCAATAATAAATAAATTACATAATTTCCTATACTCATATGAACGAATTTTCATCGTTTATATGAGTTTACAATAGATCTAACGGGAAAACGGTGTCAACCCCAATCCATCTCTTCAACCATAGCAATTTAAAAATTGTTAATGCATAATAATAAGTAAAATATCATCTACATGCAATTCCACTCCTTTAAATCGTTTAACTACGATTATGATTATATAAATCGTGGAACCTGTCTCTGATACCACATGAAGGATGCAGGTTCTTAGATCTAAACGAGTTAGATCTATGCGCAGCGGATGGATCACGATTTATATGACACAATTCATAATTAAAGGACTTAAGTACTACAAGGGGGTTTAAGATTATGTTACCAATAACGGGAAGAGTCGCCTTGATCTTCCGATGTGTTCTCCAAACGGCGGTTGGTGGACACCCTTCTTGATACACGAACCTCCTTGATATGCAACACCCAAGAAAAACTCCAAGTTTTTCTCCAACCGAGTGGAGCTAAGGATCGAACTCCTTAGCCTTTTTTCTCTATAAATTTCGTGGAAATTTTTCTCTTCACCTAGGGCTCGGGGAGAACTCTCTTTTATAGGCAAAATCCAAGAGAGAAAACCTATACCCAATCGGTTTAACAAAATAAAATAGATAATTCTAATTATTATTATCCAATAAAATAAGAGATAATTACAATCTTATAATAAGAAAATATAATTATCCTTATAGTTAAGAGATAAATAATAAATAAATTATTTTCTTTTATTTATCCAATTAATTATTTAACAAATAAATAACTAATTACACAATATGTCATTATCCAGGAAAACTAATTTCTTGGAAAATCCAAGACATATTGGCGCCACACTAAGCCCACTGGGCCTACGTAAAATGTCTTTTCGTGTATTATATTATTTAGCCCAACTAAATAATATCCATGCATATCAATTAATTAGCCCTACCCAATTAATTAATTATCACCGAGGCCCAAATAACAAGATTATTAGTCCGAATTACTAGAAGCCACATCGGGGACCATGGACCTATAACCGTAGCTCCAATAATTAATTATTCATCGAACGTAATAAGTACATTAATTATTAATTCCGGGATTACGCCACCATAAACCCGAAACCGAACTCTACCGATTATAGATGTATACTTATACTCAACCCATAGAGTGAATAAGCGTCCATTGATATAATCACTACATACGGATTAACCCTCCATAGATCGTCCATTCCGAGTGGGAAGTCTCCGTGAACCCGACTCGAATATCTTATCCTTATTTACCATCAACCCCCGATGATCAATTAGTACACATATCCGACTAGTAGCTAATTAGTCAAATGTGAACTCCCGGGATCGATCACTTTCTTAGGGCTAACAAATAAGGGATCGTCTCTCTACTTCCCGAAGGAAGGAATGGATTCCATGTCCGTGAAAATCGAACTACTCACTCATCCGGAGATGTGCCAATGAGAAGTGGCTTGGAACACATATTAAAGTGAACCGTAACTAACACATCAAACACTACCCCGGGACAAGCAAAGATCCCGTGATCACCTCAGATTAAGGTTGATCCATATATGATCATCTAATGATTTAATAAGATTCCTCGATTACGGAATTATACCAAGAAATCGATTAAATCGGTCCAAATCCTATATGAATGCCATCATATATAAATGCCCCACGTAGTACCCTCTACCGACAGTCCGGATAAGACTATCACACCCTAAGGTGTTCGGGCGCATTATTGGTGTTTTAATCAAGAGACCCTAAACTCGATTAAGTTCACCACGGACTAACAGATTTAAGCATATCTCCACTAACTCAATCCTCACGTGTAATCCATACACCGAGTTAAGTGGTTACATACCGATATACTTAGGGTTTGCAGCAGTGTATTACTTACAAGCCCAAAGCAAGTAATAAGGTGAGATAAATTCTGTCATCCATTAAAAACAATTACACAAATTGTCTTTCGGGCACTACACCTAACAACTACTTCATGCAACCTTACATATGCTCATTCTTCCATACTAAATTGAATATGCTATAGCTCACTTCAAATTGAACTAGGGCTCTTTTTCTACCGATTCCTTACTCGAAAACGTGCAAATAGCAAGCTAAAAATAGTGTTTCAAAATTATTCCCTTTTTCGATTAACAAGCTAAGACGCCTACCCCCCACTTATTATAGACATTGTCCCCAATGACTAACGAAAACTTTTACGAGGGTATCGCATGAGAATCGTGAAGGAAAAAACCACATATATCTCTAGCCAGGTGACTGAAAATATATGTGATGAAAAACCTTGCGATTGTCATGCTACTTTATTGACTCAAAATAAAATAAACAAAAGCAATAAATAATTGTTTTAGAAATAGTTCTGAGTTTATAGTCGTCAGCTCGACTGTACTAATAGGGCTCCTTCATTCATATTCCGGCTCTTCTAACGTAAAGACTTCCAATTCAGGGTTATACTTGTGCTCTAGGTAATGTTTCAGCATGCGGCCGTTAACTGTGAAAGTTTGCCCAGAGTATTCATGTCTAACTTCACACGCACCTGAATTGTAGACTTTCATGACTATATGTGGTCCATACCATCTAGACATCTTCTCAGGAAAAAGATGAAGACGTGAGTTGTATACCAGCACTTTATCTCCCACTTGAAATTTGTGGTTCAGAATCTTCCTATCATGCAGGCGTTTCATTCTTTCCTTGTAAATCCTTGCATTCTCATATTCTTGAAGTCTAAACTCTTCCAATATATTCAACTCTAGCATTCTCTTTTCACCAGCTAAATCCTCATCCATGTTTAGAAATCTCATAGCCCACAACGCTCGGTGCTTGAGTTCTACCGGTAAATGACATGCTTTTCCAAACACTATCATATATGGTGACATCCCAATTGTGGTCCTATAAGTTGTTCTGTATGCCGAAAGAGCATCATCTAATTTCAAAGACCAATCATTCCTCGTGGGATTCACAGTCTTCTCTAAGATCCTCTTAATCTCTCTGTTCGTGACTTCTACTTGTCCACTTGTCTGGGGGTGATATGCTGCTGCAATCTTATGTCTAACCCCATATGTCATCATCAACTTCTCAAACAACCTATTATAGAAATGACTCCCTCCGTTACTAATTATGGCTCTAGGCACACAAAACCTCATCAAAAAGTTTTTCTTCAAAAAACTCAAGACAACCCTGGCATCATTAGTTGGTGAATGTTTAGGGTGATTTTCTATGATTTATATCGTTCTATTTCGTAACAATTTTCCTCTATACTCTGATGTTTTGCATAGAAAGTGAACGTTTATTTGATTTATTTAGCAAGTGATGTTTGGAATGGTTTAATCGCAAAGTTGGTTGAATTATGAGATTTTATTGTGGACACACGAATTTGGCTTAAGAGAGGTTTAAAAGATGTTCAAGTGAGGATTTACATGGAAGAAAAAGGATAAAGATGAAGTCAGAAAGAGATAGAGATGAAAACCGGATTTGAAGTAAACTGAACGAGCGTCTGAAGCTCCGTCCAGATGGACGGGCGTTTGAGGAATCGGACGGGCGTCCAGGAAGAAATAGTGGATTCAGAGTATTGAGAATTTTGCTGAACGAGCGTCCAAATTTACATAGGACGGGCGTCTGACATGACTCGGCCCGACTCGAAGATTTTATACACCCTGGACGGGCGTTCAAGACTCTGGACGAGCGTCCATACGCCGACCTAGCAGAAACCGACTTAAAACTCTATAAATAGTCGCGTTTTCTGAACCCTAAAGGGGAGATAATTACATTAGGCGGCCACACAACACTTAGGGGCGATTTTTCTGTGTTCTCCACCCTTTATATACAACTTCTATGCTTTTGATTTCCTAGATAAATTTCTCCAATTTTATGTACTTCATAGAAGCTATTTCGAGTATTCAAACGATTCTTAGAGGCTAAAAGCTTTTGGAACAAGCGTTGTGAAGCCGTTCTATCAACACTTTGATTACACCTTTGTATTATCTTGTGAGTTTTTATTAAAAGTTGTATCTTTATTATGTTTTACTTATTGTTATGCAATTTAATCGACAGATACCTTGCATGCTTGATGTTTAATGTTTGATGAAAATCGTGATTAAACCCTAGATCACCGTAGTAAAGATTAGATCTTTAATCTAATTAACGAGAGTTGTCAGGTTGGATTTCTAGATTAGAAATTGAGAAATTTCACACCTTGGATATAAAAGCGTTAATCTTTAGGATCGAAAGATAAAAGATTGACAGAAGAACTTTTCTAAGAGATTAGGAGCTCATACCTTTGTTAGGTGAATCACAACTTGTATTAAAAATCACTAGATAATCTAGAGAAGAAATTGAATGTTATAGAATTGGTGGATCAATTGCTTGTTCGTTCGTTAAATTATTGATTAAAATTGGCTTGAACATGAATTGCGTAGCTAAGTTAGAACTTTTTACTGCATGTTTAGGTTTTAGAATAGATTATTTTAGATAATTTGGTTCGTAATCACGTTTCCTGGCTTTAGATTTCTAATCTTCTGTCCAGTTTACTTTTGTTATTTTCGTTTTTAGTTTTTTACGTGTTAATCGTTTTTATTTTCTATTAATTTTAGTAATAGTAGTTGTGACATCCTTAGGTTAGTTAGATAAAAACTAGGTAAACAACCTCGATTCCTTGTGGACTCGACTCCGGTATTAACCTCTATACTACGATCCCTGCACTTGGAGTAAACCGGATTTATTTTTATTACTTGTTTATTTTTCATTAGATAAAATCCGAGACAAGTTTTTGGCGCCGTTGCCGGGGACATCGGTACGGTTGTCTAGTTTTTACTAAGTTTTCTGTTTCTGTTTTCTGTGCTGGTTTCCAAACGGGCGTCCGGAGTAAGTGGACGCCCGTCCATCTAAAAAGATCCAACTCTGCACCGTTTGGAGGAAATCAGACGAGCATCTGGCTTCCCCCAAACGGCCGTCTAGTTCTTCGGGCAGTCGCCCGTCCGGATTAATTGGACGCCCGTCTGTCCTCCTGTTTTTATTTTCTTTTCATAGTTTTTAACTTTTAGTTTTTAGTTTAGACAACTTGATTTTGGTTTCGGTTTATGCAAACTCGAAGTCAAAAGGGGCCACTGCTTTACACCCCTGACCTCGAACGAACCATAGTCAGACCAAACATGTGAAGAGTCCGTCCTGCGGTTCTTCCTGACGAAGGGAGTACGGCCGATCAAGATCTCGAACGAAATCTAGCAATAGAAATCGAAGAAATCGTCATTATGGCTACAGACGATAGACGTACGTTGGATGACTACGCCATGCCTGGTGAAGTCAAGGTCAACCCGAAAATTGTTTTACCCGCCATTAATGCACCAAATTTTGAACTCAAACCCGGTCTTATCCAAATGATGCAACACGCATCAATCTTTCATGGTTTCCAATCTGATAATCCTCACACTCATGTACACACCTTTTTGGAAATATGTGGTACAACTCGCATACAAGAGGTAAATGAGGATGCCCTAAAATTGAAGCTATTTCCGTTTTCCTTGAAAGGGGAGGCGAAAGAGTGGTACAACTCTCTGCCTGCCGAGTCAATTACCACCTGGGCCGAACTCGAGAAAGAGTTCCTGAGTCAATACTTCTCACCATCCAAAACAGCCCAGTGCCTAAGTGAAAATTTCACTTTTTATCAAAAGGAAAACGAATCGTTCTTTGATGCATGGAAGAGATTCAAAGCTCTTCTTCGTAAATGCCCTCACCACGGTTTGGACTTGCAGAGGCAAGTCAATACAATTTTCAGTGGATTGACCGAGCTCACTAAGGGTATGGTCAATAGTTCTTCTGGAGGGGCATTCTTGAGGAAAACACCTGCAGAGGGGTGGGCATTATTTGAGGATATTGCCAAATACAACTATGCCCCCTCGTCTCATGCTATCCAGGCACCTCCTCCTCCTCCTAGGGTCGAGGAGGTAAATAAGCAAAATCATATTGCCATGCTGCAATAGCAGGTGGCTGCTCTTTCAATGTTTCCAAATCCAACGAATCAGAATCTATCATTCCCGCAGAACTCTCAAGTTCTGTTTTGCGAAAATTGTTGTCAAACTGGCCATATGGTTGGCCAGTGTCAATTTATTTCCCCTTCGACCTATCAAGTTAATGCGTCCGAATCGGGGACAAGATAATCCGATCACATGCCAGGCAAGTGATAATGTGGGGCACACTGCTCGTTTCTGTCCTATGAATGGACAGAATGCTGAAGTTAATGCTTTCCTTGGCAAGCAAAATCAGAGATTTAATAATCAGTTCTCTGGCCAAAGCAATCTTTAAAACCAAGGTTTCTATCAGAATCAAAATCTCAATCCAAATTCAAATTTTAACCAGAATCAGAATTTCAATCGAAACCCAAGCTTCAGTCAGAACCTGAACTAGAATTTTTCCAATACAAATCAGAGGTTCAATCAAAATTGGCCAAACAATTCAAATCCTGCATTTCAGAATCGTTCCAGCCAAACCATCCCGCATAACTCTCAAGGCCCCTCTCACTCTAATGATCTTGAAGCTAAACTGGAGGAGCAGAATAATAATATCCAATCCCTTCAGAGCACAATAAAGAGTCTTGAGAGGCAGATCATGCAAATGGCGGCCAACTAGCTTCCGGACCCTCGGGCAGTTGCCCAGCTTTACGGAGAAAAATCCTAAGGGTGGTCAGGTAGCTCGGGATCGATTTGAATCATATCCAGTGCACTGACCTAGTTCCTTCAATTCCCCATGGTAAAGAAGAGGCCAGTGCCATGAATCTCAGATCTGGTATTCAACTTAGTGGTCCCCCGAACCAGGGAAACCACTAACCCCTCCCCGCGTGATGAGGCAGGGGAAATCGAGCACCCATGTTCCCCTTTTCTGCAAGAGAGTACTCAGGTGGCTGATCCCCTGAGAAATGAAGAATCAAGTGAGAGTCAGGTGGCGGATCCCCTGACTAGTAAAAGAAGTGAGAAAGTGGTGAGGTGGAAAGATTTGGAAGATAAATCTGTCAAGTTCATCCTCGAAGAAAGTCTTTTCTGAGAGTGATTTAAAGAAACTACCATTTCGACCTAGAAAAAGCAACATCTCCTTGCATGAGGACAAGAAATATGAAAAAGTGCTTAATCTTCTGAAAAATACTCAGGTTAATCTTCCATTATCTGATGTTTTGGTTGAAATGCCTAAGTACACTAAGTTCATCAAGGATGTTGTTTCTTCTAAGAAGAAGTTAGAAGACATGGGTCGGTTGATTGGTGAGAATTGCTCTGTGATAAGTTACCAAGATCTACCAATCAAGAGGGGTGACCCTGGGAAATTTGTGCTCACATTGCTGATGGGAGGCCTAGTCTTCCCAAACTCTTTATGTGACCTAGGTGCATCCATAAGTCTGATGCCATTGTCTGTATGTAAACAGCTTGGATTGAATGATCTTTTAGAAACCACGACCATGAACCTACAGTTCGCTGATAGATCTTCCAAGAAAGCTGCGGGGATACTAAAGGACGTATTAGTTCAAGTTGATAGATTTACTTTTCCGGTTGACTGGTACGTCCTAGACATAGAAAAGGATGAGAATGTCCCCGTGATACTTGGAAGACCTTTTCTTTCTACAGCAAGAGCCCTCATTGACTGTGAAGGTGGGAAAGTGACCATACGAGTCGGTGATCAGGAGGTGAGCTACAGTGTCTCCAAAGCTATTTAGAGACCCTCTGATTATCCAACCGGCTTCTCCATTGAGGATATGTCAGATGACTTTAATGATTACATGGAAAAGCAAGTCATGGCTGTTGAGACTGAATATGAGCGACTAGTTGAAAATTTGAATAATCATGGTTGGGTGAATCTAGAACAATTAGAAGCTGAGTTTAATAAAGTTTCATTGAAAGGAGAAGCTTTAGTAGTAGGACCATTAAGTAAACTCAGTGATGTTGAGTTGAAAAGTGGAGATCTTAAATCGATTTTAGACGAACCCCCTGCAGATCTGGTACTGAAGCCGTTGCCTAAGCATCTGAAATATGTTTTCTTGAGAGAAGGTGACAATCTTCTGTTGATTATTTCTGCCAAGCTATCCCGGTTGGAAGAGATGAAACTGTTAAACATTTTTTGAAAGAATGAGAAAGCTTTTGGTTGGCAAGTGGGAGACATCAGAGGGATATCTCCTGACTTATGCATGCACAAGATTAAAACTGAAGAGGGTATCGACTATAGAAAACTCAATGAAGTTACAATGAAAGATCATTTCCCCCTTCCTTCATTGACCAGATGCTAGAGCGTCTGGCAGGACATGCATTCTACTATTTCCTTGATGGATATTCAGGATATTTCCAGATACCCATAGATCCAGTCGACCAAGAAAAGACAACTTTCACCTGGCCCTATGGTACATTCGCTTACAGGCGAATGCCATTTGGTCTCGCAATGCCCCTGCCTACATTCCAAAGGTGTATGCCGGCAATCTTTGATGGGTGGTTGAAAAGTGTATGGAGATATTCATGGATGATTTCTCGGTCTTTGGTCAATCCTTCGATGATTGTCTTGATAATCTTGACCAGGTTTTATCCCTTTGTGTGGAAAAGAACTTAGTCCTAAATCGGGAAAAGTGCCATTTTATGGTAGATGAAGGAATAGTTCTTGGCCACAAGATCTCCGCTAAAGGTATGGAAGTAGATAGGGCAAAAATGGAGGCTATAGAGAAGATGAGTTTGCCTAGAAATGTGCGCGAAGTGAGAGGTTTTCTTGGACACGTCGGTTTTTATAGGAGATTCATTAAAGACTTTTCCAAGATAGCCAAGCCCCTATCTACCCTACTCAAAGGAGATGTTGTTTTTAATTTTGATGATAGTTGCAAGCAAGCGTTTGAGGAGCTTAAAAGTCAGTTGATTTCTGCACCGATTCTTATCTCTCCTGACTGGAATCTACCCTTCGAGCTTAGTGTGATGCATCCAACTACGCTGTTGGTGCAGTCTTAGGACAACGAATAAAGGGAAAGTTCCAGCCGATATCTTACGCCAGTCACACACTAAACCCTACTCAAGTAAACTATACCACAACTGAAAAGGAATTATTGGCCGTAGTCTTCGCTATGGACAAATTTCGTAGTTACTTGTTGGGTGCGGTTATTGTGTGGACTGATCACGCTGCTTTGCGATATCTAATGACAAAGAAAGATGCTAAACCGCGCTTACTACGTTGGATACTGATCTTGCAAGAGTTTGACGTTCAGATTAAGGACAAAAGGGCAGTGAAAACGTAGTCGCTGATCATGTTTCAAGGATGTTGAATGAGGAAGAGCAAGAACCTAACGATATAGACCTTTACTTTCCTCTTGAAAATGTTATGCTTATAGACGATTGCGCCCCAGATGTTCCTTGGTATTCTTCCATCGTCAACTACCTGCATTCCCAATATCTAAATCCGGAATTTTCATATCAGGAGAAGAAGAAATTCTTCTCTGACTTGAAAACCTTTGTGTGGGATGAACCTTACCTCTTTAAAATCTGTAAAGATGGATTGTTGAGAAGGTGTGTTCCCGAATCAGAGCAACGAGATATCATTGAACAGTGCCACAGTGGGCCTACTGGTGGCCACTTTGGTCCTTGGAAAACCGTTG
Organism: Gentiana straminea; assembly: GCA_036785695.1. Classification (NCBI taxonomy): domain Eukaryota; kingdom Viridiplantae; phylum Streptophyta; class Magnoliopsida; order Gentianales; family Gentianaceae; genus Gentiana; species Gentiana straminea. Next base: position 1,086,776 of record JAVUPR010000320.1, read on the forward strand.
CCAAGATCTTTCAGTCTGGTTTCTATTGGCCCACGATCTTCAAGGATTCAGAAGCTTTCTGCAAAGCTTGTGATAGGTGCCAACGGACCGGAGCCTTAACAAGGCGTTTTGACATGCCGTTGAAACCCATTCTAGAATGTGAAGTCTTCGATGTATGGGGGATTGATTTTATGGGCCCGTTCCCATCTTCCTGTGGAAATAAATACATCTTAGTCTGTGTCGATTATGTATCGAAATGGGTGGAGGCTCAAGCCACTTCTCGCAATGACCACAAAACGGTCATGAGCTTTCTGAAGAAAAATATTTTCGTGAGATTTGGATGTCCCCGCGCCTTAATCAGTGATGAGGGAACGCACTTCTGCAACCGGCCATTAGAGAAAGTACTTGAGAAATATGGTGTTCGGCATAAAATCGGCACACCATATCACCCTATGACTAGTGGTCAGGTTGAACGAAGCAATCAGAGCTTGAAGAAGATCCTGGAGAAAGTAGTAAACAGTCACAGAAAGGACTGGAGTCTTAAGTTGGATGATGTACTATGGGCATATCGAACTGCCTACAAAACCCCTATGGGTACATCACTCTATCAGATGGTATATGGAAAACCATGCCACCTGCCAGTTGAGTTGGAGCATAGAGCGTATTGGGCCACTAAGTTCTTAAACTTCGATACCCAATCATGTGGTGAACACCGACCGCATCGGTTGCATGAGTTAGATGAGTTTAGATTCCAAGCCTACGAGAGTGCCGGGATAAGTAAAGATAAGATGAAACTCCTTCATGATACCAAAATCAAGAAGCGAGAATTTCAAGTTGGGGAGCAAGTTCTATTGTACAATTCCGGGTTACATCCGTTCCCTGGAAAGTTGAGGACACGTTGGTCCGGCCCCTTTGAAATTTCCGCAAATCATTCCTGGAGGTGTTTTAGAACTAAGAGGTCATGGTGACCAGCCGTTCAGAGTGAATGGTCAAAGGTGCAAGCATTATATCGGTCAAACCAAAGAAAAAACCTTTGATTGTTCATTTCCTCGACATCCTCGGGTGTGGTATACCTGAAGTCAATAAGTTTGACGAATTTTCACCCGACTTGTTTTTTGAGGATGACGGCAGTGGTCCATTAGAGGAAGTCATGGCTGGTAGTTGGGATATGGAAGAGTTTAAAAGGGAGTAACAGCTTAAGAGATGTCTGAAGAAGAAGAAGTCTACAATGGGGAGGATTAAAAGTGTTTGGAAAGCTATCAAAAGCTTGACCCCATGTGTTAGATGCTGTTTTTGCAGCCACACCACTGATCAGAGCTTACACAATGTATTGGCTGGAAGAAAGGTTAAATGGCCTAATCCAGGCTAAATTGAGAGATTGTCGAGCCAACGACACAAACCAAAAGCGCCACTAGGGGGCATCCTAGATATCCTTATTTGTATTAGTTACTTTTGTGTTACTCTTTTCTTTGATTTATTTGTTTAGTTTAAATCTAATTAGGGTAATTGGTAACTCTGCTTCGGTTCAGCTTTGTGTTTTTTGAAATGGATTACGGAGTTCTGCCGCATGAGTTCCCTTTCATTAGTAGGATCCACCTTATCACCTTAGATGACGGACCTAGAGGGACGATCATTCTGGACGTAGATTATGATATGATCACTCGCCTCAGGAATGTTACCTACGTTATCATTGTACCCCAAGCTTTGAGAGGTGGAGAGTTTAGTACTGAGGACCTGCGGAGTGCTTTAGGACGACCGTATACAATCCTCAATGATCCGATGCTGACCGACTTGTTGCTAGTCTTTGCGTCTTGAACATTTTCGAGGAGTGGATGTTGCTGGAGAGGACTGGTCCCTACAGGACGAATACGATTTTCCTCCCGTGATTGACCTGCTCCGTCGTCTGATCCGGATTGTGGATTGGGCTGATATTTATGATGACTAGCTTCATTAGGTGTTTTGTCGAGCAAACGACGTTAAACAAAAGCGCTCGGTGGGAGGCAACCTACTATCTTCTAGTTTTTTTTAATGTATTTGAAGTTTTTGTTTGATTTATATGAGGCAATAAGGGTTTGAATAAAAGTGTATGAAAATTCTATGTTTTTGCTTAATTTTGATCTAGGACGCCCGTCTATCATATTGGACGCCCGTCTGCCTGTGTTTTCATTGAACGTGCGTCCATTTTCTTGGACGCCCATCCATAAATTTCCCTCCAACTCTGTATTCTTTTGAAAAGTGGGACGGGCGTCTGTTTCACTGAACGCCCGTCCAGTTCATAAGATTTCTAGGTGAATGCTCGTCTGTTTCACTGAACGCCCATCCGCCTTGCTTCTATATATACCCCCTGCTCCCAAATTTCAGTGGCACCAGAAATTTCAAAGCGAAAAAACCGACTCTTGCGCCCCTTTTGCCCTCAAATCCTTGTTTCTAAACCATTTTTGGCGATTTAAGGCTCTGCAAACACCTCTCCAACCCCTCTCATCGATTATTCAAACCAAATCCAACAACAAACGGCCATTAATCTAATTCAGTGACCTAGCTCGTGCGACTTTTTTGGAGAAAAATCCAAACTTTGGGGTCGATTTTGCATTGTTAAGACTCCCAGTTATCATTTTAATCACCCTCTCATTACACCTGGTTGTATAGAAATGGTACGTAAAGAGGTTTAGAAACGAAATGGTAAGGGGATAGCAACGGAACCGAGTAAGAAGAAAAAGGTTGTAGATCCAACCTTAGTACTTCCCACACGGGGTGTTGAGATTAGAGAACATCTTCCTAGGGCTGCTCAAGGTCAATCTAGGGTGCTGTTAAGAGATGAATCTGAGTCAGGCACTGATGACGAGGTACCCCTAGTGAGATTACCTAGGGTTGAAAAGACTGAAGAAACACCTAGGCCTACGACTGAGGAAGCACCTGAGAAAAGGGAGCCTGTTAGACAAAATGTTCGACCCCCTGTCCCTATTCCATTTGCTCGGAGGTTCATTAACCTCAAGGCCCTAGACGTATACAATAAGCATTATCTGACGAGGACAATGTTGATTGAAAGAGCCATTCTTGAGACTAACGTAGATCCATCTTTCGTTAAGATGTTAACGGATAGAGAGTGGGGTGCACTGATGAGAACCCCTAGAACCCCTAGAACCCCTGTAAATGCTACCCTAGTTCGTGAGTTTTATGGGAACTGTTTTAAAACGGATCTGGATACTGGGGTAGTTATGGTTCGAGGAGTTAAGGTGCCGTTTACACCGAAGGTTATCAATGAGAAATACAAGTTAGCACCATTTGAGGGGTTGGATTATAAGGAAGCCATTAAAGCGAAGCAGGATGCGGGTGAGGACCCTTTGGAGGAGCTTAGACTGAAAGTGTGCCCGGAGGTGCCGTGGACACTTAGACCGGGAGGTGATAGGAAAGAATTGGTTACTATTTCTTGGACGGAGGATTGGAAAGTCCAGTGTAGATTTATACAGAACAGGTTGTTGCCTAAGAACAACCTGACACATTTTCACATTGGCGATCTTGGGATGCTCTATGCCTTGAATTTTAAGTTAAATGTTGATGTTGGACAGGCGATTTTTGATGAGATAGCGTTGAATCAGAAAGTCTATTCTCGATGTCTGATTTGCCCCCATTTGATCTATAGTCTCTGTCTAGATGCCGGGGTTCCCGAGTACAAAACTGATCACAAACCTAAAAATCCGAGGTACTTGCAGCGAGAGAAAGTGAAATCCTCAGGCCAGACTGAGTCTGAGGCAGCACATGAGCCCGGATCATCTTCAGTACCGCCTCCAGTATCTTCCCTTCCTTCTTTATCTCCATCAGTTCGGATGCGTTTGAGTATGGCAAATAGTATAAGGAACTGGATGGAGGACATCAGAACGTCACAGAACAATATCTTGACTATCCTACGGTGTATGAGTGAGGACCGTCCTCCGAGGGACCAGAGATGCTACAACACAAGCACTATGGATTACGTTTTTTCTGACGACATCGAGCAGGCTATTGCAGATGTTCTTCATGAGGAGTCGTCTTCTGATGAGGAGCAGGTTGACACAGCAGGGAGGACTACTACACCACAGACTGGACCTTCTATTGATACTCCTACGGATGGAGCGCCTCCTGCTGGTGATTCTTCGGCACCTCGGCAGACTTGACTTTCTGAGAATGATTCTATTTTGTATTTTTATCCCTGGAATTTGACTGTATTTTGCTATTATATTTGTTTTTTTAAATTTTTGATGAATCTTGTAAGCCATACGGCGCATCGTTGACATTCCTATGGTTTCTATTATTCCGTGTCGTGCCTGAATTGTAGTTTGATTCGATTTCACCTTATCTTTATTTTTATTCTGCGATGTGATATAATCCCAATTTTCCCCGAGATTTTCCCGTGTTTATCGAGTAGTGCAGGCATATTTTTAGCTGTTTTGTTGAGCTAGTATTGGAATCATGCTGAAACGAATAATCTTTGAGTTTACGAACGTTGGTTTCTTCATGCTTCTGCCTGACCAACGGTTCGAGTATCTATTCAAATCAGCTAAGTACTTTGTTTCTTTTTTAATTCTGCACAACCTGAGGAAATGTTGTCATTTAAGTGTGGGGGAGGGGAATGGTTATGTGTATCTTTTTGCTTATATTGTTATTCTATGCTGAAAAGAGCTAAATTTTTCAAATTTTTGTTTTGTCCCGGTTGAGCGAATGCATATTTTTGTTCGGTTTTTATAGACATTTATGATGTATATTGTATGTTTAGTAGGTTAGATGTTTCACCCGACATACATTTCACGAGCCATATTAAATGATGAGCTAAAATATAAAGCTATACCCATTTGGATTAGTAATTTTTGATTATCTTATAAGTATCTTGTGCTTAGTGCTAATGTACGTATCGTGAGAATTATAATAGTTTGTGTTTAGAACCGGAGTATGACATACTGTGAATATCTTAGGTTTGAATGTGATAAGCGAAACATGACTATTGTGCTTTAAAAAGTTGTTTTTTAAAAAATATACAAAAAAATGGATTAATTGGGTGTGTCGGAAGCTGGTCGATGATTTGAGTGAGGTAGGCCATATCTCGAATGTCCTATACCACTATGATGACCAAAAGCTCACGACAGTCAGAAGAAGCTGCTTGATGATTTGAGTCGTAAGTCATATCTCGAATGTCCTATTCTACTATGACGGGCAATAGCTCATTCTGATGTGCGTATAAATGTGAAAGTTAATTAAATCAACTTACGAAAGGTACTGGTATGAATTGATATAAGACTTAGTTATCGCCTACCTTATCCCAAGTATAAACCGACAGATATGTTGTAGGGATTATCCTCTGAGTATGTCAAAAGGTCCTAAATGTATTCTATCATCCTTTTCGGGATATGTTACGTTTTGTAGGGTGCATGTTATAAGTATCATTTATTTCTAGTTTAAATGGGGTGTTTGCTAGTTGCTTGGTAAGTTTCAAGTGTGGACTTAGTGTAAGTTTGCTATGGCTTTGCACACACACAGGGGTGAACCTCTAATTTATTAAATATGCTTTATTCTTGCTGAAATGTCTATCCTTTTTTTTCCGAGCCTTGATCTTGTTTTGTTTCGCTCGGGACGAGCAAAAGCTAAGTGTGGGGGAGTTGTTTAGGGTGATTTTCTATGATTTATATCGTACTATTTCGTAACAATTTTCCTCTATACTCTGATGTTTTGCATAGAAAATGAACGTTTATTTGATTTATTTAGCAAGTGATGTTTGGAATGGTTTAATCGCAAAGTTGGTTGAATTATGAGATTTTATTGTTGATTTTTTATCGATTTGAATGATTTTACACTTTGCAATGTTTTTGATATCTTGTAGACACACAAATTTGGCTTAAGAGAGGTTTAAAAGATGTTCAAGTGAGGGTTTACATGGAAGAAAAAGGATAAAGATGAAGTCGGAAAAAGATAGAGATGAAAACCGGATTTGAAGTAAACTGAACGAGCGTCTGAAGCTCCGTCCACATGGACGGGCGTTTGAGGAATCGGACGGGCGTCCAGGAAGAAATAGTGGATTCAGAGTATTGAGATTTTTGCTGAACGAGCGTCCAAATTTACATAGGACGGGCGTCTGACATGACTCGGCCCGACTCGAAGATTTTATACACCCTGGACGGGCGTTCAAGACTCTGGACGAGCGTCCATACGCCGACCTAGCAGAAACCGACTTAAAACTCTATAAATAGTCGCGTTTTCTGAACCCTAAAGGGGAGATAATTACATTAGGCGGCCACAAAACCCTTAAGGGCGATTTTTCTGTGTTCTCCACCCTTTATATACAACTTCTATGCTTTTGATTTCCTAGATAAATTTCTCCAATTTTATGTACTTCCTAGAAGCTATTTCGAGTATTCAAACGATGCTTAGAGGCTAAAAGCTTTTGGAACAAGCGTTGTGAAGCCGTTCTATCAACACTTTGATTACACCTTTGGATTATCTTGTGAGTTTTTATTAAAAGTTGTATCTTTATTATGTTTTACTTCTTGTTATGCAATTTAATCGACAGATACCTTGCATGCTTGATGTTTAATGTTTGATGAAAATCGTGATTAAACCCTAGATCACCGTAGTAAAGATTAGATCTTCAATCTAATTAACGAGAGTTGTCAGGTTGAATTTCTAGATTAGAAATTGAGAAATTTCACACCTTGGATATAAAAGCGTTAATCTTTAGGATCGAAAGATAAAAGATTGATAGACGAACTTTTCTAAGAGATTAGGAGCTCATACCTTTGTTAGGTGAATCAAAACTTGTATTAAAAATCACTAGATAATCTAGAGAAGAAATTGAATGTTATAGAATTGGTGGATCAATTGCTTGTTCGTTCGTTAAATTATTGATTAAAATTGGCTTGAACTTGAATTGCGTAGCTAAGTTAGAACTTTTTACTGCATGTTTAGGTTTTAGAATAGATTATTTTAGATAATTTGGTTCGTAATCACGTTTCCTGGCTTTAGATTTCTAATCTTCTGTCCAGTTTACTTTTGTTATTTTCGTTTTTAGTTTTTTACGTGTTAATCGTTTTTATTTTCTATTAATTTTAGTAATAGTAGTTGTGACATCCTTAGGTTAGTTAGATAAAAACTAGGTAAACAACCTCGATTCCCAGTGGACTCGACTCCGGTATTAACCTCTATACTACGATCCCTACACTTGGGGTAAACCGGATTTATTTTTATTACTTGTTTATTTTTCATTAGATAAAATCCGAGACAGTGAAGCCACTGCTTCCACCCATTTTGAAACATAATCAATTTCTACCAGGATGTAACGATTTGATTCTGATGATGTGAAAGGCCCAACAAAATCAATTCCCCAAACATCGAATAACTCTGAAATCAAGGAGAATGCAATTAAGGGGGAATCAAGAATAAAATCAAGGATTATTCCCTCATTAATATAGCCAACGGACGGAATTTCAAAATCAAGGTTATTCAAGGCTATAAATAGAAGGCATTGACAGACAGAGAGAAGAGAGATGAACAAAAACATAAAAATCAAGTGAAAACTCTGTCAATTTGAAAAGCCTTATCCCTGAACTTACAAGGAAACATCTAGTGATCAACTCAGATATCAGAGCTACAAAGTCGTACTTGGGGCTGAGTTTGATCAACCAAGTGTGTGAATCACATTCACATCAAACTGAAGCAACTGAATCGAGGCAATCCGAGAAGGAGTTGAATCGTGAAAGCCGTTGAAGGATTTTGATCTCAAGGAGCAGCAAGGAAGACTGAATCACTGAAGCTGTTGCAGTCAAGGAGTGATAGTCTTGTAGATTGTGAAGCTTGGGAAGCCAAGGACAATCATACTATTGTATCTGTAAAAACAAACAATAGTGAATTCCTCCGATCATCACAGGAGAAGAGTGGATTAAGGGATTACACCACCCTGAACCACTATAAGCCTTGTGTCAATTTAATTTCTGCAATTTACTTTACAACATTTATTTAATTTGCCTACACCTTAACTTAATTATGTGATTGTCTAAACTGATTTGAAAACAACATAGTAAGAAGGGATTTATCCGCTGCCCAAAAGCTTTTAAATAAAAGAAAAGTTGTTGAAACTCCACTATAGTCATTCACCCCCCCCCCCTCTGACTATAGTTGCACCCTTCTCTGGGACCAACAATTGGTATCGGAGCAAGTTGTTCCTAGTATCGAACCCGTTCGATCTAATTTCGGTAACAAGGAGATCACATATTTTCAAAGTAGTTTTCAAATCCGAGTTTTCTATACATTTACATTTATATCTTCATTTGCACCGATGGATTCCTCAAACTTCTTGTCAAAGGTACCCGTTTTTAATGTTAATAATTTTGATGAATATAAAATAAGAATGCTATCTCATCTTGCAAAGAACTCATGAAGAGATGCCGGATGTAATTAATGATGGACCAATCACAATCACTACCGTGGTAGGCACAGTGAGCAGCATCAAGGAAAGGAAATTGACAAACCTAAAAAGGATTGGACCAAGGATGACAGGAGAAGAGCAAACCTGGACATTGTTGCAAAAGACATGATCTTGAAGACCCTAGATAGCAACATGTTCATGAGAATCAAAGATTGCAAAACAGCAAAGGAGATGTGGGACAAGCTATCATTGATAAATGAAGGATTCAAGCAAGCTTAAAGAAAACAAATTATCTCGTTGCAAAAACGAAGTTTGAAAACTTCAAAATGAAGACTCGGTGAATCCATAGATCAAATGGACAAATGCATTCTCAAGCATCATCAGTGAACTGCAATAGCTTGGACACACATATCCTCAAAAAGAAGTATGCTTGAAGATCTTGAGAGGACTACCTGAAAGATGGAAGATCATAACATCCGTAATCAGAGGAACAACAAATCTTGCAAGCACTGACACTCTGACACTGATGTCCCAATTAAAAGCTCATGAATTCGAATTGAACGGTGAAGATGGTGCTCCGGCAGAGACACAAAAACTCACTGCACTGGTTGCACCCCAGCAAAGTAACTTTGCCGATTACATCAGCAAAGAAACACATGAACTTAAAGAACAGGTAGCTTTATTGGTTAAACGCTTTGACAGGTTTAGCAAAAAGAAGCCCTTCAAAGGAAATTCATCATCAAACAAGAAGTCAAGCTCAAACAGAGACATGAAGAAGAAGGATGATGAATACGATGCTTCAACCGCAACAAGAAAGGTCACTTCAAAGCGCATTGCCCCGAAGAAAATGACAAAGATGATGAAAAGAAGAAATACAAAGCATTTGAAAAGAGAAAAAGCAAGAAGGCACTCAAGGCGTAATCCAAAGAAAAGTGAGAAGAATGAAGAATCATCCGATAATGATTCGATGATAGTGATGAAGAAGACAAACTCGTGTAAAAGGAGAAAGCATGCATATGCCTCATGACCAAAGAATTGGATGAAGATGAAAGTGACAGCTCGTACATCGAAGAAACAAGCCTATGTCTAATGGCTAAAGAATCAGATAAATCTGAGGTATCATCTAGCTCTTACTCTTCATCTAATACATCCACATCTGACACTGCACAATCATCTACTCTTCCATTAGATACAGCAGACCTAGTCCAGAATCTCATGACTAAATTTGATGAAATTGAAAAGAATCATGAAATTCTGGAAAAGGAATGCAAGGATCTAAGAAAAGAAAATAAGAAATTAAAGAAAGAACTGGATAAAGCAAAAGCCGAATTAACCAATAAGGAGGCCTACTTAAATGATCAACAAAAAGCAGATGATCATACATTCATCATTGACAGATCAGTTAAGAAAATCTTCTCACCAGTAAAAGTAACCACTGCACCACTAAAAGCACCAGCTTACAAACCCTCAAAAAAGTTTGGATCCAGATCTGGTCTTGGCTACAACAGTTAGGATGAAAGTAGGAATAATGGTCAACACAATTCTAAATTCAGGACCATTAATGGATCAAAATTTAGAAAGGGACTGACCATAGTTCCAACAGATCATCCTGTTCCGGTGAAGTCAAAACCTAGTGTAGTGAAACAGCAGACTAAATCCTCATTCCGGTCAATCAAGAACAACAGCCATCTGAAAGGTAAAGGCAGACTTTACCCTTCAGAGGATGATTGGAATGTTGCACCTCCAAAATACAAGAGGAAACCATTCCACAAAATGCATCATGTGGTTAAGAAAAATCAATCTGTTCCTAGACACTTGAAGCAGGAAAGGTTTCCTACTGCATATTGGAAAGTGAAGAAGGATATAAATGCACCAAAAGGTGGAGAAAAGTATCGAATACCTTCAAAGAAAATATTAGAAGCTATTCTCGCCATGCCTTATACATATGAAGTTGATGACTTCAATTATCCAAAAAGAAGACCTTTTGGATACACACTTGGTATGGGAGGCATGATTGCTAATGTGTATGACCCAAACAAGTGTTGGGTACCTAAACTTAATTAATCTGTTTTGTAGGATGTCCGGTACATAGACAAGTGGATGTTCCGTACACATGACAGAAACAAGAAATGGCTCACCGACTTCAAGGCTTTTGATGGACCCAAAGTCACATTTGGAGGCAAAGAAAACCCCGGCAAGATTAAGGGGAAGGCATAATACTCAAGAACAATTTGAAAATTCAAAATGTGGCATATGTCAAGGGACTAAATTTCAATCGATGAGCATCGTCAATTTTGTGACAAAGGCTACAATGTGCACTTCAACAAAGAAGGATGCAAAGTGATTCATAGCCAAACCAACACAAAGTGGTTCTTGCAGTGTAGAAGACAAGACAACATGTATGTTGTGGATCGGAGAATGCCCAAGGCGTAAACATGTCCGCCGGTCAAAAACAAACAATCTACAAGCCGGATTTGGCACATAAGGCTAAATCATCCGAATTTCAAGACCATCAACAAACTATCAAAGAACAAGTTAGTTGAAGGTTTGCCGAGATCACATTCAAGAAAGAAAGTCTATGTGATGCATGTCGAAAGGAAAACAGATCAAAAGTTCTGTTCAAGTCAAAGCCTTATCAATCTACAACAAGAGTTCTACATCCGTTACACATGGACTGTTTGGACCAACCACACCAAGCAAGTGTGAGTGGTAAGAAATACACCCTTGTAGTGGTGGATGACTTCTCAAAGTACACCTGGACCATTTTCATGAACAAGAAGAAAGAGACACTCAAAAAGCCGCTAGATTTGCCGAGAAGACTCCAAAATGAGAAAGAACTAAAGATCATAAAGATCGATCGTACAGAGGCACCGAATTTCTAAATGAAATCATCGTAACCTACCGTGAAGAAAATGGAGTACTACATCAACTATCTCAGCAGTGCACTCCACAACAAAATGGTGTAGCAGTAAAGAAGAACAGAACTCTCAAAGAAAAGTTAGAACAATGATTGTCGAAGCATGCTTGCCAAAGAGATTTTGGGTCAAGCAAAGAAACACAAGATGTCATACACAAAACAGATCAATCATCAACAAATATCATGGAAAGACTCCATATGAAATATGGAATGGAAGAAAACCCAATATCTCATATTTTCATATGTTTGGATCAAAATGTTTTGTCTTAAACAGAACCAAACTCGCATACCTTTGATGAGAAGGCCGATGAAGCAATCTTCACGGGATACTCGTACACCAAAGAAAGCATTCGAGTACTCAATAAAAGAACATTGGTGATTGAAGAATCAATACATGTGGTTTTTGATGAACCAAATACAAATGGTGAAGATCTTCAAGACCAAGAAGAGAAAGTAGCACAGAAGGAAATCTATACAAATGCAACCATACCAGCTACTATCCTGAATCATCACTTTGAAAATCAAGAGGAGCCACATATCAATACAATGAAGAAGCACACCGAAGTTGAAGTTCATGCTCAAGCATGAAGGCATGGAAGCACTGTGTGAAGAACAACTTCAACCGATCTAAATTGGCTAAGAGAAGAACAAGTTATTGGAGATATTCACACAGGAGTTAGAACCAAAAGACAACTGGAGCACATGCTAACTTGCTTTCTATCACAAGTGGAACCCAAGACCATAGATGATGCAATCCAAAATGCAGATTGGATCACAACAATGCAAGAAGAACTAAATGAATTTGAAAGAAATGAAGTCTGGGAACTTGTTGACAGACCAGATATGGCCAACATCATTGGTGCAAAATGGGTATTCAGGAACAAGATGGACGAGCAAGGAACTGTTGTCAGAAACAAAGCAAGGCTAGTTGCAAAAGGCTATTCTCAAGCAGAAGGAATAGATTATGATGAAACATTTGCACCAGTAGCAAGATTGGAAGCAATCAGACTCTTTCTAGCTTTTGCCGCATACAAAGACTTCAAAGTTTATCAAATGGATGTCAAGAGTGCATTCCTAAATGGACTTTTGGAAGAAGAAGTTTATGTAGAACAACCTCCCGGATTTCAAATCAAAGGAAAAGAAGACAAAGTATACAAACTCAAGAAGGCTCTCTATGGCCTCAAACAGCACCTGAGCCTGGTATGAAACACTATCACAATTTCTGATCAAGAATGGATTCAACAAGGGAACTATTGACAAGACTCTATTCAAACTAGAGGAAGGAGCAAGCACATTGCTGGTTCAAATCTATGTTGATGATATAATCTTTGGATCAGAGGATGAAAAGCTTTGTGAAAAATTTGCAAACCTGATGAAGAGCAAATTTCAGATGAGCATGATGGGAGAATTAAACTATTTTCTTGGCCTTCAAGTAAAGCAAATGAAGGATGGCATTTTCATTAGTCAAGCCAAGTACACAAGAGATCTGATACACAAGTATGGGATGGATACAAGTGGCACAGCAGACACACCAATGTGTGCCAGAGTCATACTTGGAAAAGATGAAGTAGGAAAGGATGTTGATCAGAAAATGTATAGAGGAATCATTGGATCCTTATTATACTTAACTCGCAAGTAGACTCGATATAGCATTTGCAAAGTAGGAGTGTGTGCAAGATTTCAAGCACAACCAAAAGAATCACATCTTCTAGCAGCCAAAAGGATAATCAAATACTTGAAAAACACTATAAATGTTGGAATTTGGTATCCAAAAGATGGAGGATTTAAATTGATATCATATTCAGACTCTGACTATGTTGGATGCAAAATAGATAGAAAAAGCACCTCTGGAACATGTCAAATGCTAGGAACCGACTAGTCTCTTGGTTCAACAAAAAGCAAAACTCCATATCTACATCAACAATTGCAAGTAATATATAGCAAACAGTAGCCGCCGTGCTCAAGTACTTTGGATAAGACAACAAGCTAAGGGACTATGGAATGGAAGAGAAAACAATTCCAATCATGTGTGATAACACAAGTGCAATATCTATTACCGAAAATCCAAAGATTGCATTCGAGAACAAAACACATTGATGTGAGACACCATTTTATCGAGACCATGTTGAAAAGGAGATGTCATCCTAAAATACATACCTACCGAAGATCAATCGGCCGACATCTTCACTAAACCACTCGCTTATGAAAGATTTAGTATGTTAAGAACTCGAGTTAGGAATGATTGAAATTGACTAAGTATCAAGGAGCGGCCAACCGGAGTAATCGGCTAAGTGACTTCATCAATCGGTACAACCTTTGCCGTTACAAGAGAGGTGTAGCAGTAAGGCACCGGTATTCAAGTGAAGGTAACTTAACCGATTGTTAGGAAAGCTTAAATGGAGCAAACTCAATAAAGAACCCATTTGATCGGCTAAGTGACCACCAAGGCACTTCACCGAAATAAAGACTTGGATAAATTAAAAGTGTGAACAAAATCAATTTTGATTACACACGTGGAGATCAATTTATGATCATGGAGGTAATTGTATTATTTTTCGAATTGAAAACTCCTCGATTCCCGGGCTCTATCATTACTTACCTCAAACCACTCCCCCATTACGCTCGAATATCGCAATTCACACACACAAAATCACGCCATGATGTCACAAAATCCTTCCATATTCAAACCACGTTCACACTACCCAAATCACACTATATAAACAAGACTAAAAGATTTTCAGAAATCTTTACGCTCTCTTGCAAATTACAAACCCTATTTCTGATTTTCACTGAAAACTTGAAGAACTCCTTTCTAAACATCTATATACTATCAATGGCCTCATCTTCCACAATCTCTCCTACTGAAAAATACTATGAAAAATCAATCATCACTGGTTCGTTTTTCAAACCAGAACACTATCTCTCTTATTGTGATAACGATGCACAAGCACAACGCCTGGTATCTGCTATGAAAACTTGGGGCTGATGACCTTTCTAAACCCCCTAATAACTGGTATCTGCTATGAAAACTTGATAGCATTCTCGGGAAAATGCCAAGTTTGTGCCCAGCACAAAGAAGATCGAAGTCGATCGCATCACAAGCTCAATCTTTGGAAAAAAACATAGTCATCACGCCTGGTACACTAAACAGATACCTGCACCTTCCCTTAATTGGTCCTGCCAATGTCAAGCTGGTGACGACAGACATCACAAAATTCTAGGCTGAGATAGCCAAAAGCCCCAAGCAAAACAGCAAAACGTACAATCTACCTAGATCAAAGCTCAAACTTCCGTTTGCTGAATTTGCACCGGTCATCACCAAAAATATTGAAGGCATAAAGGGGTCGATGGAAAACCTAACTGAGGTACGGATCAAACTGATGGCCATAATCTATGAACGCATCAAATTTGATTGGGCAACCTTTGTTTTCAATCGATTGAAGGATCAGATTCAAAAGGAAATTGACCTATCATTCACCGCACCGAGCAAGGGTTTGCGAAAAAAGGGAGATTTCTGGGAAAGGAAATCATATGGGTTTCCTCTTCAACACCTGTTCAACGCCTTGAAAGTACAACCCACAAACCTGCAGTCCCCACACAAGTCCAAGACAATGTTCACCTACATCAAGGCTTCCCTGAAGCCCAAACCCGTTGCTGGGAAAAAGAGGAAACAACCTGAATCCAGCAGATCAGGAGTGGGACGAAGAACCAGATCTCAGAAGGCACAAGAGGATACAACTATGCCTGACACCAGCAACTTGTATGAACCTGTGACAATCAAGTGATGACACAAGAATGAAGAAGAGAAGAAGAAGAGGAAATCACCTACCTTGAAGAAGGTGAGGAAGGATATAGACTCACTTCATCCGAAGAAGAAGAGATAGACGAGGAAGAAGATGAGTCGAAGATGAACATTCGAAGGTAGAAATCTTGACGCCAATCAAGAAGGTTTGGGGATTTCGACGATGAACCGACTCTCCAAGAAGTGCTTTTCAAAAGCATTGGTACAGCTTGACAAAAACAACAAATGAGCCACCGATAAAGCTCACTTAGCCGAAATTGTCAACTCCCCCACAATTGCACAAGGGGGAACGGAGCGGTGGTAGATGAAGAAGCTCACACTCAACAACAACCTCTAAATGACCTTGTGTCTAATGAGGCAGAACAAGAACATATGAAAGAAAAAGAAGAAGCACAAAATGAAAAGGGAAAAGAGGAAAAGGAAGAGCAAGAAGTTGAAGTGGAAAATGAGGAGAAGCAAGGAGAAGATGCTGAGGGAGAAGATGATGAGGATGAAGAGGATGCCGATGCGGCACCAGAAGAAGTTAATCCAGAAAGAGTCTTCAATCTGGACATTCAACCCCTCATTGTGGACATGGAAAGGCAATACTACAGCAGACAAAACTTGAAGCATGCCTTAAGGAGTGAAGCTACCTCCTTCAACCACAAGATTGAGGACCTCATCAGTCACATCAAGATCCAGGATGAGGTCATGGAGAGACAAGGAAATCTACTTTGCAACTTACAGCACCTCATTCCTCATCATGTCCAAACCAATCTTGAGTTCCTTGCCGAGACAACCGACAACAATCTCAAGCCATTGGTGGACACTCTCAATACACACACTCAACAAATTCAGCATCCTGGAGGAGATAATGGAGCATTTCGGCAAGCAAACTGGACTTTCTAATCAAAGTTGGTGAGGCCAACAACAAAATACCGGAGAAAAAGTATGGTCCTCTCCCCGAGTCCGAAGCGCAATTGCGCACCTTGAAGCACGTTTTGATGCCGCCACAAAGCGGGGAAGGAAACTCAAAGCCCGAGAGCTCCAAAGTGGAAAGGGAAAGGGCAAAGAAAGGCAAGGACAAAGAAAGGCAAAGGCATCAGATTGAAGAAATGAAGAAGTAAACATGTTACCCGTTGCTTAATTAAATTTGATTTTATCATTTGCCCTTGTTCTTTAAATAAAGAGATGCAATATCTTATTGCCCCATGATGGATGAATAAAACTCGTGAATTTGTGTTCGTTGTTTATTATGAAAATTTTGATTACTTATATTCAAAGCTTATGAGGGTTTTGGCATCATCAAAAAGGGGGAAATTGTTAGGAACATTTTATTATGTTTTGATGATGGCCATACCAAACTACCGTTATAGCAAGCCCGAAATAAGTTAGAACTCTCTCGTATAAGTCTTTACTTAGAGTCCGACATGTTGTATAAGTTGAGTCGACAAGTATTGTACTAGTGGTAGGACGGCAAAGCAAAAACGTATATTCGGCGAGTGAAGCCAGCCAAGCACCAAACAGAGAAGCAATGCGTACATTAAAGGTCCGACTTGTAACCAAGGAAGTCTGTGATGACCTTGGACAAGTCTAAGTTATACTACAAGCGATGAACATTAATATTCAAATATGGTGTACACTGATCTCACCCCAATCAAAGATCAGTGAAGTACAAAGATTCTCCTCAAACAGAAACAAAGAAGAAAACAGTGAATCGGCAAAGCAGACTCACTTTCGGCTGAGTAAAGACGAAACGGTGAAGGAAAAGCTAAAACGGCTAAGTCAGAAGGATCACTCGACCGTTCTAAAAACGGCGAAGTAACACTTACTAGATCGATTTAGTATACGTTGAAGATTCAGAAGATCATGCATTAAATGACAATCAATAGAGGATCAATCAAGGACGGATTTTCTTGCTATACGTTTGAAGAAAGAATCCGATCACTGAAATCAAGGAGAATGCAATTAAGGGGGAATCAAGAATAAAATCAAGGATTATTCCCTCATTAATATAGCCAACGGACGGAATTTCAAAATCAAGGTTATTCAAGGCTATAAATAGAAGGCATTGACAGACAGAGAAAAGAGAGGAACAAAAACATAAAAATCAAGTGAAAACTCTGTCAATTTGAAAAGCCTTCTCTCTGAACTTACAAGGAAACATCTAGTGATCAACTCAGATATCAGAGCTACAAAGTCATACTTGGGGCTGAGTTTGATCAACCAAGTGTGTGAATCACATTCACATCAAACTCGAAGCAACCGAATCGAGGCAATCCGAGAAGGAGTTGAATCGTGATAGCCGTTGAAGGATTTTGATCTCAAGGAGCAGCAAGGAAGACTGAATCACTGAAGCTGTTGCAGTCAAGGAGTGATAGTCTTGTAGATTGTGAAGCTTGGGAAGCCAAGGACAATCATACTATTGTATCTGTAAAAACAATAGTGAATTCCTCCGATCATCACAGGAGAAGAGTGGATTAAGGGATTACACCACCCTGAACCACTATAAGCCTTGTGTCAATTTAATTTCTGCAATTTACTTTACATCATTTATTTAATTTGCCTACAACCATAACTTAATTCTGTGATTGTCTAAACTGATTTGAAAACAACATAGTAAGAAGGGATTTATCCGCTGCCCAAAAGCTTTTAAATAAAAGAAAAGTTTTTGAAACTCCACTATAGTCATTCACCCCCCCCTCCGACTATAGTTGCACCCTTCTCTCGGGACCAACATAAGGACAATGAACTCTTAGATGATATATGCTTATGGTGTACTCTGATTAAGTCAATAATAATCAGATGAAAATCTGGAGTATTGATATTTGAAGAAGAGTAAAATCTCAGTTAATGCTCCAAGTCTGTTATGAAACCGACAACTGACAAACTCAATATAAAACTGTTCAGGAAACTCAGTTTTATAAGTCAGTCATCCAACAACTGAAAGTACAGTCGAACATTGTAAAGGAAGCCTTTTAATTGGATGAAATACTGACAAGTCAGAATGGTCACAAAATATAGCCGTTACAAGATAGACGTTGATACAATTCGAATTCAAGCAAGTTGAACGTTGGATCTTACACTATAAATAGATGACTTTGCACCAAGGATCAAACACGAAGATTTATCAAGAATTAACAAGATTACAAGCATCTTGTGCACTAGTCTCATTCATTCAAATTGCTATCATCTTTGCGCTAACAAGATCAATCAATGATTTCTTCAAGTGTTCAAGCTACACATAATTTATCCAGATTTAGACACTTTGAAGAACCACAAACAAGAATCAATTTTTTGATTCTCAGCCCAACTTTGATTCTACATCAAAGGTTGAGACTGTGAAGCAATCCAGCGAAGGATTTGCCAAGGACAGTTGTATCAGCAGTCGGGTAGACTGTGTTTCTGGTGGTAGCAGGTGAAGAGGCATACGTAACCCTTCAAGGACCAGTGGCTCAAGCATTTGATGAGTAGTAGTCCAACATGTTCTTTGATTCTTTAGATAGTGATGCTAGGATTAGCCAAGGACTATTGTTTAGGACTTTTTGTAACAGCTCACCTCAAGAAGTTCTAGTGGAATTTTCCTCCTACACCACAGGGGAAGAGAGGACTGACAGGATTACACCACCTGGAACCTCTATAACTCTTGTTTCATTTATTTTTACATATTTACATTCTGTTATCTATTTATTACTGCATTTATTATTGTTTACACAACATACTGAGAACTGATTGTTACACATCTCACAGCTCACAAACTGACATTCACCAGAATTCAGTTTTACACTCAGCTTACACAGAGAATAACAAGATCAAGAAAAAGGCTAGAATTATATCCGCTGCCGGTTGACTCAGTTTTGTATAAGTCAGTTTGACTTAAACTCAGCTTTGTCAGGTCAACTCCACACAAGTTAAAACTGAACCTTAATTTGATTAAAACCCAGTTTTTGGTGACAATTTTATTCACCCCCCCTCTAAACTTGTGTTAGCCTTTCCAAGGGACCAATAATTGGTATCAGAGCAGAGTTTTCTATTCCGACTTAGAACAAGTAATTGATAATGGTTCTAAATCTCCTCTAGTTGTTCTCATTAGAAAGCTCAGTTTCCAGTTTTCATATAATCAGTTTTTCACTCACTCACAATGGATAGCAATCAGTATGCAAGACAAATGCTGATGTGTAACATGGATAGGTTTGACGAATACAAATGTTGTATGCAGGCTTTTCTAGCTGCTACTCATGATGAGATGATGGACGTGCTCATTGATGGACCAATCCAGATCACTGACATGCAGACTGTTGGTGAAGATCAAGTTCGAGTTCCAAAGCCTAAAGCTGAATGGACCAGTGATGATCGCAAGCGAAACAAACTCTTAAAAGCAACATGTACTTAAATGTGAAAGACTGCACAACTGCTAAGGAAATGTGGGACAAACTTCAGTTAGTTTGTGAAGGAACTGACTCAATCAAGGAGAACAAAATCTCAGTTGCAAAGCAGAAGTTTGAGAATTTCAAGATGAAATCCGGAGAGACCATTGACCAAATGGAGACAAGATTCAATGCTATCATGGATGAATTAGACCTACTCAAGATTGAATACACAAAGAAAGTAATCAATACAAGAATCTTGAAGGCCTTTCCATTGTGTTGGAAGATGAAGGTCACTGCAATGGAATAATCTAGGAGACTTGATATAGAGGATTCGTTTAAAATCTTCTCAGGTCCGAAAGCTTATGAATTCAGTGAAGGTTTTACAAGCACAGCTGCAATAATCAAAGCTCTGGAAGAACCAAAGACCACAGCACTTGTAGCAGCATCCAATGTCTCTCAAGAAACATCCACAAATAATCTTCAAAGTTGGATGAAATGGAAGAACAAATGACACTTATGATGAGTCGAATCAGAAGGATGAAGAATGGTCATCCTGTAACTCAGGAGTTCATTAAGAAGACTCATGAGAAAAGAAAAGATGATGAGTATCTTTGTTTTAATTGCAAGAAACCTGGACATTATAAAGCTGAATGTCTAGAAGTGAATGCAAAGAAGACTCAGCAAAGAAGAACAGGCAGAAGAGCATTATTAGCCGGAGATGAATCGACTATGAAGCGGTACGTAAAGGTTATCCGACGAAACAAACTTTAATGGCTCACATGGAAGATCCCAATGAGGTATGTGAATCAAATTCCAAATACAGCTCAGCTCAGATTTCCATGCAAAATGCATGTTCTTCAACAACCGATTCCAATCCAAAGAACTCAGAATTAGAAGAAACTCTTGACGAGTTGATGAGTCAGCTTGTCACCATACAATCTGGTTATGAATCAATCAAAGCTGAGAAAGAATCTCTAATTCTAGAGGTCAAAAGATTGGATAATGAACTGAACACGTTAAAACTAAGCAGAACTGATAAAGGAAAGAATCCGTGTCAGTCTACTGTATCAGCTGCAGCAACTGAATCTTTTGCTCAATCTAGTTCAGTAACAGGATCCAAATCTGGCAAGCCATATGAAGATAGAACTGGCTTAGGATTTGATACACTGCAAACTTCAAAAGGAGGAACGCGTAAGGTTACTGAACCTAATGCCAAAACTAGTGTTAAGTTCATAGCTGAACAATGTCCTCAAACTAAGAAGCATGCTGAACCAGTGAAACAAGTTCAACGTGAATCAAGTCAGTCACAGCGTCAGTTTTCTAAGAAGTCAGCTGTAAACAACAACTGATTCAACCAACAAGGTAAAACAGCTGCACATCATGAAAATCGAAAAGGTATTTCAACTGCTGAATCTACTAAAGCTGGTCAGGCTAAGAACCAGAAAAACTTCTGTTATAGTAAATCCAAGAATATCAATCATTCAAAGATTCACAAAGTCAGGGGGAAAGGTAGATTATTTCCAACTGATGATGACTGGAATGTTACCGAACCTACTATTAAAACTGATAGAAGCAATCATTTCAGACATAAAACTTATCACAAGTTTCAGTCTAAAGGTCAGCAGGGGAATCACTTCAGTCCTCAGCAAAGGCCTCTGTACCAAGGTCAGCACAGACCTCAGTACAAAAGAAATGATAGCTATTATTCATGTTTCAATGATAGGAAGCATCATGGCAATCAATTTCAGCCAAAGGACCTGAGAGATCATATAAATAAGACACAATCCAAGCATAGATAATATGGGAGTGTGACTTACATATATTAAAACAAGTGCAACAATATCCAAAGAATACCTAAAGGATATATTCCCAAGGTTGTACTGACAACTGACCCCCATTGACCCAAACATAGTTGGGTACCTAAAAATGTTTAATTTATTTTGCAGGATATATGGTACTTTGACAGTGGTTGCTCAAGACACATGATAGAGAGCAAGGACTGTCTAAGTAATTTTATTGCCAAAGATGGACCAAAGGTTAATTTTGGAAGCAAAGACAAACCAGGATACACCAAAGGTTATGGTACTTTGATCAGAAATTGTTGGACTTATTTTATGTTTTAGTGATGAGTGCCAGACTAGCTGTTATAGAGCAAAGGCAAAAAGATGTCTAGATTAAATGTATAGGGTTATTAGAGTTTGATTTTTGTATAGGTTTGATCAAACAAGCACTGTAAAAAGTCACCGACTTTCATCGCATGACTTTGTTTAGATCAGTCGGGTACCTGAGTCAGTAAACTAGTTTAGGAACATGCTGAAGACTGAAGGCTGAGGGCTCAAACTCAGTTATTGAAGGCTAAGGGATCAAACTTAGTATTTAAAGTCAAGGATATGGAATTAGAATTTAGGGAAGTCTGTGATGACCTAAACTGATTGCATATACCTTGTGTACAAGATCTAAGTTCTATAAGTTAAGTGGTGATTGGAACTTGGTTATGATCAAAATGGTGTAATCTAACATCATAATAAAAAGTTAGATATAAGAGAAGTCAGCTGCAGTGTTTTATAAACATAGCAACTTTGGATCAGCTGACTGATATGCATTTCAGCGGACTTACACTCAAGGAACCTGCTGAACATATATTTCGATTTAATCAAAGGTTACATTGGAAGATTACAAGGAAAATGACAGATAACAACTCTTGATTTTGTCAACAAATCAATGGCTAAGATTAAAAGGACATTGGAAAGAAACAGAGGTTTATCCAATGGATACAAGTCAAAGGGTGGACGATCGAAAACTATCAAAAAGTAAGCGACGAAAGTGTCGATACTATGTACGGGGACAGAAAGCAAGTCAAGATGGGACAAATCTGAAACGGCTATGTTTTGAATTTCAAACATAAGTCACAAGCATTCTCACCTATAAATAGAAGACCACTGATACAGAAACAGATGATGAAAAAGAAAAAAATAGAAAAACAAGAAGATAATTAGCCTGAAGTTATCAAGAATATCACCCTGCTGACACTACTGAACTTAAAGCTACTGATCCAGTAAATTCTTCAAGTGTAACCCTGCTATCAAGTTACATCAAGTACACACACTTGAAGACATCAAGCGGCGATCATTTCATCCTGATCAAACTGCTGACTGTTGAATCATTTACTTGATTCAAACTTTCTTTTATAAGAAACCCGCTGAAGACAGTGAAGCATCTTTGTGTGTCAATGACTATTGTTTGTGGTGGAGCTGGTGAAGAGGCAATCCTACCCTTCAAGGAACAGTGGAAGACTTTGGAGCAGTAATCCTACCTGTTCCAAGTGTTCAGTTTGTGAAGCCATAGTTATTGGTGAAGGACAAACAACTTAGGGATTTTTGTAACTGCAACCTCAAAGATCTCTAGTGAATTACCTCCAGCATCACAAGAGAAGAGTGGACTGACAGGATTACACCACCTGGAACCACTATAAAATTTGCCTACTTACTTTCTGCATTTAATTTCTGCATCAAGTATATTTAGCACATCAACCTACATAAACTAGCAACTGAATCACACACACACACTCTACTGAGTATCTAATACTTGGTATCATATTTTAACAACAAGTAATAAGGCTTAACTTGAATATATTCCGCTGCAACAAATTTAGAAAAATCAATAGCCGTCGCCGGACTGCGAGTGGTCGGTAGACTCGAGCGAAAGCGATCGGCAAGCTCGAACTTGCTGAGTTTGTTAACTCCAAAAGTTTTAAGTGTTAAGTTTATTCACCCCCCTCTAAACTTAGCCAAAGCCTTTTCAATGGACCAACAGAAATGGACTCACAATCAAGAATCTATCTTATGTAGAAGGATTACATTACAATCTAATCAGCATTTGTCAATTTCGTGACATGGGATAGAAAATCACATTTGATAAAGATTTCTGCATTGTCGTCAGTGAAACAACATTTCAAGTTGTTCTAGCCAGAAGAAGAAAAAAAATATGTATGTTGTAGACTGGACTACAGCAGTTGCAGAAACTTGTTTACTTGTGCATACCAAATCAGAATTCAGCTGGTTATGGCACAAGAAACTGAGTCATCTTAACTTTGATGACATCAACACTCTTTTCAAGAAACAGTTAGTAATTTTACTACATGAGATTACCTACAAGAAGGATAGCTTATGTGATTCTTGTCAGCAAGGAAAGCAAACAAAAGCAAGTTTCAAGACTAAGTCACAATATTCAACAACCAGATCACTGGAACTACTACATATGGATCCATTTGGACCAATCAGTATCAATGGAAAGAAGTATACATTGGTGGTGGTAGATGATTATTCAAGATATACTTGGGTTATTTTCGTTTTACATCAACTTGCAGCAACAACAACACCTCACAGAATGGTGTATCTGAGAGAAGAGATATAACACTCAAAGAAGCAGGAAGGACTATGATCTGTGAAGCAAAATTGCCTGAAAGATATTGGGCAGAAGCAGTTAACACAGCTTGCTACACACAGAACAGAGCTCTCATGAATAAAAGACATGAGAAGTTTCCTTATGAAATTTGGAATGGAAGAAAACCAAATGTTTCCTACTTTCATGCATTTGGAAGCAAGTGTTTCATACACAATAATGGAAAAGATCAACTTCATGTTTTTCAGCCCAAAGCTGATGAAAGAATATTTTTGGGATATTCAAGTGTTAGCAAAGCATTTAGAGAGCTAAACAAAAGGACACTTAAGCTTGAAGAATCAATTCAAGTAGTATTTGATGAACCAAACTTTCCAGGAGAAGAAACTGAAATCAGACCAGAACTAGTTTCTCAACTTCAGTTACCAGTTTTACCAGAATCAGTTTATGTTGACATTGGAAGATTAAGAGTTTTAGAATCATCAGATCAAGATCAACCTTAGTTTCCAACAACTGAACCACATACAGTTGAACATCATGATTCTGACCCAGTTCAAGATGATCAAGGCGAAGAAAATCAACAACCAATTCCTGAAGAACCAGTTCAACAGAACTTAGATCCCTTGATGCAGCCTCCATGTTATCAATGGATGAGCAATCACCCTGAAGAACAAGAGATTGGTGATACTCAAGCTGGTGTTCGTACAAGACATCAACTAGATGCAATGATTGCATGTTTCCTATCTCAGTCTGAACCTAAAGAGATAGAAGAAGCTTTGAAAGATCCAGATTGGATTTTAGCCATGCAAGAAGAACTGAATGAGTTTGAAAGAAATCAAGTGTGGGAACTAGTAGACAAACCAGATCATGTAAACATCATTGGCACAAAATGGGTTACAGAAACAAGCTTGATGAAGATGGGAAATGTGCTTTTTCAAGAAGCGGATGACGATGTTACGGTCATTAGTAGGAGAAGCCATTGCTTTGACCCACTTTGAGACATAATCAACCATGACTAGAATGTACTTGTTATTGTAGGAAGATAGGAATGGTCCCATCAAGTCGATTCCCCACACATCGAAGATTTCACACTCAAGAATCAGCTGCATAGGCATTTCAAACCGTCTCGAGTTTCTCCCCAATATTTGACACGCATCGCACATACTCACGTACTTGTATGAATAACAGAAGATCGAGGGCCAATAAAAACCACTCTGGAGAACCTTCAAAGATGTTCGGTTCCCGGAAAAATGGCCACCGGCCTCCTTGTCGTGACAGAACGACAGAATACTCGGTATCTCACTATCATGAGCACATCTATGAATCATACCATCAGAACAACTACGAAATAGATACGGATCATCCTAGTGGTAATACTTAAGATCACTGAAAAACTTCTTACGTTGTTGGTAGGTCAAGACGGGCTCTAAATACTCACACGCAAGATAATTCACGAAAGAAGCATACCACGGGTTAGCGTGTTTTCTGAGAATCAGAGGGCTCTTTTTCATTTCCAGAAAATCTGTATTGATAGCAAACAACTTCTTGTCCAGAAACTCATCATTTATTTCTCTCTCTCGGGCTATCACATCGAGGGTCAGTTGCAAGCGATTGAGGTGGTCCGCGACCACATTCTCACAGCCCTTACGGTCTTTAATCACAACGTCGAAATCTTGGAGTAAAAGTACCCATCTCAAGAGTCAGGGTTTCACATCTTTATTATTCATAAGATATCTCAGTTCCGCATGATCAGTATGAACTACAACCTTCGAACCAATCAAATATGAATGAAACTTATCAAAAGCGTAAACTATCGCTAGAAATTCCTTCTCAGTGGTCGCATAATTGATTTGAGCCGAATTCAAAGTATGGCTTGCATAGTAGATAGGCTTAAACAATTTATCTCGTTTCTGGCCTAATATGGCCCTAACTGCCATATCACTAGCGTCACACATGACTTCGAATTCCTGACTCCAATCCGGTGCTATCAAAATCGGGGCAGTCATTAACAAACGTTTAATGTCTAAGAAGGCTTCTAAACAAGCATCATCAAACACAAAGGGCACATCTTTCGAAAGTAAAGGCGTAAGAGATTTAACACGTTTTGAAAAATCCGGTATAAACCGTCTATAAAAACCTGCGTGTCCTAAGAAACCTCTAAGCAATTTCAAATTCATGAGAGGTGGTAATCGTTCAATAGCCTCAAATTTCGCTCGATCTACCTCAATTCCTCTCCTCGATATCTTATGCCCTAGCACGATACCCCCTTCTACCATAAAGTGACATTTTCTACCAATTTAACACGAGGTTAGTGTCCTCACAACGTTGCAACACTTTGTCAAGATTATCTAAACAATCATCAAAAGAATCACCAAAGACACTAAAATCATCCATGAACTTCTAAAAACTTCTCAATCATATCATAAAATATGGCAGTCATGCAACGTTGGAATGTCACCGGGGCGTTACATAACCCAAAAGGCGTTCGAGTGTATGCAAAGGTGCCATATGGACATGTAAAAGTTGTCTTTTCTTGGTCTTCAGGGTCGATTAGAATCTGATAGTACCCAATAAAGCCATCTAGAAAACAGTAAAATGCATGTCCACTTGAACGTTCCAACATCTGATCAATAAAAGGCAAAGGAAAGTGATCCTTACGTGTAGCATCATTTAGCTTTCGGTAGTCAATGCAAACGCGATTTCCAGTGACCAGTCGAGTCGGAACCAGCTCATTGCTTTCATTTGCTTGCACTATCATCCCTCCTTTCTTTGGAACAACCCGTGCGGTGGTCGACCCGCTCACTGTCACTGATAGCATATATGATGCCCATCTCAAACATCTTGATCCCATCCTTTTTCATGACGTCCTGCATATTAGGATTCAACCTCCTTTGGGGTTGTCTCACCGGTTTCCTTCCATCATCGAGAATGATTTTGTGTTTGCAATGATTCGGGCTTATTCCCCGTATATCCGTCATCTTCCACCCGAAAGCGCATCTGTGTCTCCTCAAAACACGTAATAACATTTCTTCCTGCAAATTAGTTAAAGAATAGACGATTTAATCAACAGAAGAAAATCAATTTCAAGAAAAATGTACTTAAGGTGAGCTGGGAGTTCCTTCAACTCAAGGTCTTAGGGCGGATCTTCTATAGAAGGCTTTGCTTTTTCATCACTTAACTCAAAATTCAGGAACCTGTACCATCACGTATCCACAAAATCGGTGATCTCGAGTTCACTGGCGGCTTCAGCCAACTCTTCATTCTCTTCATCAATCGTACTTGACTTCACTAAACACTCATCCATAGAGTCATCATCTTTGTAGCCTTGTGTGTTAGCATTCTCAACAACAAGAGGCATAATAGTATCAAGAAAATTGCATTCGCTTTCATCATACGGGTGCTTCATAGACTTGAAAACATTAATTGTAACACTTTCCTCATCTACCTATAATACAATCTCGCCTTTCTAGATGTCTATCAGTGCCCTCCCAGTTACTAAGAAGGGTCTTCCAAACAATAAGGGTGTCTGACTGTCGGCTTCCATTTCTAGAACCACAAAGTCTGCGGGAAAAACGAACTTGTCTACCCGTACTAGCACATCCTCGGCTACTCCTAACGGTTTCCTTAAAGACCTATCCGCCATTTGCAAGGTCATAGCAGTTTTGGTAAAATTACCTAAACCTAATTCCTCATAAATGTGGTGGGGCATCAAACTCACACTCGCACCTAGGTCACACTTGACATTCGGGTACGTCTTAGAGCCTATGGTACAATGTATTGAAATACTACCCGTGTCTTTAAGTTTCTGGGGTAAATTATTCTGGAATACGACTGAACAGTTCTCATTTAAACATACGACTTTCTCCATTTTTGCCTTGTTAGACAATATCCCTTTCAAAAATTTAACATACGAAGGCATATTCGCAATCGCATCAACAAATGGGATATTGATCTAAACTTTTCATAAAATGTCGAGGAATTTATTCTGACTCTTTGATAACATGGTCATTTTAGGACCTCTCGGGGGGTAGGGTAATGAATTAACGTCAAAAGTAATAGGTTTAGAGACCAAACCCCTTTTACCTTTGTCGCGTGCCTCGCTCGGTTGTGCCGGCTTGCTTGAATCGGCATCCTTCCTCATAGGATTTGGAATCTCTATGACCTCATCCGCATTGTCATCGCTATCCATCAGCTCAATCTTCACCTCGACCAACTTAGGATTGACCCCGTCATTCGCTTCCTCGTCATCAAACATCGGTGCTTTTTTCTTCTCATCTCGAGCTATCTCAACTTCAGCACCAACTTTTTTGCCACTCTGAGTATAGATCGCATTGACTGGATCAGCCGGCCTAAGACTTCTCTCAATACCAAGATCATCATTATCAATTACATTTTCTTCAATTGAAACTGCATCGACTCCTTTCGGATTCCTAACCGTATTACTCGGTAGGCCCCCGGATGTCAAGGTGTTCAATGTTTCTGCAATCTGGCCTACTTGATGCTCCAAGTTTCTCATAGACGCTTGCAATGTAGTTTGGCCATTTCAAAGTTCTCTGTTGCTATCGAAAACTACCTTATTCAATTGTTCCAAGGTTAGCTATGGGGGTTGATTATGATTATCTGTTCTCCCCGGAGCATTTGGGTGTTGATAAGCATTCAACCTTTGATTTGAAGGTGTGACTTGTTGATGTTGTTGATACTTCTGATTTGAAGGCCCGGCTTGATTCAAATTCTTGTTCCAATTCTGATTTGATTGCCATTGATTTGGTTGCTCCCTCCAATTCTAATTTTGAACGTAGTTAACATTATATGTGGGGTTAACCGGAAACGTATTTGGATAAACCGGTGGCATCGCCCATGGATTCATAGCCATTTGGTTCACATGGACTTGATTCATTTGATCCGCAAACATTTGACTAAATTTTTCCGGATTCAACATCGGTGGAGTAGGTGTTTCCCCGACACTCACTTGATTAATTTTGGCTTTAGGCAATAGCTGCTTTGGTGTTGCATCAGTGTTGGTGCAATCTGAAGTTTTATGCATTCCACCACAAGATGAACACTTATTCGCCGCCCGTTGATCAAGAATCACCTCACGTAACTATTTTTCCAACATCATCACTTTGTTGGATAACGTGTAGTTCTCATTTTGCATCGACTGATCATAGCCACCGACTTTTACCTCTTTCTCAGAATTGCTCCCCTTTTGACGCTCTTTCGGTTTCATAGAATTCCATTGTTGGTTATTCTCGACTATCCTTTCAATTGTAGCTAACACAACATCCGGCTCTAAACTCATAAGTCTCCTCCACTCGCAGAATTCAATGTTCTTCTTGATTTCTTGTCCTCCTCTCGGTAAAATATGTGCATTTGATTCTAAATTTCGAAACCGTGTTGCGGACACTTCCTCAACATTTCCATGTACCTATCCCAAGCCTCGTGTAATTCTTCAGAAGCCCACTGTTCAAAAGTCGCTATGTCAGCCTTCATATCCAAAGTTCATCCCGGAGGGAAGTACTTTGAAAGAAAAGTTCTTGTCACCTCCTCCCAGGTATGTAACGAATCATGAGGTAAAGACTCATACCACTCAATAGCATATTCTTTCAAGACATGTGGAAACAATATTAACCGAATAGCTTCCTCTGAAACACCGTTGATCTTCATGGTCTTACACACCTACATAAGTGGTTCAAGAATTTATTCGGATCCTCGTCGTGTTTCTCTCTGAACTGAGCGATCTCTTGTAACAAATTCCAAACATGACCCTTGATTTCCATGTTGTTTGCTTGGATTGGTGGAACACGAATAAGAGAACGCCCTTCACCAATTATGGGTGTAGCATAATCTCTCCAAGTTCTCCCAGGATTTCTCACCATCCCTTGAATAATCGGAGGTCTGAATACCGGTGCTAGATGAGGTTGTGCATTCTGATCAGCTTGTTGTACCAGAACTTGTACCGGTTGTGGGATTGGCACATTAGGTTGTTGATAAGGATTTTGATACGGCCCCACCGTTGGATTCACAAGCATAGGATTATACTAAGAAGCTATCAGATTGTAGTGATTCATCATTGCCATTTGCAACATCATTTGTTGATACTGTAGCATAACCTGGTTCGGATCAATATGAGGTACGGGTTGTTGAACAAAAGCATTCGGATTATGATTTGCCCCTTGAAAGTGGGGCTCCTATTGAATGTTCTGAGGTGGAGGTTCCCTCTGATTCTATTCTTGTCTCGGGATTTGAATAGGTTCCCGAAGGTGAAGTCCAACTCCTCCCTCAACCGGAGGACTCGATTAACCATGCTATTTTGTAGACTCAACTTCCTCAACATGATGCTCGTGTATTTCTCTCCCGGTTGGAGAGCCTTGACTGCTACCTACAGGTGTATTTGTAGCCATTGAGGAATCAACTTCTGGATTAGATGATTCGGTTTGTTGAGCTTCTCGACGATCAATCGTCCTATTTCTCAAAGCCAATTGTTGGCAGAAGTAGAGTTTGATTTCTGGATTATACTCAGCCAATTCCTCGTTGCTACTACGGGTCATACACTTCACACAATGAAACAACAATAAACAATTAAAATGAAAAACGACCTAATCCTGAAGGTTTAACCAACTTACAAGATAATAACTGGATTCCCCGGCAACGGCGCCAGAAAACTTGATGGCCGTTTTATAGTATACCAACTTTGACCGGTAGAGTACCGAGTCGGTTGTAGTATAAAACTAGCGAGCAAGGTCGTAATCCCATAGGGAATCTAGTTAAGTACCAAAGCTAGTGTCATCTCTAGTTTAGATCATCAAGATTTTTGGAAAGGTTATTACAATACAATGTGCTATGGTTACGAATACTAACTTAAAACGGGGGTTTTAACCTGTAAAAAGTGATAGCCGAGCTATGACCTAATCAACTACTTACCAAACCCTAGCTATGTCCAGAGGTATTCTTGATTTACCTAAACGTTCTCGATGTCACGTAGGGTGTCGTTTCCTGGCTCTAAAAATGAACATTATTTCAATAATCTACCCTCCTATGTCGGGTTCACCAGTCCGATCAATGGATTTAACTGACTTCACACGGTGTACGGTTCGTGAAACGCTCGACAAGTCAATACAAAACCTCACACACGAAACCGAATCTGAACAACTCAGTCAGTTTTACATGGTGATCCTAGAACCCCGGTTCCCATATCCTCTCGCAATATACATATGTAAAGACAATACGTGAAATACGATTATCGAGTAGCAAATTCAATAAAAGTCATTAAGAATACGTTCTAGGACTACAAACACATCAAGAATAATCAAATAAAACATCAAGAATAACACATGAACAAGCTAGGATCCAGTTCGATGATTATCGCATAACTCGGCTATAAGACGATTAGCTACTCATATTAACTATCAAAACACAAGATTTCATCATAGACTATGGTAAACAAACAAAATATAAAGATTAGGAGTACTTACCAAGAACTGAAAACCGATAGAAATCCAAAAACGAGAAAACTGTATATATAGCTATGAAGCCCAAGATGATCCGAGTGTTTGTTACAAAAGATTATGCTAAGAAAGCTTGAAAATCTATTCTATGGTGTTCTTTGCTAAGGAAAATCACCATAAAAAGCTATAGAAAAGTATCTATATCATCCTCCACTCAAAAGCTGAGCTTTTATAGTGTTAGGTAGATTTACAGCTAGATGTGCGCCTGAAGTAAGCTAGGCGCACGCATAGAAATTCTTCAAAAAGTCTCCAGGAGCAGGTCAGATGCTAGGCGTGAGCCTAACAATTCTTAGGCATGCACCTGGCCAATGAACTTCATGGACTGAAACTTTGCACCATTTCAGGGTCTCTGGCGTGCACCTGGACAATGCTAGGCACACGCCTAGCATGTATTTCCCCAAGATGATCTTTTATGCATCCCGAAGCTCCGTATCATGTTTTCCAGGCATTCTCGAACACCTAATTCTTGAAAAATATCAAAACACATTCCAAATATAACCCCTACGAGACACTAGGTTGACCGAGACTGAATGAAAACACAGAAAAACGCCGAGATTCCCGGATTACATATCCAAGTCCCGGAATTAGCAAAAATGGTGTAAAATGCACCAAAACTTAGCCAAATACTCCCGGAATTGTACAAAACGAGTCATCACGGGGCACAAAATAAGTAGAAAATAGAGTCGAGTTGACTCTCATCAGTCAGCTGATTTATGGTCTACTGTGTTCTTGAATGAACACTCAACTGACTGCTTCTTATTTAACTTTTGATTATGAAGTTAGAGTACACCAATTTAAACATAACTAAGTCCCAATCATCACATTTTCTTATATGGAACTTAGACCTTCAATACAAGGTATATGTGATCAGTTTAGGCTATCACAGACTTACCTAAATTCTGATCCCATATACTTGGCTTTTAAGTTTTTATTACTAAGTTTGAACCCTTAGCTTTCATTACCGAGTTTGAACCTCAGTCTTCAGCAGGTCCTAAACACTCTACTAAACACCTAGTTTAGATAGGTCTGCTGAACTAGTCATCTGACCTCATTACAGTGCTTGTTTGATCAAACCTATACAAGGATCAAACTCTAGAAAACCTATACATTCATTCTAGACATCCTTTAGATTTTGCCCTATAACAGCTAGTTTGGCACTCATCATTAAACTAAAATACGTCTAACAATTTCCCTACTTTTTAGTGATGATGCCAATACCCTCCTTACAACAAAGCAAAAAAATAAAGACGAAAAAAACAGAACAAATTTCATGTATATATATCGTTGAGGTTCCAAACTTGTTCAAACATTATGACAACTAGATATAGCGTAAGATAAAATAAGTAAAGTTTGTTGAACTAGTTTCCCCCTTATTGATATCATCAATAAAATGATGCAGTAGGTTTAAAACTCCCTCTTGAGTTGATGCCAGATTATTCAATTTTCCTTCCATAATCTCCGATCTAGTGTCAACTGAAGTAATTCTAGCTTGTAGTGTCTATTCCCACAGATTTAGTCTCTCTAAAACTTTGGGATCAGATGTGGTCAGCTGAGGTTGATTACTTTGACCCAGATGATCAACCTTCCTATCAAGAATAACAAAGGATTCCTT
Organism: Gentiana straminea; assembly: GCA_036785695.1. Taxonomy (NCBI): domain Eukaryota; kingdom Viridiplantae; phylum Streptophyta; class Magnoliopsida; order Gentianales; family Gentianaceae; genus Gentiana; species Gentiana straminea. The sequence goes on from JAVUPR010000320.1 coordinate 1,119,724, forward strand.
AACAAATTTATCATTGACCTTTGCTGTGTCAGACATCTTGGTAAGGTCGTCATATATATATATTTGACTCTGAACTGAAAATCAGTAAGATTTGATGTAGTGGTTTTAGTAGTCTTTCCTCTATATTAAATTAGATTGATAAGATCTTCAAATCTTTGGTCACTGGATCTCAGCTGACCCCTCAGCTGAGTGATATCTTCTTTAACATCCCTTAACTCTACCCGAGTATGACCTGGTATGGTAGAAGCAACACCAACCATATTCTTAGTAGACCTATCAGGTCTTGGCTGTCTTACAACTATTGCACAGTTCCTGTCCTATTCAAAAGGTTCACGACTTTCTTCATCCAATTCAGGATCATCTATGGTAGCTTGTTGATCCTCTTGAATATCATCATTAAATTCTTCTTCATAAATTTCATCAACAAGTGCATCTTCACTGTAACCATAGTCAATAAGTTGCTCTTCTTCAGATTGTTCAAGAACAACATCAACAACTTGTTCTCTGTTATCAGCAGGGGCAACTTCCTCAGCAGGTTCCATACTGTTAATAGGGGATTCCACAAATCCTAAAATCAATTCCACCCCTTTTCCAATCACTGTCTGATCCTCAGTAGATTGAACCACCAGTTCCAACCTTTGTTCAGTTGTTGTCTGATTTCCAGGAGGCTGAAACTTCTTTTCTTGTTCAACTTGGATCTGTGTAGGTGTTAATATGTCAGATCCAATTTCCATATGTGTTGCTTCCTGTGTTAACTTAGGAGTAACTAAATTTGGCTCAATAGGTGTATCTGGGATTACAACTACTGGAGTGGGTTGTCCAGCAGGTACAACTACACTCAATTGACCAACTTGGTCTTCAGTAATGGCAGGGAAAATTGCCATGTTTTCATCTAAAACCGCTCCAAATTGTGCAACCACTTCTTGATTATCAGCAACACCAACTAAGGTATCATCTATGTTAATCATGTCTTGAAATTGAACTAATTCTTGTGATATAGCATGTATCTGTTCAATTTCAGTTTTGAATTCACCAGCAAAGGCATCCAATAACTCATATTCATATACTAGGATTGTATTTATGTGAACAAAAACAGATAGTGTTGTTTGAGTAGTATCAATAGCTTATAGTTCATCTTCAGTAATGTTGGCAGCATGCTGTTCTTCACTAGACTATTTTTGATCTTCAACAGGTGGCTCCTTTTCCTTCTCACCAGATTTCTTTCGTACAGGTTCTGTTGTCCTTTCTTTGACTACACCACTTGTTTCTCTAGGATGATCATCATCAGAGTCATTTGATGAGGAATCATCAGAATCACCAAATAGTTTGTATTTTGAATCCTCAAACAATAGATTTCCGGTCCTTTTTCCTTCTTCAACAGCTTCTTGAAGTCTAGAAACCAACATTTCACAGTTTACAAGATCTAACAGACTCTCAGTTCCCAGAGATTCAAAAGCACATTCCTAAAAACTTGTCATCATCTCAACAACAGGTTTCTGTGTAAAAACCCATCTTCCATTGAATATACTGAGAGATTCTTTCCATAGCCGGATCTCCCTGATGTTTACTTGGTCTACTGACATGAGGCATAGTAGGCTTCCTGAGAGCTAGTAGTGGCTCAGTAGTTTGACCTCAAAAGGTCTCCACCAGATGAGACAAGGTTTCCTCAAGAGAGTGAAAAATCTCAGTAGGTTCTTCAGTTGATTGAGGAATATTTGTGTCAATCACTTCCATCAGCTCAACACTTGCTTCTCCATGTGTTTCATCACCCTCAACAGGGGTTTGTTTAGCTCTTACTTCCCACTGTGTTGTATCATCTACATCATGGGTGTGTACACCTTCAATAGCCTTCTCAACATGCTCTTGTACAATATCAGCAGCCACTCCAGTTGGATCTTTCTAACCTTCCTCATCTTCTTCTGCTTCATCATCTTCTTCTTTATGTTCTTCCAAGGTTCTTAAAACATTTCCCTTTCCATGTTAGACCTTCTTTTTAGCAACTTGTTTAATTCTTTTCTTTGGTCTTTCAGAGGATTCAAACATGGCTTTTTCAAGTGCCTCATTGCTTATAGATTTTCTCTTTCTTGAGTCTTCCTTAAATGCTCAGAAAAGATTTGAGCAGCTGTTGTTTTCACAGATACAACTGGTGCAGGGGAATCTGCTGTAGTGCTTGTATGAGCAGTTTTGCAGAGTCTACTGGTCTTTTAGACTTTGTAGGCTTAAGAATATCAGTGATCTTCCTTGTATCTGATTTTGAAACTGCTGTTGATTTTGTAGTTTCAACAGATTTATTTTTCTCTACTGATTTTCTTGACTCAGCAACTTTAGGATCAACTTTCCTTTTTCTTCTTAATTCCAGATTCGATTCACTTTATTTTGGTTGATCTTCCCTATCATCTTCCAAACCAGGAATTGGTGTATTGACTTTAGGTTTGAATCTTGCCATGTTGATGGTGTGAGGAACAACATCAGCAACCTTCAAATGATTCAGTATACTTTGTACCAACAAATCCAATGGTTTTATCTTGATAAAGAAACCATATCCAAGATACTTGAATGGCTTATTCCCTTTGATTCTTTTCTCAATTGTCTCTCTTTCTTCTGTCATAACCTTTTTCATATAGTGTAGGAAGAAACCATCCTAATCCAACCTCATACTTCTTGAAATGATAATCATCAAATCAATATTGGGTTCAGATAATGTATCATAGCTTTCAAATAGCCCAAGTAAGTTTCTTGAAATGTATTTGCTCAGTTAACCATATTCATGAGTTATATACTTAACATTGATTCCAAGTGATAAAGCTTGATCAGGATCAGTCTTGATTGAATCAACAAAGGTCAAACTGGGCAAATGCATATTTTTATGGGTTTGTTTGTTCTCCGTTTCCTAGTGCAAACCCCAAAATCTCCCTTAACAAATCTGAAGAAATATGCAACAACTGTCCATTGACAGTAGCCTAAAATTCCTCTGTTTCTTGAAATATCATCATGTTCCTCCAAAAATCACACATATTTTTCTAAGAAATGGTGTCCAGCCTGATGTTTATCACATTCTCCAGACCTTCATAACGCCGAATCCTTCTTCCAAGATTAATTGCAAGTTCTTTTCCACCGGCATCTTTAAAAAAACCATGAACACTCTGACTCGAGCCGAGGCAGATATCATCATCAGACATTTTGCTTCTTGATTTTGAGAGAAAAGAGAAGATAAACTAAGAGTATACGCAAGAGCTTGAGTGTTAGAAGAAGAATGTAATGATATATCTCCGCATATTCTATGATATATATGCTGTATTGGGTATACTCTCTCCAGGCATGTACACTTGCATTTGCACCGTCCCAATACACGAACAATTAGTATCCAATCAGAAAATGCCATGTGTCCCACTACACAACCCCACTAATTGTAATAAATGATTATGTCCTTGTAACAGCTGTAATAAAGATAAGGTGAAAACCTATTAACTTCATTTGTTGACTTTCTTTAAAGTTTGACTTTATCAGCAGATTGATCCATCAACAGACTGTTTGGTGTAGAGACTCTGCTAATGTGCTTCAGCAGGGAAAGAGTCTGCTGACATATTGAGTACCCAGCTGATCTTCACATTTTCATCGCTGACTCAACATATCTATTGGTCCCATGAAAAGGCTAACACAAGTTTAGAGGAGGGTGAATAAACATGTCCCAAAAAACCTAGATCTTAAAACAATTAAGGTTTAGTTATAAACTTGTGTGGAGTTGAGCTAATTGAGTTGAGTATAAATCCAACTGATTTATGCTCAAACTGAATTAACCGGCTGCGGATAAATTAAAGCCTTTTGATTGTTCAGTTATCACTTTGTAAAGATGAATGTAGTGCTAACTCAGTTTTTGATGTTTGCTAAGTTTGTGTTCTGATGAGATATGAACTAGAATGCAGTAAATAAATACATAAAGTAAATAAGTAAATGAGACAGAGTTTATAGAGGTTCCAAGTGGTGTAATCATGTCAGTCCTCTCTTCCCCTGTGATGTAGAGGAAAATTCCACTAGAACTCTTTGAGGTAGATCGGTTACAAAAAGTTTTAAACTGATAGTCCTTCATTAATCCCTAGTTTCTCTATCTAATCAACTATAGAACATGTAGGATTGCTTCTCCGCAACTGGTTGCACCACTGGTCCTTGAAGGGTTATATTGCCTCTTCACCAGCTCATCACAAACACAGTCTTCCTGACTGGCCTCAACTGTCCTTCACATCTTCTTAGCGTTTCACAGTGTAAACCTTTGTTAGAAATCAAAGTTGAGACTTGAATCAATAACTATGATTCAACTTGTGATTTGAGCTTCTTCTTCTGAATTGTTGGTCCCTTGGAAAGGCTAACACAAGTTTAGAGGGGGGGGGGGGGTGAATAAACTTGTCACCAAAACCTTTACCTAAACTGGATTTAAGCGAATTAAGGTTCAGTTAAAACTTGTGTGGAGTTAAGCTGACTAAGTTGAGATTAAGTCAAACTGACTTAAGCAAAAACTGAGTCAACCGGCAGCGGATATAATTCTAGCCTTTTTCTTGATCTTGTTATTCTTTTATGAAAGCTGAGTGTGGTAAATTGAATTTTGATGAATGTCAGTTTGTGAACTGTGAAGTGTATAACAATCAACTATCAAAATGTTGTAAGTAAATGCTGTGTAAATAAATAAATGCGTAAAGTAAATAAGGAGAATATTATAGAGGTTCCATGTGGTGTAATCCTGTACGTCCTCTCTTCCCCTGCGATACGGAGGAAAATTCCACTAGAACTTCTTGAGGTGAACTGTTACAAAAAGTCCTAAACAATAGTCCTTGGCTAATCCCTAGCTTCACTATCTAAACAGTTGTAGAACATGTAGAATTGCTGCTCTTCAATTGCTTGAACACTGATCCTTAGAGGGTTGAATTGCCTCTTCACCAGCTACCACCACAAACACAGTCTACCCGATTGCTTGTAACAACTGTCCTTGGCAAAACCTTCCCGGTTTGCTTCACAGTCTAAACCTTTGATGTAGAATCAAAGTTGGGTTGAGAATCAATAAATTGATTCTTGTTTGTGGTTCTGTAAAGTGTCTGATTCTTGATAAATTCTTTGTAGCTTGAACACTTGAAGAAATTTTTGATATGATCTTGTTATAACGCAGAGATGATAGCAATTCGAATGACTAATGCACTTGTTAATTCTAATTGTTCTTAATTCGTGTATTCGTCCTCTTATCCTTGGTGCAAAGTCCTCTATTTATAGTGTGAGGTCTAACATTCATTTGGCTTGAATTCGAATTGTATCAACGTATATCTTGCAACGGATATAATATTTGACCGTTCTGCTGTGTCAGTATTTCATCCAATAGAATTGCTTCCTTTATAACGTTCGACTGTACAATCAGCTTGTTGGATGACTGACATATAAAACTGAGTATCCTTATCAGTTTTATACTGAGTTTATCACTTGTCAGTTCCTTGACTGACTTGGAGCATTAACTGAGATTTTACTCTTCTTCAAATATCAGTACTCTAGTTTTTCATCTAATTATAATTGATTTAATCAGAGTACACCATGACTCATTATCTTCTAAGAATTCATTGTCCTTATGATTCTTAGGTCTTCATACAAGATCCATATAGTCTTCATAACTGAGTTTGAACCCTCAGTTCTTCAATCTTCAATAACTGAGTCTGTGACCCTCAGTTCTTCATCTACTGAGTTTGAACCCTCAGTTCTTCAATCTTCTAGATAAGCCAACCGAGTCTATGTCCCTCGCCGAACTTACCTTCTTCGTTTAATGTAGGTGTATTTCGAGTCGGTTTGTTGGTTTTCGTTTTCTAAATGTCTTCCAGTTTTTCAGTTTTACGACACACTAGCTATTACAGTGCTTGTCTGATGTAACCTATACAATTATCAGACTCTAGTAAAACCTAAACATTCAGTTCTAGACATCTTTTATCTTTTCACTATAACAGCTAGCTTCAGCACTTCATCAATGGGGTTAAGATAATATTCTGACTAAATACGATGAATTATCATCAAAACATAAATTTTATTTCCAACAATTTCCCCCTTTTTGATGAGGCCAAAACTCTCCCAAAAAGAAAAGCTTAAAGATCAAAACAATGTAAAACAATGTAAAACTGGAAAACTGGATTTCATTAGAATGAGCAAAAACTGGAATAGTTACATTTAGTCCAAATACTTGTGATTAAAGACTAAGCTTTTTCTGTGCTTTTTGTTTCACTGAAATAAACTTCATTTCTTTGTCATACAGACGATAGTCATTTTCTAGCTTGGAGTCTTCCTTTGTAAATGTCTTGTTGTAGTCAACTTGACTTCCTTCTTTCCATCTTCTCCATAGAAATAACTTCGGTAAGTCTGATTCTTTCAAGTAGTATTTTTCAAATTCTACTACATCAGCTTTCATCTGTTCAGTTTTGTCTTTAATCTTCAGTTTGTCTTCAATCCTATGATTCTTCTTATATTGTGCCATTTTCTGCTTTGAGGATACATCATATAAGAAGTAGTTCAAGGATTCTTCAGTTGTCCTGTCCTTGTACTTGGCTTTGATATGATTGTGATCTTTGACAAACTCCATCCACAGATCCTTTGTAAGAGTAGTTCTCCGATCTCCAGGTTGACTGTATTTCACAATGAGCTACTTGTCAGTTAGCTCTTTCTTTAAGAACTTAGGATCTGATTAGTATCTTTCCAATTCATCTTCAAGTCGCTTCATTTCTCTAAGTAACTTCATCTTTTCTTCTTCAGCTTCCCCCTTTTTGGCATCATACATCTGATCTACCAAGGCATGGGTTGCCTGGTGGTTGGCTGATATACGTTGCTGAGAAGCAATTACTTCCGTAAGCTGAGTTTTTAACCCGTAGATGTGCTGATTCATATGCCAGTGAGCCTGAGCATGAGTTTCCCTATCTACTGCGGTTGAGTCTTCAAGTTTCTGTTTTAGTAACATAATTTCTGAAGTAGAACTTGAACTGGATTTATGGATCATCTCTAGTCTTGCATGAACTGAGACATCTGTTCTAGTTTTATAATCAAGATATCCAGAAATATTTGATAGAAGGCCATTTTGTGCATCCCTATGACTGAGCACAATTCTTAAGTTTTCATGAACTTTGGCCAACTCATCCTTTCTTAGGATGTCAGAAGGATCATATGTTGTTTCAATTAGATCCTTAGACTGAGTGATATCTTTAATAATCATTAGTTGTCGATTATCAGTTCCATTAGCTGCTTGCTGAGTGTCAGTTGTCTGATTTCCAACTGGAAACTCTTCTTGCTGACTTACAGTTTGCGGAGCTAGAGGTTGAGTTTCTGAATGCAAAACTGTAGTCACATCAGCTTCTTTCCTTGTATGATCACCTTCTTCATCATCCTTTCTCCTTGAACTTTCTTTGGGAATAGATGATGTGACTGATTCTCTCTTTTGAGCTAGTTCAGTAAACCTTTTGAAGCAATTTTCAAGAAACTCTGATATAGGAAATAAAGTATATAGATCTCCGATTTCCAATTTCTCCAAGAGTAATTTTTCTTCAGTCTGTAGACTAGCATCACGAGAATCCTCTGGTTTAAGCTTCATCTTCATTAGTCTGACAATTTTATCAGCTTCAAAAACTGGGGCTGATTGCTGAACTGATTGATGTTGTAATTGAGAAGTATTATCATGATAAGTTCCTAAAAAGTCGAATAATTCTAAATGTTTTGGACTCAATTTGGTGTCATATGTTGTTATTTTGCGATGTTTTTATCCTTTTTGGGCTAGATTACCGCGGATGATTGAATTATGGCAGGATGATTCGAGATTAGAAGAAAAATACCCAAGAAGCGGAGCTAAAATGGAAGAATTCAAAAACCAGCCTCTGTCACGCCCAGGGTGTGACAGTTTCCAGAAATCTGATCCTGGCCAACGAAATGTTCTGATTGGTCGAAGCTTTTCCAACGTGATTTCAATTGAAGTTGGCGTGAATTACATGGGAAAAGAGGAGCCCACACACTAGAAGAGTCCAAGATTGATAGATATTTGATTTTTAAAGATTTTCTTGATTAAATTAATTATGGAAACTTATTATATGATGTAATTATCCCCTTTTTATTCTTTTTTAAGTGGTACAATTGATCAGACACGCCTCCTTGATCAGATTATACTCGACTTTTGCCTTCTCCTCTTCATCATCTTCTCCCATCCCCAAGAACAAGGATTTTTAGGTTTTAAGATTTCAAGAATGAAGCTTCTTCGAGGTTGGATTATTTATGCAATACTTTGACGGTTTCATTCTCTCTATTTTCTCCCTTTTTATATTTATTTGTTTTTCTTGTCAAAGTATGAATTTTATGATTGAATCTTGGAATATTGATATGGAACGTGAGTAGATATCAGTTTCTAGGATTAGGAGGAACCCGGATATGAACATATGATGTAAAAACCCAATCTTTCCCTTGTTATGAATTTGATGCTTATAAATTGATTCTTGTGTGCTATTCTTGTTTGATTGTCGAATTTAATAGCCTGAGAGGGTGAATAATCACAATTCTATGTAGAGAAATTATTCGATTAATTAGTGACCGAAAAAGTACTACTTAATTGATACTTTAGGAAACAAGAATTGAATCTAGGGTTTTATTGGAATGAAAATTTGGTAAAAATATAGATGGCATGAAATTATGGTTCTTTAAGGGATCTAAATTCATTCTTCATCGTGGGAAACCGGGTGTAGTTTGAGTCTAGGTACAATTATATCAACAAGAGTGTTTTTCCTTGTAACTTCAGTTGTCAGTTGTTGTTGTTCCCCTCAGTTGGTGCTGTCTTACTTGACTGTTCTGGGTACAAACATCTTAGAACCGATCTTTCTTTTGCTGAGTTTGCCTTTCGCTTGATTCCTCTATGTTCAGCTTCCTGCTGAGAAACAGTTTTCTGACCGGCTTCAGGTTGGGAAGTTGTTCCTGTTTTTACTATGATTTCCTTCGTAGCTGCATCTTGCCTTGCTTGCTTCCGTTCCTTAAGTCTTTCCAGATATAATTGAATGATTCCACTGAGTGTTTTCTTCAGTCGGAATCTACCAACAGTTGCCTGACCTTCAGCTTGAGCTCTTTGTACACTACCTAATTCGGCTAAGTGTTGCTTCTTTATCCGATTGACTATATAACCTGCTCAATTGAATTCTATTTCATCCCAAATTATGTTCATCAGATAAATATTCTCTTCAGATAGTTTACCGATTCCTTTGGATTTTCCAATGACATGCTTGCTGAGCCATCTGCTGAGGTGTCCAAATTTTGGCTTGATTTTGTCAACATGAATACCAATTTCTATTGGTTTCGTGGAAAAAGTTTGTCACTTTAGAAATGCAGCCCTATCCAATGGTAGAGTAGACAAATCTGTTGAAGTCACAGATGAATTTTTGAAGCCAAAAAGTGACCCCATGACTCTTTCATTGATAGCAATGCGATCTCCACGAACTGTTGTCATTAAGGAGTCTCTTACTAAACGCATATTTTGCCAGAACTGCAAAATACCTTCCAAGTCACGCTTTTCTTTGAATGTAACCTCCAGAATATTTCTTAATCCTGGTTGTTTTTTAATCTTCTCGCAGATGTGACTTGCTAACAGAGTGTTTTGAGACATAGCTTTATAAATTTCGAATGAAAATTCATCTAGCTCTGTTATTAGTCTTTCTTCTTATGATTTCTTTGAAGTGGCCATGTCTGGGTGTGAACACAGAGATTGAATTTGAGATAAATTTGGGTTTGAAAAATCTGATTTTGATTTTTATGAAGTGTGAATGGGGGTTGAGTATATAGGGTAGTGTACTGACGGTTGGTTAGTACAACTTTTCAAATTCCATGATGGTTTGGGTAACCAAGGCATGTACTGTTTTGACAGTAATTGGGTGTATACGCATCATATTCTGATAAAAGTAAATTGCCGTTATTAAATGCGATATAACTGCTGTCGCTTTTATCTTGTCAATCTTTGACTTAAGTTGACTGGGATAGAAAGCGAGATCGAAGTCGTTTTAGAAGTAACTTTCGGTTTCGTCAAATTATTCGGTTTCGATGAAAGTCCGTCGTTCTAGTTGATCGGTTTGAAATTGTTGATGTCAATGACTAATCGTCAAGTGAGCGCACCCAAAGCATAACAAAGATTAATCCCCTTGACGAATTTCTAGCTTAAGCGATTTCAAGCGACTTTGATTATCCCCAATTCGGTTCTCGGTTTGGCAAATCTTTCTTTGTCCAATGGCTTTGTAAAGATATCTACCAACCGATCTTGTAGGTACATAAAAACCGTGATATCCTTTTTTCTCGCATGATCTCTTATGAAGTGGTGACGCACATCAATGTGCTTTGTCCTTGAGTGTAGAACTGGATTATCAGTGATTGCAATTGCACTTGTGTTATCACACATTATGGGAATCATTCCTTCTTCTATCCCATAATCCCTTAATTGCTGTCTAATCAATAAAACTTGAGCACAACAACTTCCAGTTGCTATGTATTCAGCTTCAGCTGTAGAAGTTGAGATTGAGTTTTGCTTTTTGCTAAACCATGACACAAGTCTATTTCCTAGAAACTGACATGTGCCTGATGTGCTTTTTCTGTCCACTTTGCAACCAGCATAATCTGAGTCTGAATAAGATATTAGCTTGAATTCTCCTTCTTTTGAATACCATATTCCAACTCCATCTGTGTCTTTTAGATATTTTAATGTTCTTTTCACAACAGTGAGATGACTTTCCTTTGGTTTTGACTGAAATCTTGCTCATACACCAACAGTAAATGATATATACGCCTACTTGCTATAAGATAGAGTTAGCTTCCAATCATCCTTCTGTAAAGTGTTTGATCAACATCTTTGCCTTCTTTGTCTTCATCTAATCTGATGTTGGTCCCCATTGGTGTAGAAATTCCAGTTGAATTTTCCATACCAAACATTTTGATAAGTTCTCTTGTATACTTGGTTTGGTGAATGAAAATTCCATCTTCTAATTGTTTAACTTGTAATCCAAGGAAGTAATTCAATTATCCCATCATACTCATTTGGAATTTGCTTTTCAAAAAACTTGCAAATTTCTCACATAATTGTTCATCTTCCGATCCAAAAATAATGTCATCAACATAAATTTGGACAAGTAAAGTATTTTCACCATTTTTCATTCTGAACAATGTTTTGTCTATTGTCCCTTTGATGAATCCATTATCTACTAGAAACTGAGATAGAGTTTCATACCAAGCTCTTGGTGCTTGTTTTAGTCCATAAAGAGCTTTCCTTAGTCTGAAAACTTTATCAGCTTGATCTTTGATTTCAAATCCAGGTGGTTGTTGAACATATACTTCTTCTTCAAGAATTCCATTCAAGAATGCGCTTTTAACATCCATCTGGTAAACTTTGAATTTCTTATGAGCTGCAAAGGAAAGAAATAGTCTGATTGCTTCTAATCTTGCAACTGGTGCGTAGGTTTCATCAAAGTCTATGCCTTCTGCTTGAGAGTATCCTTTAGCTACAAGTCTAGCTTTGTTTCTGATGATATTCCCATCTTCATCAAGTTTGTTTCTGAAAACTCATTTGGTTCCAATGAAATTCACACGAGTTGGTCTTTCTACCAATTCCCATACTTGATTTCTTTCAAACTCATTCAGTTCTTCTTGCATAGCTAGTATCCAATCTGGATCTTTTAAAGCTTCTTCTATTTCCTTAGGTTCATATTGAGATAGAAAAGGATCACCTATTTGAACGCCAGTTTGAGTATCACCAATAACTTGTTCTTCAGGGTGATCTATCATCCATTGATACGTGGGTGCTTGCATCAAAGGATCTATATCTTGTTCGACTGGTTCTTCAAGAGCTGGTTCTTGAATTTCTTCAGTTGGATCAGAAACATGTAGTTCAGGTGTGGTTTGTTGAGTAGTTGGAAAGCCGAGACCGATACGGATCGAACATTCTAAAATTTGTAGTCTTCCAATGTCAACAAGCGATTCGGCGAGGCGGTAAGCGAGGCGAGAAACTAGTTCTGGTCTTTCTTCAGTTGTTTCACCAGGGAAGTTTGGTTCATCAAATACCACGTGAATTGATTCTTCATGCTTGAGTGTCCTTTTGTTTAGTACTCTAAAAGCTTTGCTGACACTTGAATATCCTAGAAAAATTCCTTCATCGGCTTTGGGCTGAAAAACATGAAGTTGATCTTTCCTATTATTGTGTATGAAACATTTGCTTCCAAAAGCATGAAAGTAGGAAACATTTGGTTTTCTTCCATTCCAAATTTCATAAGGGGTCTTCTCATGCCTTTTGTTCATGAGAGCTCTGTTCTGTGTAACAAGCTGTGTTAACTGCTTCTGCCCAAAAGCTTTCAGGTAGTTTTGCTTAACAGATCATAGTCCTTCCTGCTTATTTGAGTGTTCTGTTTTTTCTTTCAGCTACACCATTCTATTGAGGTGTTCCTGTGGCAGCAAGTTGGTGTAAAACACCATTCTCTACACAATATTCTATAATCACACTGTTGAGGAATTCAGTTCCCTTATCTGATCTTATTTTCACAACTGATACTCCTTTATGATTCTGAAGTCTCTTGAGTAATTCAGTAAGTCTTTGCTTGGTTTCACTTTTCTTGGTTAAAATGATTACCCAAGTGTACCTTGAAAAATCATCTACTACCACCACTGTATACTTCTTTCCACTGATACTAATTGGTGTGATAGGTCAAAATAAATCCATGTGTGGTAGTTCCAGATGTCTGGTTGTTGAATGTTGAGACTTGGTCTTGCAACTTGCTTTTGTTTGCTTTCCTTGTTGACAGGCATCACATAAGCTGTCCTTCTTATATGAGATTTCCGGTAGTCCAATGACTAACTGTTTCTTAACGAGTGTGTTGATGTCATCAAAGTTAAGGTGACTCAGTTTCTTGTGCCATAGCCAATTGATTTCTGATTTGGTATGCACCAGCAAACAAGTTTCAGCAACGGCTGTTGTCCAGTTTGCTACATACATATTTTCTTTTCTTCTTCCGGCTATGACAACTTGATAAGCTGATTCGCTGACGACAACACATAATTCTTTGTCAAAAGTAGCTTTGTATCCCATATCACAGAATTGACTGGTGCTGAGTAGATTGTAGTGTAATCCTTCTACATAAGATACATTCTTGATTGTAAGTCCATTCCTGATTAAGTTGCCATAACCTTTGGTATATCCAGGTTTGTCTTTACTTCCAAAATTAACCTTTGGTCCATCTTTTGCAATAAAATTACTGAGACAGTCTTTACTCTTTGTCATGTGCCTAGAGCAACCATTGTCAAAGTACCATATATCCTGCAATAAAAATTAAATAATTTTAGGTACCCAACTCAGTTTGGGTCCATGGGGGTCAGTTGTCAGTACAACTCTAGGGATATATCCTTTAGGTATTCTTCGGATATTGTTGCACTTGTTTTCATATATGTGCACACTCCCATAGTGTCTATGTTTGGACTGTGTCTTATTTATATGATCTCTCAGATCTTTTGACTGAAACTTATTTCCATCATGCTTTCTATTATGAAAACCTGAATGATAACCATCATTCCTTTTGTACTAAGGTCTAGACTGACCTTGGTACTGGAACTTTTGCTGAGAACTGAGATTAGCTCTCTACCGAGTTTTGGACTAAAACTTGTGATAAGTTTTCTGTCTGGAATGATTGCTATTAACAGTTTTATTAGTAGATGCAGTAAAATTCCAATCATCATCAGTGGGATATAATCTTCCTTTCCCCCTGAATGTGTGAATCTTTGAATGATTGACATTCTTGGATTTACTTTGATTGTAATTTTTCTGGTTCTTGACTTGATTGTTTTTTGTGGATCTGGTAGTTGATTTCCCAGTTTGGTTTTCTTGAGATACATCTGATCTACCATTTGGTTTACCCTTGTTGGTAGATCCAATTGTTTTCTTAGAAAACTGATTTATCCTTTGTGATACCGGCTTTACTGGTTCAGCAATTTTCTCAGTTTTTGGAAGTTGCTCATCTACAAACTTAAAACCAGTTCTGGTACTAGGTTCAGCAACTTTGCTTGTTCTATCCTTGGAAGATTGCTGTGTATCAAATCCTAAGCCTGTCTTGTTTCCATACGGCTTTCCCGATTTGAATCCGATGAATCGAACTTGATTGAGCAAATGATTCGATTCTTGCCGCCGCGATGCGAGAGAGTCGATCTTGAATCTTTTCTTTATCGAGTTTTTAGTCGATTTCAACATTATTAGTTCGGACTTCAATCTTTCAACTTCAATAATTAGATTCTCTTTCTTTGCTTTAATTGATTCATAACTTGACTTGAATAGTTACTAGCTGATTCATCAATTCGTCAAGTGTTTCTTCTAATTCTAGATTTTTTGGATTGGAGTCAGCAGTCGAAGAACACGCATTTTGCATGGAAATTTGAGCTGAAGAGTATTTAGAATTGGATTCACATACCTCATTTGGATCTTCCATGTGTGCCATTAAAGCTGTGTCATCGATAGTCTTTCAGTACCAGCTTCATAATCTGATTCGTCTCCAGCAAGGAGTGCTCTTCTACCAATTCTTCTTGGTGGAGTCTTTTTGGTCAGTTCTGGACATTCAGCTTTATAATGTCCAGGTTTCTTGCAGTTGAAATAGAGATATTCATCGTCTTTTCTTTTCTCAGGAGTCCTCTTGATGAACTTCTGAGTGACTGGGTGTCCACTCTTCATTCTTCGAATTCTGTTCATCATTAGAGCCATCTGTTCTTCCATCTCATCCAATTCATAAAGATTGCTTGATGAGTTTTCTTGATTATCATTTGATGCTGCTGCAAGTGCTGTGGTCTTTTGTTCTTCCAGGGCTTTGATTATTGCAGCTGTACTTGTAAAATCTTCACTGAATTCATAAGCTTTCAAATGCGAGAAGATTTTGAATGAATCCTCTATGTCAAGTCTTAGATTCTTCCATAGCAGTTGACCTTCATTTTCCAGCACATTGGTAATGCCTTCAAGATTCTTGTATTGATAACTTTCTTTGAGTATTCAATCTTGAGGAGATCTAATTCATCCATGATAGCATTGAATCTTGTCTCTATTTGATCAATGGTCTCTCTAGATTTCATCTTGAAATTGTCAAACTTTTGTTTTGCAACAGAAATTTTGTTTTCCTTGATTGAATCTGTTCCTTCACTAAGTAGTTGTAGTTTGTCCCACATTTCCTTGGCAGTTGTGCATTCTTTCACCTTCAAGTACATGTTGCTGTCAAGAGTTCTGAGGATAAAATCCACAGCAACATTGTTGATATTGTTTCGCTTGCGATCATCACTAGTCCATTCAGCTTTAGGCTATGCAACTCGAACTTGCTCTCCACCAACAGTTTGCATGTGAGTGATCTGAATTGGTCCATCAGTGAGTACATCCATCATTTCATCATGAGTAGCCGCTAGAAAAGCCTGCATTCGACGTTTATATTCATCAAATCTGTCCATGTTGCACATAAGCATTTGTCTTGCATATTGATTGTTATCCATTGTGAGTGAGTGAAAACTGATAGTAAATTAACTGAAACTGAGCTTTCAAATGATAACAACTAGAGGAGATATAGAGAAAATGATATCTTGTCAAAGAAACACCGCACCGATACCAATTGTTGGTCCCTTGGAAAGGCTAGTACAAGTTTAGAGGGGGGGGGGGTGAATAAACTTGTCACCAAAAACTTTCCCTAAACTGGATTTTAAGCGAATTAAGGTTCAGTTAAAACTTGTGTGGAGTTAAGCAAACTGAGCTGAGATTAAGTCAAACTGACTTAAGCAAAAACTGAGTCAACCGGCAGCGGATATAATTCTAGCCTTTTTCTTGATCTTGTTATTCTTTATGAAAGCTGAGTGTGGTAAACTGAATTCTGATGAATGTCAGTTTGTGAACTGTGAAGTGTATAACAATCAACTATCAAAATGTTGTAAGTAAATGCTGAGTAATAAATAAATACATAAAGTAAATAAGGCGAAAATTATAGAGGTTCTAGGTGGTGTAATCCAGTACGTCCTATCTTCCCCTGCGATACGGAGGAAAATTCCACGAGAACTTCTTGAGGTGAACTGCTACAAAAAGTCCTAAACAATAGTCCTTGGTTAATCCCTAGCTTCACTATCTAAACAGTTGTAGAACAGGTAGAATTGCTGCTCTTCAATTGCTTGAACACTTGTCCTTAGAGGGTTGAATTTCCTCTTCACCAACTACCACCACAAACATAGTCTACCCGACTGCTTGTAACAACTGTCCTTGGCAAAACCTTCCCGGTTTGCTTCATAGTCTAAACCTTTGATGTAGAATCAAAGTTGGATTAAGAATCAATGATTCTTGTTTGTGGTTCTTCAAAGTGTCTGATTCTTGATAAATTCTTTGTATCTTGAACACTTGAAGAAATTCTTCATATGATCTTGTTATAGCGCATAGATGATAGCAATTCGAATGACTAATGCACTTGTTAATTCTGATTGTTCTTAATTCGTGTATTCGTCCTCTTATCCTTGGTGCAAATTCCTCTATTTATAGTGTGAGGTCCAACGTTCATTTGGCTTGAATTAGAATTGTGTCAACGTCTATCTTGCAACCGATATAATATTTGAAAGTTCTGCTGTGTCAGTATTTCATCCAATAGAATTGCTTCCTTTATAACGTTCGACTGTACTATCAGCTTGTTGGATGACTGACATATAAAACTGAGTATCATTATCAGTTTTATACTGAGTTTATCACTTGTCAGTTCCTTGACTGACTTGTAGCGTTAACTGAGATTTTACTCTTCTTCAAATATCAGTACTCCAGTTTTTTATCTGATTATAATTGATTTAATCAGAGTACACCATGACTCATTATCTTCTAAGAATTAATTGTCCTTATGATTCTTAGGTCTTCATAAAAAATCCATAAAGTCTTCATAACTGAGTTTGAACCCTCAGTTCTTCAATCTTCAATAACTGAGTCTGTGACCCTCAGTTCTTCATCTACTGAGTTTGAACCCTCAGTTCTTAATTCTTCTAGATAAGCCAACTGAGTCTATGTCCCTCAGCGAACTTACCTTCTTCGGTTTAATGTAGGTGTATTCTGAGTCAGTTTGTTGGTTTTCAGTTTTCTAAATGTCTTCCAGTTTTTCAGTTTTATGACACACTAGCTATTACAGTGCTTGTCTGATGTAACCTATACAATTATCAGACTCTAGTAAAACCTAAACATTCAGTTCTAGACATCTTTTAGCTTTTCACTATATCAGCTAGCTTCGGCACTTCATCAATGGGGTTAAGATAATATTCTGACTAAAT
The DNA here is from genome assembly GCA_036785695.1 of Gentiana straminea. NCBI lineage: Eukaryota > Viridiplantae > Streptophyta > Magnoliopsida > Gentianales > Gentianaceae > Gentiana > Gentiana straminea. The sequence goes on from JAVUPR010000320.1 coordinate 1,137,034, forward strand.
ACGATGAATTATCATCAAAACATAAATTTTATTTCCAACAATTTCCCCCTTTTTGATGAGGCCAAAACTCTCCCTAAAAGAAAAGCTTAAAGATCAAAACAATGTAAAACAATGTAAAACTGGAAAACTGGATTTCATTAGAATGAGCAAAAACTGGAATAGTTACATTTAGTCCAAATACTTGTGATTAAAGACTAAGCTTTTTCTGTGCTTTTTGTTTCACTGAAATAAACTTCATTTCTTTGTCATACAGACGATAGTCATTTTCTAGCTTGGAGTCTTCCTTTGTAAATGTCTTGTTGTAGTCAACTTGACTTCCTTCTTTCCATCTTCTCCATAGAAATAACTTCGGTAAGTCTGATTCTTTCAAGTAGTATTTTTCAAATTCTACTACATCGGCTTTCATCTGTTCGATTTTGTCTTTAATCTTCGGTTTGTCTTCAATCCTCGATTCTTCTTATATTGTGCCATTTTTCGCTTTGAGGATACATCGGATAAGAAGTAGTTCAAGGATTCTTCGGTTGTCTGTCCTTGTACTTGGCTTTGATGGGACCGTGATCTTTGACAAACTCCATCCACGATCCTTTGTAAGAGTAGTTCTCTCGATCTCCGGGTTGATTGTATTTCACAATGAGCTGCTTGTCAGTTGGCTCTTTCTTTAAGAACTTAGGATCTGATTTGTATCTTTCCAATTCATATTCAAGTCGCTTCATTTCTCTAAGTAACTTCATCTTTTCTTCTTCAGCTTCCCCTTTTATGGCATCATACAGCTGATCTACCAAGGCATGGGTTGCTGTTGGTTGGGCGATATACGTTCGAGAAGCAATTACTTCCTTAAGCTGAGTTTTTAACCCGTAGATGTGCTGATTCATATGCCAGTGAGCCTGAGCATGAGTTTCCCTAACTACTGCGGTTGAGTCTTCAAGTTTCTGTTTTAGTAACATAATTTCTGAAGTGAACTTGAACTGGATTTATGGATCATCTCTAGTCTTGCATGAACTGAGACATCTGTTATAGTTTTATAATCAAGATATCTAGAAATATTTGATAGAAGGCCGTTTTGTGCATCCCTGTGACTGAGCACAATTCTTAAGTTTTCATGAACTTTGGCCAACTCATCCTTTGTTAGGATGTCAGAAGGATCATATGTTGTTTCAGTTAGATCCTTAGACTGAGTGATATCTTTAATAATCATTAGTTGTCGATTATCAGTTCCATCAGCCGCTTGCTGAGTGTCAGTTGTCTGATTTCCAACTGGAAACTCTTCTTGCTGACTTACAGTTTGCGGAGCTAGAGGTTGAGTTTCTGAATGCAAAACTGTTGTCACATCAGCTTCTTTCCTTGTATGATCACCTTCTTCATCATCCTTTCTCCTTGAACTTTCTTTGGGAATAGATGATGTGACTGATTCTCTCCTTTGAGCTAGTTCAGTAAACCTTTTGAAGCAATTTTCAAGAAACTCTGATATAGGAAATAGAGTATATAGATCTCCGATTTCCAATTTCTCCAAGAGTAATTTTTCTTCAGTCTGTAGACTAGCATCACGAGAATCCTCTGGTTTAAGCTTCATCTTCATTAGTCTGACAATTTTATCAGCTTCAAAAACTGGGGCTGATTGCTGAACTGATTGATGTTGTAATTGAGAAGTATTATCATGATAAGTTCCAAAAAAGTCGAATAATTCTGGATGTTTTGGACTCAATTTGGTGTCATATGTTGTTATTTTGCGATGTTTTTATCCTTTTTGGGCTAGTTTACTGCGGATGATTGAATTATTGTAGGATGATTCGAGATTAGAAGAAAAATGCCCAAGAAGCAGAGCTAAAATGGAAGAATTCAAAAACCAGCCTCTGTCACGCCCAGGGTGTGACAGTTTCCAGAAATCTGATCCTGGCCAACGAAATGTTCTGATTGGTCGAAGCTTTTCCAACGTGATTTCAATTGAAGTTGGCGTGAATTACATGGGAAAAGAGGAGCCCACACACTAGAAGAGTCCAAGATTGTTAGATATTTTATTTTTAAAGATTTTCTTGATTAAATTAATTATGGAAACTTATTATATGATATAATTATCCCCTTTTTATTCTTTTTTAAGTGGTACAATTGATCAGACACGCCTCCTTGATCAGATTATACTCGACTTTTGCCTTCTCCTCTTCATCATCTTCTCCCTTCCCCAAGAACAAGGATTTTTAGGTTTTAAGATTTCAAGAATGAAGCTTCTTCGAGGTTGGATTATTTATGCAATACTTTGACGGTTTCTTTCTCTTTATTTTTTCCTTTTTTATATTTATTTGTTTTTCTTGTCAAAGTATGAATTTTATGATTGAATCTTGGAATATTGATATGGAACGTGAGTAGATATCAGTTTCTAGGATTAGGAGGAACCCGGATATGAACATATGATGTAAAAACCCAATCCTTCCCTTGTTATGAATTTGATGCTTATAAATTGATTCTTGTGTGCTATTCTTGTTTGATTGTCGAATTTAATAGCCTGAGAGGGTGAATAATCACAATTCTACGTAGAGAAATTATTCGATTAATTAGTGACCGAAAAAGTACAACTTAATTGATACTTTAGGAAACAAGAATTGAATCTAGGGTTTTATTGGAATGAAAATTTGGTAAAAATCTAGATGGCATGAAATTATGGTTCTTTTAGGGATCTAAATTCATTCTTCATCGTGGGAAACCAGGTGTAGTTTGAGTCTAGGTACAATCATATCAACAAGAGTGTTTTTCCTTGTAACTTCAGTTGTCAGTTGTTGTTGTTCCCCCTCAGTTGGTGCTGTCTTACTTGACTGTTCTGGGTAAAAACATCTTAGAACCGATCTTTCTTTTGCTGAGTTTGCCTTTCGCTTGATTCCTCTATGTTCAGCTTCCTGCTGAGACACAGTTTTCTGACCGGCTTCAGGTTGGGAAGTTGTTCCTGTTTTTACTGTGATTTCCTTTGTAGCTGCATCTTGCCTTGCTTGCTTCCCTTCCTTAAGTCTTTCCAGATATAATTCAATGATTCCACTGAGTGTTTTCTTCAGTCGGAATCTACCAACAGTTGCCTGACCTTCAGCTTGAGCTCTTTGTACACTACCTAATTCGGCTAAGTGTTGCTTCTTTATCTGATTGACTATATAACCTACTCAATTGAATTCTATTTCATCCCAAATTATGTTCATCAGATAAATATTCTCTTTAGATAGTTTACTGATTCCTTTGGATTTTCCAATGACATGCTTGCTGAGCCATCTGCTGAGGTGCAAATTCTGACTTGATTTTGTCAACATGAATACCAATTTCTATTGGTTTCGTGGAAAAAGTTAGTCGCTTTAGAAATACAGCCATATCCAATGGTAGAGTAGAAAAATCTGTTGAAGTCACAAATGAATTTTTGAAGCCAAAAAGTGACCTCATGACTCTTTCATTGATAGCAATGCGATCTCCACGAACTGTTGTCATTAAGGAGTCTCTTACGAAACGCATATTTTGCTAGAACTGCAAAATACCTTCCAAGTCACGCTTTTCTTTGAATTTAACCTCCAGAATAACAGAGTGTTTTGAGACATAGCTTTATAAATTTCGAATGAAAATTCATCTAGCTCTGTTATTAGTCTTTCTTCTTGTGATTTCTTTGAAGTGGCCATGTCTGGGTGTGAACACAGAGATTGAATTTGAGATAAATTTGGGTTTGAAAAATCTGATTTTGATTTTTATGAAGTGTGAATGGGGGTTGAGTATATAGGGTAGTGTACTGACGGTTGGTTAGTACAACTTTTCAAATTCCTTGATGGTTTGGGTAACCAAGGCATGTACTGTTTTGACAGTAATTGGGTGTATACGCATCATATTCTGACAAAAGTAAACTGCCGTTATTAAAAGCGATATAACTGCTGTCGCTTTTATCTTGTCAATCTTTGACTTAAGTTGACTGGGATAGAAACTGAGACTGAAGTCAGTTTTAGAAGTAACTTTCAGTTTCGTCAAATTATTCAGTTTCAGTAAAGTCTGTCTGTTCTAGTTGATCAGTTTGAAATTGTTGATGTCAATGACTAATCTGTCAAGTGAGCGCACCCAGCATAACAAAGATTAATCCCCTTGACGAATTTCTAGCTTAACTGATTTCAACTGACTTTGATTATCCCCAATTCAGTTCTCAGTTTGGCAAATCTTTCTTTGTCCAATGGCTTTGTAAAGATATCTACCAACTGATCTTCAGTATGTACATAAAGAACTGTGATATCCTTTTTCTCTGCATGATCTCTTATGAAGTGGTGACGCACATCAATGTGCTTTGTCCTTGAGTGTAGAACTGGATTATCAGTGATTGCAATTGCACTTGTGTTATCACACATTATGGGAATCATTCCTTCTTCTATCCCATAATCCCTTAATTGCTGTCTAATCCATAAAACTTGAGCACAACAACTTCCAGTTGCTATGTATTCACTTCAAATTTGTAGAAGTTGAGATTGAGTTTTGCTTTTTGCTAAACCATGACACAAGTCTATTTCCTAGTAATGCGACATGTGCACGATGTGCTTTTTCTGTCCACTTTGCAACCATGACACCAGCATAATCTGAGTCTGAATAAGATATTAGCTTGAATTCTCCTTCTTTTGAATACCATATTCCAACTCCATCTGTGTCTTTTAGATATTTTAATGTTCTTTTCACAACAGTGAGATGACTTTCCTTTGGTTTTGAGTGAAATCTTGCTCATACACCAACAGTAAATGATATATCTGCCCTACTTGCTATAAGATAGAGTTAGCTTCCAATCATCCTTCTGTAAAGTGTTTGATCAACATCTTTGCCTTCTTTGTCTTCATCTAATCTGATGTTGGTCCCCATTGGTGTAGAAATTCCAGTTGAATTTTCCATACCAAACATTTTGATAAGTTCTCTTGTATACTTGGTTTGGTGAATGAAAATTCCATCTTCTAATTGTTTAACTTGTAATCCAAGGAAGTAATTCAATTCTCCCATCATACTCATTTGGAATTTGCTTTTCATCAAACTTGCAAATTTCTCACATAATTGTTCATCTTCCGATCCAAAAATAATGTCATCAACATAAATTTGGACAAGTAGAGTATTTTCACCATTTTTCATTCTGAACAATGTTTTGTCTATTGTCCCTTTGATGAATCCATTATCTACGAGAAAATGAGATAGAGTTTCATACCAAGCTCTTGGTGCTTGTTTTAGTCCATAAAGAGCTTTCCTTAGTCTGAAAACTTTATCAGCTTGATCTTTGATTTCAAATCCAGGTGGTTGTTGAACATATACTTCATCTTCAAGAATTCCATTCAAGAATGCGCTTTTAACATCCATCTGGTAAACTTTGAATTTCTTATGAGCTGCAAAGGAAAGAAATAGTCTGATTGCTTCTAATCTTGCAACTGGTGCGTAGGTTTCATCAAAGTCTATGCCTTCTGCTTGAGAGTATCCTTTAGCTACAAGTCTAGCTTTGTTTCTGATGATATTCCCATCTTTATCAAGTTTGTTTCTGAAAACCCATTTGGTTCCAATGATATTCACACGAGCTGGTCTTTCTACCAATTCCCATACTTGATTTCTTTCAAACTCATTCAGTTCTTCTTGCATAGCTAGTATCCAATCTGGATCTTTCAAAGCTTCTTCTATTTCCTTAGGTTCATATTGAGATAGAAAAGGATCACCTATTTGAACGCCAGTTTGAGTATCACCAATAACTTGTTCTTCAGGGTGATCTATCATCCATTGATACGTGGGTGCTTGCATCAAAGGATCTATATCTTGTTCGACTGGTTCTTCAAGAGCTGGTTCTTGAATTTCTTCAGTTGGATCAGAAACATGTAGTTCAGGTGTTGTTTGTTGAGTAGTTGGAAACTGAGACTGATCTGGATCTGAACATTCTAAAATTTGTAGTCTTCCAATGTCAACAACTGATTCTGGCGAGACTGGTAACTGAGACTGAGAAACTAGTTCTGGTCTTTCTTCAGTTGTTTCACCAGGGAAGTTTGGTTCATCAAATACCACGTGAATTGATTCTTCATGCTTGAGTGTCCTTTTGTTTAGTACTCTAAAAGCTTTGCTGACACTTGAATATCCTAGAAAAATTCCTTCATCGGCTTTGGGCTGAAAAACATGAAGTTGATCTTTCCTATTATTGTGTATGAAACATTTGCTTCCAAAAGCATGAAAGTAGGAAACATTTGGTTTTCTTCCATTCCAAATTTCATAAGGGGTCTTCTCATGCCTTTTGTTCATGAGAGCTCTGTTCTGTGTGTAACAAGTTGTGTTAACTGCTTCTGCCCAATATCTTTCAGGTAGTTTTGCTTCACAGATCATAGTCCTTCCTGCTTATTTGAGTGTTCTGTTTCTTCTTTCAGCTACACCATTCTGTTGAGGTGTTCCTGTGGCAGCAAGTTGGTGTAAAACACCATTCTCTTCACAATATTCTATAATCACACTGTTGAGGAATTCAATTCCCTTATCTGATCTTATTTTCACAACTGATACTCCTTTATGATTCTGAAGTCTCTTGAGTAATTCAGTAAATCTTTGCTTGGTTTCACTTTTCTTGGTTAAAATGATTACCCAAGTGTACCTTGAAAAATCATCTACTACCACCACTGTATACTTCTTTCCACTGATACTAATTGGTGTGATAGGCCAAAATAAATCCATGTGTAGTAGTTCCAGATGTCTGGTTGTTGAATGTTGAGACTTGGTCTTGAAACTTGTTTTTGTTTGCTTTCCTTGTTGACGGGCATCACATAAAATTTGTCCTTCTTATATGAGATTTCCGGTAGTCCAATGACTAACTGTTTCTTAACGAGTGTGTTGATGTCATCAAAGTTAAGGTGACTCAGTTTCTGATTTGGTATGCACAAGCAAACAAGTTTCACTAACGGATGTTGTCCAGTCTACTACATACATATTTTCTTTTCTTCTTCCGGCTAAGACAACTTGATAAGCTGATTCGCTGACGACAACACATAATTCTTTGTCAAAAGTAGCTTTGTATATATCACAGAATTGACTGGTGCTGAGTAGATTGTAGTGTAATCCTTCTACATAAGATACATTCTTGATTGTAAGTCCATTCCTGATTAAGTTGCCATAACCTTTGGTGTATCCAGGTTTGTCTTTACTTCCAAAATTAACCTTTGGTCCATATTTTGCAATAAAATTACTGAGACAGTCTTTACTCTTTGTCATGTGCCTAGAGCAACCATTGTCAAAGTACCATATATCCTGCAATAAAAATTAAATAATTTTAGGTACCCAACTCAGTTTGGGTCCATGAGGGTCAGTTGTCAGTACAACTCTAGGGATATATCCTTTATGTATTCTTCGGATATTGTTGCACTTGTTTTCATATATGTGCACACTCCCATAGTGTCTATGTTTGGATTGTGTCTTATTTATATGATCTCTCAGTTCTTTTGACTGAAGCTTATTTCCATCATGCTTTCTATTATTAAAACCTGAATGATAACCATCATTCCTTTTGTACTAAGGTCTAGACTGACCTTGGTACTGGAACTTTTACTGAGAACTGAGATTAGCTCTCTACTGAGTTTTGGACTAAAACTTGTGATAAGTTTTCTGTCTGGAATGATTGCTATTAACAGTTTTATTAGTAGATGCAGTAAAATTCCAATCATCATCAGTGGGATATAATCTTCCTTTCCCCCTGAATGCGTGAATCTTTGAATGATTGACATTCTTGGATTTACTTTGATTGTAATTTTTCTGGTTCTTGACTTGATTGTTTTTTGTGGATCTGGTAGTTGATTTCCCAGTTTGGTTTTCTTGAGATACATTTGATCTACCATTTGGTTTACCCTTGTTGGTAGATCCAATTGTTTTCTTGGAAAACTGATTTATCCTTTGTGATACTGGCTTTACTGGTTCAACAATTTTCTCAGTTTTTGGAAGTTGCTCAGCTACAAAGTTAAAACCAGTTCTGGTACTAAATTCAGCAGCTTTGCCGGTTCTATCCTTGGAAGATTACCGTGTATCAAATCCTAAGCCTGTCTTGTCTCCATACGGCTTTCCTGATTTGAATCCGATGCGAACTTGATTGAGCAAATGATTCGATTCTTTGCGCGATGCGATGAGTCGATCTTGAATCTTTTCTTTATCAGTTTTAGTCAGTTTCAACATTATTAGTTCAGACTTCAATCTTTCAACTTGAATAATTAGATTCTCTTTCTTTGCTTTAATTGATTCATAACCAGCTTGAATAGTTACTAGCTGATTCATCAATTCGTCAAGTGTTTCTTCTAATTCTAGATTTTTTGGATTGGAGTCGGCGGTCGAAGAACACGCATTTTGCATGGAAATTTGAGTGAAGAGTATTTAGAATTGGATTCACATACCTCATTTGGATCTTCCATGTGTGCCATTAAAGCTGTGTCATCCGATAGTCTTTCAGTACCAGCTTCATAATCTGATTCGTCTCCAGCAAGGAGTGCTCTTCTGCCAATTCTTCTTGGTGGAGTCTTCTTGGTCAGTTCTGGACATTCAGCTTTATAATGTCCAGGTTTCTTGCAGTTGAAATAGAGATATTCATAGTCTTTTCTTTTCTCAGGAGTCCTCTTGATGAACTTCTGAGTGACTGGGTGTCCACTCTTCATTCTTCGAATTCTGTTCATCATTAGAGCCATCTGTTCTTCCATCTCATCCAATTCATAAAGATTGCTTGATGAGTTTTCTTGATTATCATTTAATGTTGCTGCAAGTGCTGTGGTCTTTGGTTCTTCCAGAGCTTTGATTATTGCAGCTGTACTTGTAAAATCTTCACTGAATTCATAAGCTTTCAAATCTGAGAAGATTTTGAATGAATCCTCTATGTCAAGTCTTCTAGATTCTTCCATACCAGTGACCATCATTTTCCAGCACATTGGTAATGCCTTCAAGATTCTTGTATTGATAACTTTCTTTGAGTATTCTCTTGAGAAGATCTAATTCATCCATGATAGCACTGAATCTTGTCTCCATTTGATCAATGGTCTCTCCAGATTTCATCTTGAAATTCTCAAACTTTTGTTTTGCAACAGAAATTTTGTTTTCCTTGATTGAATTTGTTCCTTCACAAAGTATTTGTAGTTTGTCCCACATTTCCTTGGCAGTTGTGCATTCTTTCACCTTCAAGTACATGTTGCTGTCAAGAGTTCTGAGGATAAAATCCACAGCAACATTGTTGATATTGTTTCGCTTGCGATCATCACTAGTCCATTCAGCTTTAGGCTTTGCAACTCGAACTTGCTCTCCACCAACAGTTTGCATGTGAGTGATCTGAATTGGTCCATCAGTGAGTACATCCATCATTTAATCATGAGTAGCCGCTAGAAAAGCCTGCATTCGACGTTTATATTCATCAAATCTGTCCATGTTGCACATAAGCATATGTCTTTCCTATTGATTGTTATCCATTGTGAGTGAGTGAAAACTGATAGTAAATTAACTGAAACTGAGCTTTCAAATGATAACAACTAGAGGAGATATAGAGCAAATGATATCTTGTCAAAGAAACACCGCACCGATACCAATTGTTGGTCCCTTGGAAAGGCTAACACAAGTTTAGAGGGGGGGGGGGGGGGGTGAATAAACTTGTCACCAAAAACTTTCCCTAAACTGGATTTTAAGCGAATTAAGGTTCAGTTAAAACTTGTGTGGAGTTAAGCTGACTGAGCTGAGATTAAGTCAAACTGACTTAAGCAAAAACTGAGTCAACCGGCAGCGGATATAATTCTAGCCTTTTTCTTGATCTTGTTATTCTTTATGAAAGCTGAGTGTGATAAACTGAATTCGATGAATGTCAGTTTGTGAACTGTGAAGTGTATAACAATCAACTATCAAAATGTTGTAAGTAAATGCTGAGTAAATAAAAAAATACATAAACTAAATATGGTGAAAATTATGGAGGTTTCAGGTGGTGTAATCCTGTACATCCTCTCTTCCCCTGTGGTGCGGAGGAAAATTCCACTAGAACTTCTTGAGGTGAGCTGTTACAAAAAGTCCTAAACAATAGTCCTTGGCTAATCCCTAGCTTCACTATCTAAACAGTTGTAGAACAGGTAGAATTGCTGCTCTTCAATTGCTTGAACACTGGTCCTTAGAGGGTTGAATTGCCTCTTCACCAGCTACCACCACAAACACAGTCTACCCGACTGCTTGTAACAACTGTCCTTGGCAAAACCTTCCCGGTTTGCTTAACAGTCTAAACCTTTGATGTAGAATCAAAGTTGGGTTGAGAATCAATAAATTGATTCTTGTTTGTGGTTCTTCAAAGTGTCTGATTCTTGATAAATTCTTTGTATCTTGAACACTTGAAGAAATTCTTGATATGATCTTGTTATAGCGCAGAGATGATAGCAATTCGAATGACTAATGCACTTGTTAATTCTGATTGTTCTTAATTCGTGTATTCGTCTTCTTATCCTTGGTGCAAATTCCTATATTTATAGTGTGAGGTCCAACATTCATTTGGCTTGAATTCGAATTGTATCAACGTCTATCTTGCAACAGATATAATATTTGAAAGTTCTGCTGTGTCAGTATTTCATCCAATAGAATTGCTTCCTTTATAACGTTTGATTGTACTATCAGCTTGTTGGATGACTGACATATAAAACTGAGTATCATTATCTGTTTTATACTGAGTTTATCACTTGTCAGTTCCTTGACTGACTTGGAGCATTAACTAAGATTTTACTCTTCTTCAAATATCAGTACTCCAGTTTTTCATCTGATTATAATTGATTTAATCAGAGTACACCATGACTCATTATCTTCTAAGAATTCATTGTCCTTATGATTCTTAGGTCTTCATACAAAATCCATAAAGTCAGTTCAGGTCACCATAATCTTGCCTGAAGTCTAACTTTGCAGTCTCGACATAGTCTTCATAACTGAGTTTGAACCCTCAGTTCTTCAATCTTCAATAACTGAGTCTGTGACACTCAGTTCTTCATCTACTGAGTTTGAACCCTCATTTCTTCAATCTTCTAGATAAGCCAACTGAGTCTGTGTCCCTCAGTGAACTTACCTTCTTTAGTTTAATGTAGGTGTATTCTGAGTCAATTTGTTGGTTTTCAGTTTTCTAAATGTCTTCTAGTTTTTCAGTTTTACGACACACTAGCTATTACAGTGCTTGTCTGATGTAACCTATACATTTATCATACTCTAGTAAAACCTAAACATTCAGTTCTAGACATCTTTTAGCTTTTCACTATAACAGCTAGCTTCAGCACTTCATCAATGGGGTTAAGATAATATTCTGACTAAATACAATGAATTATCATCAAAACATAAATTTTATTTCCAACATGAATGTATATAATTTGCACATTAAGCTCTGATTTCTTCAAGTGTGAATCCTGATGTTTCTTTGAACACTTAAGAACGATTTGAATATTTCTTGATCTGGATCTTGCAATATAGAATAAAGCAGGAGTTCTCTTTAAAACACTTTCTGAATCTTTCTTTGTATTATTTTTATCTTTCGAACTCCGCACTTCTTTTTGATGTAGAAGTGGTCTATTTATTGGTGTTTTTCCAACGGTTATCGAATTGAATTTGAATTATAACCGTTAGTGGTCCTGCTAAGGTTTGTTGCTTGTCAGTAACCTTTCTGACAATTCAGTCCATCATCCAATGAAAATGCTTGATTTGTAACGTTCTAATTTCTTTGGATATCTTGAGCACTTAAACTGAGTGTTTTAGGATTGGTCAGTTTTAAGCTTTAGAAAACCGAGTGAGTCGGTTTTCAATTTAGAGCATTAATTGAGTTTTTACTCTTCTTCAAAACTTAGTACTCTATTCTCCATCTGATTCATATTGACTTAATCAGAGTACACCATAATTCATAAGTCATATAAGATAACATTTTCCTTATGTATCTTAGGTCTTGATACAAGATCCATAAAGTCAACTCAGGCCATCACAATCTTACATGAAATCTAACTTTACAGTCTCGACTTTAAGTCTTCACAGAAACTGAGTTTGAACCCTCAGTTCTTCAATCTTCAATAACTGAGTCTATGTCCCTCAGCCTTCTACTACTAAGTTTGTTCCCTCAGCCTTCTACTTCTTGATAAGCCAACTAAGTCTGTGTCCCTCAGCGAAACTGCCTTCTTCAGTTCCAATTTGTGTACTTATTCTTTTGATAGAGTCGATTTCTTCTTGAATACTCTTCCTTGTAAACTCAGTATGATCTCAGTTTTCTCAGTGTGTCCTATTCTATTACAGTGCTTGTCTGATTAACCTATACAAGTATCATACTCTATTAAATCCTATACATCTATTTATAGATGTCTTTTTGTTTTGCACTATAATAGCTAGTTATGACACTTCATCAAGGGGGTTAAAAACAATAACTGAATAACTGATGAATCATCATCAAAACATAAGTTTTATTTCCAACAATATTGAATTGCCCAATTGATAATACAAGACAAAGTTTAATACCAATGCCTGATCTGCCAAGTTAGCGCAACCAGCCGGGCAAAGTCCAATCCTCTTGGCAACTTCATTTGCTCAGTTGACCAATCTTTAAGACCATCTAAGAATTGTTGATACCAATGACTAATCTGGCAAGTGAGCGCACCCAGTAGGGGAAAGACTAGTCCCCTTGGTGAATTCCAATGCTCTGCTAACCATCAGCATGTCAGCAAACCTTGATGATTATGAGTTCAGTTCTAAACTTAGCAAACCTATCAGCATCCAGAGGCTTTGTAAAGATATTTGTAAGTTGATCTACAGTAGATATGTAAAGAACCACAACATATTTATTTTCAACATGATCTCTTATAAAATGATGACTCACATCAATATATTTGGTTCTTGAGTGCAAAACATGATTTTCTATATAGCAGTTGCACATGTATTATCACACGTTATAGGAATTTGTCTTTCTTCAATCCATAGTCCATTAAATGTTGTATTAGCTATAAGAATTGTGCACAACAACTTCTAGCAACTTTGTATTCTGCTTCAGTAGTAGAAGTTGATATTGAATTATGCTTCTTGCTGAACTAAGTGATCAATCCTATTTCCCATCAACTGAAATGTTCCTGTGGTGCTTTTTCTATCAATCTTGCATCCAACATAATCAAAATCTGAGTAGGATATAACTTTGAAGCTTCCATCTTTAGAATACCATATCCCTGCTCCCAAGGTTTCTTTTAGATACTTGAGTATCCTTTTGACAGCAACTAAGTGACTTTCTTTTGGTTTTGGTTGAAAAAATCTTGCACAAACACCTACTGCAAAAGATATATCTTGTCTGTTGGTTGTAAGATACAGTAGACTTCCTATCTTTCTTCTGTATAAAGTCTGATCAACATCTTTACCCTCTTTGTCTTCATCCAATCTGATGCTTATACCCATAGAAGTTTTAATTTTGGTGCTACTTTCCATACCAAACTTCTTTAGCAGCTCATTGGTATACTTTGTTTCAAAAATGAAGAATCCATCTTTCATTTGTTTGACTTGTAGTTCCAAAAAGTAGTGCATTTCACCCATCATACTCATCTGAAACTTACTTTTCATGGGATTAGCAAATTTTTCACATAGTACTTCATTTTCAGAACCAAATATGATGTCATCCATATATATTTGTACCCGTAGAGTGTTGTCTCTTTCATTGATTCTGAAAATAGTCTTATCAATGGTTCCTTTAGTAAAACCATTATTCACCATGAATTGAGATAGAGTCTTATACCAAGCTCTTAGTGTCAGTTTAAGTCCATGAAAAGCCTTATTGATTATGTACACTTTATCTTCTTGATCTTTAATATCAAAACCAGGAGGTTGTTGTAGATAAACCTCTTCTTCCAAAATACCATTTAGAAAGGCACTTTTTACATCCATCTGATAAACTTTGAAGTTTTTGTCTGCATCATATGCCAAAAACAGTCTGATAGCTTCCAATTTTGCAACTGGGGCATATGTCTCATCAAAATATATTCCTTCTGCTTGTGAATAGCATTTTGCACATAGTCTGGCCTTATTTCTAACAATGGTACCAGATTCATCCAACTTGTTTCTGTAAACCAATTTTGTACCATTGATATTTGCATGATCAAGCCTTTCAACTAGTGTCCATACTTGATTTCTTTCAAACTCATTGAGTTCCTCTTGCATAGAAATCAGGATCAACAAATGCTTCTTCAATAGCTTTAGGTTCCAGTTGAGATAGAAAACAAGTGAACATTGCTTCTAGTTGTTTTATAGTTTTGACACCTTGCTATACATCACCAGTGATTTGTTCAACAGAGGGATCCTTTAACCATTGTGAATCATTATGTGCTTGATTTCCTGGAACTTGATTTGATGGAGGGTCTGCTGTTGGTTTAGTAAGGGGATCAGCAGATCCTTCAGCTACATCAGTTGTTGTATCAGTAAAATTGTCAACAGGTCCTTCAGCAGGGACAACATAAGGTACAACTTCACTTCCAGAATCAGAAAATTTTATGTCACTTAACTTTCTTAGAATGTTCACATACTCAGGGTCTGTGACTCCACATTTACAACAGGTTCAGGAACTTTCTTATCTTGCATTCCAATGAACTTTGGTACATCAAACTCAACATGTATATATTCTTCATGTTTAAGTGTTCTTTTGTGCAGCACCATGAAAGCCTTGCTAACTGAAGAGTAACCAAAGAAAATTCCTTCATTAGATTTTGGTTGAAAAGTCTTCAGTTGCTCCTTATGATTTAAGATAAAGCATTTACTTTCAAATGGTTGAAAATAGGATATATTAGGCTTTCTTCCATTCCAAACTTCATAAGGTGTCTTGTCAAGCTTTCTGTTTATAGAAATTCTGTTCTATGTATAACAGGTTGTATTGATGGTTTCACCCTAATACCTTTCTAGTAACTTTGCTTCGTTGATCATTGTCCTGCTTGCTTCCTTCAAAGTCTTGTTTTTTCTTTCAGTAACCCCATTCTGTTGAGGGGTTCTATTGGCTGCTAATTGATGCAACACACCACTCTGTTCATAGTACTCTCTGATGACTTTGTTTAGGAACTCTGTACCTTTGTCTCATCTAATCTTTACTACTGTAACACTTTTCTTATTTTGTAACCTCTTCAAAATTTTAGGCCTCTTTTGTAGTGTTTCACTTTTCTTGTTCATAAATATTACCCAAGTGTATCTTGAATAATCATCCAGAACTACCAGAGTATACTTCTTTCCAGTTATACTTGTTGGTATCACTGGTCCAAAAAGATCTATATGCATCAGCTCCAAAACTCTTTTAGTACATTGTTGAGTCTTAGTCTTGAAACTTGCTTTTGTATTTTCCTTTGTTGACAAGCATCACATATACTATCCTTCTTGTTCGTCCTACATAAGGGTGAAACTATAGTCAGAGGGGGGGTGTGACTATAGTGGAGTTTCAAAAACTTTTCTCAATATAAAAGCTTTTGGGCAGCGGATAAGTCCCTTCTTAAAATATTAATTCAAAGTAGGATATGCAATCACAAATATAATATGCAATAAAGTAAGTGTAGTAAAGTAAAGTGCTGAAAGTTAATTGACACAAAGATTTATAGTGGTTCAGGGTGGTGTAATCCCTTAATCCACTCTTCTCATGTGATGATTGAAAGAATTCACTATTGTTTTCACTGATACAATAGCAAGATTGTCCTTGGCTACACAAGCTTCACAATCTACAAGACTATCACTCCACAGCTTTAAAAGCTTCAGTGACTCAGTCTTCAACACTGTTCCTTGAGAACAAATCCTTCAGCAGCTATCACAAACACAACTCCTTCTCCGATGGCTCTGATTCACTTGCTTGACTATTGTGAAAATTTTATTCATAGATCAGTTGATCAATCTCAGTACTTGATGTGGAATTTTAGCTCTAATTGTTGTGTTGATCTCTAGATGTGTTCTTTAAGTTCAGATAGAAGGCTTTTCAAATTGGCAGAGTTTTTGCTTGTTCATATCAGATTCAATCAATATTTTCCTGTCTGACAATGCCTTCTATTTATAACCTTGATAATCCTTGATTTGAAGTTCCGTCCGTTGGCTATTTAATGGGGAGAATAATCCTTGATTTAATTCTTGATTCCCCCTTAATTATATTCTCCTTGGTTTCAGTACTCCAGATTTTTCTTCAAACATCCATCACAAAAGCCGTCCTTGATTGATTCTTGATTGATTGTGCATTTAATGCTTGATCCTCTGAATCTCCCTTATCATCTCACATTCTGTGTTGGTCCCTTGGAAAGGCTAACACAAGTTTAGAGGGGGGGGGGGTGAATAAACTTGTCACCAGAAACTAGATTAATAACAATTAAGGTTCATTTTTAACTTGTATGGAGTTGAGTTGACTAAGCTGAGTCTAAGTCAAACTGACTTATAACAAAACTGAGTCAACCGGCAGCGGATATAAGTTTTAGCCTTTATCTTGATCTTGTTGATTCTATAAGAAAAAGCTGAGTATGCAAAACTAAATTCTGGTGAATGTCATTTTGTGAGCTGTGTATGCTTATAACAATCAGTTTCAGTATGCTGAATAAACAATAATAAATGTTGTATGAGTAAATGACTGAATGTAAATGCGTAAAGTAAGTAGGGCAAGATTTATAGTGGTTCTAGGTGGTGTAATCCTGTCAGTCCATTGTTCCCCTGTGATGTAGGAGGAAAATTCCACTAGAACTCCTTGAGGTACGCTGTTACAAAAAGTCTTAAACGATAGTCCTTAACTAATCCCTAGCGTCACTATCTAAACAACTAAAGAACTGGTTGGATTGCTGCTCTTCAACTGCTTGAACCATTGGTCCTTGAAGGGTTGTGTTGCCTCTTCACCAGCTACCACCACAAACACAGTCTACCTGACTGCAAATGACAACTGTCATTGGCAAATCCATGACCGGATTGTTTCATAGTCTAAACCTTTGATTAAGAATCAAAGTTGGGCTGAGAATCAATAAATTGATTTTTTCTTGTGGTTCTTCAAAGTGTCGAATTCTGGATATGATCGATGTTGCTTGAACACTTGAAGAAATCTAGATATGATCTTGTTGAGCGCAGATATTGATAGCAATTCGAATGAACTAGACTTGTGCACAAAATGATTGTAATCTTGTTAATTCGGTGTTTGATCCTTGATGCCAAGTCCTCTATTTATAGTGTGAGGTCCAACGTTTATCTTGCTTGAATTTGAATTGCATCAACGTCTATATTTTTAGATGTCAGGTGTCAGTGACCATTCTGACATGTCAGTTCTTCATCCAATAAAAATCCTTGATTTATAACGTTTGAATGTACTTTCAGTTTCTTGGATGGCTGACTATAAAACTGAGTATCTTGTTCAGTTTTATACTGAGTATGTCGGTTATCAGTTTGTTAACTGACTTAGAGCATTAACTGAGTTTTTACTCTTCTTCAAAACTTAGTACTCTATTTATCTGATTTTATGTGACTGAATCAGATTACACCATTCCTTAAACAAATCATCTAAGATATCATTTTCCTTATGATGCTTAGGACTTCTACAATATCCATAAAGTCAGTTCAGGCCATC
This sequence comes from Gentiana straminea, assembly GCA_036785695.1. Taxonomy (NCBI): domain Eukaryota; kingdom Viridiplantae; phylum Streptophyta; class Magnoliopsida; order Gentianales; family Gentianaceae; genus Gentiana; species Gentiana straminea. The sequence continues at coordinate 1,154,570 of JAVUPR010000320.1, forward strand.
AAAGACTTAACTGAATTCTAACTTTACAGTCTCGGTTTTGATCTTCATAACTGAGTTTGAACCCTCAGTTTTTCAATCTTCTACAACTGAGTCTGTGTCCCTGAGTTCTTCAAATACTGAGTTTGTTCCCTCAGCCTTCAGTTCTAGATAAGTCAACCGAGTCTGTGTCCCTCAGCGAACTTACCTTCTTCGGTTTTGAGTACGACTTCAGTTTTATGTCTACATCTTAAGTCTTATGTCAAGTTCCAGTTATCTAGATGATTTCAAGTTTTCAGTTTCACGACACATCTATCTAATATAGTGCTTGTCTGATATAACCTATACAATTATCAGACTCTAGTAAAACTATACATTCAGTTCTAGACATCTTTTAGCCTTTCACCATACCAACTAGTTTCAGCACTTCATCAATGGGGTGTACACAACTAAGTAACTAAATAAGATGAATCATCATTAACACTAAATTTTATTTCCAACAATTTCCCCCTTTTTGATGATGCCAAAACCCTCCTTAAAAGAAAAGTTTAAAGAAAAAAACAATGCAAAACAAGGTAAAACTAGAAATTGGATTTCATTAAGTTTGCAAAAACTGAAATAGTTACACAGTTGATAATAACTGAAATAAGATCTAAACATTTCTTTGTGTAACTTTGATAAACTTCTTTTCCTTATTGTGAAGACGATATCCTACTTCAATCTTTGTATCTTCCTTTTGGAATGTCCTGAGATAATCCACTTGGCTTGTGAGTTTCCACTTCCTCCATAGAGCTAACTTAGGGAGGTGTCTTTCATCCTTGTAGTAATCTTCAAATTCTGAAATATCAGCTTTCAATTGTTCTCTCTTGTCTTTGAATTGAAGTCTTTCTTCAATTCTCTTGACCTTCTTGTGATGTGCCATCTTCTGATTATAAAAAACATCAGATAAGAAATAGGCAAGAGATTCTTCATAAGTCTTGTGCCTGTATTTCGTTTTGACATGGTTATAATCAGCAACAAACTTCATCCACATATCCATTGTCAGAGTAGCTATTCTTTCTCCAAGTTGACTGTACTTGTCAATGAGCTGTTCTTCAGATAGTTCTTCAGGACCTGCTGCTGATTTGCATTTTTTCAGTTCTGTTAACTCAGCTTCAAGCTTTAGTTTTTCTTCACTTAACTTCAACTTTTCTTCCTCTACTTCCCCCTTTTTGGCATCATACAACTCATTGATTAGCTGATGTGTTGCCTTCTGATCTGCTGAAATGTCTTTTTGGGGGTGAGAACTTCTTTAAGATGAGTTTCTAAACCATAGATTAACTGATTTAGATGCCATTCTGCCTTGGCTTGAATCTCGTGAACTTCTTCTGTTGTGTTCTCAAATTTCTCTTTCAGACTGAGAATTTCCAAGACTGAATTTGAAGTTGAGTTTTTGATAACATCCAACTTGTTATGAACTGAGACATCAGTCTTCTTTTTGTAGTCCAAGTAAATGAAAACGTGTGATAGAAGACCATTGAAATCTCTTTTCTGATTGAGCATGATCTTGTACTGTGCTCAATTCTTCTACTGTCAGCTTTTCCGTTGGATCTTCATCATCTACTTCTTGGTTCTTAGACTGACTGTTATCTTCAATTATCATCAGTTGCTGAGTTTCATCAGCTATTCCTTCTTCTAGCTTATTGTCAGTTGTCTGATTTCTAAATGACAATTCTTCTAGCTGAGTAACAGTTTGCATAGTTTGATCTTCAGATTGTGCTTCTGGTTGTGATACTGTCCTCTGTTCTACTTCTTTTATTGAATCATCATCTTTATTATCATCTTTCTTCTTCGAAGCATCCTTGGGCAATGATGATGTAACTGAATCTCTTCTCTGAGCTACTTCGTGGAATCTCTTATAGCAATTGGTGAGATTCTCATCCATAGGAAACAGGGCATATAAGTCATTAACTTCAAGTTTCTCCGAAAATAGATTTTCTTCAGTTTGTAAACTATCCTTGATAGCCTCATGAGAGTCTTCAATCTTGAGCTTTAACTTCATCAGTTTGATAATCCTTTCAGCATCGAAGAGGTACTGCTTTCTTGATTTCTTTGAGTTTATATGATTCCTTGTACTTCATTGATCATTGATTTGGGTGAGATCGGTGACCATATTTAACAATGAATTTCATCACCTGAAATATAACTTAGACTGATCCATGGTCATCAAAGACTTCCTTGGTTATAAGTCAAACCTTATGTCTTCATGCTTCTCTGCTGGTACTTGGCTGCTTTTACTATGCCGGATTTCTGTTTTACTTTCCCATTCTACCAACCAGTACAATACTTGTCTGACTCAACTTATACAACTTGTCATAATCTAAGTAAAGACTTATACAGAGATTTCTAACTTATTTCAGGCTTGGTATAACAACTAGTATGGCAATCACCTAAACAAAATAAAATGTTCCTAACAGTTTCCCCCTTTTTGATGATGTCAAAACCCTCATAAGCCTGAACATAAGTATGCACAATTTCATAGAAAAAACAGAATAAAACTCAGAAATTTTATTCATCCATTCAAGGGCAATAAGATTGGTAAGTTCAAGACAGAGTCAGAATGCTACATCTACATTTTGCTTAAGTTCTGTTTGTACCTCTTGAACTTTGTAGTATGAACCTCCTCCATGTCTTTCCAATCAATTTTTGGGAACATCCATTTCCAGTAAGCCATATCTGTGTACTCAGAGACCCCAAGAAATACACTCTTGTTGATGAGTCTGTGGAAGTCAGGCATAGTCTCATTTGCCTTGGATTCTCTAAAGTATTTCTCAAGTCTATGTGTGAATCAGCAAACTTGAGATTCTTGAACAGACCCCATTGTTCCTGACGGTCCATGTTCCCCATAGGACTGAAGAATTTTTCCATGTTGTTGAAATCCTCTTGTTGTTCACTGGATAGTTCTTCTGGTCCTTTTCCAGTAAGGGGTATGGCTTGACTTGGTCTGCTGGTTGAGCCAGATCCAGTATTTTGCTAAGAGATGAATTCTCTCTTTTGACATCATTGTAAACTTTGGCCATATCAGCTCTCATCTTCTCATCATAATAGCCTAGCCAGCCAGCCCATGCTTCATCTTGCTTTTGGTTAGGATACAGACTATCTTGAGTTCTGAAAAACTTTCTTACATTGTCCAATATCTCATCATCATACTCTTGCTTGTTTCTATGAGTTATTAAAGCTCTTTTCTCACCAGCATATCTAGTACTACTGCTACCTCTGCTTGTGCTGGATCTGTGTTGACTTGCTGAGCCTCTTAGCTAACTAGATCCAGGCCTTTGCTGCATTCCTGATCTATCTCTGTCATCATCTCTTCTTTGGATAGGATGAGGGGATCCAAGACATGGTTCTTTTGTGGCCCTTTCCCTCTCCTCGGTAGCCTTTCTTAGTTGTTCTTCAGCTTCATTTCAAATTCTTATCTCTATATCCCTTGCTCTTAGTTGTTCTTCAGTAAAATTTGAGGGTCTGACTGTTGATCCTTCATGCTTATCATCTCTTTCCCCCATTTTTGGCAGCATCACCCCTTTGTTGCAATAGGATGCTGTTTGTAGCCTCAGCTGTACCAATTAGAGTGTCTATTTTAGATTCAATAGACATGAATCTGTTATCATGATCAGACAATTTCCTTGTCACACTGCCAATTCTAGTGCCAAAAGCCATTGCCATTGACTCATTTCCTAAGAAACATGTTGTCTAAGACCTGCAATATTGTTGGTGAAATTTATGTTCATCTGACGCATTAAGTCACCATGCATTTGCACAACAATGTTTTGTGCATCAATGTAGTCATCAATAGCCTAAAATCTTCTCTCTATTGAGTGGCTTTCATATTTAAATGCTATAGTCATGGATCTGAGATACGTTGCTTGATGTTCCAGTTCTTCTGCTAATAGATCATCCGCCTTTTGAAAAGATTCATTAGAGATGCCATTAGGGAGTTGAGAATTTTTTTGCCGAATATCAGTGAATTCTGGCTGACTGTGATGTTCGCTGTCCTGAGGATGTACCGCCGGTTAAGTAACATCAACACCTATTTCTGCTTCTTCAAGAACTTGAGTTGTGAAGATTTCAGGTTCAACATCTTCTCCTGTTCCCCCTTGATCTTTGCTCCTCTGCTCTTTGTTATGGCCAGACTTAGTTGGAGTAGCAGTAGCTGATCTAGTGTCTACAACTAGTGGGGAATCAGCTGATACATCATCAGATAGTTGTTCTTTATGACTGGTTGGATCAGGATTGCACTCAGCTGCTGTAGTTTGCTGTTGTTGAGCATCAGCTGAGGAAGGGTGTTGTACAGGAGATATTTGTTGTCCTACTTCTCATTTCTCACACAGCTTCTCATCTTCTGATTCAGGATGATGTCATCAACATATATCTGACCTAACGAAGTGCTTGTTCCTTCTTCTAATTTGAAGAGATTTTTGTCAAAGGTCCCTTTGTTGAATCAATTGTTGATTAAGAATTATGGCAGTGTCTCATACCAGGCTCTGGGTGCCTATTTGAGTCCATAAAGTGCCTTTTTGAGCTTGTAAAATGTATTTTCTTTCCCTTTGAGTTAGAAACCAGGAGGTTGTTTCACCTATACTTCTTCTTCCAAAAGTCCATTCAGAAATGCACTATTGACATCCATTTGATAAACTTTGAACTCTTTATGTTCTGCAAAAGCTAGAAAGAGTCTGATTGCTTCCAATCTTGTTGCTGCTGCAAAGGTTTCATCATAATCTATTCCTTCTGCTTGAGAGAAACCTTTTGCAACTAGCCTTGCTTTGTTTCTGACAACTATTCTTTGTTTATCCATATTGTTTCTGAGTACCCATTTAGTTCCAATGATGTTGGCCATGTCTGGTCTACCAACAAGTTCCCAGACTTCATTTCTCTCAAATTCATTGAGCTCTTCTTGCATGGCTGTAATCCAAGCAGCATCTTGAATTGCATCATCTATAGTTTTGTGTTCCACCTGTGATAGGAAACAAGTTAGCATTCTTTCTAGTTGTCTTCCGGTTCTTTCTCCTGTATGAATATCTCCAATGACTTGTTCTTCAGGATGATCTCTCAGCCAGTTCAGGTCAGGTTGAAGTTGCTCTTAGTTTGGTTCTCCTACAACTTCAGCCTATGCTTCAACTTCATGTTCTTGTGTTGGTGCCCCTTGTGTTGTATTGTCCGGTACCTCATCTTGATTTCCAAATGTGTGATCCAGAATAGTAGCTGGTACTGTTGCGTTCATATAAACTTGTCTTTGTGCAGCTTCTTCTTCAAGATTTTGTAGACTTTCACCATTTGTGTTTGGTTCATAAAAAACTACATGAATTGACTCGTCAATCACCAAAGTTCTTTTGTTGAGTACTTTGAAGGCTTTTCTTGTGTATGCAAGTGATTCCTATTCAAAACAAAATATTTATATCCAAACATATGTAAATATGAAATGTTAGGTTTCTTCCATTCCAAATTTCATATGGTGTTTTTCCATGATGTTTGTTGATGATTGATCTGTTTTGAGTATAGCATGTTGTATTTTCTGCTTCAGCCCAAAATCTCTTTGGTAAGCATGCTTCTGCAATCATTGTTTTGACTGCTTCCTTGAGTGTCGTATTTCTTCTTTCTGCTACACCATTTTGTTGTGGAGTCTCTGCTGCTGATAGTTGATGTCGTACTCTATTCTCTTCACAGTAGGTTCTGATAATTTCATTTAGGAATTCTGTGCCACTATCTGATCTTATCTTGATAATCTTCAACTCCTTTTCATTTTGTATTCTTCTTAGCAGATTTGGTAGCTTTTTGAGTGTCTCTTTTTTTTGTTCATGGATATGGTCCAAGTGAATTTGGAAAAGTCATCCACCACCACTAGAGTATAATTCTTTCCACTTACACTTACTGGTGTGACTAGTCCAAAGAGGTCCATATGCAAAAGGTGTAAGATCTTTGTTATAGATTGATAGGGCTTTGAGTTGAAGGAGCTTTTGATTTGCTTCCCTTTTTGACATGCATCACAGAGAATTTCCTTCTTGAAAGTGATCTCCGGTAGGCCTTCAACTAACTTGTTCTTTGACAGTTTGTTGATGGTCTTGAAGTTGAGATGGCTCAATCTTCTATGCCAAATCCAGCTGGTTGATTGCTTATTTTTGACAAGCAGACATGTTTCTGCTTTTGCTGTCTTCCAATCTACCACACACATGTTGTCTTCTCTTCTTCCTGCAAGTACAACTGTGCTGGTTTGTTTGTAAATCACTTTGCATCCTTCTTTGCTAAAGTGCACATTGTAGCCTTTGCCACAAAATTGACTGATGCTTAGAAGATTGAAATTCAATCCTTTGACATAAGCTACATTCTGAATCTTCAAATTGTTCTTGAACATTATGCCTTCCCCCTTAAATTTTTTGGGGTTTTCTTTGCCTCTAAAAGTAACTTGGGTCCATCAAAAGCTTTAAAGTCAGTCAGCCATCCTTTGTTCCCTGTCATATGTCTGGAACATCCATTGTCTATGTACCAGACATCCTTCAAAACAAATTAAGTATATTTAGGTACCCAACACTGTTTGGGTCCATACCAGTTAGCAGTCATGCCTCCTACTCCAAGTGTATATCCAAAGGATTTTCTTCTTGGATAATTGAAGTCATCAACTTCATATGTATAAGGCATGACATAATAGCTTCTAATATTTCTACTAAAGGTATTGTGATAATTTTCTCTACTTTTTGGGGGCATTTGCATCCTTTTTCACTCTCCAATATACATGAGGAAACTTATTTCATAGTGCTTCTTGTGTCCAGGAACATGCCTTGGTTGGCTTTTCTTAAACACATGTTGCATAGCATGAAATGGTTTCTTCTTGTATTTTGGGGGTGTAACATTCCAATCATCCTCTGTGGTGTAAAGTCTTCCCTTACCTTTCAGTAAGCCTTTGCCTTTAATTGGCTGGTTTGATGATTTACTTTGTTGTTTCACTACAGTGGGTTTTGTCTTCACTGGTGCAGGGTGAGTAGTTGAAACAATGGTTTGTCCTTTTCTGAATTTAGGTCCAGTTTTGGTCCTTGATTCAGAATTGTGTTGTGCATTGTTTCTTTTCTCATCCTAACTATTGTAGCCAAGACCAGATCTGGATCCAAACCTTTTTGGGTGTTTGTAAGCTGGTGCATTTAGTGGTGCAGTGGTGCTCTTAGCTGGTAGGGATATTTTCTCAGCTGGTCTATCAACATCATATGAGTGATCATCTGCTACTTGTTGATCAGTTGAGTGTACTTCCTTACTAGTTGATTCAGCTTTTATTTCATCCAGTTCTTTCTTTAATCTTTTATTTTCCTTTCTCGGATTCTCACATTCTTGTTCCATAATTTCATGATTTGATTGAATTTCTTCAAATTCACTTATAATATTTTGGATTAGATTTGCATAATCTAAAGGGAGAATAGAAGATTGTGCAGTGTCAGATATGGATGCACTTGATGATGAGTATGAACTAGATATTCTGTTTCATCAGCTTCCTTAGCCATAAGACATAGATATGCTTTATCATTGTCTGAGCTGTTAGATTCATCATTATTCAAATAATTATCGGATGATTCTTCATTCTTTTCACTATTGGTTTCAGCTTTAAGTGCCTTCTTGCTCTTTCGCTTTTCAATTGTTTTGTACGACTTCTTTTCCGCATCTTTGTCTTTTTCTTCAGGGAAATCTGCCTTGAAGTGACTTTCTTCATACAGTTGAAACATATGTATTAATCATCTTTTTTCTTCATGTCTTTGCTTGAGTTTGACTTCTTGTTTGATGATGATCTTCCTTTGAGTTGCTTATTCTTACTAAACCTGTCGAAACGTTTAATTAGTAAAGCAATCTGTTCGTTTAGCTCCTGTGTCTCTGTGCTTCTTGTATCAGCCGTTTTTCTTTGCTGGGGTGCAACCAGTGCACTAGCCTTGTGTGCCTCTGCTAGTGCACTATCTTCACCGTTCAACTCAAATTCATAAGCCTTTAATTGATACATCAGAGTTAAAGTATCAGTATTTGCAAGATTTATTGTTCCTCTGAGTACTGATGTGATGATCTTATATCTTTCAGGTAGACCTCTCAAGATTTTCAGGAAAACTTCTTTCTGTGGGTATGTATGTCCAAGTTGTTGCAGTTCACTGATGATGCGTGAAAATCTGTTATCCATTTGATCAATGGATTCACCAGTCTTCATTTTGAAGTTCTCAAAATTTTGTTTTGCAATAGACAATTTGTTCTCCTTGACTGCTTCTGATCCTTCATTCATCAGTGCTAGTTTATCCCACATCTCCTTTGCTGTTTTGTAGTCTTCAATCCTCATGAACATATTACTGTCCAAAGTCTTCAAGATCATGTATTTTGCAACAAAATCGATATTTTATCTTCTTCTCTCATCTTTGGTCCATTCTTTCTGTTTCCTTTCCTTGATCTGCTCATGTGGCTATCATAGTTGTGATCTTCATTGCGCCATCATTGATTACATCCAACATCTCCTCATGTGCTGCTACAAGATGAGACAACAACCTTATTTTATATTCATAAAAAATATTAACATTGATTGCAGGTACTTTAGACATGAAATTTGAGGTATCCATAAGTAAAAATAAGAGATGTATTTAGAAAGCACAGATTTAAAATCTACTTTGAAAATGTGTGATCTCCTTGTTACCAGAAATCAGATCTGAACAGGTTCTGATACTAGGAACACTGCTCCGATACCAATTGTTGGACCAGAGAATGGTGAAACTATAGTCAGAGCGGGGGTGAATGACTATAGTTGAGTTTCAAAAACTTTTCTTAACAAGGAGATTTTGGGCAGCGGATAAGTCCCTTCTTAAAATGTTAATTCAAAGTAGGATATGCAATCACAGATATAATATGCAATAAAGTAAGTGCAATAAAGTAAAGTGATGAAAGTAAATTGACACAAAGATTTATAGTGGTTCAGGGTGGTGTAATCCCTTAATCCACTCTTCTCATGTGATGATTGAAGGAATTCACTATTGTTTTCACTGATACAATAGCAAGATTGTCCTTGGCTACACAAGCTTCACAATCTACAAGACTATCACTCCCTGTCTTCAAAAGCTTCAGTGACTCACTCTTCAACGTTGTTACTTGAGAACAAATCCTTCAGCAACTATCACAAACTCAACTCCTTCTCAGATGGCTCTGATTCAGTTGGTAGATTGTTGTGAATTTGATTCACATATTGGTTGATCAATCTCAGTGCTTGATTTGGAATTTTAGCTCTGATTGCTGAGTTGATCTCTAGATGTGTTCTTTATGTTCATATAGAAGTCTTTTCAAATTGACAGAGTTTCTGCTTGTCAGATTCAATCGTTATTTTTCTTGTCTGTCAATGCCTTCTATTTATAGCCTTGATAATCCTTGACTTGAATTTCCATCCGTTGACTATTTAATGTGGAGAATAATCCTTAATTTAATTCTTGATTCCCCCTTAATTATTCTACTTGATTTCAGTACTCCGGTTTTTCTTCAAATGTCCATCACAAAATCCATCCTTGATTGATTCTTGATTGATTGTGCATTTAATGCTTGATCCTCTGAATCTTCCTTATCATCTCACGTTTTGAATAAGTATAAATGATATACCTTACTCAATTGTTCCTTTACTTGACTGTTGCTCGAACGGTTGAGTGTTTCTGCTGACTTAGCTACTTAGTTCTTCACTCACTGCTTTGTCTTTACTCAGCCGATAGACAATTCACTTTGCCGGTATACTGCTTTCTTGATTTCTTTGAGTTTACATGATTCCTTGTACTTCACTGATCCTTGATTTGAGTGAGATCAGTGTACACCATATTTAACAATGAATTTCATCACTTGAAATATAACTTAGACATATCCAAGGTCATCACAGACTTCCATGGTTATAAGTCAGACCTTATGTCTTCATGCTTCTCTACTAGTACTTGGCTGCTTTTACTCTGCTGGATTTCTGGTTTACTTAGCCATTCTATCAACAAGTACAATACTTGTCTGACTCAACTTATAAAACATGTCAGACTCTATGTAGACTTATACAAAGATTTCTAACTTTTTATTTACGGCTTGCTATAATAGCTAGTATGGCCATCATCAAAACATAATAAAATGTTCCTAACACTTCTTGTATGTGATTTCAGGCAAACCTATCACCAGCTTCTTTTTCACAATCAGGTTGATATCATCATTATTTAGATGATTTAACTTCTTATGCTATAACAAGTTGAGTTCTGATTTAGTATGTATAATCAGACGAGTTTCAGGTACAACACTGGTCCAGTCTACAATGTACATATTTTGTTGTCTTCTTCCAGCTAGTACTACTTGATGTGTCTTCTTCCATATTTTGTTGTCTTCTTCCAGTCCAGTCTACAATACAATGATCTTTGTCAAAAGTGAATCTGTAATCCATGTCACAAAACAGACTGGTGCTCAGCAGGATGTAGTGATGACGGTTAAAATAGGCTATATGACATCAACATTCTATCCATTATGAGCTAAAAATGGTTGTTTCGACATGTCAATATGAACCATTTGAGTTGAATAGAATATGTCGGGTTCATGAGTCGAGAAATCTGCACATAGCATTTATTTTGATATTATTTCATGCATTATTTGATTATTTTCAAGATATGAAATATTGACTGAGCATCATGGACGAATCTGGAGTGGACTAAATGAAAGGAATGGGCCTACGGTATTCCAGAACATTCCAAGTTAAGTCAGCTGAAGAAAAAACACAATAATACCCTTGGTTTACCGGGAGGTACCGCCGGTTTACCGAGATTCGAGATCCTTCCGAAACGCATTTTCTTGGACGAGGGGTAGAACTAGGTGTTCTAAGTCGGTTTAGATAGCTATAAATAAGAGGCTTCACCTCAGAAGTGAATGTACTCAAATTATGCAATAAAAATTCTTTGTTCTTTATTTTATTTATTTTATGAGTTCTGGTCGGAGAGACGACGGAGTCGCCGCCTAGGGAGAGATCCGAGGGAGATCTACGCTCATCTTCGAGGGTATGATTTTCTATTCGACTAGTATGTTTTAATTGCTTATTTAGTTTAATTATGTAGTAGTTATTTTATTTTACCCCATGTGTTATAGATCTGATTCGTTTGTGAAGAAATCACAAAATAGTAGTTGCGTTCTTCAGATTTGCGACGGTCTATATCGCTAGATCTGAATACCTAGTAAATTACTAATTCATGATAATCGGCGCCAGCTACGTTGATCGATAGATTTAATTTACATGTTAGTAGCCTGATCAACTATTTACATGTCATCGTAAACTAGCTTGAAATACGAATAGTGAAGTGCTATGTTTGGACATTATCTTGAACAGACCCTAGGAATGTGCTGATCAATGTCGACGGCTGTCTAGGCGGGTTTGTTGTATGAGTTAGTGATGACGGTCAAGTTATAAAAATAACTCGATACCTAAATAACCAACTAGCAAGAGAACTAGGTTCAATCGTAGTATAGCTAGATAGAGTCGAGGTCGATCCCACAGAGACTCGGCTTAAGCAAGTACAATGTTATTAAACTAAAAGTAGATTGAAAGCGGTCTCCGACCAACAATAACATAGATATAAAGGTTGACACGATAGAAAACACAAAGACTAACAATACGACAGTAGACACTAAAACACTTATTTTTATTGTTTTATAAGACTCTAACAAATGGTATTGATTACGCTAGTAGTAATTACTCCCCCATATATGTATATCTAAACCGAGACAGAAAAGACAATAAGGTTGATTATATTTTGGCTACAGGAACCATCCCCTAAACTGGATCTAATTCGTGAACGGATAGAAGATCCTTATGCTTAATTACGAATCCTTCCTTGGACAGGATAGAACATCATATTGTTAGTAATATCATTCGCAACGGAAGCGATTTAAGGATCTAGATCTATAATTTACACGTAATAAAATAACTAGATCTACTCTACAAGGGGGTTGTAGAACATACCTCTTGGATCTCAAAATCCAATTAGAAGAACCGCAATATGAAGAACAAAAGATGGTGTGAAGAGCACCATGATCTTCCGCACGTGTGATCCGAGCAACTCCCGGTGGAAGGAAATCCTCGTCTCGAATCCTCCCGATATGCTACCCGGAAAACCTCCAAGATCTTCCCTCACTTCCCTTTGGACGAATTTTATCTTCTTCTCTCTAAGAGATAGAAGTCTAAATTTGTGTGTTGTGTTTTAGGCTTAGGAGAACTCTCTTTATATAGGAGAGTAATCCTTGTCCTCCAAGGATTTAATAATCAATACAAAATCAATTATAATAATCCTATTAAATAAAAGATACTCCTAGAATAATCAAGAACCAATCTAGAATATTTAAGGATCAATCCAATATTTTCCTTAATCAATTATTTAACAAATAAATAATTTAATCACATGCTAAATAATTATCCAAGAAAACTAATTTCTTGACAATTAAATAACAAAAAGATGCGTCCCATGCCCTAATATATTAGGTCATCCACGCATTTCACACACTTGGGCCAAGATTATGAAAAAAGGTCTTTTTCACATATTTAATTATTTAGCCCAACTAATTTAATAGTCCACTAAACAATTAATTCACATATCATTTTAATTAAATTCTAATAAGAAATAAATTAATATTATTAGGATTCGACGTCCGAGAATAGCTATGCTATATTGGAGGCACGTCGGGGACCATGGACTAATAATCAGCGGCTCCGATAAATCAAATAAAAAATTATCTTACGAACAGAATAATTATATTCGATAAATCAATCATGGGAATATGCCACCCTAATCCCTGACTGCACTCCTCCGATTATGAGATTATATTTATCTCCTCACGAGAATGATAATAAGCGTCCATTGATATAATCATTACATATGGATTAATCCTCCATAGACTGTTCATTCTAAATCGGGAAGTTACCATTAACCCGTTTTATAACCTCTTATCCTTATTTACCATTAACCCCCTAGTGATCAATTAATTCATACAACTCATTGGTAGCTAATCAGTGTAATATGAACATCATGGATCGATCAGTTTCTAGGATTAACAAATAAGGGAACTGTCTATCTACTTCCAGAAATGGAAGGAATGGATTCCGTATATGTGATAACACAGACTACGCACTCAATCCTGTACAATGCCAAGATGGGGTAATTCAGATCACAGGCTCAGTGTAATCCTTTACCGTCAAGTCAAACCTCATACTGATTCAAACAGTTGTCTGTGATCACCTCAGGATTAAGATATATCCAGAAATATGATCATCGATTGATTCGATAAGACTTCTCGATTACGGAATTATATCGTGAACTCTAATCAAATCGGTCCAGCCCTATATGATATATCTATCATATATAAATGCCCTACTAGGTTCTCTTAACCGAAAGTCCGGATAAGACAATCACACCTATTGTGTTCTGGGCGCATTAATAGCATGTTAAAGGAGAGACCCGATACTCTTGATTAACTTCACTACGGGCTAATTGTATTTTAAGTACATCTTCACTAACTCAATCCTCCCGTGTATATCCCATACACTGAGTTAAGTGATTATAAAAACGATATACTTTAGGGTTTTCTGTAGTGTAAATACTATTGTCACATCGGTGAATATGAGAATAATAAATATGAATAATAATATCATTTTATTTATTAAATAAAACAATTACAAAATTGTCTTTTGGGCATTACACCTAACAATCTCCCACTTGCACGAAAGCATGTGATTAATTGTTTTAGAGCACAACTTATTATTTTAAACTACAACAAACTACATCTCCCACTTGCTCTAAAGCAATGGAGACCCATCCCGTATTCTAGTACCCATTAAGCATATCATAACCATTGCAGATGACAAAGTACACTCCGAGTGTGCCGTCGTAGGATAGGTCAGTGACTCGGTGAGTACCTACATCTAAATATCATGGGTCTTAATGATTAGTCAGGTTGTTGGCTCGAGACGATCTGTAGAATCGAAACGTTACCGGTCCATCTAATCATGTGGTACCTTCCTAATATGCTTTTGACCTCTAGTGATTTCGAAAATCCTTATATGCTACCCCTTCATCGTTTGCACAATGATGTGGTATTGGATTCCAAATCTAGAATCACTCCTAGATATGAAAAGGAAATCCTTAAGCTATATCGCCTCTCTAGCTACTGCAAAAGCCGCTAATCACCCAACTAGTTAAAGTCGAGTTGGCGTTGCTGGATTCCTCCAGGCAATAGCTTCTACACAAGAGTAAACACTGAGCACGAGATCGACTTAACGATCATCCTCAATCCGACTTAAAGTCAAAATCAGTGTATCACACATATCCAATTTCACACATGAATATGTCCGCATATTATTTCTCGTTCTCTTCAAGATACTAAAGGACATACTAAACTTGCTTTGTTAACCGCCGAATCTAAGATTCGATCAAAGTTGACGTTCAATAACCTGACCATCTCTTACTAGAAAGAGAATCTATCCCATTTCTCTTGATCCGAAGATTTTGAGAGTCATTCCTGAGGCATAGAGTAGAACTTCCTCGTTGAATTTTGCATACACAGATGCATCATCTTAACCAATAAGATGGATGTGAAACCAGTGATTGATTCTAATGAATTCGACCGAGTCAAACTCTTTAGAATGTTGTCCAAATCTCTGTTGTAAAGAATTGTGGCATTGTCAGATTCTGACTTCAGATAACACACCCATGTTGATTCCAACTGGTGCAGTGTTATCCTTCACCAACACTATTGTATATATTCACTATTGTACTAAAATTGATATCCAGGTCTACAAAAGACTTATCAATATTCGGTCAAATCCACATATTGTAGAAATATATGACTTCCAATGACCGAGAGGTTTGCTTTTTATCCACAAAGGACATAAGCCTTGACGGTCATCCCGTCATAAGTTCATAAGGCAATACCCTTTTGTTCCGAATGAATCCAGACTCCATTTGTTTGGCAAGAAAGTCTCAGAGAATCACCCCTATTTTCTGTTTTTGAACGAAATCATGCAACACTAAGTGGTAAGAGAATCCAAGGTCTGATTAACTCTTACTTCTTAGGGAATTACCCCTAGACCACTCAATCTTTGCTCTGAAAGATAAACTTTCCTATTCATTCTAATCTTTTCCGTGTAGATCACTAGATCCAATTACTCCCACTGGGCTTGAGACGCTCAGGTGGTTCTACAAGAGCATGAACATGATATGAATCAAGATACAGTATTTTCAGTATTATTATTATATATTTTATGTCTTATTTAGCAATAAAAGGCTGATATTCAAGACATGGAACTATCAAGATGCAATGAACTTAGAAGATTCAGCAATCTCTGGAAACTGAAGCGCAGCTACTGTGTTTCGCGATTTTGACCATTATATATTATCCGGAAGAAATTGAGTCCTTGATGAAAGTTGTAGATCTCTTCGAGAACTACAAAATCTATATATGGCTCGCATTTATTGGATAAGCGAAGCTCCGGATATGAACCGAATACAGAAGGCTGCAGAAGAAGATACATTGTACTTGGACTATCAAGAAACATTGAACCTATTTAATTCTTGATAGGATCGAATTTTGAATTAATTTTTAGGGAGACTTTTCAACTTATTCATGTATTTCTTTGTCTATAAATATGCTAGTATTTGTACTTGAAAGGAAAGACAATATTTGAGTGAAAAACTTTATATATATAATTTGAGTTTCAGTGATTGGAACTTGTGAGTTAAATATTTAACCTTGCTGATTGGGTGAATGTTTTAACTTGAGAACTTATCAAAAGTCTGAGCAACTTTTGTGCGGCGTTCTCGACTTGGTGAAACCCGAAGTGCTGATTCTGAGGGTTGATCTAAGTTTGTGCTCGTTTTATCCTTTTCTTCCAAATTTCGTGTAAGTCTTTTTGGTTTATCTCAATCTAGATCGTTTGATTGCATATCATTTGGTATCAGAGATTAGGGATTGAGGTATCAAATATCCATTTGTTTTTTTTTTCTTGCCTTTCATTTTCGTTTTTCTTCATAAAAAAATAAAAAAAAAAAACCTTAAAAAACGCAGCCAAGAAATTTTTTTTCTTTTCTTTTCCATCAATTTGTATGTGTTTTGCTTATCTAAGTGCTGAATCTTGTGATATATGCTTGTGCTTTTATTAATTTTCCAGAAAATTATACATAAAAGTTCATGACTGTTCATCTTCTTTGTGTACTATTCAAGTTTTTCCTTCAAATCTTGAATTCAAGAATCCAGAACCCAAATTTTGCAACACGTTTTTCAGTTCGTTTCATGCCCTACACACATCGAAACAATCTGAAAATTTTTCCACAACTAAATCACCTTGTGACCTGTATTTTCTCTCTTTACATCAGATCGAAATTCGAAGTGTATCAACTCGAAATCTGCTCCCTAACACAGAACAGTCTGTTCTAGAATTCTGCAGCACTAGATCATTATACGATTTCGATTTAGGTGCATTAGACGATTCCATATCTTCTGAAAATTTGTGAACTTATAGGAAATTCCCTGTTCTAAAATTTTGATATTTTGAGTTTTTCCAGAATCGTCATCGTTTCATCACTAACGGCCCTATAAGTCACTGCTATCAATCTGGAAAATTTTGACAGATTGCACCAGCTGACAAACTACGGTTGTTTGGTCGACCTATCTCGCCCGAAACGATCTGACATTTTTATATCCTCTAGCACACACATAAATCTACAACTTTCATTTTTATTTCCAGTAGCAATTCATCATTGTTTGGGCTGCACGTGCCAATAAGTGCGAGTTAAATTCTGGAAATTGTTGACAAGCATCTTGCTTACGGTTTGCTTGACTTTTTAATTTATTTGACGGTTACATTTACCTAAAGCAAGTGTTGAGGGTGAGTGTAAACACGAGAGATTGTGAGGATCCAATATTTTGGGTCATGGCTTCCAACAAATATTATTCCAATTGTGATATGGGCAAGACGTATTTCCAAGGCTCGAGGCGTTTGGAGCGCACCTCCTTGCTTTACCCGGCAAAATCAATCGGATTTTTGAGCAGGCTTTTGATGGATTTAATGACAGTGTATGGATGGATTATAAACGACGTTGTGCTATATATGACGCGGAACAAGCAATGAAAAAGGCCACAAACAACACGCCAGTTGTGGACAATTGTGCTTCCGTTGTGGAGTTGGCTTGTGCCAATGTGGGTGAGGTAGTTCCCACGACCGAGGCTCATGTTGACCTTCCCGTTGCGAGATGTTGTTGTTGTTACTACGAGAGGATGAGTTGGTCGTTGAGGCTGAAGTAAGTCCGACTGAGGTTGAAGTTCACATGCCTGAGGTTGTCAATGATTTTACTGTTACAAATGATAGTGCTGATGTAACTGTGGATGAGATAGTGATTATGGACACTCCATGTGCAGGACCTCTTATGCTAATGGAAGATCTTGACATTGTTGAGGATAGTGGAATACTGAAGCATGAATTTGTTGACCCATATTTGGAGCAGGTTGATGCCTATCATGATTTACATTTCTATGTTGCCTCACAAGACGTCATTCCTATTTATCTCAGGCCACGTTCATTTTCTCATGTTTCTTTGGTGAAGAATGGTGTGACCAATTACTATGATATTGATACGAAGTTGTTTATTCGCGTTAATTTTGACCCGGCATATTTTTGGGGTTTATTGTGGAGTATCATGGTGTGAGGCTTGATGATGCGGACTTGTATGACATCATGTTGATTCGAGGACGAATCCTTTCGAAGAGGGAGAGAATGATATGAATCAAGATACAGTATTTTCAGTATTATTATTATATATTTTATGTCTTATTTAGCAATAAAAGGCTGATATTCAAGACATGGAACTATCAAGATGCATTGAACTTAGAAGATTCAGCAATCTCTGGAAACTGAAGCGCAGCTACTGTGTTTCGTGATTTTGACCATTATATATTATCCGGAAGAAATTGAGTCCTTGATGAAAGTTGTAGATCTCTTCGAGAACTACAAAATCTATATATGGCTCGCATTTATTGGATAAGCGAAGCTCCGGATATGAACCGAATACAGAAGGCTACAGAAGAAGATACATTGTACTTGGACTATCAAGAAACATTGAACCTATTTAATTCTTGATAGGATCGAATTTTGAATTAATTTTTAGGGAGACTTTTCAACTTATTCATGTATTTCTTTGTCTATAAATAGGCTAGTATTTGTACTTGAAAGGAAAGACAATATTTGAGTGAAAAACTTTATATATATAATTTGAGTTTCAGTGATTGGAACTTGTGAGTTAAATATTTTACCTTGCTGATTGGGTGAATGTTTTAACTTGAGAACTTATCAAAAGTCTGAGCAACTTTTGTGCGGCGTTCTCGACTTGGTGAAACCCGAAGTGCTGATTCTGAGGGTTGATCTAAGTTTGTGCTCGTTTTATCCTTTTCTTCCAAATTTCGTGTAAGTCTTTTTGGTTTATTTCAATCTAGATCGTTTGATTGCATATCATTTGGTATCAGAGATTAGGGATTGAGGTATCAAATATCCATTTGTTTTTTTTTTCTTGCCTTTCATTTTCGTTTTTCTTCATAAAAAAAAAAAAAAAAACCTTAAAAAACGCAGCCAAGAAATTTTTTTTTTTCCTTTTCCATCAATTTGTATGTGTTTTGCTTATCTAAGTGCTGAATCTTGTGATATATGCTTGTGCTCTTATTCATTTTCCAGAAAATTATACATAAAAGTTCATGACTGTTCATCTTCTTTGTGTATTATTCAAGTTTTTCCTTCAAATCTTGAATTCAAGAATCCAGAACCCAAATTTTGCAACCCGTTTTTCAGTTCGTTTCATGCCCTACACACATCGAAACAATCTGAAAATTTTTCCACAACTAAATCACCTTGTGACCTGTATTTTCTCTCTTTACATCAGATCGAAATTCGAAGTGTATCAACTCGAAATCTGCTCCCTAACACAGAACAGTCTGTTCTAGAATTCTGCAGCACTAGATCATTATACGATTTCGATTTAGGTGCTTTAGACGATTCTATATCTTCTGACAATTTGTGAACTTATAGGAAATTCCCTGTTCTAAAATTTTGATATTTTGAGTTTTTCCAGAATCGTCATCGTTTGATCACTAACGGCCCTATAAGTCACTGCTATCAATCTGGAAAATTTTGACAGATTGCACCAGTTGACAAACTACGGTTGTTTGGTCGACCTATCTCGCCCGAAACGATCTGAAATTTTTATATCCTCTAGCACACACATAAATCTACAACTTTCATTTTTATTTCCAGTAGCAATTCATCATTGTTTGGGCTGCACGTGCCAATAAGTGCAGAGTTAAATTCTGGAAATTGTTGACAGCATCTTGCTTACGGTTTGCTCGACTTTTTGATTTATTTGACGGTTACATTTACCTAAAGCAAGTGTTGAGGGTGAGTGTAAACACGAGAGATTGTGAGGATCCAATATTTTGGGTCATGGCTTCCAACAAATATTATTCCAATTGTGATATGGGCAAGACGTATTTCCAAGGCTCGAGGCGTTTGGAGCAGCACCTCCTTGCTTTACCCGGCAAAATCAATCGGATTTTTGAGCAGGCTTTTGATGGATTTAATGACAGTGTATGGGCGGATTATAAACGACGTTGTGCTATATATGACGCTGAACAAGCAATGAAAAAGGCCACAAACAACACGCCAGTTGTGGACAATTGTGCTTCCGTTGTGGAGTTGGCTTGTGCCAATGTGGGTGAGGTAGTTCCCACGACTGAGGCTCATGTTGACCTTCCTGTTGCAGATGTTGTTGTTGTTACTACAGAGGATGAGTTGGTCGTTGAGGCTGAAGTAAGTCCGACTGAGGTTGAAGTTCACATGCCTGAGGTTGTCAATGATTTTACTGTTACAAATGATAGTGCTGATGTAACTGTGGATGAGATAGTGATTATGGACACTCCATGTGCAGGACCTCTTATGCTAATGGAAGATCTTGACATTGTTGAGGATAGTGGAATACTGAAGCATGAATTTGTTGACCCATATTTGGAGCAGGTTGATGCCTATCATGATTTACATTTCTATGTTGCCTCACAAGACGTCATTCCTATTTATCTCAGGCCACGTGCATTTTCTCATGTTTCTTTGGTGAAGAATGGTGTGACCAATTACTATGATATTGATACGAAGTTGTTTATTCGCGTTAATTTTGACCCCGGCATATTTTTGGGGTTTATTGTGGAGTATCATGGTGTGAGGCTTGATGATGCGGACTTCTATGACATCATGTTGATTCGAGGACGAATCCTTTCGAAGAGGGAGAGAATGATATGAATCAAGATACAGTATTTTCAGTATTATTATTATATATTTTATGTCTTATTTAGCAATAAAAGGCTGATATTCAAGACATGGAACTATCAAGATGCATTGAACTTAGAAGATTCAGCAATCTCTGGAAACTGAAGCGCAGCTACTGTGTTTCGCGATTTTGACCATTATATATTATCCGGAAGAAATTGAGTCCTTGATGAAAGTTGTAGATCTCTTCGAGAACTACAAAATCTATATATGGCTCGCATTTATTGGATAAGCGAAGCTCCGGATATGAACCGAATACAGAAGGCTGCAGAAGAAGATACATTGTACTTGGACTATCAAGAAACATTGAACCTATTTAATTCTTGATAGGATCGAATTTTGAATTAATTTTTAGGGAGACTTTTCAACTTATTCATGTATTTCTTTGTCTATAAATAGGCTAGTATTTGTACTTGAAAGGAAAGACAATATTTGAGTGAAAAACTTTATATATATAATTTGAGTTTCAGTGATTGGAACTTGTGAGTTAAATATTTTACCTTGTTGATTGGGTGAATGTTTTAACTTGAGAACTTATCAAAAGTCTGAGCACTTTTTGTGCAGCGTTCTCGACTTGGTGAAACCCGAAGTGCTAATTCTGAGGGTTGATCTAAGTTTGTGCTCGTTTTATCCTTTTCTTCCAAATTTCGTGTAAGTCTTTTTGGTTTATCTCAATCTAGATCGTTTGATTGCATATCAGAACAGAACTGGAGTACCGAACTCCATTCACAGGGTTATGGCTATTAAACCAACCTCTATTATCAGAATCCTATATTGCTCACAAAAGAGCCATATGTCATTAATCGATCCTCAGACTACAAAGTCCGCAGAACACGTAATGGGTAATGGATAAACCATACTCCCAATACTTACTGGGTGGATCGAAATTCTGATCTAGTTTAGTAGTATTTAGTTTTATCACCAACAACCGATGTTGGATGTCTGATTTTATTCAGTTAGTAACTACCTTGAGTAAACGTACTTCAAGGTTCAAGGTTTTGCTGTTTATGGACTCTATCAGAAAGGATGCAACAGTATAACTGTCCCTTCTCGATTTCAAGAATCTAACCTTTATACACAATAGGTTAAAAGATATATCACGAATGGTCATTGACCGAACGTATGCGCGAAATTCCCAGTCTTACCTTTAAGCACCGTGTGCTAAATGCTTATATTTATGGAAGTGGGGTGAACCGAATCCACACCTTATCGGTAAATTCCAAAGCATATTCTAGGTAGACTTCTCGGTCTTACATTTCAATGTAAACCGTTATTTCGCTTCCAATATCTTTATTGAGTTAAGCAGTGTATTGTAGCACATCTAAAACTATGTAAGGAAATTTAAGGGTTTCTCACTTAGTAAGAACATGTCACAATAAGGCAGGCTGAGCATCAGTCTCGAGGACTATGAATGGCCTATTCCGAGTATAGAATACTCTATCTCTGTTGAAAACAGAGAAACTTCAAAATGTTTTGGATAAACTTACCGGAGTGTTTGAATAGTTATCAGACAAGAAGTCACTACTCGGAAGCTCCTACTAGCTTGTATCTTTCATCAGACCCCGAAGGTCATCATGAACAAGCTATGTTACTTCTTTATAACCATTATCCTTTCCCGATTGAAAGGAAACTTAGTCATTGAACCTTTGAGACAATATAACCAGACTGGGAGAGAGGAATCACCCTGAGCCAGTCTTCAAGTCTTGTCTTTTAGGGACTATGAATTAACTATGGAATATGAAGAAGCGTTTATCTAAATATCGAAACCAATTGCTTTTAATAGTTCTTAAGATGTGTATTATATACATATTTCAGCAGTTCTAAGTGGTTTTGACTGTATCAAACAAAAGTCCGAGTCTTGGATTCGTACTACAAATGGTATATTCACTTTCTATACGACAAACAAATTATCGAATAGAAGGTAAATCCATTCGTTCCAACGAATCTTAAACCGAAAATAAATTTTCCGCGATATCCAATGATTGAATCCGAGATTCATTTCCTTATATCACTCCCACTTTTCTAGCTAAAATTAACTGCCCGTTGTTTACTCCTTTAATCGTTAAATGCACTGCTACCTTGTTCTTCCAAAGAACTTAGCTCGAGAAAATCGCCAAGGATTCATAGGTTGGTGATCCAAAATCACTGTCCTTATCCTATGATTTTCAGTTAATTAATTTTCGGTTCAGCCTTAAAGTTTTCTCAGTTTAGATGACTAACACTTTTAGACATATTCTCCCATTCTTGACTTTCCGTGAATGGAAACAGTCTTGAACCAGCGGTTTGTTTGAGTAGACACTACTATTGAACCGTGGGATGTCTATTTCGAGTGTTACTCGTCGGGACTTCTCGGATTTTTTTTAATATACCAGAAAAAACAACAAATCATAACATTAAAGCTCCCACTAGTTTATCAGTTCCAAATACCGTCTAACGAGCAATGCTTTATTTTTATGATTTTCCGATTTTTTCGATTTAGAAAATATTTCGTACATAGTTCCAATGTTTCCAGAAAAACAACAAATCATAGAACTCCCACTAGTTCATCGATTCCAAATATCGTCCAACTAGCAACATTTCATGACTTTCCTGTTTTTCAATTAGAACGGTTATGTGTGTAGTCAGTTACACTTTTCTAATGTTCTAGAAAAACAACAAATCATAAAGCTCCCACTGGTTCATTGATTCCAAATATCGTCCAACTAGTAACACTTCATGATTTTCTGATTTTTCAATTAGAAAATTACTCGTGTAATCACTACACACTTAAAATTCACTAGAAGAATTTCAAAGTCCGAAGTCACCTTTGATCAAACTAAGTTTGTCTCCCGTTTGACACGAATGACACTAGCGACATACCTATATGTCACTCTGGTTTTTAAAAGGCTTAAGAGAAAATATCTCTTTCGAAAAATAATTGCATTATCGATTAACTAGTTCGACGTCCTAGTTACTTTCCACTTTTTAACGAAGTCAATACTAGTCAATTATTAATTTTTAAGCAATTTAGTAAGGGATATAATGCTGTAAATAAAATGACATATATTAATTCAAGTTTAACACTACTATATGATTTTATTTTAGGAATTGTAAACTATAAGTAAGTCTACTCTACCATTCCAAGGTTTTAACCTCGCATCTTAGTGCCGCCGTAGGGTAGGTCAAAGAGATGACGGTTAAATCGAGACAATCTCATCAATGAATAACTTGTGAGAATCGAACATCCCTTTATTCATTGACTACCTTCCTTTTTTAGCCTATATATTATCAAGAATACCCTTGATGAGTGTGACCTACTATATCGGATCTCTTTGGTACGCCCCGAGTGTGACGTCGTAGGATAGGTCAGTGACCCGACAAGTACCCGGAAATCCTATCCTTTCGGAGACCAAGCCATGAATGTTGATAGGGGTGAACACCATCCGTAGGGGGACGAAATCAAAGCGCCGCGAGGCGTCACCCTTCTCTCACTTACTTGTATCTATAGTAGAGGCCGTGGGGTTGGCTGTCGCCTCCCCCGCTCCCACTCAATATTTTGGAAGTGGTGGTGGGTTAACTAACCACGTCTTTTTGATGTTAACATAAAAGCACATCAAATGAAGGATTCCGAATGGTGTCGGTAACGTAGGCAAGCCTACCCATCCTATTCGTTGGAACATATGTGACAGTCGGACGAAGTTGGGTCAAGAGAGCCCCATTGAGATAAGAAGGAATCACCCCTCCGCTCGCCGGTGTAGCTTAGTCTGCCGGACCCCCGTGCATACATCACACTATGAGGGTTAAGTCGGTCGAGCCAAGCTCAGTTGACCACCCAACCTATAGGCGAACCGTTTTTATCCAAGATTTATTGTTCTTTTACCATCATTCAATCTCGTAGACACTACGAATCGAAAACATGATCTCGTTTAGGCTTTTAAGGCGGTTCACCGAGAACACACACCGAAAGGCTTAACGAATTCATAACCCGTCCTCGGATCTTTAATTAGTTACTAAATTAATTAAGTACGACGTATTAATTAAATTTCAACTAATTACGCGAGTTTGTATACATTCCTATTTTAATTACCAAAATTAAAATTCTACATGTATGCATGGAGTGGATTTATGATATGATGCATGTCATGGCAATTCCGATTTTATATCTATTTTATGATCAAACACATAAAAAATAAATTGCGGAAAATTTAAACACCGAGATGGATTGTTGGTACCCCGTATCTAATCTATCCTAGAAAAGCAGTAAATTACAACTTGTTGTCTTCGATATTTGAGCCCTGAACAACGAACCGCGAACCCGAAAGGAGAAGGGGCCTTTATTTTATAAAATAAAATAAATTTTTTTTTGAATTTTTTTTATTTATTAAAATCCTGCTGTATTTTTATTCCAGAAAAATAAATTTTTTTTATTTCTATTAAATCAGCCGATAAAAAAAATGATTTTTAATAAAATCTAAAACCTAACCGAGTTAGGAAAAATTATAAACAAAAAATTTTCAGCCCCGACTCCTATTCATACCTCGAGTTCCGTCTTCATCTCGTGTTCTTCATCGTTCTTCATCGTTTTTCCGGAATTACAAAAAAAATAAAATATGCCGAAAAAAAGATAAAAAACAACAACTTTTACATCAATCCTATGCTCAAACGATCTAAATCGAGAGAGCTTACAATAGATCTAACGAGTAAACAGTACCAACCCCAATCCATCTCTTCAAACCACAACAATCGCAACATAAAAAAAACAACAAATGCATCGGCCCCAAAAAAAAAAATTGGGACACAAAAACTACATGTTTTCCACTCCTAGATCTAATATTTTATACGTATAAATATAGATCACCAGGCGACTGATACCACTGTTAGTAATATCATCCGCAACGGAAGCGATTTAAGGATCTAAATCTATAATTTACACGTAATAAAATAACTATATCTACTCTACAAGGGGGTTGTAGAACATACCTCTTGCATCTCAAAATCCAAGTAGAAGAACCGCAATATGAAGAACAAAAGATGGTGTGAAGAGCACCACGATCTTCCGCACGTGTGATCCGAGCAACTCCCAGTGGAAGGAAATCCTCGTCTCGAATCCTCCCGATATGCTACCCGGAAAACCTCCAAGATCTTCCCTCACTTCCCCTTGGCCGAATTTTATCTTCTTCTCTCTAAGAGATAGAAGTCGAAATTTGTGTATTGTTTTTTAGGCTTGGGAGAACTCTTTTTATATAGGAGAGTAATCCTTGTCCTCCAAGCATTTAATAATCAATACAAAATCAATTATAATAATCCTATTAAATAAAAGATACTCCTAGAATAATCTAGAACCAATCAAGAATATTTAAAGATCAATCCAATACTTTCCTTAATCAATTATTTAACAAATAAATAATTTAATCACAAGTTAAATAATTATCCAAGAAAACGAATTTCTTTACAATTAAATAACAAAAAGATGCGCCCATGCCCTAATATATTAGGTCATCCACGCATTTCACACACTTGGGCCAAGATTATGAAAAAAGTCTTTTTCACATATTTAAATATTTAGCCCAACTAATTTAATAGTCCACTAAACAATTAATTCACATATCGTTTTAATTAAATTCTAATAAGAACTAAATTAATATTATTTGGATTTGACGTCCGAGAATAGCTATGCTATATTGGAGGCACGTCGGGGACCATGGACTAATAATCAGCGGCTCCGATAAATCAAATAAATAATTATCTTACGAACAGAATAATTATATTCGATAAATCAATCACGGGAATATGCCACCATAATCCCGTGACTGCACTCCTCCGATTATGAGATTATATTTATCTCCTCACGAGAATGATAATAAGCGTCTATTGATATAATCATTACATATGGATTAATCCTCCATAGACTGTTCATTCTAAATCGGGAAGTTACCATTAACCCGTTTTATAACCTCTTATCCTTATTTACCATTAACCCCCTAGTGATCAATTAATTCATACAACTCACTGGTAGCTAATCCGTGGAATATGAACTCCATGGATCGATCAGTTTCTATGATTAACAAATAAGGAAAATGTCTATCTACTTCCAGAAATGGAAGGAATGGATTCCGTATCTGTGATAACACAGACTACTCACTCAATCCAGTACAATGCCAAGATGGGGTAATTCATATCACAGACTCAGTGTAATCCTTAACCGTCAAGTTAAACCTTATACTGATTCAAGTAGTTAACTGTGATCACCTCAGGATTAAGATATATCCATAAATATGATCATCGATTGATTCGATAAGACTTCTTGATTACGGAATTATATCGTGAACTCTAATCAAATCGGTCCAACCCTATATGATATATCTATCATATATAAATGCCCCACTAGGTTCTCTTAACCGAAAGTCCGGATAAGACAATCACACCTATTGTGTTCTGGGCGCATTAATAGCATGTTAAAGGAGAGACCCGATACTCTCGATTAGCTTCTCTACAGGCTAATTGTATTTTAAGTACATCTTCACTAACTCAATCCTTCCGTGTATATCCCATACACTGAGTTAAGTGATTACATAAACGATATACTTTAGGGTTTTCTGTAGTGTACATACTATTGTCACATCGGTGAATATGAGAATAATAAATATGAATAATAATATCATTTCATTTATTAAAAACAATTACAAAATTGTCTTTCGGGCATTACACCTAACACATATAACAAGCATGCTATACCAAACTAAGGATGCCGATCTAAAATCGTCAACTCGTCTAGGCAACTACCGTGGACGGGTTGGCACACCTCCTAAACGATCGGCTAACTAATGTCCTAGTAACACGACAATTTTCACAATATATCATATTAATTTACGAGAACGATGTAACAAATTGGCCAGATCTATTACATGTGTATATGAAGAACAGAAAGCATGACGTAGCCGAAGTCGTTCACAGAAAATTACTAGAATTTTGATGGCTAGATCTAACCATATAGACCGTGGTAGATCTAGACCGGTGACTCTAGAATTTGCTCATAAAACGCCTTCGTACGGCTTAGATCTATATGAATATGGGTTTGTTAATTAACTACATCACGAAATCAATACACAAGCGACTACTCCATAACAAAATAAAATAGATCTACGAATAAAAACGACATATTTGGATAGACATTACCCTCGTAGACGGAGGGTCCTCCGATCCTTCAATGCAATCTCTAATCGATGAATCCATCGCCTTCGTGATGAAGAATTATAATATAAAATAAGAAGAACTATATTGATAAACTAAAAGTATTGTAATATTGTGTTTCTAGAGTGGTCTTAATGAAATTCGTGGCTACTCCTTTATATAGAGACTTAGACCGACTTAAAGATATATTTGAAAACCCTAAAACGCGTAGAGATAACTCCCAGCCGATCTCCTAGATTTTCAGGATTCGCCCCCAGCGAACCACCTGCTCGCTGCCAGCGAGACCACTGCTTTCTGATTGGCTCACTGGCTTTTCTTGTTCCTTACTCCACTTTTCGTGCTGCTCCGGTATTTATCTTTAATGCAATCCGATTCTGCCTTGATTTCTCTTGAGATTTACTTCCTCCGACAATAGATATCCTTCGATTCATCGCAATCTATAAAATCAATATTTATCGCATAGTAAATCATATTTATATAATAAAAACAGATAAATACCAAATTATATTCTATAAATCACATAACATTAAATAATCAATATAAACATGTGATTTAATATAAAATACATATTATTAAGCTCGATTTAAGGACAACGTTGATGACATTTACGGGTATAATTTGACCGTCATCAACTACCCCCCACTTAGACTTTGATCGTCCCGAACAAAGAATCAATAAGTCATTCCCCAAGACAACATTTTCCATGGTCAAATCATACTTACGCAAGAAACTCGAGTCAACTCTTACCATTCATGCTCATAAGGTATCCATTATTCACTACTCGCTATGAATCGAAGTGATGTGTGCATGTGCATTCAGTTTTATATATTCGTGGCAAGATTAAAGTTTATGCTAACTTCGCAGTCTTAACCTACCAACATCAGCATTCCCACATCTTATGCCTCTGGGTAAAGACATGGTGCAATAAGCAAGAGCGTTATCTAACAGGTTTTTGGACTTAGAGACCGAGAAAATACTCAAAGCCTCTTAAAAAGTTAAATTTCTTCGCATTTTAGTAATTTCAAGCATTAACACCTCTCAAGAAAGAAAATTTCTTTAAAAGTAAAGTATGCATTGCAAGAATCCTCCTCTCACGGATTAGTCAATTGCATTGAATATTACCACAAGCGCGGGGCTACTTTGGTAATGTTAGTACAAGCCCAGTGTTTAACGCATTGTCAAAACACAGATAATTCTCAAGCTTATTACTCCGCTTTGATGGCTAGAAGATAGGAATACATCAGCAGATAAATTTCGACACTCAGTCTGCAAACCAATCATCTACTCAATGTACACATAATTATTTCAATTATTATAATTCGTGCGGTATTCGTCGATTCAAATTGAGTAATCGAATAATAAACAACTACTTGCAAAAGTAATTGACCTTTACAGTGCTTGTTTGATCAAACCTATTCATAAATCAAACTCTAATAAACCTATACATTTGATCTAGACATCTTTTTGCCTTTGCACTATAACAGCTAGTCTGGCACTCATCATCAAAACAAAGAAATAAGTCCAACAAATAGATCTATGGTTATAGTCGTTAGCTCGACTATACTCACATGATGGTCTAGTTGTAACTAGGATTTCCTACAGTAAGTACTTCTTCCTCTCTATTAAAATGATTCCCGAGGTAATGCTTTAATCTGTGACCATTGACCATAAAAGTTTTTCGATCATCTAAGTGACTTACCTCTGCAGTTCCGGAAGGAAATACTTTACTCACTTTATAAGGACCAAACCATCTTGATTTTAGCTTGCCCGGGAAGAGTTTCAAGCACGAATTGTAAACAAGAACCATATCACCCACCTTAAAGGTGTGGTCAAGGATCTTTTTATCATGAAATCTCTTAGTGCGCTCTTTATAGATCCGAGCATTCTCGTAAGCTTTAAGGCAAAACTCTTTTAGGCGAGTTAATTCCAACAATCTCTTTTC
The DNA here is from genome assembly GCA_036785695.1 of Gentiana straminea. NCBI lineage: Eukaryota > Viridiplantae > Streptophyta > Magnoliopsida > Gentianales > Gentianaceae > Gentiana > Gentiana straminea. The sequence goes on from JAVUPR010000320.1 coordinate 1,184,041, forward strand.
TCCGGATAAACTTTCATCTAAATTCAACATACGAGTAGCCCATAAGGCACGGTGCTCAAGTTCAACCGGTAGATGACACGCTTTCCCAAAAACAATCTGGTACGGGGACATACCTATGGAAGTCTTATACTCGGTCCGATAAGCCCATAAAGCGTCATCTAACTTCAACGACCAATCTTTCCTTGTTGGGTTCACAGTTTTTTCCAGGATGCGCTTAATCTCTCGGTTCGTGACCTCAACTTGACCACTTGTTTGAGGATGATAAACGGTAGCTAACTTATGTCTCACCCCGTACTTGGCCATTAACTTCTCAAACGACTTATTACATAAATTGCTCCCATTATCACTAATGATGACACGAGGGATTCCAAACCGCGTGAAGATATTTTTCTTTAAAAACCGCAGTACAACCTTTGCATCATTGGTAGGTGAAGCAATAGCCTCAACCCATCTAGACACATAGTCGACCGCCACCAAAATATAGCGGTTTGAAACAAATGAAGTGAAAGGTCCCACAAAATCAATTCCCCATACATCAAAGAGTTCTGGTTCTAGGATACTCCTCAGTGGCATTTCATGTCTTCTCGAGATATTGCCCGTCCTTTGGCATGAATTACAGGATCTAGCATATTCGTGCGTAGTTTTGTAAAGATTAGGCCAGTAAAAACCACATTGGAGAACTTTAGCAGCAGTCTTGTCCCCTTCATAGTGTCCTCCCGCTTCATAAGTATGGAAATGTTTAAGTATATCGAGGAATTCACTCTCAGGAACACATCTTCTAAAGATGTTGTCTGAGCAACGCTTAAAAAGATAGGGTTCATCCCAATAATAGTGTTTAATGTCCGCAAAGAACTTCTTCTTTTGCTGCTGGTTCAAGTCTGGTGGCAAATATCTCCCAGATAATAATTCACATAATCTTTAAACCATGGTTGTTGCTTCTCAGCCTTAACAACCTCACTTCGTGAAGATATTTCGGCGCAATCACTATTCCCTAAAATGGTAGTGATTGAGGATAATTGATCGTCGGGGGGCTTTTCTAAGCAGGGTGTGAATGCCTCCTCAGGCTCTTTCTCATCACCCCGAACATCTTCTATATTTTCATCGTTCTTTGGGATTGGTGGAGTAAGCTCCTTTCCAATTTTAGTCATTATTGCATTCACCACCTCCCCATTGGCTATTCATTGCTATTTGCTCCATCTTTCCTCGTGCCTCCTCAGGAGATAAAAGAACAAACTCTCCACTACTGGAGGCGTCTACATATATATTCTCCGTATCTCTCAATCCATGGTAAAAGGTTTGCATTAAAAGCCATAGAGGGATATCATGATGAGGGCACTTCCTCACGGACTCCTTAAAACGTTCCCAAGCTTGATCAAAACTCTCCCCAGGTTGCTGCTTGAACCCCAATATATCTTGGCATAACTTAAAGGTCTTTCCTATAGGGAAGTACTTATTCATGAACTTTTGTAGCAGTTCCTCCCAGGTCGTGATTGATCTAGCCTCTAAAGAGAAAAGCCATTGCTTAGCTTTATCTTTCAAAGTGAAAGGGAATAGTCTCAGCTTAATGTTTTCCTCAGGAACCAGTTCTAGCTTCACGGTACTAATGATCTCTAAGAAATTCATCATGTGAATGCCAGTATCTTCATTCAGGATACCATGAAAAGTGGAATAGTTTGTCACCATTTGAATGACATTAGGTTTCGGGTGATAAACTTCAGAAGCATTTTTAGGCACTACGATAGCAGGAATGAATTGTTCAATAGTAGGCATTGTATAGCTTTGCAAATTACGTCTTTCCCATACAGCCATAGCTTGGTTAACAATATTTGCATTATTAAAATTATTTCCATTTACCAGGTTGGCTTCATTCAGTAATCCTTCCATGTCTGAGTCAGATTCATCGGAATGTTGTGTTCCTTCAGATTTTTCCTCGCCTTGCGCTTCGTTTGGATCCTTAGAAATCCGGGCAGCTCGTTCTTTTTTTTTTTATTTTTTTTTTTTATTTGCAAGACAAAAACAACAATAAACAATTAAAATACGCCAAGGCTACAGCCTTTGGCAGGACTGTAAAATAAACAAAAATAAAACTGACTCTATATGAAACAGAATAATTAAACAATTAAAAACCTTAAAGGCTAGGCCTTTAACTAGACTCACTAATTAACGAAACAAAAATAGACTCTAAAAATATAAAAATTACAGAAACATGAAGCAAACACTGTATAGAACAAAACGGAGCGAGCGCGCCGTAAAAGCGTACGGCTCCCGGCGAACGGGCGGCTCGGCGCCACCGAGCCCAATGGGTTCGAGAAAGCGCCGCATTTGTTCTACGACTCTTAAACGTTATTTCTATGTTATAAAAACTAATTAAACAAACTTTATTCACAATATTTACGAATCTACTTTTAATAAAAATAAGCTATACTCAATTTAATGACACGAGTCCCCAACAACGGCGCCAAAAACTTGATGACAGTCAAGTTAGAAAAATAACTCGATACCAAAATAACCAACTAGCAAGAGAACTAGGTTCAATCATAGTATAGCTAGATAGAGTCGAGGGCGATCCCACAAAGACTCGGCTTAAACAAGTACAACGTTATTAAACTAAAAATAGATTGAAAGCTGTCTCCGACCAACAATAACGTAGAAATAAAGGTTGACACAATAGAAAACACAAAGACTAACAATACGACAGTAGACACTAAAACACTTATTTTTATGGTTTTATAAGACTCTAACAAACGGTATTGTTTACGCTAGTAGTAATTACTCCCCCATATATGTATATCTAAGCCGAGACAGAAAAGACAATAAGGTTGATTATATTTTGGCTACGGGAGCCATCCCCTAAACTGGATCTAATTCGTGAACGGATAGAAGATCCATATGCTTAATTATGAATCCTTCTTTGGATAGGATAGAACATCATATAACAAGCATGCTATACCAAACTAGGGATGCCGATCTAAAATCGTCACCTCGTCTAGGCAACCACCGTGGACGGGTTGGCACACCTCCTAAACGATCGGCTAACTAATGGCCTAGTAACATGACAATTTTCACAATATATCATATTAATTTACGAGAACGATGTAACAAATTGGCCGGATCTATTACATGTGTATATGAAGAACAGAAAGCACGACGTAGCCGAAGTCATTCACAGAAAATTACTAGAATCTTGATGGCTAGATCTAACCATATAGACCGTGGTAGATCTAGACCGGTGACTCTAGAATTTGCTCATAAAACGCCTTCGTACGGCTTAGATCTACATGAATATGGGTTTGTTAATTAACTACATCACGAAATCACTACACAAACGACTACTCCATAACGAAATAAAATAGTTCTACGAATAAAAATGACATATTTGGATAGACATTACCCTCGTAGACGGAGGGTCCTCCGATCCTTCAATGCAATCTCTAATCGATGAATCCATCGCCTTCGTGATGAAGAAACATAAGAAGAACTATATTGATAAACTAAAAGTATTGTAATATTGTGTTTCTAGAGTGGTCTTAATGAAATTCGTGGCTGCTCCTTTATATAGAGACTTAGACCGACTTAAAGATATATTTGAAAACCCTAAAATGTGTAGAGATAACTCCCAGCCGATCTCCCAGATTTTTAGGATTCGCCCCCAGCTCGCTGCCAGCGAGCCCACTGCTTTCTGATTGGCTCGCTGGCTTTTCTTGTTCCTTACTCCACTTTTCGTGCTGCTCCGGTATTTATCTTTAATGCAATCCGATTCTGCCTTGATTTCTCTTGAGATTTACTTCCTCCGACAATAGATATCCTCCGATTCATCGCAATCTATAAAGTCAATATTTATCGCACAGTAAATCATATTTAAATAATAAAAATAGATAAATACCAAATTATATTCTATAAATCACATAACATTAAATAATCAATATAAACATGTGATTTAATATAAAATAAATATTATTAAGCTCGATTTAAGCACAACGTTGATGACATTTACGGGTATAATTTGACCATCATCAGTTAGCGCTCAATAACGAGAACTCTAGTTCTTTATGCGTATGGGCTATTACGGACCAAGAAATGAGGGTAGCTTGCGTATAGATTGTCTACTACCATTGTCGGAGTTGATAGGGTTAGGTTTTGTACCCGTAGCTGAACAATGAATAAATACATCAATGGGGAGGATTGTTGCATGTGTGGGGGAATAACTAATTGCTCATAATTGAACTAATACATTAGAAACTCGTTTTGCTTCATGTGAACTAGCATAACCTTGTTAGTTTGATGAACCAACTTTACTACTGTCTATATTATAGTTGGTCATAGACCATAATCGTGACAAGCTCAATCTTGATAATTAGACGTTCTTACAAGTCTCGGTAGGATCGACCTTGACTCGCCAGTACTCTACTACGATAGACCAAGTCCAATTGCTAGTAAGTGCTTTGCACGCGATCAAGATTTTCTAGCACTGTTGCCGGGGACTCGTGTCAAGAATACTTTATATTTAGGAGTGAGTTTTCTGTATGTTGGTCCCTTGAAAAGGCTTTGGTTAAGTTTAGAGGGGGGGGGTGAATAAACTTAACACTTAAAACTTTTTGGAGTTAACAAACTCAGCAACTTCGACGATTCCGCCGATACTTCGATAGTCGCGATACATCGATAACTCGCCGATACACGTAGTCTACCGATGATTGAGTTTACTGAATTTGTGCAGCGGATATATATAAAAAATAAAGCCTTGAAACTTGTTGTTAAATATGATACTAAGTATTAGATACTCGGTAGTGTATGTGTGTGAGTTCGGTTGCTAGATTCGGTAGGTTGATGTGTATAATAAACTAAATGCGAATGTAAGTGCGAGAAAGTAAGTAGGAAAGATTTTATAGTGGTTCCAGGTGGTGTAATTAATCGTCCACTCTTCTCCGTGATGTTGGAGGTAATTCACTAGAGATCTTTGATGTATACGTTACAAAGATTCCTAAGATTGCTTGTCCTTCACCAATGACTATGGCTTCACAAACTGAACACTTGGAACAGGTAGGATTGATGCTCCAAAGTCTTCCACTGGTCCTTGAAGGGTAGGATTTCCTCTTCACCATCTCCACCACAAACAACAGTCTTTCACACCCAACAGATGCTTCATTGTCTTCAGCAGGTTCTTTATAAAGTAAAGAATGAATCAAGTAAATGATTCAATTGCAGCAGCTTGATTAGGATGATATAATCAGCAGCTTGCAGTCTTCAAGTGTGTAACCTTGATGTAGCTTGAGTACAGAATACACTTGAAGATTTTCTATTGATTAGTAAGGTTAAGCTCAGTAGGTTCAGCAGGGTGCTTTTTCAGCTCAGAAATATCTCTTATATTTTTCTCTTAAAGTTTTTCAATCATCATCTTTTTCTGAGTTGAAAGTCCTCTATTTATAGGTAGGAATGCATGTGACTTGTATTTGAAATTCAAATATAACCGTTCCTGGTTTTTGCCCCATTTGACTTGCTTTCTGTCACTATTCATAGGACTGACACTGTCAGAATTCCTTTTTGACAGTCCAGTCTGTCCACCATTTGACTTATAACCATTGGATAATGTCCTGAATCATCCCAACGTCTTTTTAATCTCAGCCCTTGATTTTGTTTGATAAATCAGAGGTTGTTGGCTGTCCTTATCCATGTAATTCTCCAATGTAATCTTAAATTAACTGAGATATATTATCGCAGTTTACCGATCTCTGTTGTAATGCCTATCGATCTATTTGAGAATAATTTCCGTGTACCAAATATAAAGCAGCTGATTTCTTTTATCTAACTTTTATTTGTGAAGTTAGATTACACCTTTTTAATTATAACCAAGTTCCAATTATCATCCAACTTATGGAACTTAGACCTTCTACACAAGGTATATGTAATCAGTTTAGGTCATCACAGACTTGCCTAAATTCTGATTCCATATCCTTGACTTTAATCACTAAGTTTGATCCCTTAGCCTTCATTAACTGAGTTTGAGCCCTCAGCCTTCGGTCTTCAGCAGGTTCCAGAAAAGTCTAACTACCCTGCTGACCTAGACTAGTCTGCTGAAACAAGTCAGCTGACCTTTACAGTGCTTGTTTGATCAAACCTATACAAAGATCAAACTCTAATAAACCTATACATTTGATCTAGACATCTTTTTGCCTTTGCACTATAACAGCTAGTCTGGCACTCATCATCAAAACATAAAAAATAAGTCCAACAATTTCCCCCTTTTTGGTGATGATGCAACTACCCTCACCTAACAGCAAAGCAAAAAGATTGAAACAAAAACAGAACAAATTTCATTCATCTTTCATTATAAACATTTGTTCAAGTTATTACAGTCTAGATACAGCAAAGATAAAACAGATTAAGTATGCTGATCTACTGTCTTCTTTCTCTCTCTTGTCTTTCCTTCTCCACTTGCTCTTGATAGGCTCTGCTTTCTTCTATCATATCCCTCATCCACTCATTCTCAATCAATGTAGGAATTCACTTCTTTCCACCACTTCCAAGCTTCTGGTAGAAGAAGGTTGATCTGATTGACTCTGAATCCCATTCTCATGTAAAGCTCTTTAAATTCATTCAATGAGTCTTTTGATTTTGTGATAGGAAAAGTCCTATCACCTCTGCCACTCCTCCCACCTCTTCAACCTCTACAACTTGCCCTCAAGGCTTTAACTCTTGCTTCCCAAAATTTCAATCCCAAGATAGAATTCAAACCTTCATGAAATCCTTTGTCATGATAAGGTTTTCTTCTGTTATAGTACTCATTCTTGTATTGTTTAAGGAGATCATCAGTAAGTTGAACTCTGCCAAGTGCAGGTTCCCTGAATGCATTTATCTCATTCTCCCATTTCTTATTGGCAAAAATCCTTGCAGCCTCTTTTGCTATTGCTGTTTGGCCCTCTTCCCCCTTAGTGACATCAACAACAAAACGGGACAATAGACCATGAACACTCTCCTGTGTGATAATCAGATTACTCAGTTGTCCTTCCATAATCTCAGTTCTTGTATCAACTGCAGTGATCCTCGATTGCAATGTCTGCTCCAGTAGATTGATCCTCTCAGTAACATTAGGATCCAATCCAGCAGGTTGAGATGTTCCAGCAGCCTCAGCAGGCTTAGGTGTTTCAGCAAGATTATCAAGTTTCTGATGGATATATATGAATTGGTCTTTCAAAAACTTGTCTTTCAGTGAATTCCCTTGCTTGATTCCTTTCACATCCATAGCAAGATCAGCAAGAGCATACTGATTTGAGATAATATTGGAGGCAACTGTTTCTGTAGTCCTCCCTCTATTTTCCACCAAATTGATCAAATCATCAAACCTCTGTTCTTGCCTGTCCAGTTGAGTTCTTAGATTTGCAATATCATTTCTGACAGTCCTCAACTCTTCTAGGACATGTGCTGGTACTCCACCAGCCATTTCTCCAGCAGCTCCATCAGTAGGCTCCTCAACATTATATTGTGGCCTCTGATTGCTCACAACCATTGCCCAACTCCTATCTAGTCCAGCAGGGTTAGGTCCTTGATATTCTTCCAAGATAGGATCAAGAGCTGGTTCCTCAAAAATAGGTACAAAAGCCTGTGAGGGATCAATATCAACATTTTCTTCTTCATGCAATTGGAAATCTTCATCACTAAGTCCAGCAGCTGCTCATCCTCATTAACAGCAGTCTGCTGAACATCTTTCCCTATAGTGGTCTTGACTCCAGTAGGCTCCACTACAGCAGCCTCTTCAACAACAGGGGTTTCCTCCAAACCCAAAGTTTGTTCCAACCTTTGTCCGAGTCTTTGTTTGAGACTCGGCGACTTTGTACCTCCCGTTCCAACCTTTGTGCAGGTGCTGTTTGTAGCCCAGCAACCTATACCTCCTCTTCAACTGTTGGATCTGTTGCAATGAATGCCACAACAACTTGATCAGGGAGAATGTCCATGTTTTCCTGTTGAAATTCTCCCATATCAGTGATTCTTCTTAGCAAATTTGCAGTTTTGGTTAAGACAGCCTCAGTGTCAATCCAGTCTTGATATTGATTTGATTCCTCTGAACTGGCACTAGGTTCACTGACATCTATAACTCTTTCATCATCCAAATCTTCAGCTTGCTGATCCTCAGGTTGATCAGTAGGTTCAACCACAAAAAAATTATCAACCTCACCAACCATTCAGTATGCACCACCATCTATTCCCTCTTTGATTTGTGCCTCAATATCATCTATGGTGAGATTGTTCTTATCCTCATTCATCTGTCCAGTTTGCTCTCTCTCAGTGGACTGTCCAGCACCAGTAGACTGACCTACTCTTGGTTCACTAATCATGGCACTGCCACTGACTTCTCCTGGACCAGATGGGTGATTATCATCAGAATCAGATGATGAAAAGTCATCATCACCACCTCTTGGATCCCTGAACTTGATACCCTCCTCTTTCTATTGTTCATCAAACAAATCCATCAGCCTTGATTGTAACAAAGAGGTATCAATCAGATCCATCAAACTCTCCACTCCCAATTTCTCGAAAACCCATTCTTCAAAATCTGTCATAGGTTCTGCAGCAGGTTTTTGCCTTTTATAGAATCCAAACTTCCACTGGAAGTAATCAGCTACCAGCAGGAGTTTTGGATCAAATAACCCTCTTTCCTTTTCTTCTCATGTTTTTCATAGGGTAAGAATGATCCTCTGGGAGTTGTTGCAGTACCTTGCTGACCTCCAAAGGTCTCAACAAGTAGATGCAAAGTTTCTTCTACAGATGCCTCAAGGCTAGTAGGTTGCTCAGGTTGGATATTACTTCCTACTACCTCCATCTGTACCACACTTGGTTCCCCCTGACTTGTATGCTCGTCAGCAGGGTTAGCAGTAGAATGCTCTTCCCCCTGAACTATTGCAGGAATTGCAGGGTCTTGAACATGTGTTTCCAACTCCACAACAGGTGTAGTCTCAGTGAATTGATGTGGTTCTTTAACAGATTCTTTCAAGCATCAAGGGCGAGATCGTGTGTTCCTTCAACAGATTGCTCAGCAACAACCGGTTCACTTCCAGTAGGCTCAGCAGCCTTAGCAGGTGAGGATCCAATAACATCAACAGCAGGTTCAACCTCAGTAGTCTGCTGTGACTCTTCAGCAGGTTGCTTAACAACAACCTCTACTTCCTCATTTGGCTTGATAATGGTCAAAGGCTCAGCCTCAATAGCCTCTTCTTCTTCTACATCATCTTCTTCTTCTTGTGCCTTTAGAGCCTCTAAGTTTTTCAATTCTTTCCCCTTTCCATGTTTCTTTTTGTGAATAACTTCTTTCATTCTTTTGGAAAGTGGTTCATCATCAATTTCAACCACAGTAGACTTCCTCTTTCTACTGGCTTCTTTCTGTTGTTCCCTCAAAATCTCAACAACAGTTTTTCTAGCAACTACAAAGCAGGGTCAGTAATCTCAACTTCAGCTGGACCCTCAGCAGACTCAACAGTCTGTGCTGTTTGCTTCTTTGTTTTCTTAGGCTTTAACATCTCTGTTATCTTCTTTGTGTCTGCAGCCTTTCTCTTCTCAGTAGACTTCTTTGGTGCGGCAGGTTTAACAGATTTCTTAACAGTTTGTTTGACTTGCTCACCACCAGAATCACCATCATCTCCATCATCACCACTATCAGCAGCCTCTGCAACACCTTCTTCATCATCATCCAGACCAGGGATAGCATAATCAATTTCTTTCTTGTATCTGGACTAATTAATCTTCTCAGATGCAACATCAAGAATCTCCAGATGATTCAGCAGGGTCGAATCATTAATCCTAAGGGTAAGGCCTTGGATTTCCTTTTCCCTTCTCTTTCCTCCTTGGCTACTTTCTTCATGTAGTGAATAAAATATCCAGCCCAATCAAATTTCATACTTCTGCAGATAATCATCATCAGCTCTATCTTGGGTCCTGATAGAGTATCCATACTTCCAACCAGCCCTAAAATATTCTTTGCAATGAGTTTGCTCAGCAGGTTGTACTCATTCCCAATGTGTTTAACATTAATACCTAGGATTGATTTGGTGGCTTTATTTGTCTTGATTTTATCAACAAAATCCATCTTGGACAATCCCATTTCCTCAGGATTTGTTGGACCATCTACTACTTCTTCAAAACCAAAAACTTCCCTCAGCAGACATGAGGAAACTTCTATTTCTTGTGCATTCACAACTGTTTTGAATGCTTCAGTTCCTTCCTTTATCTGAATATTCTTCCAAAAAGACAACATTTGTATATGAGATTGTTTCCAATCTTATGTTCAGTACATTCTCCAATCCTGCATATCTTCTTATTCTTCGACCAATGTTGATAGCTAATTCTGTTTTATTAGCATCAACAACAAAACCTCTCACACTTTGGCTTGTTATTATTTGAACATCAATCTTTTCCGCCATTGTTAAAAGAAAAAGATGAAGAAGAAAGCATTGTAAATCTGTGTTCACACAGTGTAAAAATAGAGATATAAACAGATTTGCAATAGAGTATCTTCTATGAGATAGGTCTGCATATATAGACAGGGAGTAGTTGTAACTGTTAGTGCACGTACATTCACATTAACCATGATTAATCTGAGTGAATGTTAGCTTGACACGTGGCCTATTACTTTCCAGAACGTATTGTAACCGCTAGATCGTGTAACCGTGGTCATAAAGGATAAAATAAATATCCCGCCAATTGCTCTTTGACTTTAATAAAGTTTGACTGTGAAACATTCCATTCAGCAGGGTTGTCCTCAGCAGGGTTGGCTCAGCAGTCTGCTGATAAATATGCTTCAGCAGCCTGCTGACAAAGTGACTCTGCTGATCCTTGAATTCTTCTTGTTTTGTTCAATTGATAATACAAGATGAAGTTTAATACTAATGACTGATCTGTCAAGTGAGCTCACCCATCATGACAAAGACCAATCCCCTTGGCAACCTCATTTGCTCAATTGTCCAAACATAAGTACATGGAATTGTTGATACCAATGACTAATCGCTAAGTGAGCTCACCCAACATAGCAAAGACTAATCCCCTTGGTGAATTCCAAGACATCGCCGATTATCACCAACACTAATAATTCCAAGTTCAGTCCTTAATTTGGCAAATCTTTCACTATCAAGTGGTTTAGTGAAAATGTCAGCAAGTTGATCTTCAGTAGGGATATATAGAACCACCACATCTTTCTTCTCAACATGATCTCTTATAAAGTGATGTCTTACATCAATGTGCTTGGTTCTTGAGTGCAAAACAGGATTTTCAGTGATTGCAATTGCACTTGTGTTGTCACACATGATTGGAATTTCCTTTTCTACAATTCCATAATCCCTTAATTGTTGTCTTAACCACAATACTTGTGCACAGCAACTTCCAGCAGCAATATACTCTACTTCAGCAGTGGAGGCTGATATAGAGTTCTGATTCTTGTTGAACCAGGAAACCAATCTATTTCCCATTAACTGACAGGTTCCTGTGGTGCTTTTTCTATCAATCTTGCATCCAGCATAATCAGAATCTGAGTAGGATATAACTTTGAAGCTTCCATCTTTGGAATACCTTATCCCTACTCCCAAAGTCACTTTTAGATATTTGAGAACTCTCTTGACTGTACCTAAGTGACTTTCTTTAGGTTTAGATTGAAATCTTGCACAAACTCCTACAGCAAAGAATATATCAGGTCTGCTGGCAGGAAGGTACAGCAGACTGCATATCATCCTTCTGTATAAGGTCTGATCAACATCTTTGCCTTCTTTATCTTCATCCAATCTGATGTTTGTACTCATAGGAGTTGATATCTCAGTGTTGTTTTCCATGCCAAACTTCTTCAGCAGCTCCTTAGTGTACTTAGTTTGATGAATGAAGATTCCATCTTTCAACTGTTTGACTTGCAGTCCCAAGAAGTAGTTCATCTCTCCCATCATACTCATTTGGAACTTGCTCTTCATTAGATTGGAAAACTTTTCACAAAGCAATTAATTCTCAGAACCAAGATTATGTCATCAACATAAATTTGTACCAGCAGGGTGCTGTCCTTCTCATTGATTCTGAAAAGAGTTTTATCAATGGTGCCTTTTGTAAAACCATTGTCCACCAAGAATTGAGATAGAGTCTCATACCATGCTCTTGGTGCTTGTTTCAGTCCATAAAGTGCTTTATTGAGTCTATACACTTTATCTTCTTGATCCTTAACTTCAAATCCAGGAGGTTGCTGAACATACACTTCCTCCCCTAGAATGCCATTCAAAAATGCACTTTTGACATCCATTTGATATACCTTGAAGTTCTTATATGCAGCATGTGCTAGGAATAATCTGATAGCTTCTAATCTTGCAACAGGTGCATAAGTTTCATCAAAATCTATTCCTTCAGCTTGGGAATAGCCTTTTGCAACTAGTCTGGCCTTATTCCTCAAAATGGTACCAGATTCATCAAGTTTATTTATGTATACCCATTTAGTACCAATGATATTTGCCTGACTAGGCCTTTCAACTAGTGTCCAAACGTGATTTCTTTCAAATTCTATTAACTCTGCTTGCATAGCAATTATCCAATCTGGATTTGAAATTGCTTCTTCAACAACTTTAGGTTCAACTTGAGATAGAAAACAAGTGAACATAGCTTCTAATTGTCTTCTAGTCCTTACACCTTGCTGAATGTTGCCAATGACTTGTTCAGCAGGGTGATCCCTTAACCATTGTGGATTTTGGTTAGATTGATTCTCAGGAACCTCTTCTTCAGTAGGGTCTGCTGTATCATCAACAGGGGGTTCAGCAGATCCTTGAACTGCTTCAGTTGTTGCATCAGTAGTATCACCAGCAGAGTGTTCAACAGGGGTAGTATCAGAAACTTTTAAGTCATTAACCCTTTCCAAGACTTCAACACAATCTGGATCAGTGACTTGTAGGTTCTCAGCAGGTTCACAACCTTCGTCTTCCATACCAGTGAACTTAGGTTCATCAAACACAACATATATAGTTTCTTCATGTTTCAGTGACCTTTTGTTCAGTACTCTGAATGCCTTGCTGACTGATGAGTATCTCAAGAAGATTCCTTCATCTGATTTAGGTTGGAATGTCTTCAAATGCTCCTTATGATTCAAGATAAAACATTTACTTCCAAATGGCTGGAAATAGGATATATTTGGTTTCCTTCCATTCCAGATCTCATAAGGTGTCTTCAGCAGCTTCTTGTTTACTGAGGTTCTGTTTTGTGTATAGCATGCTGTATTAACTGCTTCAGTCCAATACCTCTCAGGTAGTAAAGCTTCACAAATCATTGTCCTTCCTGCTTCTTTTAAGGTCCTGTTTCTTCTTTCAGCAACTCCATTTTGTTGAGGTGTGCCAGCAGCAGCAAGTTGATGCAGTACACCATTCTGTTCACAGTATTCTCTTATAACTTTATTGAGAAACTCAGTACCCTTTTCTGATCTAATTTTTATTACAGTCAAACTTTTCTCATTTTGTAGTCTCATCAAAAGATCAGGCATCATCTAGAGTGTTTCACTTTTCTTGTTCATAAAAACCACCCAAGTGTACCTTGAATAATCATCCACAACAACTAAAGTGTACTTCTTTCCAGTTATACTAGTTGGAGTGATAGGTCCAAATAAATCCATGTGCATTAGTTCCAGCACTCTCTTAGTTGATAGCTTTGTTTTTTACTTGAAGCTTGATTTGGTCTGTTTACCTTGCTGACATGCATCACATATAGTATCTTTCTTGAATGTGACCTCAGGTAAACCAATCACCAGTTTCTTCTTTACCAACTGATTGATGTCATCAAAATTTAGATGATTCAACTTTTTGTGCCATAACCAATTGAGTTCTGATTTAGTATGCACAATCAGGCAGGTTTCTGGAACTGCAGTAGACCAATCCACAACATACATGTTTTGTTGTCTTCTACCAGCCAATACAACTTGATCACCTCTTTCACTAATGACAATACAGTTGTTTTTGTCAAAAGTGACCTTGTATCCCATGTCACAGAATTGTCCAGTGCTCAGCAAGTTGTAGTCCAGTCCTTCCACATAAGCAACATTCTTGATGGTTAGTCCATTCCTCACAAGTGTGCCATATCCTCTTGTATAACCAGGTGTGTTTTTGTTTCCAAAATTCACCCTTGGACCATCCTTTGCTATGTAGTTTGTCGAACAGTGCTTATTCTTTGTCATATGTCTGGAACATCCACTTTCAAAGTACCAGACACCCTACAAAACAAAATCAATGCATTTTAGGTACCCAAATCTGTTTGGGTCCATAATGGTCAGTGGTAAGCATGACCCCTGGTAAATTTCCATAAGGTCTTCTTTTAAAGGTGTCATACTTAGGTTCATACATGTATTCCACACATCCATAAGATCTAACAGTTGGTTGTGTAGTTTTCACATATGTTTTCTGGCTTTTTGGTATATATTGCTGTTTGAAGTGATTTTTCTTGTTAGAAGCAGCAGCATAACCATAGGTTTGTTGTCTGTTAGGCACATCCCTGTAATATGGAGTCTGTTGAAGTTTTGTGTAAGTCCTCTGCTGATCCCATTGCTCAGGTTTTACCCTAGTAGCATGGTTATTCTTGCTGTTTCTAGCATTAGATACAGGAATATTCCAATCATCATCAGTAGGGAACAGTCTACCTTTCCCCCTAAGATAAGTATCCCTTGAATGATTAACATTTTTGGGTTTAGGATTCTTATCCTTGGAATATTTCTGTTTCTTACCCTTCTGTGGTCCAGCAGACTTGGTAGCAGGTCTGCTATCAGCAGGCTTAGAAGGCACAGCAATCCTATTTTTGGATTTGTTCCTTTTATTATGAGTTGTTGACTTCCTTGACTTCTGATTTTGATTCTTTGAAGCATTCTCAGCAGGTTTTACTGCCTCAGCAACCATACTGGGAGTTGGATCTTGTGTAGGGACAAACTTAGGACCAATTCTGGCACTAGGTTCAGTAGCTTTACTGGATCCACTCTTTTTGGATTGCTGAGTTCCAAATCCAAGCCCTGTTCTATCACCATAAGGCTTTCTAGATTTGTATGCAGCAGAGGAACAAGATGGATCAGCAGATTCAGAGGCTACTGAATGTTCAGTAGGCTTATACTGATTCTGTCCAACATCCGTTCCTTTACCTTTGAGAACCCTTAATTCAGCATTCAATCTTTCAACTTCTACTTGAAGAGCTTCTTTTTCAGCCTTCATAATCACATAACCAGATTGTATTTTCCTCAGTTGATTGAGGATGGCATCCAAAGTTTCTTCATTGTAAGAGTTTTTAGGATTTGAACCACAAGTTCATTCACAATCACTTTCAGCAGGAGTGTTAACAGATACAGTATTGTATACCTCCTCTGTTTCATCCATATTAGCCATTAATGCATAGTCTTCCATATCAGCAACCAATGATGTGTCATCTGATTCATTTCCCTTTTCAGATTCCATTTCATAACCAGATTCATCTTCAGCAACCATAGCCTTCTTGCCATGTCTTCTTTGTTGACTCTTGTTCTTTTGGAGATCTGGACAATCTGGTCTAAAATGTCCAGGCTTTTTGCAGTTAAAGCAAAGATAATCTGGTTCCTTTTTCTGTTTTAATTCAGGACAGTCAGGTCTGAAGTGTCCTGGTTTCTTGCAATTGAAACACAAGAAATCATTGTCTTTCTTTGTTTCTTCCTTTTTCTTTTCAGTGAATTTCTTTGTGAAATTCATAGTTGAGCTTTTCCCACCTTTCATCATCCTGATCTTCTTGCTCAGCAATGCTATTTGCTCTTGCATTTCATCCAGTAATTCATCTTGAGCTTCTGATCCTTTTTCTTGATGTGAAGCAGCCAGTGTTGTGGTTTTTGGCTCTTCTTTTTCAGTGGTAGGTGACAACTTCTTTTTGAATTCATATGCCTTGAGATCTGAGAACAACTTGAATGTATCCTCTTCATGCCATCTTCTCATTTCTTCTATGGCTGTCCTTCATCTTCCATTCATCAGTAGCAGGTAATGCTTCCAAGATTTTTGTGTTGATTTCTTCTTTTGAGTAAATGACACTCAGCAGGGTGAGTTCATCCAGAATTGCATTGAACCTTGATTCCATTTGTTCAATGGTTTTATTGGGTTTCATTTCAAACTTTTGGAACTTCTTCTTTGCCACACTGATTTTATTCTTCTTGATTTCATCAGTGCCTTCACAGATCAACTGTATCTTGTCCCATAGTTCTTTAGCTGTTTTGCAATCCTTAACCTTCATGTACATATTGATATCCAAGGTTCTATAGATAATATCAATAGAAATATTGTTGAGGTTTGCTCTCTTCCTATATTCAGTATTCCATTCTCTTTTTGGTTTAGGAATGTACTGAGTCTCATCTCCCACTGTTACAGCTTTGACAATCTACAGTGGTCCATCTGTCAGCACATCCATCATTTCATCATGAGTTGCAGCAAGGTAAGCCTGCACTTGACGTTTGTATTCATCAAATCTATCTTCATAACACATCACATAGTTCTATCATACTGGTTGTTATACATGATGCAAGTCTTTGAAAATCAGTGATTTGAAAAAGTTTCAAAGTATTGTCTAAAGTACAACAAGTAGGATTACTTTAGAACAGAAACACTGCTCCGATACCAATTTTTGGTCCCTTGAAAAGGCTTTGGTTAAGTTTAGAGGGGGGTGAATAAACTTAACACTTAAAACTTTTTGGAGTTAATAAACTCAGCAACTTCAGCACTTCCGATACTTCGATAGTCCGCGATACCTTAGTAGCTCGCTCGATACACGGTAGTCTCTGCGATGATTGAGTTTACTGAATTTGTGCAGCGGATATATATAAAAAATAAAGCCTTGAAACTTGTTGTTAAATATGATACTAAGTATTAGATACTCAGTAGTGTATGTGTGTGAGTTCAGCTGCTATATTCAGTAAGTTGATGTGTATAATAAACTAAATGCAGAATGTAAGTGCAGAAAGTAAGTAGGCAGATTTTATAGTGGTTCAAGGTGGTGTAATCCTGTCAGTCCACTCTTCTCCTGTGATGTTGGAGGTAATTAATTAGAGATCTTTGATGTATCTGTTACAAAGATTCCTAAGATTGCTTGTCCTTCACCAATGACTATGGCTTCACAACCGAACACTTGGAACAGGTAGGATTCTTTGCTCCAAAGTCTTCCACTTGGTCCTTGAAGGGTAGGATTGCCTCTTCACCGGCTCCACCACAAACAACGAGTCTTTCACACCCAACGGATGCTTCATTGTCTTGACGGGTTCTTTATAAAGTAAAGAATGAATCAAGTAAATGATTCAGTTGCAGCAGCTTAATTAGGATGATATAATCAGCAGCTTGTAGTCTTCAAGTGTGTAAACTTGATGTAGCTTGAGTACAGAATACACTTGAAGATTTTCTCTTGATCAGTAAGGTTAAGCTCAGTAGGTTCAGCAGTGTGCTTTTTCAGCTCAGAAATATCTCTTATATTTTTCTCTTAAAGTTTTTCCATCATCATCTTTTTCTGAGTTGAAAGTCCTCTGTTTATAGGTAGGAATGCATGCGACTTGTATTTGAAATTCAAATATAACCGTTCCTGGTTTTTATCCCATTTGACTTGCTTTCTGTCATTATTCATAGGACTGACACTGTCAGAATTCCTTTTTGACAGTCCAGTCTGTCCACCCTTTGACTTATAACCATTGGATAAAGTCCTGAATCATCCCAACATCTTTTTAATCTCAGCCCTTGATTTTGTTTGATTAATCAGAGGTAGTTGGATGTCCTTATCCATGTAATTATCCAATGTAATCTTAAATTAACCGAGATATATTATCAGCAAGTTTACCTGTCTGCTGTAATGCCTATCAGTCTGCTGAATAGCAATTTGCTGTGTACCAAATATAAAGCAGCTGATTTCTTTTATCTAACTTTTATTTGTGAAGTTAGATTACACCTTTTTAATTATAACCAAGTTCCAATTATCATCCAACTTATGGAACCTAGACCTTCTACACAAGGTATATGTAATCAGTTTAGGTCATCACAGACTTGCCTAAATTCTGATTCCATATCCTTGACTTTAATCACTAAGTTTGATCCCTTAGCCTTCATTAACTGAGTTTGAACCCTTAGCCTTCATTAACTGAGTTTGAACCCTCAGCCTTCAGTCTTCAGCAGGTTCTAGAAAAGTCTACCGACCTAACTACCCTCGACTCGGACTAGTCTCCGTCGAAACAAGTCGGTGACCTTTACGGTGCTTGTTTGATCAAACCTATACAAAGATCAAACTCTAATAAACCTATACATTTGATCTAGACATCTTTTTGCCTTTGCACGTTAACAGCTAGTCTGGCACTCATCATCAAAACATAAAAAATAAGTCCAACACTGTATATATTTGAGTCTGTTTTATAGTCTGTTAATACTAGAGTCGTACATAGTTGGTTCTGTTAAAATCTGGGGAAAAAAATAGCGTCCGGTTTACCGAGGGTCTAAATTTTGGCAGAATCGTTTCTGTTAGTTCTGGGTCGAGTCAGTAGTCAGAGTCTGTATTTTTGAGTCCTCCAGGCATGTGTAACAGCTACCGTGGCAAGTCACTAACCTTTTTATTTTCCTTTTGTGTCTTGTAGGACACTACACGAAGTTCAGCAGCCAGACTCGAGAGATTCATACCTGAGATTGAAAATTTTGCTAGGCAAAAGAGAAAAAAAAAAACTTGTGAGAAATTTGTTAGGCTGGCGGACGATGTGATTTCGCATGAAGGAGAGCACAGCAAAAGGTAAGAAGATATTCCATCTTTGGAGGATACAGAAATCGACATGGCACTGAACAGACAGAATGGACAAAATGGAGCAAAAGTTGTGGTACTAGCAGATAGGAGGACTCTACAGAGTTATAGATTGCCGACATCAAGCAAATCGTGCCAGCAATTGTTCAGCCAGAGAATGCGGCTGAAGTATTTCACCCGAAACCGAATGTGATTCAGATGGTGACTAATTACACTACCTTTCATGGAGTACCGAACGAAGATCCTAGTGTACACATCACCAACGTTGTGGAGATAGTCAGCACGGTCAAGCCAGCAGGAGTACCTGAAGACAACATTAAGCTAAAATTATTTCCATTCACTCTGAAGGACAAAGCAAAGATATGGTTATTGTCTCTAGCACCGGGATCGATCCAAACTTGGACCGATCTGTTGCAGAAGTTTATGAATAAGTACTGCCCAACCCGGAAGTCACTATAGATAAGACAAGACATTATGAATTTCAAGCAAAAACCCACTGAAACCTTTAAAGAAGCTTGGGAAAGATTTAAGAAAGCACACAGGAGATGCCTTCACCATGATATCACTTTTCCCGTACAAATGCATAGTTTCCATCACGGATTACGGCCAAGTGAGCAAATGGGAGTTGATACATCAAGCAACGGATGTTTTTCATTGCTATCACCTGAAGAAGCTGAAGAAAAGTTGTAGCAAATAGCACTGACAAGTCAATGGGGAACACATCAAGCAGAGACCGCCAAAGTAGCTGAAGGCATATTTAGAGAAGATACTTCTCAAAAGATCTTATACCAGCTAATGGCGATGAATGAGAAGATAGATGGCATGCAAGATCACAAAGCCAAGGTTGAGAAATTACATGACATCGAAGCAACCAACACTGAGGACATGAACTATATAAGGAGGCAAGGAAATCCTTATAGGGGCGGATATCACCTAGGTTCTCATGACCACCCTGGTTTTAGACTGGGTGACCCTACTAGGGGTTTTAGCCAAAGTGATTCAATCGGTGGAGAGAGACCGAGACAAACTGGTGGATTCATGCCTCAATTCAACAAGTCCGGTGGTTGGGAATCAGCCATGGATAAAATGAGCTCAACTGTGACCGACACGGTCAATCAACTTACGAAATCCATGACTGAGTTGAATACAAACTTCACCATATATTTTTAGAGAATGCTACAAGACTGACCAATCAGGAAGCATTGGTGAAAAATCAATTACACCAAGTGGGGCAGATTGTAGAACAAGTGTCATCCCGTCCTCCGGGGAGGATTGCCAAGTAATACTAAGAAGAATCCGAAGGACAGGAATGCAATTATGACTAGAAGCGGAAAGGAACTGCCTGGACCAGTTATATCAACTGTCCATGAAGAATCGAAAGCGATCGGTAGCGAACGCAAGTAGAATGCGGAGAAAAAGATCATGAACTCTAATTATTAATCCTGCTACTTTACCCTATCCCTCTAGGAAATATAAGACGAATAATGATGATGCTCATTATAAAAAGTTTATAGAGATGTTTCAAAAGTTGCAAGTGAATATACCTTTGGTAGAAGCATTGGCCGGAATGCCAGAGTATGCAAAGTTCTTGAAAGAAGCAATATCTACCAAAAGGAAATTATTAGACTTGGAGACTATATGTGTTAGGAACATTTTATTATGTTTTTATGATGGCCATACTAGCTGTTATAGAAAGCCTGAAATAAGTTAGAATTCTTTGTATAAGTCTTTACTTAGAGTCTGACATGTTGTATAAGTTGAGTCAGACAAGTATTGTACTAGTTGGTAGGACGGCAAAGCAAAAACAGATATTCGGCAAAGTGAAGCCGGCCAAGCACCAACGAGAGAAGCAATGAAGACATTATGGTCGACTTATAACCAAGGAAGTACGTGATGACCTTGGATAAGTCTAAGTTATGTTTCAAGTGATGAAACTCAATATTCAAATATGGTGTACAACTTTGGTCTCACCCAAATCAAGGATCGGTGAAGTATAAAGATTCTCCTGAAACTAAAACAAAGAAGAAAACGAGTGAATCGGTGAGTAAAGCGACTTTCGGCAAAGACAAAACAGCGAAGAAAGAACTAACGGCTAAGTCAGAAGGCTCACTCGACCGTTCTGAAAACGGCGAAGTAACACTTACCAGATCAGATTCGATATATGTTGAAGATACAGAAGATCATGCATTAAATGCATAATCAATAGAGGGTCAATCAAGGACGGATTTTTACGCTATACGTTTGAAGAAAGAATCCGATCAACGAAATCAAGGAGAATGCAATTAAGGGGGAAATCAAGAATAAAATCAAGGATTATTCCCTCATTAATATAGCCAACGGACGGAATTTCAAAACCAAGGTTATTCAAGGCTATAAATAGAAGGCATTGACAGAAAAAGAAAAACAACGATTTAAAAAGAAAGAAACCAGAAACTCTGTCAATTTGAAAAGCCTTCTCTCTGAACTTACAAGGATACATCTAGTGATCAACTCAAATATCGAGCTACAAAGTCATACATAGAAGCGAGATTGATCAAGCAAGTGTGTGAATCACATTCATATCAAGCGAAGCAAGCTGAATCGAGAGGCAATGCGAGAAGGAGTTGAATCGTGATAGTTGTTGAAGGATTTTGATCTTAAGGAGCGCAAAAAGGAAGGATTGAATCATTGAAGCTGTTGCAGTCAAGGAGTGATAGTCTTGTAGATTGTGAAGCTTGGGAAGCCAAGGACAATCATACTATTGTATCTGTGAAAACAATAGTGAATTCCTCCGATCATCACGGGAGAAGAGTGGATTAAGGGATTACACCACCACGAACCACTATAAGCCTTGTGTCAATTTAATTTACGCAATTTACTTTACGACATTTATTTAATTTGCCTACATCATAACTTATATCTGTGATTGTCTAAAGGCGATTTGAAAACAACATAGTAAGAAGGGACTTATCCATTTGCCCAAAAGCTTTTAAATAAAAGAAAAGTTTTTGAAACTCCACTATAGTCATTCACCCCCCCCCCCTCGACTATAGTTTCACCCTTCTCGGGACCAACAATTGGTATCGGAGCGGTGTTCCTAGTATCGAGAACTTTGTTCGGATCTAATTTACGGTAACAAGGAGATCACAAATTTTCAAAGTAGTTTTCAAATCTAAGTCTTCATACATTTACATTTATATCTTCATTTGCACCTTGATGGATTCCTCAAACTTCTTGTCAAAAGTACTGTTTTTAATGTTAATAATTTTGATGAATATAAAATAAGAATGCTATCTCATCTTGCGGCAACTCATGAAGAGATCTTTGGATGTAATTAATGATGGACCAATCACAATCACTCTTGTGGTAGGCACGGGGAGCGAGATCAAGGGAAGGAAATTGACAAACCTAAAAAGGATTGGACCAAGGATGACAGGAGAAGAGCAAACCTGGACTTTGTTGCAAAAGACATGATCTTGAAGACCCTAGACAGCAACATGTTCATGAGAATCAAAGACTGCAAAACAGCAAAGGAGATGTGGGACAAGCTATCATTGATAAATGAAGGATCTGAAGCAATTAAAGAAAACAAATTATACATGTTGCAAAACAGAAGTTTGAAAACTTCAAAATGAAGGCTGGTGAATCCATAGATCAAATGGACAACAGATTCTCAAGCATCATCAGTGAACTGCAACAGCTTGGACACACATATTCCCAAAAAGAAGTATGCTTGAAGATCTTGAGAGAATTTGCTGAAAGATGGAAGATCATAACATCAGTAATCAGAGGAACAACAAATCTTGCAAGCACTGACACTCTGACACTGATGTCCCAATTAAAAGCTCATGAATTCGAATTAAATGGTGAAGATGGTGCCCCGGCAGAGACACATAAAATCTCTGCATTAGCTGCACCCCAGCAAAGTAACTTTGCCGAATGCATCAGCAAAGAGACACATGAACTAAAAGAACATGTAGCTCTATTAGTTAAACGTTTTGACAGGTTTAGCAAAAAGAAGCCATTCAAAGGAAATTCATCATCAAACAAGAGGTCAAGCTCAAACAAAGATATGAAGAAGAAAGATGATGAATACGGATGCTTCAATTTGCAACAAGAAAAGTCACTTCAAGGTGATTGTCTGAAGAAAATGACAAAGATGATGAAAAGAAGAAATACAAAGCATTTGAAAAGAGAAAGAGCAAGAAGGCACTCAAGGCGAGAATCCGGCGGTGAAAAGAATGAAGAATCATCGATAATGATTCGGATGATAGTGATGAAGAAGACGACTCGAGAAAATGAAAAAGCATGTCTATGCCTCGCTGACCAAAGAATTAGATGAAGACAAAAGTGATAGCTCGGACAACGAGGAAACAAGCCTATGTCTAATGGCTAAAGAATCGGATGAAAGCGAGGTAATATCTAGTTCATGTTCCTCATCAAATGCATCCACATCTAACAACTTGCACAATCTTTAGTCTCCCATTAGATACGACGGAGACCTAGTCCAAAATCTCATGACTAAATTTGATGAAATTGAAAAGAATCATGAAATTACGGAAATGGAATGCAAGGATCTAAGAAAAGAGAATAAGAGATTAAAGAAAGAAGCTGGATAAAGCAAAAGTGAATTAATTAGTAAGGAGACCTACTTAAATGATCAACAAAAAACGAGATGATCATACATACGTTATTAACATATCGATTAAGAAAATCCCTCACCGTAAAGGTAACCTTTGCACCACTAAAGACACCAACTTACAAACCTTTAAAAAGGTTTGGATCCGAATCTGGTCTTGGCTACAACGATCGGGATGAAAGTAGGAATAATGGTCAATACAATTCTAAATTCGGGACCATTAATGGACCAAAATTTAGAAAGGGACGGACCATAGTTCCAATAGATCATCTGTTCCGGTGAAGTCAAAACCCAATGTAGTGAAACGACGAGACTAAATCCTCATTCCGATCAATCAAAAACAACGGCCATACGAAAGGTAAAGGCGGACTTTACCCTTGAGAGGATGATTGGAATGTTGCACCTCCAAAATACAAGAGAAAACCATGCCACAAAATGCATCATGTGTTTAAGAAAAACCAATCGTTCTAGACACATGAAGCAAGAAAGGTTTCCTACTGCATATTGGAAAGTGAAGAAGGATGTAAATGCACCAAAAGGTGGAGAAAAGTATCAGAATACCTTCAACAAAAATATTAGAAGCTATTATGCCATGCCTTATACATATGAAGTTGATGACTTCAATTATCCAAAAAGAAGACCTTTTGGATACACACTTGGTATGGGAGGCATGAGTGCTAACAGGAATGGACCCAAACAGTGTTGGGTACCTAAACTTAACTAATCTGTTTTGTAGGATGTACGGTACATAGACGGTGGATGTTCCGGACACATGACGAGGAAACAAGAAATGGCTCACGACTTTAAGACTTTTGATGGACCCAAAGTCACATTTGGAGGCAAAGAAAACCCTGGCAAGATTAAGGGGAAGGCATAATACTCAAGAACAATTTGAAGATTCAAAATGTGGCATATGTCAAGGGACTAAATTTCAATCGATGAGCATCGATCGGTTTTGTGACAAAGGCTACAATGTCCACTTCAACAAAGAAGGATGCAAAGTGATTCACGGCCAAACCAACACGGTAGTTCTTGCGGGTAGAAGACAAGACAACATGTATGTTGTGGTGGAGAACGACCAAGGCGAAACATGTCTACTTGTCAAGAATAATCAATCAACAATTTGGATTTGGCACGAGAAGATTAAATCATCGAATTTCAAAACCATCAACAAACTATCAAAGAACAAGTTAGTTGAAGGGTTGCCGAGAGATCACATTCAAAAAGGAAAGTCTATGTGATGCTTGTCGAAAGGAAAATAGATCAAAAGTTCATTCAAGTCGAAGCCTTATCAATCTACAACAAGAATTCTACATACGTTACACATGGATCTGTTTGGACCAGTCACACCAGTAAGTGTGAGTGGTAAAAAATACACCCTTGTAGTGGTGGATGACTTCTCAAAGTACACCTGGACCATTTTCATGAACAAGAAGAAAGAGACACTCAAAAAACTACCAGATTTGCTGAGAAAGACTCCAGAATGAGAAAGAGCTAAAGATTATCAAGATCAGATCAGATAGAGGCACTGAATTTCTAAATGAAATTATCAGAACCTATTGTGAAGAAAATGGAGTGCTACATCAACTTTCGCCAGCAGGAACTCCACAACAAAATTGTGTAGCAGAAAGAAGAAACAGAACTCTCAAAGAAGCAGTTAGAACAATGATTGCTGAAGCATGCTTACCAAAGAGGTTTTGGGCTGAAGCAGCAAACACAGCATGCCATACACAAAACAGATCAATCATCACAAACATCATGGAAAGACTCCATATGAAATATGGAATGGTAGAAAACCCAATATCTCATATTTTCATATGTTTGGATCAAAATGTTTTGTCTTAAACGAGAACATTTGCATACCTTTGATGAGAAGGCTGATGAAGCAATCTTCATGGGATACTCAGACACCAGCAAAGCATTCAGAGTGCTCAATAAAAGAACATTGGTGATTGAAGAATCAATACATGTGGTTTTTGATGAACCAAATACAAATGGTGAAGATCTTCAAGACCAAGAAAAGAAAGCAGCACAAAGGGAAATCTATACAAATTCAACCATACCAGCTACTATCCTGAATCATCACTTTGAAAATCAAGAGGAACCCCATACCAATACAACAGAAGAAGCACCTGAAGTTGAAGTTCATGCCTAGCATGAAGGTATGGAAGCACCAAGTGAAGAACATCTTCAACCAGATCTAAATTGGCTAAGAGACCATCCTAAAGAACAAGTCATTGGAAATATTCACACAGGAGTTAGAACCAGAAGACAACCGGAGCACATGCTAACTTGCTTTCTATCACAAGTGGAACCCAAGACCATAGATGATGCAATCCAAGATGCTGATTGGATCATAGCCATGCAAGAAGAACTAAATGAATTTGAAAGAAATGAAGTCTGGGAACTTGTTGACAGACCAGATATGGCCAACATCATTGGTGCAAAATGGGTATTCAGGAACAAGATGGACGAGCAAGGAACTGTTGTCAGAAACAAAGCAAGGCTAGTTGCAAAAGGCTACTCTCAAGCAGAAGGAATAGATTATGATGAAACTTTTGCACCGGTAGCAAGATTGGAAGCAATCGGACTCTTTCTAGCATTTTTTGCACACAAAGACTTCAAAGTCTATCAAATGGATGTAAAGAGTGCATTCTAAATGGACTCTTGGAAGAAGAAGTTTATGTAGAACAACCTCCTGGATTTCAAATCAAAGGAAAAGAAGACAAAGTATACAAACTCAAGAAGGCCCTCTATGGCCTCAAACATGACAAGAGCACGGTATGAAACACTATCACAATTTCTGATCAAGAATGGATTCAACAAGGGAACTATTGACAAGACTCTATTCAAACTAGAGGAAGGAGCAAGCACATTGCTGGTACAAATCTATGTTGATGACATAATCTTTGGATCAGAGGATGAAAAGCTTTGTGTGAAATTTGCAAACCTGATGAAAAGCAAATTTCAGATGAGCATGATGGGAGAATTAAACTATTTCCTTGGCCTTCAAGTAAAACAAATGAAGGATGGCATTTTCATTAGTCAAGCCAAGTACACAAGAGATTTGATACACAAGTATGGGATGGAACAAGTGGCACAGCAGACACACCAATGTGTGCCGAGTCATACTTGGGAAAGATGAAGCGAGGAAAGGATGTTGATCGAGAAAATGTATAGAGGAATCATTGGATCCTTATTATACTTAACGCAAAGACGGACTGATATAGCATTTGCGGTAGGAGTGTGTGCAAGATTTCAAGCTCAACCAAAAGAATCACATCTTCTAGCGGCTAAAAGGATAATCAAATACTTGAAAAACACTATAAATGTTGGAATTTGGTATCCAAAAGATGGAGGATTTAAATTGATATCATATTCGGACTCGACTATCTTTGGATGCAAAATAGATAGAAAAAGCACCTACGGAACATGCCAAATGCTAGGAACCGGACTAGTCTCATGGTTTAGTAAAAAGCAAAACTCCATATCTACATCAACGGTGAAGCGAGAATATATAGCGACGGGTATTTGTTGTGCACAATCTTGTGGACAAGACAACAGCTAAGAGACTATGGAGTGGAAGAGAAAACAATTCCAATCGTGTGTGATAACACAAGTGCAATATCTATTACTGAAAATCCAGTATTGCATTCAAGAACAAAGCACATTGATGTAAGACATCATTTCATCGAGAGACCATATTGAAAAGGGGGATGTCATCCTAAAACACATACCCACCTTTGAAGATCGATTGGTGACATCTTCACTAAACCACTCGGCTATGAAAGATTTAGTATGTTGAGAAGCGAGTTAGGGATGATTGAAATTGAATAAGTATCAAAGAGCGGCTAAGCTGGAGTAATCGGCTAAGTGATTTCATCAAGCGGTACAACCTTTGCCATTACGGGAGATGAAGCGGGTAAGGCACGCGGTATCCGGCGAAGATAACTTAAGCGATTGTTAGGAACGAGTTAAATGGAGCGACTCGGTGAAGAACTCATTGGATCGGCTAAGTGACCAGCCAAGGCACTTCACCGAAATAAAGACTTGGAGATCGGCTAAGTGACCAGCCAAGGCACTTCACCGAAATAAAGACTTGGATAAATTAAAAGTGTGAACAAAATCAATTCTGACTACACGTGGAGAATAAGGCAATTATGGAGGATTATCCTGTTAAAGATTACACACGTGGAGATCAATTTATGATCATGGAGGTAATTATATTATTTTTCAAATTATTAACTCCTCGATTCCTGGGCTCTATCATTACTTACCTCAAACCACTCCCCCATTCCACTCGAATATCGCAATTTACATACACAAAATCACGCCATTATGTCACAAAATCCTTCCATATTCAAACCACGTTCACACTACCGAAATCACACTATATAAACGAGACTCGAGAGATTTTCGAAATCTTTACTCTCTCTTGCAAACTACAAACCCAATCTACGATTATCACCGAAAACTTGAAAAACTTCTTCCTAAACATCTATCTACTATCAATGGCCTCATCTTCCACAATTTCTCCCACTGAAAAGTACTATGAAAAATCAATCATCACTGGTTCGTTTTTCAAACCTGAACACTATCTATCGTTTTGCGATAACGATGCAAAAGCTCAACGCTTGGTCGATTGCTGTACAAATTTGGGGCTAATGACGTTTCTAAACCCCCCCCCCCCCAATTACGGGAATCTGCTATGAAAACCTGATCACATTCTGGAAAAATGCCAAGTTTGTGCCCAGCACAAAGAAAACTGAGGTCGACTGCCTAAAAAGTTCATTTTTTGGGAAAGAGATAGTCATCACGCCTGAACTTCTCAATAGGTTCCTACAATTACCAATGATAGGCCCGCACAATGTCAAGTTTGTGCGACGGACATCACAAAATTCGGGAAATTTGAGATAGCCAAAAATCCGAGGAAAAACGACAAAACATACAATCTTCCTAGATCAACACTCAAACTTCCGTTTGCCGAGTTTGCACCGGTCATCACCAAGAATATCGAAGGCGAGAAAAGGATCCATGGAAAACCGGCGAGGTTCGGATCGGATTGATGGCAATCATCTACGAACGCATCAAATTCGGCGGGCAACTTTTGTATTCAATAGACTAAAGGATCGGATACAAAAGGAATTTGACCTTTCAATTACGACACCAAACAAGGGTTTGCGAGAAGAAAGGTGATTTACGGGAAAAGAAATCATTCGGGTTCCCTCTTCAACACTGTTCAACGCATTGAACGTGAAACCCACAAATATGCGGTCCCCACACAAGTCAAAGACGATGTTCACTTACATCAAGGCTTCCATGAAGCCCAAACCCATAGCTGGGAGGAAAAGAAAGCAGCCAGAAGGCAGTAGATCAAGAGTGGGACGAAGAACCAGATCCCAGACAGCGCATGAAAACATCTCTCTGCCTGGAACCAGCAACTTAATTGACTCTGTGATAATCAGTGATGACACAGAAACAGAAGAAGTAAAGCAACAAGAGGAAATCACCTACCTAGAGGAAGGTGAAGAAGGATATAGAATCACTTCATCTGAAGAGGAGGAGATACATGAGGAAGAGGATGAGTCAGAGGATGAACGCTCGAAGGAGGAAATCTTGAAGCAATTCAAGAAGATTTGGGGATTTCGATGATGAAGCCGACTCTCCAAGAAGTGCTTTTCAAAAGCACGAGGCAAAGTTGACAACCGACTAAGTGAGCCGGTGATAAAGCTCACTCGGCCGAACTTGTCAACTCCCCCACAATTGCACAAGGGGGAACGGTGGTTGATGAAGCAGTCCACACTCAACAAGAACAGATGGAAGAAAAGGAAGAAGAAGCATAAAATGAGAAGGAAGAGGAAGAAGAAGAAAAACAAGAAATTGAAGTGGAAAACGAGAAGAAGCAAGGTAAAGATGCTAAGAATGAAACTGATGGGGATGTTCATGTGGCACCAGAAGAAATTGATCCAGAGAGAGTCTTCAATCTGGACATTCGACCCCTCATTGTGGACATGGAAAGGCAATATTACAGCAGGCAAAACCTGAAGAATGCCTTAAGGAGTGAAGCAACCTCCTTCAATCACAAGATTGAGGCTCTCCTCAGTCATATCAAGATCCAAGATGAGGTCATGGAGAGACAAGGATATTTACTTTGCAACTTACAACAACTCATCCCTCATCATGTCCAAACCAATCTTGAGTTCCTTGCTGAGACAAATGACAACAATCTCAAGCCATTGGTGGACACTCTCAATACACACACTCAACAAATTCGACATCGGATGAGATAATGGAGCATTCGGCAAGCGACTGGACTTTCTAATCAAAGTTGGTGAGGCCAACAACAAAAATGCGGAGAAAAAGTATGGCCCTCTCCCGAATACGAAGCGACAATTGCGGACCTTGAAGCACGTTTTGATGCGCCACAAAGGGGGAAGGAGACTCAAAGCACGAGAGCTCCGGTGAAAAGGAAAAGGAAAGCGAGCAAAGGCAAAGGCATCAGGATTGAAGAAATGAAGAAGTAAACATGTTACCTATTGCTTAATTCAATTTGCCTTTGCCCTTTAAATAAAAAGATGCAATATCTTATTGCCCTGTGATGGATGAATAAAATTGTTGAGTTTTATACTGTTGTTTATTATGAAAAATTTTGATTACTTATGTTCAGGCTTAGGAGGGTTTTGGCATCATCAAAAAGGGGGAAATTGTTAGGAACATTTTATTATGTTTTGATGATGGCCATACTAGCTGTTATAGCAAGCCTGAAATAAGTTAGAATTTTCTGTATAAGTCTTTACTTAGAGTCGACATGTTGTATATGTTGAGTCGGACAAGTATTGTACTAGTTGGTAGGACGGCAAAGCAAAAACGAGATATTCGGCAAAGTGAAGCCGGCCAAGCACCGGCGAGAGAAGCAATAAAGACATTATGGTCGACTTATAACCAAGGAAGTCTGTGAGACCTTGGATAAGTCTAAGTTATGTTTCAAGTGATGAAACTCAATATTCAAATATGGTGTACACTGGTCTCACCCAAATCAAGGATCAGTGAAGTATAAAGATTCTCCTGAAACTAAAACAAAGAAGAAAACAGTGAATCGGCTGAGTAAACTGACTTTCGGCAAAGACAAAACAGCGAAGAAAGAACTAACGGCTAAGTCAGAAGGCTCACCCGACCGTTCTGAAAATGGCGAAGTAACACTTACCAGATCAGATTCGATATATGTTGAAGATACAGAAGATCATGCATTAAATGCACAATCAATAGAGGGTCAATCAAGGACGGATTTTCTGCTATACGTTTGAAGAAAGAATCCGATCACTGAAATCAAGGAGAATGCAATTAAGGGGGAAAATCAAGAATAAAATCAAGGATTATTCCCTCATTAATATAGCCAACGGACGGAATTTCAAAACCAAGGTTATTCAAGGCTATAAATAGAAGGCATTGACAGAAAAAGAAAAAACAACGATTTAAAAAGAAAGAAACCAGAAACTCTGTCAATTTGAAAAGCCTTCTCTCTGAACTTACAAGGATACATCTAGTGATCAACTCAAATATCAGAACTACAAAGTCATACATAGAACTGAGATTGATCAAGCAAGTGTGTGAATCACATTCATATCAAGCGAAACAAGCGAATCGAGAGGCAATGCGAGAAGGAGTTGAATCTGTGATAGGTTGTTGAAGGATTTTGATCTTAAGGAGCGCAAAAAGGAAGGTGAATCATCGAAGCATGTTGCGGTCATGGAGTGATAGTCTTGTAGATAGTGAAGCTTGGGAAGCCAAGGACAATCATACTATTGTATCTGTGAAAACAATAGTGAATTCCTCCGATCATCACGGGAGAAGAGTGGATTAAGGGATTACACCACCCTGAACCACTATAAGCCTTGTGTCAATTTAATTTCTGCAATTTACTTTACAGCATTTATTTAATTTGCCTACATCATAACTTATATTTGTGATTGTCTAAAGCGATTTGAAAACAACATAGTAAGAAGGGACTTATCCATTGCCCAAAAGCTTTTAAATAAAGAAAAGTTTTTGAAACTCCACTATAGTCATTCACCCCCCCTCTGACTATAGTTTCACCCTTCTCTGGGACCAACAATATGCCTTAACGAGGAATGCTCGGCAGTTTTGCAACACAAACTGCCTCCCAAGTGTAAAGAGGCTGGGAGTTTCCTCATACCGTGCACAATTTGTGTTGGAAATATTATTTATGTTTTGATGATGATTCGTCACAAAATTAGACAAATCACTTACAACCCATGATGATGAAGTCGTAACTAAGCTTGTTATAGTGCATAATGAAAGAAGAAGCAAGAAATGGTCTAGAGATAAATGTATAAGTTCTATCTAGAGTACGAACCTTGTATAGGTTGTTTCGGACAAGCATTGTAATAGAATAGGAACTAGGCGAACAGTGAGTCACAACAAGAAAAGCGAGTTATAACAAGAAAGCTGAATATGCACTTGAAGAAGCGAGGGTTCAAACTCGGTTATCTTTGAAAGCGAAGAAGATAAGTTCGGCGAGGGACACGGACTCGGTTGGCTTATCTAGAAGGCGAAGAGCGGGGACACGAGACTCGATTACTGAGGGCGAAGAAGCGAGCGGTGGCAAACTCGGTTAGAAGCGATTAAGTCGTGACTATAAGTCGGGATTCGGGCAAGTACGTGGTGACACGAAGCGAATTATAGATCATGTATAGCGAATATTCTTAAGGACAAAGATTATCGGTTACCGGGAAAGAAGAAAGCGATTGGTGTACTCGACTTAGCCAATTAAAGTCGGATATTAAGTATACAAGGTACTCGGTTTTGAAGAAGAGTAGAAAAGCGAGTTAAGGCCTTGTCAAATTTAAGCGAGAATACGACAAAAGATCGTACATGTGAACGTTGGCTAAACGACAAGTGTAACGGCTACAAGAGCTAGTGACCGCTACATCACCCCTTATAAATACACAAGAGAATCACTTGAAGTAAAAGAGAGGAGGATCAGAAAAAGAGCTTTACAAGCATATATTCAAAGATCCAAATCCAGATCCGAAAAATCAGATCAGATATATCAAGAAAAAGGGAAGCCAAGCTGAATTGCCTTGAAGACTTCAAAGAAAGACCCGGTAACCCACAAAGGGGAAAGAAGGCATCTTAGAGCTACAACGCCGGATCCGGAAGAATCGGACGACTCTTTGAATTAATCTTGTGATTAATTCTAAACCTAACCTTTGTGAAAAAGGGTTGGTTTGTGCATAGTTTGAAGAGAGCAATTCTACCTTTCTTCATACGGTGTTGCTACGGCGATTGGTGCGATACGCGGGCTGTGGGTATGTGTTAGTGGTGGTGGTGAAGGAGCAATTCCACCTCCAAAGGATCGGTGTGCGAGTGAAGGGAGCAATCTCACCTTTCTTCATTTTGTGTAGACGGTGAAACCGGGGTGTCGTGAAGGATTTGTCATAGTACTAGGATTTTGTAACGTTATCTCATTATTCTAGTGTTACCTCCTACACCACGGGAGAAGGGGAGACGTACGGGATTACACCACCCGGAACTTCCATAAACAAATCTTGTGTTGATTTTCTTTATGCATTTGTGTTTGTTTTATTTATCGCATTATCTCTCGGCAAACACCGGACAACGAATTCTCACACAAAGCGATACATAGAAGGTCTAGATTTGTTTACACATCTATTGCACTAAAGGCTATTACTTTATCCATTTGCCGTTAACAAGGCTGAATATAAGTCGGTTTTGACTTACAATCGGTTAAGCTAGCGAACTCCGCACAAGTTAAGGGACGGGAACATAAGCGGCGGAAGTCGGTTTGAGTTTCGAGAGAAACTCGGTTCTGGGGATTTTACAACTTAAGATAAGTTTTTGGTGACAAGTTTATTCACCCCCCCCCCCCTCTAAACTTGTGTTAGCCTTTCCAAGGGACCAACAATTGGTATCGGAGCGGTTCCTTCTTTTGAAGGTGATCCAAATCGTTTACCGCTTCAAGGTTTAGTTGTTTCGATACCAACAATTGGTATCGAGCAATCTTCCTTACGGAAGAGATCCAAGATACATTTCTTTGTAGACCCTCCTTTGTATCGGTTCACCTAGTTTCAATGTCTACATCTAGAATTAGAAGTTGGCTTACTCACCCCACGACTAATTGTTTGCAAAATATATCGATTTTCGGGATCAAATGATCGAAAGGTTCGGTGCGACGATTCATATACATATTCGAACCTCAACTCGGTGATGATGTGGATACAAACCTCAATGTTCACATTAACGAATCCGAGAGGAGTTCCATCACTAAGAGACCTCTCAAAAGAAGAAGGAAAGGAATTGTTGCAAATAGTTGTTGACATAGAAGACTCATCACGGCAACAAGGGAATGTGCAAACTATATCAAATCATCAAGGAAAGGTACATTCTTCTACTCGGTTATCACTTGTTGAACTCGGTCGAGAGAAATTCGATCTTGTCAAGTTAACCGAAAAACTCTCTTGGAGTTGGAACAAAAAGACAAAGAACTTGGCAAAGCAAAAGGTTGGAATGAGTTTCTTGAAGCGAGGTGTCAAATCTAGGCGAAAGATTAATACTCGGCAAGATTGACAAAGGCAATGATAATCCCCCACCCCTACCCGAGTTTTGAGACTTCAAAAAGTATAAACTCTAGAAATCAAAATTTTGGAAGATCTAGTGGATTACACAAGGAAACTAAAAATGATAAATCTAAAAGAATCCTTGTGAAATCAACTAAGATTGAGCGTAATGGTTTATCCAGAAAAGAGTTGAGAATGCTTAATTCTCTCAACCAAGGAACTGAAAAATATATTTCAGTAACTAACTCAGGCGGACCCAAGAAGATATGGGTACCGAAGAAAACTTAAAACTGTTTTACAGGAGAAGTCAGTTCACATTATAAAGTCCTCAGAAAACTGACCTCTATACAAAACTGAGATAATAAAAAGCTGATGGAGGACAATTTGGTCAATAGCAGAAAACTTTCCAGCTACCTTCTGACGTTTGGCCTGACATGGCAAATCACTCAAAGCCACGTGTCAATCTGGGAGAAAAAGTAGATGTACATCCCTACATAATCTCATTGATTGTGACACGACTCTCACCTTGAAAATGATTGAAAGACGAAATCTTGGCGGAATCCTGCTCACCCAAAATCAAGCATTCAAGAATCCGAAATTCAAAAATCAATGGAGCAATACAACATTGACGAAGGAATCACAACCAGCCTGGACGCATTCTGTCAAAAATTCTCAAACTCCAATCTTTCAATTCAAATTACAAAGAAGATTAAAAAGATTCGAGGTTTGGAGAATTTGATTGATACAAAGGTCACTACTTTGTGTCCGGACGGCATTAGAAATTTCTACGGGAATCTTTGAAATCACCAACAATGGAAGAAGCTTCAAAACATTTGTCCAAGACAAAAGCTTCGTCATTGATGAACAAGCTCGCTCTCCGTGGTATTCCGGCTAGATATAATTGGAGGCTCTTCTTCGTTTACTTTTGGGAAAGAAGAAAAAGACAAACTTTGGAATATCACGGCAATCAATAAGAAGGAGAAGAATTTCGGTGGCTCCGTATATCGGCGAAAGGAGAATTTGCATTCTTGACGATACTTCGACCAAAAATGTCATTGGTCATGCTCGAAATTTCTACACTCTCTCAACGAGACAAAATGAAGATGATTTATGCAATTTGGTTTGAAGAGAGATTTGATTGGAACAAATTTGTTCTCAATCGGTTGATAAAGCGATTTCGATGAAAAGGAGAGGATCAAAGAAAGTAAGGAAATTCTTTGGAGAATCATTCTTGCGAAAAGGGATTTACCTATCTAGTGCAAAGGATCTTTGGATCACTTCTCCATTTCTAAATCCACACCAACCGAAGTGAAACGAAGTCGGTGTCCTTTGGGACAAAGAAGAGAAAAGTCACCAAAGAAGAAGAATGGAGTGAAGTTTCGGACTCCGAGTTCAAGTGAGGCTGTGAGATTGGACGACGGAGAACACGAGAAGACGAGAAAGAATGTTGAACAAGTTTCGAGCAAAGAAAAGCGAAACTAAGGAAGTAATTGAGATTGAGGATGAAGCGATGAAGAATGCGAAGAAAGCGAGTGTGAAGAATGCGAAGAGAGTGAATTTCCCACTACTATGTTTGGGGAATACAACGAAAAACGAGAGAAAGGTTTGTGGAAGACGCGAGAATTTTGTGAGCGAGTATGAAAAGGAGCGACGAGTTCATGATACTCACTTTTACTATCTGAAAGCGGCATCTCATCCCAAGCTCATGAGGCATCCACAAGCAAATCGGCATTTGGAGAATCTACGGCTCAAGAAAGCTGAAGCCGAGAAAGCGAAAAATGCGAAAGAATTCATTGAATGTTTAATACAAAATCTACGGGAGAAAATGTTCAAAGCTTGCATGAATTAATTGGAAGAATACACTTTTCGGGTTTGAACAAGTACTCAAACATCATCACCCTACGTAAGTTATTTGAAGATTGTTATCGCTTATCTTCAAACAAGGGGAAGATGAAGGCGTAGGTGATGATGATGCGGTAAAGAAGAAAAGGCGAAGAGGCTTATGCCGGACAAGCGATAGAAGATCAAGACGGACAAGTAGATGTTGATCTACTAACTACCCAAATTGATGAAGAAGCGGTTGACGGTATGTTTGAAGAGCGATTGCGAAGGAGACTTTAAAGAAACAAGAGCGAGGATGATGAGGAAGCCGCGATCAAAGCGATATTGAGTATCGAAAGAAACTTGTAACTGTGTCAAATCCCTTGACAAGTTGGCCGATAAGAAGACACAAACAAAGAGGGAACCTGAAAAGAAATCAGAAAGAAAAGAGGAGAAGGAAAATCTTATCTCATAAGAAGAAGAGAAATTAATGGAAGAAGAACTCAAAGAAATTCTGATCAAGTTCAAAAACCAAGAGAATGAAGAAGGAAACATTTGTTGAATGAATATACGGAAATCAAGCCTAGAGTTGGTGGCGAAGAAGAACGAAAAACAAGAAGATTTTTAGAGACAAAAAGGAGTATATTTCTTTGGTGAGAAATTAATGGCCTTTGGAAAAGGAAAAGATGTAATCTAATTCAGTTTTTAACTCAGTCTGTTCCATTTTGAATCTTGTAATAAACTTGGCTGTTCTAGTTTGTTCATTTGTTTCGTTATGATTTCTTGCACTATTCCTTTATTATTGCTTTTAGGGAGGGTTATGATACATCATCAAAAAGGGGGAAATTGTTGGAAATATTATTTATGTTTTGATGATGATTCGTCACAAAATTAGACAAATCACTTACAACCCATGATATGAAGTCGTAACTAGCTTGTTATAGTGCATAATGAAAGAAGAAGCAAGAAATGGTCTAGAGATAAATGTATAAGTTCTATCTAGAGTCGAACCTTGTATAGGTTGTTTCGGACAAGCATTGTAATAGAATAGGAACTAGGCGAACGGTGAGTCACAACAAGAAAACGAGTTATAACAAGAAAGCGAATATGCACTTGAAGAGCGAGGGTTCAAACTCGGTTATCTTTGAAAGCGAAGAAGATAAGTTTGCTAGGGACACGGACTCGGTTGGCTTATCTAGAAGGCGAAGAGCGAGGGACACGGACTCGATTCTGAGAGGCCGAAGAAGCGAGGTGGCAAACTCGGTTAGAAGGCGATTAAGTCGTGACTATAAGTCGGGATTCGAGCAAGTACGTGGTGACACGAGCGAATTATAGATCATGTATAGCGAATATTCTTAAGGACAAAGATTATCGGTTACCGGGAAAGAAGAAGCGATTGGTGTACTCGACTTAGCCAATTAAAGTCGGATATTAAGTATACAAGGTACTCGAGTTTTGAAGAAGAGTAGAAAAGCGAGTTAAGGCCTTGTCAAATTTAAGCGAGAATACGACAAAAGATCGTACATGTGAACGTTGGCTAAACGACAAGTGTAACGGCTACAAGAGCTAGTGACCGCTACATCACCCCTATAAATACACAAGAGAATCACTTGAAGTAAAGAGAGGAGGATCGAAAAAGAGCTTTACAAGCATATATTCAAAGATCCAAATCCAGATCCGAAAAATCAGATCAGATATATCAAGAAAAAGGGGAAGCCAACTGAATTGCCTTGAAGACTTCAAAGAAAGACCCAGTAACCCACAAAGGGGGAAAGAAGGCATCTTAGAGCTACAACGCCAGATCCAGAAGAATCAGACAACTCACTGAATTAATCTTGTGATTAATTCTAAACCTAACCTTTGTGAAAAAGGGTTGGCTGTGCATAGTTTGAAGAGAGCAATTCTACCTTTCTTCATACGGTGTTGCTACAGCAGTTGGTGCAGTCTGCGGGCTGTGGGTATGTGTTAGTGGTGAGCTGGTGAAGGAGCAATTCCACCTCCAAAGGATCAGTGTGCAGAGTGAAGGGAGCAATCTCACCTTTCTTCATTTTGTGTAGACAGTGGTACCAAGGCGTCGTGAAGGACTGTCATAGTGCTAGAATTTTGTAATGTTATCTCATTATTCTAGTGTTACCTCCTACACCACAGGAGAAGGGGAGACGTACGGGATTACACCACCCGGAACTTCCATAAACAAATCTTGTGTTGATTTTCTTTATGCATTTGTGTTTGTTTTATTTATCGCATTATCTCTCAGCAAACACCAGACACTGAATTCTCACAAGCGATACATAGAAGGTCTAGATTTACATGTTTACACATCTATTGCACTAAAGGCTATTACTTTATCCATTTTGCCAGTTAACAAGGCTGAATATAAGTCGGTTTTGACTTACAATCGGTTAAGCTAAGCGATCTCCGCACAAGTTAAGGGACGGGAACATAGCGGGCGGAAGTCGGTTTAAGTTTGAGAGAAACTCGGTTCTGGGGATTTTACAACTTAAGATAAGTTTTTGGTGACAAGTTTATTCACCCCCCCCCCTCTAAACTTGTGTTAGCCTTTCCAAGGGACCAACAAAGGAGAAGCATGCTACATGCTAGATGCCATAGACGAACTTGTTTTAGAATTAGATCAGCAAGTGGCACTAGACCCCGAAGTAGCAGAGACTTTGCTCCTGAAGGAAGAAGAAAGTTATGAGGAAACCTGGCCTGGGTGTAGCGAAGGTCAAGTACAAGAAATAAAGTCTATATCTTCTGTGGATTTAGGAGGAACCATTCATAGACCTTCGTGGCACAAGTTCTTTGACTTACAATTGACTGGTAAGCTGTTAATATCATCATTAGAGGAACCACCAAGGAACTTAACGTTAAAACCTTTGCCTTCTTACCTGAAGTACGTGTACTTACAAGATGATACTGTTCCTCATAATTTCATCGTTATTATCACCTTTAGAGGAGGAGAAACTCTTAAGAGTACTGAGAGAGCATAATGGAGCGTTTGGAAGGACGATTGCAGATATTAGAGGAATAAGCCCATCGGTGTGCATGCATAAGATCTCTGTGGACCTTGAAAAGAAAGCAGTAGCTCAACCTCAAAGGAGGTTGACGCCACAACTAAAGGATGTTGTTAATGAAGAGATCATAAAGATGTTGGAGATGGGAATCATTTTCCTAATTGCAGATAGTGAGTGGGTAAGCCCGATTCATGTGGTGCCTAAGAAAGGAGGATTCACTGTACAACCTAATGAGTTTGATGAAGTAATCCCTGTGAGACTAATTACTGGACATCGAGTTTGCATTGACTTCAGGAAACTGAATGATGCAACTCGTAAAGATCATTTTCCCCTACCATTCATTGATCAGATGTTAGAAAGATTAAACGGTCATGCATTTTATTGTTTCTTAGATGGATATTCGGTTATTATCGGAGTAAATGGCCCCGAACAGTTAGGAAATATTCAAGTACCTAAAAGAGCTAGTTATATCCGAGTCATTATGTTGGAGTTGAGTCGTCTAGCTTCACATTTGTTATGGCTCGGGCCCTTTATGGCAGATATTGGCGCACAAACCCCTTTCTTCTATATTTTTCGAGAAAGAGAATTGATTTATGATCTATTCGAAGCTGCTACAGGTATGCGAATGATGCATAATTATTTTCGTATCGGAGGAGTAGCTGCTGATTTACCCTTTCTTGATGAACAACTTTTTGCCATCTCGGTGGTAGCTTGGGTTGAATCTCGATCCGAAAACATACATCAAGAGTGGGTAAGGTATATCCTTGGTTGCTAACATTGTGAATTATCAAGGAGGAATGTACCTACCACCAGAAGTCAAAAATACGGAAAGGAAGAAGTTTTTCACGTATCTAAAGCATTATCATTGGGACGATCCCTACCTATACACGTTGTGCCCTGATTCCATTCTTAGAAGATGCGTCCATGATGATGAGATTCCAAGTATTTTGCACATGTGTCATTCTAGAGAAGCTGGAGGTCACTATAGGACAGACAAGACAGCAGGAAAGGTACTGCAGTATGGATTCTATTGGCCAACAATTCATAAATCTACTTACTAGTTTACAAGAGCCTGTCATTCCTGTCAAATGACCGGTAATATTTCCAAGCGGAATAAGATGCCACTACAGAGTATATTTGAAGTGGAGTTATTCGATGTATGGGGAATTGATTTTGTTGGGCCTTTCACATCGTCGGAATTAAATCGTTACATCCTAGTAACAGTTGACTATGTTTCCAAATGGGTGGAGGCAGTAGCCTCACCTACTAATGATGCCAGGGTTGTCCTGAGGTTTCTTAAGAAAAACATTTTGACAATGTTTGGAGTGCTTAGAGCCATAATTAGTGACGGATAGAGTCATTTCTGTAATAGGTTGTTTGAAAAGTTGATGCTGAGATATGGGGTTAGGCATAAGATTGCAGCAGCATATCACCCCCAGACGAGTGGACAAGTAGAAGTCACGAATAGAGAGATTAAGAGGATCTTAGAGAAGACTATGAATCCTACGAGGAAGGATTGGTCTTTGAAGATGGCGCGCTTTGGGCGTACAGAACAGCTTATCGGACCACGATTGGGATGTCACCATATATGATAGTATTTGGAAAAGCATGTCATTTACCGGTAGAACTCGAGCACCGAGCTATGTGGGCTACGAGGTTTCTAAACATGGATGAGAATTTAGCCGGTGAAAAGAGGATGCTAGAATTAAATAGATTGGAGGAGTTTAGACTTCAAGCGTATGAGAATGCAAGGATTTACAAGGAAAGAACAAAACGCCTGCACGATAAGAAGATTCTGAACCGCACATTTCAAGTTGGAGATAAAGTGCTGGTGTATAATTCGCGTCTTCGTCTTTTTCCTGGGAAGTTGAAGTCTAGATGGTATGGACCACATGTAGTCACGAATGTCTTCAATTTAGGTGCATGTGAAGTTAGACATGAATACTCTGGGCAAACTTTCACAGTTAACGGCCACAGGCTGAAGCAGTGGCGGATCCAAAAATGTTTTTTAGAGGGGTCCGTAATTTTTTTAGGGGGGTCCGTAAATATTTTTACGGTGTCCGAAATATTTTTCTATAGGTAAAATGTAGAGTTTTTATCCGTTCAAGGGGGTCCATGGACCCCCCTATGATACACTTACATCCGCCACTGGGCTGAAGCATTACCTAGAGCACAAGTATAACCCTGAGTTGGATACAGAGCCAGAATATGAATAAATGAGCCCTATTAGTACAATCGAGCTGGTGACTATAAATTCAGAACTATTTTTAAACCCTTATTTATTGCTTTTGTTTATTTTATTTTGAGTCAATAAAGTAGCATGACAATCACAATGTTTTTTTCATCACATATATCTTCAGTCACCTGACTAGAGATATATGTGGTTTTTTCCTTCACGATTCTCATGTGATACCCTCGTAAAAGTTTTCGCGTCTTACTTAGGCCAATAACAGAATAAAGTGTCTTAAACTATTTTTGCGCATTCCTCCGGTATACAGAATTACCGCCACCTTATTTTCTTATTGCCTTTCGCATGTTACTTACCGTTTTTGGAAGTATTTTGAACCGCAGGTAACAACTTGGAAGAGGAATGACCTAGGAGCTAATGAGTATGCTTTGGGATTCACTTTGACTCAGCCAATCAATTCTAGAGCTAAGTACATTTTCTTTCATTATTATTAGTCATTGGGAACAATGTCTATAATAAGTGAGGGGTAGGCATCTTAGCTGGGTATTCGAAAAGGGAATAATTTTGAAAATTTTAACACTGTTTTTAGCTGGCTTATTGCACGTTTTTGAGTAAGGAATCGGTAGAAAAGGAGCCCAAAATCGATTTGAAGTGAACTATAGCATATTCAAATTAGTATGAAAGAATGAGCATATGTTATGTTGCATGAAGTAGTAGCTTATTAATTATTATTCTGTCATTGCAATCAATATTTGAGCACATAATCTGAGTGATAAGTGTTCAGGATTAGATGATGAGTTGTTTTATCCGGGAATCATTATTTGTCTGTCTATATACTTCAACAAATTGTTGTAAGACAAGGGAAGCAACTTGGATTACGATGGTAACCGGGACAAACGGACTTGAGAGAGAAAGAGAAAAAAGAGAGGAAATATGCTAGAAAGAAAAATGAGAAAAATGAAAAAAAGAAAAATATATGCAATAAAGGCAGTGAGGGAAGCAAACTTGTGTAAAAAGGGCACAACCCTCACATAAAAAGAAACAAACGAGGACTTAAGAGCGATCCTCAGTCCTCGAGTCCGCCCGACCCAATTAAGGTACCATGTTGTTAAACCAAGTCTGAAGGCAAGATGAGCGAGTGTATATGCAGGTAAGTTAAGACTGTGTGGTTCGTACAACTTTATTCTCTTCAAGAACGCGCTGTCACAACTGATTCATCACATGACACATTGATGCTAGTAAGTAGTGATTAATGGGGAGCTTATGGATTGTGGCTTAATGTATGTTTCTGCCAAAATCTTGATTGAATATGTGGTAGTTGATGGAGATTGTTCTTGGAGGTACATTCCACCTTGACACTCTGGTCGCGGACGAGCAGAAGGCTAGTGGGGGGGTAGTCGGTGACGGTTATAATAGTCTATCCTACGGCATCAACATTCTATCCAATATGAGCTAAAAATAGTTGTTTCGACCCATAAATATGAACCATTTGAGTTGAATAGCATATGTCGGGTTTGTGAGTCGAGAAATCTGCATTTAGCGTTTATTTTCCCTATTCGATATTATTTCGTGCATTATTTGATTATTTTCAAGATACGAAATATTGGGCTGAGCATCATGGACGAATATGGAGTGGACTGAACGAAATGAATGGGGCTATGGTATTCCAGAACATTCCAAGTTAAGTCGGCTGAAGAAAAATGGCAAAAATACCCCCGGTTTACCGGGAGGTACCGCCGGTTTACCGAGATTTGAGATCCTTCCGAAACACATTTTCTTGGACGAGGGGTAGAACTAGGTGTTTCTAAGTCGGTTTAGATAGCTATAAATAAGAGGCTTCACCTCAGAAGTGAATGTACTCAAATTATTCAAGGAAAATTATGCAATAAAAGTTCTTTGTTCTTTATTTTATGAGTTCTGGTCAGAGAGACGACAGAGTTGCCACCTAAGGAAATATCCGAGGGAGATCTACGCTCATCTTCGAGCATATGATTTTCTGTCTTTTCCAAGATGTAGATCTATCATTGTTCTATTCGACTAGTATGTTTTAATTGCTTATTTAGTTTAATTATGTAGTAGTTAGTTTATTTTACCCCATGTGTTATAGATCTGATTTGTTGGTGAAGAAATCATGAAATAGTAGTTGCGTTCTTCAGATCTGCGACGGTATATATCGCTAGATCTGAATACCTAGTAAATTACTAATTCATGACAATCGGTGCCAGCTACGTTGATCGATATATTTAATTTACACGTTAGTATCCTGATCAACTATTTGCATGTCATCATAAACTAGCATGAATTACGAATAGTGAAGTGCTATATTTCGACATTATCTTGAATAGACCCTAGGAACGTGCTGATCAATGTCGACAGCTGTCTAGGAGGGTTTGCGGTATGAGTTAGCGCTCAATATCGATAGCTCTAGTTCTTTATACGTATGGGATATTACGGACCAAGTAAGGAGGGTAGCTTGCGTATAGATTGTCTACTACTATTGTCGGAGTAGATAGGGTAGGATTTGTACCCGTAGCTGAACAATGAATAAATTCATCAATGCGGAGGATTGTTGCATGTGTGGAGGAATAACTAATTGCTCATAATTGAACTAATACATTAAAAACGCGTTTTGCTTCACGTGAACTAGCATAACCTTGTTAGTTTAAGGAACCAAATTTGCTACTGTCTATATTATAGTTGGTCGTAGACCATAATCGTGACAAGCTCAATCTTGATAATTAGACGTTCTTACGAGTCTCTGTGGGATCGACCTTGAATCACCAATACTATACTACGATTGACCTAGTCCTATTGCTAGTAAGTGCTTTGCACATGATCATGTAGTCCATCCCTTCAACATAAGCACATTCTTGATTGTAAGACCATTCTTCACTAGTATGCCATATCCTCTTGTGTATCCAGGTTTATCCTTGTTTCCAAAGTTGACTTTTGGTCCATATTTGGCAACAAAAATCCACTAAACAGTGCTTGCTCTTTGTCATATGTCTGGAACATCCACTGCCAAAATACCAGACACCCTACAAAACAAATTTAGTGTGTTTTAGGTACCCAAAACTGTTTGGGTCCATGGTGGTCAGTGGTAATCACAGCCCTTGGCATATTTCCATAAGGTCTCATTTGAAAGGTGTTGCATTTTGTTCATATATGTATGTCACATTCCCATAGCATCTTGTGTTGGATTGTCTAGCATTCATATATGGTTTATG
This sequence comes from Gentiana straminea, assembly GCA_036785695.1. Taxonomy (NCBI): domain Eukaryota; kingdom Viridiplantae; phylum Streptophyta; class Magnoliopsida; order Gentianales; family Gentianaceae; genus Gentiana; species Gentiana straminea. The sequence continues at coordinate 1,228,251 of JAVUPR010000320.1, forward strand.
GCCTTTTGGTATGTAATGTATGCAAAGTGATTTCCGTTGTTAGATGCATCAGTGTAACCATAAGATTGTTATCTGTCTGGAACAAACCTATATTGTGGTCTCTGCTGAGTCTTTGGCTGATTCTACTGCTGAGGTCAAGCCTTAGCATTATGGTTAAAATTCTAGTTTCTAATTGCAGGGGTAGGAATATCTAAATCTTCATCAGCTGGGAACAATCTACCTTTCCCCCTGAGATAAGTATCCCTTGAATGATTAACATTCTTAGGTTTGACATTATTACTCTAAGGATATTTATGTTTCCTGGCTAATCTTAGGTTAGCCTTTTGGGGTTCAATAGATCTTGCAGCATATCTGTTATCAGCAGGTCTAGAAGGTGCAGCAGACCAACCTTTTGATTTACCCTTGTTGTTAGGAACAACTGTCCTTTCAAATTTCTGATTTGGCCTCTTTAGAGCATTCTTAGCAAGCTTAACTACCACTGCAACCTTCTGGAGTGTAGGATCTTATGCAGCTACAAACTTAGAACTCATCCTGGCACTAGATAAAGAAGCCTTACTTGATCCATCCTTAAAAGGTTGTTAGGTGTCAAATCCAAGGTCTGTTCTATCACCATAAGGCTTCCCGTATTTGAATGTAGTTGTGAAACTTGATTGTGCCATAGATTCAGCTGATGCTGCTTGTGCAGCAGGCTCCTGCTGATTCTATTCATAATCAATTTCCTTGCCTTTGAGAATTCTTAATTCAGCATGCAATCTTTGAATTTTTTCTTGGAGTGTTTCTCTTTCTGCCTTCATAATCTCATAAACAGATTGTATTATCCTCAGTTGATTAAGGAGGGCATCTAGAGGTTCTTCCATATCAAAATTTTTTGGATTGGGACCACCAATAGATGAACATTCACTTCAACAGGAGTGTTATTAGATACAGTGTTGTATACCTCCTTTGTATCATCCATGTGTGAGTATTCAAATCTGAACTTATCAAGGTTCTGAGCATACCTTATGGCGTTCATGTACCAAGGTTCTTAACAGAGAAATATTCATATTAAAATGACTGCATTGTAGGTTACGAATATCAATATACACAAGATGAATAATAACAACGGTTCAGCTCTATTTTTTATTTACGAATTATTCAACTTATCAAATGTAATATGCAACAATATTGATCCACAAGGATTAGATCACTTCTAGCAAATTATCAACGTAACTGTATCAAGATAGGTTGATTTATTAATGATAGCTTTAATGTTTACAACCAAAATTGTTATGGCTCTTCAATCTAAATAGGTTCGCAATGTTACAAATGATAGTGATTTAAGTGATGATTCTAGTACATTTTCAAGCACACATAAATCAGCTTTTATCTTGATTACCTAGATCATACAATCCTAGGTGTACACATTCATAACAATGAGTATTTGCACTATACTTGATGATTACAATTACATTGCTTTTTCAATATTCAGAACTAGAAATAAAGATACAAGAGATAATAAAAGTTCTAACTTGCTAAACCTTTAGATCAAACTGCAGTGAAAGAATCTTAACCACAATAGTGACACAGTCACAAAGACTCAATCACAGTTCTGTTTCTAAAGATTAACACAACAGAACAAAATACAACCTTCGGTACTTAAACTAAACAAGTTCTAGATTCATAAAATGGATTAATAAAGCAACTTGAAAGAAAAATTAAATCATTTATGTTTCAGGCTGAGAGATACGGAAGACTAGTACCAGAAACAAACCAAGAGTGCAATCTAGGCTCAAGCTAGGTTTTCAGACGTAATCAACTCAACCAGTTTCAACATTGAATCACAATTATTCAAGATGAAACACAGACTTACCCTATCTTAATTGAAGGAACATAACTTCAAGTACTACGGCAAACAACTTCTAAATACAGGGATAATATTATGTATAAACAAAAGAATTTTGATCAGCTTAATTGGCTTGATCAAATTAGTATCAATGGGATTATACAGCCAAGTAATGGATACATCATTAAATGGATTTTGGGTAATGAAAGAAATGAACGATAAGTGAAGTGCATTGAATGTTATGACAGAGAGTGCATAGAAGACTGTTCAGTTTAAAAGACTTATTCCGTTTTCTTCAAAAAAAAAGGTTGACCGTTGGTTTTATTCAAGAAAAAGTCTTTTCGTAATTCAAAGCATAAAACCTTTCAGGCAAAGTGCATTAAATGCACTATTTCGAATTTAGAAAATAAGACTAAATCAAAATAAATTCGAAATGATTATTATTATTTTCCTCTTATTCTTTCGGTTCATGTTTTATATATATATATATATATATATATATATATATATATATATATATATATATATATATATATATATATATATATATATATATATATATGTAAATATGTATGTATGTAGTGACCTAATCATGGAATAACATATACATACTCCAATTGCAGACAACTAATATAAGGTTTAAGGTCATACAATCCCATTGTGGCAAAATGCAGTAAAGAAGTTTGTTATTTAGATAACTGGATAGATTTCTTTACCCAATTAACAAACTTATATATGACTTAGCTATAGAGATAAACCTAAATCACATATCCGGAGGCACAGGTAACCTGATCAATTTGACATAATCGGCAATGTGATGAGACACATAATTGTTTTGAGAGACATGTCTTCATTTTTTACACAAGTCAAATCAGATATGTATATGTTTTAATCATGAACCAAAGTTTCATCAAACATTACATAAAAAAGATAGCATATAGTTTCATAGTATATGTGTAGATACAAAACTATATACATATATTGTAGACTGGATTCATAGAACACCAGTAATAATATGAACTCAGTTAATGCAGAGTATATGTATGATTAAAACCAGATAATACTTAATAATACACATATTCATGATGTACTTAATCAAATTGGAAAGACACTTGAGACTGATTCATAAATCGATGACAACTAATTCGAGCTTAACAGTCTAACAATTTTGAAGCATATGTCTAGACAATAAAATTCTGATTTCATCAAGTATTTTTTTAGGACAACACTTCATGACTCATCAACCGAAAACAAACTTGGATTTCGTCATATTTAGACAGAGATTAAATGAATCATAAATCAAAATAGATAGATTTCTATTTTATCGATTATTTAGGCGTATTTTAGGGATTTGGGATGAAATAGAAATGGGTAAAAGCTATTATACCTGAGCAATCGGGTCAAAGGTCTATGTGTTGGTCCTTTGTAAAGACTTTGGACAAGTTTAGAGAGGGGGTGAATAAACTTGTCACGTTAAAATTTTTCTCTCTTAAGTGAGATGGTACTTAAAAGATTTCAGAGTTAAAGATAACTGAGCTGAGAAGAGGTCAAACTGCCTTTTTCTACAACTGAGTTAAATGTAGCGGAATAAATTACTTTCATTGCCTTTTACGATCTTAATATCAATTCAGTTAAATACCATTTGTTAAGTTCTTTTTTCAAATATGTTGTGTGCACTTCAGTTTACCGGTGCAAACTGAATTTGTGTTATTCTAGATAATAAATTAAACAATCACAAACATAGATGTAAAATGATGTAAGTAAATGCATAACTAAAGAACACAAGGTTTATAGTGGTTCTAGGTGTTGTAATCCTGTCAGTCCACTCTTCTCCTGTGTTGTTGGAGGAAATTCACTAAGTTCTTGAGTTAAAGTTACAAGACACAAAGTGAACAACGATTGTCCTTGATTCCCATAGCTTCACAATCCTTGAGCCTCAGTCCTTAACAGGTTAAATTGTTGTGTCACTAAGTCAACTCCACTGGTCCTTGAAGGGTACGATTGCCTCTTCACCAGCTCCACCACAAACACAGGCTTCCTAACTGCACCTCAACTGTCCTTCACACCACTTTGGTGTTCACCGTCTAACCTTTGATTAAATCAAAGTTGAGACTTAATTGAAGTAAGTGATTCAAATTGTGTGAGCTTCTTCTTCTTGATGTATATGATTAGCACAAAAAGCTCTGTCTTTTTCAAGTGTTATTTTCCTCTCGATGATTTCTTGTATGCTTCAAGAACACTTGAAATATTTTTTTGCTCTTGCAATAATGTATTTAGCAGGAGTTCTTTAAACATATTTATTTCCTCCTTAATTCTTGATCTATAGAATAAACTCGGGAACTCTGCTTTAAGCTTCAAGTCTTGCACACAAACTTGCATAGACTCGCCCACTTTTCTTGTATGCAAGGTCCACTATTTATAGGGTTTTTAAAACGTTTGAATTTGAATTCTTTTAGCCATTGGTGGTCCTGCATAGTACATATTGAATGCAGTGTCCTTTTTGACAATGACAGATTGTTATCCAACCAGATTGCTTGATCTTCAACGTTCTGATTAACTGATTATTTTATGTCTTCAATAAAACTGATTCTTCTGAGTTCTCAATTTTTTACTTGGAGCATTAACTGAGTTTTTACTCTTCTTAAAAAACAGAGTACTCCAAGTTCTTTATATGATCCTTTAGTTGTGAGCCAGAGTACACCATAAACACTTGTAACTAAGTTACATTGTCTTTATGTAACATAGTCCTTTTATACAAGATCTATAGAATCAGTTCAGGCCATCATAGAATTACCTGAATTCTAACCTTATAGTCTCAGCTTTTAGTCTTCATAAACTGAGTTTGGACTCTCAGTTCTTCAGTCTTCAAAACCGAGTCTGATCCCTCAGTTATTCATAACTATGTTTGTTCCCTCAACCTTGAATCTTCAGCTTAATACATAGTAAACTGAGTTTGTTCCCGCAAAGAACTATTCTTGATTCATTTTCCATTTTAATCCTTTCAATTCCAGTGATTGTCTGATATAACCTATACAATAATCCGATTCTAATAAATCATATACATTCAATTTATAGACATCTTTTTTTTTTGTTTTGAATTTATATACATTCAATTTATAGACATATTTTTGTCTTGTACTATAATAGCTAGTTATGACACTTCATCAATGGGGTTAATAAATTAAACAAAAAATAATAGATGAATCATCATCAAAACTAAATTTTATTTCAAACACTATAAATCAGATCAAACAGTCCAGCCGGGTCATGAATGTGTATTGAACACACCGTAGAAGGAGCAGACTGAAAGATGCGTTTATTGACCAAGAAAGGTCACACATTTTTTATCGGATTTTGTATATATTGAAGAAGCAGGCGCGCCATTGAAGGAGTAAACTCAAGAACTGAGTCTTTTGACAGGAAAGGTCAAGTCTTTATCTGTATCTGCATCATCAGCAACATGCAACATCAATCAAAGCATCGCCTCACTAAGAATGGATGCGTTACCAATTGGAGGCTGTCAAACATTGAAAACATCATTTGACGAGATTAAACCAGAAATTTCAAGAACTAACTGAATAACATCATGCCATAGCAAGATGGTAGCATTTATCGATTCAGTAGTGAGGTTGACCAAGAAAGGTCAAGCCTTTTCATCATCGAAGACTGCAAGGTCAACAGAATGAGTTAAGAGCTACATCAAACTTTGAGGGTTTTCTCGGCAATAGATTGAAAAAAGGTCACGGAAGGGTACAAGTTTTGATACATCGAATTATGTATACAAATCTAGAAGACATAATCGAAGAGAAATTGACAGAGAGTTTGTGGAAGAGTGGAACGGTTTCAAAATAGAACGGTGGGGAGAGTTAGTTGTGGAGAGAATTAATGACTGGGAAGTGAATAATCGAATGTGGGCTTCCGAATTTGTGTAGAAGATTAGGTTAGGGTTTTGTTGAATTCTGATGGATATATTACAGGGCTGAGTTAGATAGATTTATGGATAAAAGGGCAGTGTAGTATTAATTCATAAAGAAGGCCGGCCGAAGTGGGTATTGTGGAGTAATAAGACTGAGACATTAATGGGCCAAATATAATGTGGATTATCTTATCCACAAAGGTATAGGCATGCAACACGATGTATTAGCCCGTATATAATAATTCATAAGAATAGATAAACTATATTATACAATTTAGATTACATCGAGATGTCATTACGGATTGTGTCATATAATAAAGTGTTGTGTGTAGTATATAACATATATGTTCAACACTCATTATATCCTAATAGATCGCATAGCATCCATATATGAATTATAACATTATAGACTTAGTATGTACCATTGTAACGTTGATAATAACATATGATATAGTTATGATGCTTTTTGTAGAAATATAATATATTAATGTATATTCATTATAAGATGACACATTTAAATATATTAAGATATCAAAATGAGATACTTAAAAGATTTAATAAAATGGGATATGTGAAAATCAATCAATCATTTCACAACATCACCGTGCTCGATACCACTCCGACCAGACCGTACAAGTCGTCAGGGTGAGGAAACAAATCTGTCAGCTGATCCGTCATTACCGCATGTTTGGCCACACCGACCCCCGTGGCTAAAGTCGCTCAATCAGGAAGGGAAATGTCCATATTTCTCAATTTAGGAACCCCCTCCATAATGCTGACAACAACAAGGTTTCCCTCGGCCCGGGTCTCAGGCTGGTGGAAATTATCCCTCAACCATATGGGACCGCTTCTCAGAGGAGAAATGGCGAGTTGCGGCCCCGGTACCATCGGGCTGATCTTGTGTTGAACCCTGACCAATCTCATTAGCCTCCATAACAGGCTATTTGTCGTGGAGGCTCGAAGTGTTCTCAACTTCAGCCTCAACAGGCTCATTAGATGTAGGAGCAACAGGCTCCGGGTTTGAATGACCAGTCGCAATTGAGGTACTTGTGTCACATGCCGCCCTCTGCCTTTTCGCCCTCCCGGCATCAAGATCATCTTCGTTAGAGCTCTTTAGATCAACAACTCCCTCAGCTTGGGCCAACCTTTGAGCCCGCTCCTGGATGTTAAGGCCAGCATCTCAACCTTGCCTTCAATTGGCCTGGCGACTCACCACACTTTGAGCGGGATCAGCTTAACCCGAGCCCTTCGTTACCATAAGTGGCGTGAAATGCCTCCTCACAACCAACGCTCGCTTTCTCTCCTCTCGATCATGCTTGGCTTGCCTCCTCTTTTCAAAATGCAGCGTAGTGGGGTCCATATCTGCACAAATTTCGATTCCATGTGCTGTGGTCCTTTTAATCTAGCCAAGGAACCTCTCCGCCTCAGCCTTGTAGCGCTTATCACAAGCCGGCAAATGATCACCCTTCAGCTCCATGCTATCCAGCACCTTTGCCACCATGTCTAAGTAGCTTCAAAATGTCCAGCCGACATGAGACTTGACCAGCAGACAACGATGGTTCCATTCTCTCACTTTGGGTTCTAGGTTGTAAAAAGCTTCATATTATTGTTCGAGGTCATTACCGTCACCTGCCCGGTACATTTGTCAACTTGGAAGGTGTAGAAATAGACTAACGTAGTAAGGGTAAGATCAAACCCCAGTATGTGACTCAGTGCTATGAATGCGGAAATAATCCTCACCGCCACCAAAGAACTGGTCGAAAGGTAGTCGCAGCCCGCAGCACATGGAATCGAAATGGTGTAAGAGACGGTCGCAGTCATCCCTTTAAAAAATCCGAGATAAGTGCGGCCCATCGAGAAACTTGAATCGGTAGTCATCACTCAATTGGAATCTGTGCAGCAAAACGGCTGCTGCAACCTTGGGATTTCACTCCTTCATCCACCACCACTCAAGCACCCCGTCGTTGAATTCTTCTTGTCAAACTTTTTACCAGCTCGACATTTACACAACCGGATCGACCAATGCATCATGTACCTCTTGATCTTTGCCCCGATCAATAGACTCGACGTGCCCCAAAGCCCTGTTGATACTCGCCTCATCACCTTGGTTCCGTAACATCCTGGAAAAGAGGGTGAGATGGATTATTAGATCGCTTAAACATGGGTTCGAGCCAAGGCAGGTGAGCCAATCTACCCCGACACCTCGTCCCTCCTTCACAGGTGCAATGGAAGGAAACACTGGCCCTAACGCGTATGCTGGGCAGACACGCAAATGATAATACATAGAGTCATATGAGCAGGAAAAAGGAAAGATCCGACACATTCAAGCATATTTGGGCATCCTAAGGCTAATCAGCAAAATATTCCCATGGCTCATCATGAAAAACTAGAAAATCAAGCATGGAATTGCACTCAAGTGTAGAAAAAAGCATTAGAACAGAAAAATTAACATAAAACAAAGAGATTCTACCATAAATCGGGAAGGAGTCTGAGGGTCTGCCTAAAAAAACCGGTCGGAAAGCGCCAAGCGATGCCTAAAAACCTCCTCTACTCGCTGGAAAACCTGTCGAATCAGCTAGAATCTCTCGCTTAGAACCACCGGATGTCGTAAAAGTGTTGAAGAAAAGAGAGACTTCCTTTTTTATAGGGGCTCGACTGGCGGTACGAATCCCATAAACGGGTGATAGTTTGAATTTTGAAAATAAAAATACGAATATCATAATGCTAGCAATTGATCTCATCAAAAATCGAGGCCAATCATTAATTAGTGTCAGACATTAAGACTCCGTACGACTTCTATGCGTTAGCTGTCTCAAACCTCTAAGGCCGCGTCAATAATCACCACCACTACTTCAGGTCAACAAACCAAGTCCGTTCTCTTCAGCATGACCTCATGCAATCTTATGTGTTTTAGCATGACGTTGAGTTTGTCTGCTTCAACACGGCACAAATACGGCCTTACACTTTTTGGCATTGACGCAAAACCAAGTCCGTCCACTTCAACATGACCTCATGCGATCTTATGCATTTTTAGCATGAGGCATCGAGTTCGTCCGCTTCAACACGACATAAATGCAGCCTTACGCTTTATAGCATTGATGAAAAACCAATTTCGTCCGCTTCAGCATGACCTCATGTGATCTTACGCATTTTTAGCATGATGCATCAAGTTCGTCCGCTTCAGCACGGCACAAATGTGTCCTTATGACTTTTAACATTGATGCAAAACCAAGTCCGTCTGCTTCAGCATGACATCATGTGATACACATTTTTAGAATCACGCATCAAGTTCGTCCTCTTCAGCATGGCACAAATGCGGCCATACGCTTTTCAGCATTGACGCAAAACCGAGTCCGTCCGCTTTAGCACGACCTCATAGGATTTTACCCATTTTTATCATGATGCATCGAGTTCGTCCGCTTCAGCACGGCACAAATACAGCCTTAAGTTTTTTAGCATTGACACAAAACCAAGTCCGTCCTCTTCAGCATGACCTCATGCGATCTTAAATGTTTTCAGCATGATGCATCGAGTTCGTCCATTTCAGCACGGCACAAATGCGGCCTTACGCTTTTTAGATTTGACGCAAAACCATGTCCGTCCGCTTCAGCACGACCTCATACGATCTTACGCGTTCTTAGCCTAACACATTGAGTTCATCTACTTTAGCATGGCACAAATGCAGCCTTACACTTTTTAGCATAGACGCAAAACCAAGTCCGTCCGTTTTTGCACGACCTCATACGATCTTACGCATTTTTAGCATGACACATCGAGTTCATCCGCTTCAGCACGGCACAAATACGGCATTACGCTTTTTAGCATTGATGCAAAACCAAGTTCATCCTCTTCAGCATGACCTCATGCGATCTTTCATGTGTTTAGCATGATGCATCGAGTTCGTCTGCTTCAGCATGGCACAAATGCGGCCTTACGATTTTTAGCATTGACGCAAAACCAAGTCCATCCACTTCAGCACAACCTCATGCTATCTTATGCATTCTAAGCCTGATGCATCGAGTTCGTCCGCTTCAGCATGGCACAAATACGGCCTTACGCTCTTTAGTATTGATGCAAAACCAAGTCCGTCTGTTTCCGCATGGCCGCATGCGATCTTATGTGTTTTATCATGACGTATCGAGTTCATCCGCTTTAGCACGGCATACATATGGCCTTACGCTTTTTAGCATTGACGCAAAACCAAGTCCGTCCGCTTCAGCACGACCTTATGCAATCTTACACGTTTTAGCATGACGCATCGAGTTCGTCCGCTTCAGCACCGGACAAATGCGGCCTCACGCTAACTTGACTTTCATAACAACATTCAGCTCGGCACATGGAGAATCAACAAGAGCTTACTTCAAGATGTATTCGTGAGTGCACCATGAATAAATCATAAAGTATGGGGGCATTGATGTGCCAAGCCCGGTGACAGCCCGTAGATCTGAAGCCTAGCCCACGCGTAAGCCCAATATACGATATGGCCCATGGCCTAGATAGCTCGTCTGTCATAGGCCGGACCAAGTCAAGGGTCATTCAGATCGCCTCATGCCTCCCTGATTCTCATCATCAGCTAAAGACATTTGCCAACAACGTCTAGCTCGTCTGAGAACAACGGGAGCCGACCCGCTCGTTTCCAGCTCGCCTTTCAACAGCTCGGACAAAGCCCCCTCAACTAGAAAATTGTTTGTACATTCGGCAGTTAAAGATGAAGAAGCTTGCAGCGGCCTCAGCATAAGCCCGCTCTTCAGAGCTCGCCTAATGCGATACACATCCTCTCACCACCCCTTGTAAACGGTGACTATGTCATCTATAAATAGTGGTGTCTCATCGCACACCAGAACTATATTATTTGGCTTGATCCCTTACACTCAATGGTACGTAGGAAGCCGCCTCGGCTCAGGTATAATCCCTCCAAAAAAGCACCCTATTTTTTAATTTACTCATTTATTATACTCAATCCCCATATTGATCTTCATATTGTTCTGACGAAAAGAATGACATAAAAGTAAGCAAATCACCCATAATCAACTAGATATCCACCGCATCATTCGTTTGTGATAATTCCGACATTATCATCCGGATACTCAGCCGATGGTAGACCAGATGAGTGGATTCTGTGGAGAAGTCTAGTATAGTACATCTGGCATTGACAAATGAATCTTGTACAATATGTTTTATTATGCAATTTGGTCGAGTTGGACGAGAGTTCAAGTCAATGTGGATATTTGTTGTCAATGTGACTTGATCTCTAAATCTGGTTGAACTAATCTTGGGTGAGCCGAGAAAGATGGTCAGTTGAGCAAGAGCAATTAAGTCTGGGAAGTCAGCTGGTTGGAGTGTAGCTGAGGTATGTCTCTCAGTAGAGTAGTCTGCTGAGTCTGTTGAATGCTGCTGAGTTCGCATCTGAGCTGCATGGTTACATGGCTAGTGGAGTCAGCAGTGTTGGCCAACATCTGGGGGCATTTATGGATGCCCGACAGTTACTTATGGCGGTTAAGGTTAGTCCACCAAGGCTGTAAATACCCAATCATTGTATTCAATGTAGTGCGGAATCTATTTCTGGTCATAATAATATATCCCCGTTTTTGTCGGTGTAGTAGTCGGCGCAATGCCGGAAACCACGTCAAATCATTATGTTCTTCGTGTTTCTATGTTTTGTCAGTTGCCATTAATCCTGTACGTTTGAATTGGTTCTGTGTTTGTTCTGTCTTGACTCTTGAGCAAGATTCACATACCTGAAATATACGCACGCACAGTTTTTTGTCCTCGCTGAAACTCGAAACCAGAACCTTCGAATTAAAGACCGCATTATTTACCACTAGACTAATGCTTTGTTGGCAACAAGAGCATAACTACCTCTTAACATGTTATGTTTTGAAGAATGCAGATGTATCATTGATAATACTGCACATACACCTCATAGAGATTTCAAATATAAATTTCAATAGTAAAAAATCCTTACTTTCATTAAAGTAGTTTAACTTCGTTATAACATTACTATAACACATATTTTCCACGAGCATTTTGTTTCTCCTTAACAAATCATCTACATTCCTATCAGCCATTTGCAGCTGAATTCCACTCTATCAAATAGACTAATCTAGAAAAGAAGACACATTTTATATAAATATTCACAAATACTTGAAATTTTAAAGTAAAAAAAAAAACATCAACCGGCAACACCGTGCGTAGCACTGCTGCAACTTGTTAAATATAAATACCATTCATTTTGATTACCGTAAATAAACAATTTATACCGGCACGATAGCCGATCTACTCTCGAAATATTATACAATTTTTTTTTTCAATGGACACTTTACAAATTTTAGACTTCTAGAAAAAAAAATTTGAAATCATAACATTAAATTTTATAGATGTCATATTCTATTTTCGACATCTATAAAATTGAGTACTATATGCCAAAGTAGAATGAGAATATAAATTTTAGTAGGAGGATATCAATAACAACTCAAAAAAAAAAACAAAAAAAAAATTTCAAAAAAATTATGCCATGAGCCAACATGACGCGTCACCTAGCCGTTTCCGAAAGCTAGCCGTTACCGAAACTTTTCTAACGGTCAAAAGCCACACCACTTCAAATACTACAACACTCATGTTTCTCCAATTAACATCCAGATCAAAACTTTAAATCTCTTCTTCTGAAATACTCAGCCAACAATTTATCAGATCAAAACACCGAGAAAAGCTTTCAATCCAAATGGGTATCTCCATGAATTTGAATGAGAACCATAGTCACACCCACAAAATCTTCCTTTTTATCAACTACATTCTAATTGGTGCAGCATCTAGTTGCACCTTTCTAATCCTCTCCCTCCGTTTGCTCCCCTCTATATCCGGGATCCTCCTTATCTTCCTCCACTTGCTCACCATAATCGGTGCCATTTCCGGCTGCAGCGCCGCATCTAGTGGATCCAACAAATGGTATGCAGCACACATGGTCGCAACAGTGTTAACTGCCATATTCCAAGGTTCAGTTTCAGTGCTTATCTTCACAACAACAGATAACTTTCTGGGTGCTCTGAAGACTTATGTTAGAGAGGATGATGGAGTCCTGATACTGAAATTGGCAGGGGGGTTGTCCATTGTGATATTTTGCTTGGAGTGGATTGTTCTTGTTCTTGCATTTGTTTTGAGATATTATGGGTTTGTTCAAGGTAATGAGGGAGGAGGCATTTCTATGAATAGAAACAGTACTAAAGTTCAAGACTCAGGGGAAAGAAGCAAATGGGCTTCTCCTTTTCAACCATTCCCTGTTTAGTTTTTTTTTTCCTTTCTTTTTTTCCCTTTTGCGTGTAGCGATTCTTTTGTTGTTTTTATAATCTGGGCATTTTTCTATTGTTTTGGGATTCATAGTGCGGCTTGCTGTGATTGTTATTACTGAAATAGTGTTTGATCCTATGCGGCTATGCCTATGGAGTTGTTGTAATAAATGTTACTGATTCACACTTTTTACCGGACAAAGTGGGTTGTTCGATTTTCACGGTTTTTTTTATATATAATTATATTGGTACAATAATTGTGTCATAAATAAGATACATTATCGTATTAAGAGATTTTATGATGCAACGATCGTAGAAAGATTATATTTAAATGACATAAATTAGAGACGATCACTATTACCGGTTGAGAGACAGAAATGAAAATTTGCAATGCATTTCATTTTGATATGACCTTAATAAATGGTTGCATTGTAAAACTTTTCATATACCCTAAAAAAACACTTATGTAGTTGCAGCATTTATTAGGATTAATATAAGGGAAAACAATAATTTACTCCTTCAAATTATGTTGTATGTAAAATTTACAACATTAAAGTATTATTTGATTAAAGTCCTAAACTATATTATATGTAAAATTTACAACTTTTAACTTTCTTACGTTCGATTTACAACCTTAAAGAATTATTTTGTTAACTTTACACCCTTATTCATACCCAATTCAAAACTAACTCCTAAATTAAGGGCAAAATTGTATTTTCACCCATCATCTTCTTCATCATCCCTCATCCCTCTGCCTCTCCACGAAACTCCAAAATCCACTACCATTCATATGACTTCTTCAACATCAATAGACGTAGCAGCCTTTTTTTTAGGCTAACCAAGAAATGCTTCGTAAACTACTTCCAGCTACTTATGACTAGAGTTTATTAAAACAAAAAATGAACAATTTCTTAAGATCTGAAAAATTACAATTTCTTATTTTATTCATTTGCAGATATTTTTATGATTTTGCTCCATCCCATCCTCTCAATAAAGCGTGCCATAGCCCATCACGTAGATTCCCATGGAAAGAGATAATATTTATTCTGCAAATATCTTTAAACTGCTCAAGTCTCTTTGCGCTTAATTGGGCTCTTTTTATTAGAGCAGCGTTAGTCATCTTTTAAATTCTATATTTAACTCAACTTTAGTCATTTTTTAGATGTGCCTCAAACGAAATGGCATCCGATATGGGTGTGGCAGTGACGGACCTACATATAATCAAAGGAAGCAAGATTTGAAAAAAAAAAAAAAAAAAACATTAAAATTGATACTATGCATATAATTTGTCTAATTTAATAATTTTTTTTTCCCTTTATAAATTTTGTTGTCCTCCTCTACCCGAGATCCTGCGTCCGCCCTCTTCAGGTAGGTGGTGGTGGTGCTGTTTTGGTGAAGTTGCAAAGAAAGATGATGGAGAGGACAAAGGAAAAGGCGAGTTTGCCCGTATTACAAGAGTTGTATTGGATTGAGTTTGAATAGAGGTGGTAAATTGAACAAAATAATTATTTAAGGTTGTAAATTGAGGAAATAGTAGTCTAAGGTTGTACAATAATTTAACATTGTATATTTTACCTGCATCATAGTTTGAAGGGATATATTACAAATTTCCCTTCATATAAATACTAATCAATAGGTCCTAACGATTAATAGTGAAAATACGTGATACAGTATTTGTACCCTTATAATTATTATAGTTTTCTAGTTTTTTTTTGGGAAATGGCCCATATAAGCTATTCTTAAAGTTTTTTTTTACTCCAATAAGCTTGATAAATAAAACGAAACTCTTAAAACAAAAACAATTGCCAAATACAAATATGTCCTTATTTTACTTTCAATCTTACCTTCATTTTTTTCGTTGCGTGCTACTCTTTTTTTTTTTAATATATCTACTTTTTATTACTCCATCCGTTTTTATAACTGTTACTTTTCAGAATTTGCTTTGATTTTAGAGATAAAGAGGCAAAAGTCCTTTTTTTGGCACAAAATGAATAAATAGGACACACACATTTTTTTAGTTGCAAAAAGGACAAACAATTTCAGACGGACAAAATTACCCTTTATGAGACGTGCGCGTAGCTTCAGTGGTATTGTTTGCATATATGATATTTTACTGGAGAGACTTTATGATGCAACGGTTGTAAGAAGGTTGTACCAAGTGGCATACATTAGAGCCTCTCATTTTTACTCTCTTTCACATAATACACTTTTATCGTGTGTGAGATGTTAGAAATGAATGGTTGTAATGTATGCCACTTGGTACAACCTTGCTACAATGGTTGTATTATAAAATTTTTCATTTTACTGTAGCTGCTTATATTTTTTTTTTTTTTTTTTCTCTTTTCAAACACTCGTAACTTTTGATTTACAACTCCGATCATCGAAAAAGTTTCACCAAAATTCATATTTTTTTTTTACTCCTCAATTTGAGCCCAAATACAATACCCTTACGACGTTTATTTTGAAAGACGAAAAAATATTTGTATTAACCAGAGCGTTTTTTTCTTATAAACGACCGTAACTTTTGATTTAGAACACCGATCATCAAAATTGTTTCACCAAAGTTCATATTTTTTTTTATCTTCATTTTGAGACCGCGTTTGATACCTTTTCGACGTAGTATTTGAAAGCCGAATTTAATCGCAGCATTTACACTAACACAGTATCAGTATCAGTATCAGTATCAATAACAGTAACGGTAACAGTATCAGGCTCATTTAAAGCTTAATTCAAGTGACTACTTCAAGGCACATATAGCTGGCTCATATAAGGCTCATTTAAGGCTTAATCCAAGTGATTAACTATTAAGCCTATATCAAGTTTATGTGGTTTTGATTGATCAAAGGAATAGCATAGATTAACTTAATTAAGGTGTGGTGTTTATAACATGCAGGTTCAGTAGTTAATCACTTGAATTAAGCCTAAAAAGTACATCAGACTAAAAGATAATACATAGAAGATCAATACAATAGACTATAGATTTAGTATAATAGGTACAGGGGAAAGAAGCAAATGGGCTTCTCCTTTTCAACCATTCCCTGTTTAGTTTTTTTTTTCCTTACTTTTTTTTCCCTTTTGCGTGTAGCGATTCTTTTGTTGTTTTTATAATCTGGGCATTTTTCTATTGTTTTGGGATTCATAGTGCGGCTTGCTGTGATTGTTATTACTGAAATAGTGTTTGATCCTATGCCTATGGAGTTGTTGTAATAAATGTTACTGATTCACACTTTTTACCGGACAAAGTGGGTTGTTTGATTTTCACGGTTTTTTTTTATATATAATTATATTGGTACAATAATTGTGTCATAACAAGATACATTATTATATTGAGAGATTTTATGATGCAATGATCGTAGAAAGATTATATTTAAATGACATAAATTAGAGACGATCACTTTTACCGGTTGAGAGATAGAAATGAAAATTTGTAATGCATTTCATTTTGATACGACCTTAATAAATGGTTGCATTGTAAAACTTTTCATATACCCTAAAAAAACACTTATGTAGTTGCAGCATTTATTAGGATTAATATAAGGGAAAACAATAATTTACTCCTTCAAATTATGTTGTATGTAAAATTTACGACATTAAAGTATTATTTGATTAATTTATTGTCCTAAACTATATCATATGTAAAATTTACAACTATTAACTAGCTTACGTTCGATTTACAACCTTAAAGAATTATTTTGTTAACTTTACACCCTTATTCATACCCAATTCAAAACTAACTCCTAAATTAGGGGCAAAATTGTATATTCACCCATCATCATCCTCATCATCCCTCTGCTTATTAAAACAAAAAATGAACGATTTCTTAAGATCTGAAAATTTACAATTTCTTATTTTATTCATTTGCAGATATTTTTATGATTTTGATCCATTCATTTGCCCATCACGTAGATTCCCATGGAAAGAGATAATATTTATTCTGCAAATATCTTAAACTGATCAAGTCTCTTTGCGCTTAATTGGGCTCTTTTTATTAGAGCAGCGTTAGTCATCTTTTAAATTATATAATTAACTCAACTTTAGTCATTTTTAGATGTGCCTCAAACGAAATGGCATCCGATATGGGTGGTGGCAGTGACGGATCTACATACAATCAAATGAAGCAAGATCTGGAAAAAAAATACATTAAAATTGATACTATGCATATAGTTTGTCCGATCCCATTATTTTTTTTTTTTTTGCCTTTAAAAATTTTGTTGTCTTCCTTTACCCGAGATCCTGCGTTCTTCAGGTGGGTGGTGGTGGTGCTATTTGGGTGAAGTTGCAAAGAAAGATGATGGAGGACAAAGGACAAAGGAAAAGACGAGTTTGCCCGTATTACAAGAGTTGTATTGGATTGAGTTTGAATAGAGGTGGTAAATTGAACAAAATAATTATATAAGGTTGTAAATTGAGGAAATTGTAGTCTAAGGTTGTATATTTTATATATCTTTTAGTTTAGGGTTGTAAATTGATAAAACAATAATTTAAGATTGTATATTTTACCTGCATCATAGTTTGAAAGGATAAATTACAAATTTCCCTTCATATAAATACTAATCAATAGGTCCTAACGATTAATAGTGAAAATACGTCATACAATATTTGTACCCTTATAATTATTATAGTTTTTTTAGGGATAATGGCCCATATAAGCTATTCTTAAAGTTTTTTTTTTTTTACTCCAATAAGCTTGATAAATAAAACGAAACTCTTAAAACAAAAACAATTGCCAAAGACAAATATGTCCTTATTTTTCTTTCATTCTTACCTTTATTAACTGTTATTTTTTAGAATTTGTTTTTTTTTATTTAAAGATAATTAGGGATAAAGACATAGTTTAAAATATTTTTAACTGACAAAACAGCCACATATTTTTTATAGGAAGAATGACAACTTTTATAATTTTTATAGCCTAAATGATGAAGCAAAAAAAATAGTAGTGATACATCCACTACTCATTTTACAACAACATCCTACACAATACACACATTTTGTTGGGACCCATCACAATAAATATTTAATCAATCTAATGGATGGAAATAAAGCAGATAGTGGTATGTACACTATACAAATTTGTAGTGCACATAGCATTTCCCAAAAAAATTAAAAAAATAAATAAAATCACGCGCTGCTTACCTGCTTCGGATTTTTTTGTTTTTGTTTTTTTCACTCTCCTCATCTATTTTGAAACACTCATATTTTTTGATCTAGATCTCCACGCAATGAAACTTTCATTGCATTTTTTATTTTTTCATGCTCTTCGATTTGAGACTTGATCGATATAATTACATTGTTTTTGTGAGATTCACTGTAGTAATTCACTCAGTGAATGTTCCTTGTGAATCTCGAAAATCAGTGAATATCGACAGTGAATTTCGAATAATAGTGAATTTTGATTGCAGATTTTCTGAAATCACGTCAAATATTTTTAATGTGGTCTCAAAATTAAGATCATGAAAAAATAAAAAAAATTGGTGAAAGAATTTTCAAATTTGGAGTTCTAGATTGAGAGATATGTGTGTTTAAAAAAGATGGATGAAAATGAAAATGTGTTGCGTCCAGAAAATTAAAAATAAATAAAAAATAGTTTTTTCATTGATGCAAAAGTTTTAAAAAACCGTCATTCTCCTTAATTGATGAAATGTATTTGTCCTACTCTCCAACTACCTATTTTATTTATCTGTCATTTTACATTTCTAATACAGTATTTATTTATTTTTTCACATTTACCCTTCAATTTAATTATAATATGTAAACAAAGTATTTACATCACCAATAAAAAATACATTCTCAATGCTAAAACTCAAAAAGTCAATTTGTGTCACTATTATAAATATACACATTCCCAATATACTACATCAATTAATAAGAGATAATCAACATTTATTGGGTGTGTATATATTCAAAAAAATCAAAGGACATCTTAGTCATTTTATACTATATTTCCAGCACATTAATCACTTTTTTAATATGTGTGAATCTTCTCTGTGTGACAGATATAAAAAAACGGAAGGAGTATTTCGTTGCCTACTTCTTCCTCTCTCTTTTTCCTTTTCTTTTTAACTCTACTTTTTTTTGTTTTGTTTATATTGTACAAACAAAAATAAATGTAATGAACCAGAATCAAACCCATGATCAAAATCTCTACACTTAGACAATTTACCACCAAACTAACAAATATTTGTTATAAAAATTGCTATGTCTAGTATATATATTGTAAGAACTATGCCGGTTATTTTTATCCTCTTTTTCACGTTAACAACTTCAATCACATACAATCGTGTATCATCTTCATTAAACAATATAACAAACTTAATTAACATTATATTATTTTATTATATTAATGGTCATTCACTTACGAGAATCATGAAACAACATAAATGAAACCAAGTAAACATTATATCCACCATATTTGATATTCAGCTTATAGTCAATATATTTTTTGAAATAAACTTATAATCATTATTAAACACTGTAATAAAGTAAAAAAAGCATCAAATTATCTAAATCTCTTATAATAATCGTCAAAAATCATAGTTTACTCTAATAAATATCATATTGATAGTAAAATTGTTATAATCATCGTCAAACGCTGCATTAAATTTAAATGAACATTAATTTATTATTCAACCACTTGTAATTATCAATAAACACTTGATTAATTTCAGATAAACACCATATTGTTTACAAAGTCTAATTGGTCTTCATACATTATCAGTCGTCATTAAGAGTTGTAGTAAGCTTCAACGAACATCAGATTGATCTTTAGTAGTTAATAAATATCATCAAACACTATAACTAGCTTAAATATACATCATATTCATATTCAATCGTTTAAGAACATCATTAAACATATAATAAACATAATTAGACATTAGACTGATATTCAATCGCTTATAATCAACATTCAAAATCTATATTGCACTTAAACGAACATCACATTGATGTTCAACAACTTACAATTATGAAAGAAAAGCTCATATCAGAAATGTTGAAGAACTCAGTGACGAACAGCTCATACTAAATACAGCCAACTTGGAGATAAAAGATCTGCTCTTACACAGGATCTATGGATCAAGTTTTACAAGGATTACAATCATATCAAGGCAAAATACAGACACAAAACCTATGAGAATCACTTGTTTACTTCTTATCTGATGTATATCACAGTCAGAAGATGGAAAATCACAAGAAGATGAGAAATATGGATGAAAAGTTTTCCAACAAAAACAGGAAGGAACAAATGGAAATTGATATTAAGTTAGCCCTATGGAGGAAGTGGAAGTTGTCAAGCCAAATAGACTACCTCAGGACTTTTGCCAAGAAAGATACAAAATTGGAAAGTGAATATCAATTACATGATAAAGAAAGAATGTATATGTTAGTTACACAACGAGCAAAAGAATTGATGAACTAGTCATTTGTGTAGCTTGTCTCAGTTTTTGTGAATTCTAATGTAAAATCCAGTTTCCAGTGTAACTTTGTATTTCTTTGTCTTGTCTTTAAGCTTTTCTATTAATGAGGGTTTTGGCATCATCAAAAAGAGGGAAATTGTTAGAAATAAAATTTGAGTTTTGATGATGATTCATCTTATTTATTTACTTGTTTGTTTTTACCCCATTGATGAAGTGCTGAAACTAACTATTATAGTGAAGAGCTAAAATATGTCTAGAAAAGAATGAATAAGATTTATTAGAGTCTGATCTTTGTATAGGTTATATCAGACAAGCACTGTAATAGTTAGAGAGTCGTAAAGCTGAGAACTGGAAATCGAAATCATTATGAAATTGAAATATCACACAAACTGAGAGAACCAAACTGAAAGTGTTACTCAGAGTCAAGATCTAAAATTTACTCAGAACTGAAGAAGGTAAGTTCGTTGAGGGGCACATACTCAATTGGCTTATCTAGAAAATGAAGGCCGAGGGAACAAACTCAGTAAAAGAAGGCTGAGGGACACAGACTCAGTTATTGAAGAATGAAGAACTGAGGGTTCAAACTCAGTTTATGAAGATTAAAGCCGAGACTGTAAGGTTAGAATTCAAGCAAGACTGTGATGACCTGAACTAACTTTATGGATCTTGTATGAAGACCTAAGATACATAAGGACAATGATATCTTGGATGATTTATAAGAAATGGTGTACTCTGATTAAGTAAATAAAAATCAGATAAGAATAGAGTACTAAGTTTTGAAGAATAGTAAAAACTCAGTTAATGCTCTTCAATTGAAACTGACAAATCCCAGTTTACTCAGTTTCAAGCTGATGTAAAGCAAAGAAAGCTGAATGAGAATTCAAATGTTATAAATCAAGTATTCTCATTGAATGAAGAACTGTCATGTCAGAACGGTCGTTGACATCCGACAGATAGCCGTTGATAGCTACAAATATTCAAATTCAAACATGATGAATGTTGGACCTCACACTATAAATAGAGAACTTCACAACAAGGATCAAACAACCGAATAGCACCGAATTACAAAATAATACAATTCTTTCAAGCAAGCTTTGTTTATCTAAATTGCTATCAACTTTGTGCTCAACAAGATCATATCTAGAATTCTTCAAGTGTTCAAGCTTCAAAATATAATCATGATCCAACACTCTGAAGAACCACAAGCAAGAATCATTCATTTGATTCTCAGCCCAAATTTGACTTTTAATCAAAGGTTTAGTCTGTGAAGCAATCCGGTCAAAGATTTGCCAATGAAAGTTGTGTTTACAGTCAGGGTAGACTGTGTTTGTGGTGGTAACTGGAGAAGAGGCAATACAACCCTCTAAGGACCAGTGTGCAAGCAGTTGGAGAGCAACAATCCGACCTGTTCTTTTATTGTTTAGATAGTGGAGCTAGGATTAGTCAAGGACTATCAGTTTAGAAATTTTTGTAACCGGATACCTTAAAGATTTCTAGTGGAATTTTCCTCCGCGTCATAGGGGAAGAGTGGACTGATAAGATTACACCACCTGGAACCTCTATAACTCTTGTTTACTTTATTTTATGCATTTACTTACTGTTATTTTACAATCCTGTATTTGTGATTGTTTGTTCAACCATACAGAACTAATTGTTATACACAAACAGTACACAAACTGTCATTCACCAGAATTCAGTTTTGGATAATCAGCTTTTTCAAAGATACAACAAAATCAATTAAAGGCTAAAACTTATATCCGCTGGCGGATGACTCAGTTTCAGCATAAGTCAGTTTGACTTATACTCCGCTTAGTCAGCTCAACTCCACACAAGTTTATAATTGAACCTAATTGATTTAAGATATAGTTTTTGGTGACAAGCTTATTCAACCCCCTCTAAACTTGTGTCAGCCTTTTCAAAGGCCCAACAACTGGAAACTGAGTTGACTACTTCTCGACTAACTTTTTATTGTGAAGTTAGAGTACACCAATTTAAACTTAACTAAGTCCCATTCATCACATGTCCTTTTAATGAACTTAGTCCTTCAATACAGGGTATACAAGATCAGTTTAGGCCATCACAGACTTACCTAAATTCTGATCCCATATCCTTGGCTTTTAAGTCTCCAATACTAAGTTTGAACCCTTAGCCTTCATTAACTGAGTTTGAACCCCCAGCCTTCAGTCTTGAGTAGGTCATGGACACTCTACTGAAATCTAAACCTAGATAGGTCTACCGAGCAAGTCATCTAACCTCATTACAGTGCTTATTTTATCAAACCTATACAAAGATCAAAGTCTAGTAAAACTATACATTTATTGTAGACATCTTTTTGCATTTTCCCTATAACAGCTAGTCCGGCACTCATCATTAAAACTAAATTATGTATAACAATTTCCTCATTTTAGTGATGATGCCAATACCCTCCTTACAGCAAAGTAAAAAGATAAACAATGACAACAAAACAAATTTCATTTATATATATCCTTGAGGTTCAAATTTGTTCAAACTATTAAACCTACTTTCAATAGATTATAAAATAAGGTAAAGTCTGTTGAACTAATTTTTCTCATGATCTCTTTTCTGATGATACTCTATGATTTCTCTTTGCATAGCTATCATCCATTGGTTCTCAATTCTAGAGAAAACATTCAAGTGTGTATCATCTTCCACCATTCCCAAGTTTCGGCGACTGTCATTCGAACTCCTTGGAAATTGAAAGCTCCTTGCATGTAGACTTGTTTAAATTCATCCAATGAGTCTTTTGCAGACATACATCTAAGACTTTGTTCATCAGTTTGACCTCTTCCTCCCCTTGCACCACTTCTTTCACAACATCTTGTAGCTCTCATAGATTTGACCCTGATTTCTCACAGTCTTAACCCTGGAAAGACTTCAGTCCTTCCATAATGGTCATATATCTATATGGTTTCTTTCTTTCATTATGCAATTTTGTGAATTCTTTCAAAATATTATCATATAATTCCACTCTGCCAGCTCCAGGAGTCCTTAGTGCATGAATCTCAGCTTCATATCTCTTCTTGTGATACACTCTTGTAGCCTCTTTTGCTTCTACTATCTGGACTTCTTCCCCTTATTGACATCATCAATAAAACGGTTCAGCAAGGTCAGAACACCGACTTGAGTTGAAACAATATTAGTTAGTTATTGTTCCATTATCTATGTTCTTGTATCAATTGAAATTGTCCTAGATTGTAGAGTCTGATTTAGTAGGTTCAGTCTTTCTTCAAACTTAAGATCAATAGGTGAAGTAGTTAGCTGAGGTTGTGGATTTGTACCCAACTTATCTATCTTATCGTGTAGACTACTTAGTTGTTTAGTGATGAATTTGTCTCTCTTGGTTTGAGATGTGTTTAACTTGCACACCTCATGGTGTAAATCATTGCATCTGATCTGTAAATGTGTAATATTTGAAGTAGATGCCTTAGATGTTATTCCCTTGTTTTCGTAAAGATTGACAAGAACCTCCATCCTTTGTTCACTGGCTCTCAGCTGACCTCTTAGTTGAGTGATGTTTTCTCTGACATCCCTTAACTCTTCCATAATATAAGCAGGCATGATTGGTGCATTACCTCTTATATATTCATTCACATCAAGTTTTTCACCATCTTCAGGTCTTGGCTATCTGAAAACCATGGCCAGATCCCAATCAAAGGGTTCTAGTCGGTCTAGATCCAAGCCAAGGTCATCATAGGCAACATGTTGCTCCCCCTCAAGGTTAGAATTGATTCCTTGTTCATGAACATCAATGATATGCCTACAACATAATCCAATCCGATGATCTCATTTTGGGCCTGCCGGAAACCACATTCAGGACAAGGCCGATGGCCATGAAGTCCACAATATATTAGCCGCCTTAAGGTAATGGGATTACAGCTCCAATACTAGCCCTATAACGCAATAAAAGGTGAAGCTAGGCTAGGGACGACCTACCTAGACCCAAGCTAATTAGGTCCGCTAGCGACCCCACTCACAACATATGGATAAGAGATCTATTATTATACCAACAAGATGAGGACATACAACACGAGAAGACTGCAAAGCTAATAGGTCCTCGGCACACCGGCCCCGCCATGAGCTGGAGGACACGTCAAAGACCTAGTTGTACTGTCTGTCTTTATTTGTAATTATACTGAACCATAGTCGGTTCATCCCCTATAAGTAGGGCTCTATGTATCCATTTCAAGATGAGGCTTTTAATGAAAAAGAAGGCAATACTATGCCCATTTTATTACTCACATTTTATCATACTTGCACCACCACCAGAATTTCACAGCACCACCGGAAATCACTACTTTTACATCATTAAACAACTAGATATCCTCCACTCACCACCACTGAACACCTGAGATAATCTTGACATTATTAGTTGGCTTCATTACTTGGAAAATCAAGATTAGCTTGCTCCGGTGTATGGCTCCTCCGTTGTATTCAAACTTAGCGGCGGTCCTAGGAAGAGCTTCATCTTGTCCAGGCTATTCTCACGGTTTCTTCAACAAAAGCTCTTAGCTCCCACTCGAGTACGCACAAACCTTCATCTCGGCGTTGTATTGGCTTCAAACTAAGGTAACCTCCTCAAATCTTGTTCAAAGTCATGAGTTTGCGTTTGAACATCACCTCTCTCGTGACCTTTGTGCAGGAAACTCGTTGGAATCGGCTTCGTACGTTTCCTGGCCGGAAATCTCATTTTAAGATTATTACTTGTTACTTTGAGCTCTGCATCCGTCTAAACAAACGAAGGACACGTGATTTGCTGGGTTTGCTCTTAAGAAATCAACATTCTCAGCATTTTTACGTTAAGAACAGAGCTTTGTAGTATTTTCATTGTTCTGGTACTGCTGGTGCTCACAGTTGGCTTTCTAGGCCTTTTTACATTGAAGTGGAAGTGATAGTTGCATTTTCTTGGGTTTACTGGTTTTTGTCTAGAATATCCTGAGGTTTTGTTGAGTTTCGAGCAAGATCACGCCAAAATCTTCATAGATATTGGTATTTTCTAGGCTTCCGCTTGAGAAATCACAGTTGCCCTAGAAATTCTGATATCCGTACATCGGACCGTCATAGAACCCGCCAGACAAGTCACTTTCGATGGTATTCGCGACACGCCGCCTGAATATACACAAGGTTGGTATGTGTCAGAACGGTTAGCGGGAAATAAGAGTACTTTTTTCATTTAGCGTAGACAGCAAATCAGAGAGTGCCACATGGCCGGCATCAAGGACAACTTGTTGGTCCCACCAACCCCAGGAAAGGGGACCACACAAGACCCTCCACACAGAGATAACATGGAGCACACGCTTAAGAATCCCACCGCGGATTTGAATGAATCTCAACAAGGAGAAAAGGCGAGGCTTAACACTGATGCCCGAAATGACATAAACCAGAGAAAATCCAGGTCCAAAGAAATTGCTTCGAGCTTGGAGCCGGCCCGCACTGGTCACGCCCGCAGGAAGGCATTTGAGGGAACCTCTAGGCCACCTGAAAGCCAATGATCGACCCCAGAAAAGAGACTAGATTCTCAGGAAAGCTCTGAAGGAAAAGCAGCAAAAGCGTACGCATAGTATGTTTAGAAAATGTATTTGTCCAACTTGCGTTTGGCCGCAATGAAAATCTTCCACTTATGCCGGTTGAAGACTGACTCCCCACCTCAACTGTAGCCAATGCTTGGGGCCCGCCATAGGGGCCACCATCAGGCCCGCACGGTCACACAAGAATTGAAATAGAAGGAAGCGAGTTCGCATCAGCAGGCCAGAGAGCCAAACATGTAACACCCCATATTTTAGGGTATGAACGAGAAGGGTATAGTTGTTAATTATTAGCAGTGACCAGTCACACAATAAAATACATACCTCTACCAGAAAAAATTAGGTGTCTATGTACATGGCCGGCTCTATGCTAAGGCCACCGAGACCCGGGTCTTAAGCCCAACGGTGTCGGGGGGCCCAACGGTACATGTTTCGTTAAAAGAAAAAAAAATTCGTGTAGATTTATCCGATCCAACCTAATATAATAGGTTAATTTTCTTTTTTGATACAGACCCAATTTTTTTTTACTCCAATCGATAAAGGTCCGAATAAAAAAATTTACTTGGCCCAAAAAAAATAGACATACAAACAAGTTTTATTAATTTTTTGCATTTACGGATGTTAAAACGCGATTAGTGTTATAAAAAATGTAGTACTTAGGATTTGACAGAGAATTAGAAACTCCAAGGCACATTAATAACGTTGTCTTTCAAGAGATGTTTCGTCCTACACAATTTGTCACTTAGGGATCAAATAAAAATCCCTTTCAGGATACAATGGGGGTGTTTGATTCAAACACTGACTTGTTTGAATCAAACCCGAGGACAATCAAAATTTTTCTGATGATGTTGTCAAACTTATGAATTTTCGCCTGCATACTTATGCCTTTTATAGGTTGCAAGTACCCCATATACGAATGGAGGTACTCCTTGCACGAAAGGGTAGGGTTGTCACTGTTCGTTGCGATAACATTAATTCGTACGGCAACACGTATGCAAACAATAACCAAAATATTTATTTATGAAAAAAATATCTAACAATAAGTATGTTTTAAAAATAAAAAAAAACAACTTCAACTAAAAGGCCCAATTCGGGGACATGGTTTTAAGCCCAGCAAAAGCGAGGGCCGGCCATGTCTATGTACTTGCATTTAAAATACTTTTACCTATATTTATTTCTTCTAATTGCCTTAAATATATGTTACGTGTGTGTATACTATATATATACACACCTTTGTCCGGAAAGAAAATAGAATACTCATTTACCGTAAATTATACCACCCGTTTACTATAACCGTTAAACATATATGTTACATTGTTGCGCATACCTTGGGCCAGCCTCGTGCAGTCAAAATTTTGAGAGCCCTTGTAAATAAATTTATGCCTTCCCTTTTATTTTTGTCTGAAACAAAATTGAGTAAAAGTCGGTTTGAGTATGTTCGATGTTCACTTGGTTATTCTAGTGCGCTAGTAGTAGGGAGTGAGGGAGCGAGCGGTGGTCTTGCTTTGTTATGGAATGATGACTCTCATGTTTGGATTTCTACTTATTCATTGGGACATATTGATGCTGTTATACGTAGGGATACGGCACCATCTTGGCGGTTTACGGGTTTTTTTATGGCAATCCAGTTGTTTCTGCCCGAGAGCACTCTTGGACATTATTACGCTGCTTGTATGAAAGCATGTCTCTCCCGTGGCTTTTGGCGGGAGACTTTAATGAGGTTCTGTTATGAACGGAGCAAGATGGCCCACATTCCCGGCCGTTCCCGCAGATTCTAGCCTTTAGAAATGCACTTGCAGATTGTGACCTTACGGATATGGGTTATGTTGGGGCCCCTTTTACTTGGTATAATCGCGGAGTGGCTAATATAGGGTGGCGAAACCTCTTCCCTCAGCATTCAGTCTATCACTTATCTAGTTCTCGCTCTGATCACGTCCCTATTATGATTTCATCAAGTAACCCTTTTGATAGAGGCTTGGTAAAATGGACCCCGGTACAGCGTTATGACCCCTTCTGGATCAGAGATCAGGAGTTTAAGGAATGTTTCCAAGAATCTTGGTAGGGTGGCAATGTGTATAATTCTACATCTCTTGTTGAAACAGTGATGCGAGTTCGGCGAGAGTTGCGGAGCTAGAGCACTCGTCGGCATAGGAACATAGGGAAGCGTATATCGGAGAAAGAGGAAGAGTTGCGAGTTTTGAGAGAGTCTTCCGCTTACTCGGCCCGAAAAGAGCGGGAGATTATGTAGCAGATTGATCAATGGCAGACTATGGAAGAGGAATACTAGCGGCAGAGGGGCAGAGCGGATTGGCTAGTGCAGACGGACAGAAATACGAGTTACTTCCATCATAAGGCGGCGGCTCGTAGGAAACGGAACACTATTCATTTGTTACATGACTCGGATGTGGTATATATTACGGTAAAAATGTATTATATTAATTTTATGTTTCTACGTGTAGTACATGATACAATGTGGTATGTATGTCTTTTGAGACATTAATTGGAAGGTGGCAAAGTCTAACTTCCGACTTCAGGTGCCTTAGCATCAATCGCCACAACTGAGACCCTCTGCGGGGAGAAGGTGGTAGGCCAGAAGGCGGTTGTTGTTTAAACTATTACAATCCCAAAAAAAAGGTAAAACGGAAAGCTAAAAGTCTAGTGGCATCTCAAACGTTAAACGTTTACAACTCCAAGATATTATTGAAACAATGAAAATTAAATAAACTTTATCTCAAACTCCAAGCTCAAACGTCTGCATCTTGACTATCGTCATAGCCAAACTCATCTACCTGCCAATCTTCTCGGGGTGGGGTACAATAAGGAAAAGGGGTAGGTACATTTTGTACTCAGTAAGGGGTAGAAGATCGGTAACACATATTGATCTAAAAATCTACCACATATGTTGCATTAAAATACACTCCCCTCTGCTAAGTCTGTTAGCACCATCACGAGCAATTATCTATGTTACATTGTAATTCAAGGACATAATGCCCGAATGATGGGTATGTGTCACGGATTTTATTAATACAAAATAAACAAGTAATAAAACCGGTTAACCTCAAGTGCAAGGATCGTAGTATAGAGGCTATGCCGGGTCGATCTTACGGGGAACTAGACAGTTGTTAATCCTAGCTTTTGTTTTAACTTACTATGTCATGAACTACACTAAACAGTGAATTAATCTAAACAAAGATTGCAGAAAATAAACTAGACAGAGGAGATTATCCAATGCTAGGAAAATACGGGTAACGGACTTATTAACTAAACTAAACTAATTGCAAAAAGGAAATTAACTAAGCAAAGCAAGACTCAAGTTGCAAGGATTTAAAATCAAATTATAAAAGGCAAACGAGGATTGATCCACCTATCAACATGTATTGATCTCCTATCTCGATTATATGTGGTATTTATCTAGGTCGTGATTCACCTTACCTAAACATGAACCCTAATTCCATAGGTAATTCATCTATTAACCTAGTATCTTCCAATGCTAGATTAACGCGTTTCAAGATCAAATGTGTCAACTTTTACGTTTAAATCTAGTGATTAGACTTGTTAACTTCCGTTATTATAAATCTAAGGACTATTCTTATCTATGGTGATCTAAAGGTTAATCATGACTTCCATCAATCATAAACATAATCATACATGCAAATCTTCCGATATAAACGCAATTAAACGAGATAAAACATAAATAAGAAACAACCTTAAATAAATAACTCACAGTATAATCGAAATACAGAAATCAATCCAAGTTGATGGCTTCACAATTCTCGTTTGATTGAAGCTTTAGCTCCGAGCATCCTCGGCAACCCGGAAAAGCGAGAAAAAGAACATAAAAAGCGCTCTAAACTAATCTAATTTAAAGTTGCAGAAAAGTGGAAGGAAAAGAAGTAAAACCGCAGCCTTAGCCGCCCCTAGGGTTTAGGGTTTGTATAGTGTCGAATTGTTGTTCATAATGTGTGAAAATAGCCTTGTATTTATAAGCAACAAAGTCGGTTCCTCTAAGTCGGTTTCATGGACGAACGTTCGTTCTGGTGGATGAGCGTTCAGCTTCTTCAGTCTCTATTCAGACGCTCGTTCAGTGTCCGTTCATGCTCTCAGTACTCGTTTTCAACATTGGACGCTCGTTCAATCTCAGCAGACGCCCGTTTGATCTGGACGGAGTATGGACGTTCGTTCAACATGACTTGAATGCGATTTTTGCATGTTTATCTCTTTTTCTTCTCTCCACTTGATCATTATCTCTTTCTTAAATCTTTATAGCTCGAAATTTATCTCCTTTGATCATCATTTGAGCACAATAAACATACCTATAACACATGGAAAACATCGCAAAGCGTAATAATATTCAAATAATCATATTTTAACCATGAAATCACATAAATATATCGATATTGCGATTAAGCCGTTAAAAATATCGTTTGCTCAATATTTTAATATAAAGACCAATTATTATGCAAATTATACAATATAGAGGGAAAAACATCGTAAAATATATCCTTATAAACCACATAATTTCACCCTTAACAACTCCCCCACACTTAGCTTTTGCTCGTCCCGAGCAAAACAAAACGAAAAATTAGGTTCGAGAAAGGAAAACAGGCATCTAAACAGATATAACATATAGATAATAACTTAGGCGTTCACCATTGTGTGTGTGCATAGCCATAGAAAACTTCCACTAAAACCAAACTTGAAAAATCAAAGTAAAACTAGCTAATACCCCCTCGTAGAATAGCAATAAATGACACTCATAAGATGTACCCTACTGATGACGGTCAAATTATACCCGTAAAAGTCATCAACATTGACCTTAAATCGAGATTAATAATACGCATTTTATATTAAATCACATGTTTATATGTATTATTTACGGTTATGTTATTTATATTATATGAATTGGTATTTAGCCGATTTTATTATTTAAAGCCGATTTATTGTGCGATAATTATTGATTTTGCAGATCACAACAAATCGAGAGGATTAATGTCATTCAATCAATTATCTCAAGATAAGGAAGGAAGAAAATCGGAGCATTAAGTGGAAGATTAATCGGATCAACATGCAAGCGTGCGATGGGGAACAAGCTAGACGAAGAAAACGTGTTAAACATGCAAACTTAGGTTCGGTCGACCGAGCCTATAGCTTCGGTCGACCGAGTGCAGCTCTTCGGTTGACCGAGCCTTAGGTTTGGGTCGGTTTCCGGCTTATATCGTGCTTATCTTCTAGAACCACCCTAAGTCGGCAAAAACCTCTATATAAGCAAGCAGCTACGAGAATTGTAATACACACCTTAGAAATACCTTAGAATATCATTCAATAAAATCACTCTATTCATATCTTGATTCAATGTAGTTTATTGAGGGTGTTTCCAGCAATTTAAGGGCTGCATTATGTAAGCCTTTATTTTCTGTTTCTTTCTTTTAAGTAATTAATTCCACCCAATTATGCTTTATCGTTTGAGTTAGTTAATCATAGCTAGATGATGTAGATCTAGGTTATGTCGTTATGGATGTGGCGAAGCATTGTCTATGGGGATCCCATAACCTACGTCATCTACTTAGTTTCTATCCATGAATCTTCATTGTTTAATTAATGCGTATCTATGTTAGTTTATATGAATGCTTTACGAGTTACTGTTTAATTTGTTCTGTATGATGAAATGCTGAGAGATATGTTCGGGGATGTAATCTGGGGACGAAATTGATTCAGGTGACCGAATGAGTTCACTCGGTCGACCGAGCCCACCTATTCGGTCGACCGAGCCCTGTTTTCATCCGTTAAATAGCCCTGTCTTTATGGTTAGGTTAACTTAATAGAATTTATCATCTCAGTAGGTATGGCTACGGCTACGTTGCTCGTCTGTTTTAATTAGCGTATGATTAGGAAATACCAATATAGGGCTCCTAGGTTGGCTCATGAATGATCTTCTGGGACTTTCAGCGAGATCTAGGTAGGTTTTGTATTTGGGAATTGAGCTCACCTAGTTATACGTAAATCGTAGATTAACATGAGACCGTTCGGGTAATTGTTAATAGGACGAGGGCGATGCGATCGTTTAGGAAGTACGCCTAACCATAGGAATGTTGCCTAGACGAGGTGTACGATTAATATCGGCATCCTTAAAGTCGTAAGCGTGTGAGTTATATGAGATGGATACCCAAAAGGTGAAGTCACGTAATGTAGCACGGTGATCTAGCAACCTAACCGGTGCTAAGTCAAGTTAAAGAGGATGACTCCCGTAGCCAATCCAAGATAGATACAAACGGATTGACGGTTAATAAGTTCAGTTTATTATATAAATTATCTGGGGTCCAAACGATAAAGACTATAATTGGGGAGGTTAATTACGTTGTGTTGAGTCGTGTCTTTACTTTTCTTGTCTTATGTTGGTCGTAGACCGCCCCTATGTCCTTGACATGTTTAATTAATTGTTTGTATATAAGATGATCCACAATTGGTTCCCTGTGGGATCGACCTTGATTCACTATAGCTATACTACGATGGGCCTAGTCCTCTTGCTAGTATTGGTTTATGGTGGTCAAGTATATTATAACCTGATTGACCCCGATCAAGTTTTTGGCGCCGTTGCCGGGGAACCAACGGTCAATTTTATATATAAATAATTTTCTTATTCATGTCAAGTTTTCTGTTTTAGAGTCTGTTTTTACGTTTTTGAGTCCCTCTGGTTGTCTGCTCTGTCTGAAAATTCCAGATTCTTAAAATAAAAATAAAATAAAATAAAAAAAATTTATTCGGTCGACCGAGAGACCTCATTCGGTCGACCGAGAATTTATATTTATTTATTTTTTGTTTCGTTTTGTTCTTGTTCTGTTCTGTTTACACGGTTTCTGATTTGTGTTTTTCGAGTCTGGAATTCCGCGTGTCTGTTTATCCCCGTATGTTTAATCCGTAGGTACGATAGCGACATGGGAAACCATGTTAAAATCGGTCAACGGTCTGTTTTTTTTTCTTCTTGTTTGCGAAACCAGGGAAGCAATAATCCAAGTCAATAATTTTTCGCGGGCGCTGAGAAAATAACCCAGCAAACCTGTGGAGCTACGAATCTACGATGGGAAAAGCGATGGAAGCAATACCTTTAAAGCACAAAGATGGCTCCGAAAAGATTTTATGGCTTAAATTCTTCGTGGTACAATGTTGAAGGCAAGGTACTACCTTTTTTGCTTATGTTTTACTACCTTTTGTTTTTTTTTTGAGCATAAGTTAGCCTATACATGAACCTTAGTATGAATCGTGGCCCGGAGTGGTTTGTGAGATTAATTCTTTTAGTGTGGAAGGTTCTGCCCCAAATCTGTCTCATCTAGAGGGTGTAGGGAAACATGTAGTCGTTGAAAGGAAGCAGTGAATAAAGAGTTCCTCATAGTTCTGTTAAAATCTCATTGTCCTATGCATGAGATTGCTTCTACTGCGGCCATGGGAGCAACAAATTGTGTAGTTTAAGCATTCAAAATCTAAAGAAGACGTTGAGTTTTGAGAGAACACAATCTTCGCTTTCGTTGAGTTTTATGGTGATGGCTTCTCGGTGAACCCACCTTAAACGAAACGAGATTACGCTTTGGGTGACAATTTAGAAATCGCGAGAATCGTAGTACATGGGTTCGGAAATGGTCTAACCATGGCGGGCGAGTTTAACCGAGCTTCGGCTCAATCGACTCCCCTCCACGTGTGATGTACGTTACGAGCGGTTCAACAAGACTTAGCATAGCCGATAAGCCTTCGGGCTAAACGGGGCTTAATCTTGACGGATTGGCCTGAACTGTCACATATGTTCCAACGAATAAGACGGCGTAGGCTTGCCTACATAACCGACCTTATTCGGAGTACTTTGATTCATTGTTTCTTATTGTCAAGGCCAAAACCGTAATTCTAACTGAGTTTCTTAGAATTCACTAATTCCTAAAACGAGAGCTGAGGTAAGAGCTTTGTATAAATGGTATGGATAAATGTCGTTTCCTAGGTCTCACAACAAAGGGAAAGGTATTAATCCGCAAAAGCGACAAGCCACCTCTAATAGTGCTCAGAGGGTCAAAGTCTGGCGATCCAAGAATGATAACTGACAAGGATACTCTTTGGAAAGTCGAGCTGAGGACTTTAAACTCAGAACTACTTCTTTAAAACCCTTAGGATTTCTTTTTAGGATTTTAGGTTTTGTTTTCTTTGAGTCAAATAAGAGTAACGTGACATATGTTGAGGTTTTTTTTATTTTGCCGTGTTCCGATGGCCATTGGGCTAAGGATGTGCAAAACTTTTTTTACTCAATATAGGCCACGTGAATTAGAGTTTCTTAGGAGAGTCGAGAAATTGCTAAAGAAAAGGAAATTTAGCTATCAATCTTAAGATGGAAGCATTAAGAGAGCTTGAGAATTACTGAAAATGTAACAGAGAATGATTGGTGCGAACAAGAACAATTTTGGTCAACTTCCAAAACCTTTTAGAAAGGTGATCCAAGTGAAAATCCAAAGTAGTGTGCAATTCATTACGCAATTATCCTTATCTTTCCCTTTACACTTTTTCACCTTCAAAATTTTCGATCCTCTCAACAATGCCCGAACGAAAGTTCACATTTCTAACCATTCTTTCATCGCCTCTCTTTCTTTCCATCCGTTTCACTCTCCCACCCAATCTCAATGCCTTAACCATTTTCAACCCACCCATAAACACAATTTCTTACCCACCCTTTATCTTTTCTTCCCATCCTTATGTGTATCTTTTTCTAAACCCATCATACTCTCAACCTCCATTTTGTTTACAAAATACCTTTGTGTTGCGGAATTTGAAATATTGCTAAGCTTTAATGATTATCTTTTATCATTTTGATTTTCATGATCCTAGTTGGGGTAAGTGTAGCTCTGACCCTAGCTAGATTTTGAAGGTTTTTGGTTCGATCAAAGTACAACTTATCTTTCTACCTGAAGTTTTAAATTTCACATTTTTTCCGTCTATTCCGGCATTTCTAGATGATAAGTTTTGTTCTGAACTATCACACCGATCCGACCTTGTTGATGACGGTTATGACTTTTACGTGATACATTGGGTTATTAGTAATTTCGAGGAGTAGATACATCTCCCTAAGTTGTTGATATCCAATGCAAGCGAGAAGTCTCTGCGTTAAGTATTTGATTTTATCTTTAGCCAATAGGTCGCATTCAATCTGTTATACCTTACCAAGTTTCTCTTTTCCTAGATTGAATACCTTTTCGAGCCAGTCACCCTCGTGTTTTCACACGTCGGGTAATGCTTTTTGATCTTTGTCTTCTCCACCCGGTTTTAAGAATATTTAGGCGGTGGAGGTTGTAGATGAAGACCACCATCTTTAGTTGCTTGTTTATTTTTCTTTCTATTTAGTATTTTTCTTGTCTTTGGTTGTATAAAATAAAGTGGCTTAAAATGTTTTAAGGTATTTATACCTCATTACCGCCACATTATTTTATAACTTCCATAGACATGGTGTTATTACGGTTTCGTGGAGTTTGTCTGCTTATACGGGTTTTCACTTGCTTCTCCACAACGTCTTGACATTTACTCCGATATTGTTCCTTTACTTGAGAGCCGTTTCCGAGCTAAGTCTTTTTCTTAAATTCTCATTTATTTTTGTCATTGAGGACAATGCCATGTTTAAGTGGGGGTAGGAGACTTAGCCATGTTATGTTATAATTGAAAATTGAATGAAACGGCACATGATTGAAAAATTTGAATACATACCATATTATTTATCTCGTACCCTTAGAATTGTGAGTTCCTAGCTAAGAATTGATAGGAAAGGAACCAAGCTGCGTAAGTACGTGATCATTTTATACTTATGTTAAGTAAATTTAAGGATATTCATGCCCGTTTTGCGAGTAGTTATTTATTATTCAATTACTCAACCCGTGAATCGAGTATACCGCGTAAATCATAATAAGCCGAAGAAATTATGTGTACATTGCATAGATGATTGGTTATGTAAACTTAGTGTCAATATCTATCTGGTGATGTATTCTTATATTTTAGCCATTAAAGTGGAGTAATAAGCTTGAGACGTACTGTGTTTGAAAATGTTAAAACACTTGGGCTTGTAGTAACATTACCAAAGTAGCCCCGCGCTTGTGGTAATATTCGATGCTATACATGATCTAAGATAGGGGGATACTTTAAAAAGTTTTCTTCCTTGAGATTGATAGTATTTGAAAAATATGAAGATATGAAAAGAATATTCAACTCTTTAAGAGGCTTTGAGTAGTACTCGGTCTCCAAGTCCAAAAACCCTCTATAGATACGCTCTTGCTTATTGCTCTAGTGCTTCAAAATTTTAAAGGCTTGAGAAGTATGAATGCGAGGTTGGTAGGTTGAGATTACGAAGTTGGCATAAACTCTAATCTTGCTACGAATATATAAAACTAAATGCACATGCACACATCACTTCGATTCATAGTGAGTAGTGAATAATGGATATCTTATGAGCATGACTAGTATGAGTTGACTTGAGCTTCTTGCGTAAGTATGACACGACCATGGGAAATGTTGTCTTGAGGAATGACTTATTGATGCTTTGTTCGGGACGATCAAAGTCTAAGTGGGGGGTAGTTGATGACGGTCAAATTATACCCGTAAAAGTCATCAACATTGACCTTAAATCGAGATTAATAATATATATTTATATTAAATCACATGTTTATATTTATTATTTAATGTTAAGTGATTATTAATATGATATTTGGTATTTAGCCGTTTTTATTATTTAAAGCCGATTTATTGTGCGATAATTATTGATTTTGCGAGATCACAACAAATCGAGAGGATTAATGTCATTCAATCAATTATCTCAAGATAAGGAAGGAAGAAAATCGGAGCATTAAGTGGAAGATTAATCGGATCAACATGCAAGCGTGCGAGTGGGGAACAAGTTAGACGAAGAAAACGTGTTAAACATGCAAACTTAGGTTCGGTCGACCGAGCCTATAGCTTCGGTCGACCGAGTAGCTCTTCGGTTGACCGAGCCTTAGGTTTGGGTCGGTTTCCGGCTTATATCGTGCTTATCTTCTAGAACCACCCTAAGTCGGCAAAAACCTCTATATAAGCAAGCAAACTACGAGAATTGTACACACCTTAGAAATACCTTAGAATATCATTCAATAAAATCACTCTATTCATATCTTGATTCAATGTAGTTTATTGAGGGTGTTTCCAAGCAATTTAAGGGCTGCATTATGTAAGCCTTTATTTTTCGTTTCTTTCTTTTAAGTAATTAATTCCACCCAATTATGCTTTATCGTTTGAGTTAGTTAATCATAGCTAGATGATGTAGATCTAGGTTATGACGTTATGGATGTGGCGAAGCCTTGTCTATGGGGATCCCATAACCTACGTCATACTACTTAGTTTCTATTCATGAATCTTCATTGTTTAATTAATGCGTATCTATGTTAGTTTATATGAATGCTTTACGATTCTTGTTTAATCCATTACGTATGATGAAACGCTGAGAGATATGTTCAGGGATGTAATCTGGGGACGAAATTGATTCGGGTGACCGAATGAGTTCACTCGGTCGACCGAGCCCACCTATTCGGTCGACCGAGCCCTGTTTTATCCGTTAAATAGCCACGTCTTTATGGTTAGGTTAACTTAATAGAATTTATCATCTCAGTAGGTATGGCTACGGCTACGTTGCTCGTCTGTTTTAATTAGCGTATGATTAGGAAATACCAATATAGGGCTCCTAGGTTGGCTCATGAATGATCTTCCGGGACTTTCAGCGAGATCTAGGTAGGTTTTGTATTTGGGAATTGAGCTCACCTAGTTATACGTAAATCGTAGATTAACATGAGACCGTTCAGGTAATTGTTAATAGGACAGAGACTGATGCGATCGTTTAGGAAGTACGCCTAACCATAGGAATGTTGCCTAGACGAGGTGTACGATTAATATCGGCATCCTTAGTGTCGTAAGCGTGCAAGTTATATGAGATGGATACCCAAAAGGTGAAGTCACGTAATGTAGCACAGTGATCTAGCAACCTAACCGGTGCTAGGTCAAGTTAAAGAGGATGACTCCCGTAGCCAATCTAAGATAGATACAAACGGATTGACGGTTAATAAGTTCGGTTTATTATATAAATTATCTAGGTCCAAACGATAAAGACTATAATTGGGGAGGTTAATTACGTTGTGTTGAGTCGTGTCTTTACTTTTCTTGTCTTATGTTGGTCGTAGACCGCCCTATGTCCTTGACATGTTTAATTAATTGTTTGTATATAAGATGATCCACAATTGGTTCCCTGTGGGATCGACCTTGATTCACTATAGCTATACTACGATGGGCCTAGTCCTCTTGCTAGTATTGGTTTATGGTGGTCAAGTATATTATAACCTGATTGACCCCGATCAAGTTTTTGGCGCCGTTGCCGGGGAACCAACGGTCAATTTTATATATAAATAATTTTCTTATTCATGTCAAGTTTTTCGTTTTAGAGTCGTTTTTACGTTTTGAGTCCCTCGGTTGTCCGCTCTCGTCCGAAAATTCCGATTCTTAAAATAAAAATAAAAAAAAAAAAAAAAATTTTTATTCGGTCGACCGAGAGACCTCATTCGGTCGACCGAGAATTTATATTTATTTTTTTTTGTTTCGTTTTGTTCTTGTTCTGTTCTGTTTACACGGTTTCGATTTGTGTTTTTCGAGTACGGAATTCCGCGTGTCCGTTTATCCCCGTATGTTTAATCCGTAGGTCCGATAGCGGCATGGGAAACCATGTTAAAATCAGTCAACGGTCTGTTTTGTTTTTCTTCTGTTTGCAGAAACCAGGGAAGCAATAATCCAAGTCAATAATTTTTCGCGGGCGCTGAGAAAATAACCCAGCAAACCTGTGGAGCTACGAATCTACGATGGGAAAAGCGATGGAAGCAATACCTTTAAAGCACAAAGATGGCTCCGAAAAGATTTTATGGCTTAAATTCTTCGTGGTACAATGTTGAAGGCAAGGTACTACCTTTTTTGCTTATGTTTTACTACCTTTTTTTTTTTTGAGCATAAGTTAGCCTATACATTAACCTTAGTATGAATCGTGGCCCGGAGTGGTTTGTGAGATTAATTTATTAGTGTGGAAGGTTTTGCCCCAATATGTCTCATCTAGAGGGTGTAGGGAAACATGTAGTCGTTGAAAGGAAGCAAGTGAATAAAGAGTTCCTCATAGTTCGTTAAAATCTCATTGTCCTATGCATGAGATTGCTTCTACGGCCATGGGAGCAACAAATTGTGTAGTTTAAGCATTCAAAATCTAAAGAAGACGTTGAGTTTTGAGAGAACACAATCTTCGCTTTCGTTGAGTTTTATGGTGATGGCTTCTCGGTGAACCCACCTTAAACGAGAAACGAGATTACGCTTTGGGTGACAATTTAGAAATCGGAGAATCGTAGTACATGGGTTCGGAAATGGTCTAACCATGGCCGGGCGAGTTTAACCGAGCTTCGGCTCAATCGACTCCCCTCCACGTGTGATGTACGTTACGGCGCAGTTCAACAAGACTTAGCATAGCCGATAAGCCTTCGGGCTAAACGGGGCTTAATCTTGACGGATTGGCCTGAACTCGTCACATATGTTCCAACGAATAAGACAGCGTAGGCTTGCCTACATAACCGACCTTATTCGGAGTACTTTGATTCATTGTTTCTTATTGTCAAGGCCAAAACGGTAATTCTAACTGAGTTTCTTAGAATTCACTAATTCCTAAAACGAGAGCCGAGGTAAGAGCTTTGTATAAATGGTATGGATAAATGTCGTTTCCTAGGTCTCACAACAAAGGGAAAGGTATTAATCCGCAAAAGCGACAAGCCACCTCTAATAGTGCTCAGAGGGTCAAAGTCTGGCGATCCAAGAATGATAACTGACAAGGATACTCTTTGGAAAGTCGAGCTGAGGACTTTAAACTCAGAACTACTTCTTTAAAACCCTTAGGATTTCTTTTTAGGATTTTAGGTTTTGTTTTCTTTGAGTCAAATAAGAGTAACGTGACATATGTTGAGGTTTTTTTTATTTTGCCGTGTTCCGATGGCCATTGGGCTAAGGATGTGCAAAATTTTTTTTACTCAATATAGGCCACGTGAATTAGAGTTTCTTAGGAGAGTCGAGAAATTGCTAAAGAAAAGGAAATTTAGCTATCAATCTTAAGATGGAAGCATTAAGAGAGCTTGAGAATTACTGAAAATGTAACAGAGAATGATTGGTGCGAACAAGAACAATTTTGGTCAACTTCCAAAACCTTTTAGAAAGGTGATCCAAGTGAAAATCCAAAGTAGTGTGCAATTCATTCTGCAATTATCCTTATCTTTCCCTTTACACTTTTTCACCTTCAAAATTTTCGATCCTCTCAACAATCTGCCCCGAAAGTTCACATTTCTAACCATTCTTTCATCGCCTCTCTTTCTTTCCATCCGTTTCACTCTCCCACCCAATCTCAATGCCTTAACCATTTTCAACCCACCCATAAACACAATTTCTTACCCGTCCTTTATCTTTTCTTCCCATCCTTATGTGTATCTTTTTCTAAACCCATCATACTCTCAACCTCCATTTTGTTTACAAAATACCTTTGTGTTGCGGAATTTGAAATATTGCTAAGCTTTAATGATTATCTTTTATCATTTTGATTTTCATGATCCTAGTTGGGGTAAGTGTAGCTCTGACCCTAGCTAGATTTTGAAGGTTTTTGGTTCGATCAAAGTACAACTTATCTTTCTACCGGAAGTTTTAAATTTCACATTTTTTCCGTCTATTCCGGCATTTCTAGATGATAAGTTTTGTTCTGAACTATCACACCGATCCGACCTTGTTGATGACGGTTATGACTTTTACGTGATACATTGGGTTATTAGTAATTTCGAGGAGTAGCTACATCTCCCTAAGTTGTTGATATCCAATGCAAGCGAGAAGTCTCTGCGTTAAGTATTTGATTTTATCTTTAGCCAATAGGTCGCATTCAATCTGTTATACCTTACCAAGTTTCTCTTTTCCTAGATTGAATACCTTTGCGAGCCAGTCACCCTCGTGTTTTCACACGTCGGGTAATGCTTTTTGATCTTTGTCTTCTCCACCCAGTTTTAAGAATATTTAGGCGGTGGAGGTTGTAGATGAAGACCACCATCTTTAGTTGCTTGTTTATTTTTCTTTCTATTCAGTATTTTTCTTGTCTTTGGTTGTATAAAATAAAGTGGCTTAAACTGTTTTAAGGTATTTATACCTCATTATTGCCACATTATTTTATAACTTCCATAGACATGGTATTTTACGGTTTCGTGGAGTTTGTCTGCTTATACAGGTTTTCACTTGCTTCTCCACAACGTGCTGACATTTACTCCGATATTGTTCCATTACTTGAGAGCCGTTTCCAGAGCTAAGTCTTTTTCTTAAATTCTCATTTATTTTTGTCATTGAGGACAATGCCATGTTTAAGTGGGGGGTAGGAGACTTAGCCATGTTATGTTATAATTGAAAATTGAATGAAACGGCACATGATTGAAAAATTTGAATACATACCATATTATTTATCTCGTATCCTTAGAATTGTGAGTTCCTAGCTAAGAATTGATAGGAAAGGAACCAAGCTGCGTAAGTACGTGATCATTTTATACTTATGTTAAGTAAATTTAAGGATATTCATGCCCGTTTTGCGAGTAGTTATTTATTATTCAATTACTCAACCCGTGAATCGAGTATACCGCGCAAATCATAATAACTGAAGAAATTATGTGTACATTGCATAGATGATTGGTTATGTAAACTTAGTGTCAATACTCTATTGGCGATGCATTCTTATATTTTAGCCATTAAAGCGGAGTAATAAGCTTGAGACGTACTGTGTTTGACAATGCGTTAAAACATTGGGCTTGTAGTAAATTACCAAAGTAGCCCCGCGCTTGTGGTAATATTCGATGCTATACATGATCTAAGATAGGGGGATACTTTAAAAAGTTTTCTTCCTTGAGATTGATAGTATTTGAAAAATATGAAGATATGAAAAGAATATTCAACTCTTTAAGAGGCTTTGAGTAGTACTCGGTCTCCAAGTCCAAAAACCCTATAGATACGCTCTTGCTTATTGCTCTAGTGCTTCAAAAATGTAAAGGCTTGAGAAGTATGAATGCTGAGGTTGGTAGGTTGAGATTACGAAGTTGGCATAAACTCTAATCTTGCTACGAATATATAAAACTAAATGCACATGCACACATCACTTCGATTCATAGTGAGTAGTGAATAATGGATATCTTATGAGCATGACTAGTATGAGTTGACTTGAGCTTCTTGCGTAAGTATGACCACGACCATGGGAAATGTTGTCTTGAGGAATGACTTATTGATGATTTGCTCGGGACGATCAAAGTCTAAGTGGGGGGTAGTTGATGACGGTCAAATTATACCCGTAAAAGTCATCAACATTGACCTTAAATCGAGATTAATAATACGCATTTTATATTAAATCACATGTTTATATTTATTATTTAATGTTATGTGATTATTAATATGATATTTGGTATTTAGCCGATTTTATTATTTAAAGCCGATTTATTGTGCGATAATTATTGATTTTGCGGATCACAACAAATCGAGAGGATTAATGTCATTCAATCAATTATCTCAAGATAAGGAAGGAAGAAAATCGGAGCATTAAGTGGAAGATTAATCGGATCAACATGCAAGCGTGCAGTGGGGAACAAGTTAGACGAAGAAAACGTGTTAAACATGCAAACTTAGGTTCGGTCGACCGAGCCTATAGCTTCGGTCGACCGAGTGTAGCTCTTCGGTTGACCGAGCCTTAGGTTTGGGTCGGTTTCCGGCTTATATCGTGCTTATCTTCTAGAACCACCCTAAGTCGGCAAAAACCTCTATATAAGCAAGCAGCTACGAGAATTGTAATACACACCTTAGAAATACCTTAGAATATCATTCAATAAAATCACTCTATTCATATCTTGATTCAATGTAGTTTATTGAGGGTGTTTCCAGCAATTTAAGGGCTGCATTATGTAAGCCTTTATTTTCTGTTTCTTTCTTTTAAGTAATTAATTCCACCCAATTATGCTTTATCGTTTGAGTTAGTTAATCATAGCTAGATGATGTAGATCTAGGTTATGTCGTTATGGATGTGGCGAAGCCTTGTCTATGGGGATCCCATAACCTACGTCATACACTTAGTTTCTATTCATGAATCTTCATTGTTTAATTAATGCGTATCTATGTTAGTTTATATGAATGCTTTACGAATTCTTGTTTAATACGTTACGTATGATGAAACGGCGAGAGATATGTTCGGGGATGTAATGCGGGGACGAAATTGATTCGGGTGACCGAATGAGTTCACTCGGTCGACCGAGCCCACCTATTCGGTCGACCGAGCCCTGTTTTCATCCGTTAAATAGCCACGTCTTTATGGTTAGGTTAACTTAATAGAATTTATCATCTCAGTAGGTATGGCTACGGCTACGTTGCTCGTCTGTTTTAATTAGCGTATGATTAGGAAATACCAATATAGGGCTCCTAGGTTGGCTCATGAATGATCTTCCGGGACTTTCAGCGAGATCTAGGTAGGTTTTGTATTTGGGAATTGAGCTCACCTAGTTATACGTAAATCGTAGATTAACATGAGACCGTTCAGGTAATTGTT
The DNA here is from genome assembly GCA_036785695.1 of Gentiana straminea. NCBI lineage: Eukaryota > Viridiplantae > Streptophyta > Magnoliopsida > Gentianales > Gentianaceae > Gentiana > Gentiana straminea. The sequence goes on from JAVUPR010000320.1 coordinate 1,271,883, forward strand.
AATAGGACAGAGACTGATGCGATCGTTTAGGAAGTACGCCTAACCATAGGAATGTTGCCTAGACGAGGTGTACGATTAATATCGGCATCCTTAGAGTCGTAAGCGTGTGAGTTATATGAGATGGATACCCAAAAGGTGAAGTCACGTAATGTAGCACAGTGATCTAGCAACCTAACCGGTGCTAAGTCAAGTTAAAGAGGATGACTCCCGTAGCCAATCCAAGATAGATACAAACGGATTGACGGTTAATAAGTTCAGTTTATTATATAAATTATCTAGGGTCCAAACGATAAAGACTATAATTGGGGAGGTTAATTACGTTGTGTTGAGTCGTGTCTTTACTTTTCTTGTCTTATGTTGGTCGTAGACCGCCTTTATGTCCTTGACATGTTTAATTAATTGTTTGTATATAAGATGATCCACAATTGGTTCCCCCTGTGGGATCGACCTTGATTCACTATAGCTATACTACGATGGGCCTAGTCCTCTTGCTAGTATTGGTTTATGGTGGTCAAGTATATTATAAACGATTGACCCCGATCAAAGATTAACGAAAACTAAGCCTTATATTCAATTTCGTAACGATATCTTAGTTGATTTAACTTATTCACTTTAAACACACATTAGGATAAGCCATTGCCCTCATAGTAGAATAGGACATTTCGAGATAATCCCCTACCTTACTCCAATCATAAGGCAGCTCTTCCTAACTGTCGTGAGCTTTTAGTCATCATGGTGGTATAGGACATACGTGGTACACCCTACCTCACTCAAATCATCGACTAGCTTTCGACACACACGATTAATTCATTAATTCAACTTCTTCAATTGGACAATAGTTACGTGTACTTATCACATTCAAACTTACAGATATTCACAGTATAACATACTTCGGAACTAAATACAAACTATCATAAATCTCAAGATATATACGTAGCACTAAGCACATGACTTATAAGAAAATCAAAAATTACTAATCCAAACGGGGTAATAAATCTATAAAATAGCTCATCGTCACTATGGCTCGTGAAAAATAGTGTCAGGTGAAACAACTAACTTATCAAGTACATGAAATATCGCATAGATGACTATAAAAACAACGAACTTCAAATTGAATTGCCTACTCGGGACCAAACAAAGACAAAAGTGTCGGAAAACTTTGAAAAATTACGCTCATTTTGCATAATAAAAACATTCTAACGTATTAAACAAACTTATATGCATAGGTACAAATCGAACAAATCGAACTATCCCCTCCCCCACACTTAAAAATTCAACATGTCCTCATGTTGTGCGTAAAGTAAAAAGGATAAGAAACTTAGCGAATTTGCGTGGAAAACCGAGCCGTTGGTCGAATTTGGAGCATGAAAAGGCCAACGCTCGCAAAAGCGTGGAAAAACGTCCCAAAACTAACTCAATCGGATCTCGACAAAAACTACCGCTGCAACACTCGAGAAACAGAAAACTCGGGGGAAAACGGGGTATAATATGGCAGTAGAGATAATAAATCAAAACGGAATAAAAAGAAATGGTCCTCCAACTAAGCGCTTTCATTTTACGTCGGGGCCCGACGAAAACAAAACTAACTAAGAAATCACTAGTCTGCGTAGATCTCGTCCCAATCCACTAAGCGAATGAGACGTCGAAGCATGTCAATAGCCGGAGGAAAGTCGTACTCATCCTGCAAACACCAATCCTCACCAGCTACCTCAGCACCTCTGAAATGCTCAGCCCGCAGCACTAGTGCCAAATCCGTCGGCATAGGATCATTAAGGATCGTGTAAGGACGTCCTATGGCCTCCCGCAACTCCTCGGTCGTGAAATCGCTGCCTCCCGAACAAGGTGGAACTAGGATAACGTACGTGATGGTCTTAACACGAGTGCTAATGTCAAAATCTACATGAAGAACTATAGTGCCTCCCGGTCCATCATCTACTGTGATCAGCGGGATCCGACTAATGAGTGGGAACTCCTCAGGGCGAACTCCGTAAAGATCCATATCTAGAAAGCCACTACTGACATATAGCAACATAAAAGCTTAGTGAAACTAACTAAAACAACTAAAACAACATACGAAAGCAAAAAGAACCAAGGAAAACTAAAACAAGATTGGATATCTAGGATGCCCCCTAGTGGCGCTTTTGGTTTATGTCGTTAGCTCGACACCATTTAAGCTCAGCCTGGGTCAGGCCATTTCACCTTTCTACCAGCCATTACTTCGTGTAAGCTCTCATCAGTAGTGTGGCGGCAGAAGCAGCATCTTACGCATGGGATTAATTCTCTGACAGTTTTCCATACACGTTTAACCATTCCCATGGTTGTCTTCTTCCTTTGTAAATTCCTCTGATGACGTTTAAGCTTTTGCTCCCTCTCATACTCTTCCATATCCCAACTACCCGCTAGAACTTCTTCATATCTACGACTACCGTCATCCTCAGAGAACAAGTCGGGTGACAACCCGTCAAATTCATCGACTTGTGTAACACCACATCCGAGAATATCGAGGAATTTAACAATCAAAGGCTTATCCTTAGGTTCACCGATATAGTGCTTGCACCTCTGACCATTGACTCGAAACGGTTTACCGCTATAACCGTGAAGTTCTAGAACGCCTCCAGGAATGATTTGGAGAATTTCGAAGGGACCGGACCAACGTGTCCTTAACTTCCCAGGGAACAAATGTAACCTGGAATTGTAAAGTAACACTTGCTCTCCAACTTGAAATTCTCTCTTCTTGATCTTTGCGTCATGAAGGAGTTTCATTTTGTCCTTACTGATCCTGGCACTTTCGTAAGCCTGAAGCCTAAACTCGTCCAACTCATGTACAGCGCTTTAGTCGATGTTTTCCACGGGCTTGGGAATCGAAGTTAAGAAACTTTGTAGCCCAATAAGCTCGTGCTCTAACTCAAGCGGCAAGTGGCACGATTTACCATAAACCATCTACGGTAGGGTGATGTACCCATGGGGGTCTTATAGGCGTTCGATATGCCCATAGTACATCATCCAACTTTAGACTCGTCTTTTCTATGATTGTTAACTGTTTTCTCCAGGATCTTCTTTAAACTTTGGTTGCTTCTTTCAACCTGACCACTAGTCATAGGATGGTATGGTGTGCCAATTTTATGCCGGACACCATATTTCTCAAGCACTTTTTCTAAGGGTCGGTTGCAAAAGTGTGTCCCTTCATCACTAATCAAGGCACGTGGACATCCAAACCTCACAAAGATATTCTTCTTTAGAAAATTCATGACCGTTTTATGATCATTGCGAGGAGTGGCTATTGCCTCCACCCATTTCGATACATAGTATACGCAGACTAAGATGTATTTATTCCCACAGGAAGATGGGAAAGGACCCATAAAGTCAATCCCCCATACATCAAAGACTTCGCATTCAAGAATGGGTTTCAATGGCATGTCAAACCGCCTTGTTAGAGTACCGGTTCTTTGGCACCTGTCACAAGCTTTACAGAAAGCTTCCGTGTCCTTAAAGATCGTGGGCCAATAGAAACCGGAGTTCGGAAGATCTTCGCAACCGTCTTCCAAGGACCAAAGTGACCACCGTGGGTCCACTATGGCATTGCTCGATTATATCGCGTTGCTCAGATTCAGGAACACACCTCCTTAGCAAACCATCTTTACAGATTTTGAAGAGGTAAGGTTCATCCCAAACGAAAGATTTCATATCAGAGAAAAACTTCTTCTTCTCTTGATAAGACATTTCAGGGTCAAGATACTGGGAATGAAGGTAATTGACAATGGAGGAGTACCAAGGAACATCTGGAGCGCAGCCATCTATCAACATGATGTTTTCTAGAGGAAAGTAAAGATCTATATCATCAGGATCACCATTTTCCTCACTTGACATTCTAGAAACGTGATCAGCCACTACGTTTTCACTGCCCTTTTTGTCCTTAATTTGAACGTCAAACTCTTCTAGGGTCAATATCCAACGAAGTAGACGCGGCTTGGCTTCTTTCTTAGTCATTAGATACCGCAAAGCAGCGTGATCAGTCCACACAATCACTTGAGCACCCAGCAAGTAACTACGAAACTTATCCATGGCAAAGACTACGGCTAATAATTCCTTTTCAGTGGTCGTGTAGTTAACTTGAGAAGGATTCAGTGTGTGACTGGCGTAATAGATAGACTGGAACTTTCCATTAAGCTTTTGCCCTAAAACTGCACCAACTGCATAGTTTGATGCGTCACACATAAGTTCAAAGGGTAAGTTCCAGTCAGGCGATATAAGAATTGGGGCAGATATCAGACGATTCTTGAGCTCCTCAAACGCATGCTTGCAGTTTTCATCAAAATCGAACTCAACGTCTTCCTTAAGTAAGGTAGACAGGGGCTTGGCGATCTTTGAAAAGTCCTGAATGAATCTCCTATAGAAGCCGACATGTCCGAGAAAACCCTCGACTTCGCGAACATTCTTAGGATAACTTATCTTCTCGATAGCTTCCACCTTAGCCCTATCTACCTCAATACCTTTGGATGACACTTTGTGGCCAAGAACTATTCCTTCATCTACCATAAAATGGCATTTCTCCCAATTGAGTACTAAGTTCTTTTCCACACATCTTGATAACACCTGATCAAGATTAGCGAGGCAATCATCGAAGGATTGACCAAAGACCGAAAAATCGTCCATGAAAATATCCATACACATTTCAACTAGCCCGTCAAAGATAGCCATCATACACCTTTGAAAGGTGGCTGGGGCATTACAGAGACCAAATGGCATCCGCCTATAAGCGAATGTACCATACGGGCAGGTGAAAGTGGTCTTTTCTTGGTCAATAGGATCGATGGGTATCTGGAAGTATCCTGAATATCCATCTAGGAAACAGTAGAATGCGTGCCCCGCCAGACGCTCAAGCATCTGGTCAATGAAGGGAAGGGGAAATGATCTTTCATTGTGACCTCATTGAGTTTTCTATAGTCAATGCAGACTCTATAGCCTGTAACGAGCCTCAATGCTATCTCTTCTCCCTTCTCGTTCTTCTCAATAGTAATCCCTCCTTTTTTGGGGACTACTTGAGTAGGGGATACCCATTCACTCTCAGCGATGGCGTATATGATACCCATATCTAGAAGTTTGATGATCTCCTTCTTGACTACTTCTTGCATGTGAGGGTTAAGCCTCCTTTGGGGCTGTCTTACACATTTAGCACCCTCACTAGTCTTGATCTTGTGCATGCAGATGTCAGGAGATATTCCTCGGATATCTCCCACCTGCCATCCAAAGGCTCTTTCGTTTTTTTGCAAGACGTTTAACAGTTTCAGCTCTTCTATTCGAGATAGCTTGGCAGATATGATCAAGGGAAGCTTGTCACCTTCACGTAGGAACACATACTTAAGATGTTTAGGCAAAGGCTTCAGAACTAGATCTGCGGGGGGATCCTCTAAACTCGATTTAAGCCCTCCACTTTTCAACTCAGAATCGCTGAGCTTACTTAGTGGCTCCACTGCCAAAGCTTCTTCTCTTAATAACTCATCCTCAAAGTCAGCTGCTAATTGATCAAGATTAACCACACCATGACTATTCAGATTATCGATCAATCGCTCATATTCCGCTTCCACAGCCTTGACTTGCTCGTCTATACAGTCATTGAAGTCATTGAATGACTCCTCAATGGAAAAGCCGGTTGGAGAACCGAGAGGGTACTTGAATAGATTTAGAGACACTATAGCTCACCTCCCGGTCACCAACTCGAATAGTTACTTGCCCACCATCACAATCGATGAGGGCCCTCGCTGTAGATAGGAAAGGTCTTCCAAGAATCAGGGGAACATCCTCACCTTTCTCCATATCTAAGACGTACCAGTCAACTGGGAAGGTAAACCTATCAATTTGAACTAATATGTCATTCAGGATCCCTGAAGCTTTCTTGGAAGATCTATCGGCGAACTGAAGGTTCATGGTGGTGGGTTCTAGAAGATCTTGTAAACCAAGCGATTGCAAACGGACAACGGCACCAAGGCGATGGATGCACCCGTGTCACATAAAGAATTTGGGAAGACTAGGCCTCCCATCCGCAATGTGAGCACAAATTTGCCTGGGTCACCCTCTTGATTGGTAAGCCTTGATAATTGACCATTGAGCGAGTCCTCACCAATTGCTCGATCCATGTCTGCTAACTTCTTTTTAGAAGAAACAACATCCTTGATAAACTTGGTATACTTAGGCATTTCAAACAAAACTTCTGAGAGTGGAAGATTAACCTGAGTATTTTTCAGCAAATTAAGCACCTTTCCGTACTTCTTATCTTCATGCAAGGGAATGTTGCTTTTTCTAGTTGGAAATGGAAGCTTTTTAAGGTCACTCTCAGAAAAAACTTTCTTTGAGGATGCACTTACGGCCTTGTCTTCCAGATCTTTCCACCTTACCACTTTTTCAGACATCTTATTAGTCAGGGGATCAGCCACCTGACTCTCAACCGAATCTTCTTTCCTCAGGGGTTCAGCCACCTGAGGTGTTTCAACTCTTTCATTTCTTGGGGGATCAGCCACCCGAGTATGCTCTTACAGGACAGGGGATAATGGGTGCTCAACTTCCCCTCCTGCACCATAATTGGCAGGAGGGGCTAGTGGTTTCCCTGGAAGCCAGGGGGACCACTCAGCTGAGTGCCACTTCTTAAACTCATTGCACTGGCCTCTTCTTTACCGTATTTCATTGTTGGCACGAGGTCAGTACATTGGCTGTTGTTTATATCGGCCTGAGCAACTTGACCGCCTTTTGGATTCTTTTCCGTAAAGCTGGGCAGCTGCCCTGACGGTCTGGAAGCTAACTGCTCAGCCAGCTGCCCGATTTGCCTCTCAAGACTTTTCATTGTCCTGCTTTGCTCCTCCCGAAATGAATTCCATTCGGCTTTTATATCATCCGAGTGGGAGGGGCCTTGAGAGTTTTGGAAGTTTCGGGGAGATGGTCGGCTAGGCCGACTTTGAAAGCGAGAACTAGAATTGGCGGTGCCAATTCGATTGAACCTTTGCTGCGGATTCGAAAAATTGGGGTTCTGGTTCTGATTGAACCCAGGGTTTCGATTAAAGCTCTAATTTTGAAAATTTGAATTGGGGTTGAAATTTGGATTCTGATGAAAACCCCGGTTTTGAAAATTACTCTGGCCAGAGTATTGATTATTGAATCTCTCGATTAGGCGGCGAGAAAGCATTAATTTCGATTCGTCGCCCAATCATGGGACGAAGCGAGCGATGTGCCCCGGATCTTCACATACTTGGCATGTGATTGGATTATATTGTCCATTATTATGAACAAGCATTGACTTGATGAGCAGAGGGGGACTGAAATTGACATTGGCCAAACATGTGACCAGTCTGACAGCAATTTTCGCAATACAGAACCTGAGGGTTCTGCGGAAACGAAGGAGTCTGATTAATCGGGTTTGGAACTTGAGGACTTTCAATCTGCTTTTGCAGCATGGCTATCAGACTTTGAACATTGACTTCCTCCACCTTGGGAGGAGGAGGCGCTTGGATGGCCTGATAGGATGGGGCATAGTTGTATTTGGCAATGTCTTCAAAACGGTGCCCATCCCTCATCAGGTGTCTTTTTGAGGAAAGCCCCACCAGAAGAGCTGTTGACCATGCCTTTAGTAAGCTCGGTCAGTCCACTGAAGAAAGTGTTGACTTGCCTTTCCTTAGGCAAGCCATGGTGGGGGCACTTTCTAAGAAGAGACTTGAATCTCTTCCAACATTCGAAGAAGGATTCATTCTCTTTCTGATAGAAAGTGAATATTTCATTTAAACACTGGGCCGTCTTTGAAGGTGGAAAATATTGACTCAAGAACTCCTTTTCGAGTTACGCCTGGTGGTGATAGATTCAGAAGGGAGAGAGGTGTACCACTCTTTAGCCTCTCCTTTCAGAGAAAATGGAAAAAGTTTTAGCTTGATAGCATCCTCACTCACTCCTTGGATGCGTGTTGTGCCGCATATCTCTAAAAATGTATGTAAGTGGGTATGCGGATTTTCTGATTGATAGCCGTGAAAGATTGATGCGTGCTGCATCATCTGAATAAGTCCTGGCTTTAGCTCAAAGGTTTGTGCGGTAATGGCTGGGACAACAATAGCCGGGTTGACTTTGACTTCGCCTGGCATGGCGTAGTCTGCCAACGTACGTCTATTATTAGCGGCCATTATCACAAAATCAGTGATTTCCTCAGCTAGTTGATCTTCAATATCTTGCTCGGCTCTGTCTGCCAGAACCGCAGAACGGAAAATCCGCCTGTTTGGCCGGACTACGGTTCGCTCAGTGTCAGGGGTGTATAACAACGGTCCCTTTTGACTCCGAGTTTGCATAAACCGGCACAAAAACAAGTTTAAGAAATCTAAACTAAGGGCTAAAACCTAAATCTAAAAATCGAAACCTAAAGAAAGGAAAAGAACAAAGATTACAAGAAAAAGAAAAAGAAAAACAGACGGGCGTCCAAGTATATGGACGAGCGTCTGCCTAGGTTTATGACTGGACGGGCGTTCAGAAAACTGAACGCTCGTCTAGTATTCAGGAAATCCTTGGACGGGCGTCCAAAAAAACTGAACGCTCGTCTGAGGGGTCAGAAACAGAACAGAGTTGAAATTTTTACAGTGGACGGGCGTCCAATTTCTTAGACGCTCGTCCAGGGTGCGGAAAGAACAGAAACAGAACAGAAAGATAGACGGGGGAAAAGAGATAGAGGATAGATAGAAGAGAAAAGAGAGGGGAAACTATTCACAAAACGAAGAACAAACCACAAAACCCTAAGAATCTAAACCTTAAAAACCCTAAAAACTACCTAAGGGTCAATCGAACTAAAACTACCTAAAAAACAGGGGCTTAAACAAAACAAAAACAGAAAACGAAAAACAAACAAAAACTAGGCAACCGCCCGGTTCCCCGGCAACGGCGCCAAAAACTTGTCACGGATTTTATTAATACAAAATAAACAAGTAATAAAACCGGTTAACCTCAAGTGCAAGGATCGTAGTATAGAGGCTATGCCGGGTCGATCTTACGGGGAACTAGACAGTTGTTAATCCTAGCTTTTGTTTTAACTTACTACGTCACGAACTACACTAAACAGTGAATTAATCTAAACAAAGATTGCAGAAAATAAACTAGACAGAGGAGATTATCCAATGCTAGGAATATACGGGTAACGGACTTATTAACTAAACTAAACTAATTGCAAAAAGGAAATTAACTAAGCAAAGCAAGACTCAAGTTGCAAGGATTTAAAATCAAATTATAAAAGGCAAACGAGGATTGATCCACCTATCAACATGTATTGATCTCCTATCTCGATTATATGTGGTATTTATCTAGGTCGTGATTCACCTTACCTAAACATGAACCCTAATTCCTTAGGTAATTCATCTATTAACCTAGTATCTTCCAATGCTAGATTAACGCGTTTCAAGATCAAATGTGTCAACTTTTACGTTTAAATCTAGTGATTAGACTTGTTAACTTCCGTTATTATAAATCTAAGGACTATTCTTATCTATGGTGATCTAAAGGTTAATCATGACTTCCATCAATCATAAACATAATCATACATGCAAATCTTCCGATATAAACGCAATTAAACGAGATAAAACATAAATAAGAAACAACCTTAAATAAATAACTCACAGTATAATCGAAATACAGAAATCAATCCAAGTTGATGGCTTCACAATTCTCGTTTGATTGAAGCTTTAGCTCCTGAGCATCCTCAGCAACCCAGAAAAGCAGAAAAAGAACATAAAAACTGCTCTAAACTAATCTAATTTAAAGTTGCAGAAAAGTGGAAGGAAAAGAAGTAAAACCGCAGCCTTAGCCGCCCCTAGGGTTTAGGGTTTGTATAGTGTCGAATTGTTGTTCATAATGTGTGAAAATAGCCTTGTATTTATAAGCAACAAAGTCGGTTCCTCTAAGTCGGTTTCATGGACGAGCGTTCGTTCTGGTGGACGAGCGTTCAGCTTCTTCGCCTCTATTCGACGCTCGTTCAGTGTCCGTTCATGCTCTCAGTACTCGTTTTCAACATTGGACGCTCGTTCAATCTCAGCAGACGCCCGTTTGATCTGGACGGAGTATGGACGTTCGTTCAACATGACTTGAATGCGATTTTTGCATGTTTATCTCTTTTTCTTCTCTCCACTTGATCATTATCTCTTTCTTAAATCTTTATAGCTCGAAATTTATCTCCTTTGATCATCATTTGAGCACAATAAACATACCTATAACACATGGAAAACATCGCAAACTGTAATAATATTCAAATAATCATATTTTAACCATGAAATCACATAAATATATCGATATTGCGATTAAGCCGTTAAAAATATCGTTTGCTCAATATTTTAATATAAAGACCAATTATTATGCAAATTATACAATATAGAGGGAAAAACATCATAAAATATATCCTTATAAACCACATAATTTCACCCTTAACAGTATGCACGGGACATAGTCAGCACCTCATATGGCACGGATGGTTCCGTGTGAAACATTTCCCAAAACCCGAATATTGTCCGTTAAGTATGAGAAATGATTTCATGATGCGAATCAAAAATGTGCCTCACCAAGAATTACAACGTTTTAGCTTTTAGACTCATCACATATGTTTATTACGTAGTTAATCTAATCACCTAAGTTCTTTCACTTAAAAAGGCTTCCTAAGGACATCTAGTTCTAGACAATCTAGATTAACTACCTAGCACGTTGTAAAAGGCATCAATGACTACTAAACCAATGACCCCGCAAGGTCTAAACAACTGCCTTCTGGGCTACCACCTTCTCCCCGCAGAGGGTCTTAGTTGTGGCGATTGATGCTAAGGCACCTGAAGTCAGAAGTTAGACTTTACCACATTTCAATTAAAGTCTTAAAAGACATACATACCACATTGTATCGTGAAATACACTTAAAAGCACAAAATTAATAGAATACTCCTTTACCGTAAATTATACCACCCGTTTACTATTACCGTTAAACATATATGTTACATTGTTGTGCATACATTTTTAGTATATAAATTAAATAAAATTACTTACTGTATATATAAATAAATTTTGACTATGGAAACTCTTTTATAAATAATATGTTTTTCAATCAAATATTAATAGGTCATTACAGGTTTAGAGCATTTGCATCAGATGCTCTAAATAAATACTCTATTTTACAGTATTAAATACACATTTTTTAGTTTACAAAATCTCTATTCAAGATAAAATGCTCCAGATTCTTTATTTCACAAAATACGGTAAATATAAAAGAAATTTATAGAATCTGGATAAGTACTGTAGATGTAAAGGAAAATTTACAGACTCTGTATTTTACAATGAAAAATAGGGAATAGGATTCTCTCAAGTACTTGAGGAAGTACTCTTTCAAGTATCTGTGATCTAACCACACACACAAAATGTGAAAATCATCAAACCGTATATTTATATATTCAAAACTACGTCGTTTTGGTGATAATGTGTAAAAACAAGAGCACTTTACCCTTAAGTACTTGAGAGGATCCACTCCTGAAAAATAGAATATCTGATGCAGTGTTATTTTTTCATTTGAAATCTCTAAAATACGGTTCTTAAAGCATTTACTGTATCTATTGCAAGTGCTTTTATACGTTACCTCATTTAATTTAACAAACAAATAAATGTTTTCTGTTTAACTTAAGATATAAAATCTTACATTGTAGTCGATCATTTATTGATTTGGCAGTTACCATTGCCTGAAATATATAAATATACTAGTGTGAAACCCGTGCAATGCACGAGACAATATAAACTTTAAAATAAGCTTTAAATGAAAATGACTAATAATTAAAACTCGCTAATTTATTGAAAAACCCGTATAAACCACACCATATTGTTATGAAAGATCATGTATGCAATAAAGAATGTGATCGTTTGCAAAAATAAAAGGTAACCAAAAAGATTCTACCCTAACTAAGGTTTGATCCCTTCATCGTTTTAAGAACACCTCAACTGAAACAAAAAAGTTGAACGGGAGCAGATCATGTTAAAACTGCGACTGCCGCGATCATTTCTTCCAATGCCAAATCATCATATCAGCCATGCATAGATTTATTTGACGACCCACCTGATGCAACAAACACCCATAGAAAGTGAACTATTTCGATATAGCTACGGAGAAGCGTGCGGAATTCGATAAAGCAATGGTTGATTTCCTCAAAAGAAAACAAAGCGGGGAGTACCTTGACTTTACACCCAAAAGTCTAAATAAACTTTTGATTATTATTATTATTGCAATGATGCCATAAACAGATTTATTTGAAGGATGCAAGCGGTAAAATAGGCAAGACAATAACTGTATTTATCAACCTAGAGGAAGGATCAACAATCTATAAAAGTAGCTAGAGAATTACATGAACAAATGCAGCAATATACCTCTTGTCCTATTATTTACTTCCTCTGTACCATTTGTGTGGTCACCATCAAGCTTAAGATCAGCAGAAGAGCAAACACCATTGTGCTCTTTTTCGGAATGCACGGGAACGAAAAAAATCTCTTAGTTGAACACGTTCATAACTTTAGCAAAATTGACCTTAAGGAATGTTCTTTTAGATATTAGCTTACCTTGGTTATTCCTTTCGTAAATTTAAACGAATACTTTCAATTAAGTGAATTACTTGTATCAATTCAGATACACTCCTCACCAGGGACAAAAGATCAAGAATTAAAAATATGGGATACATTTCATGAACTGATAATGAAAGAAACAAACTGCAGCACCGAGCTTTAAGAACATTAAACATATCGGCACACCACTCTAGTATTGAAGATTAAACTGCCATTAAGAAAGATCCCTGATTTCAACAGTTCCACACATAGGGAATCATTACTAAAACCATATAGAACTCTCCGTTAAGTGATGACATTCCACCAAACTTACCTTCCTATTACATCATCAAGCCAATGAAATACAACCTAACTGCCCCCTCCCCCCACCCCATATCCCCCGGAAGCAAAGACACATGCTTTCTAGTCGAAGACACTTAATGTTCATATACTTCCAACCAAACAAAGCTTTGAACAGAAAACCCATCCAATAAACTTGGAGCTCATCTCATTATACCTACCATGTCCCCTGTCAGAAAACCATTTTTTCCCTAGGTCCTAAACAGATGGACATTAAAAGAGGGCGTGGATAGACATTTTATAAGTTTGAAGGCAATTTAGATGCTAACATGGAGTAGATCAGAAAGAATATGCATAAAAACAACACAACTACAGAACGATGATAGTGTCAAGTGTTGCTTCACTAAATCAAATGAGGTTACAATAGCATAATGAGAAATAGAAAATTGCACTATTTTTTCCAGCGTTACAATCAAAGAGTATTAAAAGTACCATTTGGTTTACATATTAAAAAGGAACTTGGTTCAGGAATAGAAAGTATAACTTAATTTTTTTTACTCCAAGACTCGAGCTTGTGAACCACTTTATTCAAAACGAAACAAAGATTTCCAATACCGTGATATCTACACAACAGTGGTATAGGTATAGCAAAAAACACATAATCAAATGTATATTCACACAAGATCAAAACATATTGACATGGAAAAACACCTGAACAAATGCAGTATAATAAACCCCTAAACAAAATTGCTAGATAATATTCATTCAACGGCTACACGATATAATAATTGGAGTTACTATATACCTGAAAAATATATACCGTGAACTAAGGAAGCAGAGCAAGTACAACAACATAAAACAATGTAATCTGCATCAACTAAGACATCATTAGATCTCACAAAAGATAATAAGAAGTTACTATGAAATGCACCGTTCAAATACATCGTTTGGCATTATCATCGGAGTTTCAAGCTCATCAACAGAGGACAAAGCTGAATCGAAAGAATCAGATAAAAAATCATACGCAAAAAACGGAAAACTAAATAGATGTGAAAACATGAATTGCATCAGAATTAAATGAAATGAATACCTGAAATAAAATAAGAAATCTCCCTTGAATACCTCACTAAATATTTCCAAGCAATATTATTCTCCATCAAAACTTTCCAAGCACAAAAATTCCTTCCCATAAATGGATTAGCAGTGAAGGGAATGAGAAACCATACCGCCATGCGAGTCAGTCATCCCTAAAACATTCTCTGTTAATATTTAATGAACATCTTCGTAATCATAAAAAAATCAACACCAAGAAATCAACATATGAATGTTTAAAACCCTTTGACCTCCAAGTAGCAAATGAAGATCATGAAGGATTACCATGTGTAGTATGGCCTGAAGCCTCCCTTTTGATGAGCTTAAACACAACGTCTTGATTCTGCAAAATAAGACACTAATTTGATTATCCTAAATGAGAGTAAAGAGGGAAGGTTCATGATCATTACAAAGAAAATAAAAAAGAGGAAAAGAAGAAAATAAATGCACATCCATTCAAAACCGAGTGAATGTAAGAAAATGTAAGCAATACACAACACATTTGCAACAAAATGTAAGAAATCCAAACTCAATATTCCCGAGATCCACTATCATCCCAAATGTTAAATACTTGTGTGGACTATGGTGCACATGTTCATCCCAGCTTTTCAATCAGCTTTCCGATTTTACTTTTCTTTCACCTTCACACAGCAAAGTGATGGGAACCAAGTAGTAGCAACAAAAGATATTCACATCAGATCTCTATAATTCAAATTTCCACAAACAACCTTGTTAGTTGCATGAATATACTTCCAGTAGATTAGGAAATGAATAGTATTCCACCAGCTGATACTTCAAATTCTTCCACAATCTGTCCTTCATTTTCGTTCCTTCAAAGAACCCATCAATTGATACACCATCTGTAACGCCCCGTTCCCGGACACCGAGTCCTTATCCGGAAAAGGAACGTTCGGCACGTATAAAATAAAAATAAATTCATTTCATACGTAAGCCTCTACTACGTCGTATCAAAAACAAGCAAAATGAAGCAAATGACTCGGGTATAAAAATTTCCAAAACATCCAAGAATAGAAACAACATCTAAAGGGGGAAATGTAACACTACAAGAAAAAGGGTTTTCAATGATGGGAATATAATGACGAGTCGATATTACGTCATTAAATTGTAGTTATAATGAGAGGACCTAAAATGTTTTGTTGTTTGATGACCAAATACGTCATTAGTGATCATATTTCCCGTCATTAGTGGTCCGATAAAAGTATTCCTCTCATTAAATATACATTTTTAAATAGAGAAGACAGACATACACATCGGTTATATCATAACGAATGACAACACACATTTGCACATTTTATTACGTTAGTTAATATCATCCGTTGTTACCGTAGTATTTCTCTTTAAAATAAAATCAAAACTTTTGACAAAAAAATAAAAATAAACTTAAACAAACCCAGCATACCCACCATTTCACCAAAAAAATGTAACAGCGGGAAAAAAACCCATTACCATAAACTCTTCTCATTACCCTAATTTTTTCGTTTTCTGTATCGCCGCCGACGCTGTTCTGCTTCTCCCCTCTCCACTCTCTCATCTCCGCCCTCTACTGCCACCGTTTTTTCACTCTCCACTCTTCTCTGCCACTCATATTCTTCTCTCCTGCTGCTGATGTTCTTCTCTCTCCGCTGCCATCGTCGTCTTTGAATTCCATTGCTCAGCTCTTCTATCATCAAGTTCCGCCTACAATCAAAACTAAACAAATGGAAAAGCTATGATGAAAGAAGAATAGGTAATTTGTGACATTGTAGACAAGATTTCATTTTTGTTCTTTTCAATTTCATTAATTTTAAATGGTCGGCAGTTCTTTTTCTGTTTCCGTCGTGTAATTTTTTCTCTTTTTTGTTGAGAAAATTCATAAATTCTCATAGGAAATGTTCTTGAAGAGAAAACAAAGTAGACAATCTAAGTCTTGTTTCTCAAAACATTCGCAGTGGCCTCTTAAAGCTTTCACCTTTCACCGGGTTTGAGAAATAATGCTATTTGTATCCTTCCGTGAATGTCTGAGACAACATTTTTTCTATAATCATATCTTGCTTTTTTGTTAGAATATCATTTTTAGAGTGTCTATCCTTTAGGATGGTATTCGTCTTTGTTTTTCAGCAATAGAATGTGCATGTGCCTTGAAGGGGTGTGGTGAGTATGAAATGGGAATTAATTATCCTTTGTGTTGGGTGTATTAAATATTTAAGGGTGAGGGTGGGAAAGTGGGAATGGGTTTGGACTTCTAGGTTACCTTAGTTCTTTTAATCATGTAGTAGATGTCTCTGGTTTTTTTCCTCGTTATTTTCTTGAATAATTTTCATGTCGATGTTGATAAAAGCTAAGGCTTGTTTCTCAGAACATTTGTAGTGGCTGCCAGAAGCATTCACCTTTCTCCCGGCTTGAGAGCTTATGCTACTTTTAAATTCCTTGGATGTCCGAGACAACACTTTTCATGTAATCATAGCTTGCACTTTTTGTATACAGAGTGTAAATCTCCATCCTTTTATCATTTGATGTTATGTGCATTTGTAAAGAATCATTAATCAATAACGTGATTCATTGTCTATAGAAATCATTAGTCTTTCATTTTGGTTTTCAACAGTTTAAGGTGCCAATGATGATGCCAGCCTCCAAATACATGTGAATTTATTGTATCTCGTATGTTGTCTCTTTTTGAACTCATTTTCGACCATCTAATTGGAATTTCGTGTGTTGTTCATTTCTTATATGTTATAATATTATAATATTTATCCAAAAATGTAAAGGTAAATCTGATGTTTTTTTTTCTTGGAGCAAGTTTGACGAAGACATTGAAGATACCTCCTTTTGGCGCTCGAAGTAAACCAAGTCTCATTTGAACATTTGAACATTTTCGAGTTTTCAAAGATAATTCATCCGTGTTGACCATGCTCTTTGTTGTTCTCTTCTGATGTAAGTACATTGTTTTTTCTTTTTAGGAGTTGTGGTTTCTCGATGAAATTATTTTCTGGAATTGTGGTTCAATGAAATTATTTCAGCAGTTGTGATGATGTTATTCTCCTACTTGTGGTGAATCCATGAAGTGAACATATTCAGGTAATTTGCAGGAATAGAATTTTCATTGTTTGTTTCTCAAACTTTATAGTGGTATTCATGTTTTGCTTACTCACGACATGTGTGTGGATACCTAGTTAGAAGAATTGCATATTTTCTTTTCACGTTATTTTTCAGTTTGTTCGGATGCACACTATTATGTTGGTTGGTGGGTGTACCAAATAGCTTATGTATTATAGACACTTTTTTGGCATTCGTTTTTGTTCAAATTATACGGGTGATAATATGGATAATGGATTTATGCATTTTTCTCTTTCACCGAGAATTTGTCTTTTCCTAGAACTAAAGTTGTATTGTCATATACTTTTTGTTTGGTGATGATGCACAATTCACATGGTATGCAATAATTTTTGTTCCATTGCCTTCCACTTAAGCCTTCCTTAAAGCATTTAATATTTTTCTTTAGTTGTTCAAATGAAAAGGTTGATTCTAGTGTTGCATCTCTTGATAGCAAACTATTTTTTGTTTATTATCAAACCTTTTTTTGTATTCATTGTATTTGTGCATGTGTTCCTTGACTTCTCTTAAATTCCAAATAGAGGCATTTCTCTAATTTAGTATGATGCTTCCAATTTATGACATCTTGTAACTACAAAATTGTTTCATTGCTCGCAGGTGCATTCATGCTACTCAAAATGGACAATGCAGGTATCATTCTATACCTTTAGATCAAAATGTGGAACTCATTGATTGATAAGAATCTCACTGCCATGTGCCATGCCATTTTTCAGTTCGTAATCATTTTTTATGTTACGAGAAGTTGCAGATTGTGTAAAAGAGGACTATGGCTCAATTTACATACTTGTACATTCGATCGCCAATGGCCCTGAGGTATTTCAGCTTGTAATACAAGATATTTTAAAACTATTATGACGTGTTAATTGGTAATTGTGTTATAACTACCAAAAACAATTATAGGTCATATAATGTATCTGATAAAACTTCAAGTCTTGATTCATACTAACGAACATCTACTGGATGCATCAAGAAATGGATGGATACCTTGTAGCTGTTTCTGCATATTATTTTTCTTTTGTATCTTTACTCAAGTATTTCCTTCCAATCATGAATCCATGTTCTTATTTTTTCTCCTATTTATTATGTCTGAACCAATTTTGTGGATACAAGACAAAGCCCCAATCGTAGTTACAAGACAAGGATTTTGACTGTATGGTATTGAATATACTTGAAGTTTTATTGAAGCATTATGTTCTTTCATACATGTTTACATTAGCCTACTGTACTCAAGTTTTGTGAAAAAAAAAATAGTCATGTTTGGAAAGAATTTTTGTTCTGTTTCTTGATAAAGTTTTATTTTAGGTGACACTACGAAATTTCCTTATGTTCAATTGAAGATTTTATATGGAGTTTACTTGATGAAATGATAACTGAGTTCATCCATTATATTATCTAGTAAACTATAGAATGGACTTTAGATGAAAACGGTAATCAATCTATTGGGGTCTCCCATGAGCGTGATGGGATTATCCGCTGTTGTAGTTGTGAAAGAGTATGGGTTGGTTTATGGAAACGTGACATAAGAAAAAAAAGAAAGTAAAATTCACTTTCTGAATTGATAATGTGTGTTCCTCTTGCTTGATACATGACTTTTCTTATAGTGCAGCCAGCTGATAAAAAAAGATTGAACCTTGAAGACAGACGAAAGTTGTGTCTGGAGTGTTTAGACCTGTCAATCATGGACACTCTCGAGTGCCAACATTTACCTTGAAATACAAGACATTTATGAAGTTTGAAATATGAAAATTGAAGCAGCAAATTCCAATGTTGTTGGTTGAGAAAAACACTAAACAAAGCTATAGAAGGAGAAAAACACTTAAAGGTTGGTGCTTTATTTTTTCACGTTTACCTTTCCAATTATAAGTAATATTTTATTTTGTCTGCCATACGTATGGCCCTCATCACCTACTAGAAACACATGGACTTTGTGTGACGCCCTGTTCCAGACACCGTGTCCTTATCCGAAATTGAACGCCCGGCACGTATATAATTTAATATTTAAATCAATTATATACGTAAGCCTTACGTAATTACATCAGAGTTAAAGCGGAAACGAAACGACACGGGGAAAATCTTAAACGACAAACAATGTTGTACCAACTAAAAGCAAGGTAAATGGTGTTCCCAACAACATTTAACTTAAAGGAAAGTACGAGCGACTAGTGTATTTATTACAACCGTCAACTTAAAGGAAAAAAATAAAAGGATAAATAAATATTCCAAGCCTCAACATAAGCATTACTCCTCGTAATAAACTTCATCACCATCATAGCAACCTGCACCACCTTCTCGGGGTGGGAAACATACATACAAATAAAGGGGTGAGTACATAAGCATTCAGTAAAGGGTAGAAGCACCGAATTTAAATCACATAATAACACATAAGTTATCATTACTACCATGTATGTATAAGGACTTGCTCCCCTCTACTAGTCTCACTAGTAAAACTCAACCAAACAAGGGGTTTGTTACACACAAGGTCTAAGGACACTTTGCATGGTGAGAATGCACCACGACATATCCTCGGCTCCTCGTATGGCATGTCGGCTACCCATGTGGGAGACTACCCGGTCCACGCGGCGGCAACCTTTGTGGAGGGGTAATAGTCCCAAGCCGCGAAACGAAACGTGCATTACCAAAGACCACGGTGTTTTATCTTTTAGACTCGAAATATGTTTAAGCGTAGTTAAGCTAACCGCCTAAGTTCATTACACATAAAGGCTTCCCTAATGACTTCTAGTCCTAGACCATACTACACTATACTACCTATCACATTGCACGAGAAAGTGATGGCTACTAAGCACAACACCCCACATAGCTAAGAGTTGTCTTCCGGTGATCCCGTGTTTCTCCCCGCAGAGGGTCTCCACACGGTGCTGTGCCAAATACACCGAAACCATACCCAAAAATATGTCGATTAACATTTAAAGCTTATCACAATACTTATCACAAGTACACAACAATTAAATAAGCATTTTTGTTTTCCTTTCTAGAATCAAAAGAACACTGAAATAATCTTTTCTTCTTCCTTATATATATAAAAATATATATATATATAAGTTCTTTTTTTTTTCTTTTTTTCTTTTTTTTTTCCTTTTCCGATTCACCTATCAAGCGAAATCATACCCAGGGAATTTGTTTGACTTCAGTGCTAGACCATAGTAAATAAATAAACAAATAAATAAAACTAAAGCAAGCAAACAACTGGGGAAACACAATAATAACACATCTAAAACTTTCTGAGCACCAGTATTGGGTTTGCTAGCCGACGCATGCCGGAGGGATCAATTCCGAACATCCTTTGGATATATATATATATATATATATATATATATATATATATATATATATATATATATATATATATATATATATATATATATTTGTTTTTTTTGTTTTTGACATACCAATAGAAAGGGAGGACACATGTATACATTATATACATTATAAAAACAACTCGCATCAACAATGACAAGAGTACCGACAAAAACACCAATAAATACGGTTGAACACCCCTTTACCTTTTAATTTGTAGAAACTTTGAATCAAAAAGCCAAACTTTAATTTTGAAACAACTATTGTGATTTCTTCGATTCCTACAACAAAACAACAACCTACGATTAATCTAAAACATCTATTCAAGCCTAATTGCTTAGAAAAACTCAAGAACTCTATATTCCAAAAAGAGGGCTTTTCGATCTACCTTTTCGTTTATGGTGATTCTTATACCAAAACGTTCGTCTCGTTGCAATGATCGTCGTGGTATGAATTATCTGAAAAACGGAGAGACGGATCAACCTCTAGGATGAAGATTTTGTCAAACCCTTTTTTTTCCTTCTCAATGCGTCGCTTCTGTTTTTTTTTTCTAACGTCGACTAAAACTGATTTTGGGGAAACTGATAAATGTATAATGAGAGGTGGGGGTTATGGTAGTAGTTTTAAATAGGATAAATCCCATTAATACCTTATTATCCAATTAATTTAATTAATGTAAAATAGGTAATAGGTTTATTTAAATAAAAATAAATAAATCCCAATTACCCTTTTACCCTTACCAAAATATGCGGATATTACACTTTGCTTGTCATAAGCACAGACTGTTAGCATTTTTTTTTTGGACTGTTAGCACTTTAAGATGTCTGTTTTACATCTTATCTAATTTTTTTTATTATTATTTTATAGAGCATTCATTGACTTTGAAGTTGTTTCTTTGAATTACCAGATTTTAAGGCGGCCTAGGATTGGTGGTTATAGGATAATCGACATGTTCATGGGGCCATATATGCAAATATATAGCTAAGAAGTCACAACTCTTCTGATTATGTAGACTCCTAATGTATGTTATTGTTTTTTTTTGTTGCTATAATCTTGTGGAATTTTGTTATTATATTGGTTTTAGACTCTATATAAGAACTTAATATATGTTTGCAATGGTATATTCTCTTGTGGCACAGTGAGTTCTTTTCATTACCATATGGTATATATTGATGGATCGTGTTCGTGTTCTTATGAGGTAGAGATACTATATAATGAGTAAATATGTTGTCATTAAATTGCTTGTTTATGAGGGGAATGAACCTATAATGAGAGGATTTGTTGTCATGAAATTGTATTTTTATGATGGGAACTACTATATAATAAGAGGATATGTCGTCATTAAATTGATTTTTATGACGGGACATGAACCTATAATGACGGGATATTTCATCGTTAAATCATGATTTAATTATGGAAAAAGACCCTAATGATGGGATAATAAGTTATTAAAATTATTGATTAATGATGGGATACAACCGTCATTGAATGTGATAGACAATTAATGTCGGGAATCCCTTTCCTGTCATTAATTACCTTTATCTAGGGAGGCAGCAATAAGAGGAAATCTCCCGTCATTAAAAGCCTTTAATGACGGGAATCGGCCATTTAATGACGGGAAATCTTGTCATTAAAACTCAATTTTCTTGTAGTGTAACTTATTACATTCAAGGAAAATACGAAAATCCGAAAGAGATGTACGATATTCTCAATAGAAGCGTAACAGTACTACAAGTCTCGAAAGACCAAAAGTCAATCCCATAAGTACTAAAAACAGTCTATTAAAGGTTAACGAAATGAATAAATGTAAAATCTTCAATGAAGCGTCTTCAAACGTCATCATCGAACTCCTCCTCGTAAACGATATCTACCTGTTCGTCTTCTCATCCCCAAACACATAGAAAACATGCATTTGAGGTAAGTACAACGTACTTAATAAGAAAGAGAAGCTATGATAACAATTACAATTTATAAAGAAAAGATATTTAAAGGTGTAGTTGTTTATGTTTGACCGACTCAATCTAGGGTTCATCTCATGTCCATCAACATGAATTGACTAAACGTTTCTACTTAACTTATCTATGTTACAACCGCACTCAAAGGCACTACGTGTATCCACTTTTGGGACACTCTTGGCAACATATTAGTGGATCACACAAATATCCACGAAGTCTAGAATAGGTAGACTCCGATAGTACGCACACCTCAGTGGAGTCCCTCCGTACTTAGGGTTTTTTTGACCTACGGAGTTCTCCCACCTTCAGAGGTAGCACACACATCGCGATATAGACTGGTGCCTATCCAAGAGAGACATGTTGTTTAATCTTTTACTAGTCAAATACATAATTTTATTAGAATGATTAACTAACCATCTATGTGTTTTCAATTAATCTCCCTCACATTTACTACTCTCTTCCTAGACCACTAGACATCAACAAGGCCTAGCAATTACACAGACATTGATGAATGCTAATTCATCAAAGCACAAGCCTATCATGCTCTTCCGACGGATCCGAACTTCAACTCCCTTTAAGAGTACATTCGGTGTTTTAACTGGACGAATCAGAAGCTCAATTCTGGATTGCATATGTTAACCAATGATATCATATCATAAATAAGGGTTTAAAACAATAATAATATGATTATAAAACCCGAAACCAAACTAGAATGATAAAACCGTAAAAACAAGGTAAAACAGGCCAGACGCCCGTTTGAAACCCTATGGACGCCCGTCCACTAAACCCCAAACGCCCGTCTGCCAAAAACAGCTACATCCTGAATCTAAAATATCACATCAGACGCCCGTCTGCCTTATGCAAATGCCCGTCTGAGCTACTAGGGTTGCGAACGCCCGTCCGCCTATTGCAGACGCCAGTCCGCCTGGGTTTTTTCCCAAAACGCTAAAATCTTCGCAACTCGATTTCTGAATCGTTTCTAACCTAATTAACCTCGTTTTCAACATAGTAAAATGTAGAAAACATATCTAATCATCCCAAGATTACCTAGGATCTTTGATCAACGAAAAACACATCTTTTACTAGCATCTACACGTCTCAAAAACATAATCTAAACTTTACGAATCATAACCGAGATCATATGAAGAGTTTCTTACCTAATTGCAGCCACAACCAAATTCAAAAGCCTCTGAAAACTGCTGCACTTCCTTCCCACTGATATCCAAACGATGTGCTCCTCACAACGGTTCCAATTCTCTACTCTGATCTGCAAACGGTCAAGCTTTGCTTCAGTTACTTGAAGAACTCCTGTAGCCCATTTCTCCTCCCAAAGTTGCGCAGAGAAGAGGTGTGAAACTGAATTTTCTGATTCAGTCTAGGTTATGGGATTATTGTGTGTTAATTTTCCTTAAATACCAATTTCCCATAAACCCTTTTTTTTCCTTAATTGTCCTTTAATTCCCATAAACCCTTTTTTTTTCCTCCTTCATTGTTTTTTTTATCCTTTCCCGATATATTTCTACAAAATAAAAACGTAGAATACAATAAAAAAGCTCCGAAAAAAAGAAAAAGGAAGAAAAAAGTAAAGTAGTAGCTTATACATACATGGGTTGTCGGCAGTCAGGATGGATAAGACAAATTAGCTTCGTTGAGCAAAAAAATCACTGGAAATCTATGGCCCTGGTCCGCAACAAAAGCTATTCACATCAAATCTCTACAATTCCAATTTCCACAAACAACCTTGTTAGCCGTATTTGATGGGATGTGAACTGGATAGCCGCAGACATGATGGAGGAGATAAAGAGGTTGAATTTGATGGGATGTGAACTGGATATGCTCTTCAACCGAAAATGATTTGAAATCGGAGAGAAGGGAGAGTTTATGTTGAGAATTTTTCGCAAGTGAAGGTTGTAAAGGGTCATTGGTTTCTTTTCCGGCAAGAGTTGGGTCTTTAACGGGTTTTGGAAATAGTTTCAAGAACGTGGTTGGAGGTTGGAGGTTGGAGGACGGGATAATTTGAGTGGGAGAGTGGGGGCGTGGGATGGGAGTGGGGGAGAGAATGAACGCTGATGTGCAAGGTTTATTTTTTTTAAAACTTTTTTTATAATTAGTTTCCGGGTTTGGGTCGGGTCAATTGGCCTATTGCGGGTCAATTGACGGTTTTTTACACTGAAATATTAATATACTAGTAGGAAAACCCGTGCAATGCACGGAAAAAAGAATACTTGAAAATTAGTAGGATAAGAAAATTACAACACATGGTAACAAAAATGTTACGTTGAAAATTGAAATATCAAATTCCATAAGTTGCAGCCATTAAAAAGTGGAACATTGAATAACTACTACTTCCTCTAAAAAAAAACTACTACTTAAATAATTTCAGCTACTTTAAACTCCTCGTTGGTCGCTACTGCATCTCCGTAGAGATTGAGAAAACATGACTTGTTCATGAAATTCCAAGTGTCTATAAAATAAAATTAACATCGAAGCAAAGCAACATTCATCAAAATGATCTGTTAGTAGAAAGATCAATCATTGAAAATGAAAGAAAAACAATGAAATCCATGTAATTCTAGAAAAGGAAAATACATCTTACAGACCAGACGCTAGGTTTGAGGACCACCGCCATTTACTGCATCATATATACCGACCCATTACTCCACCATATCCCTATATACAACACTTATACCTTCAAGGCATCCATATCGGAGAATCGTCCATCAGCCAGGGGCGGAACCACTAAGGGGGTGGGGTGGTCTCAAGCCCCCCCAAAATTTGAATTTTTTTTTAGTAGTAGTGTTAATATTAGTATGTTATGTGTCTTTTTCTTGATGTTACTAAGACCAAGACCACCCCGAAATTTCTATATACCAAGACCACCCCGAAATTTTTACACCAAGACCACCCCGAAATTTTTTCCTGGTTCCGCCACTGCCATCAGCGACATTGAACATAGAAGAACACTGTACAACATAAGAAAAAAAGACCATGAAACCCTATAACATACGGGGAAAAAAAGAATACCATGGAATCCTATAATCGATCGATAGTGTTGTAGCTTTCTAAAAATGATCATAATAAATTAACAATGTGCTCGAAACAAAATATGATACCTTGAAGAAGGAGAAAATTTACAAAATGCGCTTGAAAACAAACAACCTAAGGATCGGTCCTTCCCTTCATTGTCCTTCATAATCGTCGGTCCTCCATATCATGTCTTGAAAGGATGCAGCAAAATCAAATGGGTGAATCATTAAGAAGGCGCTAAAACGTAATCGAGTAAAGAAATAATTTGCAGCAGGAGTTGAGGATTCTTAGCACCTAGCGAGGACATGATTGTTACTTGCTATCCATCAACTTATGTGCTGCTTGAACATCATGAAGATCAAATGTCTTGCAAATCATTGGTTCAATATCACCATTTGCAATCGCTGGCCAAATTTTCTTCTCACAAAACTCCAGCAGCTATTCTATTTTTCTCTTTGGAAAGAGTCTGAATGAAATACGAAGCTGAAATGGTGGAAAAAATGAGGCAAGAAGTTACAGAATCAGGCAAATGACTAAACTTGAGTGGAAAAAATACTTACCCCTTCCCTTTAATTGTCCATCCTAATTTTCTTCAGGGCCACAATTTCACCTATTTTGATTTCTCTAGCCATGTAAACTTGGCTGCAAAAAACATGAGTTGGAAAGTGTCAAGAGCCGGTATGACAACACTAACTTTAGAAATTAAACAAAACATTAGATTTTCATAAAAAAATTCTTTTGACAACTTTCTTTTAAGGCAACCACAGACTAATTTACTTGCTTCCTCATTAAAACAACTAATCTTTGAGCCAAATGAGCAAAATGTTGGCAAGAAAACCATAATTATACACATCAAAAGCAATGTACAATCATTTGAACCAAATATAAGCCTGGACGGTAGCATAAGTAATTTAATCAATCGATAAATTAATCAAAATCAATACAAATGCAAAATGAAAAAGATTGAGCAAAAGCACGAACCCATAAGTTCCTTCGCCAATCTGCTCCAATTTCTCAAATCAATCAACAGTTCTCGAACCCCAGGTGGGCGATTCAGTAACATTGAGCTTGTTTGGGGCTGCTATCACCATAAAATCCCCACCAACAAAATCAAATCAAGCTTAAACCCCTCCCTTCCTGTTTCCCTGCAATTCCCAGCTGAAAAAGCCCAGTTTTTTTAGCCAAAATGACTATAAATAGCAAGTATATTAGCTTAATAAAGAGATAAACACTACCTTTGGTGTTACTTCCAAAGCAAGGCAAAAATAAATTATGCTGCGGAATCTCCAAAATTAGGTCAAACGTAATAAATAAACAACTCAATTGCTGCGAGTTGTAGTGTTGTGATTTCGGAAACAGCTGGTGATGATACAGTTCACCGGGCGACCTCGATCGCTGTAACAACTGCTCTTCCGACAACGGAGCGACGGCACGAACGGACAATGGAGAATCGTGATGAAGGGTTTGACACCCGGAAATTCTCTGTAAAACACAAATTTGATACAATTAACAATAATACAATGTATCACCTTATCAACACTGAAACACCAATGGAAAAAAATAAAACAATCTTAGCAATATCAAATATGTCAGGAGATGAAGTCCGCATCATTTTATATAACTAAAAATGCTGAATCTCAAGTAAAAAAACTAATTTTGTAAATAAAAAAAACCAAAAAGAAACAAAACATTTCACCTAAATATATTTTCTTTGTTTGAAGATGCAATATATTTCTTTGTTTGAAGATGCTTCTTGCTCTGCTGGCACCTGTTTCCCATCTTCCTTTGTTTTCCAAATCGCAGTTTTCTCTTTCAATTCTTTCAGATCATCAGCCACCTGTAATATTCCTCCAAATCACAAAACAACCAAATCGGATTCATACACCTAATTAAGCAGTACTCAAATTCAATTTCCCCAATTACAAAACCGGATCTTGTAAATTTTCAACATCAAATTCAAAATCAATTTAGAGCAATTAGCAAAGTGTCGAATATAGATTATTACCTTTTGAACAGCAACCTTGAAGCAAGCCTTGTGTTCCGCCATCGGTCTCTGGAAGAAACCTTAAAACTTTCGAATTAGAGGAGATATCGGAGGAGATGGTTTGTGTCCGCTTAAAGTGTCGAATTAGAGGAGGACGGGGGAGATCATGGGTGAGTTTATTTTGAACATGGGGGAGAAAATGGGAGGCTGCGGCATGTTTTGTTGGGGCCGGGGGGAGGGGGGAGGTGCAGTAAACGTTCATGTTGCAGTTGAATTTCCGGGTTTGGGGTGGGTAATTAGAGTTAAACGGGTCAATTGGTAGTTATTTACTCTAAAATATAATATAAGATACTAGTGGGAAAAGCCGTGCGATGCACGGGAAAACATAAAAATTGAAAATGAATACACAGCAATTTTCGAGATGTATACACAGCAAGATCGATTTCTAAGCATGAAGATGACTTACCATCTTTGATATTATTCCTTCCTTTTTACTTTTTGGAGTCGATTCACGTAATCTCCCATCACAGAATATCGGAACATTGGTACATTAATTACTACTCATCATATAGTTTCAGCCACATTGAATTCTTGTTATTTTCTACCACATCTTCCTATGCATTGACAAAACATTTGATTGTTGATCTAGATCCATACTATTTGATAGCCGTTTCTTCAACCGTAAGGTCCATAACGGTATAATGTACATTTTCCTGTCAATGACGCGATTTGACATTATAAACCACCAAAAGTGGGATGTCGCAAGCAACTTCTTTGTCATCACTATCTCCGGCAATATCATGTATTTGGTGATTCAAGCATTAAACCTAGACATTTGAAGCAGCCAAAAACAATTATGGAAAGCAAATGGGAATCCTTAAAAGAAAATGAAGGATCAACCAAAGACGTAACCGATACAAAACGTAACCAAAGAATTATTCAAAATGATCTCACATTCAATATTAACAAAGACTCCAGTTTTTTGTACCTTGTAATTTGATCTCGCATATCATAATTAGAAAGACTCGACATTCCGTACCTTTTTGTAAATCAACAAAAGATTCCGACTAGAGTTTCGATCTTTCTGTTTTGCAATAGAAGCACTACCATGGCCGCTACATCAATGGTATATCAATGCGTCCAACAAATGTGATGCCTATGATACAAAATAAAATAAAAAAGGAATTACGTGTAACCTGCTTGAGCGTAAACAGAAGTGTAACTTGAATCAGGAGTAGAAAGTATAATCATAAATACATCCAGGGGCGGCTTTAAGTGGGGAGATACGGGTGGAACTGACCCCCTAAAATAAAAATATTATGTACGAATAGTAGAGAATTTTTTTTATAAACACATGTATATGTGAAATTGCCCCCCTTATTTTTATGTATTGACCCTCTATTTTTATCTATTTCCCCTTAATTATATGTATAGAATTGAATATCTAAATATATGTGTGATACGGAAATAAATTGACAAATTTCTGACCCCCATGTCGAAAATCCTGCAGCCGCCCCTGAATACATCAAAACAAATTATATGAAAAGCTTAAAAACTTTATGCTGAGACTAAAGCAATGTTTCTTACAAACCTAAACCTGCTTCTCTTCTGCGTTGTCTTTCTTGCAATGAAGACATCCACTACTTTATCATGATTGCTGAAAGTTTTCCACGTACCGTCCAATTCGCTACGAATGTTGCAGAAGAAAAAAGAGCATGAGTAGTGATCCCAGATGGCTGTTTGCCGAGCAAACCATTGTTCCTAAGAGGTAAGCTTGTGTTCCTTTTTTTCGTTCATACACACCGGAAGCCACATACTCATCTATCATTAGATATGTCATTCACCAAGACGAACGGGAACACTTTAACCACATTAATGCCCTTACCAAGAGACAGAATAACACATAACCCTATTATTTTATGAATCGCATCATGTATCAGAGGCCATAAAAAAGGACGTAGATCGGACAATCTTGTCGTCCAGTTGCCAAACTGAATAGAGTGTATGGTACGGAAGGGAGATGAAAATTCAGGGCGGAGTTCGGCAGAAGTGGGAAGGATTTATGTGAAAGGATCGACGGGGAATGGAGAATTGGAAAGGGAAGAATGGGTTTACAATGAGTAATAGTAACAACTTTATTATCACAACACATGCGTACATGAACAATATGGCACTGCAAAGAAAATATGAGCAAAGTAAGTTGACTTTTTTGGATGACAAAACCAAATTCTACCCCTTGGGCAACAGAATTTCAACAGCAGTTTCCATTAAGGACCAAAATAAAAAAAATACAAAAAAGTGTATGAGAGTTTGGAAGGAATTTGAACACCATAATAGACAAAAACCAACAGAAAATGAAAGACATGGAGCATATATAGAAAAAAAAAAAAGTTATCATGAGCTATGATATAATTGACTACTTCATCCTCATAAGGAAGTTGCATATTATTTCAAGTTCAAGCAAAATCTATCGAAATCATACAGATGAAACAAAAAATTACAAATCCAGAAAAAAAATGTTTCAAACCTACAACATGAAGTAATGAAGCAGAATATGCCGCAAATTATGCAAAGCATATGTCATTGCGTAGGCATACATAACGACAAAAAAGATAGAAAAAAGAAATCATCATACAATCAGAAGTATATGTGATGAGTAGTAATTTATACCGCATCTTCCTATACATTGACAAAACATTCCTATATATGTAGCAAGGGATTGTGACTCACTCCCTCCACGTGTCGTCTATCGATTGGTCATAAAACAATATCATGGATAAAACATCAAGGTAATCATGTCGATGCCCAGGCTCGAGGCTAAGGCCATCTAGTGGAAGCCGAGGCTACGACGATCGACTATCGAGCGGTGTGAGACGACAAGTCCATAAGGACAGAGTCCACGCCAGCTAGCAGTGTAGCACAACGAGTCTAGAGTCGATCCCCGCAGGTCGGAAGTATCGACTCGAGGACAGGGTCTGCACCAGCTGTCTAAGCCCATTAATAGCGATAGCTTGGGCAAGGGTTTAAGGCCCATATAAGGGTAAGTTTGACAATAACATAAGCCGACTTAACCTTAGGGTTTAGGCAAGTGTGGTCATTATAAATACCCCAATCCAGGAACTACGTAGGGCTTGATTCCTGGAACATAACAGGATACGTAGGCAATCTAAGATACAGTCTTAGACTCAGCCGCAATACCAAAAATCCACCACCACGTTCTTTTGGGCATTAGGGTTTTGTGTGTGTTCATCATTAGATCAAATTAGGGCCCGGATTATTAAGGTGACATAATTTGTCATCGTCATTGGCGCTAGAAGGAGGGCCTTCTATTGATCGGATACACAAGAACGCGATGCCTCCCAGAAAAGCTGCATCTAAAGCTGCCGATCAAGGCTCCCAGATCAACGAGCCGTCCGATCCCGATACGCAAGGAGAGAAAGATCCAGTCTTGGATCTCGTCCAGCAAGATCCTCAGCAAAAGCAGGGAGGGAAAGATCCAGTCTTGGATCCTACCCAGGAAAATCCCCAGCACGAAAAGCAAGGGCTTGCTCCAGAATATCGGGCGCTTGTAGATGAATTAGCAGGGGCGAACCTGGAGGTAATGTCTAGAATCATTGCAGAGGCGGTCACAGCACAAAGACAAGCGGCCGCCGCCCAGAAAGACACCACGGCGGAAGACGGTCGGAAAGATGCGGTAAATAGACCTAAACAGACTACTGGAGACGAAGTCAGTGCGTCCTCTAGCTTAGTCGAGAGGAAGAGGCACGAGATCCATCAAAAACACCAGAAAATGGATGATGATAGTGTCAGAGAGGAGTTGAATGTTATTCTGGGAAAAAACCAGGTTTCGTTATGGTTAGAGTCTCCCTTCACTAAGGAGATCGAGAGCTTTCCTAAACCCAAGGGGTTTAAGATACCGAAGATAGAGCCGTACGATGGTACCACCGACCCAGAGGACCATCTCCACAGGTATCTATCTCAGATGAGATTGGATGGAGCACCCGACGCGATGCGATGTCGGGCGTTTGAGACGCTACTCATAGGTCGAGCAAGAGAATGGTTCACGAAGCTACAACCAGGGTCGATCTCCAGTTTTGCCATGCTCGCTCGCAAATTTCGAGATGCGTTCATAGTAAATAAGAAGTTTCATCTAAGCGCCACGCACCTCAAGAACGTGAGGCAGCAAAAGGACGAAACAGTAATGGAGTATTTGAAGAGGTTTAATCTCGAGGCCATGCAGGTCAAGGATGCAGATGACCGACTTCTGATCACGTCGTTCGTGGGGGGACTGCGTAATACAAAGTTATACGTGAAGTTGAGCAGAGACGTCCCCCACATGATGGACGAATGTGTTAATGTGGTACATCGATTCTATCAAGGGGAGGAGGCAGTGCGAAGGCACACCCAATCCGACTGGATGGATTCCAAAAAGGACAACCGAGGTCCGAACCGGAACCAATCCAAGAGACATGACATTGACAGTAAGCCGTCCATCCGGGACCGTATCGAAACACCCGCCTCAGACCGTGGGGGCAAGAAAGGACCCACGCGTGATAAGGATTTTATTCCACTCAATCGATCTCGAGCCGAGGTGTTATCGATTATGCTCTCAAAGAACTTGGCAAGGAAACCGCCACCGTTGAAGAAACCTCGAGAGAAGAGGAATGCAAGCAAGTATTGCGATTTTCATGAAGATATAGGTCATACGACGGAGGACTGTATCGACTTGAAAAAAGATATCGACGTTTGCATCCAGGAAGGAAAGCTAGACGAAGTTGTTGACAGATCTCGACATGATGGGCCCAGAAGGCGTGGAGAGTATAAGCGAAAGAACTCTGATCAAGATAAGAATCGAGGCCGAGACGTCCAAAGACGAAGAGATCGATCACCTCAGAGGAACCGATCTCCAGGTCGGGATGGAAACAACGAGAGATAATTTTGGTCGAGACGGATATGAAGATAACCGACCGGTGAACTATGTTAATACGATCTTCGGTCCTGGGGAGAGTGACAAAGACCAGACCAGTGAAGAGCCAGCTAGTAGCTCGAGAGAGCGCAAGCAGCTCAGATTCACGATAGAAGTCGGATACGGCCCCCGCGACGATATCCCAAAGTCTAGGAGTCATATCGAAGGGTTAGTTATCGAGGCTGTGATTAGCCGAGCCCGTGTATCGAGAGTATGTATCGATAATGGGAGTGCAGTGAATATTATCTATTACTCGGCGTTTCAGGCGATGAAATTGAAAGAGAAAGACTTAGCTCCCATAGCATCCCTCTCGTTTGGATTTACGGGGCAAGCAGTTCATCCTATGGGCTCGATAAAGTTACTCACGACAGTTGGGGACGGAGAAAAAGGAAGAACACTTGAATTAAGCTATGTGGTGGTCAAAGCTCATTCTGCTTATAATGTTATCTTGGGACGACCAGCCCTCTTCGATCTTCGAGCTATCATATCGACTTTTCATAATAGCATGAAGTTTCCAACTAGGAACGGTTCCCACGAAGTAAAGGGAGATGTTGAGGTCGCGAGGAGTTGTAACTCCGTTGTTATGAATGGGAAGATGGCGGTTCAGCAGAACTTAGTCGAGGAACTGATTCAGGAGGAAGAGGAGGAGAAAAACTGGGTCTCTAGTGATGCAGTTGAGGACGTCCGACTCTGGGACGGAGAGGACGATCGTGTGTGCGAGGTCGGGGCCTGGATTCCATCAAAAGAGAGGCGGTCGCTCATCGATTTGCTAATCGAGTTCAAGGATATTTTTGCCACGGAAGGCCACTGACATGCCGGGGTTGTCTACCGACATCGCGGTTCATAGGCTCGAAATTGACCAGGCTAAGAAGCCAGTCAAGCAGAAGAAGAGAAATTTTGCGTCGGATCGACTTGAAGCTATTGAGTTGGAGGTTGGCAAGTTACTAGCAGCCCAGATAGTGAAAGAGGTATTCTATCCAGAGTGGCTAGCTAATCCGGTATTAGTCAAGAAGCCCGATGGCAGTTGGCGCATGTGTGTGGACTTCACAGACTTGAACAAAGCATACCCGAAAGACTCATATCCGCCGCCTAAAATTGACGGAGTTAGTAGACTCGACTATCGACTTTGAAGTATTTGGTTTTTTAGACGCGTACAAAGGATACCATCAAATTCTAATGGATCCTCGAGACGCGGAGAAAACGAGCGTTTATCACGGAATTCGGCACCTTCTTCTATGTGACCATGCCATTCGGATTAAAGAATCTTTGGGGCAACATACCGAGAGGCGATCAATAAGATCTTTGCAAAGCAAATTGGTAGATGTATGGAAGTTTATGTAGACGACCGCTTATTAAGAGTCGGTCTATGAGCCGTACTTGGTCGATGCTCGAGAGGTTTTTGAAGTGTTGAGGGAGACGCGGATGAGGTTGAACCGAAGAAGTGTACTTTTGGAGTCGGGTCGGGTAAGTTCTTGGGCTACATGATTTCGAAGGACGGGATTCGAGCAAACCCGGACAAGATCGACACTCTGAAGAATATGCCCGCACCCAGAAACATAAAGGAAGTACAAAGGCTCACCGGCCGAATGGCCGCTCTCAACAGATTCCTATCGAGATCCGCTCAGCGTGCACTACCATTCTTCAAGATACTTCGCAAGGGCAGTCCTTTTCATTGGGATGATGCATGTCAGACAACCTTCGAGGAATTGAAGGCATATTTGTCAGAGTTACCCACCCTCACTTCACCTCGAGAAGGGGAGAAGTTGTTAGTTTATTTGGCCGTGTGCGAGGAGGCAGTGAGTGCGGTTCTAGTCAGAGAAGGGGTACATGGCCAGGTGCCAATATATTTTGTCAGCAAGGCATTGCATGGTCCCGAGATCCGATATTCACCAGCTGAGAAGTTAGCACTATCTCTGGTTCACGCATCGAGAAAATTGAGGCCCTATTTTCAGGCTCACCTATTGCGGTAGTCACAGACCAACCTTTAAAGCAGATTTTGGCGAAGCCCGACACCTCAGGTCGATTGGAGAAATGGGTGGTAGAAATGGCCCAGGACGACATCGAGTTCATTCCTCGAACTGCGATAAAAGCACAGACCTTAGCGGATTTTTTAGCTGAAGGGATCTCCATCCAGCTCGACCAAGAGAAGCGAGGTCCGAAGAGAAATGGAATCTCCAAGTCGATGGAGCATCGAGCAAGGAAGGGCGGGGAGCGAGGGCTCCTTCGGTAAGCCCGAAAGGCGAAGAATTCCCATACGACCTTCGATTCGACTTTAAAGCAACGAACAACGAGGCCGAGTATGAAGCTATGATGGCGGTCCGAAACTTGCTCGAAGGCGGGTGTCGAGGATTTGTTGGTGTATAGCGACTCGCGATTGGTGGTAAATCACGTGAAAGGGGAGTATGAGGCTAAGGAAGAAACTATGAAAAGCTACTTAGCAGTTGTCCAGGGTCTCATACCTAAGTTCAAGACAGTTCAATTTGAACAGATTCCTCGATATCAGAACAAAAGAGCCGATGCCCTCTCAAAGCTTGCATCGAACTTCATGTCTAGTAAGAAGGTTCTAGTCGAGTTATTGACCGAAAGGAGTTACATCAAGACGAGAGGCCCGGCCGATCACTCGGCGAGCCACGTGGATGGACTCGATCGCTCTTTACCTCAAAGACGGAATTTTACCATCCGACAAGATACAAGCCGAAAAATTCGACTCCAATCGGCTCGATATGCGTTCTTCGACGACACCCTCTATCGGAAATCTTTCGTGAGTCCATGGTTGAGATGTGTTTCGAAAGTGAAGGCGAATACCTCTTAGAAGAGGTTCACGAGAGGAGCTTTGTGGGAATCATTGTGGGGCCAGAATGTTAGCTCGAAAGTGCAAATTAGCTGGGTATTTTTGGCCGTCGATGCAATGAGATGCGAATAATCTTGTCCAGAAATGCAACTCTTGTCAGATTCATGATAATATTTCTCATCAACAAGCACAAGACATGAATGTCATCTCGTCAGCATGGCCTTTCGATCAGTGGGGAGTCGACATTGTCGGACCTCTACCCCGAGCCCCGGGAAATCTCAAATTTGTGGTCGTTGCAGTTGACTACTTTACGAAATGGATAGAAGCTAAGGCTCTGCCCGATATCCGAGCTGGAACCATCAAAAAATTCTTGTGGGTCGATGTTCTTTGCAGGTACGGAATTCCGAAGGCATTGATCTCAGATAATGGTACCCAGTTCGAAGATCGAAAAGTTAGAGAATGGTGCAGCGAATACCATATCGACCAGCGATTCACCTCAGTGGCTCACCCACAGGCAAACGGTCAAGTGGAGCAAACTAATCGACAGATCAAGCTGGGGTTAAAGAAAAGACTAGAGGCAGAAGGTCGAGGTTGGGCAATGCAACTTCTGAGCATCCTATGGTCGTACAGGACAGCTCCTAATTCATCAACGGGGAGAAACTCCTTTCTCTTTGGTATATGGGTGCGAAGCGGTGATACCCGCCGAGATCGGTGTTCCTTCTCCTCGAGTTCTAGCTTATAACGTTGAGACAAATGATCCCGAACTCCGACAGGAAATGGATAATGTTGAGGAGCGAAGAGAGATAGCCTCGGCCCGAATGGCAAGGTATAAGCGAGAAAATTTCTCGATACTACAACTCAAGGGTCGGACATAGATACTTCAAAGTCGGAGATGCGGTTTCGAGGAAGAACGAAGCAAGTCGACGAGGAAGCGGTTGGAAAGTTGACCCCGAATTGGGAAGGCCCATATCAAATCTGAAGGTTCACCCCAAAGGGTCTTATCAACTTGGTTGAGTGGATGGAACCATGGTCCCTCGACATTGGCACACCAACAATCTAAGGAAATATTATGTTTGAGATAAGCTTTGATGAACTTGTTTGCTTTTCAGTTTTAAATCTTGTTATAAGTCCATGAGACAATTTAATGAGTATTCTAATAAGTTTGCATTTTCTCGAGATGTTTTCTGTGTTTGTTAGGATTCATAGCCAATACAAGTCTAATGTGATAGAAAATGTTAAGGCAAAACAGTCATCGACGAGAAGAGAGATCTGCAGGTCGGACATCTCGATAAAGCCAAAAGCAAAGTTAGCCTAATGGGCAACAAATGCAAAGGCTCAAAGACGGTTCGCAGGGTCGGGCCACAGGTCCAAGCTAAAAGCCGAACGAGCCTAAGTGGCGAACGATGCTAAAGTAAAGGACGGTTCGCAGGGTCGGGCCAAATGTCCCAATCTAAAGCCGAATGAGCCTAAGAGGCGAAAAAGGCCTGGACAAATGACGGTTCGCATAGTCGGGCCACCTGTCCCAGTCGATGCTTGAAAGAGCCTAAGTGGCAAAAAAGACCAAGACCAGGGACAGTTCACATTAAAGTGCTCGGCCCTAAGGTCGAATAAGTCCATGAGACAAAAAGGCCAAGACAAGCGGGTCGATCTCAAGTGCATTAAGAACCAAAGGTTCATAATACACTTGGGGGGCAACACAACGTCAATAAAGCAACCAGCAAATAAAACAAATATCGAGTATCGAACAGAGCCAAAAGCTCGACAAAGAAAACCACAACATATCAAGAAGGCAAGCAAAGCAACAAGAAAGAAAAGAAAAATCAAATTGCAAAGACAAGCAAAATTCAAAACAAAGTTATTACAAAGACAAGGCCGAGGTCGAAAAGACCGGCCAAAGTTAATTCAAAACAATAAATGTTATTACAAATCAGGTTACAAAGCTTCAAAGTCAACAAAAGAAAGATTTTGGAAGATAAATGGTCAAGGGTCGGCCTCCGGAGTCGGCTCAGCAATGGCAGGGGTTGGATCGACTGCAGTCGGGTCAGCAGCAGGGACAGAAGTGGAAGGACCATACTTGATGGCCAAAGACTCTCCCTGTTGGAACTCTTCCATGTATCGATCATATAAGGCCTCCGAGTCGGGATTATAAAATACCGGCGTCTCGAGCGTCGACAAGTCGAGTTCCGGGATGACAGCCTTTACTTGATCCACTGCTAGAGTGTAGCCGCCCATCATCGAGGCGTGCATGATCACCTCCAGATCAGCATCAAGGTTAGCCAATTTTCGATACTCTGCAATCGCATCAGTTGCCGCCGTCTCGAGTCGCGTGCGCGCTTGATCCAGTTCGGCTCGTAGCACATCTGCGTCCCCGTCGAGCCGCCGCGGCATCTTTTAATGCGGCCTTGTGCCACCCTTGTACCTTCTCATAATCCCGAGCCGGCTTTAGCGGCTCTCCCCTTACCCCGGTCGTGCCTCTCACCCCGCGGTCGAGTCGGCTCCTTCTCGGCGGTTATCGGATTTTGCCTCAGCCGCCACCAGCTTATCTTGCAACTTTTGACACTCAGCAATCGACTCGCGCTTTAATGTCTCAAACTGAATATCCATGGCGGAGATGGCGGCCTTCTTTGCAACGAGGTCCTGCAACAGCTTGCCATTTTCGTTACGCAGATCATCTGCCGACTCTCCCATCCTGGCCAGCCGTCGGGCAGCTTCTCGGTTGATAATGGTGCTCTACAAAAGATAAAGAAAGGTCAAGGAATGGACAAGGCATGGGCCTCGAGAGAAATTAGCAGTTAAAAGAAGACTGTATAATCGACTTACGAGGTGATTCAACTTCCGCAGGGCATGACCCAGAGCCTTGTCATCTGCACCAGCATAGTCATCGGTGACCCAATCCACATTGACTTCAGGCTCGGTAAAGGTTTCAACAACCTTTTTCTTTTTTGACTATCGGTGCTGTTCCCTTACCAGCTCCGTAGCTGTTGGTCTCTTCTTTGTCGATGGCGCTTGTTCCTCGACATCGACCTCAACGGCCGGGGTCAAATCGATAAGCTCCTCCTCGTCCTCATCTCGAAGAGAGCCAAAACGGACTGTTAAACCACTGGTAGTCGGAGGTAGCTCGGTCGATCCGGCGAGGGGCGGACGACTCGGCTTGCGGCGAGGGACTGTTTCGGGTGGAGTAGCACCTCCTTCTCGGGAAGAAGAAGGCGCCACGACTTGAGCACGGCCAATTCGGGGGTAGCCCGACCCCCGGTAGGTGGAGCGCCACAACTACCGACCCGGGGAATGCGTGTGGGATCGGTGACCTTGGTGAACCTGCCCACTGCAAAAAATGAAGGGAAAAAGTTAGTTTTTAATCAACAAAAACAAACGAAAAGTCGCCAAACTCGACAAGTAGCAAAGGTAAAAAGCAAATCTTGAATACGATAACAGAGCAAAGAAAAATTCCTACGGTTCTCGAGATCTTGAAGATGAAGGCCGACGTAGGGGATCGGCCCCACTTCCCCTAGATGGGCCAAGTCATAGAGGAGACTCAAATCTCGAGTGACCACCTCGAAATTATGTCTACCCAATTGGCGGGCCTCCTCTGGAATGGGGGCACTTCCCCACTTGTCCTTCTTTGAGCCCCTCGACCTCCACTGGCCTATGTAAGGGTTCTCTAGACCATGTCGAAGGAAAAAGAATCGAGGCTTCCACTCCCCGTGAGAAGAAGGCCCCTTTGTCACAAATTCATGTCGGTTCGTCCTTCTCTGAAAAGTATACCATAGCTTATCTGGCGTGGCAGAAATTTGATAGTAGTATCGAAACAGAGGAATCGTGAAGCAGACCCCAGCCACTCGACAAGCGATGAGAAACCCCATTATGATCCTGACGGCATTCGGGGCGATTTGAGAAACACTGATCTCATAGTGGTCGAGAATCGCGAGAACAAACAGGCAAAGCGGAAACCTTAACCCACTCGCGAGTTGATTCTCGTAGACGAGAGCGAGAATCCCTCCGGGGCTCGTCGGCAAACATATGAATGCCGAAAGGAGTCGAGCTTCGAACGGAGGACTAACAATATTATACTTCCGGCGATTTTGGTGACGTCCTCGGGAGAAAGTGCACTAAGACACCCTTTAGCACCTTTTCCATCCATCCTAGTTACTAGTTTTTTAGGCTGGTTAGGGACAGGAGGGGGGGAAGCTGTGGGCTCACCGGAGTCTTGCCGGAGAAGATGACCAGAGGCAGTAGGTGCCGGAGATTGGCTATGAACTGGCGTTTCACCACCCCTATCCGATTCAGTAGCACTACTACTTTGGGACATGGATAATTCAAAGAACAAGATGAAGAACGCTAAGAAAAAGAAAGAAGCTTACTTGGTGTTTGGAATTGAAGTATCTGGAAAGAAAGTGGCGAATGGACTCTGCTGCAATCTCCTCTCCTTTTATGCTTGCAAAAGATACGCAAATGATTTGAAAAGACAGGGGAGAATGGGGAGTTATAACCCCTGGAAATCGCGATAATCAAGGCAATGACGCGTTTTACGGGATACGAAGCGTCTGTGTGCCAGGGTATCGCGCCACGTGGACGCAAACGGTTAGGGTTGTGAAGAGGCTGGCTTTTTCCCGCCCAAAGGAAACCTAACTCGAAGACGACTCATGTGACAGACTCGACCTCGGACAACAGGAGTCGCCTCTCTCAAGTCTCGGGGGCTTATGACGATACCGGGTTTCACTCCCTCCACGTGTCGTCTATCGATTGGTCATAAAACAATATCATGGATAAAACATCAAGGTAATCATGTCGATGCCCAGGCTCGAGGCTAAGTCCATCTAGTGGAAGCCAGGCTACGATGATCGAATATCGAGCAGTGTGAGACGACAAGTCCATAAGGACAGAGTCCACGCCAGCTAGCAGTGTAGGACAACGAGTCTAGAGTCGATCCCCGCAGGTCGGAAGTATCGACTCGAGGACAGGGTCTGCACCAGCTGTCCAAGCCCATTAATAGCGATAGCTTGGGCAAGGGTTTAAGGCCCATATAAGGGTAAGTTTGACAATAACATAAGCCGACTTAACCTTAGGGTTTAGGCAAGTGTGGTCATTATAAATACCCCAATCCAGGAACTACGTAGGGCTTGATTCCTGGAACATAACAGGATACGTAGGTAATCTAAGATACAGTCTTAGACTCAGCCGCAATACCAAAAATCCACCACCACGTTCTTTTGGGCATTAGGGTTTTGTGTGTGTTCATCTTTAGATCAAATTAGGGCCCGGATTATTAAGGTGACATAATTTGTCATCGTCATCAAGCATATTCAACTCTGAAAGACTTGATTCAGAAAAACCCATTGCGATGAGTATTTGTTTGCATATTCATCGTTAATCTCTTTGCAAACGGTTTCTGTAATATTATTATTCACCCTTTTGAAAGGGATATGAGAAGAGAATGACATCAGAATTTGGAGATTCGAAGAGTTCCCGAATGGGTTTGTTAGGATTTGAACGAAATATGGAACTGAATAATCATAATAAGGAATACCCAATAAGGAATCAAAAAGCAAAATAACGCACTAAACACTTTAATTCATTTGACCGAAATAAAAAACACTTTCAATGAAAGAAACATCAGGTAAGAGTACATCAGAATGAGTTTCAACTCACCGTCTTGATCATATTGCATAAACCATTAGAATTCCACATTCGAAACCCCGAAAAAAAATGACCTGCAATAACGTATACCAAAAGAATATATTAGACGACAAATGATTTACAAAACATCCGAAAATGGCACACAAAAAATACTTGTTCATATAAATTTAATACTGGGAAAACAAAACTACATCCATCGGAAAAAATAAAGTTCATAAATTCTTCCCGCAATTTGAGAAAAAATCACATATTTTTTTTTTATAATACCCACACCTAAGCGAAAAGTATGAAGCTCCAAAAGCAGGGGTTCTTACATCGTGGATTCTTCCCTGTCAGTCCACCGATGAATCCCGAACTACCGCAGTGTCTTTGTACATGAATTCCACCATAAGTGCTCCTCTGGGCGTTTCCATAAGAGGTCGAGGAAAGCTTTTGCAGATTGGACGAATTTCAGAGTATACTGTTTTGATGAATTAAAAAAAAACCCGACTGAATATGAATATCAGTGGATCATACTTGATCGGTTTGCGAAATCCAAAATTTACAAATTAGCAAGAGATTATTACTTGCAATATAGCAACATCCGTGCCTCCGAAATCGGATCTAAAAAAGGCTGAAGAGCTTGAAAAGCGAATTTAATGTGAAGAGGAATAGAATAGCGAGAGGTTTTTCAAGTGTAGCAATGGAAGTTTCAGAACCGGAAAAAAAATTGAGGCTTACCCTTCGATCGACGTTGGGCGTTTATGTTGTGAAACCGATGGGAAACATGATCGAGGGGAGTGGGAGAGAATGAGGGGAGAAGGAAGTTACCGAAGAAGAGGTGGGGAGTATTTCTGAAGAGTGGCGGGTGTAATACAGGGTAGAACGGGTCATTTTCCAGGTCAATTGCCCAAAACAGATCAATTTGACGGTTTTTCTCTTGAAAATATAGTATAAGATATTAATATAGATATAGAAGGTTGTGACTTCTTTTCCATGTATCACCTCCACGTCCATAGTGTAGCCATTATCCATCATTTACATCAACCGTCGCCGGAAATACTCAATGGCAGCAATCTCCTCGGTATTGTTTTGAGCTACATCTTTCATCAGTTAAATTGATATCCCCACTTTACACTATAGCGGACATTAGCCATATTCACCCACTCTGACTCTACCACAGAGTTGTGTGTTAAATTCACCTATCTTGATTTGTCACAATTCATAAAGAAAAAAAAAAAAAAAAAAAAACCAATGAAAACCACAACCACAACAACCAATGAATCAACGTTTCTATGGGAATTTTCTATTGCCGATTCATAGCTTCGAGGCTGGCCATCAACCGTATTTTTAACTACACTTTTTCTGGTGCGGTCAAGCATCATTGTGCCTCAATTATATTTCTTGACAGATCGTTAGTAATGCCGCCGTAACCTGACGATAACCATCTTTTCTTGGTGCTTCAAGGTTCTGTATTATGATGACAGAAGTGGTGTGGTTGAAATATAGGAGTTCAAACCTATTTGATTATAAGATATTTGGTGGATGGGAAGAAGGCCATGATTATCCGAGGGTTTTGGTGACTAATAGGTGAATGTTGATGTCGCAATTTAGGTGGATGAATACTAATAGAGCACTGAAACGAGAAGGAAAATTAAATTAGATATGTAACTGCATATAAAATTTAGTTGCCGGGAGGTGAGTTCAATTTTATTTTCGATAAAAGCCAATGTGTGTTCTTATTAATTATTTTCAAGTATTTTAATTATATCAAGTGTTGATTTAAACGGCGAAGTCGTTTTCCGAATGACATTTCTTTAAATAAATAATACGAATTGATATGAAACGACTAATGTTTTGAGCTAGTGCATGCACATTTTACTAGTAACTATAAAAAAGCGATACTTGGAATTGACGGATAATACTTGTTCGCTCGCTTGCTCGTGACACGAAAGTGTCAAAGCTCGAGTGGCTAGGGAGATTAGAGTCAACGCTCACTACAGGAGAACGGTTGGTCACGGCGGTCTCGGGGCCTCTTGACTCGAAGACTTTCCGACGGTAGCTAGAGTGCTCGCTCGTAAGAGTGGGGACGGTACCTTGTCCCCAAAGATTCATGCTACAGCCGGGAAATCAAGGGCTGACGGTTGGTGCGTGGGTCCTAAAGCATGGATAGAGTTGGCTGTAACTGTGTAGGAGGTTTGTACGGTGAATGTTGATTCTTTTCCCTGGCGATTGGCCGGAGTCGTCAGGCATGGCTACTTCTCGTGGAGTGCGGTTGAAATTCCAATTGGTAAACTTGGTGTTTGGGCGGTATTTGACTCATCGGCTCGGCCAAAGCTAATGCTTATAAATGAACCTAATACGTTTTCTTAATGCTCGTGCACTTCAATATTAAAAAGTGTTTTTTCCATTTTGTTATATTATTAAAGAAAGACTTCCGCGGTTATTTCGAAATGTTGCATCAAGATATTGTTTTTTAAATATTATATTTAAATATATATAGTATAACACTCTCACATATGGCTCATACTAGCCCTTTGCTGACGCCTTGTTTTTCCTTTGTTTTCTTGGTCTCTTTTGTTTTTTTTTTTTGGTTTTTTTTCTTGTATGAATATAAATACAGGTTAGTGATCGAGGGGAATGAAGAGTATAGGCATTGATATTGATCGAGTTCTACGGAAAAAGAAATTAATGTTTTGGATGGTACATCGATTTATTTTAAAGAGCTATTGTAATTTTATGTGTTGTAATCTTTTTGTGGAATCATTTATTGATTCATGTAAAATTGATTTTTGGTAATGTTGTAATGAAGTTCATTATTGATGTAGTGTAAAAATTAATTTGTGGATTTAGTAAATTATTTTGGGATTACTGTATTTTTATTGAACTCGCGGAGAGAGTTTCGCAACCACTCCTAGAATGACCCCAGTGGACCTAGGGGTCGGGAGTAGGGTATTACAGAGGAAGCCCCCGAAAAAAGTATAGAAAGAAGATTGGCTTTGGAACGCCTGGGTAACGCTGGGAAGAGAACTATCCAGCAGTGTTTGGGCCCGGCACACCCAGAGAGAAATGTCGCTCCACGTCGAGAGGACATGGACCCCCGCGATGCCCGCTAGATTATAGTAGAGAGGTGAGTCGAACAATAGGTTGAATCCGTCTATTATGCAGATTCCGAGGACGTGATAAAATAAGCACTCCTGCCTGTCAAGGATAATAGGGCAGCCAAGGATGATAGACTGGAAAGGATGGAGAAAGAAATGCAGGAGTTGAAAAAAATAAAACAGGATGAAAAGCCTGAGCCGACACAAGGCATTGATGTTCTCATGGATAAAATCTTAGACTTGCTGCCCAGGAGGAGCGTCCAATATCCATAATACATTTACTATAAGTGAACGTCTGCCTCGTCGAATGGATCACTTTTTTTTTTCCAAAGTAGCACTGCTTGTCTTGGCGATCGGGAATAAGTCTACCACGGTGCGTCGCCCTTGTAGGGAGTATACGGGGAGCGAGGCCGCGGCTTGGCTCATGGATTACCCCGAGGTTCGATAAAGAGTTGGGAAGAACTAAAAAGCAAGTTTACGAAAGAGTTGGAACGGTGGATAGACCAAAGAAGTCCATCAAAGACACGTACGTCATTCGTCGGGGAGAAGGGGAGTCGTGTAAAAGCTATTACGACGGATTCACGAGGGTGTACGAGCAAACGAGAAATCTCTCGAAAATGAAGTTAAGCGGGGTTTCCTCAATGCGAACGCCACGGGTCCTATGAAATCACACTTCACTCTGCACCCGCCGATGAGTCTACGCGACACGCTAGACCCGGGCTCGCAATTCCCCCGGCTTAACGAGGCGGTCCCATCACCCTCGGGAAAGGGTAGGGCACGAAGCGAACTCCACTCTTCAAAAGAGGACCGAAAAAGAGGACCGTAGGAAGATCGGAAAAATGACCGCGGAAAGAGAAAGGATCAAGACGGGGATGTCAAGAAGCAAATTAAATTTTAGGAGGCGCACTTCAATCCTCTAAACACCCGCCCATCCGATATCTTTGTATGAGATCCGTGATCGGATAGAAAAGCCAAGGCCCATGAAGGCCGACACCAAGTTACGCGACGAAATGAAATTCTACGACTTCCACAAAGATCATGGCCACATTGCGATGAGTGTATTATGCTGAAAATGATCATTGATAAGATGATCAAAGAAGGTTCTTTGGAAAAATATAAGT
The DNA here is from genome assembly GCA_036785695.1 of Gentiana straminea. Classification (NCBI taxonomy): domain Eukaryota; kingdom Viridiplantae; phylum Streptophyta; class Magnoliopsida; order Gentianales; family Gentianaceae; genus Gentiana; species Gentiana straminea. Next base: position 1,316,826 of record JAVUPR010000320.1, read on the forward strand.
AGCACGGTGGAGCTAACGAAATGATAGGGCTCCCCCAGGTATGCCAATAAGATTCGGGT